>OY992508.1:5217371-6716097 GCA_963921215.1 Scoparia ambigualis | reverse complement strand
ACGCGTTATGTATCCTACTTTCGGAAACAACAGATCAAGTTATATGTTGCACAGAAATAATTGGAAGGCCCGAAGGTGCCGCGTGCGCAACATTGTATGAAGATCTGACTTTGTCAATTGGACCATAAGGAAAATATTGGAAGCAGGCCATTTTGACACGTTTGTGAACCTTTTGACGTGCAGTAGAAAGTCTATATTCTCGTAAGCTATAAATTTCATAGCAGGATCAAAAACATATTTTTTAAAATGTAAACTTGTTTGTTGTAAGTTATCTCTAGCTACTTAGGGTGGAGTTCATGAACTACAACGAAACCAAGGATTTTATAATCATTTGGTTATTTTGTAACAATTGTATAAACAAGCTGCGTTTATTTGTGTTCACCGGGAATTTTTAATCAGCTGCATATTAACCAAATGTTTTTGAATGAATATGTCAAAAAGATCCAATGGTATTAACATTATATGTCAGTGTATTAGTGTACCTTTGCATAGAATCAAACTATTTGTATAACAATATTACTATGTAATAAAATCCCTTTTTAGTCAAAGCCATGTCTATAGTGTTAACGTATTTAATTGTTATTTAGCATAATTTCTACTGTCAGACAATTAATCAAACAATTATTTTTCTCGAAATAATCGCGACTGCTTGAGAATGCACGGAGAGCTCGTAAAATTATTTCAATATGTTTAAAATAATTTAATACGGTATCTTCCTTCAACATTTAAGTCAAATCGTCTTTAATTTTTATAAGTATTGGGTACATACCAATGTTTAACCGAAGTCGCCTTCCATGTTTAAGCTAAACAGCCGATTACTGTACTTAAACAATGTTTAATGCTTGCAGTTCACTGCAAAATATTGTAAACAGCCAATTATGATGTAAACAGTTGTTTAAAACTGAAACATGTATTGGTGAACTTAGGTCTTAGTAATGCGTGGGATGCCTGTACGGCACCTGTACGGTTAGTTGTTCAAATATTTTATTTATATAAAACTAGCGGCCGCTCGCGGTCTCACCCGCGTGGTTCCCGTTCCCGTGGGAATATTGGGTTAATCCAGTAGTATTATATGTGTTAATCCAGGTTATAAACTATCTGTATGCCAAATTTCATTCAAATCCATTCAGTAGTTTTTACGTGAAGAAGTAACAAACATTCGCCTCACACACTTTCACACACACACTTTCTCACTCACAAAGTTTCGCCTTTATAATATTAGTGTGATTAGTGTGATAGGGCCGCTAGCATTTTATAAATGTAAATCGAAGAAAAAAAATATTTTACAAAAAAAGCTTAAACAAATAATAGTTTTTAGTTGTAGACTTTTTACATAGTACGCAGTAGTATCATAGAGCAGAAAAGAACTTTCATTTAAAGGACTTGTTTGTACTGGTCCTACAATCATATTACGAGTATAATAGTGTGTTAGTTTCTGAAGTAGTCTGAAGGAAGCGAGCAAAGCAAAATTATTCAATTTGAATCTTTTTATCGTAACAAATTCTATCCATCCATCCATCGCAGCCTCTATTGGGTCCACCTTCGGACATAGGCCTCCTCTCCATTCCTCCATGCCTGACGATCCATTGCCGTCTGCATCCAGTCTTGGCCGGCTTGTTGGCAGATGTCGTCCTTCCATCTCATGGGTGGTCTGCCTCTACTACGAGTATTGGCACGGGGTCTGCATTCCAGAGTTCGTCTTGCCCAGCAACCGTACTCCATCCTGGCAATGTGTCCTGCCCATCTCCACTTCCTGCCTTCGATCTCCTCTACCACATCTCCAACTCTGGTAACTTTTCTGATCCACTCGTTCTTTTTTCGGTGCATTAAAGTAATCCCGAGCATTGCCCTTTCCATTGCTCTCTGCGCAACGCGGAGTTTCTCAGCCGACTTTTTTGTTAAATTGGTGGTTTCCATTCCGTAGGTAAAGACAGGCAGGACACACTGGTTAAATACCTTGGTTTTGAGACGTTGGTGTATGTTTTTCGATCGGAGAACCGCTCCGTTTGCTCCGAAGGCAGCCCAGGCCTGCGTATCAAATTACGAGTATTTAATTATCGTGTGACAACAGGAGATTGATATACAATGGCATAATTTATTTACGACACGAATGACACTATTATCTCAGTCCCAAAATGCAAGCTTTATTAAATTTTAAACCACGTCGGCATAATGTTCGTTTCTGATTGATATAAAACAGAAGGATGACGTAAGCACGTAAGCGTTGCATCGCGATCATTTTGTTAATTCGTGTGACGACGCATCTATTTATATGTTTCCTTATCGACCAACCTGTGTTTGAAAGATGTTTGTTACGCATAATACACAATATGCATTTGAATGAAACAGTAATAAATATATTTCAGGAAAAAGGCTATCTTACATAAACTGGTATTTTATCCTAGAGTCAACAATATTTATTATGCAAAATTCAAAGTACTTTGAAAATAAAGCTGCTGCACGTCCAAATGTCCGCAACAAATATGAATATAATTCAAGTATTTTAAGATTGAATAATCACATTGTGTGCCTGCCAATAAGCCTGCTAGCTAGCATAACTAGCATAAAAGTATTCATCACCTACCGTTAGACATTCAAGTGTTAATTTGAAAAAGTGGTTGCTAAATAAAGTATTTTACAAATTGGGTGAATACTGCATTTAAAAATAATTGTATGACAAGTAAGTTTCTATGAAAAATTGCTTTTAGGCTAGTTATTTTTAGAGTCCGCTAAAGAAGTTACTCTATATGTGTGGACTCTTTTACCAAAAGCAGTTTCAATTAACGCTACATTTGTCAAATTATCATGGGAACGAAACACATTATTTTTGTGATTCTTACTTTTATTAGTGATTGGATGAATACCTTTTTTTAACGGAAATGTTGCAAACTGAACACATCGTCATCTCACTATTATTTGCAGTCGACTCATCTTCAGCGAGGGGCGAAACACGTGTCGGGGTTTCGGTTTGCATGCCTTAGCAAAATTAACACTAAATATTTTTACCAATTTTATATAAATCAAGGATTTCCACAAAGTAACGCCTGATTCCATTAATTAGATTTATATTTGCTACGATCCTTGTGTTACTTCATTTACTCTCACAATCTTTTTTTATATGCTCGTCGCTTTAATATTTATATTACCAGTTACCAACACTAACAATGGAATGACAACATTCGCCGGTGCTTACCCATCTGCACGAGTTCGGATCTCTTGAGCGCGGCGTGCGTGCAGGTCATGGCTATGATCTTGGCTTCCTTCACTAGCAGGTACTTGGAGCGATCTAAGCCGGAGCGCAGCAGCTCGAACGCCCGGAACTCCACCAGCTCTTCGAAGATGTGGTCAATGTATCTGAACAATTGGTAGGCGGTTATGACGTTGTGGACGATTGCAACACCAGCCTAATAATCGCGCGTTGCCAAAACAAAATTTCTAGACATCAAATAACTAAAAGTCGAAATAAGTTATTCATCATTATTCAAACAGATCTAGATTCCAAAGTTTTTAAAGAAGAGACATTTGTTTAAAGTTTAAAGTACCTGTAACAACTCTTAGCTATCTCCATGTCTTCCTCAGTCTAAGATCCGAGTATAGAACGACCTTCACCAAGAAGGTTAAAGGATGAAAAGTTTTTTATATCAAATTTAATATGTTCAATAATCTTAGAGCATGCTCTAAGTAAATAATATATCGCGAGTGGGTTGGCTGAAAAAATTCAGTCCAGTACCATTAATGATTAATTTAATAATAAAAAAAAAAAATTACATGCACTGGTTTGGTGTGTAATGACTAATGAGCTAATCTTTATTTAAACATAAATTTTATTTATTTAACCAGACGGTTGCAAACAGACGGTTGCCTGTTTACCCCTGCCTACCCAATGTTATGACAGGAAAAAAATAGTCAACCTAACGTTTGCATATTATAGAAGCTTCATACTTTCGATTGGTACCTATGTAATTTATCTATTATCGAAACACGTGCAAAATAAAAAAAAAATATTTTTAAATATTTAATTAATCATATACTGGACTGAAATTTTTCAGCCAACCCACTCGCAATATATTTTTAAACACATTAAATTTGATATATAATCCTTTTTATCCATTAACCGCTCGGTGAAGGTCGGAAGTATACTCGGATCCTACTCGTATATGTTTTTCCAGGAAACAGCGGTTAAAGAATTCGTGGAACGGGAACTCCTTTCTTATGGTGTCGAGAGTTTTTGCCTGAAATGACAAAAGAGAAGTTTGCATCCAGAGTAGCAAGTTCAATTGTTTTTGGCTCTTATAAAATGTGGTGGGTGTTCGAATTATGTTTAAACTCTTATTTTATGATGTCAATGTGTCGTGAGACAATAATTTCTTTAACTTTCAACCAGTGTAAATGTTAGTTCATCCTCGTTCAATTTTATTTGATTAGGAAAAGTAAGTAGGACATAAGTTGTATAAATTCCAATAGGTAAGTACCTATGCAATGTTTTCTGCGATTCAAGTAACCACTCATTAAACTTTCGATCCGTAGGTATTGACGCGATGGCGATGGACATACAAACAAATACACTTTCAAACTATATATAAGTTCAAACTTGATGTCACAACACACAATTTTGTACGCCTAAACCCACAGTTGACTCTGTCAACATGTTGCCTACCTCAGGCTACCTTCATAGGATCGCGCTCCTACACAGAGTAGTGCTACTGCTAGTGCCGTTACAATTGCAATCTTTTTGCTGGAGCATGGTTTGTGGACAGCACTTTTTATTTTTATTCTTCTACAGATATAACTTTACCTTCATCTCACGTGATGAATATGATGATAAGGCCGTTGGTGAAAGCACACTCCACCCGAATATCCTATTTGTAACTGTCGGAATACAACAATGCTAGTAACATTAATGTTATGGCGATATATTTAGATGTAAGATGTCGTTGGCAGACTTAAAACACCTACAAACCTGAAACACTACGATTTAAGCCAGATAGCTGCGCTGGGTCTGATCCATTAGACCATAGATGCGGTCGAAACTTACCTGGTCGCGGGTGCAGCGTGCGAGGAAGGCAGTCCAGCGAGGGCGCACGTGGTATACATGGAAGTGATGCGCGAGCGTCGCCTCCCGCCTCCAGAGTACTCTGCAGCCGCCCTACTAGGTCTAACAATTCCAGTCGCTTTGCTGGAACGTAGTTCACGCAACCGTGTCTACAGAAGAACAAGGTGGAACATTTTAGGGAGATATGAAGCCGGGTTTATGGGTGGTGGGTAGAGATTGTCGTAGTAGGTATACAATACATGTGACGCCCCAAGTAACACATAAGCAAGATAACAGTACACCTAAGAGCGTTTTATAGTTTTAAGGTGAATATGGTTTGTGTAAGAGCTTTGGGAATAGCCAAATACTGAATTAGGTTGAGTACGGACTCTTAAAATACTTAACGCTTAATAAATTCTGTATTTCTGGGAAGGACAGCTTTACGCTTAATAACCAATCTCCGTAAGATTATTAGACATACCTTATTAAGCATTACGCATTTCTAGGTGGCTTACATCTGAAAAAAAGACCCTTCGTCAGCATTTATCTGAATAACAATAATCTATACTACTATTATTAAAGCAGTACTAAGCTAGTAGCGTTTGAAACAGCTAATTGCTGAATAAAGTATCACCTTCTAAATAATATTGTGTACATAATTCTGGTATACAGCTTGATACTAAATAGTTGTTTTTTATTTATTATAATGTATAAGATTCTATGTTTTACTAATTATTCAGCTGCTGAATAAACAATTTTATTTGTGTTTTTAATAACCTTTTTTGAGTATAATAAAGAGTTTCAACTAACTTATATAAATTAAAGACAACATTTGTATTAATATAGCTCCCATAGCTTAATACCAGCTTAATTAAAATATTATTGCACGTATTTATTTTATGCGTTGTTTGAATCATGGATCGAAAGTCGTGGCAAAAGCGTAAAAGAAACGGTAATATCAAAAAAAAATTGCTAAAAGAATATTTAAATATCAGCAGTAATAATTGTCCAAGTGTCATCGGTAGTAATGATCATAAAAGGATTTGTAAAAATAGTTTAAACAAAACTGAGCCCGGTCCCAGCCAGCATGCGTGTTTGCCCTGCAAATCCTGCAATGAAGAGGGTTACGTCTCCCAAAAAAATCTAACAGATTTTGGGATTGAGAAAACCGAAAGATACTAATAAAAATCTATTCAGAAGATTTATGGTTATTTTGGTAGCCGAAGGGACAGCAGTTATACAAGAAAATAAAATTAACGTTGTGATAAAATGTTTTATTTTCGTTGTTTGTTTGTTTCATCGTAAGCCAATCTGCGTGAGGTAGAACATGCACTGCTGTCTTTACTTAATTAAAAAATCTGCATTATAACTTGGCCATTGAAGTTGTCCTTTATTCTCCCATTGGATCGGTACAGTACACAAATCTGAGCGATCCTTGCGACGTGTTGAAATTATTTTAAACGTCATTTTCATGAAACGTAATATAAATTATAATTAATAACATAATAAGTCCGCCATTAGTACAACCTATTATAATTGTGTAATAAAGATTAAATAAATAAATAAACTAGGGCCCAGTGCACACCACACACATGAAATCTGCTATTTTTTTAAAAGATAATTGTTATTTCACGAAAAAAAATCGAACAAACAGGCTATAATTTTAAATGTAATCAATTTAGTGAAAGCCGGATGGGAAAGTTACACATTATAAAAGGTTTTTGTTCGTTCGATTAGAGAACCCTAAAAATCTGAGTACTTACCTAAAACTTATAAAAATGCGGTCAACTGTATAAATGTTAATGGAACGCGAAAGTTTAAAAGTGTGTATAAATGTTATTCAGAAGTTAGTGTAAAGCGACTACTCTTTTTCAAGTTATGTTTTGGTAACAAAACATGTGTGTACTTTTATTCAGCATTATAAAACAAAACATCGATCGCCATTGAAATCTTTGTAATTCATACTTACAAGGAATTCACGAGATCACCAAATGCTAATTAATCTTACAACTACAACATTTTCAACACGTGTCATGTTATTTTATTGGATAATTTTTTTTTTATTGCAGCAGCAGCAAACGAGCAAGAGGGTCACCTGATGGAAAGTAATCACCGCCGCCCATGGACACCCGCAAAACCAGAGGAATCGCAGACGCGTTGCCGGCCTTTAAGGAAGGAATAGGCTCGTTTCTTGAAGATCACTAAGTCGTTACGGTCCGGAAATACCGCCGCCGAGAGCTGGTTCCACAACACTGTAGATCGAGGCAAGAAATTTCTTGAAAAACGCACAGTAGTAGACCGCCATCCATCAAGGTGATGTGGATGGAATGACAGTCGATTGCGTGTAGTGCGGTGAAGGAAATCAGCGGCAGGGATCAAGCCGAACAATTCCTCAGAACACTCCCCATGATATATACGGTACAATATACAGAGAGACGCAACGTCTCTCCGAAGAGCCAGTGGATCGAGCCGACCTGAAATATCCACGTCGTCGATAATTCGAGCAGCTCTGCGTTGGATGCGGTCAAATGGAAGGAGTTGGTATTGGGGTGCTCCAGCCCAAAGATGGGAGCAGTATTCCATATGCGGCCTGACCTGTGCTTTATACAGTTGTAAGCGGTGGGCCGGCGTGAAATACTGACCCGCTCTATTAAGCACACCCAGTTTTTTCGAAGCTAATTTAGCTTTACCTTCCAAATGACCACGAAACTGAACGTCACTCGAAATATCGACGCCAAGGATTCCAATAGTCGGATTGGTATCAAGGGGAGCTCCCTCAAAGTTTAGAGGTACGACGAAGGGATGTTTTTTTGCGGTAAATGCGCAAACTTGTGTTTTTGAGGGGTTAAAGTGGACTAGGTTATGTCGGCCCCAATTTGAAACATGACTTAACATGTTCTCGGTGTCAGTCACAAGTTTATTCCGGTTCTCGATGACGCTTTCCAGAGAAATATTAGCTCGCCCGGTGTAGAGCGTATCCCCAGTACTATCGTCTGCATAGCAATGAATGCTGTTGTTATGCAGCATGTCATTGATATGCAGAAGAAACAGAGTAGGGGACAACACACACCCCTGCGGGACTCCAGCATTCACGGGCTTCATGTCGGAGCACGAACCGTCGACTGCGACTCTGATGCTACGCCCAGTAAGGAAGCTGGTAACCCATGAACACAATTTCTCAGGAAGCCCGTATGATGGAAGTTTAGAAAGAAGAGCCCTGTGCCATACCTTGTCAAAGGCTTTCGCTACGTTCAAGCTAACTGCTAGTGCCTCCCCTTTACTCTCGACTGCCTCCGCCCATCGGTGAGTAAGGTACACTAAAAGATCACCAGCCGAACGACCGCGACGAAAACCATACTGGCGATCACTTAGTAGCTGGTTCTCTTCTAGGTACCCCAAGAGCTGGCGTTTTATAATGGACACCATTACTTTGGAGAGTAAAGAGATAATAGCTATTGGCCTGTAGTTGGACGGATCTGAGCGATCGCCTTTTTTTGGGATCGGGTGGACAAGGGCTGTCTTCCAAGAGCTCGGGACGACGCCAGTAGTGTAAGAGAGCCGGAAAAGGCGCGTTAGAACTGGTGCCAATTCAGGAGCACACGTCCGAAGCACAATGGGTGGAACTGCATCAGGCCCACTCGACTTATGAATATCAAGGGAAAAAAGAGCCTTACGAACTGACCTTTGCAGGAACTGAACGTTTGGCATTGTACAAGCGCAATGCGGTATAGTTGGTGGAGAGTTTTCCCCGTCGTCCAAGGTCGAGTTTGATGCGAAAAGAGAGCCCAAGAGATCGGCTTTCTCCTTTGCAGTGTAGGCCAGGCAGTCATCTGTCTTGTGCAATGGTGGTAGGGACGGCTTACAAAAATTTCCTAAGATAGCTTTGGCGAGAGACCAGAACGCACGCGTCCCCGAAGGAAGACGCACTAGCCTCTCGCCGATTCTACCTATGAATGATGACTTCGCCTTGGCAATGTCCTTCTCAAAAGACCTGGCGGCAAAGTTGTACTTCTTTTTGAGCGCACTGGTGTTTGGATCCTTTGATGACACCGCATTAGCCCAGGCTTGGTAATGTTGACGTTTTTGGCGAGACGCCATTTTGCAGCAACGACCAAACCATGGTTGGGACTTGCCGCCAATGGGAACCACAGAGTTTGGAATGAAAAGTTCCATTCCCTGCAGTATCACATCAACGACAGAGTCAGCGGCGATATCAGGATCATCCAGCGAGAAGCAAACTCGCCACCACGCGTAGGACGCAAAGAAACTTCGCATCCCATCCCAGTCCGCCGACCTATAATGCCAGACTCGACGGATAGCCGCTGGTTGCGGTTTTGAAGTTTCTGTGAGAGGCACAGTGCTGCGAACCAGACAGTGGTCTGATGAGCCTAGTGGTGCATCAACAGAAACTTGATAGCCGTCTGGGTGCGAGGTCAGCAGATAAAATTGCTAGAATTAGATTATGCATCACAAGTACTTTTGTCCGATCTAGTATGTTATGTGTGAAAACACTATTTACAATTAATTATCTTGATTAATCACGAGCCGCGTCATAAAAATGAAAATAAAACTCATACTTCTCACGACAAAATTACTTGCGCACTAATAATTATCATGTAGCGGACCTAACTTGTAAATTAATAGTTACTTACCGAATAACTTAAAGTTCACGTCATGTCTCATGTCAAATAATTGAATCGACATTAAATTTTTAAACCCCTATTTATTTCTTCTTTTCACAATTTCTTTTAATATTGCTTGCTTATACGTAAACAATAAATTAAATACTTAATAACTTCTGAATACTCTAACCAATTCGACGTAGCTGAATAACTAAGTTGTAAAAGCTGTATAAAAACAATGTGTGCTGTTATTCAAAAGTTATCAAGCTAATTGAAACGGTATTAAGCTCCTACTCAGTTGTTGCTCAGATGTTATTCAGCGTTAAGCATAAAAAAATGGGGCCCTTTTTGCTTGAATAACAGCTGAATAGACGGTACTCAGGCGTTATTCAGCTTATGCTCTTGATGATTGCTCTTAATCAATCTTTATTTTGCAAGTCTGTGTTACTTGGGGCAGAACTGTACAAGATAAAACATGAAATTTAAAGCAGTGATATAGTGAAAAATACGAAAACAGAGGTTATCACGTTTGCATTTCGATTTTCATGTTTTATTCAGCCGGTTTCGATGGTAAATAACATACATCAGGCAAAGTGTTGGTTTTCAGAGTACTTTTTACGTGTTATTTTAAAATGAGAGAATTTCAAACTGTGAAGTGTTTTCATCGACAATTGTGACTGTGAGTTAATGCTTTAATCACATTTCAATAACCCCACATGAGCAAACGTCAAAATAGAGGCACCTTCAAGTTTACTACTCGTAACTTGAGGAACGTAACGAATACTGTACAGGCAGCTAACATTTTTCCTAAAACTTTTCTCCTAAAACAGCAACCTACTAATCAGAAACTCACTAACCTGAAGAAGTCCTTATCAGTTTGCAGGGCCTCCTCGCCGTGCCTGAGACGCAGAAGATGCATCTTGTCTACATCCAGCTCAGCAACCTTCTCGAACAGCTGATTGAGCGCCTGGTTGCTGTGCATCACCGCCAATGTACGCTGCGACGGGAAGTTGTGGGAGAGGTTCGATATTATCTGGACTGCCACATCCGTTTTACCTGTTGGTAGGGATTTTCATTTTTTAAATGCTTATGGTATTTCTATTAAGTTTTTAAAAAGTGACGCCAGTGACAGAAACGATAAGGAGACATCGTTTATGTTGGTATTGGCATGTGATGATAAGGATTGAAGGAGTCTAAAAGAGTGAATAACAAAAGTCAAATTATTATTTTTTCCCACTACTTAACAGAAATCTTGTGCTAACTGGATCCACAGTTCTCCTAATGGTTTGACAATATCGGCCGACCAGCAGGAAGGTGGTCTGCCTTGAGGCCGCATATTTCATGGCCATCATTCGGTGACTGTCTTGATCCATGAACGGTCACCTTCCCGCCGCCGTGCCAAGTGCACTTAAACCTAACAAGATCGCACGGAGTGGGGTTAAAGAGAAGAGGCCCTCACCGAGCACTGGATGTTACTACCTGGGAAGATAGATAGATAGAATGAAAACCTGACACTATCCCTCGGGCTATATTTAATCGCAACCAATGTACAGTCGAGGAAGTTCCCGGTAGACCACTTATCGGCGTTATTTGCTTGCACACTATCTAAGCCAGGGGGGTATCACTTCGCAGTTTAGGTACGTTCGGCCGGCGTGCCTCCCGTCGTCTCTTCTCATTGTTTTGAATGCTATCCTCAGTTCGCCGTTTTAGTCCTCTTCCATATTGTATGTAAACACAGTGGATATAAATAACATATTAGAACTAACAAAAAATCAACAACATAATACGCACTTACGCAGTCGAATCATCTTCAGCTCTAGATGTTGATGGTTCATTAATACGTCGTCTCTTCTCACTGTTTTGAATGTTATGCTCAGTTCGTTCGGATTAATCCCCTCCCATATTGCGTGTTAACACTGTGAAGTGGGCATAAATAAAATATTAGAACTAACGAAAAATCAACAACATAAAACTTTTAAAAATGTAAAAATATAATACTTACGTCTTTTCGATTTCTTAACAGAGTTCCACTAGGTAGTGATTCATCGAAATATGAGTCAAAAACATTTCGTTCTTCACTTTCAGCATCCATTATTATTAAACCCCAAGCAATTAGACAAGTAGAAATTTATAACTCAGAGCATTGATTCCTAATAGCTTTTAATATTTGATCGGTCTTCTATTTGTACAAAGAAGCAGTTGCACAAGTATTTATTAATAAGTTAATTACCTATTAATATAACAAGTTACCTACGTAACTTGTTAATTTGAAAAGAAGTTTTTATGGACATACACATGCACACCGTATAACGCATAATTAATCCTACATGTAAAAAATACATATTTATATGGTTCCATTTTAATGACAAACACAAGGGGTACCGATTCGTAATATTTCCAATATAAAGGTTGTCTAGTTTTGCGTCAGCCAAAGCTACATGTCTATGTTATGAAGAAAAATTGGATTCAATTCAAACCAAATACAATGATTAATGTTTTTGGAAACCCGATAATTTACCAACAATGATTTCAGGTAACTATTGTTTAATTATTGCGAACCTTTATTGTAGATTAGCAAAGGCAGACAGGGACCAAAATTTACCACTTAACAGTAATTTTTTACAACATTTAAAACGAGACCACAATCTTTGGGCATGAACGTAGTCTTCGTTAGAAATCGTTGACTCAGTGAGTGAACTAAAAAAGTCACAAATTTTTGGTAATGATGGCAATTTTAATGAACTGAAAGAACTCAGGATAAACACCTTTTCTTTTCAACAATTCAAAAATCGTTTTGATTCGGAAATTCATTTTTTAGTTCTATAAACTGATTACTAATATTGGAAGCTAATGAATCTAAACTACTAGATCAAAATTTAAAAGAATCAATAAACCTTAAGCTTACACGCTGACCGTTTACGTGAAGAATTTTAGGAAATTAAATATATTTTTGTTTATTTTGGGGTATTATTTGTAGTTCACCTTCATCAAAATTTAATGCGTGTACAATAAATTGAGCATTGTAATTACTTAGATTATGTAATACTACTGGTACAAAGTCTATTTTATGAAACTATTTACTACATATTTCATGTGAAACACCTATAAATGCTCCCGTCTGCCAATCGTAGTCAATAAATTGGTGGAATAAATCTTTTTTACATAGGTATGTAACGTACTTTGGTTTCTTCTACATATTTTTTATTTTCATCCGTAAGAGGGGGAGGAGCAGTTTGATAACTATATTTACTACATGTAATTTTTAAATCTTCTTGGAGCTTATTCATAATTAGATGAGCACAGTTTTCCCCGCAATAACTAACATATTTAGAGAGATTACTATCATATGAACACTTAATATAATAACCGAAACTCAAATAATCGATATCTTTTTTAAACAACTGAAAATTGAATTTGCCTAAATGCCACAGCTCGCCTCACAGCTTCGGGTTGTTGTTTATCATTAAGTCTACTTAATGTTTTTTTAAATAATTTAGCGTTTTATTAATTCTACTGTCTACTGTATTAAGTCTACTGCCCAGTCTATTAAAATTTTATTAAGTGAATAAATTACCTCATGTTGGTTTGATGATTCCACAAAATGCACGCCACATACTTTAGCAAAATGGTTCATCTTTGAGCATCGTAAACAAGTCTTCCCGTACGCCGGACACGCATGGAATGCGTGATATACACCGCATCTACGGCATTTGGTTGTAATGGCGTTGGGACGGAGACCCGAAATGAAACAATGTCTTGCGTTGAATCAATAATCTTTATCCTCTAGTGTATCATCTTAAATACTAATTAACATCACATCTATACGTGACTAGAGGAAGGACGCCTTGTCAATCAGGAAGACCTTAATTATCACGTATTATTGAGTACGTGCTGATAGTGTAATTCACTATATCACACCTCCCCTGAAAAGGCTAGGCATCCCTTCCCTGAAAAGTAAACTCTTATTTTCTAAATATCTTAGTCCTATTCTTATGAACTATATATTCTTTATTATTCTTTAATATTTTTACATTAGTACCTAGCTCTTCTAAAACTTCAAATGGACCTAAATACAAGTCATTCAATTTATTATAATTTTCATTCTTATACAAGAGTAGATCACCTTTTTTGTAGTGTACTTCCTTACAATCTAAATCATAATTAGTTTTTCTACTTTGTTTTGATATTAATAAGTTGTTCCTGGCATCATTATGAGCTTTTTGCAATCTAAATTTTAACTCCGATGGATAATTGTCGTATACATATAAGGGATCAACTTTACTAACTAAATTACTAGGTACGTTACATGTTTTCCCAAAAACTAGTTCATAAGGGGAGTATTTGGTACTAGTATTTACAGAATTATTATAAGCAAAGCACCAATATGGTATCCAGGTACTCCAATTTGCCGACTGATTCTGTGTTTGTATTCTCAAGTAACATCCGAGATGTTTGTGCCAGTTTTCTAGCGAACCTATACTCTCATGATGATAGGGTGTTGAATTTAACTTATCAATATTTAGCAATTTACATACTGTTTCTAACGTGGAATTAATAAATTCCGTTCCACAGTCAGTCGCAATAACCCTGGGAGTACCATATCGTAAAATAAAATTTTCAGTAAAAACCCTAGCAACAGTTTCAGCTGACTTATCAAGTATTGGGTAAGCTTCTACAAACTTTGTCAATTCGCATTGTATTGTTAATATGTATTTATTACCCAAATTATCGACCTCCAACGGCCCCACAATATCTAAATATAATTTTTCAAAAGAAGTAGATGCTGTAGTGGTTATTACCATTTTCTCTTTATTATTTTTATTACAAAATTTCTGCTTTTGGCAATCTTTACAGCGAGTCACATATTCAGTTATGTCTTTTTGCATATTACTCCAAAAATATTTTTTTCGAATATTCTTAGTCATTTTATTTATGCCTACATGACCACTTGTCGGCAATAAATGATAATCATTTAGTATAACACGTATCAAGTCTTTATTTGTAACATGTTCAACTTGGTTATTAATAATACATAACCGCGGTAATTCTTTATGTTTCATGAAAGTTTGGGTCAAAATTTTAATAAACTTTTTATTAAACCCATTTTTAATCACAACGACTTCTACAATATTATATTTTTTACATAATGCACTCAGTTCTCCTATCGTTGCGTCTCGGCGCGCCTCCGTTAGTAGAGATTCCTGATTTATGTAAATAGTAGAGTCACTAAATAACATATCACCCGTCTGTGAGACGTATCTTTTCTTTTTCCTCAACTTCACGAAGTTTTCATACGAACAAATATCTAACCTTACATCATTTTGTGATTTCTGCATAATATCTACCACTCTTGGTTGCCTATGATCAACAGGGGGCTCAACCCTGCTACTTCCAGAGGTAGCGGGTTCATTATTTTGCTCCATGGTTCTTTTCATTGAACGGGTTAATACCCCCAAAAAATTTGAATTTAGATTTTTTAACTCGTCTGATGTTATAATGACTCTCGATAAGGCATCTGCCGTTACATTTTCGGAACCTTTTATGTATTCAATATCGAAATCATATTCTTCTAAACAAAGTCTAAACTTAGTTAAACGGCTACTAGGATCTTTTATGCTAAATAAATGAACCAATGGTCTATGATCTGTTAATATTTTAAATTTTCGTCCGTATAAATATGGTCGAAAATGTTTTATAGCCCACACTACCCCTAATAACTCTTTATGAATGGTTGGGTAGTTTATTTCTGAACTGTTTAATTGTCTGCTTGCATAAGCTACGGGCTTATTATTTCCATTTGATAATACAGCCCCCAAGGCTACCCCTGACGCATCGGTTTGCAACCGGAAAACATTATCTTTTCCAAAATCTGGATAATCTAAGACAGGAAATGAACTAAGTGACTTTTTTAAGGTCTGAAATGCCACGTCACATTCTTCCGTCCACTGAAACTCGACATGTTTCTTACAAAGACGGTTTAGTGGGTACACTATTGTGGCAAAGTTTTTTATGAATTTTCTATAAAAGTTCGCAAAAGCCACAAAACGACGAATCTCATTTACATTTTTAGGTACTGGGAACTTTTCCAAGACCTCGATTTTACTGTTGTCTGGCAACACCCCGTTTGGCGTAATAACATGCCCTAAATAATTAATTTCTTTCCTCAAAAATTCGCACTTACAAGGGTTTAGTTTTAAATTAACTGACCTAAACCTCTCAAATACACTCATTAAATTTGTATTATGCTGCGATAGGCTTTTCCCGAAAACTATTACGTCATCGAGATATAGAAAACATATCTCGTAATTTAAACCCGATAGAGCCATAGACATAAGTTTAGAAAATACGCTAGGACTCGTTTTGAGACCCATAGGTAATCTTTTCAGTTGATATTGCTTATCAGCTGTAAAAGAAGTGAATTTCCTACATTCTGGTGATAACCCTAGCTGGTAATAACTAGAACTGAGGTCTAAATGAGAATAGTATAAGCATCCCGAAAGTGAGTCAATAATTTTTTGTATATTTGGTAACGGGAACTTTTCGTCTACTATTTTTTTATTTAAAAGTCTATAATCTATTACGATTCTCCACTTTTTTTCACCGCTACTGTCAGCTTTTTTCGGAAGTAATAATAATGGAGAAGACCATTCGCTGGTACACTCTTCGATAATATCTTCTTCTAACAATTTACCTACCTGTTTTATTAACTCAGCCTTCTGAGCGTGCGGTATTCTATACGGTTTGACATAAACAGGAGACGCGTCATTTTGCAGTTTAATGTTGTACTCGTATAAGTTTGTAACGGATAGCTTATCACCCGGCATATGAAAGATATCTGCATATTTTGCACATATTTTCTCAATAGACCGTCTCTCTTCATCACCAAGATATGTTTTTAATTTAAGAAAATCGAATAGTTGTTTAACCCTCTCGACAGATTTTCCGTTTTCCGTATCAAAAGAGCATACGAAATAATCCGAGTATTTTCTAATTTTCGGGCTAAAGTTATTTAATTTTACATCTTCTTCCCGTGTGTTTAAAAATCGCACCGGAATCTTTTTCCCGTCTCCTACTACCACGGCGCCTGCTACAAATACGCCTGCAATAACTTCCTCCGCTAAAATGACACATTCGCCCTTTATCTCTGACGAAACATATTTTACGACCTCACATCTCCCTGGAATAGTCGTTATTATGTTTTTACCTAAGCCTAATTCTAGACTTATCTTATCCTGTAATGTAACCAGCTTATTTTCATAGTTAATTTTACAACTATATTTTAATAAAAAATCTTCTCCTAAAATTCCATCATTTTTACAGTGGAAGTTGCTAAACACATAAAACTTATGCCTAAAATTATAATTGTTAACACATAAGTCTAGATAAACATAACCTATTGATACTAAATCCCCACATACTCCTTTAATCTTAATTTCATCCCTTACTAGCTTTGCGTCGCGGGACACGCTACGGAGTTTATTTAACCAATCTAACTTTAAAATTGAAATGCTTGCTCCTGTGTCTACTAATAGAGAAATTTGAGTTTGACTACAAGTAAAACAAACGTAATTACCACTACCATAACTACAAATATCTACCTCAGCGCTATTCAGAACGAAAAAAATCATCGCAATGATGTTCGTTCTGACGTATACTCTGACGTTCACTTTCGTTCTCGTCATTAGACTGTTCTGCTGAGTCAACTAAGAAATGTACATTCCTACGTTTATTATGAGGTGACGTAAACCTGGTGTTGCGCTGACCCTGAAACCTATTCGAGTTATAGTAGGCACGACCCCGACCTTGCTGACTCGTCGCGTTGTTGTTACGTGACTTATATTGTTGATGATAGTTTTTATTTATCTTTTCAAATCGCTGGTTCGAAACATAGTTAACATAATTGTTTATTGGTGGTTTCACTACCGAGTCTTCTTGTTCTAAGGCTATAGTTATTGCCTGCCTAACTGTGCTTACGGACCTAGACGTAACTATAATGCTTGTACGAGCATTGTTTAGGCCGTCAGCGAAACGCTTGATAGCCATTTTTTCATTAATCGGCTTTAATAAATTATATGCCGACTCGTCTCCATTAGCCTGTGCTGTACTTAAATCGTTGGACATTTTTTCGATTTCACTACCAAACACTTCTATGGTCTTGTTTCCTTGCCTACATCGTAGCATTCGGTCTAAAATGGCTGTGTATGATTTAATCGGAATTAAAACATTTTTTATATCTTTTATTAGGTCTGCCACAGACACATAAGACTTATTAATTTTTGTTTTAGCACTGCTAGAAAGACGAGTTTTTAAAACAAAATTGATTAACAGAGGCTGGTCCTCGTTTCTAAGGGTACTACTATAATACTCTATTCCGTCTATTAGTTGGTTAATTTGCGTTTCGTCGCAATCTACTACTGGGAGGAGCGTGAGCGCGACTTTTAGATCGAACGTGGCCATGGTTGTGATCGTTTCTGAATGATGCGGGTTAACGAGTGACTCGATTTCCTCAAAATTACATAAAAACTTTGACGATATTGCTTTTGTTATTTGTAATTCTACAGCATCTATCCCTTTTTTACATAAGTCTGCAGATATTTGTTCAAAAATATTTTTAATTTCCTTTGCTCTTAAAAACTTATTCTGCCCCTGAGCGGAATAACGTTTGTCCTTACTTAATTTAATAATAGAGTCTCTAATAGCCTTAAGCTCACTCAAGAGTTCTGACAGGTTTACCATGAACACACTTTAGAAAAAAAAAAAATCACTCACACACACACATAGATTCTTGGTAGCATAGTTATATTAATTCGTGCTGGCTTACACGTTCTGTGCTGGTCCAATTGCCCGTCGAACCGCTCTGCGTTCTACCTCTTCTAATAGTCGTGCGTTGAAGTAACGTAGCAGCCTAAGTACTATATAGCCCGCTAGTACAACGACGATGGTCAGTAAAAAGATCTCTGAAAGTTGCATCCCAACGGCCAAGGGAGTTGATGCTGCCGCCGATTGAGTTGGTGATTGACTGACAATAATATTGTCTTTAGATTGTGGGTTTCCCATAGTTAAACAATTTTGGCTTACAGTTTTTCTTCTTATTTCCTTCGTCCTTCTTGTAGGCCCGTGTAGCACTATTTTCCTGATATTTTGTAGACTTCAACTAGCGATTTCGCGGCGCGGACTTGTGACACCATGTCACGGTCGCCATGTAATGGCGTTGGGACGGAGACCCGAAATGAAACAATGTCTTGCGTTGAATCAATAATCTTTATCCTCTAGTGTATCATCTTAAATACTAATTAACATCACATCTATACGTGACTAGAGGAAGGACGCCTTGTCAATCAGGAAGACCTTAATTATCACGTACTATTGAGTACGTGCTGATAGTGTAATTCACTATATCACATGGTGTCCACGCGTAGTCTAGACTGTCTGGGCCCACTCGCAGTCGCAGGATGCGTCATCCGCGCGGCGTCCCCACGGCCGCGCTCGCCACGTGTCGCATCGCGCAATCCATCATTTCTATTGCCGGACATTGATGATGACGTATGACCCATTACTCCGTAACTATTATAATTTTGTCTGACCTAGCAAAGGTCATGATTTTACTGCAGATCTATCTGTTGCTATTGATTACCTTCATGGTTGACATTATAAACGACCTCTGCTTCTCGCTTTATATTCTCAGAATACATTCTAGACACAATCGCGGCTCGACATAATATCTCAAGTGCTTTGCTTTTCGCGTAATAAGCGCTCGCGTATCGTTGAGCTAAGAACTCCACACCCTAACCTGTCTTTTATCAAATCATCATTTAAGCTTCCAAATTCACAGGGCTGGGAAAGTTTTCGTAATTCAAACACATATTGTTCTATCGATTCATTTTGTTGCTGGTTTCTTGTAAAAAATGTGTGCTGTTCCACCGTTATATTTTTCTTGGTTTTAAAATGGTCGTCTAGTTTTTTATAAACACCTTCCAATGTGGTTTCATTGAATTGGTCTAAAATATCACGACACTGTTGGCCCACTATGTGTAAGAATATGTTAAACTGTATTGCAGATGATTTTTCACTTAGTTCACACGCATTGAAGTATATGTGAAAGCCTTTCTTGCATTTTTGCTAACTATCACTTAACTTGCCCGAAGCTACATCAACGGAATTCTCGTCGAATTGAAACGGTAGAGGTGGCGATAACACTGTTTCCATTTTTATTTTTCTTCTAGTTTTTTTTTTGGTACTTATGTCACTTGATCATTATTTCACTGTAGCAAATTAATTTATATTTGATCCTATCGGCTGCGCCATGTTATGTATGGAGGCGTGAGTGAAAGACGACTTTCGGTTTAACACTGATCGTTTATTCAACATCCTCCTACCTACATTATAATGATATTATATGACACTAACAAACAATCAATAACTAAAAACGCATCTAATAAAATACATATGCTAAAGTCAGGTGTAAATAACCTTTTCGAAGCCTTAGTACGAGGCAACAGTAGTACTGTAAAGTAAATTTACCAGTCTCAATAAATGGAGAAGAAATATATTTACCTCGAACCAAAATAAATCGTTGTTATATATCCGTTTTTTATACGGAAAATAGCCATGACGAGCAACCTACCATAGTCCACTTTTTACCAAATAGCTACTGCACATGTGCTCAGCGTGACAGGTGGTGAGCCCATGGCCACTCTATGCTGTCGGAAGTACGTACACTCTTTAGTTCGTTAGTAGCCTTTTACGATACCCAAGGGAAGAGAGGAGGCGGTAGTATTCTTTTACCGCTTCGCGACACGGTTTCATAGTACAGGGCTCTACCTGTTGAAATATTTGCAAGAGTTATTGTCTAATTTAAACAGCCTCACCATTTAAACATTCGTTAAATTAAACAAATGGTTTTTAAATTTCCCCGAGCTGAAGCAACGACGCAAAGCTGCCGGAACAACGGGCACATGACGTCAGTCATACAACTCACACATACATATATTCACGACTATTATCCCCGTAGGGTTATTCAGAGACTAGGCAATGCAGGACCTCCGTGGTACCGAGGCGCCGCGTCGCATTCCTGAAGGTAGGTGTCGGTTCTTTTACCAGGTCCGGCTCGCGTCGTCCTTACTCACCCGTTTCCCTTAGGGGGGCGGGTGGGGGGACACGTGGGTTCCAGTCCTGTGTCCGTGCATGGGGTATCTCACGCTCCTCTCGAGGCCTCATGCTAGTGCTGAGAAGCATTTTCTCCGACTAAAACAAAGAAAATAGGCAATGCGGACCTCACAAGCAGTCCATTGCCACAGTTTCACCAAATGATAACTGCACTTATGGGCTTAGTTCTCTATACGCTGTTGGATGTATGTGCAGTATTTGGTTCGTTAGTCGCCTGTTACGATACCCGACTTTACAGATCTTGAGTTCCTTTTTCTGTTCACGTAAAGCCACAAAATCATTCTATTTTAAAAGCGTTCATGTTCACACGCCAGCAGATAAAGCCATCCAAAACTGTCAACATTTTCCAATCGACATTAATCCTTTTACCAAAAGCATAAAGTTCAAAATCTATTTTAAAAATTGTCTGTTCCTACTCCAGACCCATTAAATGATAAATGAATGATACCTCTTTGGCCTTAGTAACAGTACCTCAAATATCCGTCGTCTATGATGGTATCCGAGTAATATCGACGTCGGCCATCTTAGTCACGATACCGCGCTCCTGTGTGATTCAGCCGTGGTGGCCCGCCCAAAAGGTTAAGCCACTAAGTAACACTGTGTTCGCTGGTAAACAATGGATATTTCAACAAGACTCAGCACCAGCGCACAAAGCGAAATCAACCCAGCAGTCACTCATTTGATTATCTCAATAAGGTTATTGCAGACAGGTGTCTGCGGTCATAAAACTCATTCAAACAACCAGCAAGAGAGTTTTCTATTATAATATTGAACTCTGTATTGATTTCTGAAGTTTAAGCGAATTTCGTTTTAAACCGTCAACTGAGTGTTACGTAACCACCACAATCAATGACCAGCACCTTCGTCCGTCAGGGATTCTCTAAAGAAATAAATATAATAAATTCAGCCAAAAAAAATTTTCTACAAAATATGTTTTCTGCTACTATAACATTTCTACGAGTATATTTTTATTAAAATTAGCTGCAATTGGTTGGTAATATATTAAATTTGAAAGTTTGTATGGTATACTGAAATGTGTAAACCCTCGTATTAAAATAACACCATTAACTTATGATTACGCATAATCGGCAACAGAGTGACAAAGCCGAGCGATGACACCTTTGGTAAGCGCGGTGATTAAACCATAATCATTGATAGTAGCAATAGTTTGATTCCAATGCGGGAGGTCTTTGCCCTCTAAGGATGGGACGAGGCAAATAAGAGATAATAATAATATAATAATAATAATATGCTCTTTGGTCACTGACATCAAAAGTCATGTCTTTTTATCGGATTTTTATTTTATTTGCTAAATTTGATTTTTAAGTGCAACCGATATATAAATAACAATACGAAATAGAAATTATAATTCAAAACAGTTAACAACCATAATATCAGTAAAATGTTGGAAAAACACCAAAATAGAAAAACATCATTGAAAATTTGTGACGTTTCCACGTCAACACGATGAAGAGAAAATTATTATTTGATGCAAAAAAGAGCCAAACGAAGCGCACGCCCTCCATCATCGCCTGCTCCGCCGACCTCCAGCTCCTCGTCTGATGATTTCACCAGAGACGAGTCGAGCAGCGTGAGCGGGCGATCGCCGTCTCCGCCGCCACAACGACCTGCGCGATGTGGACGACTACCGCTGCCGGCACGCTTGGGATCAGTGGGGCAATCTGCCCCGCGTAAGACCCCCGCTACCGGTGGTGTAATGCACCGCATGCGATGGACTCAAGTAATAAATGAGAACTGCATGCGCGCCTACTACAGGGCAACAGAGGGAGGAATTAACCTTACTGCGTATCGTGTTAGGATGCTATCTTTGTTTCAGGCCATTGAACCGACCATAGACGTGTCTGCCCAACGATTGTCGGATCAAGTGCGGGTGATCCAGCGTAACAACTTGCTGGATCAGTCAGCACTTGATCGGCTACGCCTGGAGTCACAACGTATTTGTGCGGCTTCTTCTTCGGTGCAGGATTGCCCTGCCCCACAATTACCGGCCGTGACGCCGGTTTTGGTGGCGCGAGTAGATCCTGTACCCGACGATGAAGATTTCATAAATACGAATGTAAGTACACAGGCGAATGAGCAAATAAGGAGCGTTTTGAACGATGCTATTCTACAGTATCGTGACACGCGTAACTCTAGGCCGCGTATACCTTGTTTGCCCACGAATAGACATAATTTGGCGGTAATGAGTGCCTTGAACGATTTACTGGTTCCATATCTTGGAACCAGTGAAAGTTTAATTGATACCCACTCGATCCTTTATTGTGGGGCCATCACGGTGTGTCGCGTTGCTCGTATCAAATTCCAGGATTCTGACCGAGTACCGCGGTGAACCGGGACTGCCCCTGCTTGGCAATTGAGGATCGAGGGGCGTATTATTAAGTTCAGGACACTCATTGCAAAGCTAATTTGCTTCAGAAATGGCAATAATCGACCTCGCATCATGCGATTTGTCACACAAGCCGTTGTTGGGACTGATGTTCGTCCGGAAAACTATATGGCTTGTGTGACGGAACGTATTGACTTTCTGAAGCAAAAAGTCTATGCGTGGGCAAACCGTATACGTCGCTACAGAGTGCGTGTGGACCGATACCAACAAAATCGCCTCTTTCAAAGTGACCAAAGAAAAGTATACAGACGTTGGGAAGGAGCTGATCAACGTGTGAGCGACGGGCAGCTACCAGATGTTGATGCTATGACTAATTTCTGGCGCAGCATTTGGTCGGTGCCCGTCGAGCACACGGAAGGTGAATGGATGAGTGTTGTCAGTGACGCGTGTGAACCTATCAAGACCATGCAGCCTTTAAATATAAGTACAGCTGACGTAATTTGTGCAATCCGTACGGCCCAAAATTGGAAATGCCCAGGACCGGACGGATTGCACAACTTCTGGATCAAATGGTTTCGATGTTCACACGAGTTACTGGCAACGCAATTGCAAGAAGCCATACAGCTCGGCTCACTCCCAAGTTTGTTGACTACTGGTGTCACTTTTCTGCTCCATAAATCAGGTAGTACCACGGAACCGAAAAATTATAGACCCATCACGTGCTTACCTACTTTATACAAGCTCCTTACATCTATTCTGAGAACAAAAATTAACACGCACATTGTTGCAAACAATGTTTTGCCTAGCTTTGAATTCTCTCAGTACTTTGTTGAGAAATTCAAAGTTAGGCTGTCAACTGCGGAGAGGGGGTGAAGTTATGTCGCACTTGTTGTACATGGATGACCTCAAGTTGTTCGCACCAAGCCGCCAAGACTTAGTGAAATTGCTGAAAATTACTGAGTCTTTTAGCAGTGCCATCAAGATGGAGTTTGGTGTGGATAAGTGTGCGGTTATGCATGTACAGCGTGGGAGAGTAGTAAATTCAACCAATTTACAACTCTCCGAAACGATAAACTTTAGATCTCTCTCCGAAGTTGAAACATATAAATATCTTGGTATGTCACAGTCTTTGGGTGTTGTGGATGGGGACATAAAACAGTCATTACGGCAGCGATTCTTTTGCCGCCTAAGAAAAGTACTTAACAGTCTTTTATCGGGTGGCAATAGGACGCGTGCTTTTAATGGCTGGGTTATGCCTCTCCTCACACACTCATTTGGCATACTAAGATGGACTCAGACCGAATTGGACGCCTTGGATAGAAGAGTCCGTCAAATGCTCACGACTTCTAGAATGTTACTCCCGCGCTCATCTGTTATGAGGCTGTACATCCCGCGGAGATGTGGGGGTCGCGGCTTTTTAAATGCCAAGGACCTACATAACCGTGAGGTGTACAGTCTCATGGATTATTTCCTTAACAGTGAGTGCGGGATGCATTTGGATGTCGTGGCAGTTGATAGACACGTTACGCCGCTCTCCTTGGCAACAGAAAACTGGCGCAAACCAGTGGTGCTAAGCACTCTCGATCGCAAGGATATATGGAATCAGCAAGGTGCTACACGGGCGCTACTATCGGGCTCTAACTGGGCCTGATGTAGATTTGCCTGCCTCGGTGAACTGGCTACGTTTCGGTGACCTCTTTGGGGAAACCGAAGGTTTTGTCTGTGCCATTGAAGATGAAGTTATCAAGACGAATAACTACCGGAAATATATTATGAGGGACGGTACGGTTGACATCTGTCGGGCATGCCGCCGTCCGGGAGAATCACTCCGACATATTATTTCCGCTTGTTCTCATCTTGCTAACGGAGAGTATTTGCACAGACACAACCAAGTAGCCAGAATAATTCACCAGCAACTTGCTCTTCGATATGACCTTGTTGAATCAGAGGTGCCGTACTATAAGTACGCACCTGCGCCAGTTCTCGAAAATGGTCATGCAACGCTCTACTGGGATCGCTCTATCATCACGGACAGGACTATTGTCGCTAATAAGCCTGATATCGTGGTGATCGACCGATCTCAGCGCCAAGCAATATTGGTTGATATCACCATACCTCACGAGAACTTCGTGAAAGCCGAGAAGGACAAGCTCAGTAAGTACCTTGACTTGGCTCACGAGGTTACCGCCATGTGGGATGTGGATTCAACTATTATTGTACCGATAGTCGTTTCGGCACAAGGCCTTATAGCGAAGAGCCTCGATCAACACCTAGAGAGGCTCTCGCTGAAAGGTTGGGTCAAGGGTCAGATGCAAAAGGCAGTACTCCTTGACACGGCACGTATTGTCAGGAGGTTCCTCACTCTGCAGCCCTAACTACCGATAGCTTGGGTCTATCCCCGCTGCCGGTGGTAACCTAGGTTAAGTTTTTTATAATATTTTATATTGTAAATACGTTTTATTTATATAAAATATTGTAAAAAAAATTCTTAAGATATATGTTGAATAAAGAGTATAATAACAATTTTTATTTGGAACAATATACATTGGTACACTTATCTAGTACCTTAATAACTGCTATCGTATTAAAACTGTGTCGCAGCACTAACGCCCGTCTCCGGTATTAGTAACAGAAACAGCGTTCCAACAATAATTACAATCAGAAATAAACACTAACCTAAAAAGTACCTACACAATGCCTCAAAGTGTGTTAAGTGATGTAAATGAAGCTATACCTACATTTTAACACTACATTCCAAATAACGGGAGAAATAATTCGGACTACGGAAGACATGCGATTCCCGCAGTAACCAGCATTGCACTGGGGCGACCGGCCAACCGGCGACGCAGGCGCATGGCGCTTTCGAGGTCAATGTGTGTGTGGCCTATTGTGGTTTTGGCACTGTAGACACAAAGAAGCCACTCCAGTGCAGAAGCTATAATATTTAATCTAATACTACTTAGATTTAAAGGAAAGGAAAACTTTTATTATTTGTTTTATTTTATGTCCATTTAACTTTTATTACTTATTTATTTATTGTCTTTATATTTTAATTATTGTTTAACATATTTTTAGTTTTATAAAGGTTCATATAAATTAACTAGATGGTTTTTTTTTGCACTTTATGATAGACTTAATTTTAATTATATATTTAAACGTATTATAGAAAGATATAACGGCGTGTGATTTATTTAATTAATTATTTATCAGAATATTGTTTTTGTTTAGTTATTCTGCCAATGACTAGGCTGTATGTACTTGGGCTGAATAGACTGAGGCTGTATGAACTAAGGCTGTATAGACTTAGGCTGTATGTATTTAGATTCTTTGCTTCGCTAGTTTTATTTTTAGAGCGGTTAACACCGAATGGAGTTGGGTTCGTGAGACTGTCATGGCGGCAGAGCACATTCTGGTGACGGCGTCCATACAGTTTACACGTGCACAAACCCATTGGCTCTAATCTTTCTAAATCTTTGCAATCACTTATTATTTTAAATTGTTAAAGTTCGTTCTTAATAAAACAGTGTGTGATCCACATTTTGGTGCAATCATTTCGACTCCATCAACACCTTAACGCCCACCATGGATAACGGAAGCCACGAGGTGCCGCTCGGAAATCCCTTATCAGAAGTGGGATTACCGCAACAACAATCAGGTCAGAGTATTGATACTTCTTTACCAAGTGAAACCGAACGCTGGAAAATGTTATTTGAGATGCAACAACGCCACATGATGGAATTAATTAGTGCAATAAAGGAACCTAATACAACAGAATCTAAAATAACGTTTCCCGAGTTCAATCCTGAAAATCATGATTGTGATGCGCGAGCATGGTGCAATACTGTAAGCCTATGCATACAAGACAAACAATTATCAAGTAGTAGCTTGATTATTGCTATGAGTAAAGCGCTTAGGGGCTCAGCGTCTTCATGGCTGGCTCAGAATAGTTTTCCTGGCGTAACCTGGCCTCAACTAAAAGATTTATTTCTTGCTCGATACGATTACGTAGAAACCCCAGCAGCAACTTTATGCAGGCTATTCAAAGAAAGTCCAAAAGAAGGCGAATGTCTTTCATCATATGCCAGCCGGGTTCTGAGCACTTTAACTAGCCAATGGCGATCTTTATCGAATGAACAAATAACTATTGCAGTTACTATCGCGCATGCATTCAAAATAGAACCAAGGCTGCAGAGAATTATTTTTACAACTGTAATTGATACTCGAGTAAAGATGCAACAAGAATTAATGGCTTTTAGCTATCGTAAAAGGGGGTTATCATTTCAAGAAAAATCAAGTGGGCCCAGTGATGCTAAGAAACCCCGACAAGAACACTCGAGACGCTGTTACAAATGTGGCAGAATGGGCCACTTATCTCATGAGTGTACATCAAAGAATGTTGGTGGTAACTCCACTAATCCACGATCTCAGTTTTCAGGGTCTACTATATCGCATCAGGCGCAAGAGGACATCGCACCTAAGAAGTTACCTTCACCTACCTGCTTCTACTGCGGCGAGCAGGGTCACATCGCTACGCGCTGCCCTAATAAGGAAGCTAGTACCAGCAGCACCCACGTAGAGCGTCGCGTGAATGCCTGCACTATCAAGCCAGCTATGGACCAACTTTCGATTGAAACTGGTGAGAAGTTTTCATTTTGTTTCGACTCCGGTGCTGAATGCTCTTTGATTAGAAAATGTGTAGCAGATAGGTTTCCTGGTAAAAGGCTACATAACTTAGTGACTTTGATAGGTATAGGCCAGTCTACCATACAGTGTAACCTTCAGTTATTGACGACTGTATCTATACAGGGGTACTTCTTGGAGTTAGAATTTTACGTGGTTCCTGACTGTTCTATTTCGGACAGTATTATGATTGGGCGAGATTTGCTCTCATTAGGATTTTCGGTTGAAATTTTTGAGAGTCAGCTTTTAGTGAAGAAGCTTAAAGTCATATCAATTTGCGACGTAGGACAGAAAGTTACCAATTTTGACGATATTAATACAGACGTACCTTTAGAAAGTAAAGTCAAACTTATCTCCTTACTTAACGATCACTCTGATTATTTCGTGGAAGGCACTCCAACAGGTAGAGTGACCACAGGGCAATTAGAAATCAGGTTAGCTGACCCAAACCGCACAGTGCAGCGTCGCCCTTATAGACTGAGCTCTGAAGAAAGACAAATAGTACGCTCAAAGATCAAAGAATTATTAGACTCTCGTATTATTCGCGAAAGCTGCTCACCATTTGCTTCTCCAATTCTGTTGGTTAAAAAGAAAGATGATACGGACCGACTTTGCGTAGATTACCGTGAGTTAAACAGTAATACAATTCCTGACCGTTACCCTATTCCAATTATTTCCGACCAAATAAGACGCTTAGTAGGAGCAAACTATTTTACTTCTCTTGATATGGCTAGCGGCTACCACCAGATACCTGTTCAGGAGGAGTCAATACAGCGAACTGCCTTTGTTACACCGGATGGGCAGTTTGAATACTTAACCATGCCGTTTGGTCTTCGAAACGCTCCATCGGTGTACCAACGTGCAATCAACACAGCACTAGGCGTGTTGACTGAGTCTTTTGCAGTAAATTATATTGATGACGTCATTATCCCCTCCCGAACCGTAGAAGAAGGGTTGGATCGACTGCGCCAAGTTTTGAAAGCTTTAACTAATGCTGGATTTTCACTTAATTTAAAGAAATATTCCTTTTTGAAAACTGAGGTTGAGTTCCTAGGTTATCACGTGTCTGTAGGCGAAATAAGACTAAACCCTCGTAAAATCAAAGCACTTACTGAGCTGAAACCACCTCAAACGGTAACCCAACTACGCCAATTTATTGGTTTGGCCTCTTATTTCAGGCAGTTCATACAAGGTTTTTCTCAGATGACAGCTCCTTTATATAGGCTTACCTCCGGTAAGGGTAAAATTACCTGGACCTCAGCGTTAGAATTGATTAGGCAAGATATTATAAACATTCTGACGAACAAACCTGTTTTTACTATTTTTGACCCAGATCTGCCTATTGAGCTTCACACTGACGCCAGCGCTGAGGGTTATGGCGCAATATTAATGCAGAAAGTTGATGGTAAATCATATGCTGTTGAATATTATAGCCGTCGAACCTCCAGCGCTGAGTCGAGATATCATTCTTACGAGCTAGAAACGCTCGCAGTGGTTAATGCTGTGAAGCACTTTCGTCATTATTTGCATGGTCAAAAATTTGTAGTTGTTACTGATTGTAATGCAGTAAAAGCATCCAAATCCAAAGTAGATCTTACTCTACGAGTCCATAGATGGTGGTGCTTTTTACAGTCTTTCGAGTTTGATATTGAGTACCGGCAGGGTAAAAATAAGGGGCATGTTGATTTCTTATCCAGAAATCCTCTTACAGCACTACCATCACAAAACCTTAAAGTAGAGCAGAAACGCGTCAACTTTACCGAAATATCGGATATTTGGTTGCAGGCAGAGCAAGCAAAGGACGAGGAAATAAAATCTATTATGACCAAATATCAGAATAACGATTTAGGTGAAGATGTAGTCAAGACTTACGAAATAAGGCAAGGTATTTTACATCGTAAAATTGAACGAAATAATAGGAGCGTTTGGTTACCAATTATTCCAAGGGCCTTTCAGTGGTCTATTATAAATCATGTGCACGAAAGTATAATGCATTTAGGTTGGGAAAAGACTTTAGAAAAGGGCTTATTGTCATTATTGGTTCCCAAACATGAACAAATATGTTAGAAAATTCGTAGAAAATTGCATAACGTGTAGAGTATCTAAGTCGCATTCTGGTAAAGTTCAAGCACAACTACATCCGATTCCGAAAGTTACTAAACCTTGGCACACTATACATATGGATGCAACGGGAAAACTTAGTGGGAAAAGAGATACCAAAGAGTATGTGTTTGTTACAATAGATGCTTTTACAAAGTATGTGCTCTTGCATCACTCTAAAAATATCGACTCTGATAGCGCATTGAAGGCCTTAAAGTCAAGTGTAAAAGTGTAAAAGTCAGCAGTTGAAACTAGTCATAGGTCATGGCAGGCTGCATTACCGGACGTCCAGCTAGCTATTAACTGTACACATAACCGTACTACTAAAGCTAGTCCCCTCGAACTATTAATAGGAAAAGTGGCTAGACCTTTACAGTTGATGGCTCTAGATACAGATGGAACCGACATAGATTTAGATACAGTAAAAGAGCAAGCAGCACGGGAAATAGAAGCAAACGCTTTCATAGAAAAAGCTAGATTTGATAAGAATAAGGCAAAGGTAAAGAATTTTAAAGTAGGAGACTATGTTTTATTAGAAAATCATGAGCGTAACAAAACAAAGTTAGAGGCAAAATTCAAAGGGCCGTATCGAGTGGCCAAGCTGCTTGATGGTGACAGGTATTTTCTAAAGGCATTGGACTCCAATCGAACATATAAGTATGCTCATGACCGTATACGAGCTATGCCTGAATGTTATGTTCCTTTGGAGCTGAATGCATTTCTTGGGTTGGAAAAGCCAATTAACTGCTCACAGTCAGGATATACCGTTAACGGCGTTGGTAAGTGTAATTCTCTTAGTTGATGTTACGTTAGTTGGTCAAACAAGGAGCCCGTGTGGCATGCATCTATGCTGGACTACAGTGTGACAACTGCCTGTGTGGCACCCGCCTGCGTGGCACCAGCCTATGTGGCACTCGCCTGTGTGGCACCAGCCTATGTGGCACTCGCCTGTGTGGCACCAGCCTATGTGGCACCCGCTTGCGTGGCACCAGCCTATGTGGCACCCGTTTGCGTGGCAGCCGTCTAAATGAACCCGCCTGTGTGGCTGCGCTGGTGCAGTGTAAAACCTCACTATGTAATTTACAAGGTCGAGATAAACTTGAAATTGTGTTTTAAATGTTGGGTCGTTGATTATGGTCAGAATGACCGAGCTCAACACTGAGTTACAAGCAGTTCTCATTTGTTCACAGGTAATGGGGACGAAACACACGAGGACGTGTGAGGAATGCAGGACGGCCGTAACGGCGTGTGATTTATTTAATTAATTATTTATCAGAATATTGTATTTGTTTAGTTATTCTGCCAATGACTAGGCTGTATGAACTTGGGCTGAATAGACTGAGGCTGTATGAACTAAGGCTGTATAGACTTAGGCTGTATGTATTTAGTTTCTTTGCTTCGCTAGTTTTATTTTTAGAGCGGTTAACACCGAATGGAGTTGGGTTCGTGAGACTGTCATGGCGGCAGAGCACATTCTGGTGACGGCGTCCATACAGTTTACACGTGCACAAACCCATTGGCTCTAATCTCTCTAAATCTTTGCAATCACTTATTATTTTAAATTGTTAAAGTTCGTTCTTAACCCGTGGCGCGCCAGCCACCCTTAAGCATTAAATGCTTTACGTGTCAGGCATTTTACGATACATCACTTTTTTATTGTTCGATTAGGGAAAAATATTTATTGCGTAATAACTATACGAGATTATCGCGTGAATGAGGTGTCATTCTTTTGTGTATGAATTTTTGTACGTAGTTAACTACTTAGAATGAACAATAAAGACTTACTTGTAGTGGCACTGGAACGGTTTTCTTTTGTTTTCAATATTTCATAAAGGTAACCTTTGGTTTTACTGTTTGTTATAATAATTAACAAACGACACACAACACAATTGACATAATAACTTTTTAGTTAACATTACTATGCACCGGTCACATGAATCATAAACACTTTGGCACTAAACTTCACTCACAAAACAATTTTTAACTTAGGAACCAAAATAAATAACCGCCGCCATAACGTGGCCGGCCCGCGTAAATAGTGACCTAAAAGTATATTATGTCTAACTGTAAATAAAAAAATGTTACTGATGAAATAATCTACAAATTGGTTAATGTTTTTAATCACTTTTATCAAAAAAATATAATATGAAGTAAAATTACAGCACTTTATAACACACAATGTTAGCTGTAGTTGTTAGCAAAATCAAAATATCATAATTATACTTCTAGCTCTTCGTTTAATCTAAATTGCCACTATATCACACAACTATTGCATTGTACAAAAACTGTATTAAGTTTCCAGTAAATATAGATAAGAATCATACGAAAACTTATATTTTACGTCGAGAAAACATCATGTAAACAAATCACAACAACACAACTTTGTACTAATATGGCTGACGTCCGTCCATAACTTCAGACACTCTTTTTAATATTTTTTTTCGATAATGTTTTGTTCGGTCCGAATCCATCTAACTATGTTAATTTCTTCTATACGGACCATAGAAAATTCACAGACAGCTAAAACTTGTATACTACGACTCGGACCGGCTAAAATAAAACAACCAATCTGAGCCAAGTCTGTTGTACACCGGTAAGTACAAGACACACGCATGCCTCTCAACTATTTTGTACACCGGTAAGTACATATGACGCTCGAGGGGTTAATAAAACAGTGTGTGATCAACATTTTGGTGCAATCATTTCGACTCCATCAACACCTTAACGCCCACCATGGATAACGGAAGCCACGAGGTGCCGCTCGGAAATCCCTTAGATATATATTTTTTTGTACTTATCATATTAAGAATGCGATTAATTACTTAGAAGACCTTCTGTTTCCGCATATGAAAGTTTTTGTAACCAGAATGTGATGCGTTTCTTACATTATTTTAAGGTAAGTGGGTATATATTCAAAAATTTTTTAATCTTATTATAGAGGCGAGGGGAGAGGTAGTAAAAGTTACGCCTTGCAAGGTCTAATCTACTGTATACATTTTGACACACCAAGTCCGATCTTTTCCACTGCAGCACTCGCAACACAGTAGAACACAGCATTTGGGTTTTAAAAGCAAGGTGGCGCAGCTAGTCTTTGCCAGAGATGGTGCCACTTCGCGACAAGTGTTAGTGGAAATACTGGGGAGGGAATGTTGTCACCACATATAATAAAAACTATTAAAATAGAAATATCGTTTTTATTTCAATATTGTCAGTCTAGCTCAAGTTAAAACACTTTTATATAGATAATTTTTTGTAAAAAAACAGCCTACCTATTTGTACTAGTAATAAGCCTTGCAACAAATGTCTAAGCAGAGCCTACTCCAAAATGAAAATTTCAAATACTAATTTCGTCATTTAACGATCAATATGGACTTTTCAATCAACATTACCTAAATCATTGTGTTTGCGACATAGCGAAATTAATTTTTAGGGTTTGTAATATTGAAGACAGCAAAAAGCTGCTCAAAATTTCATTTTGGAGTAGGTCCCCAGCCTTCGGCTATAATTAGCTTACAAACTAAATAATAACTTATTTAAAAATTAAACAAGACTTCTTTTGACTAAAACAAGTTTTAAAACTAATTATTACACAAAATAAGAAATTACTTTTAAGAACATTGCCAAACCTTTATTTATTAGAAATGAAATAAAATAAATTGGCGGCGCTAGTAAGCTGTTCACAGCCTCTTAAACATCATGGCGTTTTTTGATGGGTAACAGACATTCAGAGCAACAGGTCGATGTTTTAAAACTAATTATTACACAAAGTAAGAAATTATTTACAAGAACATTGCCGAATCTTTTTTTTTAAATTTACCTTACTTAGAAATGAAATAAAATAGATTGGCGGCGCTAGTTAGCTGTTCACAGCCTCATAAACATCATGGCGTTTTTTTATGGGTAACAGATATTCAGAGCAACAGGTCGATGTTTAGGAGCTTCTCAAAGTTTAGAAGCGTTTAGTTTAGTATTCACCCGAGTACTAAACTAAACGCTTACTAATAAAAACTAAAAAATAACTTAACTCATAATAAAAATTTACAAATAAATAAATATTAATTTTCTAGGCTCCTACAGTACATATTATGTCATAGTCATAGTTTGCAAAAAGATTTGGACAGATTATATGAATATTATAATAATAATAAACTCTTTTTAAATTTCAGAAAATGTTGTATCCTTTACAAGAAAGAAAAATAAAATAAATTATAATTATACACTAAATAGGGAAACACTACCAAGGGTTACCGAGATACGAGACTTGGGTGTAACAGTTGACACAGAATTATCATTTCAGCCACATATTCAAAAAGTTACAGCAAAAGCGTATCATATGCTTGGCTTTATTTTTAGACAAAGCAGTAATTTTAAAAATAAATTCATAAAAATATTGCAATACAAATTTAAAAAACCTTTTAATGATTAAATATGCAAAAAATAGATTCCTTGTTCGTGCACAATTTTAATAATAGTTTTAAGGAAATAGATTTGTTTTTCGAAAAATTGGCTCTTTTAAAAGAAGCATTGCTTTCAGTCATTAGCAGATGACAGACACCCCTTAGAGTTAGTTAGAGTTAGAGTGCACGCGCGGGCGCGGCGCGGCGTACAAAATGTATCCCGCGCCGCGTGCCCACTATGGACACTCAAACGAGAACACTTATTATGTTTGAGTACAGTCTGGCCGAGGTCTTAGTGTCTGTCATCTGCTAGTGACTGAGAAAAGTACTGAGAGACTATGAGAGAGGTTATTGTCGCTATATTTACATGTAGTTAATATTTCTAATATTTCTTATAGCAAAATAAAAATGTTATGATTAAGTTAAATATGTAACTCGTAGAGGCCTTCATTGTTAAAGATAAGTTGTTAAGCTTGAGACAGACAGTTACCTTATTCGTAGAGCACGGTCAATCACCGGTTTAGGAATTAAACGTCAGTCAGTGAGTAGCGACACCATCTCTAAGTTTGGTCATTTGAGTGATTTGGTAGATATGTTGTGCTATGACGACGCAGAACCTACAATAATTATAGGGATTGACAACTGGCATTTGTCAGTTGCGTCTCAAAGTCGAAGAGGCAGTAAATCTGCCAGTCGCAGCGCCTTCTTGCACTCAGTCCGCCCGATCAGGACATTGTCCTCCATGTTTGCTGGTAACGCGTTTGTAGAGGATGAACCGATGAGAAAATGAAAGGGAGTAAGTGTTTCTTGTTCACCAGAGTCGACAGAAACATGTATTGTGTACATGTATTGTGGTCGTGAGTTTACTATTGCTTCGGCTTCTGCCAGCAGCGTAAGAAGTGTTTCCTCCTTTGGTGCACGTTCTCTGAGGGTTGCGTTGAGTGCCACTTTGACCGACCGCACAAGTCTTTCCCAGCAGCCACCGAAATTTGGAGCAGCCAGCGGTATAAAACTCCAACCAATACCGTTATTTGTAGCGAAGTTCTCTAGGTGACTGCCGTAAAACTCTCGAAGAATTCGGTTGGCACCAACAAACGCTGTGCCGTTATCAGAAAAAATTGTTGTGGGGGCACCTCTTCGCGCAATAAACCTTCGAATGCCGAGAATTGCCGAGTCTGCCGAAAGTGAATGAACCAGCTCCAAATGAACTGCTCTCGACGTCATGCACGTGAATAGAGCTACATATCGCTTCTCGCGTCTGCGACCAATCGTCACGTTTATTGGGCCAAAGTAATCCAGGCCAGTAAACGTGAAGGAGCGGTTATGGTGTGCCATTCTCTGCTGAGGCAGGTCACCGGTCGGTGGTGCTTGCGGTTTTGTCTTGCGTATTCGGCAAATCAGACATTGGTGCGCCACTGATCGTACACGTAACTTTGCTGGCTTGTTAGGATTTACAACCCCAAAGTGTGGTAAATACCAGCAAATTGACTTAGAAGGAGGTTCTTTGAAACATTCCTCTGCATAGCTGTTGCGTACATACTTTTTAGAAGACTTTATGTTTTTATACTTTTTATTATAATTTGTTTTTTATAGTTTTTCTATTGTCTTGATGTGACGTTTGGATATTAGTTGATTACAGAGTTTTGCCAACCAAACCAGTGCCTTTTGCTTATTCTATTTTCCTATCGAACATAGTGGTCCTTCAACCTCGTCTGTAATGGTTGTGCAAACAAGGAAGCAGGGTAAATCTCAACCAGTTGCTATTCGTACACTATTGGGATGGGTTCTGTTTGGTTTTGCAAGTAGTCGCACGAAGGCAGTGGAGTATGCGTGTCATGTAAACTTTAAAGAAGACAGCGAGTTAGAGGTACTTATTAAAGAACAGTCTCGTATTTAGTAATTCCGAGGAGTCTGGCCAAGAGGAATAGTCACGGCAACATACCCGGGACGTGATGACGTGGTAAGGGTGGTGGATGTATCTACTGCGGCGGGCACGCTACGTCGTCGTCTCGTCAAGATTATATCGCTTGCTAATAAGGATAGTGCTTGCTAAAGAGGGGAGGATGTTGCGTACATACTTTTTAGAAGACTTTATGTTTTTATACTTTTTATTATAATTTGTTTTTTATAGTTTTTCTATTGTCTTGATGTGACGTTTGGATATTAGTTGATTACAGAGTTTTGCCAACCAAACCAGTGCCTTTTGCTTATTCTATTTTCCTATCGAACAAAGCTAATTTGTATGTTTTTTACATTTGTGAAAACTTTTTTGGCTAACGAAATAACAAACAGACACCAACTCGTGGCTCTCAAGGGTTTCTTGTCGGATCCTATTGTAGCCCCATCTGGTGTTCCCCAGGGTTCGCACTTGGGGCCTCTATTCTTCGTTGTCTTTATTAATGACCTTGTAGCTAAACTATCTAGTCCATGTTTAATGTACGCAGATGACTTAAAGGTTTATAGTAAAATCAAAAACACAGTTGACTGCGAAGGTCTACAGAGTGACCTCAATATTATAACGAATTGGTGCCATGCAAACCGCATGTTTTTGAATGTAAAGAAATGTCATTCTGTCTCTTTCACAAATAAACGAACAAAGGTAGCCTTTCCTTATGCTCTTGAAGGTCATGTGCTTGAGCGCAAAACGATAGTTAAGGATCTCGGCATCTTATTTGACGAGAAACTGACTTTCAAAGAACATTTTGATCATGTTGTTAAAAAATCGCTTCAGGTAATGGGTTTTTTGGGAAGAATAGCGAAGGACTTTCGAGGGAAGGAGAGCCTTATTATCTTATATAACTCCCTCGTAAGAAGTAGGCTTGAATATGGTTCTGTAATTTGGTCTCCAAATTACGCAATTCATTCCAACTTCATAGAAAAGGTACAGCGGAAATTCTTGCGTATTGTCTGTTTTAGGCATAATCTTGGTCGCAGACTCGCATCCTACGAGGAGAGGCTGGCTCATTTCAACATTGTGGATCTGAGAACTCGTCGCTTAAAACAAAGTCTTGTAATTCTGTACAAAATACTGCATTCTATTATTGATTCTCCTGCGCTACTTAACAGTTTAGGCATCAACACTAAATATAACCCAAGACGTTTGCTCCCTACTTTTGTCATTCCAACTTACAGGAATAATAAAGCATTTTTCGGCCCTGTTGCAAGTATGTGCCGAAACTATAATGAACTATCACACCGCGGTGATGTTGATGTGTTCGGTCAAAGTTTAGTCTGTTTCAAAAAAGTACTCACAGAGATCCTCGGTGCTGCTTCCTGCCCCTAGTGTTTCTAATATCAGGTTTATTATTATTATTGGTATTTTTTTTTTATTATTCTTCTTCTTATTCTTACCATTATTTTCATCCTTGTGCACAAAATTTATTATTTAATATTGTTAATTTTGATTTTAATTGTAGTGATTCGGGTATGGCTTAAACTCATGTGCGACTTGCTAAGGACTTTGGCCTGGTCCTGAACCGCTGTACTAGTTTAAGTTTTATCTGTTTGTGTCAATGTCTGTTAAGTTGCCTAATAAAATAAATAAAAAATAAAAATAGAAATGTTTATTAACTTCTGTTTTATAAGTGTATAATATGCTATATGTTTCCCTTAAATAAATAAAAATAAAATTTCCAACGCTTCTTCGGCTATCGTCACTAAGCGTTAAAGCAAGCGCGCCCGATTTCTATCTATACGAAGGCGCTGATCTTCTTATCTGCGTGCCCACTCTGTAGGGTCATCATAACGCAGCCTGCGGTCTGAAACAATAGAAATGTTTGATGGATTGTTTATCTATGTATGTTGACTTAAGAAGCTGGCGACAGGTCACCTAAAATGAGCCTTCCATACTAACGTATTACCAAAATGATTTGCAATTAGAACATTATTTTCTGTACTTGTGATGTTCGGATTAAGACAGTATTTATCTAGGTCGCCATAAAAAAATAGTCCAAAATAATTACACAAATTAATCCGAATACATCACAAGTACAGTGAATCACGCTCACATTTTTAATTATTTTGGTATAACGTTTGTATGAGAGGCTGACGTGTCGCCGGCGTCTTAATACCCAGCACGTAGCCATTATTGCTCCAATAAAAGCCTCTTCTTAAGAGGCCTATTACATCTCGAATGTGATTTTTGCGTTAAATGCCCATTTTCGCATTTTGTAGTAATTTTGCAGTTGTATTTATCGTTTTTATCGAAATAGGATAATAAATTCATTATAAAATCTTTATTCCTCGTGAAGTAACAATTACTCTGGTATTAATTTTGCTGAATAATATTATCGTAGATAGGAGATATTCACAGTTAACTTATATAGCGATTTTTGAAGTTTTTTGGTTTAGAATAAGATTTTTTCCTATATAAAATCAATGATATCTAAAAATTCCGAGGTCGCTACGCACTATTCGACTATATAAGAGATAACATTATAATTTTATTATTTCACTTGTTCAAAAAGTGCCTTCGCTTTATGAAAATCTTTCTCTGCAATTTTGGGTTTAATTAAAAAGTTAAGCAAAATTTACATAAAGCGAGGCCGCTACGCACTATTCCAATAGGTATTCTACACTATTCAATAAGTCATAATTGTTAATGTATTTTTGTTTCTGAGATCCATAACGCCGAAATTGGCCATTTTACGCAAAAATCACAATCGAGATGTGTGTGTGGCCTCTAAAACCATACAACAGTATTTATAATATAGTAGTTAGTACTCTCAAGGTCGAGGGTTGCGTCCTTGAGCCGTTCGACCCCGCCTCGGTCCAACTGCCACAGAGTCGCAGTACGGCAGAACCAGCATTTTTGGGCTAACAGAAAAAAATAAATTATTCCATGGTGATAACTATAAAATAAAATAATATTGAGTAGTCATTCGTATGCTTTATATAAGCTTAGTAAAAAAGTAAGCATAAAGGCTTTGCTAACTACCTATCATGGATATACATTGAGATACGGTGGCATGTTTTGGGGTAACGCAACCGACAAAGAAATTGTATTTAGGTCTCAAAAATGCTGTATTAGAGCTATGTTCAACCTACAACAAACAGACACAGCCCTACTTTAAAAATTACAAGATTCTTACACTTCCGTGTCTGTACATTCTTGAATGCGCTAATTTTGTCAAACTAACATTAAATTGTTTACATTTCTTTCATCTGCACAACTTATGGATAAACTTTGCAATGTTCTTTGTAAAACCGCGCTTATGAGTAAGAGTGTCTTTTGTAATGCACCTCATGTCTATAAGAAGATATCAATAAGACACAGTGATAATAACTTTACGTTTAAGCAGAAATTAAAGACATTGTTGTTGGAAAAATGCTACTACACACTCAATGAATTTTCGACAGATAAAGATTTGTTTATTTTGACTGTATTTAATGATTTTTTTCTGACATTTTATTTAAATAATTTTTTAAAATAATTTTAATAATATTATCTTATCATGCATGATCAATTTGTACTATCATTATTATTTCAATTGTAGTATAGTTAATTCAACCCATCATTGTATACTATCATGGCAGGCCATAGCTGAACAATTACATTGTACTAGCGGCCGCTCGCAGTTTCACCCGCGTGGTCCTCCTTTCCGTGGGAATATCGGGATAAAAAGTATCCTATGTGTTAATCCAGGTTATAAACTATCTGTTTGCCGAATTTCATCTAAATCCATTCAGTAGTTTTTACGTGAAAGAGTAACAAACATACACAACTCACAAACTTTCGCCTTTATAATATTAGTGTGATTATGACATTTGTATGCAACTATGGTTCACAATAACAGATTATGATTATAACTATACTTCACAACAAGTTTATGTGATACAAGCTGTGCGAGCAGCTTCGCTCGCTTTTGATTTTTCCCGTTTTTGCATACATTTTCATTGATACTCTGCTCCTATTGGTCGTAGCGTGATGTTATATAGCCTACTATTCAACACAAATAGTTTTTCAATTGGAACCAGTAGTTCCTGAGATTAGTGTGTTCAAACAAACAAATTTTCAGCTTTATAATAGTATAGGTACATTTAGTTATATTTCTTTTACTTACATGGTGTGCAGATTCTACCGTTGGAGGGTTCTGCACTGCAGTTACAGCTTGTGGGAGCTGCAAAAACAGAAAATAATGAGATCCATGGTGATAGCAACAAGGAATAGCTGGAATGTGACAATGATACATACATCACAAAAACCTCTATTTGATACCATACTGTTATTTAAAATACAATTATTTTTTGTTTCCCCCAGTATTAGTAGTATCCGGCTTTTTATAATTGAGAGTAGTTTTTTTGCTAGATCACCGCCAGTCCCACAGGCATGTTGCCGGATATCAGTATCCCGCTTTCGGCTCCGGTATTTTAGTTCATGCCAATACTGAAAAATATAAAAGTAATAACAGCTATTGTGTTCTCTGTTTATTATTAATTAACGGTTAAAACTAGGTAGCTTTACAGATTTCCACATATTAGAATAAAAAGAGGTAGATAGGTTATGTCAGTACTAATGTAATGTCAATAATGGACCACAGCTTTACGATGTTAACATCCCATGAGTCTTAATTGTGTTGTTTCTACAGTGTCGTATTACACAGGACAGCATTTTTAAACTAATTTACGGAAACGAATATACTGACACTGTCTACCACAGACCGCTGTCCACAGAACACATGTCAACGCTTTTCTGAGACTACGCTAAGGTAAGCCAATTAGCAAAGTTTTTGGCACATGTAACGCATCTACCTATTTTTATTGTAACATCATTGACTCACTCAACATCTCCCATGCTAGGAGCTAGGATATTGCGCCAAAACTCATCCACGCGCTGACTGGCCATGCTATCTCCAAATTGGACTCTTTGTAATACAACCTACACTCTGCCACAGACTACGAATCCTACGTAGCTATTTCTTACAAACTACATTTCTGTGATACGAGATCTTTTAGTACATTTTTAGGCTATCGCACGAAGAAGTTGGTAATGTTAAGAGTAAGGCTTCCACTTGATATTACTCTCGCCATTGGCACTGAATTTGTTTTGATATGAAATTACCAAGCAAAGATACACATTGAGAAGTAAGTTTATTTATTTAGTTTTCATAATCTCACTTTATAGTCACATACAGCACACTGAAAGATTGTTTACACTTTGTATTGTTTATTTTTATAGTTTATCTACTATATTTTACTTACTTGTGTGTAAATTCGACAATTTAAATACTCTATTTTGTATTTTTTTTGCTGCTCTAATGAAAAACTATCAAATCAACATTGCGTCACATTGACATTTTAGCTTTTTTGTCAGCCCCACAGAGTACTTTGTACCTCAACAACGCTACCTTTTGTCGAGTAGTAGAAAACTTATCCCACCATCTAGGGTCCGGTAGCTGAAACTCTCGTTTCATTCGTTCCTTGCGTTTAGTTACTAAAAGATTTTTTACATGTTTTTAGTTTCAATTCAATGTTTTTATCAATGAAAGTTCACTTTTGAGGTAAAAAATGATACAAAACATACACTACTATTTACTATTCGATGATTATTGTAAAATAAATCAAGGTTTCATTGAGTAATTTTCATAATAAAACGCAAATTCATGATACGTTTTTAAGTCATCGGTCTTCATGGAATGGACAATAATTACGCAATTCGAATTGACATGTTACGATCGATCGTCAATTGTAACGATCATCCATCCATGAACAACCTTACGCAATCGCACTTCAGGTTATAAACTATCTGTATGCCGAATTTCATCCAAATCCATTCAGTAGTTTTTACGTGAAAAAGAAAAAAAAGAAGAAAAAAAAGTACCAATCCATACTTACAAACTTTCGCGTTTATAATATTAGTAGGATAAATAAAGCTTTGAACAATCAGCTGAAAACAACAAATTTACAACAAAACACATAATAGCAGTAACATAGGTAATACTATGAACTATATATAAAAAGGTAGTTCGAGGTCATCATCAGCCTATAAACGTCCCACTGCTGGGCACAGACCTCCCACGTAGCGTAACAAGGGAGATAGTGGACTTTAACCCACCACGCTGGCTCAATGCGGTTTGGTGGCTTACTGGCTTAGTGTTTGTTACAATCGCTTTAGCTTTTAGTTATACAGTGTAGTTATTATCTGACCCCAACATTATTTAATTTGACCCCCAAAATTCCACTTAAGCTTATAGTAACAAAAAAAACAATAAGCTAGGTACTATTACTAACAATAAAATTAAATAACTCTTATTTTTATTGTAGTACCTGTGTGTTATCCAAAAAGTTGGACTTCAGTTACATGTTCGTTTTTGAGCACCAAATAGAATGTTTACCTACATAGCCTAATGAGGTGGTACTTCCGCTGGTAAATAATATTATGAAAATAACGAATTCTGTCTGTGAGTATAACAATTCTGTACGTTAACTAAATATTGAGACATTTATAAATTATGACGTATATCAGTCAGTAACTCACAATCAGTCAGAAAGCATTGTGTAATTTTTCAATAGTTTAATTTCAACACCTAAGTAATACAGTTCACTCTCTAAAATTCTTCCCCGTGGTTGCTTGCTGCCACGGTCATACTTCAGCCATTTAGTACAAAATATCTACTAATTACAGACCCAACCATCGTAGTCATCGCACTTTGTATTAGTGAAAACCGGATAAAAATCCATTCCTTAGATTAGAAGAAAGAGTGGAGCTACAGACACAGGAAAACGTCGACTTTACTTTACAATATGTAATTCCTATCTGTTTAATTATGCCAGCCACTGAAAGCCGCTCGCTCCACATTGGCACTCGGCCAGCAAACACTGAGCAAGCAATCACGCGATGTCGCTACATTCTGCACAATTAATATCCAAATATAACAGCCACTGTAGCTGTAACTGTAACACACGAATGTAGTAAACTGCAGTTGTGTGGGATCCATATTGTATGGGAATCGCGAATAGGAAGAATCGCGTTTGTGTAGACGATAGCATAAACCGCGTTTATATATCTTACTTTCGGAAACAACAGATCAAGTTATATGTTGCACTGAAATAATTGGAAGGCCCGAAGGTGCCAATGCCAGTGAGCAACTTTATGTGAAGACCTGACTTTGTCAATTGCACCATAAAGAAAATATTAGAAGTAGGCCACTTAGCCACTTTGTGAAACTTTTAACGCACAGTGGAATGTCTATATTCTCGTAAGCTATAAATTTCTTAGCAGGATGATGAACAATTTTTTTTTAAATATTTTGAACTCCTTGCTTCGGAAGGCAAGTTAACTTCCTTGTGGTGGCCGTCTAATGGCATTCGTTAAACCCCACCGACCCACATTGAGCCAGCATGTTGGGTTAAAGCCCAATCTCCCCATGTACTGTTGTTCATGTGGGAAGGCCGGTGCCCAGCAGTGGGATGATTATAAGCTGATGTTGATGTAGCTGTAGATGTTGATGACCCGGCGACATAAGCGAGGCAGAGGGCCTAGGGGCAGCTGCTGCCCTAGGCACACTATCCAAAGCCTTGATTGTGCCCCCCAAAAACTTGATCATCGGTGATATATCCATCACAGTTAAGCAACTGCTGGAGGAACTACGCATCTTAGATATCTCTAAGGGCACTGGAATATACAACATACCACCGATTTTCTTTAGGTCCACTGCAGCGACAATCTACCAACCTATATGCTCTTTATATAACCCGTGTTTAAGAGAGGGTACCTTTCCCACCATCTGGAAGACCGCACGTGTTGTTCCTATCTTTAAAAGCGGAAATAGATCAAACGTGGAAAATTATCGCCCTATATCCATCTTATCCACCCTGTCGAAGCTTTTCGAAAGGCTGGTACACAATATTATATACCCTCCATTGAACAATATTATTATTCCGCAACAACACGGTTTTGTAAAACGTCGATCTACCACAACCAATTTACTGATATATACATCGTACGTGTTTGAAGGTATAGATAGTAACAAGCAAATTGATGGTGTCTACACGGACTTTCGAAAAGCTTTTGACAGGGTGGACCATAAAATATTATTAGAAAAAATCGCATACAATGGCATTCGCGGGAACCTCTGGCGTTGGTTTAAATCATACATAACTAACCGTACACAGAAAGTTGTTCTAAGTGGCTACGAATCAGATTTTGTACCAATAAGCTCTGGTGTCCCACATGGCTCAATATTAGGCCCACTTTTATTTATTCTATTTATCAATGACATATCTAGCTGCTTTCACTTTTGCGATTTTTTATTGTACGCAGATGACCTAAAAATCTTCCACATAATAGACAACAGTGATGATCACATTAAATTTCAGGCCGACCTCGATCGCTTCTCTGCCTATTGTGCTGTAAATAAACTTTGTCTTAGCATAAATAAGTGTAAATCAATAACTTTCACTAAAAAGCGGCTAATTAGAAATTGTACTTACAAACTCACTGGTGACAATCTTGAAAATGTGCAATACATTAGAGACTTAGGTATAACGTTAGACAGCAAACTGCATCTTGATTTACATGTAGATAATATAATAAATAAGTCTTTTAAAATGTACTGATTTGTTATGAGATCTAGTAAAAAATTCACACAACCCTATACATTTTTAAGCCTCTATAACGCCCTAGTCAGATCTCAACTAGAATATGCCGTGCCCATTTGGAACACCTTTTATAAGAAATATATTGAAAATCTGGAAATGGTACAAAAGAAATTTCTACGTTCAATGCACTACAGATGCTTTCACAATCGTTTGCCCTATAAACAACTATTAAATAAATACAAAATTCTTAAACTTGAGGACAGACGTAAGCAACTCGAGGCAATGATGTTATACGACATATGCCATAACCGATACGATTGCATACCCCTTGTGAACAGATTGTGTTACAGTGTTCCTACCAGAACTCATAGCCGAAATATTTGCCGATTATTTGCCACTTTTCGATGTCGTACAAATGCGGATAAACGGTCGCCAATGCATCGTCTAGTACACTCATTTAACACATACTTCAACAAAATTGACATTTTGGCGACGACGCCTTTTACCTATAAAAAAATATTGCTGGAAACATTGCGCAGTAGTTATTCTTAGTTATGTTTCAATTAATTAATTAAGTAGTTTTTAAATGCCCATGTTATGTATTTACGTTTTTTTTAAATGTTAATGTATAGGTACTCTTTAACTACCTGTACTACTTACTTATACTATAATAAAGAAAATGTCTTTTTTTCTTTTTTTTGCGAGTGTAGGTATTCTCATTTGTATATTTAAATGTTTTCGTAAAATATAATATATTTTTGTTATAGTCCCAATGATATATGTTAAGCACGTTTAGATAGGTACTCAGTTTGTTTTGCAGTAATTAATATCACTCTCAACGTCTAAAATGTAAATCTAAGTTGTGGTAAATGATGCTGGTGTTGAAATTAATACTACTTAATATCTAATATTCTAAGCAACATTGTATTCAACATTGTTTTTTTACACAAATAAAAAAAAAAACTTGATTGTGGGGTTGTGAATTGGTATCCACGACATATTGCTGAGTGGAGGACCTTTGGTACCTACCTATATATTTTATGTTAACTAAATTGACAATTATTTTGTTTTATATTTACAAGTGAAGCAAACTTTATGCTGGTGTGAGTGCTGTCACGAGGACACCCTCAGGCTGAGAACGGCAACTTTCTAAAATGACATGTTCCGGAAACGACTACTTCCTAAAACGTCTACTCCAAAATAGCCAATTTCCGAAAAAGACAAATTTCGAAAATGTCAAATTCCGAAAATAGCAAATTCCAAACGTGACATATTCCTAAAATGTTGATTTCTGGAAATGTCAAATTTTGACAATGATAAATTCCGAAAGTCACTAATTACGAAAATGACAATTTACTAAGGGGTGTCAATTTCATTCATGTCTAAAAAGTAATCTTCTTAAAAATACTATTTAGTAATGTTAGGTAGTGGACATACCTGGACCAAGGACTTTAAGAACGAAATAGTAACTTTATTCACTGAGTTTCAATGAGGCAACGAGGAAGTAGCAATTCGATAAAAGTATAGTGCTTCACTCGAACATGAATAAAATTGTTTGTTAGTTTGTAGATACTAATATAAAGTACGTGTACAAAGGACAAAAAGTGGCCAAGTGCGATTCGGACTCAACCAGTAGTAAGTAATATTTGACTGGATGTTTGTATTGTAACTTTAAATTACTTGCTTTGTTTTCCATAATGTTTGTATGTATGACAATGTTATCGTTTTTTTCTATAATGTTGTCATTTCAGGAAGTTGTCGTTTTCGGAACTTGTCATTTTAGAAAGTTCTCGTTTTTGGAAGTTGAAATTCTAAAATTTTGTCTTTTTATGAAGTTGCCGTTCTCGGCCTGAGGACGGGGACGGTTTACATCACAATGACAGCCGATCAGCTTTTTGTACTTTTGTGGAAGTGCCGTATTTACATAATAATACTGGCTTGGTACATCGGGTCCAATAAAAAATGAGTGACGCGGAGTCCTTCTTTTTTTACTCATCCGTCATCTCTTCCCTTAGGTGTCATAAGAGACGACTAATGGACTACAGACTGCAAAAGCATCCAACAGACAATAAAATTAAATTCATTTTTGGTGTCAGCTATAGGTTCAGAATGTGGGATCTAAGGTTGTACAATCGTTGATTGCAGATAGCCTATTGGTCGGGCGCGAACGCGTCTCTCGCACCGCGCGCCGCGGCTCCGACCGGATGGCCGTATATGGACATAATTAATAAAATTGATTTGTGGTGGCAGCCTATTATACACTACAGTTAGAGTCATGCCTAATTTGTATCAAGTGCGTTTACACTATAGACATGGCTTTGACTAAAGAGGGATTTAAATTACATAGTAATATTGCCAAACAAATTGTTATATTGTTGATTGTTTGAATCTATGCAAAAGTCCGCTGATACACTGACATATTTACAAGTAATGTTAATACAATTCGATCTTTTTTGACATATTCATTCAAAAACATTTGGTTAGTATAAAGCTGATTAAAAATTTCCGGTGAACACAAAAAAACTCTGCTTGTTTATACTATTGTTACAAAATAACCAAATGATTATAAAATCCTTGGTTCCTAGTAGTTCATGAACTCAACCCTAAGTAGCTAGCGATTAACTTACAACAAACAAGTTATTGGGGTTGTACCCAACTATGAATGTTAGATGTAAGTATGTAGGGAATCGTATGATTCCCGAATGCAATGTACACACGATATAGGTATATGTAAAAATGTAGTACCGTTTGATATGAATGTCTTTATTGCACTAAAATATAATGTAATTTATAATGTAGGCGCGCGACAGTGATGCGCGCGGTCAGCAATTTACATATGTAGGTTAAATTAAAGTAATTACGTAATGTACAGCTCGTACATGCTCCCAACTTAAGAAAAGAAAGAAGTAAACATGTTAAAATAAGTATAAAAGGGAAAAAAGGTAAATAATGTAAATGTAAAAGCAATACAAAAAAAAGCATTTTTCTTAAGTTCTAAGTTTATATGGGAGACGTCGCTTGGTCTTGAACATTTTTTTTTATAAATAACAGTTAGTTCTCGATCTAATGAAACGTTCGGTGGAACGGTTGTTTTGACGTGGGGTAACGACCGACGACGACTCGATGACAGCGACTGCCCTCGGGGAGCCGGCTCAGGTTCTGTTTGAGGAGTTGGAGAGACCACCGTCACCTCACGACGCTGGCGACGTTTCTTGATATGCTTTACGCCCCAAACACATAATAGTGTCACGATAATTGTAGTCAAAAGGCTGTAATAGTATGTGACATAGTGTTGGGTATCGTGACTATCAATCTGGGTGTTAACCGTTTCTTGCAGGGTTTTAACAGAGACGATTTTCCTTTTCAAGGTGTTCAGCGTTTCCTCATGGTTTTCAGGGGAAAGTGTTGCGTTAAATTCATTAACTATTTGGTTAACCTCGGATTCTTGCGGTGGGTTCATGATTTGTTCTCCATTTCTTTTGATCTCACTTTAAAAGTTGTTTTTCGCATGGATAATTATGTTATCTCCTTTTAAAATGCAGCCTTGTGATAATGTTATGACGCCTGTACGACGTAGTGTCTGCGTCATGGTCCCAGCTGGGCAGAACATGCGCGCGCTGCATTCTTCGCAACAGGAATATAGCCACGCGCTACGGCTGTGTAACTGGATCCACTCATGCCTACACTCTGTTTTCGCTATGCGGCAATTTGATATTGCTCTATTGTTAATGATTTGTGCTTCACAAACTGATGCATTTCCATATCCATTTAAAAAAATTATTTTTTATCCCTCTAAAGAATTTATAGCTTACGAGAATATTGACTTTCGACTGCTCGTTAAAAGGTTCACAAACGTGGCAAAGTGGCCTGCTTCTAATATTTTCCCTAAAGTCTAAGATCCGAGTATAGAACGACCTTCACCGGGAAGGTTAATGGATGAAAAGTATTTTATATCAAGTTTAATATTTTAAAAAGTAGTATTATGTCTGTGATCGCGAGTGGGTTTGCTGAAAAATTTCAGTCCAGTACCTTTAATGATTAATTTTATGTTTAAAAATATTTTTTTTTTCATTTTACTGGTTTGGTGTTTGTAATGAGATTATCTTTATATAAACATAAATTTTATTTATTTAACCAGACGGTTGCAAATTACTAATATTAACTTACCTGTTTACACCTGCCTACCCAATGTTATGACAGGAAAAAAATAGTCAACCTAACGTGTGCATATCCTATAGGCTTGATACTTTCGATTGGTACCTTATTAGTTATTAGTATCTTATCTATTATCCAAACCAGTGCAAAGTTTTAAAAAAATAATTTTTAAATATTTAATTAATCATAAACTGGACTGAAATTTTTCAGCCAACCCACTCGCAATATATTTTTAACACATTAAATTTGATATAAAATACTTTTCATCTATTAACCGGTCCGGTGAAGGTCGTGGTATACTCCGATCCTCTAATTGACAAAGTCACGTCTTCGCACAAAATTGTTGCGCGGCACCTTCGGGCCTTCCAATGATTTCTGTGCAACATATAACTTGATCTGTTGTTTCCGAAAGTAGGATATATAAATGCGTCAATAAGCTGGTGATGGAACCAACAAACGAAATGATTCACAGCGATAAAGATAAATTTATTGTGAACGCTACAACTATAAGTGTCAATGCGCTGGAATCTGGTGTAAAGTTAAAATAATGTCATATCTATGTACCTACTTTTAACTGCCGCCGCCTTACTAACTGTTACTAGTTAAAACCAGACTATTTGATCTTCCACAGCCAAATTTAAAAAACAGATAATAATGTACAACATAACAAATCTAAAAGAATTAGACGATATATCGATTTCTTCCTCGGTAAAATGTGACATTTCAGACTTACACAACCATATGCATTTTAACAAACAAAATCTCACCGTTATACAACAAAATATAAGGAGTATCTACCACAACTTTGACAGCTTCGAGGCCACATTCTTTGAACTTAAATCAGATATAGATGTCTTAATTTTAACTGAATGTCATCTTAATCCATATAAATCTGTCCCTTGTTTAGCTAATTACACACATTTTGTGTCTACAAACCATTGTAATCAGAGTGACGGTGTTGTAGTATATGCTAAAAGTAAACTTAACCCAAATTTTACAGAGATATTTATAGATAACGCTTCATGTGTTCAAATTAATATAATACTTGGTATATATCGCTCTCCATCTAATCACAATGCAACAAATTTTATAAATTCACTAAATACGCAATTAGAAACTATCAAAAATATAAAAAACCTTATAATAACAGGAGACATTAATATTAACTTAATAACTAGACAAAACGAATCATCTTACGAAAAAAGTAATCGGTCTTCTTACCTTAATATGCTTGCCACTCATGGCTTATTATCGGGTTACACACTACCGACCAGAGACAAGAACTGTTTGGACCACTGTATGCTTAGGATCGAGAAAAACAAATTATCAGCTAACATTGCGGTAGGTACTGAACGCAACAATAACAGACCACGACGCAGTTCTCTTAAACCTTTCTAAGATAAAAACTAATTACTCTACGTCAAACATTAAAACATACATTGATTTTGAGGAGGCCATAGTTAAAGTTCTTCATAAAAATCTGTCTACATTATTATTTAGTGATGATCCTAACTTTGTTGTTCAACATTTGATATACAAAATTACTGAATCTTTGGATGAAAGTAAAAAAGTAAAAATAACGTCTAATAAGCAACGTATTATTAAGCCCTGGATCACTAGTGGCATATTGCGTTGTATAAAAAATAGAAATAAAATGCAACTAAAACTACGATCGTACCCTCAAAATTTAATTTTAAAGTTAACATACCGATACAAGATACCGAAATTTCTGTAATAAACTGATAAAAAAACTAAAACGTAAATATCAAGCTGAACTGCTGAGCCGTAACATTAAAAACTCAAAAATCTTGTGGAAATCTATCAAAGACATAACTCATCTTAAATCTAATAAAATTAGTAGTAATGACTTACTAAGTATTAAGAACTCTCCGATAGACTCTGTTAATCACGCTAATCACTTCTTTGCTAACGTTGGTAAGCAACTTGCTGAGGAAATTGCAGATAGCCCCTTAAGCCCTGCTAGACTGGACTGGACACCCAACACAACCTCACAGCTGGGATCCTTTGTCCTTATAGACACCGATCCTGCAGAAGTCGATGCCATACTTTCAAGTTTAAAATCCGAAAGTGCCGCTGGGTGGGACGGTATTCAAACCAAGTTTCTTAAGATGATTAAGCTCATTGTGGTTCCCAATATCAGTCACCTTGCAAACCTTTGTTTTAGACAAGGCGTTTTCCCTGCTTTACTAAAAAAATCAATAGTGACACCTGTTCACAAGGGTGGTGATAAAAAAGAAGTTGGTAACTATAGACCTATCTCTGTTTTGCCTGCAATATCTAAGATCCTTGAAAAGTTGATTAACTCACGTGTTATTAGCTACCTCGAAATATTTGGGATATTGTCCAACGCGCAATTCGGGTTCAGACAAGGAAAGTCCACAGAAGACGCTCTGTTAGCACTGTCATCTTTGGTTACTAAACATCTAGACAATGGGCAAAAGACGTTAGCAGTATTCATCGACCTAAAAAAGGCCTTTGATACCGTGTCTGTTCCCGTCCTTGTAAAAAAAATGGAAAAAGTAGGTATTTGGGGTGGCCCGCTGAAATTACTGACTGATTACCTGCAGGGGCGTTCACAGTGTGTAAAAATCGGCAATCATACAAGTTGCGAGTCCAAAATAATGTATGGTGTTCCTAAGGGAAGCGTACTTCGCCCTACATTATTTCTTATATACCTAAACGATCTAACTAACCTTGAGATTGAAGGCGGTCGTTTAATTTCGTATGCAGATGATACTGCCATAGGGTTTAGTGGCTCCTCCTGGAATTCTGTATTTAAAGTTGCAGAAAATAGACTTATGAAAGTAGCAAACTGGCTTAGGTTGTCCTTGCTAACCCTAAATATCTCCAAAACAAATTATATCACTTTTGCTACTGACAAAAGATCGCTACCGCCCCCTGACCTAAAACTTAAATTACACTTCTGTCACAATATTAATACAGAAAACTGCGGATGTACTGACATTGGTTGCGTCGATTCTACAAAGTATCTAGGAGTCATTATTGATCAACGACTATCCTGGCATCAACAGCTTAAATACATAAGTAACAAGATAAGAAAATTAACTCGGATTTTTAAAACGCTAAGACACGTGACCTCTCACAAATTGTTATGTCGTATATACCTTGCATTGGCTCAATCTGTTATAGGATATTGCTTACCTATATGGGGCGGTGCCACTAAAACTAAGATCCTTGAAGCCGAAAGGGCGCAAAGAGGTTTACTTAAAACTATGTTTTTTAAACCTTACAGATTTCCCACTGATGAACTTTATAGCATCTGTGATATACTTTCGATTAGGAAGCTTTATATCGAAACCACAGTATTAAAGCTGCATAAATCATTACCATTTGATCCTTACTTACTTTTGGGGAGAAGACAAGACAAAGTGGCTCCGATTCATAATTGTAAAACTTCTTTTGCTAAGCGTCAATTTCGATCCCAATCTGCTCGCCTTTATAACAAATTGCACAAGAAATATAAAATTTACTGTTTACAGCATCACGAATGTAAAAAAACTTTAATTAAGGGTCTGGCAACAATAGGGTATAGTGAGACAGAAAAATTACTCGAATCAGTCTATTAATCTGGTACGATAGCCTAGTGGTTTATTTAAACCGATCCCAAGAATAACTAAGATTCGTAGGGCTGGGCAAACGGTATCAGATACATTGCTTCGCCTGTTTATATATTTTTTAATATATATTATATTCGCTTGAATTTCTATTTCAAACATCTACATGTACAAAAACACGCGTGGGCACGTTCATACAGGCATGCGCACGCGCGTTCAAATCAATCTTAGAACACTCACTCACACAAAAAACACATACCTCAGTTTAGCTGTTAGTCCTAATTTATTTTATAACTTTGTTTTTATAATACGTACGCCACCTATTGCTATGGAAGAGCGGGACCTCCTCCAACAGGTATTATTATTATACTTACTAGGTTGGTCCCAACCTTATATTATTGTTTGTACTGAATTTGTATGAAATAAACAAGTTTTTATTTAATTTAAATTTAATTTAATTACCTCTCGCACTTTTTCATAAGTGGTAAAATCAATGCGAATGCAAAGCTAGCTCACATCAATGCCTGTATATGGTAAGGCGCGCCTGTCAACCGGATCTACGTACGCGTATAAAGTAAGAAACTAGTGTGCGTGTGCGATGTTTGTGAATGTATGGGTGTTGGACAAAAATAGCGCTCGTCTGCTGGCAGGGATGTGGGAGGAAGTGCACACGCAGCGCACACAGCCTCCAGGTCGCGCGCTATTCGCTTTCCCGCTCATTGCATGATTTCAGCCTGATGAGACAGATATACGTCTGCCTACCTCTCTTTCTTACAAGTCACGTAGGCCACTGTGAGTTGTGATTGTGACAATCAATTTTTCGATTTCATTTACGATTAATGGTCAGTTTAATGACATATTAACATCAAATAACCTTCCGCCATCTTTACATTAAGGTGATTTTAGTTAGACACGTTTTTAAAACTTTCATACACTTTTATCTATATTGTTGCTAAGTTATTTTTGGAAATGCGACAATGGTATACGAGCTTTAATTTGGAGCAAGTCAAATGGGGACCGCTACAAAATGAGACACAACCAACAGTTGTCCGCACGCATGATAAGCATTTATATTAATATTAATCGTGTGACAACCATTTTATTTATTGGTTTAGCTATCACTTCACACGCTTTGTGATTATCGTGATAATCAGTGAAAATGAGTTCATGTGATTGTTCTTATCATTGCTTTACAAATACTGTTGTGCGAATTTGTTGCTGTACTTTTAACAAGTTTGTAAAATCGTGTGACCGGTGAGTTGAAAAAAAAGTCTTACGGAATGGCGGGCATAGTGACGTAATTTTGTTTCGAGGGTATCTATTAGGGACACGAAATTTAAACAACGACAGTAGCGGCGGGTAATCAATTTTATTATTAAGAACCTTTCAGGCAAAGCGAATATCAGACAGATCACTACGACAGGTTAAAGACAACATATTAAAATAGAGAAGAACATTTTTTTCATCTTTTTCGAGATGCCATTAGCATAGGCCAAATTAAAAATAAATCTTTTCTGTACACACTCTAACCTTAAGTAGTGTGTAGCACAGTGCGGTCTCCACACAACACTTGCGTATTTGAGAATGCTACGCACTAAGCTATTACACAGTTGTATCTTGACACTATTGCTATTAAAGATCTTTGTGTTTCTAATGACAAAACCTAATATTTGAGATGCCATTTTAACGATACTGTCCACGTGAGGAATAAATATTAACCTATTTTCAAAGATAATCCCTAGGTACTTTATTTGCTGTAACTGTTGAATTTTTACATCACTCACATGATAATCGCAAGGGACTATCTTGGTTTTGCGTGAGTATTCGACATGAAAACATTTTGAAACATTTATAGTCATTTGGTTCACAGAGCACCAATGCAAGAGGTTATTAATGTATTTCTCTAAGTTGCTACAGTCTAATTAATGTCTAGTCAATTACTTTGCTAAATTTTTAGTCATCTGCGTACATATAAGAATCTGAGGATTTTGCTTTAGATTCTAATGCTTTAGATTATATCAAAAGTCAATAAATTGATTTCATCAGCCTATCAAGTCATTCACAAATGATACTACGTCACTTCCGTTATACACGTTACAATTCAAATTTACATAAATAATAAAACGCCAGAAGTCAGAATTAAATAATGAGTAAAAATAAAACTAAAGTAATAAGTGGATCGTAAAAAAAAACTATTTAATACAGCTTAGGTTTCAGGAACATATGAAATTCTTGATTTAATCATGGTTTAATGCACAATTTTATCAAGACAATGTTGTCACTGTCATTAATGTGATGTTGTCATTGTTGTGATAAGGAGCACGAAAGTTTCCGTTTCCGTAGAAATTATATGATATTCTCCCAAAACCCATTGAGTTACGGCACAGAACAGCTCTCTCTTCTGTTCTTTCTGTTACATTAAAGGTTAAACACTCCATAACGGTCAATAATCCGCCATTATTTCCCATTCATATACGTCAAAACACAAACAAAAAAAAAACAAATCTGCAATGACAACTCTTTGAACGATTCTCTACTCGTTTGGACGATTCAAAGTGTTTTTTAATTAAGTTAATTGAATGAACACATTTTGACCTATTATTTGATTTTGACTTCACTTTCGCAAGAAGCTTTACTCCCTTATAGGCACATTCCATTAGCGTTAGTGACAGCCAGTATTAAAACGCTTTGATAATCTTCGATCACAGTGATTGAAGTCTATAATAATTTTAGTCTTTTCTAAAAAATCATGTTCACAACAAGACTAATAAATGCCAAACCAGCTTCCGAAAACAACAATAGAACAAGATTTTTTTTTAACCGAACCGATTATTGTCACACAATAATTTAACGTTCAATTGATAATACTGGTGACATCATATTGGTGGTATGAGACACGATTTCTATGACACCGTTTGATGGGTGTTACATTTTTACAGAAACGACGATGTAGGTACTCAAAAACGTTTCGCAATTACTATTACTATTAATGCTTCACTTATAAATTATAGTGATCAAATAGACAAATCGTTATAATAAGGCTCCGTTAAGATATAAGGTAAGAAACCATATTTAAAAATATGCTGTGCCCCTTAAATGTGAATAACCAAGTCCTTAAAAACCCTACAAAACTTATAAATACGATCTCTAACATGAGAATTCCGTATGGCATAATATGAATATTATTATTCACGTAACATCGCAGTTATTGACCTACTGGTCTAACCGAGACTCAGCTGTTTCGATAAAAAAAAACTATTTTTAGCTTTGTATAAACGTGGCTGGTTGAATGAATATGTAATGACTCTAACTGTAGTGTATAATGAGCCGCCACCACAAATCCATTTTATTAATTGAGGAGGTTCTTTTCAAAACTTGACTATTCCACTTTTGGCAAAATATGATATTTTTTTTTGGGTTGGTAACATTGAAATCTACACGATCCGAAAACAAAAAGGAGAATGCTAATCGATGTATGGGCAATGGTCTAGTTGTTGCTTCAAAACCAAATCAATTTTAGACTATTTTAGACTATTCATTACATATTAATTAAACCAGCCACGTTTATACAAAGCTAAAAAAAGATTTGTTTTACCGAAACAGCTGAGAGTCTCGGCTAGACCAGTACTAACTGCGATGTTACGTGAACAATAATATTTATATTATGGCAAACAGAATTCTCATGTTAGGGATCGTATTTATAAGTTTCGTTGGGTTTTTAAGGACTTGGCTATAATTATTATTAACATTTAAGGGGCACTTCATATTTTTAAATATGGTTTCTTACCTTTTTTCAAGCGAATACAGGTAAATGTGCTACTAATATCTTAACGGAGCTTTAGTATAAAGATTGGGCTATTTGATCACTATAATTTACAAGTGAAGCAATAACAGTAATAGTAATTGCGAAACGTTTTTTAGTACCTACTTCGTCCAACGTCGTTTCTGTAAAAATGTAACACCGATCAAACGGTGTCATAGAAGTCGTGTCTCATACCACCAAAATGATGTCACCATTATTATCAATTGAATGTTAAAATATTGTGTGACAATGTATTTATTCAATAAACTTAACCAAAAAACCCTTAGAATCGTCCAAAAGAGTAGAGAATCGTTCAAAGAGTTGTCATTGAAGATTTGATTTTTTTATTTGTGTTTTGACGTATATTATTGTGAAATAATGGTGGATTATTAACTGTTCATGAGTGTTTATCAAATGAAAGTACGTGAACGCGTTTGAGTGTTTACTAAATGAAAGAAAACAGTACATTTTCGAATTCTCTTAAGAAGTCGGTGTGATATGTTATCAAAGGTCCAACATTTTTAATGTAACACACAGAACAGAATAGAGAAGTGTTCTGTGGGTTAATGTAACGTACCGAAAAATGTAAAAATGTTAATGTAACTCAATGGGTTTTGGGAGAATATCATAAAATTTCTACGAAAACGGAAACTTTTGTGCTCCTTATCACAACAATGACAACATCAAATTAATGACAATGACAACAATGTCTTGATAAAATTGTGCTTAAACCATGATTAAACCAAGAATTTCATTTATAAAACCACAAAATAAAATAAGATGGAGGTACATACAACGGACTGAGCTGAGAATTACTAATCGCATGACGGGGAATGCTGTAGGGAACTGATATGGGAAACGTTTTGGTGTGACGAGCGTGCCGCAAAGCGTCAAATGATGTCATCGATATTCCTGAAGCCCAAGCTATTTTAAATTGTTTTTTTACGAACCACTTTTACTTGAGTTTTATTTTTACTCATTATTTAATTCTGACTTCTGGCGTTTTATTGTCTTTGTAAATTTGAATTTTATTGTAACGTGTATCACGGAAGTGGCGTACTATCACTTGTGAATGGCTTGATAGGCTGATGAAATGAATCTATTGACTTTTGATGTAATCTAAAGCATTAGAATGTAAAGTAAAATCCTCAGAATCTTATTTGTACGCAGATGACTAAAAATTTAGCAAAGTAATTATTGAAGCAGTTGTTTCGTTGCTCTGTCGAGCCTCCCGTTCGCGTTACTCATGTAACGGTGAGGGGTTGTTAATGGCTTTAGTAAATACTAAGAATAAGTAATCACTGTTATGCATTAAAATTTATACAGCCACTTTAAGCTACATAGGCGAAATCGCTACAGCTGTTTGTGAAAAAGTACTAACGGTTGAAGCTTTAGTATGTACCTACATAGATATGACATTAATTTAACTTTACACCAGATTCCAGCGCATTGATACATATAGCTCTTTGATTGTATTAGCTTTGAGCGTTTACAATAAATTTAACTTTATCTCTGTGAATTACTTCGTTTGTTGGTTCCATCACCAGCTTATTGACGCGTTTATATATCCTACTTTCGGAAACAACAGATCACGTTATGTTGCACAGAAATAATTGGAATGCCCGTAGGTGCCAATGCCAGTGAGCAACTTAATGTGAAGACCTGACTTTGTCAATTGCACCATAAAGAAAATATTAGAAGTAGGCCACTTAGCCACTTTGTGAACCTTTTAACGCGCAGTGGAATGTCTATCTATCTCGTAAGCTATAAATTTCTTAGCAGGATGATGAACAATTTTTTTTTAATATTTTGAACTCCTTGCTTCGGAAGACAAGTTAACTTCCTTGTGGTGGCCGTATGATGGCATTCGTTAAACCCCACTGACCCGCATTGAGCCAGCGTGTTGGGCTAAAGCCCAAACTCCCCATGTACTGTTGTTAATGTGGGATGGCCGGTGCCCAGCAGTGGGATGATTATAGGCTGATGTTGATGTAGCTGTAGATGTTGATGACCCGGCGACATGAGCGAGGCAGAGGGCCTAGGGGCAGCTGCTGCCCTAGGCACACCATCCAAAGCCTTGATTGTGCCCCCCAAAAACTTGATTGTGGGGTTGTGAATTGGTATCTACGACATATTGCTGAGTGGAGGACCTTTGGTACCTTCCTATATATTTAATGTTAACTAAATTGACAATTATTTTGTTTTATACTTACAAGTGAAGCAACCTTTATGCTGGTGTGAGTGCTGTCACGAAGACACCCTCAGGCTGAGAACGGCAACTTCCTAAAATGACATGTTCCGGAAACGACTACTCCAAAATAGCCAATTTCCGAAAAAGACAAATTTCGAAAATGTCAAATTCCTAAAATAGCAAATTCCAAACGTGACATATTCCTAAAATGTTGATTTCTGGAAATGTCAAATTTTGACAATGATAAATTCCGAAAGTCATTAATTACGAAAATGACAATTTACTAAGGGGTGTCAATTTCATTAATGTCTAAAAAGTAATCTTCTTAAAAATACTATTTAGTAATGTTAGGTAGTGGACATACCTGGACCAAGGACTTTAAGAACGAAATAGTAACTTTATTCACTGAGTTTCAATGAGGCAACGAGGAAGTAGCAATTCGATAAACGTAAAGTGCTTTACTCGAACATAAATAAAATTGTTTGTTAGTTTGTAGATACTAATATAAAGTACGTGTACAAAGGACAAAAAGTGGCCAAGTGCGATTCGGACTCAACCAATAAGTAGTAGTAAGTAATATTTGACTGGATGTTTGTATTGTAACTTTAAATTACTTGCTTTGTTTTCCATAATGTTTGTATGTATGACAATGTTATCGTTTTTTTCTATAATGTTGTTGTTTGCGCCACAGCGCAACGGCCATTCAAAGCATACCGCCAGCTGTAAGGTGGTTGACTCAGCGGTTGTTGACGGCCGCGTCCGCCTATCTGCCGCGGCGCCACCGCTGCGCGACCCGCGGTCGCTCGCGTCGTGAGCCGACCGCGGGACTCGTCTGTCTGCTAGCTAACGCGAGACTCCCACAAAATACGCGCGCTGGTATCTGCCCTTATTGATAGTGACTCGGTGAAGATAGTGCCTGTGAATATAGTGCCTGTGATTAGGTGAAAGGACTTTGTGCTGTGCCGTGACAAATCGCCTACATCGCCGCCCGCCAGCTCGCTGCCCCGTCTCCTGCCTTGCCCCCACCAATCATCTACCAAGTAAGTCGCATGCCCTCATTTCCGAAACCTAACCAGACCTGTCCTGGGTCCACACACCTTATTCCGTCGCTGTTACGGCGAGCGCCCTTCGCCGTAACATTCTGGTCATTCGAACCGGTAAATTTAAATACCGGCGACCTTCCCGTAACCAGTAAACTTTTACCATTTCACCATAATTTGGTCTCACGTTCCATCAGCTCATTCAATTACAGTCCGCTAAAAAATAATTATTTCCGCCCATAATCTAATTTGTGCCATCATTTCTAAATTCATTTGTTCACATAACTTTACCCTGTCCCAATAAAAATTTGGTGAGGTAGTTATGAATCATTTGTGTTAGGATTGCGACCACACAACATCCGAATTATTTTAACGCAATTATTTTTGCATGTTGCTTTGATATTGATCTCGTGTATGCATCCGATTGTCTGATCACAGATCTATGTGTAGGAACCTATACGATCGTTGTCTAATGATACATTGTTAGTAGTTAAATTATTACGTTACGTAGGGTATTATAACGAGAGAAGGTCTCCCGTTTTATTACGTTGCGTGGGGTATTATGACGAGAGATGGTGTCCCGTTTTATTTTTTCCTGATTTTTTTATGTTCTTGTCGTGTTAAATCGGCTCAAATCTCGTGCATGCTCACCACGCGTGCCGAGAAGCGTGCTTTATTTTTTCGCTCGTGTTAATTTTATATATATTTTTTTGTTTTTAATTTTTGCCTTTGCAATCGGCTCATTTTTGTGCGTGCTCACCACATGAGCTTAGTGTGTTTCATTTAGCTTCATCAGTTTTTTTTTATATCGCTTACGGCTATTTGCGTGCATCGCCTTCGCTTCTACACATGTTTGCCCACTTGTGGGACACAGACAGAGTGTCCCAATTTTATTTTTTTTAATTAAGTTTTTATTATTTGTTTATTTTTAATTTTTTTTTGCGACCGACTCATTCTTTGCGCTAGTTTCCGCTACAGGTCTGCCCGACTGTGAGCGCCTTGCCCAATAGTGGGCTACGGATGACGTGATTTTTTTGTTGTTTTGTTTGTTTTTTGTTTTGCGGTCGGCTAATGTTACGTACGCGCGTTCAATAGAGACACAGACAAAAACATACACACACACGCGTTTGCCCACCCGTAGGCCATATACAAGGCGTCCCAACTTAGTTTTGCTCTCTTTATTGTTGCGTTAATTTTAGCCCATTTGCCCTTACCTTAGTAAACAAATACATCCAGCCCAACTATAGAATATATACAGGGTGTTGTTCTTTTTACTGCCTTTAAATTTGTTAATTTTTTTTATTTTTTTTATTTTTTCTTGTCTCCTTTTATTCATCGCGATGCCGACCAAGTCACAAGCCGCGATTTTTAGGGAGGCCGCCAAAGCAATACACCAACTCCTAGAGGTGGGGTCACGGATCATTGCTGGCGACACCAAACATTCCATAACGGAATTTAACGTGCGTTTCGCACAGGTACAGGGTATTAAGGAGAAGCTGGATTCAGTATATTACAGCATTCTTGACGAGGAGAACTTAGACGAGGGGGTTGAGAGGACATACACTGAGAACCACACAAAAGCCTCCGGGGCATACCTGGGGATACTTGTGGCTAGGGAGCAAATCTTACCCTCTTCCACGTCGTCCCCAACCCATAACGCTCAGCCCAGTCTCGGCGTCAATACGCCTACAGCCGTCCTCCCCAAGATAACGCTGCCCAGGTTCAGCTCAAAGGTGGAGGACTGGCCTTCCTTTATTGCACTGTTCAGGAGTTTGACTGACGACATTGCGACCTTGTCGGAAGCAGTCAAGCTCCACTATCTCTTCTCAAGTCTCAGCGGTGAGGCATTAAGCATGGTGTCCCACCTAAAGGTCACCAATGAAAATTTTGCCGTGGCCATGGACATCCTTACCAAGCGGTACGAGAACCGCCGGGTTCTCATCGATAGTTTCGTCGACATAATCCTGGGGCTGCCGAGCATCCACACGCGCTCTAACATACGCACACTTTTCCTCACTCCGCTGGTGTCCGCCCAGTGTGCCCTTAGTAATTTGGATCTGCCCATAGGAGACGACTACGTGTTTTTTTTTTTTTTTTTATAAAAGAGGGAGGCAAACGAGCAGGCGGGTCACCTGATGGAGAGTAATCACCGCCGCCCATGGACACCCGCAAACCCAGAGGAATCGCAGACGCGTTGCCGGCCTTTAAGGGAGGAATAGGTTTAAGGAAGGAATAGGAATTGGGAGGAGGGGGGGGGGAAGGGCCTCCGGAACCCTCACTGGTCGGACGAAACACAACAGCACCAAGTGCCATTATTGTTTGTGTCGATAGTGGTGCGAAAGCTTAAGGGTGAGCTCCGCACGTTATTTGAACGCAGACACGGGTCTAGCAGCACCCTGCCCACGTTGAGTGACCTCATCTCCTACCTCGAGGAGCACGCGCGCTGTGTGGAGACAGAGTTCTCCAACATAGCCCAGCCGCAGCCCATTCACGCCCTGCCCGGCCCTTCTCGTAGCCGCGCGCCTCCACAGTTGCCCCATCGCACTTATGCTCAGATGGCTCAGCAACAGCCCGACCATTACCATGGCCGCTCCTCAGCTCCATCGCCTCACCGCGCCTATGATCAGCCTACTCACCAACCATCACGCCCAGCGCAGCAAATGCGTCACCGCCCATCCACCTCCCCGGCTCGCAGTCAGCCCTTCCCCGTCTACTCGGCCTTCCAGCAAAGCTGCTCCTCATCATCGTCCTCGTCCTCTTCCTCACGCTCGACGTCCTACTGTCCCTATTGTGCCACTAGGGGACATACGCTCATGACGTGCAGATGGTACAATGCCCAGCCAACACAGGGCCGTTGGGACTTTGTACAGGCACGCGAGCGCTGCCAGCGTTGTCTCGGCCGTCACTACGAGAGCGAGTGCAGGTCAAGGGGGGCATGCAAGAACTGTGGGAGCACGAACCACCACACGTCCCTCCATCGACCAGACGGCCCAACGCACTCAGCTCATTCGTCGTCTGTACATGTACCCCCACCACAGCTGACAGAGCACTCGAGGGACCGTCCCAGACACAGCAGGCGGCACAAACCCGCACAGGCTAAACAGGTGCGACCCAGCTCTGCTCACAGAGCCAGCCCGCCCAGGTCCGGTTCGCCAGGTAGGCCCCGCGAACGCCGCCAGCAATTATGACTCCCTACTATCACAGAGCACCCTAGCGAAGAGGTAAATTTAGCCCATGCCCAGTCAACCCATGCCCACACAGCTGATACATACTCAGCTCATACAATTTCAGCTGATACTCAATCAGCTCACTCACCTTCTGTGCCCACTGGCACACCCATTTTGTTGCCAACCGTCTCACTAAGAGTCGCGGACGTACATGGCCATCTTCACACAGCCAGAGCTTTATTGGACTGTGGCAGTATGCTGACATTAATAACGTCACGCATGGCACGACTTTTGAACCTGCCATCAAAACCCACTTCTTTAAAAATTACAGGAGTTGGGAATCAGCACAAACATGAGTCAAAGGCGGCAATAACAATAGTATGCCGACCCACTCACAATGATACTCCTACAATAACTGCCACAGCTCACATTTTAAAAAACGTCACTGGCTACCTTCCCTTAGAGAAGGTACCAAACATTTCCCACGTACTAGGCCAGCCACCCGTGCCATTGGCTGACCAGCTTTACTACACACCAGCCCCGATCGACCTCTTATTGGGGTCGGACGTTCTTGGCCAGGTGTTGGACGGGACTAAGGTCTCGTTGGGCCCGGGCAAGCCCATAGCCTTCGGCACGATTTTCGACTTTGCGTTGATAGGACCCATTGAGGACTTGTATGCGCAGCCGGCGCAGCAGGTTAACTCAGCTCACGTCGTCAGCTCACAACCAGACTCAGCTGAATCAGCCCAGGACATACGTCAGAGTCTGGAAAGGTTCTGGGAGTCTGAGGAGCCCCTCCCTCAATCTCACACTCATAATGATCCCATGGAGGAACAATGCGAGGAAATCTTCCGCTCTACCACTACACGCGATCCCTCAGGCAGATATACGGTCGCTCTGCCCTTTCTAAAGGACGCCCCTCAAATAGGTAAAACTCACCCTATCGCATTACGCAGATTCCTCAATATTGAGAAGAAGCTAATGGCGAACCCGTCTTTGCGTTCTAAATACGTCGACTTTATGGCCGAATACATCGACTTAGGGCACATGGCTCCCTGTCACCCAAATACATTCGCCCATAAACCTCACTTCTACATCCCTCACCATGGCGTATTTAAGTCAGGGTCGGACAAGCTGCGCATTGTTTTTGATGGTTATTGCAAAAGCTCCAATGGTGTCAGCATAAATGAATGCCTACACACAGGCCCCGCCCTTCAACAGGACATTGTGGACATCATCATGTCCTTCAGAACGCATCCAGTCGTTTTCAGCACTGACATCCAGAGGATGTTCAGAAATGTGCTGGTTGCCCCAGACCAGAGACGGTATCAGCTGATACTATGGCGGTCCTCACCAGATCACCCTCTGCTCACCTACGCCCTCAATACAGTCACCTACGGCTTAAGATCAAGCCCATACCATGCAATCCGCACTCTGCTTCAGCTGGCTGATGATGAAGGCCATCGCTACCCTGGAGCCGCTCAGGTTCTTCGCAAGTCTATCTTCGTTGATGACATCTTGTGTGGTCATGACACAGTTGAATCCGCCCAAGCACTTCAGGACGAGTTGATAAGTCTGCTAGACCTAGGCGGCTTTCAGCTCAGTAAGTGGACATCTAACTCGCCTAAGCTGCTCGAGAGATTTCCCGACAACCAATGCGACATGCCCAAGGACTTCGACATGAACCCAGAGTCCACGTCCATTAAGGTCTTGGGTATACAGTGGAGCCCTCAGTCAGACGAGTTCACCTACCGCATCTCTCTGCCCCCCATCACACATGTCACAAAGCGGTCTATTTTAAGCACCGTAGCCTCACTTTATGACCCAAACGGCTGGATTTCTCCCGTTATCTTCCGCGCAAAGCTGCTGCTTCAGCAATTGTGGCTACTGAAGCTGGAATGGGATGAGCCCACTCCCTCTGAAGTACAAACGGAATGGCACCACATCTCAGAGGATCTGCCGCTGTTGTCTAGCATTCGCTTCCCTCGGCACATTTGTGCAAACAAAGGCTCAGCTGCATACTCGCTTCACGGGTTTGCAGATGCCTCTGAAGCCGGGTTTGCCGCCGTTGTTTACCTCCATGAGCTCGATGCCTCCGGAGATGCTTTGGTACACTTGATTGTCGCCAAGTCGCGAGTCGCACTAATCAAGAATCGCCTCACAATCCCGAAGTTAGAGTTGTCGGCCGCCACTCTACTCTCCCAGCTCATGATCCGTGTGTCAGTTCAGTTATCGGCCCATATCAGTATACAACAACACATATGTTGGTCAGACAGTACGATAGTCCTGGCCTGGCTCAATACACCGCCTCATCGTCTTCAACCCTTTGAAGCCAACAGGGTAGTCAAAATCAGCTCAGGCTCACCAGAATGTACCTGGCGACACGTACCTTCCGAGCTCAACCCGGCAGATTGCGCAAGCAGAGGGATGTCTGCGCAATCCCTGTCAGCCCACGACCTATGGTGGTCTCCCACGTGGCTTGGACAGCCTTGTGAGTCTTGGCCTGCGATGCCCTTAGCTCTGGGCCATCACGCCCTGCCCGGCCTTAAGCCCAAACACGTCCCGTCACTGGTCACAGTGCCCGGTCTTGACTTTGACCTGCTCACTCGGTTCAGTTCACTAGACAAGCTCGTCGGAGTGACAGCTTGTCTAAAACGCTTTCTGCACAACTGCAGACACCACCCAGATTCGCGACGCTCAGGCCCCTTGTACGTCAGTGAACGAAGAGAGGCCCTACTTTACTGGGTGCGCAGTGTCCAGCACAATGAGTTTGCGGAGGACATCCACCGCCTTCAAACTGGCAAAATCTGCTCCGTCAGACTCCAGCGGCTGTCACCTCTCATTAAAGATGAGCTCCTTAGAGTGGGTGGACGACTGTCCCATGCGTCTATCCGATATGACGCGCAGCACCCGCTCATACTTCCCAGCTCTAGCCCACTTGTAGACCTTATCATTGACCACTACCACAAAATACACTGCCATCCTGGCGCTGACACTTTACACGCTATCCTACGCCAACAATTTTGGATATTGTCCGCGCGCCGTATTATTAGACACCGAGTTTTTAAATGCATTAGATGCTTTCGATGCCGGGCCCAGCCGCAAGCGCCCTTCATGGCCGACCTGCCAGCCGATAGAGTTACGCCTCAGCCAGTATTTAGTGAAGTCACGACCGATTTTTCCGGACCATTCCTCGTTAAATCTAGTACCCTACGTAATGTTAAACTCTTAAAAGCGTACTTTTGTATATTCGTGTGCCTCTCGACTAAGGCGGTTCATTTAGAACCGGTCTCGGACCTCAGCACGGAAGCGTTCCTCGCGGCATTACAGCGTTTTATAGCACGCCGCGGTGCCCCGGTTCTCATCCGCTCGGACTGCGGTACAAATTATGTAGGCGCTAGATATCAGCTCATCGAAGTACAAAACTTTCTTGCCTTGAATAATGACACGATTGCGCACAAGCTCGCTGGTCAGCACATTACTTGGTTGTTGAACGTCCCTAAGGGACCATGGTTCGGTGCGTTACATGAGATCAACGTAAAATCAACAAAGCAACTTTTATATCGCGTAATTGGCGAACAACACCTCACATTCGAGGAATTCTCCACACTTTTAGCTCGAATCCAAGCGGTCCTTAACTCGAGACCTCTCTGCCCACTTTCGTCTGATCCTTCAGACTTTGAGCCGCTTACAGCCGGACACTTCCTTATAGGCCGCCCGCTAACGGCCCTTCCCGAACTATCCGTGGAAGATAGGCCAATCTCCACACGTAGGCGATTCCAGATGGTACAGGCCCTTTCCCAGCGCTTCTGGACGCTGTGGACCCAGTCCTACCTTCATACCCTTCAAACCCGCTCCAAATGGTTGTCTCCATCCTCCCCTCCCCGAGTTGGCGAGCTCGTCCTCATCAAGGAGGACAACCTGCCTGCCCTCCAATGGAGACTGGGGCGCATTGCTCGCACCCTGCCTGGGAAGGATGGCGTCGTGCGGGTGGTAGACCTGGACACCGCGAATGGACATCTTCGGAGGCCTGTATTCCGGATCGCCAGGCTCCCATTGGATGAGCCCACCCTGGGCCCCGAGAAGATGTTTGCGCTACAGCGCAACGGCCATTCAAAGCATACCGCCAGCTGTAAGGTGGTTGACTCAGCGGTTGTTGACGGCCGCGTCCGCCTATCTGCCGCGGCGCCACCGCTGCGCGACCCGCGGTCGCTCGCGTCGTGAGCCGACCGCGGGACTCGTCTGTCTGCTAGCTAACGCGAGACGCCCACAAAATACGCGCGCTGGTATCTGCCCTTATTGATAGTGACTCGGTGAAGATAGTGCCTGTGATTAGGTGAAAGGACTTTGTGCTGTGCCGTGACAAATCGCCTACATCGCCGCCCGCCAGCTCTCTGCCTCGTCTCCTGCCTTGCCCCCACCAATCATCTACCAAGTAAGTCGCATGCCCTCATTTCCGAAACCTAACCAGACCTGTCCTGGGTCCACACACCTTATTCCGTCGCTGTTACGGCGAGCGCCCTTCGCCGTAACAGTTGTCATTTCAGGAAGTTGTCGTTTTCGGAACTTGTCATTTTAGAAAGTTCTCGTTTTTGGAAGTTGAAATTCTAAAATTTTGTCTTTTTATGAAGTTGCCGTTCTCGGCCTGAGGACGGGGACAGTTCACATCACAATGACAGCCGATCAGCTTTTTGTACTTTTGTGGAAGTGCCGTATTTACATAATAATACTGGCTTGGTACATCGGGTCCATTAAAAAATAAGTGACGCGGAGTCCTTCTTTTTTTACTCATCCGTCATCTCTTCCCTTAGGTGTCATAAGAGACGACTAATGGACTACAGACTGCAAAAGCATCCAACAGACAATAAAATTAATTCATTTTTGGTGTCAACTATAGGTTCAGAATGTGGGATCTAAGGTTGTACAATCGTTGATTGCAGATAGCCTATTGGTCGGGCGCGAACGCGTCTCTCGCTCCGCGCGCCGCGGCTCCGACCGGACGGCCGTATATGGACATATTTAATAAAATGGACTTTACACGTTGTTTTATGTACTCCCTCAATGAAGATTCTCGTTAAGAAAATAGCATGATTTACATGACAATATTGAAATTGAAAAGATTTTCTTACATTTCCTTGTAATAAACATGTACTTAATACTTATAATATAAACAAACTAAATGCCATAGTAGTAAAAAGTAATAATGTTTGCACAGATTTAATAGACAGGAATAGAGTAAGAATTGTGATGTCGAGAGAGCCCTACAAATGGTGCTTAATAGTTAGTTAATAAAATGTTTTATGAAAACATTTTTTGGTTAATAGCATGCGTAACAGCTAACAGCTTTTAAAATCCCAAAAGTTTGTAAAGCCTATAAACACCATTTAAAAAATTTTGTTGAGTTGAAAAAAGATAATTTCCAACCCACGAGGAATGTCACGGATCGTGTATGTTAAATGGGAATTTTCGTAGCAGGGGCGGACAAATGGTCAGGTCACGTGATAAATAATCACGTAACGCCTACTAAGCGAACGTTGCGAAAGCTTTAGGTACCAGCTTCGGGTAAGAATTGTTTTCTAGCACTGTTAAAGAGCCACAATACAGGATTTGAACTTTTCAACCATTATTTTGTAAGTCCATTTAAGATGTCATTGTGCGTCATAAAATTCATATCCTTTTTTTTGATGGTGGCGGCTCATTATACACTACAGTTTGAGTCATGCTTAATTTGTATCAAGTGCGTTTACACTATAGACATGGCTTTGACTAAAGAGGGATTTAAATTACATAGTAATATTGCCAAACAAATTGTTATATTGTTGATTGTTTGAATCTTTGCAAAAGTCCGCTGATACACTGACATATTTACAAGTAATGTTAATACAATTCGATCTGTTTTGACATATTCATTCAAAAACATTTGGTTAGTATAAAGCTGATTAAAAATTCCCGGTGAACACAAAAAAACTCTGCTTGTTTATACAATTGTTACAAAATAACCAAATGATTATAAAATCCTTGGTTCCGTGTAGTTCATGAACTCAACCCTAAGTAGCTAGCGATTAACTTACAACAAACATGTATCCATTTAAAAAAAATATTTTTTGATCCCTCTAAAAAATTTATAGCTTACGAGAATATTGACTTTCGACTGCTCGTTAAAAGGTTCACAAACGTGGCAAAGTGGCCTGCTTCTAATATTTTCCCTAAAGTCTAAGATCCGAGTATAGAACGACCTTCACCGGGAAGGGTAATGGATGAAAAGTAATTTATATCAAATTTAATATTTTAAAAAGTAGTATATGTATATGATCGCGAGTGGGTTGGCTGAAAAACCTTTCATGATTAATTTTATATTTAAAAATATATTTTTTTACATTTTACTGGTTTGGTGTTTGTAATGAGATTATCTTTATATAAACATAAATTTTATTTATTTAACCAGACGGTTGCAAATTACTAATATTAACTTTCCTGTTTACACCTGCCTACCCAATGTTATGACAGGAAAAAGATAGTCAACCTAACGTGTGCATATCCTATAGGCTTGATACTTTCGATTGGTACCTTATTAGTTATTAGTATCTTATCTATTATCCAAACCAGTGCAAAGTTTTAAAAAAATAATTTTTAAATATTTAATTAATCATAAACTGGACTGAAATTTTTCAGCCAACCCACTCGCAATATATTTTTTAACACATTAAATTTGATATAAAATACTTTTCATCCATTAACCGGTCCGGTGAAGGTCGTGGTATACTCCGATCCTCTAATTGACAAAGTCACGTATTCGCACAAAATTGTTGCGCGGCACCTTCGGGCCTTCCAATGATTTCTGTGCAACATATAACTTGATCTGTTGTTTCTGAAAGTAGGATATATAAATGCGTCAATAAGCTGGTGATGGAACCAACAAACGAAATGATTCACAGCGATAAAGATAAATTTATTGTGAACGCTACAACTATAAGTGTCAATGTGCTGGAATCTGGTGTAAAGTTAAAATAATGTCATATCTATGTACCTACATAGAAAAGTTTCAACCGTTAGTACTTTTTCACGATCAGCTGGAGCGATTTCGTTTAAGTAGCTTAAAGTGGCTGTATAAATTTTAATGCAAAACAGTTATCAATTACTCGTAGTATTTACTAAAGCCATTGACAGCCCCTCACCGTTACATGAGTACACGGCGCGAACGGGAGGCTCGACAGTGTAACGAAACAACTGATTCAAAACTTCCACATAAACAGCAATCTAACAATAAAGTTTACACTGTAACTTCTGTTCGATGCGTCACCACCCCACTGTGTGTTAAAAGGTTCACAATCGTGGTTCAGTGTTCTATTTCTAATATTTTCCATTGTTCACCAAATTCTTTTATCCTATGAAACTATCTTGACGTCCCACCAAAACTTGCCTGTAAAAAAAGGACACATTATAGAGCCGATGATGACATCAATGATGAAATAAATCACAGCGATAACGTTTAAACGTATTTTGAATAACCCATCCGCTTACCGCTACACATTAATGCGCTGGAATCTGGCGAGACGCCAGCATCGCGCGATAAGGACAGTTAATTACGTTTCAGAGTCGACGCGCGGCGTGGAAAATGTTCGCGTTCATGCACGCGTGTCATAAATAGTTTACTTCCATAAGTTTGGTTTGTTTTCATTTTTCAAATCATTTTTCTGCAATGTTTGTCACGTTAAAATAACGTTTTGTCCATATACAAAAGCTCACAACTGTTTAGTAGTTTTCCATGAACAGCGGTAGAAATTCGCTCATGTAACTTATTCGTAGTAATTACTAAAGTCATTGTACAGATCTATGCTTTAAACTGGGTCTGCTATTTTTTTACAGCTGTTCCTTTATTTCGCAAAACTGCACTGCAGCTTAGTGTACCTGCTTGAGTAAAGAATACGAAATCGCAGTTTCGTATTACCTGTATTTTCTGTTAGTTACAGAATACTTCGGCTATACCTGTCCTCAAAAACTAGACAGATTGTATATTTCATATCAAGCTAGAATAACATAGGAAAAGCTGTGCCTATGTCTGTAATATTTTGTTTAATTTATTTATTTCGCGGTTTCACTCGCGTGGTTCCCGTTCTCGTGGGAATACCGAGATAAAAAGTATCCTATGTGTTAATCCAGGTTATAAACTATCTGTATACCGAATTTCATCCAAATCCATTCAGTAGTTTTTACGTGAAGAAGTAACAAACATACACACTCACAAACTTTCACCTTTATAATAATAGTGTGATTATAAGTGTGATTATTTTTTTCTTCATGTTTGTAGATGGGAGAAAACATAATAATAATAAATTTAAAATATGTGAATTAATTTGAAATATTTTTAAAGCTAAAATAAGAAAGAATCTGATAAATCTGAGGTAAAGGAATGGTTCACCTCTTATCTTCAAGAGCGTCTGCAGTCGGTCCGCATTGATGAGACATCATCAAATTGGCGTAACCTGAATGCTGGTGTTCCACAAGGCGGTATTCTTTCTCCATTATTATTTTCAATATTCATCAACTTTATTACCCATCACCTTCAGTGTGCGTATCATCTGTACGCCGATGACCTTCAGCTTTACACCCAAACCCGTGTAGATGACTTATCAGACGCTATTATTAAAATAAATCGGGACTTGGAAGCTGTTAGCGACTGGTCTCGTAGGTTTGGTGTGGCTGTAAACCCTACAAAATGTCAGGCGATAATTGTTGGCAGCTTGCGAATGACGAATAAGGTGAGAATTAACTCTGTTGCTCCTATAATATTCGACGGTACGGTCATACCATTTAGCACGACCGTTAAAAATCTCGGCTTACATCTGGATAATACACTCAGCTGGCATTCTCAGGTTGCTAGTGTCTGTAAAAAAGTTACTTGGACTCTGCGCTCCCTAAATCGTCTGAGGAACTTTTTACCGTTCAAGACAAAAGTAATGCTTGCGCAGACTTTAATTCTTCCTATGATTGACTATGGTGACGTATGTTATTACGATCTTAATTCAGTCTTGCTGGATAAGCTTGACAGACTGCTCAATAACAGTATCAGATTTATTTGCAGCCTGAAGAAGTACGACCACATCTCACAGCATAGGTCTGAGCTAAAATGGTTACCCATTCGCCAGCGGAGGTGTTGGCACGCCCTTACCACACTTTTCTCCTTCCTAAATTCTCCTAATGCTCCTTCCTATCTTATTCCCCATTTTCAATATCTTTGCACCTCTCATGACAGGAATCTCAGATCTTCAAATAATCTTCTCCTTCTCTCTCCTTGCCACTCTTCTGGCTTTGTTCATTCTTCCTTTTATATTCAGTCCATACTGCTCTGGAACGCGCTACCTCAGGAAGTCAGAATGGCTACGACTCGTGACGCTTTTAAAAAGAAAGTCCACATGCTACTTTTTGATAGAACCATGGCAGAATCATCTCGATAACGCCCTATTTATATATTATTTAGTGTATGTAAGTATATTTATATTATTGTAAAAGTCTTTATGTATATTTCTACACCTATGTATATGTTTATGTATATATATTATTATGAATATATATATATATATATATATATATATATATATATATTATTTGCATAAAAATATATTGTTTTTTATTACATCTTTTGTCACCGCAGCTAATTGCACCTACCATGTCATCTCTGCACCACCCTATGGTTGACTGGTAGAGAATGCCTTAGGCATTAAGTCCGCCATGTAATATATTGTTGCAAAAGTTTTAATAAATAAATAAATAAAGAATCCTCTTCCCCCCGGACCGCGCTTCATTTAAAACGTTACTAAATCCACGTTTCTTTATTTAATATATATATTAAATAAATTTAAAATTTCATAATACGGAGTGAAAAAATAGGAGTGCATAAGTTATCAGGAGTTTACATTAGTGCGAGTGAAATCAAACCGACGACGCGACAACTACCGCTCTGCGTGCATCACTAGCCTGCCTGCACCTATGCCGGTAAAATTCATCGAACCTCCAGCAACGTTATGAGCTCCTGGTACCTAGAGCTTCGATTTTAGTCGGCGACGCGACAGCTGCCCCATCACCTAGCCTGACTGACTGCTGAGCTGGTAAAACTCATCGAATCTCCGCCAACATATGAACTGCTGGTATCCAGAGCATTGGGTTTAAACTATTGTCACCACTTTTTAATTATCTACGCAATTTGAAAGCTAGTTTGCTTCCTGCAGTTTTATGTGATCCTAGTACATGCAGATGAGATGCACCTAGAAAACAAAACAGAACTACTTAGCTGCGCTGCTGATTCTGTCACCTGCCTTCGCGAATTATAAATTAGACTGCTCAAGCCGCTCGAGTTGCTCTATCTGCTCAGGCTTCAAGCTCATGCAAGCCTGGTATGTGTGGCTGAAAATCTTTCGATACGATAATTATATCTACGATTTTGAAGTTCCCGCCATCTAGTGGATATCAAATTACTTTACTAGACATTAAGAATTTGAACCTTAACTATTGTAAGCTTATGTGATCCTGGTACTTGAGCGTGGAAATAAACCAAACAAATAGATGTATTTTGAACTTCGCGATCCATTTTGTCAGCTGTTGTTATTCTAACTCGAGGGTTTCTGCGCCTGCGCTGCGGCTGTGTATTGTTTCAATTTAACTATTAGATGTTTATGAGACCCTGGTACATGTGATTAAAAACACGTTAGAATATTGGATACTTTTAGTGGCGGAAAATACACCACCCTTTCTTTCTTATGTAATCCTAGTACACCGAGTCTCATTCAATAACTCATTTAAGTTACAATTAAAAGCTTGTTGTTGGCACTGATGCTTGCTGTGATCCCATGAGAACCTGGTTACGATTAACTTTTGAAGCGTGCATTATTTATTAATCTTGCTTCTATACTACGAATCACAAGCAGTGCATACTCACAAAATGAATAAGTCACGCTCGAAATCGAATTTAAATGAACAGCCGGATCCTGTTGTGGATGTTTCTTGTGAGTCTGTTACTCCACCTAATTTTGTGTCCGGTCGGGCTAAAAAGAGGAAAGACTATGGAAGTCCCATAGCCATGGAAAAATCAAATCGGGATAATAACGATATAAATGAACTCAAAAAAGAGATGAAAGATTTATTTACATCCCTTCTTAAAGCCCAACAACAAGAATTTAACAGAATTAATCCCACTCTGAAACAAATCCAGGAAACAAATGCTAAAATAGAGAGCTCTATGGAATTTTTAACTAAACAAAACGCTGAGTTTCAGAAGAGAATTGAAGCCTTGTAATTGGAAAAAAGGGAAGACAAAAAATACATCACAGTTCTAGAAGATAAAGTTGAGAACTTGCAGAAGGTCTTTAAGAAAAATAACTTTGACCCTTGTTTAGCTAATTACACACATTTTGTGTCTACAAACCATTGTAATCAGAGTGACGGTGTTGTAGTATATGCTAAAAGTAAACTTAACCCAAATTTTACAGAGATATTTATAGATAACGCTTCATGTGTTCAAATTAATATAATACTTGGTATATATCGCTCTCCATCTAATCACAATGCAACAAATTTTATAAATTCACTAAATACGCAATTATAAACTATCAAAAATATAAAAAAACCTTATAATAACAGGAGACATTAATATTAACTTAATAACTAGACAAAACGAATCATCTTACGAAAAAAGTAATCGGTCTTCTTACCTTAATATGCTTGCCACTCATGGCATATTATCGGGCCACACACTCCCGACCAGAGACAAGAACTGTTTGGACCACTGTATGCTTAGGATCAAGAAAAACAAATTATCAGCTAACATTGCGGTACTGAACGCAACAATAACAGACCACGACGCAGTTCTCTTAAACCTTTCTAAGATAAAAACTAATTACTCTACGTCAAACATTAAAACATACATTGATTTTGAGGAGGCCATAGTTAAGGTTCTTCATAAAAATCTGTCTACATTATTATTTAGTGATGATCCTAACTTTGTTATTCAACATTTGATATACAAAATTACTGAATCTTTGGATGAAAGTAAAAAAGTAAAAATAACGTCTAATAAGCAACGTATTATTAAGCCCTGGATCACTAGTGGCATATTGTGTTGTATAAAAAATAGAAATAAAATGCAACTAAAACTACGATCGTACCCTCAAAATTTAATTTTAAAGTTAACATACCGATACAAGATACCGAAATTTCTGTAATAAACTGATAAAAAAACTAAAACGTAAATATCAAGCTAAACTGCTGCGCCGTAACATTAAAAACTCAAAAATCTTGTGGAAATCTATCAAAGACATAACTCATCTTAAATCTAATAAAATTAGTATTAATGACTTACTAAGTATTAAGAACTCTCCGATAGTCTCTGTTAATCACGCTAATCACTTCTTTGCTAACGTTGGTAAGCAACTTGCTGAGGAAATTGCAGATAGCCCCTTAAGCCCTGCTAGTCTGGACTGGACACCCAACACAACCTCACAGCTGGGATCCTTTGTCCTTATAGACACCGATCCTGCAGAAGTCGATGCCATACTTTCAAGTTTAAAATCTCAAAGTGCTGCTGGGTGGGACGGTATTCAAACCAAGTTCTTAAGATGATTAAGCTCATTGTGGTTCCCAATATCAAACACCTTGCAAACCTTTGTTTTAGACAAGGCGTTTTCCCTGCTTTACTAAAAAAATCAATAGTGACACCTGTTCACAAGGATGGTGATAAAAAAGAAGTTGGTAACTATAGACCTATCTCTGTTTTGCCTGCAATATCTAAGATCCTTGAAAAGTTGATTAACTCACGTGTTATTAGCTACCTCGAAATATTTGGGATATTGTCCAACGCGCAATTCGGGTTCAGACAAGGAAAGTCCACAGAAGACGCTCTGTTAGCACTGTCATCTTTGGTTACTAAACATCTAGACAATGGGCAAAAGACGTTAGCGGTATTCATCGACCTAAAAAAGGCCTTTGATACCGTGTCTGTTCCCGTCCTTGTAAAAAAAATGGAAAAAGTAGGTATTCGGGGTGACCCGCTGAAATTACTGACTGATTACCTGCAGGGGCGTTCACAGTGTGTAAAAATCGGCAATCATACAAGTTGCGAGTCCAAAATAATGTATGGTGTTCCTAAGGGAAGCGTACTTCGCCCTACATTATTTCTTATATACCTAAACGATCTAACTAACCTTGAGATTGAAGGCGGTCGTTTAATTTCGTATGCAGATGATACTGCCATAGGGTTTAGTGGCTCCTCCTGGAATTCTGTATTTAAAGTTGCAGAAAATGGACTCATGAAAGTGGCAAACTGGCTTAGGTTGTCCTTGCTAACCCTAACTATCTCCAAAACAAATTATATCACTTTTGCTTTTGACAAAAAATCGCTACCGCCCCCTGACCTAAAACTTAAATTACACTTCTCTCACAATATTAATACAGAAAACTGCGGATGTACTGTTATTGGTTGCGTCGATTCTACAAAGTATCTAGGAGTCATTATTGATCAACGACTATCCTGGCATCAACAGCTTGAATACATAAGTAACAAGATAAGAAAATTAACTGGGATTTTTAAAACGCTAAGACACGTGACCTCTCACAAATTGTTATGTCGTATATACCTTGCATTGGCTCAATCTGTTAAAGGATATTGCTTACCTATATGGGGCGGTGCCACTAAAACTAAGATCCTTGAAGCTGAAAGGGCGCCAAGAGGTTTACTTAAAACTATGTTTTTTAAACCTTACAGATTTCCCACTGATGAACTTTATAGCATCTGTGATATACTTTCGATTAGGAAGCTTTATATCGTAACCACAGTATTAAAGCTGCATAAATCATTACCATTTGATCCTTACTTACTTTTGGGGAGAAGACAAGACAAAGTGGCTCCGATTCATAATTGTAAAACTTCTTTTGCTAAGCGTCAATTTCGATCCCAATCTGCTCGCCTTTATAACAAATTGCACAAGAAATATAAAATTTACTGTTTACAGCATCACGAATGTAAAAAAAAAAAACTTTAATTAAAGGTCTGGCAACAATAGGGTATAGTGAGACAGAAAAATTACTCGAATCAGTCTATTAATCTGGTACGATAGCCTAGTGGTTTATTTAAACCGATCCCAAGAATAACTAAGATTCGTAGGGCTGGGCAAACGGTATCAGATACATTGCTTCGCCTGTTTATATATTTTTTAATATATATTATATTCGCTTGAATTTCTATTTCAAACATCTACATGTACAAAAACACGCGTGGGCACGTTCATACAGGCATGCGCACGCGCGTTCAAATCAATCTTAGAACACTCACTCACACAAAAAACACATACCTCAGTTTAGCTGTTAGTCCTAATTTATTTTAAAACTTTGTTTTTTTAATACGTACGCCACCTATTGCTATGGAAGAGCGGGACCTCCTCCAACAAGTATTATTATTATACTTACTAGGTTGGTCCCAACCTTAGATTAATGTTTGTACTGAATTTGTATGTAATAAACAAATTTTAATTTAATTTAAATTTAATTTAATTACCTCTCGCACTTTTTCATAAGTGGTAAAATCAATGCGAATGCAAAGCTCACATCAATGCCTGTATATGGTAAGGCGCGCCTGTCAACCGGATCTACGTACGCGTATAAAGTAAGAAACTAGTGTGCGTGTGCGATGTTTGTGAATGTATGGGTGTTGGACAAAAATAGCGCTCGTCTGCTGGCAGGGATGTGGGAGGAAGTGCACACGCAGCGCACACAGCCTCCAGGTCGCGCGCTATTCGCTTTCCCGCTCATTGCATGATTTCAGCCTGATGAGACAGATATACGTCTGCCTACCTCTCTTTCTGGCAAGTCACGTAGGCCACTGTGAGTTGTGATTGTGACAATCAATTATTCGATTTCATTTACGATTAATGGTCAGTTTAATGACATATTAACATCAAATAACCATCTGCCATCTTTACATCAAGGTGATTTTAGTTAGACACGTTTTTGAAACTTTCATACACTTTTATCTATATTGTTGGTAAGTTATTTTTGGAAATGCGACAATGGTATACAAGCTTTAATTTGGAGCAAGTCAAATGGGGACCGCTACAAAATGAGACACAACCAACAGTTGTCATTCCGCACGCATGATAAGCATTTATATTAATATTAATCGTGTGACAACCATTTTATTTATTGGTTTAGCTATCACTTCACACGCTTTGTGATTAACGTGATTATCAGTGACAATGAGTTCATGTTATTGTTCTTATCATTGCTTTACAAATACTGTTGAGCGAATTTGTTGCTGTACTTTTAACAAGTTTGTAAAATCGTGTGACCGGTGAGTTGAAAAAAAACGTCTTACGAAATGGAGGGCATAGTGACGTAATTTTGTTTCGAGGGTATCTATTAGAGACACGAAATTTAAACAACGACAGTAGCGGCGGGTAATCAATTTTATTATTAAGAACCTTTCAGGCAAAGCGAATATCAGACAGATCACTACGACAGGTTAAGGACAACATATTAAAATAGAGAAGAACATTTTTTTCATCTTTTTCGAGATGCCATTAGCATAGGCCAAATTAAAAATAAATCTTTTCTGTACACACTCTAACCTTAAGTAGTGTGTAGCACAGTGCGGTCTCCACACAACACTTGCGTATTTGAGAATGCTACGTACTAAGCTATTACACAGTTGTATCTTGACACTATTGCTATTAAAGATCTTTGTGTTTCTAATGACAAAACCTAATATTTGAGATGCCATTTTAACGATACTGTCTACGTGAGGAATAAATATTAACCTATTTTCAAAGATAATCCCTAGGTACTTTATTTGCTGTAACTGTTGAATTTTTACATCACTCACATGATAATCGCAAGGGATCTTTGTTTTGCGTGAGTGTTTGACATGAAAACATTTTGAGACATTTATAGTCATTAGGTTCACAGAGCACCAATGTAAGAGGTTATTAATGTATTTCTCAAAGTTGCCACAGTCTAATGTCTAGTCAATTACTTTGCTAAATTTTTAGTCATCTGCTTTAGATTCTAATGCTTTAGATTATATCAAAAGTCAATAAATTCATTTCATCAGCCTATCAAGTCATTCACAAATGATACTACGTCACTTCCGTTATACACGTTACAATTCAAATTTACTTAAGTAATAAAACGCCAGAAGTCAGAATTAAATAATGAGTAAAAATAAAACTAAAGTAATAAGTGGATCGTATAAAAAACTATTTAATGCAGCTTGGGTTTCAGGAACATATAAAATTCTTGATTTAATCATGGTTTAATTCACAATTTTATCAAGACAATGTTGTCACTGTCATTAATGTGATGTTGTCATTGTTGTGATAAGGAGCACGAAAGTTTCCGTTTCCGTAGAAATTATATGATATTCTCCCAAAACCCATTGAGTTACGGCACAGAACAGCTCTCTCTTCTGTTCTGTCTGTTACATTAAAGGTTAAACACTCCATAACGGTCAATAATCCGCCATTATTTCCCATTCATATACGTCAAAACACAAACAAAAAAAAAACAAATCTGCAATGACAACTCTTTGAACGATTCTCTACTCGTTTGGACGATTCAAAGTGTTTTTTAATTAAGTTAATTGAATGAACACATTTTGACCTATTATTTGATTTTGACTTCACTTTCGCAAGAAGCTTTACTCCCTTATAGGCACATTCCATTAGCGTTAGTGACAGCCAGTATTAAAACGCTTTGATAATCTTCGATCACAGTGATTGAAGTCTATAATAATTTTAGTCTTTTCTAAAAAATCATGTTCACAACAAGACTAATAAATGCCAAACCAGCTTCCGAAAACAACAATAGAACAAGATTTTTTTTTAACCGAACCGATTATTGTCACACAATAATTTAACGTTCAATTGATAATACTGGTGACATCATATTGGTGGTATGAGACACGATTTCTATGACACCGTTTGATGGGTGTTACATTTTTACAGAAACGACGATGTAGGTACTCAAAAACGTTTCGCAATTACTATTACTATTAATGCTTCACTTATAAATTATAGTGATCAAATAGACAAATCGTTATAATAAGGCTCCGTTAAGATATAAGGTAAGAAACCATATTTAAAAATATGCTGTGCCCCTTAAATGTGAATAACCAAGTCCTTAAAAACCCTACAAAACTTATAAATACGATCTCTAACATGAGAATTCCGTATGGCATAATATGAATATTATTATTCACGTAACATCGCAGTTATTGACCTACTGGTCTAACCGAGACTCAGCTGTTTCGATAAAAAAAAACTATTTTTAGCTTTGTATAAACGTGGCTGGTTGAATGAATATGTAATGACTCTAACTGTAGTGTATAATGAGCCGCCACCACAAATCCATTTTATTAATTGAGGAGGTTCTTTTCAAAACTTGACTATTCCACTTTTGGCAAAATATGATATTTTTTTTTGGGTTGGTAACATTGAAATCTACACGATCCGAAAACAAAAAGGAGAATGCTAATCGATGTATGGGCAATGGTCTAGTTGTTGCTTCAAAACCAAATCAATTTTAGACTATTTTAGACTATTCATTACATATTAATTAAACCAGCCACGTTTATACAAAGCTAAAAAAAGATTTGTTTTACCGAAACAGCTGAGAGTCTCGGCTAGACCAGTACTAACTGCGATGTTACGTGAACAATAATATTTATATTATGGCAAACAGAATTCTCATGTTAGGGATCGTATTTATAAGTTTCGTTGGGTTTTTAAGGACTTGGCTATAATTATTATTAACATTTAAGGGGCACATCATATTTTTAAATATGGTTTCTTACCTTTTTTCAAGCGAATACAGGTAAATGTGCTACTAATATCTTAACGGAGCTTTAGTATAAAGATTGGGCTATTTGATCACTATAATTTACAAGTGAAGCAATAACAGTAATAGTAATTGCGAAACGTTTTTTAGTACCTACTTCGTCCAACGTCGTTTCTGTAAAAATGTAACACCGATCAAACGGTGTCATAGAAGTCGTGTCTCATACCACCAAAATGATGTCACCATTATTATCAATTGAATGTTAAAATATTGTGTGACAATGTATTTATTCAATAAACTTAACCAAAAAACCCTTAGAATCGTCCAAAAGAGTAGAGAATCGTTCAAAGAGTTGTCATTGAAGATTTGATTTTTTTATTTGTGTTTTGACGTATATTATTGTGAAATAATGGTGGATTATTAACTGTTCATGAGTGTTTATCAAATGAAAGTACGTGAACGCGTTTGAGTGTTTACTAAATGAAAGAAAACAGTACATTTTCGAATTCTCTTAAGAAGTCGGTGTGATATGTTATCAAAGGTCCAACATTTTTAATGTAACACACAGAACAGAAGAGAGAAGTGTTCTGTGGGTTAATGTAACGTACCGAAAAATGTAAAAATGTTAATGTAACTCAATGGGTTTTGGGAGAATATCATAAAATTTCTACGAAAACGGAAACTTTTGTGCTCCTTATCACAACAATGACAACATCAAATTAATGACAATGACAACAATGTCTTGATAAAATTGTGCTTAAACCATGATTAAACCAAGAATTTCATTTATAAAACCACAAAATAAAATAAGATGGAGGTACATACAACGGACTGAGCTGAGAATTACTAATCGCATGACGGAGAATGCTGTAGGGAACTGATATGGGAAACGTTTTGGTGTGACGAGCGTGCCGCAAAGCGTCAAATGATGTCATCGATATTCCTGAAGCCCAAGCTATTTTAAATTGTTTTTTTACGAACCACTTTTACTTGAGTTTTATTTTTACTCATTATTTAATTCTGACTTCTGGCGTTTTATTGTCTTTGTAAATTTGAATTTTATTGTAACGTGTATCACGGAAGTGGCGTACTATCACTTGTGAATGGCTTGATAGGCTGATGAAATGAATCTATTGACTTTTGATGTAATCTAAAGCATTAGAATGTAAAGTAAAATCCTCAGAATCTTATTTGTACGCAGATGACTAAAAATTTAGCAAAGTAATTATTGAAGCAGTTGTTTCGTTGCTCTGTCGAGCCTCCCGTTCGCGTTACTCATGTAACGGTGAGGGGTTGTTAATGGCTTTAGTAAATACTAAGAATAAGTAATCACTGTTATGCATTAAAATTTATACAGCCACTTTAAGCTACATAGGCGAAATCACTACAGCTGTTTGTGAAAAAGTACTAACGGTTGAAGCTTTAGTATGTACCTACATAGATATGACATTAATTTAACTTTACACCAGATTCCAGCGCATTGATACATATAGCTCTTTGATTGTATTAGCTTTAAGCGTTTACAATAAATTTAACTTTATCTCTGTGAACTATTTCGTTTGTTGGTTCCATCACCAGCTTATTGACGCGTTTATATATCCTACTTTCGGAAACAACAGATCACGTTATATGTTGCACAGAAATAATTGGAAGGCCCGTAGGTGCCAATGCCAGTGAGCAACTTTATGTGAAGACCTGACTTTGTCAATTGCACCATAAAGAAAATATTAGAAGTAGGCCACTTAGCCACTTTGTGAACCTTTTAACGCGCAGTGGAGTGTCTATCTATCTCGTAAGCTATAAATTTTTAGCAGGATGATGAACAATTTTTTTTTTAAATATTTTGAACTCCTTGCTTCGGAAGACAAGTTAACTTCCTTGTGGTGGCCGTATGATGGCATTCGTTAAACCCCACTGACCCGCATTGAGCCAGCGTGTTGGGTTAAAGCCCAAACTCCCCATGTACTGTTGTTTATGTGGGAAGGCCGGTGCCCAGCAGTGGGATGATTATAGGCTGATGTTGATGTAGCTGTAGATGTTGATGACCCGGCGACATGAGCGAGGCAGAGGGCCTAGGGGCAGCTGCTGCCCTAGGCACACCATCCAAAGCCTTGATTGTGCCCCCCAAAAACTTGATTGTGGGGTTGTGAATTGGTATCCACGACATATTGCTGAGTGGAGGACCTTTGGTACCTTCCTATATATTTAATGTTAACTAAATTGACAATTATTTTGTTTTATACTTACAAGTGAAGCAACCTTTATGCTGGTGTGAGTGCTGTCACGAGGACACCCTCAGGCTGAGAACGGCAACTTCCTAAAATGACATGTTCCGGAAACGACTACTTCCTAAAACGTCTACTCCAAAATAGCCAATTTCCGAAAAAGACAAATTTCGAAAATGTCAAATTCCGAAAATAGCAAATTCCAAACGTGACATATTCCGCGTATTCGCGGGTCAGAAGGACCGCCAAATACAGCAGAGTAAAGAAGGCAGAGTAAAGATTGTTAGGCGGGAGGTGGTAAGGAACTTACCGGGGTCCGAGCTGTGGTCACTGGATCTGGTTGGAGCTGAAGGTGGCTGGCGCTCTAGGCGCGGGCGGCGGGCTTGAGGGCGGCAACGCACACACAATTCACTGAAGGCACTGGTCGTTTCGTGTTAGGGGTAGTTGAGCTGGTAAACGGAGCGCTCTCACTGAACACATATATATCTGACGTGGTCACGGGCTGAGTTCTTGCGCGCGCGACGCGTGGGTTCGCTTTGAACGCTCTTAGCACACTGCGTGGGCGACCGCGTGATCCCGCGGTCTAGGAGGTTCGTCTGGTATACTTGTCACTTCCCTCTGATTGGCCGATTATTCGTTGCGCTGTGGCGCAAACATCTTCCCGGGCCCCAGGGGGTAGGAGGGGGGGGGGGAACGAACGGAGTAACAGGATACTACAGCCTCGATTCGTGCTGTGTCGAGTTAATGTCGAGTGGGTGTGTATATGATGAGCTGAGAGGAATGCACGTATGTGACTGTATGAGTAAGATCGTGCACTGAGCACAGCAACAAATAGGCACAAAAACAACAACAAAAAAGGGCTGTACACTGGGCATGCCACCATGTAGTCACGCGAGTCGTGCACTGAGCATGATAGCATATAGGCACAAAAACAACAACAAAAAAGGCTGTACACGGGGCATGCTACCATATAGTGAGTCGTGCACTGAGCATGATAGCATATAGGCACAAACACAACAACAAAAAAGGCTGTACACGGGGCATGCTACCATGTAGTGAGTCGTGCACTGAGCATGATAGCATATAGGCACAAAAACAACAACAAAAAAGGCTGTACACGGGGCATGCTACCATGTAGTGAGTCGTGCACTGAGCATGATAGCATATAGGCACAAAAACAACAACAAAAAAGGCTGTACACGGGGCATGCTACCATGTAGTGAGTCGTGCACTGAGCATGATAGCATATAGGCACAAAAACAACAACAAAAAAGGCTGTACACGGGGCATGCTACCATGTAGTGAGTCGTGCACTGAGCATGATAGCATATAGGCACAAAAACAACAACAAAAAAGGCTGTACACTGGGCATGCTACCATGTAGTGAGTCGTGCACTGAGCATGATAGCATATAGGCACAAAAACAACAACAAAAAAGGCTGTACACTGGGCAGGTACCATGTAGACACAGAAAAGCGCAATGCGCGCTGTGGCGCAAAGCGCAAAAGCGTGCGCTGGGCAGGTACCATGTAGGCACAGAAAAGCGCAATGCGCGCTGTGGCGCAAAGAGCAAAGGCGCAATAAAAAGCGACCGCAATAGAAGCAAATAAAAAGCAGACTGCATGTGTGTATGTGCTGCAGGCTGATGTGTGGGTGCACGTGTGTAGAAGTACTATGCTCTTGTGGTGAGCACGCACGAGATTTGAGCCGATTTAACACGACAAGAACATTAAAAAATAAAACGGGGAAAATAACAATGCAATCTCTCGTCATAATACCATACGTAACGTAATAATTTAACTACAGACTCAAAGTAATATTAGGCACCAATCATTTACACAAGCGCGCTTAGTCAGGACAAAATTGGTCAGTGTGTGCTAATGCATCAAACCGACATAAACAATGTGCAACTTAATTAGTAAGTAAAAAATTAACACGAATCGAACACTGTTCTTGGAACACGTTCTTATTTTATTTTTGTAGGTAGGTTAATAATATTTCGCAATGCACTTTGCAACGTCTATCGTGCAGAAAGAGTCATGTAAGGTAATGAAATTAGAAATGTTACGAGATGAAATTTAAAAATATGAAATTAAAATTAAGTTACGTGATAACTACGAAATATGAGGAAATATTATTTTTAGCGGACTGTAATCTATTGTACGAGCAGATGGAATGGGTTACCAAATTATGGTGAAAATACGGGCTGTGAAATAGTTAATGGGCTGAAATAGTTATCCTATATATATAATAGTGGACTGTATAAATAATAATGTGGGCTGAATACCTAAGGTGACGTGTACCTACTGCTGCGACGGCTGCTGTGCGTGCGCGGACGCATGCAGCGGGCTGTCGGTGGGTCGTTGTGCCGGAGTGTCCCGCAGATGGGGCGGGAGCCACCGCGCCGCCGATTCCGGCTGGTAGTGGTGCTCGGCGTTGCCACACACTCTACAACCCTTCACCGACTTACACTCCTGTGGGTAATGTGGGCCCAGGCACTTCTGGCACCGCTCGCGCGCCTTTATAAAGTCCCACCGACCTTGTGTCGGTTGGGCATTGTAGCGGGCGCACGCTATCAATCTATGCCCCCTAGTCCTGCAGTAAGGGCAGTAAGGGGTGTTTGGGCTGGGCCCGGCCCGCGCGTGCATTGTGTGGGTGTTATGTGCAGTTGTGTAGGCGTGTATGGGTGGCGGCACGAGTCGAGGCAAAAAATGAAATGTGTAGGGTAGGGTTTAAAACTAGTGGACTGTATGTATCCGGCTCGAAGGACCAAATTGTATTCGCGGGTCAGAAGGACCGCCAAATACAGCAGAGTAAAGAAGGCAGAGTAAAGATTGTTAGGCGGGAGGTGGTAAGGAACTTACCGGGGTCCGAGCTGTGGTCACTGGATCTGGTTGGAGCTGAAGGTGGCTGGCGCTCTAGGCGCGGGCGGCGGGCTTGAGGGCGGCAACGCACACACAATTCACTGAAGGCACTGGTCGTTTCGTGTTAGGGGTAGTTGAGCTGGTAAACGGAGCGCTCTCACTGAACACATATATATCTGACGTGGTCACGGGCTGAGTTCTTGCGCGCGCGACGCGTGGGTTCGCTTTGAACGCTCTTAGCACACTGCGTGGGCGACCGCGTTATCCCGCGGTCTAGGAGGTTCGTCTGGTATACTTGTTACTTCCCTCTGATTGGCCGATTATTCGTTGCGCTGTGGCGCAAACATGCACCATAAAGAAAATATTAGAAGTAGGCCACTTAGCCACTTTGTGAACCTTTTAACGCGCAGTGGAGTGTCTATCTATCTCGTAACCTATAAATTTTTAGCAGGATGATGAACAATTTTTTTTTTAAATATTTTGAACTCCTTGCTTCGGAAGACAAGTTAACTTCCTTGTGGTGGCCGTATGATGGCATTCGTTAAACCCCACTGACCCGCATTAAGCCAGCGTGTTGGGTTAAAGCCCAAACTCCCCATGTACTGTTGTTCATGTGGGAAGGCCGGTGCCCAGCAGTGGGATGATTATAGGCTGATGTTGATGTAGCTGTAGATGTTGATGACCCGGCGACATGAGCGAGGCAGAGGGCCTAGGGGCAGCTGCTGCCCTAGGCACACCATCCAAAGCCTTGATTGTGCCCCCCAAAAACTTGATTGTGGGGTTGTGAATTGGTATCCACGACATATTGCTGAGTGGAGGACCTTTGGTACCTTCCTATATATTTAATGTTAACTAAATTGACAATTATTTTGTTTTATACTTACAAGTGAAGCAACCTTTATGCTGGTGTGAGTGCTGTCACGAGGACACCCTCAGGCTGAGAACGGCAACTTCCTAAAATGACATGTTCCGGAAACGACTACTTCCTAAAACGTCTACTCCAAAATAGCCAATTTCCGAAAAAGACAAATTTTGAAAATGTCAAATTCCGAAAATAGCAAATTCCAAACGTGACATATTCCTAAAATGTTGATTTCTGGAAATGTCAAATTTTGACAATGATAAATTCCGAAAGTCACTAATTACGAAAATGACAATTTACTAAGGGGTGTCAATTTCATTCATGTCTAAAAAGTAATCTTCTTAAAAATACTATTTAGTAATGTTAGGTAGTGGACATACCTGGACCAAGGACTTTAAGAACGAAATAGTAACTTTATTCACTGAGTTTCAATGAGGCAACGAGGAAGTAGCAATTCGAGAAAAGTAAAGTACTTCACTCGAACATGAATAAAATTGTTTGTTAGTTTGTAGATAGTAATATAAACTACGTGTACAAAGGACAAAAAGTGGCCAAGTGCAAGTCGGACTCAACCAACAAGTAGTAGCAAGTAATATTTGACTGGATGTTTGTATTGTAACTTTAAATTACTTGCTTTGTTTTCCATAATGTTTGTATGTATGACAATGTTATCGTTTTTTTCTATAATGTTGTCATTTCAGGAAGTTGTCGTTTTCGGAACTTGTCATTTTAGAAAGTTCTCGTTTTTGGAAGTTGAAATTCTAAAATTTTGTCTTTTTATGAAGTTGCCGTTCTCGGCTTGAGGACGGGGACGGTTCACATCACAATGACAGCCGATCAGCTTTTTGTACTTTTGTGGAAGTGCCGTATTTACATAATAATACTGGCTTGGTACATCGGGTCCATTAAAAATAAGTGACGCGGAGTCCTTCTTTTTTTACTCATCCGTCATCTCTTCCCTTAGGTGTCATAAGAGACGACTAATGGACTACAGACTGCAAAAGCATCTGAAGTGTAGGTGTGTACGGAAGGGACTAAGCAGTAAAGACACTAGCTTAGTACATACAGTTTATTGCACGAACACAGGAGATATACACGCACAAACACCACAATAATACAGTACAGTTACAGAAGGAGAAAACGAGTAATAGAATTAAGGAAAGTAGACACAAATTACGAACGACCAAATAACGACCGTGCGCGTACGTCAGCGGCGGTTGGTTCTGTAGGTAGGTAGCATACGCTTAGCATCAATGCCGAATTCGCACTGCCGCGCGGCGACGGGCGCTCGCTGTCCGCCGCGCCGCGGTGTAGGCATTCTCTCGCTATTGTTCGAGAGCAACCGGTCGGGTGACGTATGCGCACGGCTAGCTAATAACAAAACCAAATCTGTTTGTCCGCCTAAACATACATTTTGTATAGTAAAAATTTATTAAATAAAATGTAAGTACTATAATTTATTATGAGTAGGTATATTACGATATATTAAGTTTATGTATATATTTAGCTTTACTATGTAAATAATGTATTTATACTATATTAAAATGTTACATTTATATAAGTATTTAAGTTTACACAAACTTATATAATAATTTATGTATATATTTATATATAATAATGTTGCTACGCCACATCACCCCCCTCCAGAGACCGTCCTACGGGCGATAATAGTCTGGAAAACTAACCCTACGACCACAACGAGTTTTAATGACAGCATCGTCTTCAGCCTCAGGTAAGTAATTATTTTCTGTGTGGGTGTGTGGTTGTGGGTTGTGTGATTTTGTGATAGGCGGCGTATGGTTGAAGTCACGTAGTATATAGGCAGGTTTAAGTCTGTCCACAGATACGGTGACCGTCTTACCTTTCACCCTAAGTTTAAAGACTTTATCACCTCGTTGAAGGACCTCATGTGGCCCAGTGTAGGCAGGTTTTAAGCAGCCGGCTCCTGTGTCATCTCGCGGGAAAACATGAGGAGTCGTGGCTAAATCCTTATATATAAAGGGTGTACGGCCTACACCATGACGTGAAGTCGGAACGGGCTGTAAATCCTTTGCAAATTTACGTAGACGACAGAGAAATTCTGTTACATCTAGATCTACGTCATCTATAGGGTTAAAAAACTCACCCGGTAGACGTAGTGGTTCTCCATACAGTAGCTCCGCAGAAGATGATTTAATATCATCCTTATACGTGCTACGGATACCTAATAGTACCATGGGGAGACATTCCACCCAATTATTATCTGCGTGGCAGGTTATGGCAGCCTTGAGCTGCCCATGGAACCTCTCCACGAGTCCATTGCAGGATGGATGGTAAGCCGTAGTTCGACAGTGTTTAAAACCAGCGATCTGTGAAAGATGTTTGAACAACGCTGACTCGAACTGTCTTCCACGGTCAGTTACAATTTTAGTGGGGCATCCGAAACGAGATATCCAACCACTTAACAATGCCTTGGCGACAGTTTCGGCTGTTATGTCAGGTATTGGTATTACCTCAGGCCATCGCGTAAAGCGGTCAACGGCAGTGAGGCAATAGCGGTAACCCTGAGACTGACAAGGGTAGTGGTCCAACCAGGTCAATGTTTAAGTCTTGAAATCTGGCACGTGGTAAGCTATACGTACCAATTGGTGCATGTACGTGGCGATGTACCTTTGACCTCTGACAAGCCAGACAAGTACGTACCCATTCTCTGCAATCCATTTTAACCCCAGGCCATACATAGCGATCGCTGACCATCTTAGCTGTAGCGTTTGCTCCAGGGTGGCTGAGAGAATGTAAGCTTTCAATAACTTGCTGGCGCAGGTCTTTAGAAACATAAGGCCGAGGCGGATTACTTCTTGCATCGCAGAATAGTTCTATACCAGCACCAGGCAGAGTCACTTTTGTCAGACATAGTGAACTGTTTCCACTGAGCAGCTGCTTTAATTCCAGGTCGGAACCTTGCGCGCTAGCTAGCCTGTATAAGTCAACGGGTTCTGTAACTTCACTGACCCGCGACAAAGTGTCAGCTACCACATTATCCTTCCCGGATATATGTCTTATGTCAGTGGAAAATTGTGCTATAAGGTCTAAGTGACGGAACTGCCTAGGCGAACAGTTCTCTTTTCTAGAATGGAAGGCGAACGTAAGCGGTTTGTGATCGGTATATATCACAAAGTCACGTGCCTCAATCATATGCCGGAAATGCTTAATGGCCTCATAAATTGCGAGTAATTCCCGGTCATATGGAGAGTATTTTGCCTGCGCTGGTGACAACTTACGCGAGAAGAACGCTAACGGTTGCCAGGAATCTCCCTTTAGCTGCTGCAGAACCGCTCCAATAGCTGTATCGGACGCATCTGTCACTAAGGCAAGTTTTGCATCGCCGTCCGGGTGTGCTAACATCGCAGCTTCACACAAGCCCTGCTTGCACTCCTCAAAAGCAGCCAGTTCTGCGTCTGTGAAATTGACAGGATACGAACCTTTGACCGAGCCTATTAAGAGAGCGTTGAGCGGTGCTTGTTTCCAAGCAGCATCTGGGATAAATCTTCGGTAAAAGTTCACCATCCCAAGGAACCTTCGCAGTTCTCTCACCGTTTTAGGTACTGTGAAATTCTTTACCGCGTCGACCTTGCTAGGCAATGGTTTCGTACCGTCAGCGGAGACATGATATCCCAGGAAAGCGACCTGTGAAGCCCCGAATACACACTTTGCTGTATTAATGACCATGCCATATTTTTGAAGCCTAGTGAAGACCTCCTGTAAATGTGCTTCGTGGGATTTCTGGTCTTTTGAAAATACCAGAGTGTCATCGAGAAAAGCGTACACAAAATCGAGTCCCCGGAGCATTTCGTCGACAAAACGTTGAAAAGTCTGTCCGGCATTACGTAACCCAAACGTCATGTAAGGGAATTCTTATAAGCCGAACGGTGTGGTGATGGCTGTCTTCATTATATCGCTTTTATTTACCGGGATCTGATTATACGCCTTTACCAGGTCTATGGTAGAAAACACTGTGGAACCACTAAGGCTATGAGCAAAGTCCTGGATGTTACGAATAGAATACCTGTCAGGTACTGTACGAGCATTCAACATTCGGTAGTCTCCGCAGGGACGCCAGCCGTTGTCCTTCTTCGGGGCAAGGTGTAGCGGTGACGACCAGGCTGACTCGGAGGGACGACAGGTACCGATCTGTAACATTGCATCAAACTCTGCCTTTGCAATTTTAAGCCTATCTGGGGCTAATCTGCGTGGTGTGCAGGACACTGGAGGTCCAGGTGTGGTTCTTATGTGATGTTCTGTATTATGTTTACATGCACGGTGTATGCCAGAAGGGCGAGTGATGTCGGGGTACTTAGCTAGTATAGCGTGATACACAGAATTACCAGAAACGACTTTTACTGAAGCAACACCATCATTAAATTTTGCAAGCGAAGCCACGGTAGCAAGCGTAGTATTACTGTCAATAAGGCGTTGATTTCGTACATCCACTATCAAATTATAATAAGTTAAAAAATCCACGCCTATTATCGCCCTAGTCACGTCAGCAACAATAAATCGCCAAGCGAAGTCGCGGCGCAAGCCTATATTCAATACTAAATGCAAGCAACCGTAGGTGCTTATAATCGAACCATTAGCGGCGCACAATTCATAGTTTGTTTTTTGACAACGTTCTTTAATAAATTGCCGTGGAAATACACAAATGTCACTGCCAGTGTCCACTAAAAATTGTGTTTTTGTCCGTTGGTCAGTAACAAATAAGCGACCAGTATTAGGGCAGGCATCGGCCGCCATAACAAACTGCCCTAAGCTTTTCCCGTATAATCACATGGTTTAACACATTTATTAGCCTTGTTGCCAAATTTCGCATGATACCAACACAATGGAAATTTTTTGTAGTTGGAGTGGGATCGAGTAGAGCTGGATCTCCCGCTGGAACGGTTTCTGTAGGTAGATCTTGTTCTCGGTCTTGACATTCTGTCCAACTTGTGAGATAACGCATTCATTTGCTTCGTCAGTGCTGCGATTTGGTTGGCCATCTCGGAAGTGCTACTTGTAGGTATAGAAGTTGTCGCTACCTGCGTGCTCGGCGGAACCACATCGTGTATTCTGTCCGCTAGTTCTGCAAGCTCCTCCAGTGACGCTTTGTTTTGCGACGCTATAATAGTTTGCGTGCTATTGGGTAGACGGCTTGTCCATATTGTTTGCAGGAACTCATCTGGAACACCTGGCCCGGCGAGATGTTGGAGGTGCCGAAGAAATTGGGACGGTTTCCTGTCCCCAAGCTCCTAATGGGTTAGAAGCTGTTTAACTTTCTTCTCTCTGGATGCTGATAGTCTCTTCACAAGCTCACTTTTCAGCCGCTCGTACTTGTCGGGTGAAGCGGGTGCCGATATGATGTCTTCTACCTCTGCTGCATACATGGGGTCGAGCTGGCTGATGGCATAGTGGAACTTTGTTGAGTCCGTGGAGATGTTGGCTAAATAAAATTGGATTTCTAGCTGTGCGAACCAGAGCGCAGGTTTTTCCGGGTAGAATGGGGGTACCCGCACGCCGACTCGATGAACATCGCTCGGTGGGCTGGGGTTGGAACAGCCGCCAGAGCTTTGATTTCCTTTTGGCTCGTTCATCTTGTGCTCCTTCGGGGTCACCAGTGAAGTGTAGGTGTGTACGAAAGGGACTAAGCAGTAAAGACACTAGCTTAGTACATACAGTTTATTGCACGAACACAGAAGATATACACGCACAAACACCACAATAATACAGTACAGTTACAGAAGGAGAAAACGAGTAATAGAATTAAGGAAAGTAGACACAAATTACGAACGACCAAATGACGACCGTGCGCGTACGTCAGCGGCGGTTGGTTCTGTAGGTAGGTAGCATACGCTTAGCATCAATGCCGAATTCGCACTGCCGCGCGGCGACGGGCGCTCGCTGTCCGCCGCGCCGCGGTGTAGGCATTCTCTCGCTATTGTTCGAGAGCAACCGGTCGGGTGACGTATGCGCACGGCTAGCTAATAACAAAACCAAATCTGTTTGTCCGCCTAAACATACATTTTGTATAGTAAAAATTTATTAAATAAAATGTAAGTACTATAATTTATTATGAGTAGGTATATTACGATATATTAAGTTTATGTATATATTTAGCTTTACTATGTAAATAATGTATTTATACTATATTAAAATGTTACATTTATATAAGTATTTAAGTTTACACAAACTTATATAATAATTTATGTATATATTTATATATAATAATGTTGCTACGCCACACATCCAACAGACAATAAAATTAAATTCATTTTTGGTGTCAGCTATAGGTTCAGAATGTGGGATCTAAGGTTGTACAATATTTGATTGCAGATAGCCTATTGGTCGGGCGCGAACGCGTCTCTCGCTCCGCGCGCCGCGGCTCCGACCGGATGGCCGTATATGGATATAATTAATTAAAAGGATTTGTGGTGGCGGCTCATTATACACTACAGTTAGAGTCATGCTTAATTTGTATCAAGTGCGTTTACACTATAGACATGGCTTTGACTAAAGAGGGATTTAAATTACATAGTAATATGGCCAAACAAATTGTTATGTTGTTGATTGTTTGAATCTATGCAAAAGTCCGCTGATACACTGACATATTTACAAGTAATGTAAATACAATTAGATATTTTTTGACATATTCATTCAAAAACATTTGGTTAGTATAAAGCTGATTAAAAATTCCCGGTGAACACAAAAACTCAAAATACAATTGTTACAAAATAACCAAATGATTATAAAATCCTTGGTTCCGTGTAGTTCATGAACTCAACCCTAAGTAGCTAGCGATTAACTTACAACAAACAAGTATCCACCTAAAAAAAATATTTTTTGATCCCTCTAAAAAAATTATAGCTTACGAGAATATTGACTTTCGACTGCGCGTTAAAAGGTTCACAAACGTGGCAAAGTGGCCTGCTTCTAATATTTTCCCTAAAGTCTAAGATCCGAGTATAGAACGACCTTCACCGGGAAGGTTAATGGATGAAAAGTATTTTATATCAAATTTAATATTTTAAAAAGTATATCGCGACTGGGTTGGCTGAAAAATTTCAGTCCAGTACCTTTAATGATTAATTTTTTATTTAAAAATATATTTTTTTACATTTTACTGCTTTGGTGTTTGTAATGAGATTATCTTTATATAAACATAAATTATTTATTTAGCCAGATGGTTGCAAATTACTAATATTAACTTTCCTGTTTACACCTGCCTACCCAATGTTATGACAGGAAAAAAATAGTCAACCTAACGTTTGCATATTCTATAGGCTTCATACTTTCGATTGGTACCTATGTATCTTATCTATTATCCAAACTAGTGCATAGTTTAAAAAAAATAATTTTTAAATATTTAATTATTCATAAACTGGACTGAAATTTTTCAGCCAACCCACTCGCAATATATTTTTTAACACATTAAATTTGATATAAAATACTTTTCATGATGAAATGATTTCTGTGCAACATATAACTTGATCTGTTGTTTCCGAAAGTAGGATATATTAATGCGTCAATAAGCTGGTGATGGAACCAACAAACGAAATTATTCACAGCGATAAAGATAAATTTATTGTGAACGCTAAAACTATAAGTGTCAATGCGCTAGAATCTGGTGTAAAGTTAAAATAATGTCATATCTATTTACCTATAAGTAGTGTGTTATTGAGAGTTCATCCTCACCTATGCTCGCGTGGTCAAACTACGTTCGCCCGCACTCGCAGGTGCGGAAGAACCCTCAATAACTCAGTTCGATCACAGATTTTCGCGCCCCTGAATGTTTGTTCTAAGCTAGAATAGAACCTACAACCATACGCAACACACAGATTTACTAATCATCAAACCAACGCTCTAGTCTACCATATTCATTCTGTAAGATATATATATATATTTTATATATTTACGGGTAAGCACAGTGCCTTGATCTCACCTGATGTTAAGTGATGATAAGACCATTTTATGGAAGCGCACTTCACCAGGGATTCTCAACCAGTGAGGCACTGGCTATCTTATCTCTAGCTGCCGGAACACAACAATGCTACAAACATTGATGTTATGGCGACATATTTAGATAAGATGGTGAATTCCTTCCACAATCCAGATGACTGCATTAACCACTTTGCTACTGAGGCAGAGTTTTTACCGTGTCTGGTACAGATGAAGTTGCTTTAATTTTTTTTAAATTTTAGCTTCGTCTTTTTTTATTGCAATTTTTTATCTAAGAACATTCTAGCGTTAAACGCTAAAATATCAAAAATTTACAAACTTGTTATAAAGTTTATTATTGTAAATTCGTAATATTTACACATTAGGTAAACGCACGCTGCGCTGCGCTGTCATCAAATCTAGCGCCACGGGCATCGGTCAACAGCCAGCGGATGCGACGACCTATTTACTTATACCTAAAAACCACCAATTTGTTTCAAAACTGAATTTATTGTGAATGAAATGAATAAAGCATAGATTAGCTAGCTTCTTGTCTGCGACTTTGTCTGCGTATAGATTTTAGACTTTAAATTACGTTTGATAGGTATGATGGAGGATATACCAAAGAAGTTCTGTTTTTTTTTTTTTTTTTTTCATAAATATGATATCCGTATTGTATGGTCTGGGATGGATGTTTCAAACGCTAAGGAACATTTTTAAGAGTGATGAAGGATCATAAACCTAAGTGAGAATTCTAATTAAACATTAAATATAGACTTACAGAATCGAATTTGAGTTCATACGTTTATCATAATAAATCGTAAATTAGATAACATTATGCTATAATTAATCTCGATGGAGCATTGGTTAACGGTCTGCGATTGTGGAAGTTAAGCAACTATCGGATGGGGCGGCTATCCGATAAGTTACTAAAAAAATTTGTATCTCAAACTTCTCCTCCTCCTTGTATCTCGCGTTAAACTGTAATCTGCATATAGAATCGTCAACGGATGTTGACCGCCACACCGGGGTCCTGTGGCGGGTTATGGTCGTTCTCCCTATGGGATTCTATCCATAGGGAAGGTCTGTGCTCTAGCAATGAGGAATATTAACAGACTGATGATGATGAGGATAATTTAGTCAGTAAACATGTGCAGCCGCTGAAAACCACCTGCTATAAATATTTTAAACTGAACAAGAAGGAATAAAATCACCTTGAATGCAGTGGGTTCAGAGTTCGATTCGCGATAAAGTTAATTTAGAGAACGATCTTAGCTACATTAGCATGTTTCTAGGGAGGCTGCAATGTATATTCGAAAGTAGGTCCATTGTCTAGAACCTCGCAACTAACATAACCAACTTTCACTTATGTTAGTTATCAGATGCTCGTCAAAAATATACTATCTTAAGCGATACGATAGATACCTATAATTCTGTAGACTAAAATTTATACTTATCTAGACCCAAACTAAATGGATTAGTGAAGCTTAGTACCTATAAGTACTAGTTACGTATAAACATACTAAAAATACATAATATAAACATCTACGAAAAATGATAGTGCGCATCACACAGACACATTCACTTCAGGGATTCGAACCCAAGACCGTTGGATTTGCAGTGAGGATCACTTACCGCTATACCAAGAGGCATCAATCTATTTATGTATGAAATTCAGAATAAACGGTATTATTTACTCCAACGAATACACACAGAAACATAAAATTATCATAGGTTTATTTTTATTCTTACTTTTTATTAAAAAATAACAATATTTTAGTAATGACTAGAAATATTTCCATCGTCGAATTGAGGTCGGTGATTCTCGATATGTTAGCCGCAGTCAAGCTATCAACAAAATGCAAATACACCAATAGTAGCGCACTAGATAGGGATGGCACACCCATCGCATCGCTAGAACGAACTTTGTAATTTTGTACGTTTCTTGATAAAGGTTTGTGAGTGTTACATTTTATTTTCAAAGTTAAACGATTAAATTATTTTAATAGATATAATAATAAATAAATAATTAATATATTGCTTACACACAAAGACAAAAACCTTTGCACAAATTCTTAACACTAATATGAACAACACGGTCTTTTTTCGCTAAAAAGCGGTTGTTTTTAATAATACCTATATATAATAGCTTTGCGACCGACGACGTACTGAAATGGAAATGCTTCATTTTAAGTAATAGATAATAATGTTAATGTTTACTATGTCTCCAAATTATTTTAGAGTTATAGTTTATTTGTACAGACGCCTGCACATCAACCTATCCAAAACTATCATTCTTCAATACATTTTAAACCATAATATAAAGGCATAAAGTTCAAAGTCTATTGGGGAAATTTGATAGTTTGTGGTAGGTTGATGTGCAGGCGTGTGTACACAAATAAGCTATTGTTTTGACTTTCATTATTAACATTATTTAAGTAGGTATATTAGGGTATTGGTTTATTTTCGCATGCTATAAATTAATATTAATTCATGTATGTAGGGGATTACAAAAAGTATCCTTTTTTGAGCATTATTTTGTTCGAATGCTATTTAGCATATACAAATTTGTGTATATTCATTAATCACATTTCGTATGTGCAACGTTCGTGACAGCCCTAAATAAATTTGTCGACTATTCAATATCAACAAAAGACAAATACGCCAATCGTAGTGCACCAGATAGGGCTGACACATCCTTCGCTAGAACGAACCTTGTAATTTTGTACTTTTATTTACCACTAGCTTTTGCCCGCGACTTCGTCCGCGTGGAATAGTGACTTCCGGCAGATTTTTGGTTCTTCCCACATAGTTCCCGTTCTTGCGGGATTTTCGGAATGGTCGAGTTCCTGCAGAATTTTCAGGATAAAACCTATGTTTTTTTTTTTTTAATTAGGTACCATAAAAACGGTTTTTGTGAGTTAATCTTAAAAGATAGACATATACTATCGCGGACTGTTTTTTAGATCATTAAAAGGGCTATTATTCTTTAATACATATTTTTTGTGTATCTTGAACCGTTTTCACGGCGCACGCAACGGAAGGCTTCAAAGATGAAATAATTTCTCCCGTTTTTTACACATTTACCATTATATCTTTGCTCCTATTGGTCGTAGCGTGATGTTATATAGCTTATAGCCTTCCTCGATAACTGGACTATCCAACACAAAAAGAATTATTCAATTCGAACCAGTAGTTTCGGAGATTAGCGTGTTCAAACAAACAAACAAACAAACTCTTCAGCCTTATAATATTAGTATAGATAATATGAACAAACTCAGTCTTTCGCTAAAAAGCGCTCGGTTTTATAATCTAATAGTTTTGCGACGTACTGAAATGGAAATGATGAGTTTTAAGTAATAGAAATTCGAATGCATATGTGTAAACATTCTTTAATCATATTTCGTAAGCGTAACGTTCGTGACAGCCCTAACTAAAATTGCCGAATATTCAATATTTTTCCTTTAAATTCGGCAAGTGTTCGGTTAGAGCTTCATTCTGTATTTCGAAGTACTCAAGCCTGAGCAACTAGTCCAGTGTCGTCATATCTGGTCGAAGAGTCTCTCTATCAGCAGCTGCAGTGAAATATTGTAAGTGTTCAAGATGTAAGTACTTTTTATGGTGACTTATTTCATCACAGGTATTGTTAATTCGAGTCGAGGAGCTCGATGGCGCAGTGGTTAACGCGCCTGGTCTGCGAGTGGCTGTAGTTAAGCAACTTTCGCAAAGGCCGGTCATCGGACGGGTGACCAAAAATTTATAATCCCGAGCTTCTCCGTGCTTTGGAAGGCACGTAGAAACTCCTCACCACCTTTGTCTACTCTCACTGTGGCTAAACACACCTTTAGCCATCAGAAACTGTCTATGTGCTATGTTTGCACTAGTGTGTGTATGATACTAAGTATGTGACTGTAAGGTTTATAGGTCTTATAACGATATAAAGTTAATTTTTAACTCGCTAATTAGATTTTGAACCTAGCCTTATAACGTTGCCTTTACAGACATGATTATAAATTGCATAAGTACGTAATGTTTGATATTTATTTTTAGTTATTTTTTTTTTTACAGGTCTGACTCTGAGTATGATATATTCGAACCCGAGGTGAAACCCGAGGTGAAACCCAAGCTCAAGCGAAAACCTGTCTCTACGTCCCGGGAAACTAACAGGTAAAAACCTACATTTATTTTTATGGTTGGATATGCGTTCCGTGGTATACCTAATCATTCTGTCATGTTTTGTTTTAAATGTTTATCCGTTTTACCTACTCGAACTCCTCATTTAAAGCTCGATAATATTGTTTATCATAAACTTACATTTTACTTACACAAAATTTATCTATTGCAGAACTATCAGTTCAGCTAAGAAACCGAAGAGCTGTAAAAAGGAATTGCTGGATGTACTCGGTTTGCTGTCTGAAGACGAAGAGACTATCGCTGTTGATAACGCTCAGCGAGCTCCCGTTCGAGGCAAACAGCTCGAAAGTAGCATCAGCAGCCGCGTAGCCAACGGATCCTTGGTGCACCGTGCGCTGCACGACGGACAGTACTACATCGAGACACGTGTCTACACAACCGAGGAAGCGTTGACGGCGCCTCCGGAGCTACGCTATACCAAAGCACTTGTCACACTCAAGGTGCAGCTGGATCGTGACCAGACTGAGTGGACGTATCTGCAGAGGTTCATGCAGAAAGTCAAGTCCTCGTTGTTTGCCGACAGCAAACCGACATTTTATAGCAATAAGAAATAAATATTTATTAAGTTTGTTATTTTTAAATAAATTAAATTTAATATAATCTTTTAAAATAATAAACATCTATAATATTGAAATAACTAAGAATTTGTGATCCCAATTGTCCAGGTAAAAAAGGTATCAGATAACTATAAGGTTTAGGTAACTAAGTGTTGGTTATAAAACTTGGTACTCACACAAGGTAATATTTGGTTGGTTGAGTGCATTTGCTTTACGCTCTCCTTATTATAATCTACGCGCTTGACGAACTCTAGAGCGAGTCAAGCTATAAGCGTACGCTTCCTAAATAAATAAATTAAGTTACTAGAGTACCAGGTTCTTATATCCGTTATAATATTTTAGTTTAAGTATTTTACAAGTACCTACTGTTTATTACAGTTACAGCAAAGTAAGTAAGTGTTAGTAAAATGCCTTTTTGTTCTGATTGTTCTGTGCAAGTAGGAAACCGACAATGGGTAGGACATCTGAAAAGCACTACGCATAAGAAAAGTGTTTCAACGCAGAAGGCTAACGTTGATGGCGTTATTGAGTACGCAACAGCTTTTCGAGGTCGAATCGCTTCTTATAGAATTGTTGTTACAGAGGAATTCGAACACTCTATGCCTGATTCATTTTTACATAATTTACGTTCTAAAATAAATAATCTTTTGCTGATCGCTTTGAAGAAGCATATAAGTGTAAAAGTGAATTTTGAATATTATGCTAATTTTCTATTATTTAAAAATGATAGTCATGAAATAAAGTCATTCACTACAAAGAATTTTATCGTTCATCGTAACTTTAATTACGATAAGGTGTTTTCAACACTTGTAAGTTATATTAAACAACGGGTTGAGGAATTTGAAGATCGCGAAAGTGGTTGGTCTTTTCTAAGTAACGTTTCTTTAGAGGTTAACATTAATAAATTCGATCCTTTAAGAGGTTCTGGATCAACGTACGCTGATTTGCCCTTAGTAATAAAATCGAAAAAAGCGTGTATTAACGTTCGAAATAAGGATAAGCATTGTTTTCTGTGGAGCGTAGTTGCAGCACTTTATCCTGTCACAAAGAACAGTGATAGGGTTACGTCTTATCCACATTTTAAGAATGTACTTAATATTACCGGTATGTCTTTTCCAGTCACTTTTGACGATATAGCCAGATTTGAAAGTAATAATCCTTATTTAAGTATAAATGTTTATTCGTTAAAAAACAACCGTACCATAGTTGGTCCTATTTACAGATCGGAATTCAACGCGAGTGACAGAACTAAAATAAATCTACTTTTACTTGATAGTAATGCTCAGAGTCATTTCGTTTTGATAAAAAACCTGTCCCGTCTAGTGCGTAACCAAATCACTAAACATAATGGTCAATTATATTTTTGCGATGATTGTTTACTATTTTTTACCACTGAAAATAATCTTATAAAACACACATGCGGCGGTGTTTGTACAGTATTACCTGATAAGGGAACGTACCTGGAATTTAAACATTTTGAACGAAAGCAAGACGTTCCCTTTGTTGTATACGCTGACTTTGAGGCTCTTCTACAACCCATTCTAGGTTGTGAGCCTAATCCATCTTCTAGTTACACTTTACCTCGTCAGCAGCACATTCCAGCAGCTTTTGCTTACTATATAGTTTGTTCCTTTGATAGTGGCTTAAATCGATTCGTACAGTATCGAGGTCTCGACTGTGTAGAAAAATTCCTTGAAATGCTTTATACTGATATTAAAAAGATATATGAAATCTTAAATAACGAAGTTAAGATGGACTTTAATGATCGGGAAGCGAGGGATTTTGCATGTGCTGAGGTCTGTCATATTTGTAACCAGCTTCTGATTCTCGATAAGGTAAGGGATCACTGTCATCTAACCGGTCGTTATCGAGGTGCTGCACATCAATACTGTAACTTACGATACAGCGTTCCTAAGTTAGTACCTGTATTTTTCCATAACTTAGCAGGCTATGACTGCCATTTGTTTATAAAAGAGTTAGCTGAGAGTTCGGGGGCTGTTAAAGTCATCCCGAGAAATAAAGAAAATTATATTTCTTTTACCAAGTTTTTACCGTTGAACGATGAAAAATTTGCTCAGATACGGTTTGTTGATTCATTTCAGTTCCTAGGGACTAGCTTAGAAAAGTTAACCAAAGGTTTACATAAAACAGACTTTGTTAACTTGAAAAATAGCTATCCTAAAGAAAAGCATTTTGAATTATTGACTCGTAAAGGAGTCTATCCGTACGATCATATGAAGCATTGGAATTCGTTTTCTGAAAGACAACTTCCCTCAAAAAAAAGTTTTTATAATTCTTTGACTGATGAAGATATAAGTGATACAGATTACGCTCACGCTCAGGAAGTCTGGTCTACATTTAAAATAAAAGACCTAGGAGGTTACACAGACTTATATCTTAAAACAGATGTATTACTGTTAGTTGACGTATTTGAAAATTTTCGACAAGTCTGCAAGTCTAACTATCAGTTAGATCCTGCCTTTTATTTAACTGCTCCAAGTTTATCCTTCGATGCGATGTTGCTTAAAACAGGTGTTCAATTGGAATTGTTAAACGACTTAGAAATTATACGATTCATACAAAAAGGGATACGTGGGGGGATTTGTTTGTGTTCAACGAGATACGCTAAGGCTAACAATAAATACATGTCGTGTCACGATCATACTGAGTCTGATTCGTTTCTTGTTTACATCGATTGCAACAATTTATATGGTTACAGTATGTGTCAACCTCTACCTGTGTCGGATTTTAGACTTTTAGATCAGAATGAGATAGATCAACTTGTTGTTATGAACATAGCTGATGATGCTGACTATGGTTTTATCCTCGAAGTTGATTTGATCTATCCAGATGAACTACATTGTATTCACAATGATTATCCTTTTTGCGCTGAAAAATTTATACCCCCTGGTGGTAAAACTCCTAAACTGATTCCTAACTTGTATTCAAAATACGAGTATGTAATCCATTATGTTCATCTAAAAACCTGTATTAAAAACGGACTTATCTTAGATAAAATTCATCGCGTTCTGTCATTCAGACAAAGTTCATTTTTAGGAAAATATATTAATTTAAATACTGAACTACGGAAAAAGGCAGTGACTCCCTTCCAACAAGACCTTTTTAAACTGTTAAATAATTCCGTGTTTGGTAAAACATTAGAAGACAGCGAAAAAAGAGTAGATGTGAGATTGATCAGTAAGTGGAATGATGAAACCAACAAAACAAAAAAGTTCATAACCGCAGATAAATTAATTGCAAGACCTAACTTTCACAGTGCCACCATTTTCTCAGAAAATTTTGTAGCCATCCAGATGAAGCCTGATAGAATATTTTTAGACAAACCTATTTACATCGGTTTTGCCGTGTTGGAGCTCTCGAAATGTCATATGTATCAATTTCATTACACAATAATAAAGCCCTACTACGGAGATAAGGTACAATTATGTTACACCGATACTGATAGTTTCGTATACAAAATTGAAACGGAAGACTTTTATCGCGATTTAAAAGACAACTTTATAAATTACTTTGATACTAGTAACTATAACGGTGATAATGTTTTTGGTTTGCCTATAAAAAACAAAAAAGTACCCGGTCTGTTTAAAGATGAACTAGGAGGCGAAATTATGACAGAATTCGTAGGTTTACGTTCTAAATTATACTGCATAAAAACAGATTCATCATTAATTAAGAAAGCAAAAGGTGTTAAAAAAAATGTTGTAAGAGATTTGTCATCGTCTGACTATAGATCGGCTTTGCTTCATGACACAGTAATACGAAAGAAGAATATATTGTTTAAGTGTATTAAGCACGAGATTTTTACACAGAGTGTTAATAAAATAGCCTTGTCAAATTCCGATGATAAACGTGTAGTTTTATCAGACAAAGTTTCAACGTTGGCATGGGGTCATAATAAAATAATAGTATAATACAAACCAATTTATTGTTTTAACTCTGTAAGCTAAGTAACACTGTTTACTTCTATCATACTTATACAATAAGTTAATATATCATGAACCTGGACATAGGGTTACAATAAAGTAATATGGTAATAGTTAATTTATATCAATATATTGTTTTAGTTGTGTAAGCTATGTAACACTTTGTGGGCTCATTATTACTTAAATAAATAAATATTTCATTATTAAGAACTGTTTTTTTTTTTTTTCATCGAATGTATGTACATAGAGTCTATAATTTAGCACTAATGCTGTTTATTACACGTGTTACATCTAGGCTGCCTCACCTACGCAGCAAACACGCAAAGCAAACTAAGCAGAATTGAATTTGATAGTCTAAGTCAATTATTATACCACTTCTGCTATTTATTACACGTGTTGCATCTAGGTCACCTCACCTATGTTGCAAACACGCAATGCAAACTAAGCAGAATTTGATTCAATAGCTAAGTCCATTATTTTCCCTCATTCACACCTTGTCTCTGACGAACGCGGTACTACTGACTTTGGGTTTTATTCAAGTGAGTATACAACATTTCAATAAATGTTACAGTTTATGTAAGACATATTACTAATTAACCTTTATTTTGTTATAGATGATGGATGACTCTCCCGACATTCTGTTTTCCCAATACGCTCAAGATCCCTTGGAAGGATTTACACAAGAGTTCCCCGATTTGTGCTCTAAACAAATTGTTGCATCCAGACCAGACAAGAAACCTAGGCATAAAAAACCATTTCAAAAAAAAACATTGAAGTCGTCTAAGTCATATGTGATTACGAAGGAACCAAAAGGAATAAGACTGATCAAAATTAAGGTGTTGGACATAGCGAATGATGCGGGATCTGCTACTAGCTCGGACGTCGAAGACTGTGAAGATAACATGCTGCTCAGTGCGCAATATTTAGTACAAAACCCGATGGATGAGATCATGGATCTCACGGATAGTCTTGTAAAGAAAATATCAAAAAAAATTTGTGACGATCACTTTTAGGAGTGTATTTATAATAAGTTATTGTAAGTTATTTTTTATAGTTGTAAGTTATGTGTAAATATAGTTTAATCTAAAACAGAAGTGTCTTTTATTTTTTGTCCTATTAAGGTTTTAGTTATGTAGGATATGTAACTTAAACAACATTTTATATAAAAATCAGTTTATTAAAATTCATAAGTAGACACATATTTAATATAATTAATTTTATACTTTAAAACATAATTTACCAGGAGAGGGGTTCAAAATTCAAAAATCATTAAATGAATAACCATTAAGTAAAAACCATTTTTTTATACATAATACATTTCTCAAAGCACACTTATTTTTATGAGTTAAACAATGAAGCATATTATTACTATACAGATCATTTAACGTATTCAAATTAGCTATACCCGTATAACTAATATCGACAATATTATTATGACCACTTATGTCTTTCATCCATTTAATCTTTTCTTCTCCTTTCACAATTATTATGCGGTTTTCTAAAATAGGTTTGATAATTCTATGAAATTCTCTATAGTCAATAAATCCTTCACTCCACTGATAACCTCTGTTTCGTTCTATCCAACGTACACATTTTTTTTCTTCTTCAGTTAGTGAAGTAAATGGATATGGAGGCTTAATTAAAAATATATAGGTAAACTCTAGAGTAGCTATTGCTAATTCTTTTACTAAGAATTCGTTTTTATGGTTTTTGAATCCTTGCAAATCCACGAGTATTGTACTGGTATTCATGATATTTTCTTTACAATATTGCTCAAAGGTTTGTATTCAAATATACAATCGTTCAGTATGAGACAGTATGCAGCGGTCTGATCAGGTATCTCTTGGTCTGCTTCGATTTCAACTCTCACATCAATCGATCCTTTTAATGATTCGTGTTGGCGAGAACAGTCAATTACGAATAAAGGAGCAATAGCCTTGAATTCTTTTAAAGACAGCAAGGGTTCTGATCGGCGTCCGTGATAAGACTGCTGAAATCTGGCGTACTGCTCATATAATAAAGAAAACTTATCATCTGAGAAACTGACATTTAGTCCTTCATAAGGGTAATACGATGAATTCAAAAATACTCTTACATCACGTATATTGCAATGGTCGAACTCTGCCATAGACATTTCCGCATTATGTTTTCGGTTGGTTTGTAAAGCTATAACAACGAATCTCGGTTTTTCTATTTGCGATGAAGTTTTAATAGACCAAGAATGTTTACGCGTTTTGGGTAGTAATGGGTATTCATATAAGTCCCAATTACGAAATGCTAGTGTGATAGCTCGATCTTTTTCTATATGTTTTAACAAATGAATTTTCTCACGATCTGACACCTTAACATGCGGAACGCGCCAAACAATTTTACTTATTATTATATTTTCTACAACTTGTTCCTTATTTAATTTCAAGGCATTGACATTTGTGTTGCTTCTCAAAAGTACTAACTCGTGTTTACAGTTTATAATAATTTTTTCATAATCTTCTGCAAAACCTAATAGTTTGTTTAATGGTATTGAAGCAGAAAATGCGCCTTCACTAACATTGGTGGTTCCTGAAGTAGACCAACCCCAAACTCTAGCACTTTTGGATTCATTTTCATTTAACGATAAATAGGATTTCATTGTTGTTGTTATGCCTGCATTTTTAATTTTATCTATTTCGATTCCATTTAATTCATAGCGAATGTCTTGAAATAGAAATAACGCTGGATTATTAACAAAATGCACACTTGACACTTTTTCTTTAGTAGTACTGTTATACACATCCGCTTTGCCCTCAATATACAAAGCGCTGAGTGAAGGCAACACATACAAATCTTGTTGATGAATGGGTATTCGTATTTCATCATTATTGTTGAAACTTGTTACATACGGTTTGTATGAATGATATTCAAAACTTTCAATGCTGTTATCATATGACGTTGGTTGAGATATATTTAAATAATTCATTTTAGCAAGCCTACTAGCTTTAGGAAATCTTTATTATTTTTAGTAAGTTTCTTTTTTAATAAAAGCGGTGTTCTTTTAGTAGATGATCTTTTATAACTGACTTGAGTACAAACTGTAGCAGTGTTTTTATTGAAATTTATCATTTTTTTCTAAAGTGCAAGTACAGTAAGTTGTATTTCTTCACCTCGTAAATTAATTTGCTTATTATGACCGTCTAGTAATCTAATATTAATAGCACTAATTGAATTTTGGTTGACTGGAAAATATATTAAGTTTTTAGGTGTCTCAATAACTCGATAGCCTGGTGGCACGTTAGGTACAAATTCATAAATTATATAGCTTGCTTTTCCATTCACGAATGATCCTCCAACTACGTCACATTCGATGCGTACGATGGTTGTAGATAAAATGCTAACTGGATACCGAGATTCACAACTTATATTAGCCTTTATTGTTTCCCTAGCAAAACCTAAAATTTTACCTATGGAATTACTTTTCTCAAAGTGAACATCTTCTGAACAGAATATTTTGGTTTTGAGTGTATTATTATTACAACTCAATTTTAATGCAGTATTCTTGACGTTGCTTTTTAAAAAATCACAAATATCTTGAAGTTCATATGATCCTTCTGGAATTTCAATGACCTCATTATTACCATAATAAAACTTATTATTTCTTTCATCTATATTAGGAATAGAATTAAATGTAGAAAAGTACAGAAGTCCACACTCGTATTCTCCACGTAATTCTAAAGTAGGTGAGTAGTTTGTTACGAGGGAGGCTCCCTGCCCAGTTATGGATACAGTGAAAGACATTATTATACTGTCAAGTTATTTTAATTTTAACCTTTATATAAATATTTTTTCCAATACTTTCTTAAAAATAATAAACAAAGATGACCGCAGTTCGTAATGCCAAAAGTTTGATACTGTTTGTAATTATAATTTATGTGCATATTTTTCAAATATTTTATTAATTCTAACGGAGGTTTTAAGTTACCAAAACTGTTAAAGTATTCACAGTATTCATTTTGCTTGACATAGGCTACCCAGTGAGTTCCCGGATTTCTGGAACTATCTAAATTTAGAATAGCACACTCAATTTTTCTTGGTTTTGATGGTAACGTATCTCGCATAAAAACGCCACGAAAATATGGAATATGAACCGAGTGCTTTAATATATCTAAATTAGTGAGTGCTCGTTTGGGTAACCGTTTAATTAGTTTTTTGGAGGTTGTAAGTACAAGCCCGCTCCTTTTTTGTGAGACTTCAAATACAATCCTTTCCCAAGTGCGACGGCTTCCATCATCTTGTTATGTCGTTCAGATTCTTGAAGATTTTTTTGAGCAACCTTGTAATCGTTAACAGCCTTTGTTATACCTGCAGCACCTCCAGCAAGTGAACCAAGAGCTGATAAACCAGCAAAGATTGGTATGAGGGGTAACAACCCACCAGTTTTCGGAACAGGAATGCAGCGTGGGAAGCGTATTCCTTTTACATTAGAAAACACTTTTTTTGCAGCTGCATGTGCATATTTTATAGCCTTTCGGTTGTCACTACACTTTAATTTTTTCATTTGCTTTTGAATTTTTTTAACACCTTTCATGAATGACCGTACTCCTGCTCCGGCTTTAAGTTTTGCTTTCATTGCATTTTTTACTATCCATGATGCAATCTTTTCTCCTTTCCCCGCATCTTTCGATTTCAATCTTTTCTTTGCCATATTTAAAAGTTCTAAATCGGCGTTATGTCTAACGTTCCAATCTTTATTATTGTAAGCGATATCGTGGTACATGCAAGCTTCATCCAATTTATTTATACCTCGTTCGCCCTTGAGTAATCTTTTCTTAAGTTTTGTGCCTGGACCACAAAATTGATATCCAGGTAAATGTAACTCAAACGGAATGTTATTTATTAAGTTGTTAATAATACCACTTCCTTCCTTCATCGATGATTATAGGTGAGCGTATAAATAATAATGCTTAGTTTATATTAAAGCAACAATAACTTTTTATCAATCCAACTGTTTTCACCATCACTGAGACCTAACCATTTGACAAAGAGTTTGTTTCCTTTTCTTTTTAAAACCTTTTCAATAAGATAAATATCTGGAAATTTGGTTCTCTGTAATTCATGCTCGTAAAAAGATCCTAAAATTCTCTGTTTATTTTTGTCTTCCAAGTGATAAGTAACTGGGTTTGTATGATTGACTTTAATAACATAAAATATTTCTGTTGACCAGTTTGGAGTATAACCTTTGTAGAAATCTCCTTTGTATTTACTTATCCGGACTTGATCACCAACATGGAACTTAAATTTTTGATGTTTTCTGGTAATTTGTGATTTAATAATGTTAGACCTAACAATCATCTGGTTTTCTTTGCTAACATCAATAGGCTTAAGTTTTGTTACACGGTGAATAGTGTTATTGTAGCATAGTACAACGTCTTTCAAATTTTTTTGTATCCATTGATATTTACCGCAGATGCTAAATAATTTGTAAAGATGACTTTTTAGAGTTCTTATTACTCTTTCAACAATTGCTGCTTTTTTTACAGAGTAAGTGGAGTAATGATTTATGTTATATTTTATCGTCAATTGTTTAAAATTTTCATTGTAAAATTCTTTGCCTAAATCTGTTTGTAAATTTTTGGGCTTTCGAGATGAAGTGGTTAATATATTTTGCATTGCATTTGTAACACAACTTTTATTCTTTGACTTCAAAGGATTAACCCACACATATTTCGATAAAGTATCAATTACGACTAAAACATATTTATATCCTTTATTAAACTGTGAGTACTTTTGAAAATCTATAAGGTCTACTTGCCATAAATCATCTATTCCTTTTATGATTGTACTTCGACGTGTAAAATTTCTTCTCGCCACTCTGTGAAGTTCGTCTACAATTTCTTTCTTACTCATTTTTGTTGGGCTTGAATCATACGGTCTATTTCTATTTTTGAGTAAAACATAGAAGACAAACGGTCTGTACTCGCTGATTCCAAGTTCTTTAAATAAATTAATACACGACTATTAACTTGGCTTATTTCGTTTCTCAGCTCTTGAACTGTTTTATCCAAATATGCTTTATTTACAGCTTCATCGTCCTTGTCTGGAGACGACAAGCCTTTTAGTTTGGATGATTTTAAATCGTATTCTCCCGTTTCAGACTTCAGTAACGTATCGCTATAGATATCAATATGTTCAGATGATCGTAAACGTTTATGAACGTGATGACCAAATTTATCTATATTCATTGCGGTCCCGATGCTTTGTTTACTGTAAGTATACTGCACAAATTTCCCTATGCTATTTGTTTTTATTCTTTGTTTATGATACCGGCTTCGTGAAGTTCCTCGATGATTGCAATAATTTCATTATCTAACCCAGTGTTACCAGCATCTCGTGATGCGAACAGTAATTTCAGTCGTTTTACTAACTCGTTAGGATCGTCCCAGTAAACTAAATCTGTATTTCTTTTTACTCTTTTTACGAGTTCAATACCTTTTCCTCGAGGAATACTCTCTGTACCAGTGGTCGGTTTTCTAGAGATTTTGAATAATGGTTTTATAATATTCATGTATTTAAATCCCTTGTTGCTATTTATTGGTTTAGAGGGATCATAATTACGTCTGTGTGCATTAGTATCGATAAGTAGTAGTTTATAGTTTTCAAGGTCGTTATCTGTAATATCATCTAGGTTTGGTTTCTTTTTAAACAATAGTTCTTTTAAACCGAGAGTTTTTCTCAAATTATGATTTCCAATTATTAGAGTGGTGCCGTCATCATAAACGCGACTTTTTCCAAGCATAAGTTTTCCTTGTTCATTTCTTATTCCAAAAGGTATAGCACTAAATACTACAGATGATGTAGACCATGATAAAGATTGATTTTTAACGTTTGGCGATGATTGTAGCGATTTGAACGAACCTTCACTCACATCATGGTATTGAGTAGGTGATACAGTAAGGGTTTTGTCGGTTGTTCGGAATTTTTCATGATTTTCTTCCTCATCTTCGCTACTTTGTTCGTTAAATTCTTCAATAGACGAATACGACTCTTCGCTTTCATTATTCTCTATTTTTTTAAATAAAGGGTTATAAAAAGTCTCTTTGTCATGTTGCTTTTCATCATTTTTATTTGCTATCATATTAAGAGGGTCAACTATGGGTTTAAATATTGTTTCTAAAGTATTATTTCTTGCAGTTTTTGCATCCTTTATCATGTCAAACTTTCTTTTAACAGCTGATGCTGATTTAACGATTTGTCTCTTTAGATCTCTTTCCATTTTATTGGGTTTCCTTTTATCTCCGAATCTCATGTGGAAATGATTTATAAATATAATAACATCCGTATATGTAGTTATTAATCTACGACTATAAATGTATCAAACGTCATTCTATAGCATCCTTTATTTCGCTCACAATCCTTATTTATGACAATATAATTGTATGGTATTTTCCAAACAGTTGAACACATTTCACGGAATTGAAGCCATGACATATCAGACCCTACATGCTCATCATAAACATGTTTTAAATTTATGTCGTCTTGTTTAAATAATATAATCATGTTAGAATTGTCTCTTACGAGTTGTTTAGGTATTTTGGTGTAAGTTTGATTGATATAAAAACAATCAATATTCCTATGACGCCCCATAGCAAAATAGTTACGGATGTTGTTTTGATTTTCACAAGCAACATCATCGAAAATAATAATGGAATCAGGTGACGCTTCGTGAGGGCTCAATATTTCGCTATTATGATTATATTTGTGAAATGATGTACCTGGAACCAATTCTAAAACTTTTTCGAGATAACTGTATTTAGGTTGATACAAAGATTTTGAATACACGTACAGGTTTTGAAATCGTGGACCATCTTATGTAATAATAAACTTATTACTAGGTTGGTTTTCCCGCAATTAGATGGACCGCAAACAATACAACGGATTGTATTTGGCAATAACTTTCCATGTCGACTTGCCCCTGACAATGAAGTTGGACAAATACATTCCAATTTTAACGATTCTTTTTGTTTTAAGAATTTCATTATATATTATGATTAAAAATTAAATTTGACTGCAGTGTTAAAAGGATTTTACAGAAATGACTACATAAAATGGTTGCTACGCTTAAATAACGGAAATACCAATAATCCACATCGATTATTGGGCGTTCTAATTCACTTTTTCGAACAGAGTGAGCGAACGGTGAAATGTACAATATTTGTCCGACAAACATTCAGGGGCGCGAAAATCTGTGATCGAACTGAGTTATTGAGGGTTCTTCCGCACCTGCGAGTGCGGGCGAACGTAGTTTGACCACGGGAGCATAGGTGAGGATGAACTCTCAATAACACACTACTCCTATATAGAAAAGTTTCAACCGTTAGTACTTTTTCACGATCAGCTGGAGCGATTTCGCTTAGGTAGCTTAAAGTGGCTGTATAAATTTTAAATTTTTTAATAATAGTGTGATTATAAGTGTGATCATTTTTTTCTTCATGTTTGTAGATGGGAGAAAACATAATAATAATAAATTTAAAATAAGTGAATTAATTTTAAATATTTTTAAAGCTAAAATAAGAACGAATTACCTCTCGCACGTTTTCATAAGTGGTAAAATCAATGCGAATGCAAAGCTCACATCAATGCCTGTATATGGTAAGGCGCGCCTGTCAACCGGATCTACGTACGGGTGTTGGACAAAAATAGCGCTCGTCTGCTGGCAGGGATGGTGGGGGGGGGGGGGGCGCGCACACGCAGCGCACACAGCCTTCAGGTCGCGCGCTATTCGCTTTCCCGCTCATTGCATGATTTCAGCCTGATGAGACAGATATACGTCTGCCTACCTCTCTTTCTTACAAGTCACGTAGGCCACTGTGAGTTGTGATTGTGACAATCAATTTTTCGATTTCATTTACTATTAATGGTCAGTTTAATGACATATTAACATCAAATAACCATCTGCCATCTTTACATTAAGGTGATTTTAGTTAGACACGTTTTTAAAACTTTCATACACTTTTATCTATATTGTTGGTAAGTTATTTTTGGAAATGCGACAATGGTATACGAGCTTTAATTTGGAGCAAGTCAAATGGGGACCGCTACAAAATGAGACACAACCAACAGTTGCCATTCCGCACGCATGATAAGCATTTATATTAATATTAATCGTGTGACAACCATTTTATTTATTGGTTTAGCTATCACTTCACACGCTTTGTGATTAACGTGATTATCAGTGACAATGAGTTCATGTTATTGTTCTTAATCATTGCTTTACAAATACTGTTGTGCAAATTTGTTGCTATACTTTTAACAAGTTTGTAAAATCGTGTGACCGGTGAGTTGAAAAAAAAAAGTCTTACGGAATGGAGAGCATAGTGACGTAATTTTGTTTTGAGGGTATCTATTGGAGACACGAAATTTAAACAACGACAGTAGCGGCGGGTAATCAATTTTATTATTAAGAACCTTTCAGACAAAGCGAATATCAGACAGATTACTACGACAGGTTAAGGACAAAATATTAAAATAGTGAAGTACATTTTTTTCATCTTTTTCGAGATGCCATTAGCATAGGCCAAATTAAAAATAAATCTTTTCTGTACACACTCTAACCTTAAGTAGTGTGTAGCACAGTGCGGTCTCCACACAACACTTGCGTATTTGAGAATGCTACGTACTAAGCTATTACACAGTTGTATCTTGACACTATTGCTATTAAAGATCTTTGTGTTTCTAATGACAAAACCTAATATTTGAGATGCCATTTGAACGATACTGTCTACGTGAGGAATAAATATTAACCTATTTTCAAAGATAATCCCTAGGTACTTTATTTGCTGTAACTGTTGAATTTTTACATCACTCACATGATAATCGCAAGGGACTATCTTTGTTTTGCGTGAGTATTCGACATGAAAACATTTTGAAACATTTATAGTCATTTGGTTCACAGAGCACCAATGCAAGAGGTTATTAATGTATTTCTCTAAGTTGCCACAGTCTAATTAATGTCTAGTCAATTACTTTGCTAAATTTTTAGTCATCTGCGTACATATAAGATTCTGAGGATTTTGCTTTAGATTCTAATGCTTTAGATTATATCAAAAGTCAATAAATTGATTTCATCAGCCTATCAAGTCATTCACAAATGATACTACGTCACTTCCGTTATACACGTTACAATTCAAATTTACATAAATAATAAAACGCCAGAAGTCAGAATTAAATAATCAGTAAAAATAAAACTAAAGTAATAAGTGGATCGTAAAAAAAAACTATTTAATACAGCTTGGGTTTCAGGAACATATGAAATTCTTGATTTAATCATGGTTTAATGCACAATTTTATCAAGACAATGTTGTCACTGTCATTAATGTGATGTTGTCATTGTTGTGATAAGGAGCACGAAAGTTTCCGTTTTGTAGAAATTATATGATATTCTTCCAAAACCCATTGAGTTACGGCACAGAACAGCTCTCTCTTCTGTTCTGTGTGTTACATTAAAGATGTTGGACCTTTGCTAACATACTCGTATCACACCGATTTTCTTAAGAGAATTCGAAAATGTACTATTTTGTTTCATTTGGTAGACACTCAAGCACGTTCACTAACTTTCATTTGTTAAACACTCCATAACGGTCAATAATCCGCCATTATTTCCCATTCATATACGTCAAAACACAAACAAAAAAAAACAAATCTGCAATGACAACTCTTTGAACGATTCTCTACTCGTTTGGACGATTCAAAGTGTTTTTTAATTAAGTTGATTGAATGAACACATTTTGACCTAGCCTTTGACTTTGACTTTACTTTCGCAAGAAGCTTTACTCCCTTATAGGCACATTCCATTAGCGTTAATGACAGCCAGTATTAAAACGCTTTGATAATCTTTGATCACAGTGATTGAAGTCTATAATAATTTTAGTCTTTTCTAAAAAATCATGTTCACAACAAGACTAATAAATGCCAAACCAGCTTCCGAAAACAACAATAGGACAAGAATTTTCTTTAACCGAACCGATTATTGTCACACAATAATTTAACGTTCAATTGATAATAATGGTGACATCATATTGGTGGTATGAGACACGATTTCTATGACACTGTTTGATGGGTGTTACATTTTTACAGAAACGACGATGTAGGTACTCAAAAACGTTTCGCAATTACTATTACTATTAATGCTTCACTTATAAATTATAGTGATCAAATAGACAAATCGTTATAATAAGGCTCCGTTAAGATATAAGGTAAGAAACCATATTTAAAAATATGCTGTGCCCCTTAAATGTGAATAACCAAGTCCTTAAAAACCCTACAAAACTTATAAATACGATCTCTAACATGAGAATTCCGTATGGCATAATATGAATATTATTATTCACGTAACATCGCAGTTATTGACCTACTGGTCTAACCGAGACTCAGCTGTTTCGATAAAACAAATCTATGTTTAGCTTTGTATAAACGTGGCTGGTTGAATGAATATGTAATGACTCTAACTGTAGTGTATAATGAGCCGCCACCACAAATCCATTTTATTAATTGAGGAGGTTCTTTTTAAAACTTGACTATTCCACTTTTGACAAAATATGATATATTTATTTTTGGTTGGTAACATTGAAATCTACACGGTCCGAAAACAAAAAGGAGAATGCTAATCGATGTATGGGCAATGGTCTAGTTGTTGCTTCAAAACCAAATCAATTTTAGACTATTTTAGACTATTCATTACATATTAATTAAACCAGCCACGTTTATACAAAGCTAAAAAAAGATTTGTTTTACCGAAACAGCTGAGAGTCTCGGCTAGACCAGTAGGTCAATAACTGCGATGTTACGTGAATAATAATATTTATATTATGGCAAACAGAATTCTCATGTTAGGGATCGTATTTATAAGTTTCGTTGGGTTTTTAAGGACTTGGCTATAATTATTATTAACATTTAAGGGGCACTTCATATTTTTAAATATGGTTTCTTACCTTTTTTCAAGCGAATACAGGTAAATGTGCTACTAATATCTTAACGGAGCTTTAGTATAAAGATTGGGCTATTTGATCACTATAATTTACAAGTGAAGCAATAACAGTAATAGTAATTGCGAAACGTTTTTTAGTACCTACTTCGTCCAACGTCGTTTCTGTAAAAATGTAACACCGATCAAACGGTGTCATAAAAGTCGTGTCTCATACCACCAAAATGATGTCACCATTATTATCAATTGAATGTTAAAATATTGTGTGACAATGTATTTATTCAATAAACTTAACCAAAAAACCCTTTGAATCGTCCAAAAGAGTAGAGAATCGTTCAAAGAGTTGTCATTGAAGATTTGATTTTTTTATTTGTGTTTTGACGTATATTATTGTGAAATAATGGTGGATTATTAACTGTTCATGAGTGTTTATCAAATGAAAGTACGTGAACGCGTTTGAGTGTTTACTAAATGAAAGAAAACAGTACATTTTCGAATTCTCTTAAGAAGTCGGTGTGATATGTTATCAAAGGTCCAACATTTTTAATGTAACACACAGAACAGAAGAGAGAAGTGTTCTGTGGGTTAATGTAACGTACCGAAAAATGTAAAAATGTTAATGTAACTCAATGGGTTTTGGGAGAATATCATAAAATTTCTACGAAAACGGAAACTTTTGTGCTCCTTATCACAACAATGACAACATCAAATTAATGACAATGACAACAATGTCTTGATAAAATTGTGCTTAAACCATGATTAAACCAAGAATTTCATTTATAAAACCACAAAATAAAATAAGATGGAGGTACATACAACGGACTGAGCTGAGAATTACTAATCGCATGACGGAGAATGCTGTAGGGAACTGATATGGGAAACGTTTTGGTGTGACGAGCGTGCCGCAAAGCGTCAAATGATGTCATCGATATTCCTGAAGCCCAAGCTATTTTAAATTGTTTTTTTACGAACCACTTTTACTTGAGTTTTATTTTTACTCATTATTTAATTCTGACTTCTGGCGTTTTATTGTCTTTGTAAATTTGAATTTTATTGTAACGTGTATCACGGAAGTGGCGTACTATCACTTGTGAATGGCTTGATAGGCTGATGAAATGAATCTATTGACTTTTGATGTAATCTAAAGCATTAGAATGTAAAGTAAAATCCTCAGAATCTTATTTGTACGCAGATGACTAAAAATTTAGCAAAGTAATTATTGAAGCAGTTGTTTCGTTGCTCTGTCGAGCCTCCCGTTCGCGTTACTCATGTAACGGTGAGGGGTTGTTAATGGCTTTAGTAAATACTAAGAATAAGTAATCACTGTTATGCATTAAAATTTATACAGCCACTTTAAGCTACATAGGCGAAATCGCTACAGCTGTTTGTGAAAAAGTACTAACGGTTGAAGCTTTAGTATGTACCTACATAGATATGACATTAATTTAACTTTACACCAGATTCCAGCGCATTGATACATATAGCTCTTTGATTGTATTAGCTTTAAGCGTTTACAATAAATTTAACTTTATCTCTGTGAACTATTTCGTTTGTTGGTTCCATCACCAGCTTATTGACGCGTTTATATATCCTACTTTCGGAAACAACAGATCACGTTATATGTTGCACAGAAATAATTGGAAGGCCCGTAGGTGCCAATGCCAGTGAGCAACTTTATGTGAAGACCTGACTTTGTCAATTGCACCATAAAGAAAATATTAGAAGTAGGCCACTTAGCCACTTTGTGAACCTTTTAACGCGCAGTGGAGTGTCTATCTATCTCGTAAGCTATAAATTTTTAGCAGGATGATGAACAATTTTTTTTTTAAATATTTTGAACTCCTTGCTTCGGAAGACAAGTTAACTTCCTTGTGGTGGCCGTATGATGGCATTCGTTAAACCCCACTGACCCGCATTGAAGACATTATTAGTGCTACTGTTTCCCTACTACTGATTAAAACCAACGTTATTATGGAGCGGCGACGTCATTTAAGCAGGGAAGAAATGCTCAGAGCCGTGGGAATGATAGAAGCTGGTTCCCGGCAACGTACTGTGGCTTTAGCTCTGAATACAAGTCAGAGTGTTATCAGTCGACTTTGGACATGTTACCGAAGCACTGGTACCGTGGCTGAGCGCCATGGAGGACGGTATCGCTGCACCACACGGAGACAAGACCGATACATTCAAATCACAACTCGAAGAGCTCCAACAATAACCGCCATGATGTTAGCCGTGAGGCTTCATCACTCTTCAGGGAACTTAATTAGCGACCAAACAGTCAGAAACCGCTTGCATGAAGTGAACCTTCATTCCCGAAGACCGCTATGGGTACCACCTATAGCAATGCACAATCGTAGGATTCGATATCAATGGGCTCTTGAACACAGAAATTGGGCAGAAGAACAATGGCGTTTCGTGTGCTTTTCTGATGAGTCTCGTTTTGGTATGAGACCGGATACAAGACGTATACGACACTGGAGAACCCCTGGACGCCAACAGCGATTAAAATCCTGCCAGGAAGTCCATCCTTATAGTGGTGGAACCATCATGGTATGGGCGGGTATTTGGATCGGCGGAAGAACTGAGTTGATTTGGATCAGAGGCAACCTCAACGCTCAAATTTATGCTGAGACGATTGTATCAGACGTCATCGTTCCTCTACAAGTGCAAATCGGTCCCTTATTTCAGTTAATGCATGATAATGCACGACCGCACACCGCAAGAGTTGTAAGACAGACTCTCGCCGCAGGTAACATCAATGTCATGCCCTGGCCTGCTCAGTCGCCAGACTTGAACCCGATTGAGCATGCATGGGATATGCTACAGAGAAGAACTCTGCCGAATATGGAGGGTATCCAGTCGCAAGAAGACCTTTTTTTGTTGTTGCAACGAACATGGGCGGCCATTCCACAGCGTGATTTGGATGAACTCATTTTGAGTATGCCAAACCGATGTTCTTGTGTTGTTAGTGTTCGCGGTAGAAACACGGATTATTAATTGTTTAAGTAACCCAATAAAATTTTAAAGAAAACTGTTATTTCAGTCTTTTTTTCGAACTTTAATGTTAGTGGTTCAAATGTCAAAAATCCCTTTATTAGGAAAATGGCAAATTTCTTTATTAATGCAAAGGTGACTTGGTTTATCGTTACTGTAGACAAACGAAAACACTTTATTTGATGAATCCTTAAAGAAAATTTTAATTAATATCAATCAGGAGAAAAGTTATTGCAAAAATATATGTTGATCCCTAGACACTTTTGATGTGTGTATTTTGAACTCCTTGCTTCGGAAGACAAGTTAACTTCCTTGTGGTGGCCGTATGATGGCATTCGTTAAACCCCACTGACCCGCATTGAGCCAGCGTGTTGGGTTAAAGCCCAAACTCCCCATGTACTGTTGTTCATGTGGGAAGGCCGGTGCCCAGCAGTGGGATGATTATAAGCTGATGTTGATATAGCTGTAGATGTTGATGACCCGGCGACATGAGCGAGGCAGAGGGCCTAGGGGCAGCTGCTGCCCTAGGCACACCATCCAAAGAATTGATTGTGCCCCCCCAAAACTTGATTGTGGGGTTGTGAATTGGTATCCACGACATATTGCTGAGTGGAGGACCTTTGGTACCTTCCTATATATTTAATGTTAACTAAATTGACAATTATTTTGTTTTATACTTACAAGTGAAGCAACCTTTATGCTGGTGTGAGTGCTGTCACGAGGACACCCTCAGGCTAAGAACGGCAACTTCCTAAAATGACATGTTCCGGAAACGACTACTTCCTAAAACGTCTACTCCAAAATAGCCAATTTCCGAAAAAGACAAATTTCGAAGATGTCAAACTCCGAAAATAGCAAATTCCAAACGTGACATATTCCTAAAATGTTGATTTCTGGAAATGTTAAATTTTGACAATGATAAATTCCGAAAGGCTAGCGATTACCTTACAACAAACAAGTATCCATTTAAAAAAAATATTTTTTGATTCCTCTAAAGAATTTATAGCTTACGAGAATATTGACTTTCGACTGCTCGTTAAAAGGTTCACAAACGTGGCAAAGTGGCCTGCTTCTAATATTTTCCCTAAAGTTTAAGATCCGAGTATAGAACGACCTTCACCTGGAAGGTTAATGGATGAAAAGTATTTTATATCAAATTTAATATTTTAAATAGTAGTATTTGTCTGTGTCTCGAGTGGGTTGGCTGAAAAGCCTTTCATGATTAATTTTATATTTAAAAATATATTTTTTTACATTTTACTGGTTTGGTGTTTGTAATGAGATTATCTTTATATAAACATAAATTTTATTTATTTAACCAGACGGTTGCAAATTACTAATATTAACTTTCCTGTTTACACCTGCCTACCCAATGTTATGCAGGAAAAAGATAGTCAACCTAACGTGTGCATATCCTATAGGCTTGATACTTTCGATTGGTACCTTATTAGTTATTAGTATCTTATCTATTATCCAAACCAGTGCAAAGTTTTAAAATAATAATTTTTAAATGATTAATTAATCATAAACTGGACTGAAATTTTTCAGCCAACCCACTCGCAATATATTTTTTAACACATTAAATTTGATATAAAATACTTTTCATCCATTAACCGGTCCGGTGGTATACTCCGATCCTCTAATTGACAAAGTCACGTCTTTGCACAAAATTGTTGCGCGGCACTTTCGGGCCTTCCAATGATTTCTGTGCAACATATAACTTGATCTGTTGTTTCTGAAAGTAGGATTTATTAATGCGTCAATAAGCTGGTGATGGAACCAACAAACGAAATGATTCACAGCGATAAAGATAAATTTATTGTGAACGCTACAACTATAAGTGTCAATGTGCTGGAATCTGGTGTAAAGTTAAAATAATGTCATATCTATGTACCTACATAGAAAAGTTTCAACCGTTAGTACTTTTTCACGATCAGCTGGAGCGATTTCGCTTAAGTAGCTTAAAGTGGCTGTATGAATTTTAATGCAAAACAGTTATCAATTACTCGTAGTATTTACTAAAGCCATTGACAGCCCCTCACCGTTACATGAGTACACGGCGCGAACGGGAGGCTCGACAGTGTAACGAAACAACTGATTCAAAACTTCCACATAAACAGCAATCTAACAATAAAGTTTACACTGTAACTTCTGTTCGATGCGTCACCACCCCACTGTGTGATAAAAGATTCACAATCGTGGTTCAGTGTTCTATTTCTAATATTTTCCATTGTTCACCAAATTGTTTTATGCTATGAAACTATCTTGACGGCCCACCAAAACTTGCCTGTAAAAAAGGACACATTATAGAGCCGATGATGACATCAATGATGAAATAAATCACAGCGATAACGTTTAAACGTATTTTGAATAACCCATCTGCTTACCGTTACACATGAATGCGCTGGAATCTGGCGAGACGCCAGCGTCGCGCGATAAGGACAGCCAATTACGTTTCAGAGTAGACGCGCGGCGTGGAAAATGTTCGCGTTCATGCACGCGTGTCATAAATAGTTTACTTCCATAAGTTTGGTTTGTTTTCATTTTTCAAATCATTTTTCTGCAATGTTTGTCACGTTAAAATAACGTTTTGTCCATATACAAAAGCTCACAACTGTTTAGTAGTTTTCCATGAACAGCGGTAGAAATTCGCTCATGTAACTTATTCGTAGTAATTACTAAAGTCATTGTACAGATCTATGCTTTAAACTGGGTCTGCTATTTTTTTACAGCTGTTGCTTTATTTCGCAAAACTGCACTGCAGCTTAGTGTACCTGCTTAAGTAAAGAATACGAAATCGCAGTTTCGTATTACCTGTATTTTCTGTTAGTTACAGAATACTTCGGCTATACCTGTCCTCAAAAACTAGACAGATTGTATATTTCATATCAAGCTAGAATAACATAGGAAAAGCTGTGCCTATGTCTATGGCTATGGCTGAGAACGGCAACTTCCTAAAATGATTTTTTTTTTTTCTCTTTATTGGGGTTAAAAAACAGTGTACACAATAACATATAACATTAAGTATTAGTGATAAACATTTCTCATTGTGCCACCAACAACATTAACCACATATATATTTTATTTAATTGCGTGAGGAATGATAGTGAAAGTAAGTATGTATATAAAAAGGAATTGCTAATAAGGTTAAATTAATAAAACATAACAAATTAAGTCACGAGAAGTGCTTCTACAAGTTGTCTTTTAAATGTACCAATTCGTGTAGCAAACATATCAATGTTATTGAAGTTTATATTAAAAGAATTGAACATTCTATTTAAGGGTGATCTTTTGCCAGCATTAGTGCGACAAAAGGACGTAGCAAACAAGCGTGTTAAATTACGACTATGTGTCGTGGAAGGTACTTTATAAGATACTTTATTATTGAGCTGAGTGCAATCATATCTGCAATGACACAAATCAAATAAGAACATTGTCTCAAGTTGATAACGTCTTGATTTCAGTGTTAGTAGATTATACTTAGCTAGTAACAGGTTATATGGTAACTTACTATGAAAACATTTATAGTACATGCTGCGAAGAAACCGTTTTTGCACTGATTCAAGTAAAACAGTATATTTATCATAAAAAGGATTACATACAGGCACAGCATGTTCAAGCTGGGATCGGACCAATGTCTTATATAAGTAAAGGTAGGTAGAAACTTGGTGAAACTCCACACTCGAGCGCATGACAAAACCGTACATTTTGTATGCTTTATTTACAATATAATCAACGTGTGCGTTTAAGTGCAATTGTTTATCCAGTATTACTCCAAGATCTCTTATCTGCTCAACAGATTCAATACGAACACCGCAAAGCATATATGGGTAATAACTTATTTTCTTTTTTTTTGTAAAAATAATAGATTTACATTTATTTAAATTCAAAGTGAGCTTATTACGTGTACAGTATTCGGTAAAATTATCCAAATCTTGTTGAAATTTAATGTGATCTTCATAACTGTTAATAATATGATAAATTTTTAAATCATCTGCATATAACAAGTAATGACAGAAATTGAAACATTGCCAGATGTCGTTAATAAATAGGATAAACAACAAAGGTCCTAAAATAGAGCCCTGTGGAACACCGGAACTTATTGATACAAACTCAGACTCAAATCCTTTGATCACGACTTTTTGTGTGCGGTTAGAGATGTAAGATTTAAACCATCTCCACAAGTTTCCACGTATACCATTGTACGCAAGTTTCTCGAGAAGCAATTTATGATCTACTCTATCGAATGCTTTCCGGTAGTCCGTGTATATGCTGTCTGTTTGCTTATTATCATCCATCCCTTCATAAAGATAGCTCGTGTAAACGAGTAAGTTTGTAGTCGTAGACCGTCGTTGCACAAATCCATGTTGTTGCTCAGTTACAATGTTGTGAAGAGCGGGATAAACGATGTCATGTACTAGTCTTTCGAATAGTTTGGACAGAACGGGAAGTATAGAGATTGGCCGATAGTTTTCTACGTCATTTTTCGCGCCACCTTTATGTACCGGCACTATTCGAGCAGTTTTCCAAATCTCAGGAAAGACGCCCTCTCGTAGGCAAGCATTAAAAAGGTAATGTAAAGCGATAGAAATGGAACAGGCTGTAGATTTGAAGAACAAAGGAGGAATGTTGTCTACCCCTGCATCTTTTGATATATCAAGTGTACTAAGTTCTTTAGTAATTTATTCTTTACAAATGCATATATCACACATGTATAAGTCATTGTTATTATTACTATCTTTTATATCCGTGACATCAAATTTATTGTTTACATCCGAAGGTTCATAGACGGAATTAAAAAAAGTGGAAAACAAGTTACATACACTAATTGGATCATTTGAGCATATATTCTTGTACGAGATGCAGCTAGGTATATCAGAAGTACTTTTACGATTGTTGATAAATTTCCAGAAATATTTTATATTAACTTGTATACCATCTTCTACTGATTTTATGTACCGATTGTAGCACTTCTTAGATTCCATTCTAAATCGTTCCCTTAATATGCTAAAAGTTTCATAATCACAACAATTTCCGTACTTTTTCCACTTTATCCACGCTCTCTCTTTATTCTTAAAAATATGTATCAAAGCTAAAGAAAACCACACGGGAAACCGCGAACTTTTAATAGTTTTGGTTGGAACAGCTTTTTTTATAATGGAATTAATAATTTCGTAAAATATTGTTACTGCAACACTAGCTGATTTTTGTCGAAATGTTTCAATCCAGTTTACTTTACTAAGTTCTGTGTTAATAAGTTCATAAGGAGCGTTTTTATAGTCATATTCGGTGCGTGGTTTTAGATGGAAACTATTCGTACATTTGATCATAGGAACTAGAATGTAAAAGGGCGGGTGATGTCCATCGACAGGCACAAGTGCGTTCTGTACAGGAAACGCTTTACAGTCTTGTATATTGGTGATAAACAGATCCAATATCCTACCATTTTTATTTTTAAATTTATTATATAGAAAACCGTGTAATAAAGACATCATATTTATTAAATGTTTTATGGATGTTGCATAGGAACCGTTTACATTGGGCTTTACATAATTATTAACACTTTTCCATTCTATTAAGGGTAAATTAAAATCTCCAGCCAATATAAAACTGTTAACGTCTCCGCTCTGCAGTATATAGGTAATATATTCAATAAAACAAATATAGTCCTCAGAGCATAAAATTGGTGGAACATAGGCCGCAACGATTACGCAACAATAGTTTCGAGCGCGTAGCTCAACAAGTACATGATCAACGAGTGGCGGGAGCCGGGCAGCCGCGGCCGAGGCGTCGACATCGAGGACGCGCGGCACAGCACCCAGCTCGCGGCGGACCGCCACCAGCACGCCCCCTCCGTCCCGCTTACCGGTTCTCCCACAATCGCGATCACACCTATGCACACAATATCTCGAATCTATCCACTCGCCGTTATGTATATCATTATGCAACCAAGTTTCAGATAATATTATAATGTCATAATCATTCAATAAAATATTAATGTAGATTGTATGCAGCTTAGTCCGCATACCGCGGCAGTTTTGGTAGTAAACAGATAATGCGCGACTATCCATTATCGGAACATAAAAAAGTACAAATATTACTACAATATATTTGCGATTAAGACGGTTAGTAACATTAAATGACACCAACCATAACAATAATCTTAATGCATATGGTCCAATCCCATAATCACTGTGAAGACCCTGAGCATGTATGGATATAATAACACAAAGATAAATATGATATAAAAAACGAGACAATGCACAATTATGTATTTTAACTACATGTATGTAAGCAACGCGTAAACAAACAAAAATATTGATTAAGTTTAAATTATTCCCTTGTTGTTTGCAAAAGCTGATACAATTAACCTTAAAATAGATTTTTATAAAACGTAACAGTATTATGTAAAGCACACGACAAAAATTACAATTAATAAATATACTTAACAACGACAGACAGAAACTAACAGTAATAATAATAACAACAATAAATACTTTATTTAATTTTAGAGACATCTTGTGCCGAGCGGATCGCAAAAATGGGTGAAGTTTCTGATTTACGGGCCAGAATAACGCCATGCTTAATCCATACAAATTTAAATTGGTATTTCTTAGCGGCTTCTCTGCATTGTCGAAATAAAATTTTATTATTTAATGTCAAGTGTTCGTTAAGATAAATAGTATGGAGGGTACCCGTGATAGAAAGCTTACTGGAATCTAATCCTTTGTTCGCGCGGAATGCCGATAAAATGTTGTCACGTTGAACTCTGCTGGTAAATTTGACGATCACGTTTTTTGGCCTTGGATTTTTTTGATCAGCATGAGGTACGCGATGAACGGCTACAATGTCTGTTGATCGTATTGGGCATTTAATAACATTGCCTAGTATTTCAAGTACGCTCAAAAGGTTTTCACCACGTCGTTCAGGCATGTTCGAAATCTCAACATTACATTGCCTCGCCTGTTGTTCCATTGTTGACAATTTGTATTCAAGGTTACTCATCTTACTTTCAAGGTCATTTAAATTAGACGCCCCACCTTCAATTGACGTTAGGCGGATGTCAAATGCATCCTGACGCTCTGATACAAAATTAACCGACTTTTCTATTTCATCTAATTTTTTTATGTTTTCGGAATGAATTTTGTTTAAATTGGCGTTGTCGGCATTTAGTTTAATCATGTTATTGTTTAATTCGCCAAGCACAGTGGATATCTTTGCCATTTCTGTTGTCAGAACAGTATTTACCGCTGATGTTATGCAGTCGGTTATTTTCGCATCCCATATTTGCAGCTGTTTATTAAATTGTTCATTCAATAGATCCATTTCATTATCTGGCTGCTTACGCTTACGCGTGTTAATAAGCGTAGCAGTCTCATTATCCACAGAAGTGGGTATGTTTGTATCCGAGGAGAATTTATTCGGCGGCGTGTGCTGTATAGTAGACATTGTTTATAAGCGCAGGCTTCGGTTGCTTCTTTAGTGCGACAGAGCAAAAAATATGTCGCCGTCCTGTAGCTCGCGGAGGTGAGGTAGGGTCCCCGCTGCGCCAGGCTCGGGAGATGCGATGCCAAAACGAGATAGCACGAATCGGTTACGTTGGAGTTGAGTCACTGCACTTGTTTTATGCACACGATTTTGGCACTAAAATAAACAAAACTGTACGACTGACGAAAGATTGTCCTACAGATGCAATTAGACAGAATTTTAAATTTACAATAACACTACCAATCTCAATATGCGTCCGAGACGGAATGTGAAAATGAACGACATGTTCCGGAAACGACTACTTCCTAAAACGTCTACTCCAAAATAGCCAATTTCCGAAAAAGACAAATTTCGAAAATGTCAAATTCCGAAAATAGCAAATTCCAAACGTGACATATTCCTAAAATGTTGATTTCTGGAAATGTCAAATTTTGACAATGATAAATTCCGAAAGTCACTAATTACGAAAATGACAATTTACTAAGGGGTGTCAATTTCATTCATGTCTAAAAAGTAATCTTCTTAAAAATACTATTTAGTAATGTTAAGTAGTGGACATACCTGGACCAAGGACTTTAAGAACTAAATAGTAACTTTATTCACTGAGTTTCAATGAGGCAACGAGGAAGTAGCAATTCGAGAAAAGTAAAGTACTTCACTCGAACATGAATAAAATTGTTTGTTAGTTTGTAGATACTAATATAAACTACGTGTACAAAGGACAAAAAGTGGCCAAGTGCAAGTCGGACTCAACCAACAAGTAGTAGCAAGTAATATTTGACAGGATGTTTGTATTGTAACTTTAAATTACTTGCTTTGTTTTCCATAATGTTTGTATGTATGACAATGTTATCGTTTTTTTCTATAATGTTGTCATTTCAGGAAGTTGTCGTTTTCGGAACTTGTCATTTTTGAAAGTTCTCGTTTTTGGAAGTTGAAATTCTAAAATTTTGTCTTTTTATGAAGTTGCCGTTCTCGGCCTGAGGACGGGGACGGTTCACATCGCAATGACAGCCGATCAGCTTTTTGTACTTTTGTGGAAGTGTCGTATTTACATAATAATACTGGCTTGGTACATCGGGTCCATTAAAAAATAAGTGACGCGGAGTCCTTCTTTTTTTACTCATCCGTCATCTCTTCCCTTAGGTGTCATAAGAGACGACTAATGGACTACAGACTGCAAAAGCATCCAGCAGACAATATAATTTAATTCATTTTTGGTGTCAGCTATAGGTTCAGAATGTGGGATCTAAGGTTGTACAATATTTGATTGCAGATAGCCTATTGATCGGGCGCGAACGCGTCTCTCGCTCCGCGCGCCGCGGCTCCGACCGGATGGCCGTATATGGACATAATTAATAAAATGGATTTGTGGTGGCGGCTCATTATACACTACAGTTAGAGTCATGCTTAATTTGTATCAAGTGCGTTTACACTATAGACATGGCTTTGACTAAAGAGGGATTTAAATTACATAGTAATATGGCCAAACAAATTGTTATATTGTTGATTGTTTGAATCTATGCAAAAGTCCGCTGATACTAGTGTTGTAAAAGAACTGAGTCTTTTAGTCCTAATATTGAGACTCGAGTCTTTTTTTGAAGACTCAAGTCAAAAAAGAGTAAGTTAAAGCTCAAGCCTCTCTGAGTTTTTAGTCTTATTAAAATAAACTCCAGTCTTGCCAAAGAGAACTCGAGACTGAGTCTTTTAAAAGAGCTCACTCTTTACAAAAAGAACTCCAGACTAAGTCCTTTAAATAAAAACTTAGCTTTCCTAAAAAGAACTAGCGACTGAGTCCTTTTAAAAAGAGCTCAGCCTTACGAAAAGAACTCGCGACTGAGTCCTTTTAAAAAAGAGCTCAGTCTTACGAAAACCTACCTACACTTATAATTATAACGCGACAGGGCAGCTACACTGTGCGCCTTGTGATAGTGTTTCTAAAATCAAATTTGGATTCGCTACCCACATTCGATCACGTCACAAAGACCAGGTTATCTTGTAAGGTACGCCATCACCGGATACGGTGAGGAGGACATGATGATGATGATCAGGTCCATTCTTAAGGTGGAATGTCATTGTATAAGCTTAATTAATTTTATAGTGGTTTGCTACACAAAAAAAAGTACAAGTGTGAGTAATCAATAACTTTAATAATCAAATTACAGAGGTGTGCCTACCTATATTAATCACTTAAAAGTGTGAAAAAAAAATCTAAGAAAACAAAACCCGACTGCGTTAAAAATAATAACTGAATACTAATACTAATATTTGTTCTCATAAATTTTCTAATCAAATAGAAATAAAAAAAATTATATGAGCCAGTACAGTAAGGACTCATTACAGATAAACAATATAAGCGGTCTTATAAAAAGGAAATACTATTAAGTTAATTGAGTAATAGGTACAGACAGTATACATATTTATAGAATAACATTATGTTTTTTTTACTTCATATATTTTTTAATTTTTGATTTTTTGTATTTAGACTGTATTCTTCTTACAATGAATTATATTTAAATAATAGTTTTATTCTTTAAATATCTTGAGCCACGAAGATAAACACATTGATGCTCTTATGGTTTTGTTACCCAAGCGGTTTCGCCGTTTCGTTATCAGATTTCCAGATTTTGAAAATGCCTGCTCGCTTGGAACACTTGTTGCCGGAATGCTTAAAATATCAAACGCCATTTTGGATAACTGAGGAAATGATTTTTCCTGAATTGTCCACCATGAAAGTACATCAGTATCTTCTGGCTCCTGTGGCAACTTTAAGTACCTTTCGATTTCGTCTCTAGATAAAGGATTTTGTTTATATACTGAGGCAAATATTGATTTTCTCTTTGGTTTGGCTGACTGTTCAGCAGGGTTATCAGCAGGGTTGTCCGCGGTTGCATCATTTAAATATTTTTTTTTAAAGTAATCCTTAAATTGCTTTAGGGGTTCTTCAACATTACCTCTTTCTATAAAGTAATTGTTCTTTAGTCGCGGGTCCAGTATCACAGCAAAATTGGCAAAATCGTTTCGTAAGTAGGGCATATATTCCCAAATCTTTGTATACATAGCTTCGAAACATTTTTTTAGCGGTTCGTTATCTGTCTCCAGTGATGATTGAGTGATGTGGTTACTAAGAACATCAAGAATGGGAACAACATAATAAATGCTGGGATAAAGGGATTTAGATAGATATAATGTTGCATCATAGAAGGGTTCCAAGAATTTGATCAAATTATTCACATCATCCCAATCCACGTTAAATTGTTCATATTTCTTTATATTCTCACACATATGTTTCAATACGGACTTCATTGCGAATGCTCGCTTCAGCATCATATATGTCGAATTCCATCTTACGGGCATATCCTGTAAAAGTGCTAATTTGTCTTCTCCTAAACGATCACAAACTTCAAAATATGTTTGTTTTTGTTTGGGTGAACAATTTATATGCTTGATGAAACGTGAAATTGCACTTATAGGTTCTTCAATATGCTTCAAGCCATTTTTTACTGAAAGGTTTAAAACATGCGCGAGACATCTTAAATGTTGTACATCTTCGTACTCATTATTGAAAAGCATTAATAACTGCATGAATTTTATGTTGGAAGCTTCATTATCTGTTGTGATTGATAAAACCTTTCCTTGTAAGTTATAATTATCTAATATTTCAATTATTTTTCTTAATATATCAGCACTTTTGTGGGGATATGGCATTAAATCAAAATCAAGTGTTAATGATATCAATTTGGATTCCATCATAAAGTGAGCAGTTACTACTATATATGGCTTGTTTGTCACAGAAGTCCAAAAATCGAGGGTCAAAGATATCTTATTAGGTATAGTATTCAGGTACGCCCTCAGTTGTTCTTGTTTTTTGTTAAATAAATCTGTAATATTTGTTACCAATTTTGGCCGATTAATCAACGAATATGCAGGATTTAATTGGCTGACTAATGTTTTAAAATGTTCTTCTTGAACAATGTTGAAAGAGTGACTTCCATGTACTATAAAATTTAAAATCAACTTGTCATAATATGCACATTTTCTCTTTTTACCCAAATTGTTGGGAGATGTATTTGAAGTGCTCGGCGTATGTGAATTGATAATATGATGTTTTAACACAGTATGTGATGTTTTTAAGGAAAATTGTTTCTTACATGTTTTACACTCGAAATGCAATTCTGTTTTGTTGTAATAGTCCGCCTTTAAAGATTTTCGCTTTACTTTTGTTGGGACGATGACGTCAGCCATAATTCTCGTTCCTACTGTTCGCACTTCACTTCGCACAGCACACGGATAATTTAAAATGATATTAGTTATGTAAATAAGTCTAATCCTTCAATAGGAAAACCACAGAACCAATAAGTAAGGAATTATCACATCTTACGACTATACTTCATCGTATAATTATTGGCGTTTCTTATCTCGAATTCTCGAAGCTCTGTAGGGTAGGACGTAAATAGATTAAAAATAAATTACCTACATTTTGTAATTACTTACTGACGTACATGAGAGTATCACTTTCTTATTCAAGGAAAGTAAAAATAAATAATAATGTTTATCGAGATTCCAAATATAATGTGTTCGTTATATGATTTGAGTTATTACAAATTTTTTTTTTATTGTATACTAGAAACAATTACGTTAAGTTTTTTGATACGGCTGCACTACCAGAGCGTCCTGAGGATGAATTTGTAAAAGTAGTATGTATTAACATAGTTTTGTTTTTCTTTAATATGACACGACATTAACAATTAAATGTAAATTAATAATTGACAAATTAGTATTAAAAATGTATGATTTTGTTACAGGATGAGCAGGTGACGACGTTTAAAAAGAAAATGTTGGAATTAAAATTGCCTCGACGAATTGTACTCAGATTAGTTTGGAATTTGCTACCTATTCGCAACATAAATCTGGATAGCTACAACAATGTCAAGATTCAAGACGGTACGACGTGCAATTGCTGTGGAGAAGTTATTGGCATATCCATCTCCAGTTATGACATATACCTTCCTGAATTGTATTGTCAGGGATGTATGGAACCCTTATTTTATTATGTTTAATAAATAAAAAATTTGAAATACGATTTCAGATTTTTAATTAAATTTCGTAGTATGAAAATGTGTGAGTGAATAACAGAAGACGAAACCGGCTTTTTCTATCTTACATACACACAACGAAAAATTTGCCTACACAGTAAGATTTATTGAAAACACATTAAAAGAAACGACATTTAAGTTATAAACTTTTTATCATTTAATCTTTTTTTTTTTTTATGATCGACGGGGACATTTCGGACCCACGATACCCCTGGCGATACCCCTGGAGGTATCGTCGGACTTTTAAAATAAAATGATACCCCCAACTAATAGTGTTGTGTCACACTAATTAATAATAGCTTTGTCATCTAGTAAATTTTAATACAAAAAAGTTATCAAATTGTAGTGTTAGTGTTCTTCCACTTAAATTCTTTTATACAATATTTAAAGCATTGTCTGTGTGGCATAGCCGTAAAACTTATGTGCGCAATTTTTCTAATGCGTGACCTATGGAAATTTCTTTATTTACAAGTTCTAATTGCACGCTGGTAATGAAATCATCATTAATGATTTGATCCTTTCTTCTCTTTTTTGGAACCATTTCCATTGTATGAATGTGCTCCAGAACTTTGAGTAATCTCATAATTGTCACAGTATTTTTGTTGATGCGCTTATTAATTTTGGAGTGAAACGCCTCAAGAACGTTAGTGGTTCTGTGGCGTTCGCCAAATACGCTTATTACAGTACATGAATGCATCTTAAACCAAAAATTTTCTAAGTATTTAATAAAGCTTTCCATTTGCACTAAGTCTTTGGATTAATTTTTTACATACTGAAAGCCATTTTGAATCTCGTTGTTCACATTATGAAAATAAACATCTGTCCAAATTTCACGTTTCTACCATCAGCGGTTGTGGCTGTGCGTGTGTTTATACCTCAGTCAGTGGGAACATCTCCTTTTATATATAGAAGAAGAAGATAGATGGTGTATTTTTAACCAGCAGTCGTAGAAAGCCACACACACCCGCAAAAAAAACAAAAAAAAACATTCAGACAATTTGAGAACCTCCTCCCTTTTTTTGAAGTCGGTTAACGTCACGATGGTTGACATTATTTTATTTTTTTGAGACATATTTATTGTTATTCGAACTTACTATAAGTGATTACTATGACTGCAGTCCTCTACTTAAACAATTCAAATACTTCATGATGTGCGAGTCTTTTGATTGGGCTGGCAGTCCTCTACTTTATAGTTCACGACTCAAAGAACTCAAAGGCTTCATGACACGAGTCTTTTTGATTGGACTGCAGTCCTGCTGTATAATTCACACGACTCATAAGACTTCAAAGAACTTAAAGGACTCAAAGAACTCAAAGGACTGAAAAAAAACGAAAGGACTTAGAATAAATCTAACGACTCAAGAAATTTTAGGACTGAAAGAACTGAAAAGACTCAAAAGAACTCAAGACTCAGGACTCAGAAGGCTAATTAGTCGTGAGTTCTGCAAAAAGAACTTATAGTCGCAAAATTAGGACTAAAAGACACTGACATATTTACAAGTAATGTTAATACAATTCGATATTTTTTGACATATTCATTCAAAAACATTTGGTTAGTATAAAGCTGATTAAAAATTCCCGGTGAACACAAAAACTCAAAATACAATTGTTACAAAATAACCAAATGATTATAAAATCCTTGGTTCCGTGTAGTTCATGAACTCAACCCTAAGTAGCTAGCGATTAACTTACAACAAACAAGTATCCATCTAAAAAAAATATTTTTTAATCCCTCTAAAAAAATTATAGCTTACGAGAATATTGACTTTCGACTGCGCGTTAAAAGGTTCACAAACGTGGCAAAGTGGCCTGCTTCTAATATTTTCCCTAAAGTCTAAGATCCGAGTATAGAACGACTTTCACCGGGAAGGTTAATGGATGAAAAGTATTTTATATCAAATTTAATATTTTAAAAAGTATATCGCGACTGGGTTGGCTGAAAAATTTCAGTCCAGTACCTTTAATGATTAATTTTTTATTTAAAAATATATTTTTTTACATTTTACTGCTTTGGTGTTTGTAATGAGATTATCTTTATATAAACATAAATTTTATTTATTTAGCCAGATGGTTGCAAATTACTAATATTAACTTTCCTGTTTACACCTGCCTACCCAATGTTATGACAGGAAAAAAATAGTCAACCTAACGTTTGCATATTCTATAGGCTTCATACTTTCGATTGGTACCTATGTAACTTATCTATTATCCAAACTAGTGCATAGTATAAAAAAAATAATTTTTAAATATTTAATTATTCATAAACTGGACTGAAATTTTTCAGCCAACCCACTCGCAATATATTTTTTAACACATTAAATTTGATATAAAATAGTTTTCATGATGAAATGATTTCTGTGCAACATATAACTTGATCTGTTGTTTCCGAAAGTAGGATTTATTAATGCGTCAATAAGCTGGTGATGGAACCAACAAACGAAATTATTCACAGCGATAAAGATAAATTTATTGTGAACGCTAAAACTATAAGTGTCAATGCGCTGGAATCTGGTGTAAAGTTAAAATAATGTCATATCTATTTACCTACATAGAAAAGTTTCAACCGTTAGTACTTTTTCACGATCAGCTGGAGCGATTTCGCTTAGGTAGCTTAAAGTTGCTGTATAAATTTTAATGCAAAACAGTGATTAATTACTCGTAGTATTTAGTAAAGCCATTGACAGCCCCTCACCGTTACATGAGTACACGGCGCGAACGGGAGGCTCGACAATGTAACGAAACAACTGATTCAAAACTTCCACATAAACAGCAATCTAACAATAAAGTTTACACTGTAACTTCTGTTCGATGCGTCACCACCCCATTGTGTGTTAAAAGGTTCACAATCGTGGTTCAGTGGTCTATTTCTAATATTTTCCATTGTTCACAAAATTGTTTTATCATATGAAACTATCTTGACTTCCCACTAAAACTTGCCTGTAAAAAAAGGACACATTATAGAGCCGATGATGACATCAATAATAAAATAAATCACAGCCATAACGTTGAAACGTATTTTGAATAACCCATCCGCTTACCGCCACACATTAATGCGCTGGAATCTGGCGAGACGCCAGCAGCATCGCGCGATAAGGACAGCCAATTACGTTTCAGAGTCGACGCGCCGCGTGAAAAATGTTCGCGTTCATGCACGCGTGTCATAAATAGTTTACTTCCATAAGTTTGTTTTGTAATCATTTTTTAAATACTTTTGTTGCAATGTTTGTCACGTTAAAATAACGTTTTGTCCATATACAAAAGCTCACAACTGTTTAGTAGTTTTCCATGAACAGCGGTAGAAATTCGCTCATGTAACTTACTCGTAGTAATTACTAAAGTCATTGTACAGACCTATGCTTTAAACTGGGTCTGCTATTTTTTTACAGCTGTTGCTTTATTTCGCAAAACTGCACTGCAGCTTAGTATACCTGCTTAAGTAAAGAATAGGAAATCGCAGTTTCGTATTACCTGTATTTTCTGTTACTTACAGAATACTTCGGCTAGACCTATCCTCAAAAACTAGACAGATTGAATATTTCATATCAAGCTAGAATAACATAAGAAAAGCTGTGCCTATGTCTGTAATATTTTGTTTAATTTATTTATTTCGCGGTTTCACCCGCGTGGTTCCCGTTCTCGTGGGAATACCGAGATAAAAAGTATCCTATGTGTTAATCCAGGTTATAAACTATCGGTATACCGAATTTCATCTAAATCCATTCAGTAGTTTTTACGTGAAGAAGTAACAAACATACACACTCACAAACTTTCACCTTTATAATAATAGTGTGATTATAAGTGTGATTATTTTTTTCTTCATGTTTGTAGATGGGAGAAAACATAATAATAATAAATTTAAAATAAGTGAATTAATTTTAAATATTTTTAAAGCTAAAATAAGAACGAATTACCTCTCGCATTTTTTCATAAGTGGTAAAATCAATGCGAATGCAAAGCTCACATCAATGCCTGTATATGGTAAGGCGCGCCTGTCAACCGGATCTACGTACGGGTGTTGGACAAAAATAGCGCTCGTCTGCTGGCAGGGATGGTGGGGGGGGGGGGGCTCACACGCAGCGCACACAGCCTTCAGGTCGCGCGCTATTCGCTTTCCCGCTCATTGCATGATTTCAGCCTGATGAGACAGATATACGTCTGCCTACCTCTCTTTCTTACAAGTCACGTAGGCCACTGTGAGTTGTGATTGTGACAATCAATTTTTCGATTTCATTTACGATTAATGGTCAGTTTAATGACATATTAACATCAAATAACCATCTGCCATCTTTACATTAAGGTGATTTTAGTTAGACACGTTTTTAAAACTTTCATACAATTTTATCTATATTGTTGGTAAGTTATTTTTGGAAATGCGACAATGGTATACGAGCTTTAATTTGGAGCAAGTCAAATGGGGACCGCTACAAAATGAGACACAACCAACAGTTGTCATTCCGCACGCATGATAAGCATTTATATTAATATTAATCGTGTGACAACCATTTTATTTATTGGTTTAGCTATCACTTCACACGCTTTGTGATTAACGTGATTATCAGTGACAATGAGTTCATGTTATTGTTCTTATCATTGCTTTACAAATACTGTTGAGCGAATTTGTTGCTGTACTTTTAACAAGTTTGTAAAATCGTGTGACCGGTGAGTTGAAAAAAAAAGTCTTACGGAATGGAGGGCATAGTGACGTAATTTTGTTTCGAGGGTATCTATTAGAGACACGAAATTTAAACAACGACAGTAGCGGCGGGTAATCAATTTTATTATTAAGAACCTTTCAGGCAAAGCGAATATCAGACAGATCACTACGACAGGTTAAGGACAACATATTAAAATAGAGAAGAACATTTTTTTCATCTTTTTCGAGATGCCATTAGCATAGGCCAAATTAAAAATAAATCTTTTCTGTACACACTCTAACCTTAAGTAGTGTGTAGCACAGTGCGGTCTCCACACAACACTTGCGTATTTGAGAATGCTACGTACTAAGCTATTACACAGTTGTATCTTGACACTATTGCTATTAAAGATCTTTGTGTTTCTAATGACAAAACCTAATATTTGAGATGCCATTTGAACGATACTGTCTACGTGAGGAATAAATATTAACCTATTTTCAAAGATAATCCCTAGGTACTTTATTTGCTGTAACTGTTGAATTTTTACATCACTCACATGATAATCGCAAGGGACTATCTTTGTTTTGCGTGAGTATTCGACATGAAAACATTTTGAAACATTTATAGTCATTTGGTTCACAGAGCACCAATGCAAGAGGTTATTAATGTATTTCTCTAAGTTGCCACAGTCTAATGTCTAGTCAATTACTTTGCTAAATTTTTAGTCATCTGCTTTAGATTCTAATGCTTTAGATTATATCAAAAGTCAATAAATTCATTTCATCAGCCTATCAAGTCATTCACAAATGATACAACGTCACTTCCGTTATACACGTTACAATTCAAATTTACATAAATAATAAAACGCCAGAAGTCAGAATTAAATAATCAGTAAAAATAAAACTAAAGTAATAAGTGGATCGTAAAAAAAAACTATTTAATACAGCTTGGGTTTCAGGAACATATGAAATTCTTGATTTAATCATGGTTTAATGCACAATTTTATCAAGACAATGTTGTCACTGTCATTAATGTGATGTTGTCATTGTTGTGATAAGGAGCACAAAAGTTTCCGTTTCCGTAGAAATTATATGATATTCTCCCAAAACCCATTGAGTTACGGCACAGAACAGCTCTCTCTTCTGTTCTGTGTGTTACATTAAAGATGTTGGACCTTTGCTAACATACTCGTATCACACCGATATTCTTAAGAGAATTCAAAAATGTACTGTTTTGTTTCATTTGGTAGACACTCAAGCACGTTCACTAACTTTCATTTGTTAAACACTCCATAACGGTCAATAATCCGCCATTATTTCCCATTCATATACGTCAAAACACAAACAAAAAAAAACAAATCTGCAATGACAACTCTTTGAACGATTCTCTACTCGTTTGGACGATTCAAAGTGTTTTTTAATTACGTTGAATGAATGAACACATTTTGACCTAGCCTTTGACTTTGACTTCACTTTCGCAAGAAGCTTTACTCCCTTATAGGCACATTCCATTAGCGTTAATGACAGCCAGTATTAAAACGCTTTGATAATCTTCGATCACAGTGATTGAAGTCTATAATAATTTTAGTCTTTTCTAAAAAATCATGTTCACAACAAGACTAATAAATGCCAATCCAGCTTCCGAAAACAACAATAGAACAAGATTTTTTTTAACCGAACCGATTATTGTCACACAATAATTTAACGTTCAATTGATAATAATGGTGACATCATATTGGTGGTATGAGACACGATTTCTATGACACCGTTTGATGGGTGTTACATTTTTACAGAAACGACGATGTAGGTACTCAAAAACGTTTCGCAATTACTATTACTATTAATGCTTCACTTATAAATTATAGTGATCAAATAGACAAATCGTTATAATAAGGCTCCGTTAAGATATAAGGTAAGAAACCATATTTAAAAATATGCTGTGCCCCTTAAATGTGAATAACCAAGTCCTTAAAAACCCTACACAATTTATAAATACGATCTCTAACATGAGAATTCCGTATGGCATAATATGAATATAATTATTCACGTAACATCGCAGTTATTGACCTACTGGTCTAACCGAGACTCTCAGCTGTTTCGATAAAACAAATCTATTTTTAGCTTTGTATAAACGTGGCTGGTTGAATGAATATGTAATGACTCTAACTGTAGTGTATAATGAGCCGCCACCACAAATCCATTTTATTAATTGAGGAGGTTCTTTTCAAAACTTGACTATTCCACTTTTGACAAAATATGATTTTTGTTTTGGGTTGGTAACATTGAAATCTACACGATCCGAAAACAAAAAGGAGAATGCTAATCGATGTATGGGCAATGGTCTAGTTGTTGCTTCAAAACCAAATCAATTTTAGACTATTCTTTAATATTCAAAGAACAGCTACCAACTGTAGTATTTGAACAAAAAACATTGGTTTTTTATGGTAAAAATAAATTGTCACATAACCTAAAAATACAATCAACACTTATTTAAAGTGATATTTGTAGCTACCTTGGGTAGTTTTCTAATCTGTTAGGCTATTTTTGTTTATTTGTTAGAGTAAAGCCCACATACTGTCCCACTACTGGGCAAAGGAAATTGAAATCCAGTCATCTGCCTTGGGTAGTTTGTAATCTGTTGAGTAATTTTTTGTTTAATTATTAAGGTGAAATAAAGCCCACATACTGTCCACTACTGGGCAGAGGAAATTGAAAGTAAAGAAAAACCCGGGACTTCTGCTTAGCTACTCGGCCACCGAGGTGTTAAAATGTCAGTTTAGATCAACTAAAAAACGGTTTCCTCTTCCAGACTAAGGTCATCTGACCAATCATATAAGCACAACTTGCTTTAAATTATATTCCATGGGGATGTTCATGGATAGGTAAATAAGAAACGCCATTATACTTCATACAGATAGTATTTATTGATTTCAAGAACACAACCAATAGCTTTATTTATTTATTTCAAACAAATAGATTACTGTCAATGCCTGCGTATAGTAGCACATTTAGACGGTAATTGTTACGGCGAAAGGCGTTCGCCGTAACAGCGGCGAAATAAGGGTTAGGCAGGAGATATAAGGGAATATCTGGGGCTTACTTGGTTCGGGCTGGAGCTGGTTGGAGCTGAAAGCAGCTGGCGCTCTAGGCGCGGGGTCGCAGGCTTGAAGGCAGCAACACACAACACAGTTCACTCCACTGGGCACTGATCGGAGGCGATTTAAGGGTAGTTGGGCTGGTAAACACAGCGCTCTCAAGTCACATACACTGAACACGTGGTTGTTCACGGGCTGAGTTCTTGCGCGGGCGCGCGCGTGGATTCTCTTTGAAGGCTCGGAGCACACTACTCTTGCCCAGTGCCGGCGGCGCGGGCGGACACTTCGTCGAGTATAATTGTCAACTCGCTGTGATTGGCCGATCATTCGTTGCACATTCGTTGCACCAATATGCACCTTAATTGACCGGCGCAGAGACGGTTATCCGTCGCGCTGTGGCGCGAACATCTTCCCGGGCCCCAGAGGGTAGGAGGGAGGGGGGGGGGAAGGAATGGAAGTTAAAGGGGGACTACAGCCCTGATTCGTGCTGTGTTGAGTTAATGTCGAGTGGGTGTGTATATGATGAGCTGAGAGGAATGCACGTGTGTGACTGTATGAGTATAATGGTATGAGGGCTGAATGCCTGTGCGCACGAAGCACAGGGGGCGCGGGGGCGCGAAGCGCCGAAGGCGCATAGGCGCACGGGGCGCGTGAGCGCAAAGGCGTGGGGGCGCGGGGGCGCAGAAGCGCAGGCGGCGCGGGGGCGCAAAAGCGCAGGCGGCGCGGGGGCGCAGGGGGCGCGTCAACGCAAAGGCGTGGGGGCGCGGGGGCGCAGAAGCGCAGGGGCGCGTCAACGCAAAGGCGTGGGGGCGCGGGGGCGCAGAAGCGAAGGCGGCGCGTCAACGCAAAGGCGGGGGGGCGCGGGGGCGCAGAAGCGCAGGGGGCGCGTCAACGCAAAGGCGTGGGGGCGCGGGGGCGCAGAAGCGCAGGGGCGCGTCAACGCAAAGGCGTGGGGGCGCGGGGGCGCAGAAGCGCAAGGGCGCGTCAACGCAAAGGCGTGGGGGCGCGGGGGCGCAGAAGCGCAGGGGCGCGTCAACGCAAAGGCGTGGGGGCGCGGGGGCGCAGAACCGCAGGGGCGCGTCAACGCAAAGGCGGGGGGGCGCGGGGGCGCAGAAGCGCAGGCGGCACGTCAACGCAAAGGCGGGGGGGCGCGGGGGCGCAGAAGCGCAGGGGGCGCGTCAACGCAAAGGCGTGGGGGCGCGGGGGCGCAGAAGCGCAGGGGCGCGTCAACGCAAAGGCGTGGGGGCGCGGGGGCGCAGAAGCGCAGGCGGCGCGTCAACGCAAAGGCGGGGGGGCGCGGGGGCGCAGAAGCGCAGGGGGCGCGTCAACGCAAAGGCGTGGGGGCGCGGGGGCGCAGAGGCGCAGGGGGCGCGTGCTGATGTCATGCACCGTATAGGTGCGGGCTGACTACATGTGTTTGTGTGCTGCAGGCTGATGTGTGGGTGCACGTGTGTAGAAGTACTATGCTCTTGTGGTGAGCACTCACGAGATTGAGTCGATTGCCAAGGCAAGAATTAAAAGCAGAAAAAATATAAAATTAACACGAGCGAAAAAATAAAGCACGCTATTTGGCACGCGTGGTGAGCATGCACGAGATCTGAGCCGATTTAACACGACACGACCATAAAAATTTCATTACAAAATAAAACGGGAAAAACAACAATTTCGTCGTCTAGACGCGGGTGTGTTATACATAACCAAAGTTATATGTGCAACCAAATTAGTAAGTAAAAATATAACACGAATCGAACACTGTTCTTGGAACACGTTCTTAATTTATTTTTGTAGGTAGGTTAATAATATTTCGCAATGCACTTTGCAACGTCTATCGTGCAGAAAGGGTCATGTAAGGTAATGAAATTAGGAATGTTACGCGATAAAATTTAAAAATCAGAAATTAAAATTAAGTTACGTGATAACTACGTAATATGAGTAAATATTATTTTAACGGGTCGAATGACCAACATGTAATGAAATAGTTAATGGGCTGAAATAGTTATCCTATATATATATATAATAGTGGACTGTATTAATAATGTGGGGCTGAATGTCTACGGTAACATGTACCTACTCCTGCGACCCCTCATGCGACCGCTGTGCATGCGAGGACACATGCAGCGTTCTGTCGCTGGGTCGCTTTGCCGGAGTGTCCCGCAGCGGGGGGGGGGGGGGGGGAGCCACCGCGCCGCCGATTCCGGCTGGTAATGCTGCGTGGCGTCGTCCGGTCGGTGAAGGGACGTGTGGTGGTCTGCGATGCCACACACTCTGCATGCCTTCACCAACTTACATTCCTGTGGGTAGTGTGGGCCCAGGCATTTCTGGCACCGCTCGCGCGCCTTTATAAAGTCCCACCGACCTTGTGTCGGTTGGGCATTGTAGCGGGAGCATGCTATCAATCTGTGCCCCCTAGTTCTGCAGTAAGGGCAGTAAGGGGTGTTTGGGCTGGCGTGCATTGTGTGGGTGTTGTGTGGGCGTGTATGGGTGGCGGCACGAGTCGAGGCAAAAAAAATGAAGTGTGTAAGGTAGGGTTTAATTTAGTGGACTGTTATTGGGATGTATCCGGCTCGTAAAGGATCATAATGTTACGGCGAAAGGCGTTCGCCGTAACAGCGGCGAAATAAGGGTTAGGCAGGAGATATAAGGGAATATCTGGGGCTTACTTGGTTCGGGCTGGAGCTGGTTGGAGCTGAAAGCAGCTGGCGCTCTAGGCGCGGGGTCGCAGGCTTGAAGGCAGCAACACACAACACAGTTCACTCCACTGGGCACTGATCGGAGGCGATTTAAGGGTAGTTGGGCTGGTAAACACAGCGCTCTCAAGTCACATACACTGAACACGTGGTTGTTCACGGGCTGAGTTCTTGCGCGGGCGCGCGCGTGGATTCTCTTTGAAGGCTCGGAGCACACTACTCTTGCCCAGTGCCGGCGGCGCGGGCGAACACTTCGTCGAGTATAATTGTCAACTCGCTGTGATTGGCCGATCATTCGTTGCACATTCGTTGCACCAATATGCACCTTAATTGACCGGCGCAGAGACGGTTATCCGTCGCGCTGTGGCGCGAACAGTAATCCTAAACAAGTAAGTACACAGCATGATTATGTTGTATATATGGCACAGAAATGACTCTCATCTTCAGACAATTTAGAATATTTTGTTACAATTAGAAAACAAGCAAAATAGTAGGACGATTTGCGTCATGCTGCTGTTGCCGCCGCTGTACTTCTCTTGAGGCTGACCAGTTGCATGCACCACAAACACGTTCCATTCTAGAGATCTGAAAAGGTATTAAAAGCATTAAGATATTGTTTTCTATAGCCTAAACTACTTATTTAAGTGTACTAGCATTACAAAAAAGTAGGTAGATACAAATAGAAACTTAACCAAACAATTCACAAACATAGTGCAGTACGCATGAATTAGAAGTACCTATTTGAGCGAACACATTAGGGTAATGTCACTGTGTGAAATAGCACGGTTGCATTTTGGATGCTACACATTAAGATAAACAAAATATATGGTAAACGAAGGCCAAAACAATTAACTGGTTGTTCACTTTCATATTTTAACTACTTTTGTAAATGCATATGTCAACTATGTACAACAAGTAACATAAATATTTACCAGATAAAGTGGCACCAAACGGATCAAAATGTTGCTTTCTTCTCCGTTTCGGTTAAAAGGATATGTGCAGTTAAAAAATCAGTTTTTAAGAATGTTGCTTTGACTTTCCTGTAGTTATCAAACTTACAGGTTTCCTACACATTACATACACATACATTTGGTTCTGTAATCATAAAAGGTAGTTTAAAACATACCACATGTAAGTAGTACCTAGTTTTTGTTTTAACTTTAATTTTCAGTGCCATGACATGACATGGCACTGCTATGCGATTCTCTAAGCGACACATAGACGCTGCGCGCAATGGCTGTGATCTGCTGTCTCTTTCCAATTCTATGAATATGGAAGAGACAGAGTCAATTCTCAGCGCTCGCGCGGCAGCCGCTGCTACCGAGGCTTTAACTTAGAGAATCGCACTACTGCACTGCAAGGGCATATTGTGATTACACATTTGTAGCAGTCAAACAATATTATTTTCTTACCTGTGTAGGGGTTATCCATGACTGTAACAAATTGAATAATGCATTTGAGGCTTGTTCTAGTAAATGCCGTCGGAAGTTTCTCGGGATCAAAAAAGAACAATTGATACACCTTTTTCGGCGGTCGAACGTTCTTAATATCGGCGATAGTTCGTTATTATTCGACATTGTTAATTAGTTCCTAATAAAAATAACACAATGACCACACTAATAAATCTAAAAACGTCTTGTCGTATTGTAAAGAAAACGTCCTGTCGTAATTTTACATTACACTACTTCGGTAAGCACATACATCTAAAAACGTCTTGTCGTGAATAAATGTAAAGAAAACGGCCTGTCGTAATTACACTTTTTGCACTTTTCAAAACACTAAAAACGCTGAAAAAGAAAACTCGTTAGCACAAAAAACGCAATTCTAAAGAGCGAAAACGGTCGATCTCTCAACTCAATCAATAGGTACCAACGAAATGTTGCCATGCCATGCTACCATTGATATAAAAATTGCATATCGATTAATTGTTTAAATCCACGAGTTACTATCGATTAATCGATTGTTTGTTTATTCTGTTGAACAAATATTATGGAAAGGGTGATGCGAGATAACATTAGGATTTTTTTATTATATAAAATCTACTAAAAACATGGTAAGAAATTATTTATATTAATAACTATCAATTGCAACCGCTTTTGATGTAATTATTTCAAAACGTAAGATAGGAGTTATAATGTAATAAAATAACAATGCGATATAAAAACTGTTACTTACTAGTTAAAATTCATAGTATTTGTTATCGATCTACTACTTAACCATATTATGTACGTACAGTCGATGAAGTACCCGGTCGACCAATTTTTATTTATTTTTTGACCAAAATACAAACGAAGCGAAATAACAAAACACACGATTTGGTCAAAAGTTGATAAATTCACTTCGAAATGACATTACCCCTTTACATTTTTCTCAAATTCTAAAAAAAATTAAATTATGTCCATAGACGGCCATCCGGTCGGAGCTGTGGCGCGCGGAGCGAGAGACGCGTTCGCGCCCGACCAATAGGCTATCTGCAATCAAATATTGTACAACCTTAGATCCCACATTCTGAACCTATAGCTGACACCAAAAATGAATTTAATTTTATTGTCTATTGGATGCTTTTGCAGTCTGTAGTCCATTAGTCGTCTCTTATGACACCTAAGGGAAGAGATGACGGATGAGTAAAAAAAGAAAGGACTTCGCGTCACTTATTTTTTAATTGACCCGATGTATCAAGCTAGTATTATTATGTAAATACGGCACTTCCACAAAAGTACAAAAAGCTGATCGGCCGTCATTGTGATGCGAACCATCCCCGCCCTCAGGCCGAGAACGGCAACTTCATAAAAAGACAACATTTTAAATTTTCAACTTCCAAAAACGAGAACTTTCTAAGTGACAAGTTCCGAAAACGACAACTTCCTAAAATGACTATATTTTAGAATGTCAACTTCTAAAAACGACAACATTGTCATACATACAAACATTATGAAAAACAAAGCAAGTAATTCAAAGTTACAACACAAACATCCAGTCAAATATTACTTGTTGGTTGAGTCCGACTCGCACTTGGCCACTTTTTGTCCTTTGTACACGTACTTTTTATTAGTATCTACAAACTAACAAACAATTTTATTCATGTTCGAGTGAAGCGCACTTTACTTTTCTCGAATTGCTACTTCCTCATTGCCTCATTGAAACGTATAAAGTTACTATTTCGTACTTTTAACTCCTTGGTCCCGGTATGCTCACTACCTGGCATTACTAAAAAGTATTTTTAAAAGCTTACTTTTTAGACATAAAAGAAATTGACACCCCTTTGTAAGTTTTCATTTAGTCACTTTCGAAATTTGTCATTTTCAGAATTTAGCACTTTAGGAATATGTCACTTTCGGAATTTGTCAATTTCAGAATTTGACATTTTTGGAATTCATCTTTTTCGGAAATTGTCTATTTTGGAGTAGACGTTTTAGGAAGTAGTCGTTTTCGGAACATGTCATTTTAGGAAGTTGCCGTTCTCAGCCTGAGGGCGTCCTCGTGACAGCATTCAAACCAGCATTAAGGTTGCTTCACTTGTAAGTATAAAACAAAATAATTGACAATTTATTTAACATAAAAGATATATGTAGGTACCAAAGGTCCTCCACTCAGCAATATGTCGTGGATACCAAGTCACAACCCCACAATCAAGTTTTTGGGGGCACAATCAAGGCTTTGGATGGTGAGCCTAGGCCCTCCGCCTCGCCCATGTCGCCGGGTCATCCAACATCTACAGCTACATCAACATCAGCTTATAATCATCCCACTGCTGGGCACAGGCCTTTCCACATGAACAACAGTACATGGGGAGAATGGGCTTTAACCCAACACGCTGTTCTAATGCGGGTCGGTGGGTTTTAACGACTGCCATCATATGACCACTACAAGAAAGGTAACTTGCCTTCCGAAGCAAGGAGTTTAAGATATTTAAAAAAAAAATAGCTCTTTATCTTGCTAATAAATTTATAGCTTACGAGAATATAGACATTCCACTGCGCGTTAAAAGGTTCACAAAGTGGCTAAGTGGCCTGCTTCTACTATTTTCTTTATGGTGCAATTGACAAAGTCAGGTCTTCACATAAAGTTGCTCACTGGCATTGGCACCTTCGGGCCTTCCAATTATTCCTGTGCAACATATACTTGATCTCTTGTTTCCGAAAGTAGGACATATAAACGCATCAATAAGCTGGTGATGGAACCAACAAATGAAATAATTCACAGCGATACAGTTAAATTTATTGTAAACGCTTAAAGCTTTATGTATCAATGCGCTGGAATCTGATGTAAAGTTAAAATAATCTCATATCGATGTACATACTAAAGCTACAACCGTTAGTACTTTTTCACGAACAGCTGTATCGATTTCGCCTATGTAGCGTATAAATTTTAATGCTTATCAGTGATTACTTATTCGTAGTATTTACTAAAGCCATTAACAGCCCCTCACCGTTACATGTGTACACGGCGCAAACGGGAGGCTCGACAGTGCAACGAAACAACTGCTTCAATAATGACTTTGCTAAATTTTTAGTCATCTGCGTACATAAGATTATGAGGTTTTTTTTTAGATTCTAATGCTTTAGATTATATCTAAAGTCAATAGATTCATTTCATCAGCCTATAAAGCCAATACAAGTGATATCTACGTCACTTCCGTGATACATGTTACAATAATTGTAACGTGAATCGAATATGAATTATTCAAATTTACATAGACAATGTAACTACAGAAGTTGAATTAAATAACAAGTAAAAATAAAACTCAAGTAAAAAGTGGATCGTAAAAAAACAATTTAAAATAGCTTGGGCTTGAGGAACATCGATGACATCATTTGACGCTTAGCGGCACGCTCGTCACTCCAAAACGTTTTCAGATATCAGTTCCCTACAGCATTCCCCGTCATGCGATTAGTAATTCTCAGCTCAGTCCGTTGTACCTCCATCTTATTTTTTTTGTGGTTTTATAAATAAAATTCTTGGTTTAATCATAGTCTAATGCACAATTTTATCATGACATTGTTGTCACTGTCATTGTTGTGATAAGGAGCACTAAAGTTTCCGTTTCTAAGTTACATTAACATTTTTACATTTTACGTTACGTTACATTAACCCACAGAACAGTTCTCTCTTCTGTTCTGTGTGTTACATTAAAGATGTTGGACCTTTGCTAAAATATCACACCGACTTCTTATGAGAATTCGAAAATGTACTGTTTTGTTTCATTTGGTAAACACTCAAGCCCGTTCACGACCTTTCATTTGCTAAACACTCATGAACAGTTAATAATCCACCATTATTTCACAATTATATACGTCAAAAAACAAATAAAAAAACAAATCTGCAATGACAACTCTTTGAACGATTCTCTACTCTTTTGAACGATTCAAAGGGTTTTTTAATTAAGTTTATTGAATAAATACATTTTGACATTGACTTTGACTTAACTTTCGCAAGAAGCTCTACCCTCTTACCGTCAAATACCATCAGCGTTTATGGCAGCCAGCATTAAAGTAGCGCTTTGATAATAGTCTTTTCTAAATAGTCATGTTCACAACAAGACTAATCAATGCCAAACCAGCTTCCGAGAACAACAATAGGACAAGGAAGTTATTTAACCAAACCGATTCTTGTCAGACAATAATATAACATTCAGTTGATAATAATGGTGACATCATTTTGGTAGTATGAGACACGATTTCTATGACATCGTTTGATGGGTGTTACATTTTTACAGAAACGACGATGGACGAAATAGGTACTAAAAAACGTTTCGCAATTACTATTGCTATTATTGCTTCACTTACAAATTATAGTGATCAAATAGCCTAATCCTTATAATAAGGCTCCGTTAAGATATTAGTGGCACATTTACCTGCATTCGCTTGAAAAAGGTAAGAAACCATATATAAAAATATGCTGTGCCCCTTAAAAGTTAATAATAGTCAAGTCCTTTAAAACCCAACAAAACTTATAAATACGATCTCTAACATGAGAATTCGGTATGGCATATTATAAATATTATTATTCACATAACATCGCAGTTATTGACCTACTGGTCTAACCGAGACTCTCAGCTGTTTCGGTAAAACAAATCTATTTTTAGCTTTGTTTAAACGTGGCTGGTTGAATGAATATGTAATGATAAAACGTCACGTCGCGTCATGCGAAGGACAATGTATATAAATAAAGATACACCGCCAACGTTACATGGACTGAATGTAAATAGAAAAGGTGCTGGTGAAGTAGGAAGGCAAAAAGTAACGGAAAAACCTGGGAGCTTCCTTATTATTGTATCTGAACCAGCAAACGAGAGTACGGCGCGCTCAGCCCGCGCGCGGCACCGAGGGCACACGCGCCCGTGACGCACCATGGAGGTTCAGTTCTTATGCCGCAATGCCCAGCAATGTTACAAAATGCTGCTTGTATCCGGTCAATTCAGACGGATTCTGGATCCGGTCTAGCCAGATGCCTACCAACATGCTACTGTATTCAAGATCATATTATAAAATAATAAAACATTTATTTCGGAAAAAGTAGGAAAATAGTAGTTATAGTTAGAAAAATTAATAACTTATAAGTACTTTGGACTAATGGACGACTGTCAATGTCACACTGACATTGACAGTCGTCTGTCAATTCCAAATTACAGTGTTGCCGTTCGGAAACGGTCGTTTAATTCCATACAGACCCCTGCCCCGATCGGAAGGCTCCGATCGCTAGCTCAATCCATCGGGCAAGGAGAGGCAGTTGCTGTGGCTCATCGCGGAATCGAACCGCAGTCCCATACTCGCCAACTAGCAACTTTACAATGCTGCCCTAGCTACAAGCAGGAGGGCAAGTTATTCTCCTTCAACAACATACTAAATCTAATTAGCCAAATTAAAATAATGCTAAATTATCTTATTCACCAAAGCTTATTTTCTAAAAATAAACAAACATCATTTAGATACACCCGTGCCCTCGCCATTTTGTGCCATTGTCGCATTTATACTCTTACGCGACACGAAACGATCCAACGCGACGACGAAGGCCTCCGTGGACAACGAAGAAACTCCCAAGAGGACGGCCTTAGTAGGATTAGGAGGCCAGGCACAAAAAAAAACACAAAATATTTACCTACACCTCGGGCATTGCGAAGGTTGATCGGTTTTACCGAGAAGGGTCCAGCAGAACCCGTTGCGTGCGACCCCCAAGAACGGACGAGACTGAGTGACTCGGTCCGAAGGCAGACCCCCCGTCTGCGGCTGCACGGGTGAAGACGTCCACTGTGACAAAATAAACACCGAAAGAGCATTACACAAATAAAGCTCGAACAAACAATATTCAAAATTACAAATTACGTTACCTAGTAACACATCCAACAGACGTCAACCGTGACGTACTGGCATATTGAAAGGCTCATGGGAAGTTTCTCAATTTGGAATGGAAATGGTACACAAACACAATGACTCTAGACTATGCGGAGTCGAGTCGTCAAAGTGTGGGTCTGCCCGATCTAGACCAACGTCTGTGCCGTTATCCCTGCGGGCGAATCGGTAAAAGGCTGTTAACCTACAATGGTAAATTCATTACCGTTACCGAAATTGACATTCTCAACATAGATGCATGTACCGAGGAGAGGGTGACTTGTGTTAGCCCCGTCAAACTCCCAGTAAGCATGCCACCAAACAATGTTGCACAAAATTAAAGTTTCAAATTTAAGATTTCTTTAAAATATCTCAAACGCGGCCGCCGTAGTAGTTAGCAAAACCTTCCGTGGTTTTACTCTCGCAAAGGGCGGGGGGGGGGGGGGGCAGGCTAGCTGTGGCCTGCCCGGGTCCCCCATCCCCAAAGAAGGGCCCTGCCCGTGTGATACCGCGGGTGGTACTATAAGCCGTGCAGAAAGGGGTCCTTCCTTCGTGACACCGTCGGGGCTCCCGCCAGTGTGATACCCAAATCGCACACGGGCCGGCGGCATGGTAAACTGCAGGCGCGGGTTTGCGCGCCTGCGCATGGTTCACCTTCCAGTGTGGGGGCGCCCCTCGCGCATGACTGAGCCTCCAGTCCGCTGGTAGGTGTGTGCTCCGCGCTGGAGCACCCCTGCCCGTGTAACGCTGCCACCGCTGTTGTGTGGTCGGTGAAGCCGCTCCCGACCTGTTGACACACAACAATAATAAATGGAGTGGTCCACCAAATGCAATGCGGCGTTGAGGCCTATAGCCAAAGCAAAGGCCGCTGCGCCTTGCCATACGCCGCCTCGTAATTACAGGCAGCCTTTGTCGGTCATGGCACCGCGTCTTAGCATGACCCGTTTGGCCGCACTGTGTACAAGCCGGGTCCATACCGGCTGCTGCAGTCAGCGCCGCCAGCCGCGCTGTAGTGCGTCCTGGCTGCGGCTGTACCGTGGGATTCGCCTGGCGTCCCATTGAAACCTGCGCCTCTGATGGCGGCAGGTCAGGCTGGGAGGTCGCTACGACCCCCGTCTCATCGCCGAGGAACCTTAAAAGTTCCTCCAATCCCGGCAGAGTAGCCCCACCTTTCTCTGCCGTTTCCTGCTCAAACCGGGAACGAACGTCCGTTGGCAGCTTGTCCAACACAATGTGTACCAGTAGCAGCGAACACTCGACTACTGGCAACCCTAATTTTCGTAACGCGGTACACGCAACTGTGACTGGCGTCAACAGCTGCGTCTTTAAGTCCGCCCGATTGGCTACCTTAGGTAGCGACAAAAATTGGCGCGCGTGTGCGTCTACCAATGACCCCTCTTCCACAGCGCCACGCAAACTTCCTAACTGATGTGTAGGAAGCCTATCAGGTATCCTGGGGTTCCCATTTGTGGCGGTGTGGATGGCTGGACATCCCCTATCCGTCGCCTTTTAATGTCGCAGGCCGCCTGGACGACCTTATCATTGATCTCCATTATTTGGGCAAAATCATTTTCATATGCCGACCATACCTCTTTATTGGACGGTGGAGTTGCCTCCGACAAAACCACCATAGCGGTCTCAACCAAAGACACCCGCTGCTTCAGTTGCTCCGCCCCTTCGAGGATGGCGTCGCTCTGGTTGTTTTTAAAAGGCACACAATAAAATAAAAAGTGTTCAACTGATTTCACATTACACAATGATGAACCAGTAAATCAAACTTAAATTGATTTCCAAAGAAAAATAAAAATACAAATGAAAATGTTCCTTAATATTACATACGCCACTATGTAAACAAATCATTTACCAAACAAATGTTACAAATGAATGGAACTCAAATTAATGAAACTAAATTATTTACAAAGAAAGAAACAACTTATAGGAACAAAATAAATGTTACATAGCCGCCATGTAAAGAAAACAAGCAATAAATCAACCCTAGTTGATTCTAAAGCAGCAACAATAAACATTGACTGTTCAATTAATGATAGATAGGCCAAATTTACTATGTAAACAAACAATTTATAATGTAACATAACTGCGATATTAATATATATCTACAACTTTGCAATCGCTATGCATACAAATAGTGCAATCACTACCTACCATATTTAAATATATTTTCAAAATGAAAACAACGAACAAAATCAAAATACCACAATTTTCAATGCTTTAACTTTAAATTCCAAATTAAGTTTTTAAGCAATCAAGGAACCAACAAAATGTTTAATTATATACAAACCGCTAGAAACTTAACATTCCGTTTGCAAACCAAATGCAAAATTAACATCAAAAATATTTATTTGTAGTCACAAATTGACACTACCTTAGCGAGACTAATTCTAAATTGAAGTTAGACAACAAACAACAATGAACTGCCGCAAAACAGTTTAATCAGTAAGTATAACTTTCTTGTCTGACAATTACACCGCCCCGGTGAGTAGATAGTACTCAAATAAATTCAAAGCAATTAAATACTGTACTGTGATATGATTTTAATACAACTGACAGTTAACCCTAACTCAAGTACACACATTCTAAATGTATAATAAACCAAGAGACATATGCCTAACTTCACTATTAAGCAAGAAATTACAGCAAGTTAAGTATGACAATTGCACTTTCCGCAGTGTACTTCATACATACTCAAAGCATTCTAAATGCGAGACAAAAACCAAATTAATTATGAACTTGCTATGATCACCATGAACCATACAACAAAACCTACCTATAAACATTGCATTCTGAATGCAATTTAATATCTAAGCGCTAAAACTACTTACTAATTACTAAATAATTTAGGTCCGTAGTTAAACCACGCTCTGCTACCAAAAATTGTTTACTTTAGGGAGGTCAATCAACTCACCGTGCTGTGGGTTATCCTAAACTGTGGTCCAGAGAGGTCATCGACTGACTTCCCTAATAGCGAGTCTCTGCTACCAGAGAAGGCACGGTTCAGAGGTTCTGTTCCGGTGAACCTGTAGACCGCACCCTCTCGAAATAGAACTATCTTATTACTATTAAATCAATTAAAATCCTACTTATTATTATAAACAAAATTAAATATAACTTACATACTATGAAGACGGTGACTGTGCGTCCCCGACGCCGCTTCGCCTCCTCGAGGTCCTCAGCTCGGCCGCAGTCCGCCGCGCCGACTGGCTTCGGGCAGCTGTGGTGGTGGAAGGCCCTAAGCGTCCCGTCTACCCCAAGAAAACTCTCAACCCCAGAAAAATACGTACAGTCACGAGCAAAAATATGTTAACAATTGTTACTCTTAATACAATGGAATAAGAGTCAAAGTGTATACATATTGGTGCTCGTGACTGTACCACTTGCACAAATCACTCCACTGTTCACGCCACGCCGCGTGTCCGTGTCAACCAAACAAGTAACTGGTTTTAGCTAGCCCGCCCTGGTACTATTCAACTAATGTTTTAAACTGCACTTAATTATTACGGACCCCCGAATCTAACAATATGTGCCCTACACATCAAATTACAAATACAAAATCAATATTCTCTACGCGACCCCTCAAGTTTAACTTAACCTCACCATATTTTCAACGTGAGTGTCACACTGACATTGACAGTCGTCTGTCAATTCCAAATTACAGCGTTGCCGTTCGGAAACGGTCGTTTAATTCCATACAGTATACCTACACGTTCAGTGAGATGAACAGGTGAAAATTAGTTATCTCTGGACACGTTTCCAAGGATAATAGAAAAGTAAAAAATAATTTAAAAGTAAAATATTTTTTTAAAAAACAAGCTTTTATTTAAATGCGCTGAAAAAAAAACTTTTACTTAAAAACTTATTCTATAATAACAACTTATATCGTCATTACACAATTTATATGATAACTAAGGTTGTTTCGCGATTTACTATAGATAAACAAGTAAATTAAATAACTTGATGCGGTTGTTTTTAACTATTAAAATTTTCAATCTAAGAAAATACGAGTACATACATCTCGCGACAACCTTTTATATCATTATAAATTGTGTAAAGGTTTTAAAGTAAAAGTTTATTTTTTTCTTTTTAGCGCATTTAAATAAAAGCTCCTTTTTTAAAAAGGTTTTTTACTTTTTTTTATTATCAGTTCTGCCAACATTGTTACATTATAGCTTATATCTAAAATGGTAATGTGAATACAATAGTTACAATGCAACAACATTATAGGCAAACACAACATGACAATAATGAAAAATAATCGGAAGTAATTTCGGAAAATTATATGAACATTAGTTAATTCAATCAGTAATACAGAGAACTACAAAAATAAATCACATTAAAAAAAACAAACATAAAATTAAGAAACATAAAATTATATTAATAATTAGTCAGAGACTAGGCAATGAGGACAGCAAAAGCAGTCCTCTACCATAGTCCACTTTTCACCAAATTGAGACTGCACATGTGCTCAACGTGACAACGACAGTTGGTGAGCCCATTGCCGCTCTAAGCTGTATGTGCAGTCTTTAGTCCGTTAGTCGCCTTTAACGACACCCAAGGGAAGAGGGGTTGGTAGTATATTCTTTTATACTATATAAAAGAATATACTACCAACCCCTCTATAATTATACGCGACACGGTTAATTATTGATATAATATCGATTAAGGAACATTCGTGTTTAATCTAAATATAAAAAACAAAGTCGGGTTAGTTACACAATTCTCAACTCTTGCACCGTGTGTATGAAGAATTCCGAAAAAAATAAGGATATTTCTTTTTTTTTTAATATTTTAAACCTTTAGTAAAGATAAGACTGCTTTATAAATTCGTAATGTTTGATTATTTGCGGAGGACGCGGGTTCGATTCAACACAGAAGACAATTTTTTCAACGTTTCGTTATCTTTGAACTAATTTAAATTTAGTATGTGTCAAATTACACTAATCCTTATTTTATACCTTTTGAAATACACGTTTTATTATGTACCTCTACCTACTTACCTTATTTTAGTTTTCCTCCCTATTTTTTTAAACATACAACAGGTGTCAACCCTATCAGAATAGGTATAAATTTTGCACGTTGTTAGAGAGCTTGGACTCTGTAGGGTAGTTACTCATGTGGCTCTACAACTCAGTCAGTGTCACTCATTTAGCACCACCCAGGGGTCACGTGTAGGGTCTCAAGGGTAAACCTACGGACGCGAGTAATTTTAACCCCGTATTAATGATACTTTTAAATAATCTAATAAGTGCCATACCTATGATTTGAAACATTATAAACTAATTGTAATTTAATGTGCGATTTAGTAAAATGCAAATGTGCTGCCCGTGTGGGTCAAAAATGGGCATTGCTTTTCAGTTGCCACAAATGTGTGTTTATTCACTGCACCTATTTGTTTATTATATTTTTTTGTTGTGTTTGCAATTGTCAGGACAAGGTTTGTATGAAAGGAACATTATCTTTGGAAATGTGTCACGGGACGCGGGTGCGGTGGTGTTCGCGCGGACGATGTCTTGGGCGGGCCGCTAGTTTCTAGATAAATAAGTATGTGAGAGTTGGACTTTGGTCCCGCGCCGTAATATTACGAGCGCGGGCGCGCGGGCAACTCCTCCGATTCGATTAGTCATTGCGATATACACAAACATACATCCACGACTATTAGCCCCAAAGGGTCAGTCCGAGACTAGGCAAAGGGGGCCGCAGAAGCAGCAATAACGTTTAACACGATAGATGGATAGAATGGAAAAAAATGGAGCGTTTAATGCCACATTGTTTACAGTGGCTGTTATATTTGGATATTAATTGTGCAGAACATAGCGGCATCGCGTGATTGCTTGCTAAGCGTTTGCTGGCCGAGGTTTTTCTTCATAATTGTAGATGGGAGAAAACATAAAAATAATAAATTTAAAATAAGTGAATTAATTTTAAATATTTTTAAAGCTAAAATAAGAACGAATTACCTCTCGCACTTTTTCATAAGTGGTAAAATCAATGCAAATGCAAAGCTAACATCAATGCCTGTATATGGTAAGGCGCGCCTGTCAACCGGGGGGGGGGGGGGGGGGCGCACACGCAGCGCACACAGAATACCTCTCTTTCTTGCAAGTCACGTAGGCCACTGTGAGTTGTGATTGTGACAATCAATTATTCGATTTCATTTACGATTAATGGTCAGTTTAATGACATATTAACATCAAATAACCATCTGCCATCTTTACATTAAGGTGATTTTAGTTAGCCTCGTTTTTAAAACTTTCATACACTTTTATCTATATTGTAGGTAAGTTATTTTTGGAAATGCGACAATGGTATACGAGCTTTAATTTGGAGCAAGTCAAATGGGGACCGCTACAAAATGAGACACAACCAACAGTTGTCATTCCGCACGCATGATAAGCATTTATATTAATATTAATCGTGTGACAACCATTTTATTTATTGGTTTAGCTATCATTGCACACGCTTTGTGATTAACGTGATTATCAGTGACAAAGAGTTCATGTTATTGTTCTTAATCATTGCTTTACAAATACTGTTGAGCGAATTTGTTGCTGTACTTTTAACAAGTTTGTAAAATCGTGTGACCTGTAAGTTGAAAAAAAAAAGTCTTACGGAATGGAGGGCATAGTGACGTAATTTTGTTTCGAGGGTATCTATTAGGGACACGAAATTTAAACAACGACAGTAGCGGCAGGTAATCAATTTTATTATTAAGAACCTTTCAGGCAAAGCGAATATCAGACAGATCACTACGACAGGTTAAGGACAACATATTAAAATAGTGAAGAACATTTTTTTCATCTTTTTCGAGATGCCATTAGCATAGGCCAAATTAAAAATAAATCTTTTCTGTACACACTCTAACCTTAAGTAGTGTGTAGCACAGTGCGGTCTCCACACAACACTTGCGTATTTGAGAATGCTACGTACTAAGCTATTACACAGTTGTATCTTGACACTATTGCTATTAAAGATCTTTGTGTTTCTAATGACAAAACCTAATATTTGAGATGCCATTTTAACGATACTGTCTACGTGAGGAATAAATGTTAACTTATTTTCAAAGATAATCCCTAGGTACTTTATTTGCTGTAACTGTTGAATTTTTACATCACTTACATGATAATCGCAAGGGACTATCTTTGTTTTGCGTGAGTATTTGACATGAAAACATTTTGAGACATTTATAGTCATTTGGTTCACAGAGCACCAATGCAAGAGGTTATTAATGTATTTCTCTAAGTTGCCACAGTCTAATGTCTAGTCAATTACTTTGCTAAATTTTTAGTCATCTGCGTACATATAAGATTCTGAGGATTTTGCTTTAGATTCTAATGCTTTAGATTTTAAACTATTGTAAGACATAGTATGTATCAAGTCATTCACAAATGATACTACGTCACTTCCGTTATACACTTTACAATTCAAAATTACCTAAATAATAAAACGCCAGAAGTCAGAATTAAATAATCAGTAAAAATAAAACTAAAGTAATAAGTAAATCGTAAAAAAAAACTATTTAATACAGCTTGGGTTTCAGGAACATATGAAATTCTTGATTTAATCATGGTTTAATGCACAATTTTATCAAGACAATGTTGTCACTGTCATTAATGTGATGTTGTCATTGTTGTGATAAGGAGCACGAAAGTTTCCGTTTCCGTAGAAATTATATGATATTCTCCCAAAACCCATTGAGTTACGGCACAGAACAGCTCTCTCTTCTGTTCTGTGTGTTACATTAAAGATGTTGGACCTTTGCTAACATACTCGTATCACACCGATATTCTTAAGAGAATTTAAAAATATACTGTTTTGTTTCATTTGGTAGACACTCAAGCACGTTCACTAACTTTCATTTGTTAAACTCTCCATAACGGTCAATAATCCGCCATTATTTCCCATTCATATACTTCAAAACACAAACAAAAAAAAACAAATCTGCAATTACAACTCTTTGAACGATTCTCTACTCGTTTGGACGATTCAAAGTGTTTTTTAATTACGTTGATTGAATGAACACATTTTGACCTAGCCTTTGACTTTGACTTCACTTTCGCAAGAAGCTTTACTCCCTTATAGGCACATTCCATTAGCGTTAATGACAGCCAGTATTAAAACGCTTTGATAATCTGCGATCACAGTGATTGAAGTCTATAATAATTTTAGTCTTTTCTAAAAAATCATGTTCACAACAAGACTAATAAATGCCAAACCAGCTTCCGAAAACAACAATAGAACAAGATTTTTTTTAACCGAACCGATTATTGTCACACAATAATTTAACGTTCAATTGATAATAATGGTGACATCATATTGGTGGTATGAGACACGATTTCTATGACACCGTTTGATGGGTGTTACATTTTTACAGAAACGACGATGTAGGTACTCAAAAACGTTTCGCAATTACTATTACTATTAATGCTTCACTTATAAATTATAGTGATCAAATAGACAAATCGTTATAATAAGGCTCCGTTAAGATATAAGGTAAGAAACCATATTTAAAAATATGCTGTGCCCCTTAAATGTGAATAACCAAGTCCTTAAAAACCCTACAAAACTTATAAATACGATCTCTAACATGATAATTCCGTATGGCATAATATGAATATAATTATTCACGTAACATCGCAGTTATTGACCTACTGGTCTAACCGAGACTCTCAGCTGTTTCGATAAAACAAATCTATTTTTAGCTTTGTATAAACGTGGCTGGTTGAATGAATATGTAATGACTCTAACTGTAGTGTATAATGAGCCGCCACCACAGATCCATTTTATTAATTGAGAAGTTTCTTTTCAAAACTTGACTACCTATTCCACTTTTGACAAAATATGTTTTTTTTTTGGGTTGGTAACATTGAAATCTACACGATCCGAAAACAAAAAGGAGAATGCTAATCGATGTATGGGCAATGGTCTAGTTGTTGCTTCAGAACCAAATCAATTTTAGACCATTCTTTAATATTCAAAGAACAGCTACCAACTGTAGTATTTGAACAAAAAACATTGGTTTTTTTATGGTAAAAATAAATTGTCACATAACCTCAAAATACAATCAACACTTATTTAAAGTGATATTTGCTACCTTGGGTAGTTTTCTAATCTGTTAGGCTATTTTTGTTTATTTGTTAGAGTAAAGCCCACATACTGTCCCACTACTGGGCAAAGGAAATTGAAATCCAGTCATCTGCCTTGGGTAGTTTGTAATCTGTTGAGTTATTTTTTGTTTAATTATTAAGGTGACATAAAGCCCACATACTGTCCACTACTGGGCAGAGGAAATTGAAAGGAAAGAAAAACTCGTATTTTCTTAGAATGAAAATTTTAATAGTTAAAAACAACCGCATCAAGTTATTTAATTTACTTGTTTATATATAGTAAATCGCGAAACAACCTTAGTTATCATATAAATTGTGTAATGACGATATAAGTTGTTATTATAGAAAAAGTTTTAAAGTAAAAGTTTTTTTTAGCGCATTTAAATAAAAGCTTGTTTTTTAAAAAATTATTTCACTTTTAAATTATTTTTTATTTTTTAGTTATCCTTGGAAACGTGTCCAGGGTGTGTTTACCTTCCTACTTCACCAGCACCTTCCCTATTTACATTTATATTCAGTCCATGTAACGTTGGCGGTGTGTCTTTATTTATATACATTGTCCTTTGAATGTACAGATTGATAATTTTAAACTAATTGAGACATATTTTATAACAAAAATCTTTTTTGTGTGCAATTTGCGGCCATTATTGGGCAATTGCCTTTAGTGCTCCTTATCACAACAATGACAACATCACATTAATGACAGTGACAACAATGTCTTGATAAAATTGTGCATTAGACTATGATTAAACCGAGAATTTCATTTATAAAACCACAAAATAAAATAATAATACAACGGACTGAGCTGAGACTTACTAATCGCATGACGGGGAATGCTGTAGGGAACTGATATGGGAAACGTTTTGGTGTGACGAGCGTGCCGCTAAGCGTCAAATGATGTCATCGATATTCCTGAAGCCCAAGCTATTTTAAATTGTTTTTTTACGAACCACTTTTACTTGAGTTTTATTTTTACTCATTATTTAATTCTGACTTCTGGCGTTTTATTGTCTATGTAAATTAGAATTTTATTGTAACGTGTATCACGGAAGTGACGTAGTATCACTTGTGAATGGCTTGATAGGCTGATGAAATGAATCTATTGACTTTTGATGTAATCTAAAGCATTAGAATGTAAAGTAAAATCCTCAGAATCTTATTTGTACGCAGATGACTAAAAATTTAGCAAAGTAATCATTGAAACAGTTGTTTCGTTGCACTGTCGAGCCTCCCGTTCGCTTTACTTATGTAACGGTGAGGGGTTGTTAATGGCTTTAGTAAATACTACGAATAAGTAATCACTGTTATGCATTAAAATTTATACAGCCACTTTAAGCTACGTAGGCGAAATCGCTACAGCTGTTCGTGAAAAAGTACTAACGGTTGAAGTTTTAGTATGTACCTACATAGATATGACATTATTTTAACTTTACACCAGATTCCAGCACATTGATACATATAGCTCTTTAATTGTATTAGCTTTGAGCGTTTACAATAAATTTAACTTTATCTCTGTGAATTACTTCGTTTGTTGGTTCCATCACCAGCTTATTGACGCGTTTATATATCCTACTTTCGGAAACAACAGATCAAGTTATATGTTGCACTAAAATAATTGGAAGGCCCGAGGGTGCCAATGCCAGTGAGCAACTTTATGTGAAGACCTGACTTTGTCAATTGCACCATAAAGAAAATATTAGAAGTAACTAGGCCACTTAGCCACTTTGTGAACCTTTTAACGCACAGTGGAATGTCTATATTCTCATAAGCTATAAATTTCTTAGCAGGATGATGAACAATTTTTTTTTAAATATTTTGATTTCCTTGCTTCGGAAGGCAAGTTAACTTCCTTGTGGTGGCCGTATGATGGCATTCGTTAAACCCCACCGACCCTCATTGAGCCAGCGTGTTGGGTTAAAGCCCAATCTCCCTATGTACTGTTGTTCATGTGGGAAGGCCGGTGCCCAGCAGTGGGATGATTATAAGCTGATGTTGATGTAGCTGTAGATGTTGATGACCCGGCGACATGAGCGAGGCAGAGGGCCTAGGGGCAGCTGCTGCCCTAGGCACACCATCCAAAGCCTTGATTGTGCCCCCCAAAAACTTGATCATCAGTGATATATCCATCACAGTTAAGCAACTGCTGGAGGAACTACGCACCTTAGATTTCTCTAAGGGCACTGGAATATACAACATACCACCGATTTTCTTTAGGTCCACTGCAGCGACAATCTACCAACCTATATGCTCTTTATATAACCTGTGTTTAAGAGAGGGTACCTTTCCCACCATCTGGAAGACCGCACGTGTTGTTCCTATCTTTAAAAGCGGAAATAGATCAAACGTGGAAAATTATCTCCCTATATCCATCTTATCCACCCTGTCGAAGCTTTTTGAAAGGCTGGTACACAATATTATATACCCTCCATTGCACAATATTATTATTCCGCAACAACACGGTTTTGTAAAACGTCGATCTACCACAACAAATTTACTGATATATACATCGTACGTGTTTGAAGGTATAGATAGTAACAAGCAAATTGATAGTGTCTACACGGACTTTCGAAAAGCTTTTGACAGGGTGGACTATAAAATATTATTAGAAAAAATCGCATACAATGGCATTCGAAGGAACCTCTGGCGTTGGTTTAAATCATACATAACTAACCGTACACAGAAAGTTGTTCTAAGTGGCTACGAATCAGATTTTGTACCAATAAGCTCTGGTGTCCCACAAGGCTCAATATTAGGCCCACTTTTGTTTATTCTATTTATCAATGACATATCTAGCTGCTTTCACTTTTGCGATTTTTATTGTACGCAGATGACCTAAAAATCTTCCACATAATAGACAACAGTGATGATCACATTAAATTTCAGGCCGACCTCGATCGCTTCTCTGCCTATTGTGCTGTAAATAAACTTTGTCTTAGCATAAATAAGTGTAAATCAATAACTTTCACTAAAAAGCGGCTACTTAGAAATTGTACTTACAAACTCACTGGTGACAATCTTGAAACAGTGCAATACATTAGAGACTTAGGTATAACGTTAGACAGCAAACTGCATCTTGATTTACATGTAGATAATATAATAAATAAGTCTTTTAAAATGTCCGGCTTTGTTATGAGATCTAGTAAAAAATTCACACAACCCTATACATTTTTAAGCCTCTATAACGCCCTAGTCAGATCTCAACTAGAATATGCCGTGCCCATTTGGAACCCCTTTTATAAGAAATATATTGAAAATCTGGAAATGGTACAAAAGAAATTTCTACGTTCAATGCACTACAGATGCTTTCACAATCGTTTGCCTTATAAACAACTATTAAATAAATACAAAATTCTTAAACTTGAGGACAGACGTAAGCAACTCGAGGCAATGATGTTATACGACATATGCCATAACCGATACGATTGCATACCCCTTGTGAACAGATTGTGTTACAGTGTTCCTACCGGAACTCATAGATAAGATAAGATAAGATAAGATAAGATAAAATTTATTGTCATAACTGTGTGCATTGGTTGTTACAATTAAAATGGTGTCAACAGTCTGTCCATTTCGGACGTACAATATTAAACAAATGCCATTTAAAAAAAAAAAATTACAAAATTCAATACATTTAAACCATATTCATTAATGATTTATATTTTAGCGTCCTATTAACGCTTAAATATACTTAAGTAAAATTTCAAACACTGAAAAAAGACGACAACCTCAGGCGGGAATCGAACCACGCATCTTCCGCATTCCGGGCGGCTGCCTTAAATTACAAAATAATCATTTCACATATCAGCAAATAGAATTGTATAAAATAATAATAATTTTTAATAATCATAAATTTAAATTAAAAATAATGCATTCAAACAAAATATTAATAAAATAACAATAAAACCATTTCGCATGTCAGGATATAAAATTGTAAAATATTAATAATTAATATAAAACTAAAAATAGTTAAAAAATTCATCCAAATTATAAAAACATTTTTCGATTAACCACTCTTTTAGAGTTCTTTTAAAATAGGGGTTTTCAACACATTTGATATGAAGCGGTAAATGATTAAAAATTTTTATCCCCATAATCACGGTACTTTTGCCATAAATATAACTATAATGTTTTATGATACACACATCATAAGCATATTGTGAGCGTATATTCTTTTTGGATTGATTTTTTGGACAAAAATATTTTTTATTCTCCTTTACAAATACACAAATTTCTAGAATATAAATACACATCAGAGTTAGATATTTGAAATCTTTAAAAGTATTTCTTAATGATCCACAATTTTTAATATTATACATAATTCTGAGGCATTTTTTTTGTATTATAAAGGTGGATTGACTATTTACTGAGTTACCCCAGAATATTATTCCATACGTCAAAAGAGGATAGACGTATCCATAATATGCATTTTTTGCTACATTGATTGAGGCTACGTTCATCAAGATCGATATTGCATAACAACTACTAGAGAGCCTTTTATTTATGTTATCAATGTGCGACTTCCAATTCATATGGGTGTCAATAGTAACACCTAGAAATTTTATATCTGGTACTTTCTCAATCTCTTTGTTGTCAATCCTAACTTTAAAATCAAAAGGGGTTTTCTTATAGTTCCTAAACTCTATTAGCTTTGTTTTATCTAGATTTACTTTTAAATTAATTGAAGTCAGCCAACTATCGATAATTTGGAATGTTTTATTAATTTCACCAACAAAAACCCTATCCTCTATATTCTCATTTGATATGAATACTGTAGCATCGTCAGCAAACATGACACAAGTATGACTAATAATTAGTGGAAGGTCATTGATGTAAGTCAAAAACAACAATGGTCCCAACACGCTTCCTTGAGGAACACCTAAGACATTTTCTTCAAAATTTGATTGGACACTTATTATTGTTTTTGTTGTTTTATCAAAAGAATCTAAAATTGTCGCTTGAGACCTATGTGCCAAATAAGATTCAATTAGTTTCAGCGCTATGCCGCGAATTCCTATATGTTCTAGCTGCTTAAACAATATTTTATGTACAACACAATCAAAAGCCTTTGATAAATCTAAAAAAAGGCCTATGCATGTCTTCTTTTTATCTATATCTGCCCAAACTTGCTTTAAAATTTTAAATATAGCCAATGTCGTATTTTTTCCTTTTTGAAAACCAAATTGATTCGAATGAATTATGTTATTTTTGTTCACAAATGATGTAATCCTATTAAAAATAACTTTTTCAAAAATTTTAGAAAAATTTGATAGTAATGCAATTGGCCTATAATTGTTCATATCACTCTTATTACCTTTTTTAAAGAGAGGTTTTATAAGCCCTTTTTTTAAGTCATCCGGGAATATACCTGTTTCTATTGACAAATTTATAATGTACAATAAAGGTTCAACTATAAATTGTATACTTGATTTTATTAAAGTCATTGGAATATTATCATGACCTACACTTTTTTTATTTTTTTATTGTTTTAAGATTGTCTTTAATTCCGCAATTGTTACTGGGGTCATAAAAATGCTATTAATATTTGATCGACTTACTGGTTGGTACAAAATATGATTTATATTCTGTAATGGATTATTTAAATTTATAAAATAGTTATTCATTAATTCAGCTATATCTAGTGGATTGTCAATTAAAATGTCATCTTTTATTATATTTTCTATTGTTTCTTTTATGCTATTTGATTTTGTTGTATTTTGTTTTATAATTTGCCATGTAGCCTTGCTTTTATTATCACATTCATTTATATAATTTAAATTTGTGTTCCTTTTAGATTGTCTTATAACTGATTTCATAATTTTACAGTATTTTTTGTATTTATTTTTTGTAGCTAAGCAATTCATGTTTCTATTTTGTAAATATAATCGTCTCTTAGTTCTACTGGCAGTAAGTATACCTTTAGTTTTCCAATTAGGGGCTTTCTTATAGGTTATTTTAATTTTCTTGACAGGAACACAAAGTTCAAAAATAAGTTTAAATTTATCTATAAATGCTTTATACGCCTGGTTAGGGTTAGTCTTTGAAATTGGTTTGTGAGAGGTATTTAACGAATATTTCCAAGTAAGCATCTGGATTTCTTTTGTAAATATACCAATATTTTTCATTAAAACCGCGACTTGACGGAATTGAAATCATTTGAGATGAGTGATCTGATAAACCAATATGTAATACATTAGCTTTAAATTGTTTCTTATTGGTGATTATATTATCAATACATGTTTGAGAGTGAGTGGTGATTCTGGTAGGTGTTAAAATGGCTGGAAACAATTTATATGATTCAAACATGTTTAAGAATGATACCGTTTTACAATTCTTTACCAGTATATCTACGTTAAAATCTCCTAATATAAATATATTATTGTATCTATTTCGTGTCCTTACCATAACCTTATTCAGTAGATATTCCATATTATTTAAGAATATGGTTAAATCACTGTTCGGTGTTCTATAGACGCATAATATTAAATAATTTAAACCGCTCAATACAATACCGCAGCATTCAAAGTGACATTCAATAGACATTTTTGATATCCATTGCAGTTCGCAGCAATCAATAGAGTATTTAGAAAAAATTATTACTCCACCCTTCGATTTACGTTTCCGACAAAAATGAGTTACCTTCTTATATCCCTCGATTTGAAAAGTGTCAACTTCATAATTTTTTAAGAAAGTCTCACTAAAACAACATATATGTATATCTTTTTCATGCAATAATATTTCCAATTGATCACGTTTCGATTTTATACCTTGCGTATTTGAATGAAATAAGTTAAGAAAATTTTTATCCTTAGCAACGAAAAAACTTTTGATCATTATTCGCTATATTTTGTCTCGTCGAATGCCTAGCTTGTACATATTTTGTTTGTTTAAAAAAATCTGTTATTCTATGCTGTGATTTGCGCGTTATTTTTATATTGTTTGATAATTTCCTTCTTTTCGCAGGTTTAATATTAAAATATTCAGTAATTTGCTTTTGTACTGTTATTTTTATTTTATTACATATTTTTAGACTTTTGTCTTTTTTGTAGTTTAATAGATTATTTTTATAGGCAATTGCAAGTATTTCCCTTAATAATAGTCTACACGTGAATAGTTTATAATCAATTATTGAATCATAATTATCTAAAGGTACAAATCTTGTATAATAAAATTGAGAACACACCAGACGTATTTCTTCATTCTGCTTGTGTACATTCAAAACATCATTTTCATTTATTTCGGGAATCAATACATTTGTGTTTGAGAGTAGTGACATATAATAATAAAGAAACGATCGAAATCCATATGGGTTTCGGTCATTTGATCCCGCCATAACAATAACATAATCAGAGGTAGTAAAATCTTTACATAAAACATTGCAAGATTTCAAAATTTGATCTATTTGAGCATTCGGTTTTATTAAAGCGGTCACATGATATTCAGTACCAAGCAATTTTTGCAGGATATTACAAATACCTTTGCCATTTTGGTCGCTTATAATCATGACTCTGTTTTTTAAATGAGTACTTGTGATGTTTCTAGACACCGTGTTGCTGCTGGTAACAGGCACTTCACATGTCGATTCCACGTATTTCTCAGTATTTTCCATATTTACTAGGTTTGTTTCCGGAAGACACGTTACCGATGATTGTTGAGGTTGAATTTCACTTGTTACATTGCTTGATTGAGAGTTTTCATTAGTTGTTTGGTTTGGTGCCGAATTATCTGTGAAGAGACTATTCTGTCCTTTTTCTCCGACAACTTTTTTATTTCTATCTTTTTTAGGTGTTGACCGACATATTTGCGATAAATGGCTAGTTTTTCTTTCATAAATCATTACTTGTTTTTTAAGAGAACTATTTTCTGATAACAAATTTTCAATTTCCAGATCCGCTGATTTCAGTCTTACCTCTAGTTCCACAATTTTCATTTTTAATTCATCTATATCTTCTTTTGAATTGTATCCAGCCTCTGGACAGCTTCTATTGGATTGAGTCGTTTCTAAGTCAGGGCAGTAATAGCTATCATCTGAATCATCCAAATTAAGTGATTCATTGGATTTTCTTGTAGAAATATCTATTTTCTTTTTCAAACGATTAGTAACAAATGTTATAGGCGTAGATGTAATATTCATGCAAACCGACGATTCAGATAAGGAATTGCTTGACTGTTGTAGTTCACGTTGAAGTTCACTTATACACTTCTTACATGTCCATTTATCACTTTTCGTTTGTTTCATTAAATAAAATAGTTTCTCTGATGTAGTAGTGCACTTAAGATGATATGTATTTTTGCATTTAGAGCAGGTGAGAAACTGTCTATCAATAATATTTTTATTACACTCTGTACATTTCTTTGCCATCGTACCTTAGGCCTTAGTCAGTTATGCGCCTGTGTAACAATAAACGCCCAAATACCAGACTTCTCAAAAGTTTGAAATAAATGTTGAAAATAAAACTTCCAAAATAATTCTTCCTCCACAGGATCGAACCGCAGGCCGCACGATTTCTACCGCGGGCTTAAGCCGTAACACGCGCCGCAACACCAATCAGTTCTTACTGACAGCGACCAAATTAAGCGTACGGTTACGCGTGTTAACAAGTGGTTTGAGTATAAGGAGTTGGTTCGAGTGTATTTGGATTTAAAACTTTTTCCAACTACCACTGAGACACTGAGTAAACCAAAAAAATCGCTCATTTACCACTGTTATTCTATAATTATTCAATAATTGTTTAAATTTTTCACTGCTCACGTTATATACCGTTCTTTTCGTTATCCATGAAAACACAATCAAGATTATTTCACTTCTAAAATGTTTTGTTACACTTGCACTGGACAAACTTATTATGGATTTCCGATAGCACTGTTCGCTTTAATATTGTTTCTGACCAACACTGTCACATAGCAATTGCACTTTTATATTAATGATTTCGTTGCCAAATTATGTAAAGGTAAACAGTTTATATTTTAAAAAATGTAATTTAACTAGGACGATGTTTACTGTAGTGCGCCCTCTAACGAGACGATCTTACGATTGAAATATTTGCCGATTATTTGCCACTTTTCGATGTCGTACAAATGCGGGTAAACGGTCGCCAATGCATCGTCTAGTACACTCATTTAACACATACTTCAACAAAATTGACATTTTGGCGACGACGCCCTTTACCTATAAAAAAATATTGCTGGAAACATTGCGCAGTAGTTATTCTTAGTTATGTTTCAATTAATTAATAAAGTAGTTTTTAAATGCCCATGTTATGTATTTACGTTTTTTTTAAATGTTAATGTATAGGTACTCTTTAACTACCTGTACTACTTACTTATACTATAATAAAGAAAATGTCTTTTTTTCTTTTTTTTGCGAGTGTAGGTATTCTCATTTGTATATTTAAATGTTTTCGTAAAATATAATATATTTTTGTTATAGTCCCAATGATATATGTTAAGCACGTTTAGATAGGTACTCAGTTTGTTTTGCAGTAATTAATATCACTCCCAACGTCTAAAATGTAAATCTAAGTTGTGGTAAATGATGCTGGTGTTGAAATTAATTCTACTTATTATCTAATATTCTAAGCAAAATTGTATTCAACATTGTTTTTTTACCCAAATAAAAAAAAACTTGATTGTGGGGTTGTGAATTGGTATCCACGACATATTGCTGAGTGGAGACCTATATATTTTATGTTAACTAAATTGACAATTATTTTGTTTTATACTTACAAGTGAAGCAAACTTTATGCTGGTGTGAGTGCTGTCACGAGGACACCCTCAGGCTGAGAACGGCAACTTTCTAAAATGACATGTTCCGAAAAGGACTACTTCCTAAAACGTCTACTCCAAAATAGCCAATTTCCGAAAAAGACAAATTTCGAAAATGTCAAATTCCGAAAATAACAAATTCCAAAAGTGACATATTCCTAAAATGTTGATTTCTGGAAATGTCAAATTTTGACAATGATAAATTCCGAAAGTGACTAATTACGAAAATGACAATTTACTAAGGGGTGTCAATTGCATTCATGTCTAAAAAGTAATCTTCTTAAAAATACTATTTAGTAATGTTAGGTAGTGGACATACCTGGACCAAGGTGTTTAAGAACGAAATAGTAACTTTATTCACTGAGTTTCAATGAGGCAACGAGGAAGTAGCAATTCGAGAAAAGTAAAGTGCTTCACTCGAACATGAATAAAATAGTTTGTTAGTTTGTAGATACTAATATAAACTACGTGTACAAAGGACAAAATGTGGCCAAGTGCGAGTCGGACTCAACCAACAAGTAGTAGCAAGTAATATTTGACTGGATGTTTGTATTGTAACTTTAAATTACTTGCTTTGTTTTACATAATGTTTGTATGTATGACAATGTTATCGTTTTTTTCTATAATGTTGTCATTTTAGGAAGTTGTCGTTTTCGGAACTTGTCATTTTAGAAAGTTCTCGTTTTTGGAAATTGAAATTCTAAAATTTTGTTTTTTTATGAAGTTGCCGTTCTCGGCCTGAGGACGGGGACGGTTCACATCACAATGACAGCCGATCAGCTTTTTGTACTTTTGTGGAAGTGCCGTATTTACATAATAATACTGGCTTGGTACATACTGGCGGAGTCCTTCTTTTTTTACTCATCCGTCATCTCTTCCCTTAGGTGTCATAAGAGACGACTAATGGACTACAGACTGCAAAAGCATCCAACAGACAATAAAATTAAATTCATTTTTGGTGTCAGCTATAGGTTCAGAATGTGGGATCTAAGGTTGTACAATCGTTGATTACAGATAGCCTATTGGTCGGGCGCGAACGCGTCTCTCGCTCCGCGCGCCGCGGCTCCGACCGGATGGCCGTATATGGACATAATTAATAAAATGGATTTGTATCAAGTGCGTTTACACTATAGACATGGCTTTGACTAAAGAGGGATTTAAATTACATAGTAATATGGCCAAACAAATTGTTATATTGTTGATTGTTTGAATCTTTGCAAAAGTCCGCTGATACACTGACATATGATGTACAAGTAATGTTAATACAATTCGATCTTTTTTGACATATTCATTCAAAAACATTTGGTTAGTATAAAGCTGATTAAAAATTCCCGGTGAACACAAAAAAACTCTGCTTGTTTATACAATTGTTACAAAATAACCAAATGATTATAAAATCCTTGGTTCCGTGTAGTTCATGAACTCAACCCTAAGTAGCTAGCGATTAACTTACAACAAACTAGTATCCATTTAAAAAAAATATTTTTTGATCCCTATAAATTATTTATAGTTTACGAGAATATTGACTTTCGACTGCTCGTTAAAAGGTTCACAAACGTGGCAATGTGGCCTGCTTCTAATATTTTCCCTAAAGTCTAAGATCCGAGTATAGAACGACCTTCACCGGGAAGGTTAATGGATGAAAAGTATTTTATATCAAATTTAATATTTTAAAAAGTAGTATATGTCTGTGATCGCGAGTGGGTTGGCTAAAAAATTTCAGTCCAGTACCTTTCATGATTAATTTTATATTTAAAAATATATTTTTTTACATTTTACTGGTTTGGTGTTTGTAATGAGATTATCTTTATATAAACATAAATTTTATTTATTTAACCAGACGGTTGCAAATTACTAATATTAACTTTCCTGTTTACACCTGCCTACCCAATGTTATGACAGGAAAAAGATAGTCAACCTAACGTGTGCATATCCTATAGGCTTGATACTTTCGATTGGTACCTTATTAGTTATTAGTATCTTATCTTTTATCTAAACCAGTGCAAAGTTTTAAAAAAATAATTTTTAAATATTTTATTAATCATAAACTGGACTGAAATTTTTCAGACAACCCACTCGCAATATATTTTTTAACACATTAAATTTGATATAAAATACTTTTCATCCATTAACCGGTCCGGTGAAGGTCGTGGTATACTCCGATCCTCTAATTGACAAAGTCACGTCTTCTGCGCGGCGCCTTCGGGCCTTCCAATGATTTCAGTGCAACATATAACTTGATCTGTTGTTTCCGAAAGTAGGATATATAAATGCTTCAATAAGCTGGTGGTGGAACCAACAAACGAAATGATTCACAGCGATAAAGATAAATTTATTCTGAACGCTACAACTATAAGTGTCAATGTGCTGGAATCTGGTGTAAAGTTAAAATAATGTCATATTTATGTACCTACATAGAAAAGTTTCAACCGTTAGTACTTTTTCACGATCAGCTGGAGCGATTTCGCTTAAGTAGCTTAAAGTGGCTGTATAAATTTTAATGCAAAACAGTTATCCATTACTCGTAGTATTTACTAAAGCCATTGACAGCCCCTCACCGTTACATGAGTACACGGCGCGAACGGGAGGCTCGACAGTGTAACGAAACAACTAATTCAAAACTTCCACATAAACAGCAATCTAACAATAAAGTTTACACTGTAACTTCTGTTCGATGCGTCACCACCCCACTGTGTGTTAAAAGGTTCACAATCGTGGTTCAGTGGTCTATTTCTAATATTTTCCATTGTTCACCAAATTGTTTTATCCTATGAAACTATCTTGACGTCCCACCAAAACTTGCCTGTAGAAAAAGGACACATTATAGAGCCGATGATGACATCAATAATGAAATAAATCACAGCGATAACGTTTAAACGTATTTTGAATAACCCATCTGCTTACCGCTACACATTAATGCGCTGGAATCTGGCGAGACGCCAGCATCGCGCGATAAGGACAGCCAATTACGTTTCAGAGTCGACGCGCGGCGTGGAAAATGTTCGCGTTCATGCACGCGTGTCATAAATAGTTTACTTCCATAAGTTTGGTTTGTTTTCATTTTTCAAATACTTTTGTTGCAATGTTTGTCACGTTAAAATAACGTTTTGTCCATATACAAAAGCTCACAACTGTTTAGTAGTTTTCCATGAACAGCGGTAGAAATTCGCTCATGTAGCTTATTCGTAGTAATTACTAAAGTCATTGTACAGACCTATGCTTTAAACTGGGTCTGCTATTTTTTTACAGCTGTTGCTTTATTTCGCAAAACTGCACTGCAGCTTAGTATACCTGCTTAAGTAAAGAATACGAAATCGCAGTTTCGTATTACCTGTATTTTCTGTTAGTTACGGAATACTTCGGCTATACCTATCCTCAAAAACTAGACAGATTGTATATTTCATATCAAGCTAGAATAACATAGGAAAAGCTGTGCCTATGTCTGTAATATTTTGTTTAATTTATTTATTTCGCGGTTTCACCCGCGTGGTTCCCGTTCTCGTGGGAATATCGAAATAAAAGGTATCCTATGTGTTAATCCAGGAATTTCATCCAAATCCATTCAGTAGTTTTTACGTGAAGAAGTAACAAACATACACACTCACAAACTTTCACCTTTATAATAATAGTGTGATTATAAGTGTGATTATTTTTTTCTTCATGTTTGTAGATGGGAGAAAACATAATAATAATAAATTTAAAATATGTGAATTACTTTGAAATATTTTTAAAGCTAAAATAAGAAAGAATCCTCTTCCCCCCGGACCGCGCTTCAATTAAGACGTTACTAAATCCACGTTTCTTTATTTAATATATATTTTAAATAAATTTAAAATTTCATAATACGGAGTGAAAAAATAGGAGTGCATAAGTTATCAGGAGTTTACATTAGTGCGAGTGAAATCAAACCGACGACGCGACAACTACCGCTCTGCGTGCATCACTAGCCTGCCTGCACCTATGCCGGTAAAATTCATCGAACCTCCAACAACGTTATGAGCTCCTGGTACCTAGAGCTTCGATTTTAGTCGGCGACGCGACAGCTGCCGCATCACCTAGCCTGACTGACTGCTGAGCTGGTAAAACTCATCGAATCTCCGCCAACATATGAACTGCTGGTATCCAGAGCATTGGGTTTAAACTATTGTCACCACTTTTTAATTATCTACGCAATTTGAAAGCTAGTTTGCTTCCTGCAGTTTTATGTGATCCTAGTACATGCAGATGAGATGCACCTAGAAAACAAAACAGAACTACTTAGCTGCGCTGCTGATTCTGTCACCTGCCTTCGCGAATTATAAATTAGACTGCTCAAGCCGCTCGAGCTGCTCTATCTGCTCAGGCTTCAAGCTCATGCAAGCCTGGTATGTGTGGCTGAAAATCTTTCGATACGATAATTATATCTAGGATTTTGAAATTCCCACCATCTAGTGGATATCAAATTACTTCACTAGACATTAAGAATTTGAACCTTAACTATTGTAAGCTTATGTGATCCTGGTACTTGAGCGTGGAAATAAACCAAACAAATAGATGTATTTTGAACTTCGCGATCCATTTTGTCAGCTGTTGTTATTCTAACTCGAGGGTTTCTGCGCCTGCGCTGCGGCTGTGTATTGTTTCAATTTAACTATTAGATGTTTATGAGACCCTGGTACATGTGATTAAAAACACGTTAGAATATTAGATACTTTTAGTGGCAGAAAATACACCACCCTTTCTATCTTATGTAATCCTAGCACACCGAGTCTCATTCAATGACTCATTTAAATTACAACTAAAAGCTTGTTGTTGGCACTGATGCTTGCTGTGATCCCATGAGATCCTGGTTACGATTAACTTTTGAAGTGTGCATTATTTATTAATCTTGCTTCTATACTACGAATCACAAGCAGTGCATACTCACAAAATGTATAAGTCACGCTCGGAATCAAATTTAAATGAGCAGCCGGATCCTGTTGTGGATGTTTCTTGTGAATCTGTTACTCCACCTAATTTTGTGTCCGGTCGGGCTAAAAAGAGGAAAGACTATGGAAGTCCCATAGCCATGGAAAAATCAAATCGGGATAATAACGATATAAATGAACTCAAAAAAGAGATGAAAGATCTGAAACAAATCTAGGAAACAAATGCAAAAATAGAGACCTCTATGGAATTTTTAACTAAACAAAACGCTGAGTTTCAGAAGAGAATTGAAGCCTTGTAATTGGAAAAAAGGGAAGACAAAAAATACATCACAGTTCTAGAAGATAAAGTTGAGAACTTGCAGAAGGTCATTAAGAAAAATAACTTTGAAATAAAGAACGTACCGAAAAAAGAAAAAAAATCAAAGGAAGAGTTAATAAAAATGGTCACCTGCTTAGCCTCTAGCTTAGGTGCTGGCCTACAGAAGTCGGATATTAAGGATATCTATAGAGTGCGGGGAAAAAAAGAAGGTATTCATAACACCTCCATTATCGTAAGAACCGCTTCAACTTTAATAAAGGCTGAGATACTTCAGAAATGCAAAGCCTTTAACAAAACAAACCAAAATAAGCTTCGAGCAAAGCATTAGGCTTTGTTACACTGGAAGAAACCTCTATTTTTGTCTCAAAGCAACTTACACCGAAGGCATCACGGCTATATTTCCTAGCGCGAGACATAATAAAGTCCACAGCGTTTACTTTTTGCTGGACTGCTTATGGAAATGTTTATGTCAGAAAAAGCAGGAACTCACCTGTAATCACTATTACAAATGAAGCTCAAATCCAACAATTGTTCAATTTAAAATGACTAGATTTAGATAATTATAAAATACTTTATATCTTTTGTAAATCAATAATAATTGTACACATTCTAATTACACTTTTTACTACATTACTCATAAACATACTTTTTATATTCATGCACACTATATCTTTCATACGAACACTATATCAAGCGAATAATATATTGGACATATTGCCGCCTTACTAACTGTTACTAGTTAAAACCAGACTATTTGATCTTCCACAGCCAAATTTAAAAAAACAGATAATAATGGACAACATAACAAATCTAAAAGAATTAGACGATATATCGATTTCTTCCTCGGTAAAATGTGACATTTCAGACTTACACAACCATATGCATTTTAACAAACAAAATCTCACCGTTATACAACAAAATATAAGGAGTATCTACCACAACTTTGACAGCTTCAAGGCCACATTCTTTGAACTTAAATCAGATATAGATGTCTTAAATTTAACTGAATGTCATCTTAATCCATATAAATCTGTCCCTTGTTTAGCTAATTACACACATTTTGTGTCTACAAACCATTGTAATCAGAGTGACGGTGTTGTAGTATATGCTAAAAGTAAACTTAACCCAAATTTTACAGAGATATTTATAGATAACGCTTCATGTGTTCAAATTAATATAATACTTGGTATATATCGCTCTCCATCTAATCACAATGCAACAAATTTTATAAATTCATTAAATACGCAATTAGAAACTATCAAAAATATAAAAAACCTTATAATAACAGGAGACATTAATATTAACTTAATAACTAGACAAAACGAATAATCTTACGATAAAAGTAATCGGTCTTCTTACCTTAATATGCTTGCCACTCATGGCATATTATCGGGCCACACACTCCCGACCAGAGACAAGAACTGTTTGGACCACTGTATGCTTAGGATCGAGAAAAACAAATTATCAGCTAACATTGCGGTACTGAACGCAACAATAACAGACCACGACGCAGTTCTCTTAAACCTTTCAAACATTAAAACATACATTGATTTTGAGGAGGCCATAGTTAAAGTTCTTCATAAAAATCTGTCTACATTATTATTTAGTGATGATCCTAACTTTGTTGTTCAACATTTGATATACAAAATTACTGAATCTTTGGATGAAAGTAAAAAAGTAAAAATAACGTCTAATAAGCAACGCATTATTAAGCCCTGGATCACTAGTGGCATATTGCGTTGTATAAAAAATAGAAATAAAATGCAACTAAAACTACGATCGTACCCTCAAAATTTAATTTTAAAGTTAACATACCGATACAAGATACCGAAATTTCTGTAATAAACTGATAAAAAAACTAAAACGTAAATATCAAGCTGAACTGCTGAGCCGTAACATTAAAAACTCAAAAATCTTGTGGAAATCTATCAAAGACATAACTCATCTTAAATCTAATAAAATTAGTAGTAATGACTTACTAAGTATTAAGAACTCTCCGATAGACTCTGTTAATCACGCTAATCACTTCTTTGCTAACGTTGGTAAGCAACTTGCTGAGGAAATTGCAGATAGCCCCTTAAGCCCTGCTAGTCTGGACTGGACACCCAACACAACCTCACAGCTGGGATCCTTTGTCCTTATAGACACCGATCCTGCAGAAGTCGATGCCATACTTTCAAGTTTAAAATCCCAAAGTGCCGCTGGGTGGGACGGTATTCAAACCTAGTTCTTAAGATGATTAAGCTCATTGTGGTTCTCAATATCAGTCACCTTGCAAACCTTTGTTTTAGACAAGGCGTTTTCCCTGCTTTACTAAAAAAATCAATAGTGACACCTGTTCACAAGGGTAGTGATAAAAAAGAAGTTGGTAACTATAGACCTATCTCTGTTTTGCCTGCAATATCTAAGATCCTTGAAAAGTTGATTAACTCACGTGTTATTAGCTACCTCGAAATATTTGGGATATTGTCCAACGCGCAATTCGGGTTCAGACAAGGAAAGTCCACAGAAGACGCTGTGTTAGCACAGTCATCTTTGGTTACTAAACATCTAAACAATGGGCAAAAGACGTTAGCGGTATTCATCGACCTAAAAAAGGCCTTTGATGCCGTGTCTGTTCCCATCCTTGTGGAAAAAATGGAAAAAGTAGGTATTCGGGGTGGCCCGCTGAAATTACTGACTGATTACCTGCAGGGGCGTTCACAGTGTGTAAAAATCGGCAATCATACAAGTTGCGAGTCCAAAATAATGTATGGTGTTCCTCAGGGAAGCGTACTTGGCCCTACATTATTTCTTATATACCTAAACGATCTAACTAACCTTGAGATTGAAGGCGGTCGTTAAATTTCGTATGCAGATGATACTGCCATAGGGTTTAGTGGCTCCTCCTGGAATTCTATATTTAAAGTTGCAGAAAATGAACTAATGAAAGTGGCAAACTGGCTTAGGTTGTCCTTGCTAACCCTAAATATCTCCAAAACAAATTATATCACTTTTGCTATTGACAAAAGATCGCTACCGCCCCCTGACCTAAAACTTAAATTACACTTCTGTCACAATATTAATACAGAAAACTGCGGATGTACTGTCATTGGTTGCGTCGATTCTACAAAGTATCTAGGAGTCATTATTGATCAACGACTATCCTGGCATCAACAGCTTAAATACATAAGTAACAAAATTAAGAAAATTAACTTTGATTTTTAAAACGCTAAGACACGTGACCTCTCACAAATTGTTATGTCGTATATACCTTGCATTGGCTCAATCTGTTATAGGATATTGCTTACCTATATGGGGCGGTGCCACTAAAACTAAGATCGTTGAAGCCGAAAGGGCGCAAAGAGGTTTACTTAAAACTATGTTTTTTAAACCTTACAGATTTCCCACTGATGAACTTTATAGCATCTGTGATATACTTTCGATTAGGAAGCTTTATATCGTAACCACAGTATTAAAGCTGCATAAATCATTACCATTTGATCCTTACTTACTTTTGGGGATAAGACAAGACAAAGTGGCTCCGATTCATAATTGTAAAACTTCTTTTGCTAAGCGTCAATTTCGATCCCAATCTGCTCGCCTTTATAACAAATTGCACAAGAAATATAAAATTTACTGTTTACAGCATCACGAATGTAAAAAAACTTTAATTAAGGGTCTGGCAACAATAGGGTATAGTGAGACAGAAAAATTACTCGAATCAGTCTATTAATCTGGTACGATAGCCTAGTGGTTTATTTAAACCGATCCCAAGAATAACTAAGATTCGTAGGGCTGGGCAAACGGTATCAGATACATTGCTTCGCCTGTTTATATATTTTTTAATATATATTATATTCGCTCGAATTTCTATTTCAAACATATACATGTACAAAAACACGCGTGGGCACGTTCATACAGGCATGCACACTCACCCCCACAGACACACATTCACACAAACACGCACGCGCGTTCAAATCAATCTTAGAACACTCACTCACACAAAAAACACATACCTCAGTTTAGCTGTTAGTCCTAATTTATTTTATAACTTTGTTTTTATAATACGTACGCCACCTATTGCTATGGAAGAGCGGGACCTCCTCCAACAGGTATTATTATTATACTTACTAGGTTGGTCCCAACCTTAGATTATTGTTTGTACTGAATTTGTATGAAATAAACAAATTTTTTTTTAATTTAAATTTAATTTAATTACCTTTCGCACTTTTTTATAAGTGGTAAAATCAATGTGAATGCAAAGCTAGCTCACATCAATGCCTGTATATGGTAAGGCGCGCCTGTCAACCGGATCTACGTACGCGTATAAAGTAAGAAACTAGTGTGCGTGTGCGATGTTTGTGAATGTATGGGTGTTGGACAAAAATAGCGCTCGTCTGCTGGCAGGGATGGTGGTGGGGCGCACACGCAGCGCACACAGCCTTCAGGTCGCGCCGCTCATTGCATGATTTCAGCCTGATGAGACAGATATACGTCTGCCTACCTCTCTTTCTTACAAGTCACGTAGGCCACTGTGAGTTGTGATTGTGACAATCAATTATTCGATTTCATTTACGATTAATGGTCAGTTTAATGACATATTAACATCAAATAACCATCTGCCATCTTTACATTAAGGTGATTTTAGTTAGACACGTTTTTAAAACTTTCATACACTTTTATCTATATTGTTGGTTCGTTATTTTTGGAAATGCGACAATGGTATACGAGCTTTAATTTGGAGCAAGTCAAATGGGGACCGCTACAAAATATGACACAACCAACAGTTGTCATTCCGCACGCATGATAAGCATTTATATTAATATTAATCGTGTGACAACCATTTTATTTATTGGTTTAGCTATCACTTCACACGCTTTGTGATTAACGTGATTATCAGTGACAATGAGTTCATGTTATTGTTCTTAATCATTGCTTTACAAATACTGTTGTGTGAATTTGTTGCTGTACTTTTAACAAGTTTGTAAAATCGTGTGACCGGTGAGTTGAAAAAAAAGTCTTACAGAATGGAGGGCATAGTGACGTAATTTTGTTTCGAGGGTATCTATTAGGAACACGAAATTTAAACAACGACAGTAGCGGCAGGTAATCAATTTTATTATTAAGAACCTTTCAGGCAAAGCGAATATCAGACAGATCACTACGACAGGTTAAGGACAACATATTAAAATAGTGAAGAACATTTTTTTCATCTTTTTCGAGATGCCATTAGCATAGGCCAAATTAAAAATAAATCTTTTCTGTACACACTCTAACCTTAAGTAGTGTGTAGCACAGTGCGGTCTCCAAACAACACTTGCGTATTTGAGAATACTACGTACTAAGCTATTACACAGTTGTATCTTGACACTATTGCTATTAAAGATCTTTGTGTTTCTAATGACAAAACCTAATATTTGAGATGCCATTTTAACGATACTGTCTACGTGAGGAATAAATATTAACCTATTTTCAAAGATAATCCCTAGGTACTTTATTTGCTGTAACTGTTGAATTTTTACATCACTTACATGATAATCGCAAGGGACTATCTTTGTTTTGCGTGAGTATTTGACATGAAAACATTTTGAGACATTTATAGTCATTTGGTTCACAGAGCACCAATGCAAGATGTTATTAATGTATTTCTCTAAGTTGCCACAGTCTAATGTCTAGTCAATTACTTTGCTAAATTTTTAGTCATCTGCGTACATATAAGATTCTGAGGATTTTGCTTTAGATTTTAAACTATGGTAAGACATAGATGTATCAAGTCATTCACAAATGATACTACATCACTTCCGTTATACACGTTACAATTCAAAATTACCTAAATAATAAAACGCCAGAAGTCAGAATTAAATAATCAGTAAAAATAAAACTAAAGTAATAAGTAAATCGTAAAAAAAAACTATTTAATACAGCTTGGGTTTCAGGAACATATGAAATTCTTGATTTAATCATGGTTTAATGCACAATTTTATCAAGACAATGTTGTCACTGTCATTAATGTGATGTTGTCATTGTTGTGATAAGGAGCACAAAAGTTTCCGTTTCCGTAGAAATTATATGATATTCTCCCAAAACCCATTGAGTTACGGCACAGAACAGCTCTCTCTTCTGTTCTGTGTGTTACATTAAAGATGTTGGACCTTTGCTAACATACTCGTATCACACCGATATTCTTAAGAGAATTCAAAAATGTACTGTTTTGTTTCATTTGGTAGACACTCAAGCACGTTCACTAACTTTCATTTGTTAAACTCTCCATAACGGTCAATAATCCGCCATTATTTCCCATTCATATACTTCAAAACACAAACAAAAAAAAACAAATCTGCAATGACAACTCTTTGAACGATTCTCTACTCGTTTGGACGATTCAAAGTGTTTTTTAATTACGTTGATTGAATGAACACATTTTGACCTAGCCTTTGACTTTGACTTCACTTTCGCAAGAAGCTTTACTCCCTTATAGGCACATTCCATTAGCGTTAATGACAGCCAGTATTAAAACGCTTTGATAATCTTCGATCACAGTGATTGAATTCTATAATAATTTTAGTCTTTTCTAAAAAATCATGTTCACAGCAAGACTAATAAATGCCAAACCAGCTTCCGAAAACAACAATAGAACAAGATTTTTTTTAACCGAACCGATTATTGTCACACAATAATTTAACGTTCAATTGATAATAATGGTGACATCATATTGGTGGTATGAGACACGATTTCTATGACACCGTTTGATGGGTGTTACATTTTTACAGAAACGACGATGTAGGTACTCAAAAACGTTTCGCAATTACTATTACTATTAATGCTTCACTTATAAATTATAGTGATCAAATAGACAAATCGTTGTAATAAGGCTCCGTTAAGATATAAGGTAAGAAACCATATTTAAAAATATGCTGTGCCCTTTAAATGTGAATAACCAAGTCCTTAAAAACCCTACAAAACTTATAAATACGATCTCTAACATGAGAATTCCGTATGGCATAATATGAATATTATTATTCACGTAACATCGCAGTTATTGACCTACTGGTCTAACCGAGACTCAGCTGTTTCGATAAAACAAATCTATTTTTAGCTTTGTATAAACGTGGCTGGTTGAATGAATATGTAATGACTCTAACTGTAGTGTATAATGAGCCGCCACCACAAATCCTTTTTATTAATTGAGGAGGTTCTTTTCAAAACTTGACTATTCCACTTTTGACAAAATATGATATTTTTTTTTGGGTTGGTAACATTGAAATCTACACGATCCGAAAACAAAAAGGAGAATGCTAATCGATGTATGGGCAATGGTCTAGTTGTTTCTTCAAAACCAAATCAATTTTAGACTATTATTTAATATTCAAAGAACAGCTATCAACTGTAGTATTTGAACAAAAAACATTGGTTTTTTTATGGTAAAAATAAATTGTCACAAACCTCAAAATACAATCAACACTTATTTAAAGTGATATTTGTAGGTACCTTGGGTAGTTTTCTAATCTGTTAGGCTATTTTTGTTTATTTGTTAGAGTAAAGCCCACATACTGTCTGTTACGGCGAAAGGCGTTCGCCGTAACAGCGACGGAATATGGGTTAGGCAGGAGATAAGGGAATTTCTGGGGCTTACCTGGTTCGGGCTGGAGCTGGTTGGAGCTGAGGGCAGGCGCGGGGGCGCGGGCTTGAAGGCAGCAACACACAACACAGTTCACTCAGGGGCACTGGTCGTAGGCGTTTTAGGGAGAGGTGAGCTGGTGGTCCTAGCTCTAGGTCACTGCACACGTATGACGATGATCACGGGCTGAGTTCTATGGCGCGCGCGCGCGTGGATTCTCTTTGAAAGGTCGGAGTACACTGCCGTTGCGCGGCGCCGGCGAACACTTCGTCGAGTATAATTGTCAACTCGCTGTGATTGGCCGATCATTCGTTGCCCAGTCGTTGCACCAATATGCATCTTAATTGACCGGCGCAGAGACGGTTATCCGTCGCGCTGTGGCGCGAACATCTTCCCGGGCCCCAGAGGGTGTTGAGTTAATGTCGAGTGGGTGTGTATATGATGAGCTGGGAGGAATGCACGTGTGTGACTGTATGAGTACAATTGTATGAGGGCTGAAAGCCTGTGTCACGAAGCACAGGGGGCGCGGGGGCGCGAAGCGCCGAAGGCGCATAGGCGCACGGGGCGCGTAAGCGCAGAGGCGTGGGGGAGCGGGGGCGCAGAGGGCGCGTGGGGCGCGTAAGCGCAAGGGCCGCGTCAACGCAAAGGCGTGGGGGCGCGGGGGCGCAGAAGCGCAGGGGGCGCGTAAGCGCAAAGGGCCGCGTCAACGCAAAGGCGTGGGGGCGCGGGGGCGCAGAAGCGCAGGGGGCGCGTAAGCGCAAAGGGCCGCGTCAACGCAAAGGCGTGGGGGCGCGGGGGCGCAGAGGGCGCCGGGGGCGCGTAAGCGCAAGGGCCGCGTCAACGCAAAGGCGTGGGGGCGCGGGGGCGCAGAAGCGCAGGGGCGCGTCAACGCAAAGGCGTGAAGGCGCGGGGGCCGCAGTCAACGCAAAGGCGTGGGGGCGCGGGGGCGCATTGCGCGGGCGCGCGCATAAGCGCGGGGGCCGCAGTCAACGCAAAGGCGTGGGGGCGCGGGGGCCGCAGTCAACGCAAAGGCGTGGGGGCGCGGGGGCGCAGAAGCGCAGGGGGCGCATAAACGCGGGGGCCGCAGTCAACGCAAAGGCGTGGGGGCGCGGGGGCGCAGAAGCGCAGGCGGCACGGGGGCGCAAAAGCGCGTCTGATGTCATGCACCGTATAGGTGCGGGCTGACTACATGTGTTTGTGTGCTGCAGGCTGATGTGTGGGTGCACGTGTGTAGAAGTACTATGCTCTTGTGGTGAGCACTCACGAGATTGAGTCGATTGGCAAGGCACGAATTAAAGGCAGAAAAAACATAAACTTAACACGAGCGAAAAAATAAAGCACGCTATTTGGCACGCGTGGTGAGCATGCACGAGATCTGAGCCGATTTAACACGACACGACCATAAAAATTTCATTACAAAATAAAACGGGGAAAACAACAATATCGTCGTCTAGACGCGGGTGTGTTATACTTAACTAAAGTTATATGTGCAATCTAATTAGTAAGAAAAAATATAACACGAATCGAACACTGTTCTTTGAACACGTTCTTAATTTATTTTTGTAGGTAGGTTAATAATATTTCGCAATGCACTTTGCAACGTCTATCGTGCAGAAAGGGTCATGTAAGGTAATGAAATTAGGAATGTTACGCGATAAGATTTAAAAATCAGAAATTAAAATTAAGTTACGTGATAACTACGAAATATGAGTAAATATTATTTTAACGGGTCGAATGACCAACATGTAATGAAATAGTTAATGGGCTGAAATAGTTATCCTATATATATATAATAGTGGACTGTATTAATAATGTGGGGCTGAATGTCTACGGTAACATGTACCTACTCCTGCGACCCCTCATGCGACCGCTGTGCATGCGAGGACACATGCAGCGTTCTGTCGCTACGCAGTAGCACGGGCAGTAAGGGGTGTTTGGGCTGGCGTGCATTGTGTGGGTGTTGTGTGCAGTTGTGTAGACGTGTATGGGTGGCGGCACGAATCGAGGCAAAAAGTGAAATGTGTACGGTAGGGTTTAAAAACTAGTGGACTGTATGTATCCGGCTCGAAGGACCAAAATATTACGGCGAAAGGCGTTCGCCGTAACAGCGACGGAATATGGGTTAGGCAGGAGATAAGGGAATTTCTGGGGCTTACCTGGTTCGGGCTGGAGCTGGTTGGAGCTGAGGGCAGGCGCGGGGGCGCGGGCTTGAAGGCAACAACACACAACACAGTTCACTCAGGGGCACTGGTCGTAGGCGTTTTAGGGAGAGGTGAGCTGGTGGTCCTAGCTCTAGGTCACTGCACACGTATGACGATGATCACGGGCTGAGTTCTAGGGCGCGCGCGCGCGTGGATTCTCTTTGAAAGGTTGGAGCACACTGCCGTTGCGCGGCGCCGGCGAACACTTCGTCGAGTATAATTGTCAACTCGCTGTGATTGGCCAATCATTCGTTGCCCAGTCGTTGCACCAATATGCATCTTAATTGACCGGCGCAGAGACGGTTATCCGTCGCGCTGTGGCGCGAACACTGTTCCACTACTGGGCAAAGGAAATTGAAATCCAGTCATCTGCCTTGGGTTGTTTGTAATCTGTTGAGTTATTTTTTGTTTAACTATTAAGGTGACATAAAGCCCACATACTGTCCACTACTGGGCAGAGGAAATTGAAAGGAAAGAAAAACCCGGGATCTCTGCTTAGCTACTCGGCCACCGAGGTGTTAAAATGTCAGTTTAGATCAACTAAAAACGGTTTCCTCTTCCAGACTAAGGTCATCTGACCAATCCTATAAGCACAACTTGCTTTTAATTATATTCCATGGGGATGTTCATAGATAGGTAAATAAGAAACGCCATTAACTTCATACACATAGTATTAATTGATTTCAAGAACACAACCAATAGCTTTATTTATTTATTTCAAACAAATAGATTACTGTCAATGCCTGCGTATAGTAGCACATTTAGACGGTAATCCTAAACAAGTAAGTACACAGCATGATTATGTTGTATATATGGCACAGAAATGACTCTTATCTTCAGACAATTTAGAATATTTTGTTACCATTAGAAAACAAGCAAAATATAGTAGGACGATTTGCGTCATGCTGCTGTTGCCGCCGCTGTACTTCTCTTGAGGCTGACCTGTTGCATGCACCACAAACACGTTCCATTCTAGAGATCTGAAAAGGTATTAAAAGCACTAAGATATTGTTTTCCATAGCCTAAACCACTTATTTAAGTGTACTAGCATTACAAAAAAGTAGGTAGATACAAATAGAAACTTAACCAAACAATTCACAAACGCAGTGCAGTACGCATGAATTGGAAGTACCTATTTGAGCGAACACATTAGGGTAATGTCACTGTGTGAAATAGCACGGTTGCATTTTGGATGCTACGCAATAAGATAAACAAAATATATGGTATACGAAGGTCAAAACAATTAACTGGTTGTTCACTTTCATATTTTAACTACTTTTGTAAATGCATATGTCAACTATGTACAACAAGTAACATAAATATTTACCAGATGAAGTGGCACCAAACGGATCAAAATGTTGCTTTCTTCTCCGTTTCGGTTAAAAGGATATGTTCTCTGAGCTACTAACATTGAGCGTCCACAAGGAAAACAGATTCTCCTGTGTCCCAACGCTGGTAACATTGAATGACTTTCTTCATTCACATTTAGTCTATTTTGTAACAATGTGAAACATTCTGTGCAAACAATGCAATCTAAAGACAGCTGCAATCAAAGAAATATACTTAATTAATACCTATGTACGCAAACTATTTATTTTAGCAAAGATATAATTACAGTCTGTTACAGGGAGAGTAGTGCAGTTAAAAAATCAGTTTTTAAGAATGTTGCTTTGACTTTCCTATAGTTATCAAACTTAAAGATTTCCTACACATTACATACACATACATTTGGTTCTGTAATCATAAAAGGTAGTTTAAAACATACCACATGTAAGTAGTACCTAGTTTTTGTTTTAACTTTAATTTTCAGTGCCATGACATGGCACTGCTATGCGATTCTCTAAGCGACACATAGACGCTGCGCGCAATGGCTGTGATCTGCTGTCTCTTTCCAATTCTATGAATATGGAAAAGACAGAGTCAATTCCCAGCGCTCGCGCGGCAGCTGCTGCTACCGAGGCTTTAACTTAGAGAATCGCACTACTGCACTGCAAGGGCATATTGTGATTACACATTTGTAGCAGTCAAACAATATTATTTTCTTACCTGTGTAGGGGTTATCCATGACTGTAACAAATTGAATAATGCATTTGAGGCTTGTTCTAGTAAATGCCGTCGAAAGTTTCTCGGGATCAAAAAAGAACAATTGATACACCTATTTCGGCGGTCGAACGTTCTTAATATCGGCGATAGTTCGTTATTATTCGACATTGTTAATTAGTTCCTAATAAAAATAACACAATGACCACACTAATAAATCTAAAAACGTCTTGTCGTATTGTAAAGAAAACGTCCTGTCGTAATGTTACATTGCACTACTTCGGTAAGCATATAAATCTAAAAACGTCCTGTCGTAATTTTACATTGCACTACTTCGGTAAGCACATAAATCTATAAACGTCCTGTCGTAATTTTACATTGCACTACTTCGGTAAGCACATAAATCTAAAAACGTCTTGTCGTGAATAAATGTAAAGAAAACGTCCTGTCGTAATGTTACATTGCACTACTTCGGTAAGCACATAAATCTAAAAACGTCTTGTCGTGAATAAATGTAAAGAAAACGTCCTGTCGTAATTACACTTTTTGCACTTTTCAAAACACTGAAAACGCTGAAAAAGAAAACTCGTTAGCACAAAAAACGCAATTCGTAAGAGCGAAAACGGTCGATCTCTCAACTCAATCAATAGGTACCAACGAAATGTTGCCATGCCATGCTACCATTGATATAAGAATTGCATATCGATTAATTGTTTAAATCCACGAGTTACTATCGATTAATCGATTGGTTGTTTATTCTGTTGAACAAATATTATGAAAAGGGTGATGCGAGATAACATTAGGATTTTTTTATTATATAAAATCTACTAAAAACGTGGCAAGAAATGATTTATATTAATAACTATCAATTACAACCGCTTTTGATGTAATTATTTCAAAACGTAAGATAGGAGTTATAAAGTAATAAAATAACAATGCGATATAAAAACTGTTACTTACTAGTTAAACTTCATAGTATTTGTTATCGATCTACTACTTAACCATATTATGTACGTACAGTCGATGAAGTATCCGGTCGACCATTTTTTGACGATATTCGCTTGCTCTCGATTTCTAGCGCGCCTACAAACAGTGGCGAGCGCATAGATCATGTGCAAACGAATATCGCCAAAAAGTGGCCGAACTGGAACTTCCTCGACTGTACATAGTACTATCCCATCTGCAAGAATAGAAAAAAATCGCTCCTTTATCTTGCGCGAACTTCAATTCAGTACTATTTATTACCTACATTCAGTAATAACTACCTGTTATTAAAAATACTATTTTAGATTATGGTAGGTATAATATAATGGACCGTTATGTTTGGTACCAAACACATCGGTCCATTATGGTCATTTATTCAGAAACAAAGTAGAAGTCGAGTGAAGATCGCCATGCGGCCATCCTATTCTGGGCAATTAGATTATTAGTATGTTGTGTCTAACTTCACTGTTTCTCTCTTTAAGTGTTTAAACACATTATAAAGCAGAATAAAATATAGTTTTAAACAATATTGACTAGTGATACTGGTGCTACTGCCTACCTTGTCATTTGTTGCTGTGGCAACACTTTTGACTCAATCAGTTAGGTAGCCGGTGATGGAACATGAACAATATCATGTCTTATTAAGTTTGAAAAAGAAACCTATGTTCTAATTAACCGTTCTAAAAGCAAAAAACAATTCGAAATTAAAAAGAATAATTTAAATACAATTTTTATTTTGAAGCATGTGCGAAAATACAAACGAAGCGAAATAACAAAACACACGATTTGGTCAAAAGTTGATAAATCCACTTCGAAATGACATTACCCATTTACATTTTTCTCAAATTCTAAAAAAATTAAATTATGTCCATATACGGCCATCCGGTCGGAGCCGTGGCGCGCGGAGCGAGAGACGCGTTCGCGCCCGACCAATAGGCTATCTGCAATCAACGATTGTACAACCTTAGATCCCACATTCTGAACCTATAGCTGACACCAAAAATGAATTTAATTTTATTGTCTGTTGGATGCTTTTGCAGTCTGTAGTCCATTAGTCGTCTCTTATGACACCTAAGGGAAGAGATGACGGATGAGTAAAAAAAGAAGGACTCCGCGTCACTTATTTTTTAATTGACCCGATGTATCAAGCTAGTATTATTATGTAAATACGGCACTTCTACAAAAGTACAAAAAGCTGATCGGCCGTCATTGTGATGCGAACCATCCCCGCCCTCAGGCCGAGAACGGCAACTTCATAAAAAGACAACATTTTAAAATTTCAACTTCCAAAAACGAGAACTTTCTAAATGACAAGTTCCGAAAACGACAACTTCCTAAAATGACAATATTTTAGAATGTCAACTTCTAAAAACGACAACATTGTCATACATACAAACATTATGAAAAACAAAGCAAGTAATTCAAAGTTACAACACAAACATCCAGTCAAATATTACTTGTTGGTTGAGTCCGACTCGCACTTGGCCACTTTTTGTCCTTTGTACACGTACTTTTTATTAGTATCTACAAACTAACAAACAATTTTATTCATGTTCGAGTGAAGCGCACTTTACTTTTCTCGAATTGCTACTTCCTCATTGCCTCATTGAAACTCAGTGTGTAAAGTTACTATTTCGTACTTTTAACTCCTTGGTCCCGGTATGCTCACTACCTGGCATTACTAAAAAGTATTTTTAAAAACTTACTTTTTAGACATAAAAGAAATTGACACCACTTAGTAAGTTTTCATTTAGTCACTTTCGGAATTTGTCATTTTCGGAATTTGACATTTTCAGAATTTAGCATTTTAGGAATATGTCACTTTTGGAATTTGTCATTTTCGGAAATTGACATTTTTGGAGTTTATCTTTTTCGGAAATTGTCTATTTTGGAGTAGACCTTTTAGGAAGTAGTCGTTTTCCAACATGTCATTTCAGGAAGTTGCCGTTCTCAGCCTGAGGGCGTCCTCGTGTCAGCATTCACACCAGCATTAAGGTTGCTTCACTTGTAAGTATAAAACAAAATAATTGACAATTTATTTAACATAAAAGATATATGTAGGTACCAAAGGTCCTCCACTCAGCAATATGTCGTGGATACCAAGTCACAACCCTACAATCAAGTTTTTGGGGGCACAATCAAGGCTTTGGATGGTGAGCCTAGGCCCTCCGCCTCGCCCATGTCGCCGGGTCATCCAACATCTACAGCTACATCAACATCAGCTTATAATCATCCCACTGCTGGGCACAGGCCTTTCCACATGAACAACAGTACATGGGGAGAATGGGCTTTAACCCAACACGCTGTTCTAATGCGGGTCGGTGGGTTTTAACGACTGCCATCATACGACCACCACAAGAAAGTTAACTTGCCTTCCGAAGCAAGGAGTTTAAGATATTTAAAAAAAAATTGTTCTTAATCTTGCTAATAAATTTATAGCTTACGAGAATATAGAAATTTCACTGCGCGTTAAAAGGTTCACAAAGTGGCTAAGTGGCCTGCTTCTAATATTTTTTTTATGGTGCATTTGACAAAGTCAGGTCTTCACATAAAGTTGCTCACTGGCATTGGCACCTTCGGGCCTTCCAATTATTTCTGTGCAACATATAACTTGATCTCTTGTTTCCGAAAGTAGGACATATAAACGCGTCAATAAGCTGGTGATGGAACCAACAAATGAAATAATTCACAGCGATACAGTTAAATTTATTGTAAACGCTTAAAACTTTATGTATCAATGCGCTGGAATCTGATGTAAAGTTAAAATAATGTCATATCGATGTACATGCTAAAGCTACAACCGTTAGTACTTTTTCACGAACAGCTGTATCGATTTCGCCTATGTAGCGTATAAATTTTAAAGCTTATCAGTGATTACTTATTCGTAGTATTTACTAAAGCCATTAACAACCCCTCACCGTTACATCCCAACAAGCACAAACTAGTTGCTTAAGAGCTTTGGAGCTAATCCGATTATTCCCAAAGGCGCCAAGCTCAAGCGCCAGAGCGTGCACTGCAGACCTTATGCAGCCGCTTTGCAGCCAAAGGGGCACAACTTTTTGCAGCCTACCGTTTCATTAGAACTTCATAATAGTGGCACTAAAGCGTTACAGGAGTTGCAACTAATAATTAACACCACACTAAAGCTCTTGTGGCGCTTATTGAATGAATGATAGGTTTAACAGAACGTATAAAAGATCACTGATCATTCACCTTGTCTCTCATTTATTAAATACATCTGTTGTTCCTGAGTCAGACATTACTGAATACAAATAAATAAAAAGTGAAGTGTTTTTGAGTTATATTTTGTATTATATGAAAGTGGCTAAAAACGCAGTTAGGTTTATCGTGCACATAGTTGATATTATTGTAGTATTTTTAACGCGTTTTTTAAACCTTATAAGAAATATCGTAGAACTATCAAATTTAGAGGCAATATTAAACGACGGCAAGGTGAAAGAGGACTATAAAATTAAATATAGTATTGTATGCCAACCAGGAAAAGCTGAAAACTGCGCATATCAACTAGTATAGTAAAATTGATGTTTTACCAGAGAATTTCTAACCAAATGCTCTTGGTCTGGTAGCGCAAGAGGTGAAGGCACAAAAGTATGTTTAAAACACTATAAAAATGTTTTACAACTGTTTTTTGAACTGATTTACAAATGTGACCATAAGAATAAATTAAACATATGATTACGCAAAGAAGGTTATTTTACTTTATTTTTTTATTATGCCGCACCAAGCTATAACTAGTTTTTCTCTGTAACTGGTCCGTTATCACTAATTGCGAAAACAAAATCGACGGGTCCCTCGCTTATGTTTGTTCAACTCGAACTTGGCGCATAATTTTTGTTTCTTACCAATGAATCCCATAAGGATAAATTAAATTAATAGAGTTTTATAAATGAAAGCTAAATTACTCTCACGTAATTGAGTTAAAAAAAATACGTGTTATTTAATACATATTTCAATTACAGAATTCTCACACACGGTTGTCTTTTTTAATTTCTGCATATTCTGATAAACTCTCCGTACTTTCTTGCGATATTCACCAGCTCTTAGTTTGAACTTCCATGCTTTTAGATCCATATTTCTTTTAAACTGGCTCAACTATTTTATAAAATGTGATTTGATTTCTCCAATAAAAATAGCAGAATGTATCCAAATGAGTAGGCAATGTCCATTACGTTCCTGCTTCTATTGTGAAACCTTAATGTCGCTATTAGTAAAACAGTCGATCAAATTGCTACTTAAGTCTGCGCAAAAGTACAAATTACTTCTGCAATAAAACTTTCAGTGGCAGAATAGTGATAAATATATCTTTTATACAGTTCCGTTAAAAAGGCTGCGGTTAAAGTCTTTATGCAGTTCTGAAGCGCACAGCAGCGGCAACAGAAGCTTTTTAGCAGCTTTAAGCTTTAACGTTTTAACTCTCTTTAAAGCTATAGACGGCAAATGGGTTGTAAAATGAACTCTTATAAAGCCTAGAGTGGCATTTGGTTTAGTTTCTGCTACCCCTAGTGATATTTACAGCTATGAGCAGTTACGGAAGCAATAGTAGAACTTACAACCACTTTTTGAACCCCTAAAGCGTTACTGTACAGCTAAAAGTTGCAAAATAGGCTGCTATTTCCACTAGTGTGCTAGTACTCATATGAGTACACGGCGCAAACGCGAGGCTCGACAGTGCAACGAAACAACTGCTTCAATAATTACTTTGCTAAATTTTTAGTCATCTGCGTACATATAAGTTTATAAGGATTTTTTTTAGATTCTAATGCTTTAGATTATATCTAAAGTCAATAGATTCATTTCATCAGCCTATAAAGCCAATACAAGTGATATCTACGTCACTTCCGTGATACATGTTACAATAATTGTAACGTGAATCGAATATAAATTATTCAAATTTGCATAGACAATGTAACTACAGAAGTTGAATTAAATAACGAGTAAAAATAAAACTCAAGTAAAAAGTGAATCGTAAAAAAACAATTTAAAATAGCTTGGGCTTGAGGAACATCGATGACATTATTTGACGCTTAGCGGCACGCTCGTCACTCCAAAACGTTTTCCCATATTAGTTCCCTACAGCATTCTCCGTCATGCGATTAGTAATTCTCAGCTCAGTCCGTTGTACCTCCATCTTATTTTTTTTTGTGGTTTTATAAATAAAATTCTTGGTTTAATCATAGTCTAATGCACAATTTTATCAAGACATTGTTGTCACTGTCATTAATGTGATGTTGTCATTGTTGTGATAAGGAGCACTAAAGTTTCCGTTTCTAAGTTACATTAACATTTTTACATTTTACGTTACGTTACACTAACCCACAGAACAGTTCTCTCTTCTGTTCTGTGTGTTACATTAAAGATGTTGGACCTTTGCTAAAATATCACACCGACTTCTTATGAGAATTCGAAAATGTACTGTTTTGTTTCATTTGGTAAACACTCAAGCCCGTTCACGACCTTTCATTTGCTAAACACTCATGAACAGTTAATAATCCACCATTATTTCACAATTATATACGTCAAAAACAAATTAAAAAAATAAATCTGCAATGACAACTCTTTGAACGATTCTCTACTCTTTTGAACGATTCAAAGGGTTTTTTAATTAAGTTTATTGAATGAATACATTTTGACATTGACTTTGACTTAACTTTCGCAAGAAGCTCTACCCCTCTTACCATCAAATACCATCAGCGTTTATGGCAGCCAGCATTAAAGTAGAGCTTTGATAATAGTCTTTTCTAAATAGTCATGTTCACAACAAGACTAATCAATGCCAAACCAGCTTCCGAGAACAACAATAGGACAAGGAAGTTATTTAACCAAACCGATTCTTGTCAGACAATAATATAACATTCAGTTGATAAAAATGGCATTAAAAAGCACACATTAAAACACAAGTTAAGGTTTACAAAATACACATTTATTTAGTTAAATCACAGATTACTGTTAATCAAACCGTTTTTATAATTGTTAAGCTTTTACTCGCGAATTTATCACTAATTAAGTGTCGTTATTACTAAATTCTTTACAATAAACATTATTCATTACTATCTTTTGCAAATCATTGTTAAGTAGGTAAGTACAAATCATAATTAAATACATACTTCGGAGACAACAATGGTGACATCATTTTGGTGGTTTGAGACACGATTTCTATGACACCGTTTGATGGGTGTTACATTTTTACAGAAACGACGATGGACGAAATAGGTACTAAAAAACGTTTCGCAATTACTATTGCTATTATTGCTTCACTTACAAATTATAGTGATCAAATAGCCTAATCCTTATAATAAGGCTCCGTTAAGATATTAGTGGCACATTTACCTGTATTCGCTTGAAAAAGGTAAGAAACCATATATAAAAATATGCTGTGCCCCTTAAAAGTTAATAATAGTCAAGTCCTTAAAAACCCAACAAAACTTATAAATACGATCTCTAACATGAGAATTCGGTATTGCATAATATAAATATTATTATTCACATAACATCGCAGTTATTGACCTACTGGTCTAACCGAGACTCTCAGCTGTTTCGGTAAAACAAATCTATTTTTAGCTTTGTTTAAACGTGGCTGGTTGAATGAATATGTAATGATAAACCGTCACGTCGCGTCATGCGAAGGTCAATGTATAAAAATAAAGACACACCGCCAACGTTACATGGATTGAATGTAAATAGAAAAGGTGCTGGTGAAGTAGGAAGGCAAAAAGTAACGGAAAAACCTGGTAGCTTCCTTATTATTGTATCTGAACCAGCAAACGAGAGTACGGCGCGCTCAGCCTGGTGGTGCGCGGCCGCCGCAGTCGATGGACGCGCGCGGCACCGAGGGCACACGCGGCCGTGACGCACCCTGGAGGTTCAGTTCTTATGCCGCAATGCCCAGCAATGTTACAAAATGCTGCTTGTATCCGGTCAATTCAGACGGATTCTGGATCCGGTCTAGCCAGATGCCTACCAACATGCTACTGTATTCAAGATCATATTATAAAATAATAAAACATTTATTTCGGAACAAGTAGGAAAATAGTAGTTATAGTTAGAAAAATTAATAACTTATAAGTACTTTGGACTAATGGACGACTGTCAATGTCACACTGACATTGACAGTCGTCTGTCAATTCTAAATTACAGTGTTGCCGTTCGGAAACGGTCGTTTAATTCCATACAGACCCCTGCCCCGATCGGAAGGCTCCGATCGCTAGCTCAATCCATCGGGCAAGGAGAGGCAGTTGCTGTGGCTCATCGCGGAATCGAACCGCAGTCCCATACTCGCCAACTAGCAACTTTACAATGCTGCCCTAGCTACAAGCAGGAGGGCAAGTTATTCTCCTTCAACAACATACTAAATCTAATTAGCCAAATTAAAATAATGCTAAATTATCTTATTCACCAAAGCTTATTTTCTAAAAATAAACAAACATCATTTAGATACACCCGTGCCCTCGCCATTTTGTGCCATTGTCGGAGCGAATAAGTGAAGGTAGACCCTTACGCGACACGAAACGATCCAACGCGACGACGAAGGCCTCCGTGGACAACGAAGAAACTCCCAAGAGGACGGCCTTAGTAGCCAGGCACAAAAAAAAACACAAAATATTTACCTACAACTCGGGCATTGCGAAGGTTGATCGGTTTTACCGAGAAAGGTCCAGCAGAACCCGTTGCGTGCGACCCCCAAGAACGGACGAGACTGAGTGACTCGGTCCGAAGACAGACCCCCCGTCTGCGGCTGCACAGGTGAAGATGTCCACTGTGACAAAATAAACACCAAAAGAGCATTACACAAATCAAGCTCGAACAAACAATATTCAAAATTACAAATTACGTTACCTAGTAACACATCCAACAGACGTCAACCGTGACGTACTGGCCTATTGAAAGGCTCATGGGAAGTTTCTCAATTTCCAAAACTTGTGCATAGTTATGGAAATGGTACACATACACAATGACTCTAAACTATGCGGAGTCGAGTCGTCAAACTGTGTACATAATAGAAACAAAAAACAAAATAGTTGGCACTGCCAGCAGTGTAAAACGACCCAGAGCTGTCTGGGTGCCTAGTAGGACCCGTCCTAGTACCCGAGCCCAAGTGTAGGTCAATTGGGCCAGGTGACAAAGTGTGGGTCTGCCCGATCTAGACCAATGCCTGTGCCGTTATCCCTGCGGGCGAATCGGTAAAAGGCTGTTAACCTACAACGGTAAATTCATTACCGTTACCGAAATTGACATTCTCAACATATATGCATGTACCGAGGAGAGGGTGACTTGTGTTAGCCCCGTCAAACTCCTAGTAAGCATGCCACCAAACAATGTTGCACAAAATTAAAATTTCAAATTTAAGATTTAAGTCCGCCGATTGGCTACCTTAGGTAGCGACAACAATTGTCGCGCGTGTGCGTCTACCAATAACCCCTCTTCCACAGCGCCACGCAAACTTCCTAACTGATGTGTAGGAAGCCTATCAGGTATCCTGGGCCCTCCCATTGGTGGCGGTGTGGATGGCTGGACATCCCCTATCCGTCGCCTTTTAATGTCGCAGGCCGCCTGGACGACATTATCATTGATCTCGATTATTTGGGCAAAATCATTTTCATATGCCGACCATACCTCTTTGTTGGACGGTGGAGTTGCCTCCGACAAAACCACCATGGCGGTCTCAACCAAAGACACCCGCTGCTTCAGTTGCTCCGCCCTTTCGAGGATGGCGTCGTCTCGCTCACTCCGGGACAGCAGCCCCTGCACGGAACCGAACCATCGCAGCTCCTTGGCCAGGACTGCCTCCGCCATCGCGTTGTCAACAAAAAACAAAATAAAAGAGGGATGAGATTTATGACCAACAATAGCACAAAAGGCAGAACAATGTTCCCTACACGCATACCCTTTTAATTACAATGTAGCAACAACCAAAATTAATAAGTACAAAAAAAAAATTATACGGGTTTGCACTTACAAATAAGATGTACAATTAGTATTACATAGTCCCTATGCATAAATTAATCAATTCAAACCAATATAATGACTAAATAAATCCTAAATTGGTTTCCAAAAAGGAAGGCACCAACAAAACAAGACGTGCCGTTACCATTGTATAAACCGTTATAACAATCCAACTGAATTTCAAAAAAGGTAGGTAACACCTAACGTGCAAATAAACTCTCTGGTTGTTTCCAAAAGGCACACAATAAAATAAAAAGTGTTCAACCGATTTCACATTACACAATGATGAACCAGTAAATCAAACTTAAATTGATTTCCAAAGAAAAATATAAATACAAATAAAATGTTTCTTAATATTACATACGCCACTATGTAAACAAATCATTTACCAAACAAATGTTACAAATGAATGGAACTCAAATTAATGAAACTAAATTATTTTCAAAGAAAGAAACAACTTATGGGAACAAAATAAATGTTACATAGCCGCCATGTAAACAAAACAAGCAATAAATCAACCCTAGTTGATTCTAAAGCAGCCACAATAAACATTAACTGTTCAATTAATGATAGATAGGCCAAATTTACTATGTAAACAAACAATTTATAAAGTAACATAACTGCTGCTGCTGTGGGTCACCCTAAACTGTGGTCCAGAGAGGTCATCGACTGACTTCCCTAATAGCGAGTCTCTGCTACCAAAGAAGGCACGGTTCAGAGGTCCTGTTCCGGTGAACCTGTAGACAGCACCCTCTCGAAATAAAACTATCTTATTACTATTAAATCAATTAAAATCCTACTTATTATTATAAACAAAAATAAAAGATAACTTACATACTATGAAGACGGTGACTGTGCGTACCCGACGCCGCTTCGCCTCCTCGAGGTCCTCAGCTCGGCCGCAGTCCGCCGCGCTGACTGGCTTCGGGCTGCTGTGGTGGTGGTCGATCTTGTGGCTGCTGTGGTGGGTGGAAGGCCCTAAGCGTCCCGTCTACCCCAACAGAGCTCTCAACCCCAGAAAAATACGTACCACTTGCACAAATCACTCCACTGTTCACGCCACGCCGCGTGTCCGTGTCAACCAAACAAGTAACTGGTTTTAGCTAGCCCGCCCTGGTACTATTCAACTAATGTTTTAAACTGCACTTAATTATTACGGACCCCCGAATCAAACAATATGTGCCTTACATATCAAATTACAAATACAAAGTAAATATTCTGTACGCGACTCCGCAGTCAAGTTAACCTCACCATATTATCAACGTGAGTGTCACACTGACATTGAAAGTCGTCTGTCAATTCCAAATTACAGTGTTGCCGTTCGGAAACGGTCGTTAAATTCCATACAGTATACCTACACCTTCAGTGAGATGAACAGGTGAAAATTAGTTATCCCTGGACACGTTTCCAAGGATAACTGAAAAGTAAAAAATAATTTAAAAGTGAAATATTTTTTTAAAAAACAAGCTTTTATTTAAATGCGCTGAAAAAAAAACTTTTACTATAATAACAACTTATATCGTCATTACACAATTTATATGATAACTAAGGTTGTTTCGCGATTTGCTATATATTAACAATTAAATTAAATAACTTGATGCGGTTGTTTTTAACTATTAAAATTTTCAATCTAAGAAAATACGAGTACATACATCTCGCTACAACCTTTTATATCATTATAAATTGTGTTAAAGTTTTAAAGTAAAAGTTTATTTTTTTCTTTTTAGCGCATTTAAATAAAAGCTCCTTTTTTAAAAAGGTTTTTTACTTTTTTTTATTATCAGTTCTGCCAACATTGTTACATTACAGCATAGATCTAAAATGGTAATATGAATAATAATAGTTACAATGCAACAACATTATAGGCAAACACAACATGACAACAATGAAAAATAATCGGAAGTAATTTCGGAAAATTATATGAACATTAGTTAATTCAAGTACTACAGAGAACTACAAAAATAAATCACATTAAAAAAACAAACATAAAATTAAGACACATAAAATTATATTAATAATTAGTCAGAGACTAGGCAATGAGGACAGCAAAAGCAGTCCTCTACCATAGTCCACTTTTCACTAAATTGAGACTGCACATGTGCTCAACGTGACAACGACAGTTGGTGAGCCCATTGCCGCTCTAAGCTGTATGTGCAGTCTTTAGTCCGTTAGTCGCCTTTAACGACACCCAAGGGAAGAGGGGTTGGTAGTATATTCTTTTATACTATATAAAAGAATATACTACCAACCCCTCTATAATTATACGCGACACGGTTAATTATTAATATAATATCGATTAAGGAACATTCGTGTTTAATCTAAATATAAAAAACAAAGTCGGGTTAGTTACACAATTCTCAACTCTTGCACCATGTGTATGAATAATTCCGGAAAAAATAAGGATATTTCTTTTTTTTTAAATTTTAAACATTTAGTAAAGATAAGACTGCTTTATAAATTCGTAATATTTGATTATTTGCGGAGGACGCGGGTTCGATTCAACACAGAAGAAAATTTTTTCAACGTTTCGTTATCTTTGAACTAATTTAAATTTAGTATGTGTCAAATTACACTAATCCTTATTTTATACCTTTTGAAATACACGTTTTATTAAGTACCTCTACCTACTTACCTTATTTTAGTTTTCCCCCCTATTTTTTTAAACGTATAACAGGTGTCAGCCCTATCAGAATAGGTATAAATTTTGCGCGTTGTTAGAGAGCTTGGACTCTGTAGGGTAGTTACTCATGTGGCTCTACTACTCAGTCAGTGTCACTCATTTAGCACCACCCAGGGGTCACGTGTAGGGTCTCAAGGGTAAACCTACGGACGCGAGTAACTTTAACCCCGTTGTTACGGCGAAAGGCGGTTCGCCGTAACAGCGGCGAAATAAGGGTTAGGCAGGAGATAAGGGAATGTCTGGGGCTTACCTGGTTCGGGCTGGAGCTGGCTGGAGCTGAAGGCAGGCGCGGGGGCGCAGGGGGCGCGGGCTTGAAGGCAGCAACACACAACACAAGTCACTCCACTAGGCACTGATCGGAGGCGTTTTAAGGAATAGTTGAGCTGGTACCAAGCGCTCTTAATTCACAAACACTGTAGTCGTGGTTGTTCGCGGGCTGAATTCTTGCGCGGGCGCGCGTGGATTCACACGGAATGCTCGAAGCACACTGCGTGGGCGACCGCGTCATCCCGCGGTCTAGGAGGTTCGTCTAGTATAATTGTCGACTCGCGGTGATTGGCCGATCATTCGTTGTCCAGTCGTTGCACCAATATGCATCTTAATTGACCGGCGCAGAGACGGTTATCCGTCGCGCTGTGGCGCGAACATCTTCCCGGGCCCCAGAGGGTAGGAGGGGGGGGGGAAGGAATGGAAATTAAAGGGGAACTACAGCCCTGATTCGTGCTGTGTTGAGTTAATGTCGAGTGGGTGTGTATATGATGAGCTGGGAGGAATGCACGTGTGTGACTGTATGAGTACAATTGTATGAGGGCTGAAAGCCTGTGTCACGAAGCACAGGGGGCGCAGGGGCGCGAAGCGCCGAAGGCGCATAGGCGCACGGGGCGCGTAAGCGCAGAGGCGTGGGGGGGCGGGGGCGCGAAGCGCCGAAGGCGCATAGGCGCACAGGGCCGCGTCAACGCAAAGGCGTGGGGGCGCGGGGGGGCCGCAGTCAACGCAAAGGCGTGGGGGCGCGGGGGGGCAGAAGCGCGGGGGCCGCAGTCAACGCAAAGGCGTGGGGGCGCGGGGGGGCCGCAGTCAACGCAAAGGCGTGGGGGCGCGGGGGGGCAGAAGCGCGGGGGCCGCAGTCAACGCAAAGGCGTGGGGGCGCGGGGGGGCCGCAGTCAACGCAAAGGCGTGGGGGCGCGGGGGCGCAGAGGGCGCGGGGGCGCAGAAGCGCAGGCGGCGCGGGGGCGCAAAAGCGCGTCTGATGTCATGCACCGTATAGGTGCGGGCTGACTACATGTGTTTGTGTGCTGCAGGCTGAACTCTTCGCGTGTCCTGCATCCGAGAAGTCGACCTCTGTACACCATCCCATCGGATGGTGTACAGAGGTCGAACGGATAATGCTTCTTCTGATGCGGTGCAGCAGGTTCCCTGGTACACCACCAGCTCCACCATCATTTCTGAATACACCTATAGGCAATGTCCATGCCTGGACTACGACGGACATCACCGCGATCACGATCAAAACGTACATCGCGAACTTCATTTTGTCGTTATCCATCAACACTGATTCAAAAAAATGTGAAAAGAACGTGGCGAGATTGATGACGCGTTCCAACAACGTTTCGATAAAGTTTGAAAGGCGAGAGACGAGGGAGACGTCTGTTCGTTCCAACGGCTACCGAAAAACTAAGCTCGCAGCTCACGCGGCTGGCCTCGGCACGAAGTTATGAATGAATTCTGTCGGGGGAAGTGGGTCCCCACTTCTGTCTAGTAATGAGAGGCGCGGCGAACGTTTCACGTCGTGGTTAGGGTTACCATATAGGCTCGGACTTCATGCTTCAAATTCGGCAAGTAATCGACTACACGCGCTCCGTTTTGAATCCGGAGAGAAATTTACTCAGTCGGTCTCTAGCACTTGCGTTGGATAGTCCTCCAGTCGACAATGGAAAGTTTAACTTTAGTTGGAATTGTATGCTTAGCTGTAGCCGTTAAGAGGCCTATTACTTACATCTCGACTGTGATTTTTGGGTAAAATGCCTATTTTCGCATTTTGTTGTAATTCAGCAGTTATATTTATCGTTTTTATCGAAATAGGATAATAAATTCATGCTTAATATTACAAATGACCTTCTGCGAGGATAAGCTGAGTTCGGACGGCCGGCGCATTTGAAGTAATTTTGCACTTGTATTTATCGTTTTTATCGAAATAGGATAATTAATTAATTATAAAATATTTATTCATTATGAAGTAACGATTATTCTGGTATAAATTTTGCTCAATAATATTATCGCAGATAGGAGAAATTCACGGTTAACTTTAAGCAATTTTCGAAGTTTTTTGGTTTAGAATAAGATTTTTTTTCTATATAAAATCAATGATATCTAAAAATTCCCAGGCCACTACGCACTTTAAAACTATATAAGTGATAACATTCAATTTTTTTTATTTCATTTGTTTAGAACAATAGTTCAATCTAGGAGCTCAAAAAAGTGCCTTCGCGCATTTTATGAAAATCTTTCTCTGCAATTTTGGGTTTAATTAAAAATCTTTATAATTGAAATTTTGTATTCACAGTGCTATATAGATATAGGATAAAATGTTTACCAGAAAAAAACAACCAGTCTCTGGAAAGCTCGAACGGGATTCGAACCCGTGCCCTTTGGATTGCCGGTCCACTGCTCTAACCGCTAAGCTACCGAGACCCCAGAAGAGTCTTCAATTTTTTCTAGTAGTGCTGCAAGCCAGCTGTATTACGTCACTGTGAAGTGTGTGTGCGTGTGTGTTTTTCTAGTAAACATTTTAATTAAAAAGTTTAGCAAAATTTACAAAAAGCGAGGCCGCTACGCATTATTCCAAAAGCTATTCTACATTATTCAATAAGTCAAAATTGTTAATGTATTTTTGTTTCCGAGATCCGTAACGCCAAAATTGGCCATTTTACGCAAAAATGGCAGTCGAAATGTAATAGGAAACAGAGGAAAGTGAAAAGATATTGGGTTCATCCTTTTCCGATAGCCCGCATAAGTAACGGAATATGTATTCTACAAGTCTTATACAAAAATTAAGTCCGGACATGTCCGGACTAATCCGGACGTATGGTAACCCTAGTCGTGGTGCGATAAATAAACATGACGCAATTTGTGCACTGCTTCACTTTTCACCAGAAATAACGAACTCGCCGGAGTCAAGGCTGCGGTATAATTTTCATTATCTCTGAGATTAAAGAATCAGAGGTTATACATGAAGTCCTTTGATAGACATAAGATTATACATTTCTAATTTATCAGCCGTGTTGTCGCTTAGAGTGTAATTAGACAAATCGCCTTTCTGCTTTAGTGGAGCACCATGTTTGATTTCTAACGGAGGAGATACATATTAGGCTCGTTTTATTTAATGGTAAAGCTTGCTTTTAGTAAAACTGCAGCTAACTACCACTAGCTAATCTAAGTCTGTCGCTATAAAAACTTTAACAGCATTGTCATGTATAGGTATTCTGGGTGTAGCGCGTCTATACTTTTACCCGCCTGCTAAGATTAGTTAGGTTTTGCGTTTCTAGGTCGCGCGTATCTATATATTTTCTCGTCAATTAATCAATGATTGACATAAAAAATATGAAATTGACGAACCCTATATATGTCGTATTAAGTATGTTACGTCGGAAGCGGCGATTGCCAAAGCAATTACGGTGTTAGTATCAATTACGCGTTCACCTAATCGTGCGCGTGATTGTGTTAAGGACACACTCGGATGTAATCGGACGCGATCGGGAGGTGTCGGGTCTCTCTCGTGTTGTTTCAGTCGCCAGTCGCTATACCGCAACCCTCTCATTATTTTGATCTTTATGTTGAGACATCACACTAGCACACAAATTAGAAATTGCAAAAGTTGCTTACATTAAATTTTATATTTTGGTATTTTGTTCTAGATTAGGTTATTTTTTTAATCATCAATTTGTTTTACACTCACACCAATTAGGTTTAAAGCCCAAGATAAACTTCTTTTGAAACTCGTTATAATGTTAAGATAACAGATACATAGGTATACAGTAACATAAAAATGCACCCAGACCCGAAATAAATTTAGAAAAGCAGTTTTTCTCTAAATTAACCCAACCGGGAATTGAACCCGGGATCTCAGAGATGGCGCGACGCCACACCCGACGTGTCAACCCGGTTGTATGCGGAGAGATAAAAGGGATAACAGTCAAATACTTCATTTCACTGGAAAGATGAATGTTACAAATGTTTACTTATAATTACAAATATCCCGATAATAATTAAATGTAAATGATGAAAATATATAAGAATATAACTAATGTAAATGTTGAAGTTGGTGTAAAATGTTAATGAGCGAAACCTATCATTATCGCGAAAGAAACTGCAATGAAGTGTCATAGTGTACACGCGGCGCGGGGGCGTGACGGCCGATTGATGGCCTTAATACCGCGCGGACCGCGGACGTCGTCGTCGCTTTAGGTATGTCGAAATACCTGTGATCCGTAGTAAACCGATCATTATTCCAAAAGGGTTTACAAAATAATGAGGATTAGTAATGTTGATGATGATGAGACAAGATGATAGACAAATTATCTTTTTGCTAAATGGAAATGTTAGGTACAATGTGTTTTTGATAAGTTACTAAACTAGTTAAAACTAATAAATGTAAGTGTAATAAAACTAAGATAAGAACTGCTGTTTTTCCTTTCACTCTGTTCACTTCACACTTCATTGAACACTAACTTTTTAAGGACCAACGACGGTAGTATTTTTTAATTTTTATTTTATTGTGCAATGTGAGAAACATATAGCACATAATAATACATAAAAACAAAACATCAAGTATATTACATAGGCCAATGAAGTTTCTGCAAAAAGACAAAACAACCTGAGTTTATACACATTCGGTTTTAGAACCTTTAACTCCGTTTCACTATGAAATTTACGCACTCGAGCACTATCACACTCACTTATGTCACTCAGTTGACATTATGCTGGTGGAGTGTGCGGGCGGCTGGCGCCCGTTCGCACCGCCGCCTGCCCTGCCGCGCTCTCCAGGGCGGGAGGCGCCTCACCCTCCGCTCTGCTGCGAGGCCGCATTTGACGACAATTGATTATTGTTCCTAGTGATATAGCTACGGCTAGGATTCCATACAATAATGCATATTGATGGATGTCGTGAGATGATACTGGGTCGAAATCTGAAGATAACTGCATCTGTCAGCGACTGTATCCTTTTCTCTATCTCGATTGTTAATAATTGTTCGTTGTTCAGGTTGCATTGCTGTTATTTAAACTCGTATCTGGCTGTCCCATACTTAATAATATTTATGATATGATTAATCAGAGCTATAAAGTTCATTTCCAAATTTTCATTCATATCACATATTTAAAAAAATATATTTACTGATAAAGTAATCTAAGAAATGTATAGCTTACGAGACGAAAATAATAAAATAATTTACAACGATAACATTGAAACGTATTATAAACGACCCATCCGCTTACTGCTACATATTAATGCGCTGGAATCTGGCGAGACGCCACCATCATGCGAAAAGGACAGCCAATTTCATAAGAATAAATTATCACTCGCATTTTTTCATTAGTGGTAAAATCAATGCGAATGCAAAGCTCACAGCATTGCCTGTATATGGCAAGGCGCGCCAGTGAACCGGGTCTACGTACGCGTATAAAGTATGAAATAAATGCGTGTGCTAGTGCGATGTTTGTGAATGTAAGGGTGTTGGACAAAAAAAGCGCTCGTCTGCTGGCAAGGATGTGGGGGGAGCGCACACGCAGCGCACACAGCCTTCAGGCCGCACGCTATTCGCTTTCCCGCGCATCGCATGATTTCAGCCTGATGAGACAGATATACGTCTGCGTACCTCTCTTTCTTGCAAGTCACGTAGGCCACTGTGAGTTGTGACAATTAGTTATTCGATTTGATTCACGATTAAATCTCAGTTTAATGTTATTTTAACATCTAATAGCGACATATCATCTGCTATCTTTACATTAAGGTGATTTTAGTTCGACACGTTTTTAAAACTTTTACACACTTTTCACAAAATTGTAAGTTATTTTAAGAAATGCAATAATGGTATACGAGTTTTCGGAGCAGGACAAATTGGGACCGCTACAAAATGAGACGCAACCAACAAGTGTCATTCCGCACTCATGATAAGCATGTAAATTAATATTAATCGTGTGACAAGTATTTAATTTATTGGTTTAGTTATCATTTCGCACGCTTTGCGGTTAACGTGATTATCAGTGTCAATGAGTTCATGTTATTTGATGTCGGAGCTAACAACATAATTGTTAATAACTTCTGCGATGATAACAAATAAATTTGTATAACATATAAATACGCCTACAGGTGGCCGGTACGAATATTAATTAGAACTGGCATATAAATGTGATTTTTTTACCAGTTTTAATCGGAGATGAATTCAATATCATGGTCGGACATATGTATCGGATTGTTCGATGCAGAGCCCGGATTTGTGATCATAGTGAAACAGCGTGGTGATTAAATCAATACCCATCTGTTGTAGCGATGACTTGATTCTAATGACGGAGGTCTTTGCCCAGCAGTGGGACAGTATCTACAGAGACTATACATTAAGGTTACAGGCAACAGTTGCAATTCGATATGACTCACTACATAGTCTATATATTTATAATTTTGGGCGGTGATGTCACAACAGTCACCTTTTGCTATTCGCTGCTAAGGTTTATCTCTAAATAGAGATTGTGGATAATAATTGGTCTTCGAAAACTGACATGATTACTGGAATGTGACTTAGTGGAGAATATCCAAATACAAAGCATTGTTTTACATTGCGGTTTGTATGACTGGTACTACATCCAGTGAAATTACAGGACATAGAGTCATAGGAACTAAAAGTTCAGGGTCGTCATCGCGCGCGTGACGCCGCCGGTGTCGTGTGCGTCTGTGGCAGCGGCGGCCGCGCGCCTTCACAAGCGCCGATGTGCTCGTTTGCCGGCTCAGTAACAGACAAAAATACCTCTCTTGTTACGCTCCTTGTGTTTGTTAACATTTTATTTCGAATACTGTAAGTAATTTTGTTAATTAATAGTTTCATGTCATTAGCTTAAAGTACATACAACATGTTAATTTATAAATTTAATATTAGTTTGGTAACGTTTATGAATATGCATATTGCGTAAGATTTAAGAGGATTAAACCCTTATTTCATCTAAAATATTCCTTGGCCAAACCAATTGGCTACACTGACGTCAGCTTGTTTGATGGAAATGTTCAAGAACGTTCTGTTTTAGTGCTGTGAAGATGAAGCGTATAAAGTTGCTCTTTCGATAATGAGAATGCATATTAAATGCATGCTGTGTGTATTTTTAGAATACTGCACGCTGCATGCTCGCTTGCATGCCACATTCTGGGGTTTCTGCAGAGTAAAACTAATGTTCTAATATTAATTCAGTAGGATAGGTTAGGTTAGACTTGTGACCAATATCGGAGGGGGGCTGTGGGCTCACGACCTCCCGACCTCCCGGGTGCACAGCCCCCGGCACTTCCCGGCATGCGCCCTGTGATCGCTTTATAGACTCTTAACGATGAGAAAGCTTAATTTTTTTGGTGTATTTTGTCGCAAGTTCTTGCAAATAGTAATAATTACATGATTCCTAAGTTAGTAAATTAAATGAGTAATGCTGTGCTCAGGGCCCGCTCCTCGAATTCTCCCATGAGGATATCAGCGACAACAGATGATACAGAGGACCCCATAACTTCACCCTCTGTAACCTCCCCCTCTAGTAAACTTGCTTATTCCAAAAAAGGTAGCCAGATGTTATACAATGCTCTAATAGTACTGCATATCCGTTGGGCATATTTTGGTCAGCTAGTATTTAATAGGTAATTTCAATGCAATTCGGTACTGGAGGACATGTAAATAGAGAACAAAATTAAATTTAAAAACTAATTAAAAACTGTACTTACTAAATTAAATCTCTAAAAATGTCGTTAATAAAAGCGTGTTCATCCGTTAATGGTAGTAGACCGGTGTTTTCGTTCCCATATATTTTATTTCACGTAAGATTTAATTTGCTAAATAGACGATAAATCAAATTTTACATCGAAAATACAAAATACAAACTGAGTCTTAAAATTCCTAAGCTTTATTTATAAAGTCAAAATGTTTGGTGTTAAAGAGTTTTTAAAGCCATATTGACTATTATAGCCATGCATGCTGCATGTTTTATTTTGATATTGCATTCTACATGCTTGCTTGCATGCATCATCTTTGTATTCTTGTGTTTATGTCTTCTGTGTGTTCTGTAAACGAGTGTTTTCCTCATCAATCCTAAAGGATTATGTTTATTTATTTGGAGCAATAAAAGTCAACGTATGTGACAAATACGTTTAATTTTGGTAAAAAAATACTTACTAGGTAAAAATACTATATTAAAAATACACAGAAGAAACTTAAACAACAATTTACTAAGAATTAAATACAAAATTAACATTAGATAAGATCATCACTAATTATTACAACACATTGCAATTAGAGAGAACGAAAACAATTTGGACTTTATAGTTACAAGCTGTTCTAGGCAACAATAGAATGTACTGTACAAAAAACTTTTGAAATATTTCAATTAGATTCAACGATAAAACGTCTTATTACACACTGCAAAACGTGTCGAAATATGTAAATGTAGTATATCATCAGTCTAGTACTTAATTCGAAAACAGGAAAGAAACATAATGATTGTATTCAATTTTCTCCCGTTGGACATAATAAATGAGTGGTTTATACATGTATAAAATAAAAGCAAACTAACTACAAACAGTTTTCGTACGTTCATGGTAGTAACCTGGTTCACACCACACTAAAGGCTCAAAGAGATCATTTGAAGTGAATTACTGCACGACGCAAGTTGAGGTGGCTAATAACCGGTGGCTGCGGATAGCCTTTACATGTCGTTGAATATTCGTAGAGGGCAAAAATCTAAGGAAGTTCTTTCGACTACAAACACATTAAACATTAAATCTCTTTGCTTGACTAGCTTGATCCAAACATCGACAAACATCGAGACATCGACCGGCTGACGCGGTCATTATTGCTTAGGCTAAGATGATCTAAAGACTGATGCAAGTAAGACAAAAATGTGATTTAGAAACTTGTGCAACGAAAAATTGAACGGTTACGCTTTATTAGGAATTAATCTCAGTTATAATCTAGCTCACACAAGTGTCTAACGTGCTTAGCTTTTCATATTAGTCGCACTCGTAGCTGCTACGCCGTAGCTGCCGCTACGACACCTTCGCTTGGATCGTTTGTGGATGTTTAAGCAAAGTTTTCGAACTTAAGGTATATCTTGGAGGGCTATTCGATCGACTCTTGAGAACTGTATAATGTTTACATTGTCATATCCTTTATCTTCCATACATGCAGGTACCGAATATTTACTTTCTTGCGATACGGAGTGTTGTTGTTAACTCGACACCTCGCTTGCGCTCTTTTATTTTGTGTAAGTAACAGCCAATCATCGCTAGCTAACTAGTAGGGGCTTGCTATTACCTACGTAAGCAGTTTTAGAACTCTTAAAAAAAAAAGTTGAAAAAAGGATATTTTCGTTTTAAAACGAATACAATTCATGTTTTCTTTTTAAATATTTCTAAAAAGGTAATCGTAAGCCCCTTAGGAACAAATTGGGTTAGTGTAAATATATTGACTAAAAGCACTAACCCAAATTATTAATAAAGATCTTGGTAAAACTACTTTAAAATCATTTTTTTCTGGGTTTTCTTTATTTTTCTAATAAATGTAAATTAAGTTAATTCGTAACACCCTGATCTGACGTGAGCTCTTTTGGATACTTAAAGGTTAAGTTAAGTTAAAGGCTGGTATTATGCCTAAGTAAATAACATTACAATAGGAATGAACTTATAACTAAGTATATAATTATGGTGGTGTTTATTTATAAATCCGGTATAACATTTTAAGGTAATGTTCAAAGCTGTATGAATCGCATCGAGTTACATCGTGTGGTAACGTAATGAGACATAGGGGTTATAATAATAATCAAGATTTGCGTTCATGAAACACTGGATATATAAGAATTGGGTCCTTGTCGTAGTCAAGCCGAGGTCAATGGAGGTAGATGCTTAGTAGGGGCCGCCCTGCGCTGTGGCGCTGGTGATGATGGAGCATGGTTCAGCCAACACAAGCAATACCCACATTGTGAAAAGAATTTGTTTAAAAAGACTTTTTTTCATCTCGTATTCTCTTGATAGTAGGCGGGAGTTTTTCGAAGAGTATAGTTTCCAAATTACTGTTTTACCATTTCAGTAACGTAGAATGTCTAAAAGTCTCTTTTGATTTATAAAGATTTTAAAAAAAGTCAGCTGTTTCGCAAATATTTGCAGAACGTTTGAAAAAAAAGTGCGAGTGCTTAACATTTGGCTGGCTTCTGGCATCTGGTTCTGGCGGGCGACGGAGGTATTCTGTTACTATGATTCTCCTGCGTAATCGTTGTCTCTGAAACAATAGAATTTTTGCTTTAATACAAAGGTTATTGGCATTAATTTCGGATAAATTACATCCATTGATAATAAACTGACCCTCTCAAAGCTGGGTACACGCCTCAATCATTGAAATGACGAGCTGCTTGGTTGAGTGGTTTGTACACCGCTTTTCATGGTGTCGCCATCTCTGAGGTCCCGGGTTCGATCCCCGGTCGGGTCAATTTAGAATCTATTGTTTTTCTAAATTGTCTCGGGGTCTGTATAATAATGTGTATGTGTGTGTTTCCATGTATAATATTTATGTATTTAAGTATTTTAAGTATGTTTATCCGTTGTCTAGTAACCATTTAACGAGTTTCATAACGAGGCTTCTCTTGGGCTAGATAATTTGTGTGAGTGTAGGAAAGTTTATTTATTTTATTGAAATCCCTACGACGATGGCTTAAACACGACACTTGCCAAACGCGGGCTTGGTGATCACAAAACCATCCAAAATACACTTTGCACGACCTTATAATTGAACCAAGGAACTCTGGTTATCGGGTCTTAAATATGTCACCGACGTGTTAATAATACGATAAAGAAATAAATAAATATGTTAACATGTAATGCGCGTCGTTCTGACGAGTCACAAACTGCATCACGCTCAGCTCTACCAGTCAAGCTTATCTGACAGCGCGTCATAGTTAGGTATAGAGTCGGCGGGAGCCAGTGATAAGAATATTTCAGGATACATTGTTCATACTTCTCAGTTTTGCTTCTATATCGTTTCGTGAGAGAAAGAATAACATTTAAAAAAACTTAAATACAATCTGATTCATTTTACTACTTTGTGTGTGGTAAATGGATCCTTGATCCTCAGAAGTAGCTTAAACCCAATTTTGATTCAAAATAATCCTATTCATTAGATATGAGATTTCATAAAACACCTAAACATTCTTACTTCCAGACATTAAAATTGATTCACGAAAAATGCGAAACTTTAAGGTTAACTTCTTAAAATGACGTCCATTGATACTGAAAACAATAAACTGCACCAATTAAGATCTTTATTAATAAAATGCATCGCCTAAATTAATAATTGTTGACACTAAAAGTGTTATCGCCCTAAGAGGTGTACCCACGCCTGTGTAAAACGCCAATGTAAAATTATAGTATTTATTATTACGAGTGTATTAGTTGTTTAATTACGTTGATAAGTTGGCAACTGTTTAAGTGGCTAAAGAGATAATATTCGCTTAGTTCTGAACGAAATACTGAGATAACATTCAGTTTCACATTTACATGGGGATGGGGCTAACTTATCACCTGTTCTCTCGTATCTCTAGTGTTACACAGGAACGGGGAAGCGATTGATGTACCTACATTATTTATTATTTATTTATTACAACAAAACATAAGAATCCAATTTGACATAAATTAACATTTAGGAAACCGATGATATTAACAAAATATTCTACTAATACTCGTAATCAAGCATTAAACTATAAGACTGGTAGGGCCGTATAACAACTTTACTTTCTAGTAAGAGCCTAGCGGTAGCGTAAAAGTTAGTTAGTTACTTTTTTTGAATGCTGAAGTTTCGCTAAAAGCCTTTTTCTAAGCGCGCAGAGAGAGAGAGGCATCAGAACGCATGACGCATGACGTCACCGTCCGCCATTTTCGCGAGTCCCGCGCACGCGCACGGAGGGTGCGCGAGCGACGACGACTATAACGTTCTAGAAAGTTCATGCTATGTCATAAATAAGAATCTGTATTTGTATTATTCTGAACTGTGCAAGAATAAGCAATTTTGGTAAAGAGTTAAATATAACAATTCAAGCTATTGTAACTTTCATAATTTTTTTATCCATTTGTTTTAATATTTCTGCTAATACTGTCAACAAACAAATCAAATTAATAAAGTTGAATATCGATCAGACTCAATAACATTAACCACAATAAAACAAGGAAAACCTGTCGATTATTACGATTTATTAATTTGTCTCTATTAAAAGGTCAGAGTACTATACGTATTTCGTTATCTTCAATTACATAAAAGTGTTTGACTTATAAAACAAAACAACCAAGACCATGGCTTCATAACGATGTCATACTTGGTGTCAAAACCCACCCACCGGCGTCTAGCCCTAGCTTATGTCCATCCATGCTGCCCGTGCCCTGCAGTGGAATGTTATTCTCACATGCCTATAGCTGATGATGTCATGGTCAAAATTGTCTTGACAGGATAAAATATTTTATTATAATTGTGTTTGTAGGTGTGAAAAAGAATAGCGCGCAGCAGTGAAAGAATACTACCATCTCTTCCCTTGCGTGTCGTAAAAAGCGACTAACGGACTGAAGCCGGCACATACATCGAACGGCATAGAGCGGGGCTCACCACTTGTCAAGCGGAGCACATGTTAAGTTGCTATTTGGTGAAAAGTGGATTATGGTAGAGGACTACTTTTGCTGTCCTCATTGCCTAGTCTCTGACTAACCCTTCGGGAATAATAGTCGTGATTATTATGTATGTATTCCTATATTAATAACCTCAAAAAACTCAAGACTTTACTACTCAAATTCATTGAAAGTAAATTTCGTTATCCAAACAAGCTCATAAAAATATAATAAGTTGATATTTGAACGTCAACGATCCGTTTCTAAATTTTATCCCATTATACCATTAAAAATGAAAATAATATGCAATAGTTTTTAAATTGTTGACAAATTAAGTTATATAATAAAAAAAACCACGAGGGCATAAAGGTATAAAATAATTTCCATGTTCAATGTTCAAATATAAAAATATTTGAACGTCAACGATCCGTTTCTAAATTTTATCCCATTATACCATTAAAAATGAAAATAATATGCAATAGTTTTTAAATTGTTGACAAATTAAGTTATATAATAAAAAAAACCACGAGGGCATAAAGGTATAAAATAATTTCCATGTTCAATGTTCAAATATAAAAGAAAATAGTTTCAAGGTAAGCTTCTTGGAAATAGAACTTAGACATTTTGCGTAATCTTATAAAAACTATTAAAAAGTCCCAGTCACCGTTCTACATACCACCAATATTATAATTTGGCTATGTCCTAACTCCTGAAGTGATAGCATTTTTATGTAATTATCACTTTTACAAATTTATTTAAAAACTAAATTTAGAATAGATATCTCCATTAAGATAAATAAAGAAAAAAAATTGAGTAAAAGGTACAAACAGTCACGACTATAATCCCCAAAGGATTAGTCAAAGCACGGCTGATTAAAAGATAAAAACAAAAACTCAGTCACTTACTCTTCACGTGTCCTGCATCCGAGAAATCGACCTCTGAGCACAATCTTCTCCATCCCGTCGGGACAATTTCCTGAATGGATAATGCTTTTTCTGATGCGGTGCAGCAGGTTCCCTGGTACACCACCAGCCCCTCCATCATTTCTGTATACACCGATGGGCAGTGTCCATGCCAGGGCTACGACGGACATCACTGCGGTCGCGATCAAAATGTACATCGCGAACTTCATTTTGTCGGGTTGTCAATCTACACTGATTCAATAAATGTGAAAAGAACGTAGCGAGATCGATGACGCGTTCCAACAACGTTTCGATAAAGTTTGAAAGGCGAGAGACGACAGAGACGTGTGTTCCTTCCAATGGCTACTGAAAAACTGAGCTGTAAGCTCACGCCCCCGGCCTCGTCACGAAGTTATGGATGAACTCTGTGGGGCTAAGGGGCGCGTCGTAGTATTAGCGAGAGGCGCCGTGATCCTTTCGCGTTGTGCGATAAATATGACGCAATCGGTGCACTGGCTTCACTGTCAGTAGACTCGCCGGAGTCAAGGCTGCGGTATAATTTTCATTATCTCTGACTGTTACGTATCAAGGTTATACATTAAATCCATAATTGAGTTAAGATAATACATTTTTAATTTATCAGTCTTATTGTCGCTTAGGGTGTAATCAGACAAATCGCTTTTGTGCTTTAGTGGAGCACCATGTTTGATTTCTAACGGAGATTAGGCTCGTTTAATTTAATGGTAAAGCTAGTTTTTAGTAAAACTACAGATAACTTCTACCAGCTAATCTCAGTATGTCGCTATAAAAACTTTAACTGCATTGTTATGTATAGGTATTCTGAGTGTAGCGCGTCTATGCTTTTACCGGACTGCTAAGATTGATTAGGTTTTTCGCGCGTATCTATGTATTTTCACGTAAATTTATCAATGATTGAATTGTAAAACATGAAATTGACGAACTTTCTCCAGAATATAAAGTAGTATTAAGTATGTTACGTCGGAAGCGGCGATTGCCAAAGCAATCATGGTGTAAGGATCAATTATTACGCGTACGGTTAATCGTGCGCGTGATTGTGTAGAAGACACACTCGGATGCAATCGGACGCGATCGGGACGTGTCGGGTCTCTACCGTGTTGTGTCGCCACACCGCACCGCCGCGCGCCGCTTATTATTGTGTTCTTTATGTTGAGTTATTTGTTCTGTTATCTGTTGTAATTATTTTAAAAAATGACATGCTGTGTAAGTAGGTACTTATGTGTTTTGAATATTTGCACATCCTATACGATGGAATATGCCGGTTAACATTATTTAAGGACAATTTTTGTACCATATTTGAACAAATAAATATTTGATTGGTTGATTGATTGAATGTCTCAAGCTCCGTTAAGTATACTGGACAGCAAATAAAATGAGCCTCTCGCTACATTGGAACTCTAATCTGCTCAAAAACTATAAAACTTACAAATATTAAAGATAAAAGTAGATACCTACAGAAAGTGAGTTTCATGGCAAATAAAATGAATAGAAACACATTGGGATTTATCAATTTATCTGGTTATTAAGGATATAACAAAGAAGAGTCATTTTCCAGTCGTGTTAAACCTTAGTAATCACAAAGTAAACAATAAATTTAAGCTGAAAACAAAGAAAACATTTAAAAAACGTTTTTGATATAATAACTGCTGGCATCGTCGTATTCATAGACCTCACGAGCCTGACGATGAAATCTTGAGGAATTGAATTCCACTCGTATTCAATTGCGATTCGCAGCTCTGGAAGCCTTGTTGGAGCAGGGATCCTGGCTAGAACCCAACGTTTCAGCTCATCCGACAAGTGTTTTATCGGGCTCAAGTCCGGGCTTCGAGCTGGCCACCGTACAAATGCTGACGTGTCGTGTAGATACTGGGTCACCACATGAGCAACATTAGGCCGTGCATTATCATACATCAACTGCATATCCTGCCCGATATAACCTGTAAAAGGTACCACATTGTCTGCGAGGATTTCAGTGATGTAGCGATGAGAAGTCAATCCACGTCCCCGTCGGTCGTTACGATGAAAACTAACGCTGTATGTGCGGTTAACGAGATGCCACCCCAAACCACTACAGATCCTCCTCCATAAGCAACAATTTCCTCGATGCAACACTGAGAATACGTTCTCCAGGGAGACGATATACTCTCTGACGTTGATCACTTATTCCATGTAGACTTACCGTTGTCTCATTAGTAAAGAGTACATTACCCCACTGCTCTAACGTCCAATGCTTATGCTCTCGAGCAAATTTAAGTCGTGCTCGACGATGAGCTACAGTTAATGCTGATCCTGTTGCAGCTTTCTTTGAAGTCAGGTTTCGTTCAGCAAGCTTACTTCTGACGGTATCTGAACTTATGACCACTTGGCGTTCGTCACGCAGACTTTGTTGGAATTGAACTGCGTTGAGGCGGCGATTTCGCAGAACAGTAAGTAAGTTATAACGATCATCTGCTGCTGATGTAGCCCTAGGTCAGCCCGTACCTGGACGGCGAGCGAATGCTCCAATCTCTAAATATCGTCTGTAAACTCGTTGCACCGAAACACTGCTGATTCGAAGTCTTCTTTCGGCCATTAACGGCTGCCTTGGCTTTTTCCCGCCGTATAGCTGCACGGTTGTATGCATTTTGTTGCATTTGCACCGACACGGTAATGGTATCAACAATGCGGGTGCTTCTCTGGTGGATTGCGTGGCCGTGAACCGGCTCGGGACCTGTTGCGGTATGAATTGTCATAATAACCATGTTGCGTCCTAAATTGTTTATGTTGTATAAAAGTCAATGCCTAAATTCGCCTTTAATGTGGAGTATCTGCTTTTGAACAGTTTACTTGTGCTACGCCCAGTAGTGCGATGTCCTGTATGTAGTCAGCAAGATCGGCCACAGCCTCAAGCGAGCTGTCTTGTTGTAATGTTACAATTGTTTGTAAATTAGCTGGAAGTCGGCTTGCCCAAATAGTACGCATGAGATCGGCGGACACTGTTTTCCCTGCTAAGCCTTGCAAATGCCTCAAGAACTGGGAAGGCTTGCGATAGCCCAACTTCTCTTCCAGCAATAACTTTTATATTTTTCTCTCCCTTGATGTAGTTAAGCGCTTTATGAGCTCTGATTTAAGTCGGTCATACTTATTAGCATCCGGCGGGGACACAATAATATCTTTCACCCCCGCCGCGCGTCACTAATATCAAAAAAAGAGTGATAGCTCAAAAGACGCGGAACTCAAAGGATTTTAAGATGATCTAAAAATATTTAGGAAAGGTTGGTTTTGAAAAATTTTTTTTTTTTGTTTCTAACAAAAATCATTGAAAGAAAAATTACACGTTTATTTCCAATGCCCTTTCAAGTCGTGTAGAGCACGAGATCTGTGGATTTTTCTTAGTGTCACCACCGCGACTCTAATAAGAACCTCCTTACAGTTTGAGTCTCTCCGGGAATCGAACCCTCTAGTCGGCAGTGAAAGAGGCAAGCACTTTTTTACTCGGTAGAAACTATTAAAACTAAGATACAATGATATAACTTGATTTACTTTAAGCTTTGAAATAATATGTACAATAATGAATAAGGCAAATTAAGCAATTCAAGTACTTAAACTGATAGTAAGCAGGGATTATGTAAAAGCTATAAGCTAAAGCTAATGCCGACGGAGAATGAGTCTCGGAGCTGCCGACGGAGAATGAGTCTCGGAGCTCCCGAGCATCCTCTTTTATCCGCGCGGTGGCGCGGCACGCATTGCCCCTGTGACGTCATATCGCCTGATCCTCAGATCCTCGGATAACGATCGTATGATCTTTTTCTGTGATCTCATTGGCGTCTAAGTTCTATGCCCCGGGGCGGCAGCAGTAGCGAAGCAGGCCGCTACATTTAACTAGAAAACGGATAAACATAGGAACCTACTTATTACTTATGAAACATAGAAAACACACGCACACCCGTTACAATTTAGACGAAACAGATAATTTGAACTGACCCAATCTGGAGTTGAACCCGGATCTTAGAGATGACGATGACAGAACCAGCATGCTGGCCATTCGACTACGGAGGTCGAGATGCACCATACTTTTGTTTATTACACGTGCAAGTACTATGTCTGCGCGCAGTTAGCAGTTAGCGACATACCGACTAAGCGATAAATTTAGAACAACATTGGCTAACGAGACAGATTTACAGATTTTTCTGTTTTAAATCTGTGTTTTGTATGAGTATTTTGCATACCACTTCCACGTAGTGTTTCTTCTTAAAAACTTACGCAAACAGGCATCATCATCAGCCCATAAACGTCCCACTGCTGGGCACCGGCTCTGCCACATTGACAACGGCACTTGGGGAAATTAGGCCGTTACCCACAACGCTGGCCCGATGCTGGTTGGTATGCAAACATGTATAAGACCTAGTAAAGGGTTCGAAATTTTAAGATTAACCTACATAATAATTATGTTGATATTAACCGCGAGTTAATCCAGAAAACTGTTCATTTCAAAGTGTAGTGTTCGTATAATTTACCATTCATAATCATTCACCGCACGGTTACGCTAGTGAACGCACGCTTGTTTAGTTTGCAACTCCAGTGGTTCTCAACCTTTAAATAAAATGTTTTCGTGTGCAAGTTGTGGTGTTCAGCATACGGATGGCCCGGTCTGCAGCCTCTGTCGATGCCGTTACGATTTCCAGTGCTCGGGAGTGACTGAGGCCGGCTTTCGCAGACTAGGCGACAGGAAGAACACTTGGCGCTGCCCTAAATGCAAGACCATCTCTTCACCATCGCCATCTCCATCGTCACTGCCTCAGTCAACCCAATTGGATCAAATGCAGGAGCAATTACGCAAGATAACTCTCCAGTTGGCCCCGCTGGCATCGGTGGTTGAAGATATGAAGCTGATTAATGCTGAGCTAAGCACTGTCAAAGAATCACTGAATATGGCACATGATCTCATCAATGGCTTCTCAGATAAGGTGCGTCACCTGGAAACAAAAATTACGAACCTGGAAAAAGTTGCTCAGGAAGTACCCGCCCTACGTAATGAGATTTCTAAGTTAGAGAACGAATTTCATGACAGAGACCAATGGGCCAGAGCAGGCAATGTTGAAATAAGAGAAATTCCACAAAAAAAGAACGAAGACCTGTATGACATCGTCAAGAAAATCGGTGATAAATGTGAATTCTCCATAAAGAAAGAAGACATCAACTATATTGCACGTATACCCACCCGAGTAACCGGTGCGGAGAAACCAATAGTAGTGTCCTTCAACAACCGTTATCTTAAGGAGGACTTTGTGGCAGCATCACGCAAGAGAAAACCAAGAAGTCTCTCAGAACTGGGTTTTACTGTAACGGGTAATTACTACGTTAATGATCATCTGACTCAACATAATAAAAATCTCCTTAGCAAAACGAAAGCACAGGCGAAGGAAAAAAACTTCAAGTTCGTCTGGGTCAAGCATTGCAAGATAATGGCAAGAAAAGCCGAAACGTCAAATATACTGTACATAAAATGCGAAAAGGACCTACTAAAAATTGCTTAATTTACCTTCAGTATTTACAACTAGCTTATTTTATCACATTATACGTATGTTTCTATTGTTTATATTTTAACAGTTTGAGAACCACTCTCAATACCGCTACCATACGAATGTGCTGCATACCGGTTTACCCCACGACGGCTGACACCACAATAAACGCTCCGGCCTCGTCAAACGTAGGTAACTCATCAACACGCACACAGCTAACAACTGAGGTACCGTTCGGCTTCGCTTTTGAGGTCAAAATTGCTTGCTTTTTAACAATTGCGATTCCTTATTTGCTTGCATTATTCGGGAGTCTCCGCATACGTAAAGTTGTAACAAGTTTCGCTGATATCGGCCGCTTAGAGTCGAGTGCACGTTTTTATGCTTCTTATATCGGCTTGTTCTGTATCTTTGTTTACCTATTCTTAAATCATTTATTGCATAATGAAATACTGTTGGTATTATTAGGTTACGTTTATACAAAATATATTAAACTCGTTTGTTTTGTCGAAACTAGTGAGTTTTATCTTATTTATGTATGCATAAAATTTTATCTTAATTACATAAATAGAATACGTCACTACTTATTAAATTTTATTACTTTAATCAAATTTATATTAATAGATTTTTCACTTTATATTAATATTCGCTTCTTATTCTATAATGATACATCAAACGACGGTTGTATTTGTTTAATTTTATTTAAATTATCACGCATGTACTCGCAGAAATATACAATTTTAATTCATATTAATTATAAAAATACGTATGGCACTTTGCACAATGTGAAGGCTGTAACTCTTATTATTTATATCCTTTTGATTAGTGCTTCTATAGTAACGGCGCGTTGCCCAGTAGAGTGCATGCATTTGTTTTATTCTGATAGGGTCTTATGGCTAAATATATTGAAATACCCTCATTTCACTATATATTTACATATTATTTTCAAGAATGGCGTCAACGGTGCTTGATATATATTACCAAAATACGCGAGGATTGCGCACAAAAACGGATATCTTTAAAAGAAATATCAGTTTGAACTCATATGATATTGTAGCTCTTACCGAAACCTGGCTTATTGACGGCATTAGTAATAGCGAGCTTTTCGACGATAGGTACGTGGTATGGCGACGAGATCGTAACTATTCGAAAACTCATGAAATATATGGCGGGGGAGTGCTGATTGCTGCTCAGCGGGATATTCAGGCAGTGGCTCGCCCGGATTGGTACTCTTCGGCTGAGGATATTTGGGTCACCCTTTCCTATAGAACCGCTGGTCAAAAAATTAAAAAGATACATATTTGTACGGTCTACTTATGTAGTGAAAGGCTTGGTTATTCTTATAATAGTCAGCTAAGCAACTTCGCTGATAATTTGCTACATATAGCAAATTCATGTCCAGATGAGAATTTTATTATATTAGGAGATTTCAACCTCAGTAATGTTGACTGGACTAGTAATGGCATCTCTCTTCAACCTTCTGGTATCTCTGGCGAAACACAAACTTATTTTTTCGACGCAATATCAGAGTGTAGCTTAAGCCAATTTAATCTATGTAGAAACGTTAACAACAGACTATTAGATTTAGTATTTAGTAATTTACATGTAAGTGTTAAGTCTTGTACTGATCCCTTGGTGCCTGAGGACATGCATCATAAGTCCCTAGATATTATCATAAACTTTGAAAATACGGTTCCTCTTAAAATCAACCAAAGAGTCAAATACTTCTACCAATCAGGTGACTATGACCAAATCCGTGCAAGTATAAACCAAGTTGACTGGGAAGAACATCTTAATTATAAATCTTTGTACGCTGCCACTGACTATTTTTATAGTTACTTGTATGACTTAAGAGATAAATATATTCCCCATAAAACAATATACCCTACTAGTTTCCCGCCATGGTACAGTGCCGGTCTGAAAAAAATATTAAAGGAGAAAGTAAAATTTCACAAAAAATTTCGAATATATGGCAATATCGCAGATTATAATACTTTTTCCCTACTCCGTAAACGGGCTAAGGTATTGGAAGAGGAATGCTATCGTGATTATCTCCAAAAAACAGAGTCATCGATAATTGAGAACCCGAAACGGTTTTGGTCATTTATAAAATATAACAAAGAAGGTGGCAACTTTCTCCCATCCCATGTAACCTATAATGGTGTAACGGCTGAATCTGGAGAAGATATCTGCAATATTTTCGCCACATATTTCCAATCGACTTTCCTCACTCCCTCCCAGCATCAGAGTTGTTGCACGTCAAATACCAATTCATCCACTATCAATGACATTAGTGATATCGAGATCAGCCCCGAAACGATTTTGAAATTGCTTAATTCACTCGATCTAAGTAAGGGAGCCGGTCCCGATCAAATAGCTCCGTCGTTTATTGTGAATTGTGCCGATAGCTTGACTAAACCCCTTACAATTCTGTTTGTACGCTCGCTAAGGGAGGGAGTTGTTCCCGGGTTGTGGAAGTCTGCTTTTATAACTCCAATCCACAAAAGCGGTGATAAAAATGACGCTAAAAACTACAGACCTATTTCAAAACTATGTCTTTTTGCAAAAATTTTTGAAAGAATAGTTTATGATCAAGTATATAACACCCTATCATCCACTTTTGCTCCTGAGCAGCACGGTTTCCTTAGGAACAGGTCCACAGTAACAAATCTTGTGTCCTTTACCGATTTTGTATCTTCCAACATGGAGGCCGGTGGTCAAGTCGACTCTGTGTTTACCGACTACACTAAGTGTTTTGATCGAATAGACCACCAAATACTTTTAGAAAAGTTACTGTGCGCCGGAATTCGGGGCAACTTGTATAGGTGGTTCGCGTCATACATTGACAATAGGTCCCAAGCAGTTGCTGTCGGCGGATATACTTCTACATGGCATATCGTTCCATCAGGCGTTCCCCAAGGGTCACTATTAGGTCCGTTATTATTTAATATATTTGTGAATGACATAGGTACGTGCTTCACTCATTCAAAATTTCTATTATACGCAGATGATATGAAGATTTTTAGTAAAATTGAACGCATTGAAGATTGTCATCTAATGCAGAAGGACCTAGACAGATTAGTCGATTATTGCAATCGTAACAAATTGGAACTCAATGTAAATAAATGTAACTCCATGACTTTCACTCGCAAGCCGAAACCTATATCCTATACTTACACTCTAAAAGGATATGATCTAAAACATGTGGAGGAAATCCGGGACTTAGGCGTAATACACGACTCGAAGCTGACCTACGAAAAACACATTGACTACATAGCCGGAAAAGCGAATAAAGCCATGGGATTTATCAAAAGATCCTGTTCCCAATTTAAAACAGTGAAGATTGTAAAAATTCTTTACTGTTCTTATGTGCGTAGTACTCTCGAGTATTGCTCTCAGGTATGGAATCCGCAATACAATATATACATCGATAGAATAGAATGTATTCAACGTAAGTTGATGCGTTACCTACAGTATAAGTGTAATATCCAGGATAGCACTTACGAGGCTAGATGCGAGAGACATCACATCCTACCCCTTAAGGAGAGGCGAGATATCTCGGACCTTAACTTACTTATTAAAATAGCTCAGTCTCAAGTCGATTCCCCCCACCTTCTGTCCATGATCAATTTGCGTGTGCCGACTAGGTCGGTCAGGCGTCCAACTACCCTTCAAATTTCAATGTCACACACAAACTATCAGCGTAATTCATATTTTAAAAGAGCTGCAGCCATTTTTAACGAACGCGCTGATCCACTGGATGTGGATTTATTTAATACTAAGTCGCGTAAACTTAAAGACGTTCTTGCGAAGCGTTGGTTTGAGAGGGTTCTTTAGCTTTATATTGTTAATTTTTGTTTTCTGCTTTTTATATTTCCTTTTTTACAATCTTGTTGTTTCTTCTAACTAAACAAGCAAACAAATTTATTAATATGTGAAAGCTTGTTAATGGTGCTTAGTTATACATTTTGTTAACCATTATATAATTTGTCACTGTAAGTTTTCCGAAACAAATAAAAACAAATAAAAATAAAATAAATAAACTTAAGACAAGTTAAACACACAAAAACAAAATGTTTATCTCGTCCATGAAGCTTTGTTCGCACTGTGCTAGTCATTAAGTCGGTAGCAAGTAGGTACATTGCTTCGTCAATTGATTATTTTAATTTTCGTTTTAATTAAGCATAGCAGCGAAGCAATGTACGTCATACCACTTGACTAAAAATACTATTCTAGTTCGAGCCTGGTGTAGTGTGTGAACGCCATATGTTTACACACCTGCATAGCTCCAGCTAGTGTACCTAAATACTGGGAGATACATGTGTGTAACTATAAGTGGAGATGCATGTGTGTAACTTAACTATATGGCGTACACACACAACACCAGTATTACAGTAAACACACTCATCTTCTCTGTGTAAGTAATGACTAGATAAGTTCAATATCCTTAACAAAATCGATCGAGAACCATTTGCAAATCCGTTACCGGAAACAACGTGGAAGCAATAAACCATTTGACGTTGGACCATGTAGGTATTTAGGTAATTAAGAAAAGATTTGAATTTGAATTGTAATGAAATAACCAAAGAAACTGTTCGTGACCGACTATAGCCTACTACAGTTCGACTGTTGTGCTTCGATATGAAGTTATTCAAACCAGATTCTTGATAATTACTTCTTCATTCTTCTTAGGCAGGCAGGGGTCCGAAGAGAATTTTTATTAGGAGTAATTATACACAATGTTCCCTCTTTTTTGATTGACGGAATATGAAGTCGCGTGCGTCGTATAGCTGTTCATATGCCTCTCAACTCGGTAATTTTATAAAGAATGCCTACTTAGGAAGTTCCTTCACTCTTTATACAAAATAGTTAAACAGTGTTTAACGCTAACTAGGTACGTACCTACTACCCACAATAAAAGGTCGGGTATAAAAAGGTAGGTTAACATTTACAAAATCTATTCATCCACCTGTGACTTTTTTGAAATTAATGTTATTTAATTTCTACAAAGTACCTACGTACTTCTTATTGTAAGATTCAAAAGAAAGTTCGTGATGGAAAAAGTCTAAGTCATGTACTAAACAACCTGACCTTTAAAGCGGCAAGTTCAACGGAAGGAAGCAAATCCGATCCGCACATGCCAATTATAGAATCAAGATGGCGCGCACCCGACGCAACGCGGCCTTCAGAAGTTCAAAGCAATTCGATAATGTATGTCAGCAATATGTTAATGTGAAATACTCTTTAACTCCTATGCAAAACGGTCGAATATAACATACACGACAAGCAAGCGATATCGGTATGCGACGCGGTCATTGCAGTGTAAAATGTAGGGTTGCCCACTTTATTTACTAAGTAATTTTAAACACAAACTGTCTTTTCGAAAGTAATTCTACTGTAGCTAATTTACAGTATAATATAATTATCCGAATCTGAACTTCTTTGTTGTTTAGTACCTACATTTTATTCAGTTATTCAGTCAATTTTTAAAACTTCGTTTAATAATATGGTTTTTTTTTATTCTAAACAGATGAAATAATTATCCCCAAGGGTTAGCCAGCGACCAAGTCATGAGGACCTCAAAAGCAGTCTACCGAAACACCCCGCGCTTCCCCAAATAACAACTGCACATGTGCTCGGCGTGATAGGTGGTGAGTCCATCGTTACCGTCATCACCACACAGTTCATAATGATATTGAATGAGAGAAATGTTTGCGATAAAAGACATTGCCAGGGAAATATAATTCCAGATAATTTTCTTCCTTTATTATAATCGCACTCGACTTCTTAAGAAAATTAAAACACGACGTTGCACTGACACTGTTATTTAATTTGTTAAGTGTGCATTCCTCGTAAAATACTTTATTTGCCTACATTTAAACTTGTATCTTTTCCATATGTAGCTAAAAAATAAATAAATTCTAATGAATTGATTGGCAACCCTATGCCCTTCTGCACTTGGGTTAATGAACTTTGTTGGCTGAGAGAAGGATCCGATCCAACTCGCAATTTTTTTAATTGTGACGCAATACTTTATATTATCTAGGTTTAAGGTTTATTGAATATTAGTTACAGTACTTACGTCACATTACGGTAAATGACAAAAATTCAAAGGAAAATGAAAATGTATGGTAATAAGAACACAATGACGGGTTAAGGTTAGGTGCAAGGTGCAACTGTTGCTAAGTGTCTCGATTTTAGAAAGCATATAATTTTGACGAGTTTTGGGTCATATACTTATATAGTCATATTAAGAGAGCACCAATACATGTCACTTAAAAAAATATACATATCTTCTGATGAAATTAATTACAAATTATAGGTTATAAAGTTAAATAATCTATTCAACTATTATATTCAATCAATACACTTACCGTATTGTTAACTAGAGCTGCATGACAAGTGAAGTAATAAGACGTGATGTTTGCTCAGTTCATTTTTTAGTTTTTGTTTTTGTTTCTTTTGTACTGGCCGTTACTAAAGATATTGTTAAGAAATTAAGAGAAACCTTTTAATTAGTCTTACTCATCGTCATGTACTAAGTCATAAATATTATTTTGTAACGCTGTAGGTTTCTTAGATAAATTAATTAAAAAAGCCATTAATATAGTTTTCGCGCGGTAAATTCATGTAATGTACTGCAGGGTCGTTTTGTAATGACTATTATGTATAAATTTAGTAGGTGCTAAGCAATAAATAGATTATGCGTAACCGGATAAAATACATTGTTCTAATAATCGTAGCTACAATAGGAGATATAGAAATCAGTTACAAACAATATCTACACATTTACTGACCTACAGAGTGCGAACATAATTCTTATTCAGTGTGACAAAGTCATACATACATAACATAACATACATAATAATAATTCCGTTTGTGAGTCATTCGCATTTTATTCACGTGTTTTTGCTGAGCGTCATCGATTTGCCTCAATAATGTATTCTTTGAGTTTGACTACTCTCTAAAACTAATTGAATAATATATAAATCGAAAAAATACTTGTGTTTCTAGTGCTATCGGGTTGGGATCATGTAAGTTAAACAACTTTCGCAATGGTCAGTCATCGCTCACCGGTAGACTAATAATATCGAAATACCTCGAACTACTCCATGCTTCGGAAGGCACGTTAAGCCGTTGTTCTTGTTAGATGGAAGTATCAGCTGTGAGCTATGGTTAGTTTGGAAAAGCCAAAGTCCAACTAGACTAGTGGGACGTTTATAGACTGACCATGAACTTATTTCACTATTCTTTCTTAAACTGTTACTTTTAAGCTAAACCGTAAGTACTATTAATTTTTTTTAAATCGTACTCGATTGTTTGGATTGTCTCTATCTAGATTAGAGTCTGGCGCCTCTCTATAGATGGAGTCCCGCAGGAAAGTGTGCTTGTCCCTACTCTGTTTCTTCTACATATTAATGACATGTTGCATAACAACAGCATTAATTGCTATGCGTACTGGCAGACGTGCTAATATTTCTCTAGAAAGCGTCATCGAGAACCGGAATAAACTTGTGACTGACACTGTTATCATGTCATGTCTTGAATCGGGGCCGAAATAATCTACTCCACTTTAACCCTTCTAAAACACCATGTTTGCGTATTTGACGACCCCCGTGGTCGAGTTTTTAGCACGCCGGGTCTGGCGTCGCGCCATCTCTGAGGTCTCGGGTTCAATTCCCGGTCGGGTCATTTTAGAGAAAAACTGTTTTTCTGAATTGATTTCGGCTCTAGGTGTTGTTTCTATGTTTATGTATATTTATCCGTTATCTTATGAACAAAGTTCACAGGGACAGCTCGTTTTGGATAAAGTGCGCCACCCTACGTTCAACATGTGCGTTGTGTAATGACCGCGTCGCATACCAAGATATCGCTTGTTTACCGTGAATGTTATATAGTCAACCGTTTCTCTTAAGAGTTAAAGTGCATTTCACATTGGCCTGTCGGTGTCCTACTTTCTGAATTTGCTTTGAACTTCTGAAGGCCGCGTTGCGTCGGGCGCGCCATCTTGATTTTATAAGTGGCATGTGCGGATTTGCTTCCTTCCGTTGAACTTGCCACGCTTTGAAGATCAGGTTTGGTTAATAGGGCAAATTTTTTCATGTAGAAGTTTCTTGAATCTGACAATAAGGAACATTTTCTTGAAACTAAGTAGAGAACATAAATTTTAATAAAGAAAAAGATGAATAGTAAGATTATAAAAAGGTATACACAAACCCCTCTTTTCATAACCAAAGTTTAATAAGGTAGTAGGTACTTACTTAGTTTGCGTTAGCCCCGTTTATACATTTGTAGGGTGAAAGAATATCCTTTCACTTAACATCCTTTCTTAATTAGGATCCACTACAAAAATACCGAGTATAGAGGCATTATCAATAACTATTTGACGCCTGCCTAAACTTACTTCAATAAACAATGTTTTCATTGTGCTGGTAACGAATTATTTGCATATCTTCGGATTCGCATTTCAACAGATTAGCATCTCTTCAAAGGTTCATTAATAAAATACTACCGGCCCCATCTATTCCCTTAGGTGTAGTAAAAGGCGACTAACGGACCAATAACTGCACATCCAGCGCGCATACTAATATAGCACCAGCCTCACCTCCCCACCTGTCACGCTGAGCACATGTGCAGTTATCATTTGGTAAAACGTGGACTGTGGCAGGGGACTGCTTTCGCGGTCCTTATTACCTGGTCTCTGACTAACTCTAATAAAGTCGAAAATATAATATATGTATCCGTGTAATATCGGCCATCTTGGTCACGATACCGCGTGATTCAGCCGCGGCGGCCTTGCAAGGTCGCACAGTTGTTTATCTAAATAACCTGTCTGCGGTATTAACAATCGCACAATACAAACAATCTGCAAGAAAGTTTTCTATAATATTAAACGATATATTGCATTCGGTAGTTTATACGAACTTCATTTTAATTCATCAATCGACGGTAACAACACTTAATAAATTACCACCTACCTCTCCCTGGCGTCGCGGTCTCTCGATTTAGAATGATAAGATATACTAATTATGTATTTAATCGCATTGATCTTACTAAGTATTTACGTAACATCGCAGTTAATGACCTACTGTTCCGATAAAACGATTCTATTTTTAGCTTTGTATAAGCGTGGCTTGTTGAATGAATATGAGTATGTAATGATGATAATATAAACGTCACGTCGCGTCATGAAGTACAATGTGTATAAATAAAGATACACCGCCAACGTTACACGGACTAAATGTAAATAAGGAAGACGCTGATAAAGTAGGCCAAAGGTCATTTAGTACACTATCGACTCGAATCGACTTCCCCCGGTATCGATTCCCTGCGTATCGACTTCCTATCGTATCGATTCCCTGCTTATCGACTTCCCCCGGTATCGATTCCCTGCGTATCGACTTCCCACCGAATCGATTCCCTGCTTATCGACTTTCCACCGTATCGGTTTCCCCCGGTATCGACTCCCGCCGTATCGACTCCCGACGTATCGACTCTCGCGGTATCGACTTCCGTCGGTTTCAACTATGAATTGGCTTAGAGTACAGTTAATGAATGTTTTAGTTTCAAAATGGGTAATCAATATTTAAGAGGCCTATTACATCTCGAATGTGATTTTTGCGTAAAATGTCCATTTTCGCATTTTGTAGTAATTTTGCAGTTGTATTTATCGTTTTTATCTAAATAGGATAATAAATTTGTGCATAATATTACAAATCTCCATTTTGTGAGCATAAGTTGAATTCGGACGGCCGGCGCATCGTATTTTGTAGTAATTTTGCAGTTGTATTTATCGTTTTTATCGAAATAGGATAATAAATTCATTATAAAGTCTTTATTCCTCATGAAGTAACAATTACTCTGGTATAAATTTTGCTCAATAATATTATCGTAGATAGGAGATATTCACAGTTAACTTATAGCGATTTTCGAAGTTTTTTGGTTTAGAATAAGATTTTTTTCCTATTTAAAATCAATGATATCTAAAAATTCCGAGGCCGCTACGCACTGTTCGACTATATAAGAGATAACATTCTATTTTTTTTATTTCACTACTTTAGAACAGTAGTTCAATCGATGAGCTCGCGCTTCGCGCTTCGCGCACGCTTCGCGCACTTTATGAAAATCTTTCTCTGCAATTTTGGGTTTAATTCGAGTCAAATCACAGTCGAGATGTAATAGGCCTCTTAAGTACTTAGATGATCTAATCCCAACCTCTCCTTTCCTGTCCCGGACTACACGTGTTGGTCTTAGGAAACACCATCATACTGTGCAGAATATTAGCACTCGTACCAAAAATTTGGCAAGTCGTTCCTATGTAAGACCATTCGGCTTTGGAATTCTCTGCCGGCGCATGTGTTTCCCAGCTCCTATAATCCCGGGTCTTTTAAACGGAACGTAAAACGGCATTTATGCAGACCATCATTGGTGGCACTAACCGCTCCTTGTCGATTCTATCGGGTCAAAAACGCCTCAGTGTTGACGGTACTAAATTGGAAGAGAAGTTTGAGTACATATGCTTGGCTAATTGCTCGCTAGCTCGATTGCTATCTAGAATGATTAATAAACATACAATTTATTTTTTAAACATCATTTGTTTACACCAAACAGAAAGAAAAACAACAAACCATGATAAACTAAAACAAAATAACTTAAAAACTAAAAACATAATACTTAAATATCTTGTAAAATAAAATAAAAATTCGAGAAATAAGAGAACCTAAATGGCTGGCAGCGTTGCCCTTTGTATGGCTAAGCTAATTCGTTGGCCAAAGTAGCTGCCAGAACTCCGGTCGCCGGAGGCTTTGTCAAGGCGCTTCGATAAATCATTAATGAAACACCGAAATTCTGGCCCAGCGTTTCCACCCCATACGTACAGCACAAACACATATTTGCTCCGTTTGAGACTTTCGGCTGCGGCCACTGCCGCGCCCGCCACGCAGGAGGTCGCACGAATGTGGGAGGGGAGCCAGTGTGTCTACACAAGTCGCGTCTCACACCAGTGACCTCTCTAGCTTCAATGGAATTAGACATTCTGTCGGGCCTCTTGTCATTGCTCCAAAACATGATGTTTGGCTCTAAGATTGCCGGTAAGTCTGTAGAGGCAAGGGCCCGACGGATGATGTCAATCATCGAGACGTGGAGCGACAGACAACTGTCACTTCGGCAGCAGGACAGCCCGTGATGGCAGAGCTCATTAACGGGCTGGCCGCAGCTAAAGCGGTGTGGTTGGTTGACGCGGGCGCCCAAGCGCAGGCCAACAAGAACTGTCAACATCTTGTTACTCAGGAGAGTACCGATGTTTGCCTATGGTAATGCCGGCAGCCAACATCCTGACTCCTTCTCAGCCACAGCCAGAAGATCTAGACTAGATGGTCGTACAGTTTTAGGATAAGCAGTTCGTCCCACTGTTGCTGAGACTGAGGTGCCTCGGGTAGGCTGTTTAAATATGTCGAAGATCAGATGCTCCTGGCCTCAGCCAAGTACGACACCTCTAAAGAACCCGACGAAGGGCTAAAAATAGTACTGTAGAGGCTGTGCGTACTGTGGGTAGAAGACAGGAACGCTGCTAATGACTTATGCGAAATTTAGCGGATACCTCGGCCACCGAAAAGGATCGGAAGCGATGCCTGATCCCAGGACCTGTCGGTTAGAGGGCAATTTAGAATTTTTATTAAAACCTTTTGAATTAGTTTGTCCAAAGTTTTTAGTAGATAATCATAATGAATCGTAATCGTATTGTCGTTTCTTTAAAATTTTGAAATCAACAATTTAAAGTTCGCTTTAAGACGTATCGTTGGCTTAAGTCAATAGTAATACACTGTTCAATCTGTCTTGATGATTGGTTATACCATGGCATAAAAACTCCTTGCCAAAGCTGGCTGGATTTGCAGCACATCTTTTTTCCTCTGACGTGTCAGTTGGCGCCCATATTTTTTTCTTCTGTCATACAGTTCTTTGGGTGAAATTCGTGCGTGTGTAGTTCACCGCAAAACTACAATATTTTTGTACAAAACAAAGCAAGAACTGTAGAACGAGTCTCAGCATTGCCTTAAATCGCGTCTTTTTAGGACAGCTGGTCGAGGTAAGTGTTTTTTGCTGTATTATGGGTAGTTATTGTCAAGACGAATAACGATAGTGAAGTCATGGTGTAATTTAATAGTTTAATTCTAACACCTAGTATACAGTCCACTCTCAAAATTCTTCCCGTGGCTACGTTGCTGCCACATAGACATTAACCCTTAAATAAACGCTTGAAGAATATAATGATGTATTGATGCTGTTCGTTGAGAAGCGCATTACTGGAGAACGGCTGGACCGTTTTGGTTTATTTTTGTTCAAAAATGTTCCTAATAGTCCAAATTAGGTTTAAATTAGAGAAATATTTGTATTTTTTTTAAATTGATTCGGTACCTGAGCCTATCACCGAACCAACTAATACTGTAAAAAATACACAATTGACACAATATAATACTTATAAATTGTGCCTATTGTTACATTCGTGGTTTTGTCCCTTTTGGGGAAAAGGAAGAAAATCCCAAATGCAAGCTTCAGTGGGTTGTCATCAAATAAAACCATAAAATGTTCAACAGCTAGGCAGTATATTGTAAAAGAACACACACAAATATTTTGTCCAACAACAATAAAATAAAATTATAAATTTTATTTCATTCTTATTATTTAAAAAAGGAGGGTTAGTCACAATTTTGTCTTATATTATGTTAGGTACAAATCATCTACGTTACACCTTTTAATTTATTTAGCCGAAAATAACAAAAAAAACTATCAGTTGAAATTGACCCTAGGGTCAATCTCAAATGAAAGTTCAACAAACTTTCTATTAATTTTGCCAACTATAATTTACTGTTTAAAGTAATCTAAACCTTATTCCAAAGCTATATCACCCCCTAAAACACACTAAAATCCTAAGAGTCAAAAGTGACCAAGCGGGTCGGTGATAATTTTAATTTAAAATAAATTTTATAATACTGTTCCTACTACTGCCTAACCAGCCAGCTAATATTTCAGTCGTGCAAGCTATGGTCGTGGGGGGTCGGGATAAACCAGTACCGTCCGGAGTATGATGTTGAAATTAAAATTAAATTACTCCGTCTATTAAAATATTAAATTAAATGTTTTAAACCGTTTAACCGTATCAAAACTCTCACACGTTTAAAGCCGATACACTAGAGAACCGTGGGGTTATACCGATATAAAATTATTAATTATGGATGCCAGGATCGTATAGTCGATCCGAATCTGGAGACGATGTCACCATACAACTTCACCCAAGTCGAACTCGCAGATCCTCAAATGTTTCACAACTTCACCAACGCTTGGTGTAGTTGGATATAAAAGAAAATACTAGGTTAAGGTTTCGAAACCCTAATGTAAAAATATGTTCCTGAATAAAGAACGATTAAACCCAGAGTAGGGGTACAAAAACCGTCAACGCCTGCTCATCCGCTAGGCGGCGACAGCTCGCTGGCAGCAGGTGGCCGCTGGGGCCCCGCGTCAAGGTTTTAGGGCCCAGCTCTAAATCCTGGCGGCGAGACGGGCCTCTCGAAGCATCTGAAATTATCAACACGGGGCCTATTTATAACACTACACGCCTAGTTCAGAACTGTTACATAAATTAGGGTCCCGCAGTCTGCTATCTTTGTATCTGGGGCTGCAACCTATCATAACCAGGGACTCGCAGCGCCGTTGTTTCACATTTAACTAGTACCCAAGGCACTACACGGCTACGATATTCCAATAAACAAAACCAAACAATGCTAGAATATTGTGGGGATGATGCAATATCCACTCCTAAAAGGGTTTGACACGTCTGCCACATGGCCAAGAGCCTTGCGTCGCCTGGCGACAAGGCAGGATTCAGACACCATGAAATATCGATTTGCTTTCCTAGGATGACGGCTTATTATATTTAAACAATGCTATTGGGATACTTACGCGCTGGGATATCCTATATTTACGCGTGGCTGCCAGCGACCAGAACTTCGTTTCGGGCACGGATTCCTGTAAATAAACCACACACTTGTTGACTATATTCTCAAGCTAATGACGCCTCAAATCCACTACATTTTTACGACCTCAGATTAAAACAAAAGGTGACTACGACTCATGCCTACCTGAGTGCATTGATCTCAACACATCGCACCACGTCACGCCAGAGATTGAAATCGTTTCGACGTCATCAGACCCGGCACTTTCAATTCGCCGGAAACACTTATAAATCGAAGGCCAGCATATGATTTCTACTCCCATTGTCGGGTAATCCATAAGAAATTGTTATTTTAGAATCTTCCTTCAAACTATCAAAACGTCAAATATGACGTCGGTCACAACTCGCCCTCTGCTAACAGAATCTGTCAACAATTACAGAACAAGACCTAGAAAAAAAAATTTACGTTTAGCAATATGAAATGCGTTTTTCTTTAATTTAAATTAATTTAATGTTATATTTAACTCACTGATTACCCTGTCTTAATATTAGGGAGTATTAGTTTCCTCTCTGGTATCCCTTACGGGCAGAGACAATATCCATATAAAAAATATTTCTCCCGTTCGAATGTTCTAGATAAAGTCCTTATAAAAAAATAGTTCTATTTCCGGATTTGCTTCAATTAAATTTGATTACTTAAAGTAATTATTATACATAATAATTTATTGTGTAATTTATTATTAGAACTGTTTCGGCTATTTTTTTTTTATTGAATCTTTTATGGAAATTAAATGCTGACAGCCAATTCGCCCCGCTACCGCTAGGCGTCGCTACGGTGGCTGTCATTTTGTCTATGGTGTTATGTCAAATACAAAACGTAAACAAAGGAACTCAACTTTCTCCAAATCCAACGCAAAGTCTTGTTAAAACTGATTTAGAAAGGTGTAATAATTGATAATGCAAGAAAAGTGTGTCTTGTAATGTGTCAGCCAAGGCTCCATGTCTTTAATGTGAAGAAAAATGGATTTAATTCAAACAAGCTACACGGACTTATGTTTTTGGACATTTGATCATTCTAAAGCAATGATTTCAGGTAAGTACTATTCAACCATTGCGAACTTCTTTTGTAGATTAGTAAAGGCAGACAGGGCCCTGAATTTACAACGTAACACTATCGAACGGGACAACGGATAAACTCTTTTTATTATGCGTGTAACGTTTAACTAAAACTTACGGAAGACATTAAAAGTAGGACCAGTTATTTTGTTGAAACTGCTTTTACAGTCTGACTGACTAATATTCTTGAGTTTACGTCTCATAACATTCTCCAAACAAGAACGTCACCAATCTGGTCAGAGTACGTTCGCCGAGTTCAATTTAATTAATATATGCGTTATGAATGTAGCAACATTCTAGAGCTTGATGACGCGACTAAGGCGTTTGGATTGCGATCTGGCCAGTTATGCAACTTGCACAATACCGGGTCACTGGATTGGTGACGAAAGTGAAAACTTCCTCATCCTCAACCTAAATTACTAAATCTATGTAGTAAGTGGGGTTGAGGGCTCTTCGTCACTAAACATTATGTCTGAGATCACCTGCTTAAACCGCGAAAAACTACTGTTAAAGACGTCTTTATACTTAGTAAGTGCATATTAGTCTTACAGTAAAGATTCTGCTATAATTTGTGTTTTTTGGACGTGTAGTAATGAACAGTCTGCTTAAGGCCGCGGGCACGAACAAGATGGCTGCGGCGGCGCGGGGAGCGGCGCGTTCCAATGTGGCGCCCGCCCCGAGTTCAATGCGGCACCCGCCCCGAGTTCGTGAACGGTCCCATGTAAATTCATGCATTGGAACGCGCCTCTCCCCGCGACGCCGCTGCGCCGCCCGGTTCGTGTCCGCGGCCTAAGGGCCAATATATAATTTTCAATCGATAGGCAACCAAATTAATTATCATTTAAAGGTATATGACAATTAATATTTTGCAAGCAGACAATCAAGCACCTTTGCCATAATCATGGTCAGGTATATCTGCCTGTAATTAAACATATCGGATGCATACAAAATCCAATTCTTTATAATGAGTACTAATTAAAACAGGTACTCAAATAACAGGCTTCGTTGAAAATAGGCTCTGACGCCACCACTGGTCACGAAGATTTTACATTAGCAATAACACCACCATTTATTTTATATTTCGCTTAGTTGAGTATCCATTGTAGCTGGGAATATTTTCTATAACAATTGAATTCTACGTTAAGTCTACATTCCGTCAGAATAAGAATATCAAAGATTATGCTTAGCCTGCGTAGATAAACAAGTAGGACATCGAAATTTTTACTGATACTTCTAATGTATACAGTAAGTATTTTAAAATCATAGGTTGGCGTGAATAATGTTGTGTTAAGATCGTCTGCTTTGTAACAAGTTATATTCCGCATTAAATCAATATCTGCGATAATCTGAATCACCCATATTGATAGGTAAATAATTATAAGTAACAAATTAAACAACTAGAAACAAGTAATAAAAAAGGCTTAACCGGTATATACATGTGTAACTGTGAATTTCAATGAACTTTTTTACAATCTTATCTTGAAATTAGCTTAATACGTTTACCGCAAAGCCATTGTCGAAGATAATTAATTATGTTGATAATTATGTCACAAACCGTTTTTGCAGAGGCCTGAAGGAGGTTGACAGCTTCAGGAGGCCAACTGTGCAAAAAATCTAATTGCTTAGGAAGATTAAAGTACTCGTAATACTTCTATGAAGAGATGAAAGTAGGCGCCTGGGCGCTGCTGCTCTACATTATGAGTTTCATGCCTTTAACGTACACCTGCTCTCGAAGCGGCTTAGCTTCAAAATACGGCTAGGGTATACCGGTCTTAACCCGGCGAGCGTAAGGTTGGGTATTATTCACCCAGCCTGTAATAAATCATTCGATATTTTTTATCTCGTACGTCAAAATGAGTTGTGCGTCTGAGTAGCTGCGCAGGGGGAAGTAAGTAAGCGTTGTGTTTCACGACGCAGTTGACCGCCGACTGGCTAGGTGTTAAGACGGTGTCCAAGCTGCGGCTGGGTGAGTTTCACCCACCTTACGCTTCGAGTTACAAATTTGCGTAAATACTTTTTTGTTTTATATTCGTTTTATTTAGTTTTTTTTTATTTGTTCAGGTAAATAATTAATATGTCATACGAAGAAAACCAAAGAAGATTATTAAGACTTTTCGAAGCAGCTGGTGACGATAGTTCTTGTGATGATTCCGGTAGTGACTTTGAAGTTGATAATGTTAGCCAAAGAAGCTCTGAAAGTGACTCGGAACAAGAGTTAGGATTACAAAATGAGGGAGAAAAAGAGTCAGCTGGATCCGAAGAATGTGAAAGCGAAGGTCATATTTTACTGGAAAGGTCATATAAACAGGTCATATTTAACTGGAAAGAATGGCACAAAGTGGTTTAGGTTACCAGAAAGGTCTAACGTGCGTACGAGGTCGGAAAACATTATAAGGGAAAGACAGGCCGTAAAAGATATTGGCAAAAACGCAAAGACAGCTGTTGAATGTTGGAAACACTTTCTCACTGATGACATTTTGCAAGAAATTGTGATACATACAAATAGTCAAATACATTTGAGACGAGCAGCTTGTGAAAATAGTCACGTTAAGAAATATACCATGGCAAACTTATCAATGTCAGAATTAAAGGCTTTTATCGGTCTCTTGTATCTTGCGGGACAGTTCAAATCTAATAAGCTGAACTTGAAGGATCTATGGAGAAGCGACGGATCAGGGGTTGAGCTTTTTAGGACAACCATGTCTTTGAAGAGATTTCAATTTATTCAAAACTCCTTGCGGTTTGATGATAAGAATACTCGCGAAGAAAGAAAAAAGACTGATAATTTAGCTGCCGCTCGTTCTTTTTTCGAGAAGTTCGTAGCAAATTGCCAAACTGTTTATTCACCATCTGAGTATACAACTATTGATGAACAACTTCCATCGTTTCGAGGCCGTTGCAGTTTTCGCCAGTACATGCCAAATAAGCCTAACAAATACGGCTTGAAAATATATGCCTTAGTAGATGCAAAGTCGTTTTACGTCATCAATTTTGAAATTTACCCAGGAAAGCAACTTGTTATAAATGCAACCGTTATTTGTGTATGGAACATGCTGTTTTTACGTGTAGATATTGCGCTCAAACTGAAGATGATTATGAGAATTCTGAATAACTATACAGTTTAAGTTTAGATCTCATTTGTTTCCAAATTTTATTAGCTAGAAGGAAAAGCTTTTCGTTTCGTTTTTTTTAAAGTCTACTTTTTTATGAAAGAATAATTCCAAGTGACATGCTATGTTTAAGTAAAAAATGTTGATTTTGTTAATTTTGTAAATAAAGATTTAAAAATAATTGTTTGCTTTATTGGTCCCTCTCAATCAGTTCTTGAATTATTAAATAATGACATTAGTAAATAAAAACTTAAATAAAATATGATAAACACATTAAAATGGCTAGTCCACCATATGGGTTTGCTGCACCCACCTTACGCTCGATGTAACAAATATTAACCTTACGCTCGCCGGGTTAAAGTGTTTTGGTTTCTATTTACTCCCTCGCTAAAGCTCAGGAGTAAAACTACTTCGTATTATAATGGGTAATTTTAGACCCTTGTATAACAATATCCTATTAAATTATCCTTAGAGAGAATAAGATAAGATAAAGATAAAATATGCTTTATTATACACCACAGAAAACATACAAAAGGACAAACACATAGTACATACAATTGGCGGCCTTATCGCTAAACAGCAATTTCACCAGCAACCTTGTTGGACTGGATAGAAGAAACAGTTAACAATTGAAAGGGCAGTCATGGTTAGGCTTGCCAACCGTCCCGGATTTTCCGGGACGTCCCGCTTCTGGGTCAATTTTGGGCCGACCCGCCGTGACCCCTTGCGGGACGCTTTTTGTCCCGGAAATCAGTGATAATATAATATAAGTATCTATCTCGTAATCTACAAAAAAATATTGTTCGATACAAAATATGATATACCTTTCCGGGGAGTTATAGTCACTCGCGTCAGTAGATTTTTCTGGCGGGTACTCTAAAACTAGATAGACACTTTTAAATCTGCTCCTCGAAATTTTATTTATTTAATTAGTTTAAAAGTATTTACAATATTTATTTTATACAAATGTGCTAGTAAATGTACCAGTGAGTGTTGGCACTAACTATCAAATCCACTTTCATCACTATCACCACCGCTACCACATTCATCATCAACGGTTCACCACCAACGGTTTTTCGTCACCCACTGTAAACATCCCAGAATACATGTTTGTTGATCATGGACACCGTTAAATTTAACGAAACCATCCAGGACCTCACCACCTTGTTTCACACCCGAATGGAGGAGTTCGAGAAAGCGCTGCATCAACATACTGCATCATCGGTTCCTGGAGCACAGCTACAAACATTGAAAGCACTATCGGCAGACTACCAGCTCTTCAAGGCATTTGTGGTTAGGGCAGTCAACACACTTAAGATGCAGCTAGAACTTCTCAACACAGGTATGGACCGTCTTGAAACTCATGCTCGGCGTAAAGTTTTACTGCTCCATGGCATGCCGGAGAACTCTAAAGAGGATGTTGCTGCTAGAGTGCATGATATGCTCAATAGTAAAATGAAGCTCACTCAACTTCAACCAGAGTGCATAGAGACCTGTCACCGTCTCGGCGCTGCCAAAAAGGACAGAACTCGCCCAGTGTTGGTACGTTTTACAACATATACACACAGATCAGTTGTGTGGAATTCTAAGACGGCATTAAAGGGTACCAGAATCCAGTCCAGGCAAACCATATTTACTGCGGCTCGGAAGTACTTCGGCATGAAAAATTGTTGGTCGTCGGACGGCGTTATAGTAGTACTGCTGCCGGACAAAAGTAGGCGCAAGAAATCTGCGCTTGCTGAACTCCAACATCTACAAGCCAGCTTCCCATCCACGGCAAGCAGCTAAGTTGTTTATCGTTAATCCAATGTTCCGCATTAGCTTTTGAAGGTACTTTTTTTTTGAACTGTTGTGATGATGGTACTCGAGAAAGCATTTTGTTTGGTACCTTTAATGTAATGACTCGTAACATCTTGTTTTAATTATAGGGTACATTGTTTTGTATTGAAACGGTATTGTCTATGTTCCAGTATTTTATTTTTAATATTTTTCTGTGTTACGTTTGCATTTTAGTGTGGTTGCGTTTGCTAATAATGTATGCCAACCACAGACATACTTCTATTATATGTCTGTGATGCCAACGCCCGCTGGTGGTTTTATTTTATTCTTTAGATTCTAGTTTTTATTTTTAATAATTTGTTAAATTTTTTAGTGTCAGTTATATTATTTATTTTAAGTATAAGTTTATTGTATGTCTATTAATTCTAATTGTTATACTACAGATCGTTCATCCGATGAATTTGAAAGTGCTTGTAGTGACTTTTCTACCTCCTCTGACACCGATGCTCTCTCTCTGGATGTCAAGCTGCGGTCAATATTTCACAAAAAATCCAAATACCTCAACCTTGTGCATATAAACGCACAGAGTGTCTCTGCACATATCACTGATCTAAATGTGTCATTTAACAACGGGCTAGTAGACGGAATATTAATTTCCGAATCTTGGTTCAAACCGTCTCTGCCGTCCCCTCTTTTTACTCTAAATGGGTACAAACTGTTTCGAAACGACAGAGTTGGAGCTGGTGGTGGTGGTGTATGCATCTACATCAAGGACCACATCCCGTGCTCTGTCGTTGGTCAATCTCCTAGTACTTATACTGGATCCTTGGAGTATATATTCTTAAGCCTTATCATTCGCCACTCCAGTATTTTAGTGGGAGCTGTCCAAGTATCAACATAAACTATTTTGATTCATTTGAGACCACCCTTGAATCCCTTAGCTCTTCTTACGATCATGTATTTTGATGGGTGATCTACTTGTCTTTTGAAGAATAACTCTCGGTCCTCACGTCTAAATTCTATTGTAACATCTGTCAACTTTCACTCACAGCCACCCATCATTCTCCTAATGCCCAGCCCTCTCTCTTAGACGTACAGATAGTCTCTAAACCAGATTCAGTCTTATTACATGGACAAACTACCGCTCCTTTCTCGTAGCATGACCTCTTATATTTATCCTATCGTGTACGTACCCCCAAACCTAAAACCAAAGTAATTTTTCAGCGTAGTTTTGGTAGTATTTGTGTGGATCGCTTGAGAGATGACTTTTCTAGGGTGGATTGGTCTGCCTTGCTCGCGGCTGACACAGTAAATGAGAAGATTACAAATCTATCACACAGCTTAAACAACTCTTTGATTCTCATGCGCCTCTCAGACCAGTGCGCGTTAAACATTTGCCTGCGCCTTGGCTCACACCTGTGATTAGGAAAGCTATGCAACGTAGAGATAAGGCCAAATCATTACTAAAAAGATTTCCGAATGACGAAAATCTAAGCTCCTACAAGCGGCTGCGCAATTGCTGCAATCGACTTTGCCGGGATGCCAAACGTCGATATATTTATTCTGCGGTAGAGGGCTTACCTCCAGGTAAAATCTGGAAGTTCTTACGATCGCTTGTCGTGGGTAAAGATAGCGGCGGTACTAGTGAATTACCTGACCTTAATCACCCTGATAAGCATTTTACCATCTCACCGGTTACTGTAACTGATACCACCAAGGCAGCCACGCTTACTTATTTAGACACAGTGGACCATCCTGACTGCGAGCCGTTTTCATTTCGTGAAATCACTGTGGGGGAGGTTAGGAAGAGTATCCAATCCATTACTTCCAAGGCTGTGGGCGAGGATGGCATTTACCGTGACATGCTGATACCTATCCTGGATGACGTTGTGCCAATAATCACACACATTCTAAACCACTCTTTGGCAACCAACGTCTTCCCTTCCGACTGGAATTAGCCCATGTCATTCCTATCCCAAAGTCTGCTTCCCCTACCGCTATCTCTCAATACGGTCCTATTTCTATCCTACCATTCCTGTCTAAGGTCCTGGAAAGCGCTGTTTACAAACAATTGTTCTTTTTTGTCTCCCATCACAATTTAATAAGTCCGTGTCAATCCGGTTTCGGCCTGGCCACAGCACCGTAACTGCCTTGTTAAACGTCACTGACGATATTCGCGACGCCATGGATAACCGGATGTTCACGGTGCTTGTTCGACTGGACTTCAGCAGCGCTTTCAATTCAGTTGATTATGACATCCTCCTTGCCATCCTTCGCTCGCTTAACCTTACCCCTGCAGTGATTCCTTGGTGTTCGGATTACCTCCGCAATCGTCACCAGAGAATCGGGAGTGATGACTTATTTTCTGATTGGGCCCCCCTTACTGCAGGTGTGCCACAGGGTGGGGTGCTTTCACCTCTCCTCTTTACATTATTTATTAATGAGCTCGGTAAATTAATATTTTGTCCATACCACTTATACGCTGACGACTTGCAGCTTTACAAACATTGAGATGCAGACAATATTCACTTAGCTATCGAAGCTCTTAATGAAGATCTCCGTGCTGTGAAGGAGTGGGCAAAGGCGTTTGGATTACTTGTGAATCCAACTAAATCACAAGCAATGATAGTTGGTAGCGGCAGACTATGCGATAAACTGGATGTAAATGCCCTCCCCAAAGTTACTTATGATGGAGTGCATCTTGCATATGCGGGGAAGACAAAAACTCTTGGCCTTATTATTGACCGTACTTTGTCTAAGACATCACAGGTCAACGAAGTGAGTCGGCGCATGCACTACTCTTATCATTCTCTCAAGCGACTTCAGTTCTTCTTACCGTACAATACCAAAATTATGCTTGCCCAGTCGCTTCTTCTCCCTCTTATTGACTATGCCGATGTGTGTTACTTGGATGCTACTGAAGAGCTGTTGAATAAGCTAGAGCGCCTGCAAAATCTGTCTATTCGGTTCATATTTAGCCTTCGCAAATATGACCATATTTCGGAGTTTCGGGCTAAATTAAAATGGCTCCCAATCCGACGTCGCCGAGATATGCACATCTTTTGTCTCCTTTACAAAATCCTTCACTACCCTCAACTCCCTCATTACTTTCATTCCCGTTTTACTCTCTTACCAGTCACTTCCCGCCCTAAGCGTTCATGTGACACAAGAACCCTTGTATTTCCTCAATCCAACTCCAAATACTTCCATAGCTCATTTACCGTCCAGATTGTGGAATAAGCTGCCTGCTGACGTGCGTGAGAGACCATCGGTGGCATCATTCAAACTTAGGCTAAAAGAGCACTACCTATCCAACAACAACAATTAGCAATATTTTAACCAATTATTCGTTCATATTATAAATTATTATATGTAAAGTATGTGTATGTATATACAATATAATCAGAGTAAGCATGTATATGTATGTATGATATAATATTTATGTAAGTATTTTGTCATCATTAGTCCCGCAGACTTTCTCTCCGAACCACAGCTGGGGTTGGCTGGAAGAGATCTCTTCTAGAGATAAGCTCGCCTTTGTATATGTCTTTTTTGAATGTGTTTTCAATGTGTGTTTCCTATGTGCATTAAAGGATTAATTAATTAATTAGATACCTGCATGTGACCCCTAGGTGGTACTAAATAAGTGACCCTGTCTGAGTGACTGAGCCGTGCTGCATTGCAGCATGAATTACTCCAGCTCGCCCGGCGTAATACCACCCTCTCACGGAATATCGGCTTGAAACAATGCCACTCGTTGCTGTTGCGTTTTGTCCGGTGAGTGAAAAAACCGGAAGCACATCTGATTCTCTCGCGGATCTAATTTAAAAATAAACCTCACCTTTGTTTATGTCTTGTGTAACGTTGTAACTGTTACTTATTTGTGCTTTAGAGGATTTTGTTTATTTATCCAAATATTTTAAGCAATAAAAAGTCAACTTTTGTGGTAAAAACATATATTTTTGCGTAAAAATTACTATCACTTACTAAGTCTAAATACTTTAATTTAATACACTGAGAAAACTTAAACAACCATTAAGACAATATACTGAGAATTGAATACATAATTGGCATTGGAATAAGATATAATATCATCACTAATTGTTACACACACTACACATTGAAATTAGTGAGAATTAAACTGAAAATAAGGCAAAAGTCGGAAAACGTATCTTTACAAACTCTACTTAGCATACCTAAATGTGCATGAAGTATATACAAAAATACAAGAGATTTTTAATGCGCCGCGTAATAATAATAATACTAAAACCTCGTAATAGTTACAATAATGTAAAGGACTAAACCACCTGGTATTTTTATTATTATGATTTAACACATTTCACTTCATATAATGTTAAGATCTTAATTAACACTGCGAAACATTGTCAATATACCTGTAAATCAATTTGATTAACTGATATGTCCATATTAAATACTGCTAAACAATGTGAAAATATGTATATTTAGTATCTTAATAAAAATATAATTGTAAAATCTTAATCCTTATATCATCAGGCTATCATTTAATACAAACACTTGAAAGAAATAATGATTGTTTTGAAGTGTTTACCGCTAGACGTAATAAATGAGTAGTGGTTTATACAGCTATTATGGTACCGATAAATAATTTATTGAAGAACCTTATAGTAAACTTCCAGTGTTTTTGAATTAAATAAAAGCAAACTAACTTTAAAAAAATCTTTTATTAACGTAAGTAACTGGGTCTACACTAAAAGCTGAAAGAGTTCATTCATAGTGAATTACTGCGCGACGCAAGCTAAGGTGGCAATCAACCGGTGACTGTGGATAGCCTTACATGTCGTTGGAAGTTCGTAGAGAGCGAAAACCTTGGCGAGTTCTCCTGGCTAGCTTTATCAAGCATCGACAAACATCGAGGCATCGTCCGGCTGAGGCGGTTTTTATTGCTTTATCCAAAAATATCTAAAGACTGATGCGAGTATGACAAAAAAGTCTTAACTAACAAACAAGTTAAATAAATAAAGGGTTTTACGACTTTTAGTCAAATAAGAGCTTTATTTTGATAATATATAATAAATTATTACGTCGTCGTATAGTTGTCTAACTAAGTAGTCTAATTACAAAGACTTATACAACTATCACAATGGTCTGTATTAAAACGTTTACGTAACAAAGCTCTAAGTCGTAAGAACGTTTCAATAGTTAAAAGTTTTTTTAACACACGTCTTTTTATGAGCATTTTAGTTACATCTTAATAACATGTTGGTTTAAAAACCGTTCTAAAATAACCTTATATAATGGTAATACGGAAGACTTCAATGTGACATAAAGTAATTATGTAAATTTAATATATAAAGACTTCCCTTACATCCAACAGCATAGAGCGGCGATGGGCTCATCAAAATAATACTACCAACCCCTCTTTTCCCTTGGGTGTCGTAAAAGCGACTAACGGGCTAAAGGCCCACCACCTATGTTGGACCTATGTACCTATGGAAGATTCAAATGATTACAAATTTTTTAAACATAAAAAAATTTCAAATATTAATGCATTAATTGGTGTTTTAAAGTTGTTTCCTTTCTCGACTTGGTACAAGTGGGGTAAATGACCTTTTATGCACATTTAGTTGGCACAGATAATCCCATGCATTCACCATTAAGATTGCACTAAAAAATAAATTGTTCGTAAATCGAACTGGCCACCCGAGTAAATAAAGAATATAAACGAAAGAAAATTAGAAAAATTAAAATATGATTTAAATATACGATAATATATATTTTAATAAACAACTGGTTTATATAAAACGAAAACTTTGACAAAACATACTGTTGTTGTTGCTGAACATGTTATATTCCTTTTATTGAACAACATGTCATTATGTGTTTAATAAAGACTATTATAAAACAAAAGTAAAATAAACTAGTTTAAAAAAAATATTAATAACCTAATAGTTCTGTATGGATATTTACCGAAGATATTATGTTATGTTGCAGATTCCTTTATAGTACTTATTTCAATCTACTCAAATATTAACCAATTGATTTTGTTAGGGTCCTACAATTTTTAATTACTAAAATGTGTAAGGTTAGGTATAATATACTTATTTCTTTATTTTTAAAGCTTCTACTGACGATGCAATCTGATTATTGTTTGTTGCTGCAATAAGTTGCATTGCAATGCAAGCCTATATACCCCTTTAATTTTTATTCACCGTAAAAAAATTAAAGGTGAGTTCCACCCATGAAACTCAACAAATTTTCCCAAGAAACCTATGTGCAAAAATGATAAATAAATTAATATTTTATATTTTAGCGTTTTATTGACGCTTAAATATACTTACGTAAAATTTTAAACACTGAAAAAAGACGACAACCTCAGGCGGGAATCGAACCACGCACCTTCCGCATTCCGGGCGGCTGCCTTAACCACTTGGCTACCGAGGTTTATTTATTCATTTATTCATTTATTGCATATCACATTACATTCATTGCGAGGTGTTAAAACTTAAGCTTAGGTATACATGTGACACCCTGCTAGGGCACTGCAAATGAGAGGGCAAACCATTTCAAAAATCTAGAGACTAATTACAATATAAATAACGCCAGTTTTACTAGCATGCAATACAATATAATATTAGTACAGTACAATACCATCTATATTTATTTATCATTAGAATCTACATACATTATACAATTATAATTTAAAATTTTGAATAAGGATATCGAAACATTATGTAATTATTTTTAATTAATTGTTAATCATTAAGTATAGGTAGTATCATTTAAAAAATCTGACAGGTTATAGTAACATTTTTCCAAAAGAAAGCTTTTTAACAATTTGACGAAATACTTGGGATTATCTGCGTTTTTTATGTAATTGGGAAGGTGGTTGTATATTTTATGTTCCCTGTGTGGGACCGCGGCCTCACGTTGTGGGGCCGCGGTCCCACACAGGGAAGAAGCGGAGGGGGGGGACGAGGGAAACCTCCTCCCCTCCTAGGAGGACCAGCGACCTAGTGGTGGAGCACTAGGCCGCATTGCACGGTCCTCCTCCCGTTTGGGGGCAGCCTGAACCTACCAGGCTGCTCCGTAGGAGAGGGGGACCCAGGTAAAACTGGGTCCGTGGCGTTGCGGCGTCCGCGGGGCATTTTATATATGGTACCGCGGCGCCGCACTGCGCCTTGAAGGAAGGTGTCGGTTCTTTTACCGGGTCGGGCCCGTATGTCCTTACTCACCCGTTTCCCTCACGGGGGGGCGGGTGGGGACATATGGGTTCCAGCCCCGGACAGTGCATGGGGCTCTCACGCTCCTCTCGAGGCCTCATGCCAGTGCAGAGAAGCATTTTCTCCGACTAAAACAAAGAAAAAAAAAAAGGTGGTTGTATATTTTGGTCAACATTGTGGGGGGGCTAGAAGGGACTAATTTTAACTTGGAGAATGGTATTTTAAGTTTGTTTAGGTATCTATCATTTCTATCATTTTTAACTGGGGAATATAGTTTCGGGTGTTTTTTAACAAATTTGCTTGACTCGAGAATGTAAATAGATGTAATTGTTAGGATTTTATGTTTAATGAAGTGAGCCTTACATGATTCTAACTGGTCTATGTTAGTTAGTATACGTATACATTTCTTTTGCAATATAAAAACTTTGTCAACATCACATGAATTTCCCCAGAGAATTATGCCGTAGGACATTACAGAATATGCGTAAGCATAGTATGCGGTGAGAGCTGTTTTGAAATCAGTTACCCGTTTAAGGCGCTGTAGAGCATAAATAAATGATGACATTTTGCTTTGTACACTTTGTATGTGCGATTTCCAATTTAAGTGAGTGTCCAGATGTACTCCTAATAACTTAGCAGAGTTGACGGTTTCCAGTTTTGTGTTATTATAATAATATGATATCTGTAATCCTGTTTTTTGATATGGTTTTAATTGAATAAGCTTTGTTTTATTTAAGTTAAGTTGTAAATTATGTGATTCGAGCCAAAGCATAATGTTATCTAAGGTTAGGTTTAGTTTACATTCTAATTCTTTAATATTTGAACAGGGCAGTAAGACGGATATGTCATCTGCGAAGAGTACGCTATATTCGTCCAGTATGTTAGGCAGATCATTTACATAAACAAGGAACAGCAGACATCCTAGGACGCTACCTTGTGGGATAGAGCCGGTGACAGCGACTCTATCGGATCTACAGTATGTTATTTTACCTGTCTCAAAGTTTATGTTTTCGATCTCCACATATTGGTAGCGGTTACTGAGATAAGATTTGAACCAATCGTGGGCTATTCCTCGGACTCCTGTTTGGTATAGTTTATCCAATAAGATTTTAAAATTAACTCGGTCATAGGCTTTGCTCATATCAAGCAAGAGGCCTATTGCAACTTTTTTATTATTTATTGCGTCTAAAACCTTTTGTATATATTTATATATTGCTAAAGTGGTAGAACGGTTTTTCCGGAAACCCATTTGATGTTCATGTAAAATGTTAAATTTTTCGTAGAATGAGTACAATCGACCTATCATGACAGTTTCTAATATTTTTGATGACGTTGGAAGCAATGCAATTGGTCGGTAATTATTGATGTCAGCTGTTTCGCCCTTTTTATGGACTGGCTTAATTTTAGATATTTTTAGGGCGTCCGGGACCGTACCCTCTGAAAAAGATTGGTTGATCAGTAATGTGTAAGGATAGGTTAATAAATCGGCGCTTCTTTTAATTAAAATAGTTGGGACGTCGTCAATGCCAAACGATACTTTATTTTTAAGGTTATTTAATATAATATTAATTTCTTTAGGCTCTACAGGACTAAGGAAAAAAGTGTTTTCGACGTTGCTTCTGGCAGAAGTTAACAATGTATTAGTAGGATTTAAAGGTGAATTTCCAATTGATGCAAAAAAGTTATTAAAGGTATTAGCCACTATATTGGGGTCACTAATAGTTTTTTTTCCTGATGTTTTAAGTAGTATATTTTTATATTTCCTAGGGTTTTTATTTGTTTCGTTATTTATGATTTGCCACATTGATTGAGTTTTGTTTTGGGAGTTTTCAAACTTTAATTTGTTATTTATTTTCTTAGATTTATTTATAGCTTTTTTAAGTACTTTACAATAGTTTTTAAAGTAAATTTTTAAAGATTTATTTTTTGTTTTATTTAGTAATAACTTTAAGAATCTTTTATTACGGCATGAAGTTTTTAATCCTACTGTTAGGTATTTATTTTTAGGTTTTAAATTTATTTTTATAAGTTTTTTTGGTATGCATTTATTTAAAGCCCTTTGTAAGGTATCACTAAATATATTATAGTTATAATTTATATTTCTGTTAGAGTTAAATATTGTATCCCAATTGACAGTTGAGAGTTCGGTTTTAAATTTATTTATATTGAAATCATTGAACAATCTTTTATAAGTAGAGAATTCTTTTAGATTATTTATTAAGAGGGGCGCTGAAAACAATACACCTCTGTGATCTGAAAATCCATATTCATGAACTGTTATTTTCATATTATGTTTTAATTTAAAATTAATGAAGAGCAGGTCTATGCAAGTTGAAGTAGTTGTTGTAATTCTAGTGGGTTCTTTTACTTTTTGATGAAAATTGTACGATAACATAAAATTTGAGAGTCTATTTTTATCCCTACTATTTGTTAGAAAGTCTATATTATAATCACTTCCTATAATTATATTTTTTGAGCTATCTTTCAGAAAAATAAGTTTTAACAGTCGTTCCATACATGTATAAAATACTTCGATCTCTCGTTTGCTATTAGGCCAGTATACATTTACAATTAACATGTTAAGTTGCGGTATTTCAATTGCACATACCTCAAAGATCATTTCTACTGACATGAAAGATATGTCCAATCGTTCACAACATTCTAGTGAGTTTTTTACTAATATGCATACACCGCCACCCTCATGCTCTTCACGACAGAAGCATGAGCATAGGGTCTGGCTTTCAACCGTCGAAATTTGTCAGTGCTTGATGCTTATGTTTTTAGTCAACATTGCTTCATCAAATCTTAGAAGTTTTCACTTCTGAGATCGGAAAGAAATATTTTTACAAATATTTGAACATTCGGTTAAGATTAAGCTGCGTTTATAGATTAATGTTTTATATTTTAGCGTTTTATTGACGCTTAAATATACTTAAGTAAAATTTTAAACACTGAAAAAAGACGACAACCTCAGGCGGGAATCGAACCACGCACCTTCCGCATTCCGGGCGGCTGCCTTAACCACTTGGCTACCGAGGTCTGGCTTTCAACCGTCGAAATTTGTCAGTGCTTGATGCTTATGTTTTTAGTCAACATTGCTTCATCAAATCTTAGAAGTTTTCACCTCTGAGATCCGAAAGAAATATTTTTACAAATATTTGAACATTCGGTTAATATGAAGCTGCGTTTATAGATTAATGTATTATATTTTAGCGTTTTATTGACGCTTAAATATACTTACGTAAAATTTTAAACACTGAAAAAAGACGACAACCTCAGGCGGGAATCGAACCACGCACCTTCCGCATTCCGGGCGTCTGCCTTAACCACTTGGCTACCGAGGTCTGGCTTTCAACTGTCGAAATTTGTCAGTGCTTGATGCTTATGTTTTGTATTGTATTGTATTGTAGGTTTCATGCATGTGCATACAATACTACTAATTCCAGACTTTCTTCCAGTATTTACTGAATCCTAAGACTAATAACAATGGCGCTCGATCGCAGTCTTCATATACAATACCAATTAAATTAAATACTCATTTCATCTTGACGTTATCCAGTCTTTGTAAACTGCTCAGAGAAGTTTTGTTATTAAGATTAGTACTCTGTATACCAGGTTTTGGACATTCTTTAACTTTTACCACCTTTAATTGACATTTTTTGTTGCCATTTATCCTTTATTTAACCATTACCCGATCAAATAAGTCTTATAATTTGCGTCACTTTCGCCTTTTATAACCGTTACCCTCACGTTTATACGACCATGCTAAAGTAACATGTAAAACTTTGTTTCAACTTCTTTATTACATCATCATCATTATTTTGCGAGTTAGATGGGTTGTCTACTGGGTTTTAGTAACTTGTGCAAAGAATAGATAAACTTTGTACCGCTTTATTTGGAGTTTATTACAATTAATATTATGCTGGCTCACAAAATTGTCCAACGTGCTTATCTTTTGATATTAGTTGCACTCGTAGCTGCTACATCCTTAGCTGCTACAGCCGTAGCTGCCGCTACGATACATTTGCTTGGGTTCTTTGGGATGATTAAGCATACTTTGCGGACTATGGTGTAAATTGAAGGGTTAGTCAATGGTGTGAAGCTCTTGAAAACTGTTTAATAACCCTTACATTCACACCGTATCTTTTATACATGCAAAATACCCATTATTTACTTCCTTGTGATTACGGACTGTTGATACGTAATACGATAAGTCACAGCGAGGGACTTAAATATTATAAAAACTTTATTTACGTCTGCAGTTAGGTACATAGTTTGAAAAAAAGAAACTATATACACATTAATGTTTTTTATATTTTAGCGTTTTATTAACGCTTAAATATACTTAAGTAAAATTTTTTAAACACTGAAAAAAGACGACAAATGTAGCCAAGTGGTTAAGGCAGCCGCCCGGAATGCGGAAGGTGCGTGGTTCGATTCCCGCCTGAGGTTGTCGTCTTTTTTCAGTGTTTAAAAAAAAATTTAACTATATACACAATTTATGTTATTTTTAAATTATGCTATAGAGGTAATCGAAAGTCCCTTAGGAACAAATTGGGCTAGTATACATTGGCTAAAGGTTTAACCAGTTATTAATGAAGAACTATATAAAATTACTTATTAAACATTTTTTTATTTAGATTTTCTTCAATTTTTTAATCAATATATTTTGCATACATACGTATAATCACGACTATTATCCCAAGGGAAGAGAGGGGGTGGCAGTATTCTTTCACCGCTACGCGACATGGTTAATTATATAAATTGAGTTAATAAATAAATTCGTTACACCCTAATCTGACGTTAGCACTCTTAGACACCAAATAGTAAAAGGCTGGCATTATGCCTAAAAGTTACATTATATAAAGATTTAACTTATAATGTATATTTGATGATGATTGTGTAAAAATGCGGTATGACCTTAAATATACTTAAAATTTGAAATTAAAATTAAACAATAAAGTTCAAACCTATCTTAATCGTGGTCACCTGTAACTTGGTGCAGTTACGGCTTATGGTGATGTTATGAGACATAGGTATTCTAATACTTTAACAAAATATGAGTACTGTAACTGGGTCCTTGGCGTAGTCAATGTGAAGTCCACCGAGGCCGATGCGACTACGGTTAAATTCGATGAAGAATGTTTGTAAACAAATTAATGACATTTTCTTTGTGAAAACATCTAGTGTCACTCGGATTTCAACTTTTTCTTGAGAGAGATTAAAAAAAAAACAACTAGCAATGATCTTTCTTTCAAAAAATTTTTAAATCCGTGTGAAATTAGATATTAACCCAAAGAAACCTCTTGCCTTGGGTGTCGTAAAAGGTGACTAACGGACTTAAGACTGCACATGCTACCAACAGCATAGAGCGACGATGGGCTAACTTGTCACGTTAAGCACATGTGCAGTCACTATTTGGTGAAAAGTCGATTATCATAGTCGACTTTCAGTCCTCTACCATAATGGTAGAGGACTGCTTTTGCTGTCCTCATTGCCTAGTCTCTGACTAACCCTTCAGGTTATTAGAAGTGATTATATATACGTATGTATGATGCACAAATAAATGACATATTATATGTTTACAAACATTTTTCATCGAATTTGGCTTTAGTATAGTAGTAGTAGTATATAGTAGCGGCCGCCCTGCGTGATGATGGAGCACGTCGGTTCAGTCAACATAATCAGTGCCAACATTATGAAATGCGTTTGTTTATTATGTTTAAGTATTCTCGTGATCGTAAGTGCGTGTTTCGAAGAGTACAGTTTCCATTGTATGGTTACGCTAATAAACTAACGTAGAATGTCTAAAAGTCTCTTTTGACATTAGTAGGAACTTTAAAATAAATTGTTGTATTTTGTGTCGCAATAATTTGCAGACAACGGCAACGTCCGAAAAATTAAAAATCAAGATTGTGCGGACGCTTAACATTTGGTTGGCATGTTAGCATGGTTCTCCTGTGTATTCCGTGTATCTGTAACAATAGAAAGTATACATAAATTTAAAAGTTACTGGCTCAGACTACATTATCAGTAAAGTGTAACCTATATTACGTTCCCACACTGGACTCCATTTTGAAATCAAGTTATCACTACAAATGATGGTTATTGTGTTAATCAACACGCTTGTCAAATTCGGGTCGGTGATTAATAGCTCGGGCCATGCAAAGGAAAATCTAAAAAACAAACATACATTTGTGTCACTTATAATCACGACTATTATCCCCGAAGGGTCATGTGTCATGTGTCAGACGAGGTATTACTTTCTGACCACAACTACATATGCTTTAGGTACAGACTAGGTAAAATCATAGGAACTGTGCAAAGGAAGAACCCTCTAAACACCAACTGGGAGGGCTTCAGGAAAGATCTCAGGAGGGATCTAGATAGTCAAAGCGACAAACTCAACTCAGCTGTGGATATAGAGTTTGAAGCCGACAGACTTACAGAAGCATTGATGACGGCCTGGCAAAACAATTGCCCAGAAATGAAATCAGTGGCAAAGAAACTACCATGGTGGACTTCAGAGGTTGCTTAAATTAGAAAAGCGACGCGACAGGCGTTCAATGAAACGAAGGCTAAGAACGATTTTAGTGAATACAATAAGGCTTTAACTCGCTACAGCAGTGCGGTTCGTAAAGCAAAGAGATCAGCTTGGAGAAAACATAGTGAACAGATACAATCTGTTACTGAAGCAATGAGACTAACTAAGGCAATTTCTACAGCAAAGGCGATTCCATTGTCTACAGTTACGAGAGCAAATGGAACTCTGACAGAAACTGGTGGTGATACACTAAAGGTTATGTTTGATACTCACTTCCCTGGATCGAGTATCATCCAGGACGAACATGACCCAATCAACTGGAAGGAGCAACATAGTAGAACTTCCAAATATGATTGGACAATAGCTAAAAAGGTAGTAGATGAATCTAAAGTTAAATGGGCGCTGGGGAGTTTTCAACCATTTAAGGCACCAGGGTCTGATAATATTTACCCCATCCTACTACAGCAGGGCGACCCCATACTGGGCCCCCACCTCTGCAGACTGTACAAAGCCTGCATTGCGTTCGGCTATATACCCCGAATATGGAGGCGTGTTAAAGTAATTTATATACCAAAAACGGGTAAACCGGATAACGAAGAACCCAAAGATTTTAGGCCAATAAGTCTTCAATCTTTTCTATTCAAGGCCTTGGAGAAGATGGTAGACAAATTTATCAGAGCGGGACCATTGAAAAAATCCCACTTCATGGATTTCAATGCGCGTATCAGCCAGGGAAGTCAACAGAAACTGCTCTTCACCATGTGGTGAGTAGAGCGGAATTCACCCTGGAGAACAAAGAGATCTGCATCGGCACATTTGTAGATATTGAAGGTGCATTCGATCGCACAACCTTTGACTCCATTAATGTTGCAGCCAAGGATCATGGCGTGCCACAACCGATCTGCAAATGGATTTAATGTATGCTAAAGGGTAGAATCATCTACTCGGAACTACTAGGGGACAGCTTACTTGCTCAGACAACTAGAGGGTGCCCGCAAGGGGGGGTTCTCTCTCCTTTGCTATGGAGCCTTGTGGTTGATTCACTCATAGCAAAGCTGAACCAAGGACCATTCTTTACGGTTGGTTACGCTGATGATCTAGTTATCACGGTCAGTGGGAGATTTCCCTCCACGGTATCGGAGCTAATGCAACGTGCCCTGGGTTTGCTGGAAGGTTGGTGTAATACCAATCTATCGGTAAACCCGGGAAAAACGACCGCCATCTCCTTTACTAGAATGAAAAACCTTACGAGACTGGGAAACTTAACGCTTTACGGCACCCAGCTTCCTTGGTCCAGAGAAGTGAAATATCTAGGCTTAACACTAGATAAGGAACTCACCTGGAAACAGCACATGGATACGACTGTCGTCAAGGCCTATAGGGTTTTTGGTATGTGCCGGTCCACTTATGGCAAAATGGGGGGACTCAACCCCAAAATCATAAGATGGATCTACATGATGATGGTGTGGCCGATTCTCACATACGGCAGTATCGTCTGGTAGCCCAGGACCAGGCCGAAGATCTGTATGAATGCTTTGAGCAAACTACAGAGAACAGTATGCCTGGCGATTACCGGGGCATTTAGAACCACACCGACAGCAGCGCTGGAGGTCCTCACGGACCTCCCACCCCTGCACAGTGTCATAGAGATGGAGGCAAGGAAAGCGCTACACATACTAAAGGTGCCCGGGCTGTGGGACGCATCTTTGCCTCTGACCAGACACACAAAATGAGAACCTAATGATACCCTTGATAGGATCATGGAAATGAGGTGCGACAAGATTGCCCCCAAGTACATGTTCGAAAAGAAATTCAGTATACATGTCAACTCGGGACCAATAGAGACAGCCACCGTCTCCAGAGAAAGACAGCCTGATCTGGTACACCGACGGCGCCAAAATGAAGTCGGGCACTGGAGCAGGTACCTTTAGCAATGACTTTAAGCACAGTCAGAGTACGGGGAAGTTCGCTACTGTTTATCAGGCAGAAACTTTCGCAATTCTCCTGTGCGCTAAAAAGAATTTAGAAATCGCTCCTTAGAAGCAGACATGACATGACATGACAGCCAAGCCGCGCTCAAGTCACTTATAACGCCTCGAATCAACTCCAGCATTGTGCTTGAAACAAGCTAGGTAGGCACAACAGGGTAAGATTGATCTGGGTACCAGGCCACATGGGAATCCATGGCAATGAGATGAACGATGCACTTGCTAGGGAGGGCTCAGAGACCCCATATATTGGCCCTGAGCCATTTGTGACACTAGCATCGAGTACCATCAACAAAGCCTTCAAGGACCTTATCCAAAACAGGCATAAAACCGAATGGAAAGAGCTATCCGGCATAAGACTCTCAAAATCCTTTATAGGCGAAGGCCTCTCCTCTAGAAGCTTAAAGACGCTCTTGTCGATGCCCGTATTAAGGCAGTAGCCCTCCGCCTTGATAAATGATGCAGAGGCGCCATCCATCAACACGATCCTGCGGACTGTCAGACCCTCGACCTTAGTGTCGACGATCTTCCAGCCCGCAGTCCGCAAGCCCGGATGGTACCTCTGCAACATCCTCAACACCCTACCAGCATCAAGGCGGCTGACGTTACGGGATTTCCAAGCCATTTTAACGGGCTTCGGAAGATCCTTCGCGTCAACCACCCTGAGCACGACACCCTCCACGGTAAGGCCGTCCTGTGCTCGGAGCCAGCTCGCCGATTTACTCCCCTCACAAGTGAAGAGAATAGCACCCGACGAGATGCCTCCGATATTGACCACTGGCAGAGGGTCAGGCGCGGCCTCCAGCAGGTCCCAAATGGTCCCTTGGATCGCCACATAGTGTGTCCCCCAGTGTAGTCGCTGGGTAGTCATCAGCAATGATAGCCATCTTGTAGGCGCTCACTGCCCCCGCGTAAGACCCGTGAGTCTTAACGCGTTTGGCCGCCTCCTGACTCTCATTGCTGATTTCCCTCAGCCTTTTAACTCGTTCCACCGCAGTCGCCGCCGTCTCCTCCTGGGCCCGCTGCCTCTGCAGCTTGGCCAGACGCCTGCGGTGGCCCGAACCTTGCCTCGGCTTCTTGCCCACACTCCCCCCTGTATCAGACCTGGGGACGCCAGGTTGGTTCCTATGAGGACCCAGTTCCTGCGGCCGCGATGGTCCGGCGTTAGCGGCGGGACGGATCCCAGCAGGACCCAAATCCCGTAGCCCCACCATTCCACGGTCTTCCACATGGGGTTGCTGGGCAGGTGCTGACGCCCTCCCACTACCGAGCAACAGACCTCTGACCGCTTGGTCCCCTCGCGTGGTTCCCGGCGGGTTGGGCCCCCTAAGGTTCCCACTCCCACCAGGCCCCTGCATGGATCCCGACTGCAGCGGATGCCGTGCCGGTGCACCCGAAGCCGAACGTTTGCCCCCGCGGCGCCCACCACGTCCAGTTGATAGAGTTGGTCCCCGAAGGTATCCATCCCCACTATGTTTCGCGGTAGGCGCCGCCGTACACGCGCCTGCCCCCGAAGGAGTATGGCACGCCTGGGTCCCTTGCGGGACAGAAGGAACGCTGCCTGAGGCAGCCTTAAAAATAGGCATATTTATTGCCCCCCCAAGATACAAGGGGCAGCCTGAGCCCGAAGGCCCAGCAGGGAGGGGTTCTCCGGCCTTGCCGGTACCCTCCTGGGGTAAATTTGTTTTTAAATGTGCCATTATTTTTATGATGATGAAGTGACAATGTTGGGGTCAAGGTTGTCATCCCTCCTAGGATGGGATGGGAAAGGATTAGGAAATAAGGGAATGGAAAATGGTAAGGAGAGGAGTTGCTGTGGATGGGATCATGGGATTAAGGGTAAGGGAATGGCCCACCGTGCGGGATATCACTGGCAGGTTAGCCCCCCACACTCGGCTGCTGAACGTCGCAAGGTAAGTGGTAGGTGTGCGATGCTTGCTTAGTGACGACAGCATTATCCAGGACCGACGACTCACTTTAGAGTGAGTCCGCCGCCTGTCTGTACAGGTGGTCGACAGGACAGGACGGCGACGTGGACGTGTGTGAATAGGACTTGACGGCAGACGCTGCTAGCTCAACATCGCACACTTGAGCATACATCCAACCGCCCTTCGGCCCCATATATTGGTCCTGAGCCGTTTGTGGCACTAGCATCGAGTACTATCAACAAAGCCTTCAAAGACCACAGGCATAAAAAACCGAATGGAAAGAGCTACTATAAGACACGCAAAATCCTTCATAGGTGAAGGCGCCCTAGGACGGAATAAGATCATATGCGGAGGTAGCAGAAGGCAGGCCCGATTAATCACCGGAACCCTGACTGGGCACTATGCCACAAAACAAATGCAACTAGCTACAGACAACCTTTGCAGGGCATGTGGAGGGGAAACGGAGTCTATGCAGCACCTACTGTGTGAATGCGACTCTTTTGCCAGAAAAAGAATGAATCCTCTGGGATCGGCCTACCCGAAACCAGAAGATTTTAGGCTCTTCGCCCTCAAGGACATTGCCAAGCTTATGGCAATTATCTTCACTGAGGAGGCAGAGTGATAGGACGGGGTGGCACAAAAGATCCCAATGGGTCGACGTGCTACTGCGAGAGGGAGACCTCTGCAGGCCCCACTAGATAAGATAAGATAAGATGCCAGAAGGGTCACACAGAGACTAGGCAATGAGGACAGCAAAAGCAGCTGCCATAGTCAAATTTTCACCAAATAACGACTGCACATGTGCTCAGCGTGACAGGTGGTGAGCCCATCGGCGCTCCATGCTGTTGGATGTATGTGCAGTTTTTAGTCCGTTAGTCGCCTTTTACGATACCCAAGGGAAGAGAGGGGGTGGTAGTATTCTTTCACCGCTATGCGACATGGTTAATCTAAAACACACTTAACAATTACGCTTGTGATAGTTGTTTAATCACGTTGATAAGTTATTAACTTAAGTAAGTACCTCTACTGTTTGTGTGGCTACTGAAATAACATTTAAATTGCATGCTTTTTTATTTATTTATCCCTAAAAAAAATTATGAATCCTATTTGACATAAATTAGCAGCCAGGAAACTAGTATGGGAAGCCGGACGGAGGAAGATCTTCCCTTTGGCCTTCCAACAATATGGCAGCCATTTCTTCTCCTTACCATCAGCTTCCCTACAGTTGTGACCCCGACGTGATTCTACCTACCAGCCGCACCCCTCCTTCCTCTCTTCAGAATACTCCGTTACCCATTTCGGTGAACCTCAGCATTCTTGGCATGGACATCGTCCGGGAACTGAATCCAAAATGCTACATTGAGAGTGCTATTTTAACTACCTCCTGTAAGTTGGGTATTCTCAATAAGGTGAGGCGGTTTTTTACTTCCGAGCAGCGCTGTTTGCTGTACAAGACTCAGGTACGATCGAGTATGAAGTATTGTTCCCATCTATGGGACGGCTCCGCTAAATACCACCTCGATGCACTTGATAGACTGCAAAGGCGAGCGGTACGCATTATTGGAGATGCTGAGGTTAGAGCCTCCCTTGAAGACCTCCAGCTGCACAGAGACATTGCTTCTTTCAGTGTCTTCTACCGGAATTACTACGGAGAGTGTTCTGAAGAACTTTTTGATCTTATCCCGCCCTCTCCTTTCCTCTCCCGGACTACACGTGCTGGTCTTAGGAACCACCATCATACTGTACAGACTATCAGTACTCGTACCTACCAAAAAATTTGGCAAGCCGATCCTCTGTAAGACCATTCGGCTTTGGAATTCTAGCGGGGCGTGATACGGCATTTATGCAGGCCGTCATGAATGGGTACGCTCGTTACCGTGCTTATTCCACAGTGGGGAGCGCTCTCATTATTTTAGACTGCATCGGCTGCTTACCATCAGGCAGGACGCAGTCACTATGACAAGTCGAAATAAAAAAATAAAAAAATCTCTACTACCTACCATGCGCTTTCCTACAGTTCCATAGCACTGGCCAGCCTCTGCGGTCCTCATTGCCTAGTCTCTGACTAACCCTTTGGTGATAATAGTCTTGAATCAATGTGATGTTATAGAATATTTATTTGCAAAAGAGACATGGTTTACAATGTTGGTATTGACTGACATTGTGTGTACCTATCTAATTTTTTCTAATATACAATGCCTTTGTATATTATATTCATGTTTATATTGTAATGACTCATAAGCATAAACCATTTGTGTATTCCAATTTATACTCATAGGCAATATACTAAAGCCGTGTAATAACTCACTTCATATGCTGGTAACAAACGAGGTCAAGCGCAAACGCATATATGTACATAATATTTGTATGACAGATGTTTAAAGCTGAAATAACAACAATGTTTGACTTACGCTGATGTGTTTGTCACGCCAAATATTTAGAAAATTTCAACATCCTACTTGTTCTATCGAAACATTTATTAGTCTAATTGCATGAATTTTCAATTGACCGTAAAGTAAAGATTAATAAAACAGTTTAAAATTAGAGAAATATATGAAGTGACCTTTAAAAGAACTTTAAACCATTTCCTTTCAAATTCACTGAATGTGAGATATTATAGATATATTAGATATTCACTGAATAGTCGAAAAATTTATGTATACCTAGGACACGTGGCAACGTCGGATATGAAGGACAATCCTGACATAGAAAGGATGCGTACGGCACTGTCTGTTAGAGCTAGCCCGCAGATTTGCTCGTTGTTCGAGAGACGTCAAAATCACTCTTTTTAGAGCATTTTGTACGTTTTTTATACTATAAGTCTGTGAGTGGATTATATCTAAAACGGATCAGCGCACTACGTGTTCAGTTCAATAATTCCTTTCGGGTATTTTTTAAGCTGCCGCGCTTTTGCAGCACATCGGGAATGTTCGCCGAAGCGCGTGTTGATTGCTTTTAGTGTAGTGTGTAAGCGACGCGGGCCACAAGCTCTCACCCGCGCGGGCAGTCAGCATGACTCTGAAACCACCCTTACGCAACTATGCACAAACGGAGCACGTCCGTTCGCGCATAGTGCGCCGGGTGCGGGCCAGCCTCAACACTATCCTAAAGGTATTTGCGGAAAAGTTTACTGTCAGTACGTGAACCATTGTAATATGATTCATTTAATGGCCTATGTCAAATACCTATTATATGTGTACTTTGAAAAATAAAAAAAATAATAATATTTGGTACTTACATAAATATTTTTTTTGGATTGTAATATTAATTTTTTTAAGTGATAAATAAATAAAAAAACATGCAATTTAAATGTTATTTCAGTAGCCACTCAAACAGTAGAGGTACTTACTTAAGTTAATAACTTATCAACGTTATTAAGCAACTATCACAAGCGTAATTAAAGACATCAGATGATAAAGGCACTATGTAACTTATAAAATGCTCTGAGTTATCATGCAATTTGCTAATAATGGTGTATTTTTTTTATATATTATATTAATCAAAGAATGAGACTAGTATTGAAAGAAACATTAAAACATTGCAATTATTTGCTTTGTATGGTTTAGTTCACATAACGCCTTTAACCAGTTAATAAAATGTATTTTTTATTAAATGTTGTTAAGTGTGTTTTAGATTAACAATGTCGCGTAGCGGTGAAAGAATACTACCACCCCCTCTCTTCCCTTGGGTATCGTAAAAGGCGACTAACGGACTAAAAACTGCACATACATCCAACAGCATGGAGCGCCGATGGGCTCACCACCTGTCACGCTGAGCACATGTGCAGTCGCTATTTGGTAAAAATGGGCAATGGTAGAAGACTGCTTTTGCTGTCCTCACTGCCTAGTCTCTGACTGACCCTTCGGGGATAATAGTCGTTGTAGAAACATGAATGAAACAAAGCGTTATGTAAATAAAATATATTTTAATGCTTTTTTCAAAATCTCTTGACAGAAGGAAGAAAGAATAATAAAATACTTAGTTCAAATAAAACTTGACATTGGAAGTTTTTTAAAATAAAAAGAAAATAGCATCTAGCCTGTTATGACTAAAGAGGCGCGAACATGTCGCCCCCCTTGAAGGTCTTTGCTTCAATCTGTGGGCAATTTTTAACATGATTCATTTATTGACCTATGTCAAATACCTATTATATTGAAAAATAAAAAAAATTAAAATATATAGTACAAAAATATTTTTCTTCTTGTAATGGAAAATGTCCTTTTAAGATTAATGCTGTCAAAGAAAGGGAGAAAAGAAATGCCCTTGCTGAGTTTCTTGCCGGTTCATCTCAGTACAAGGCTCCCGCCCAATAGTGAGACTCATGAACGGATGGCATAGCGACTTTCCTAAGTGTTTAATTATTGTAGCCTAACTTGAATAAATAATTTTGAATTTGAATTTTTTTAAATTTGAATTTTTTATTAATTTACTATTGATTTTTTATAAATTTTTATCAACCCACCATCCTGCATTGGGCCTGCGTGGTGGGTTATGACCCAATATCCCCATGTTAAATTGTCCACGTGGGAGGCCTGTGCCCATCAGTGGGACGTTTATAGGCTGGTGATGAGATGACCAATTTACTAACATAAGTTAAGAGATTAAATTGTTACTAACTTATGTGCCATGAATGCTTGAAATAAATTATTAAAATCCTTACTGTCACACCAATCTTTCAGCCTCAAACTAAGCATAGCCCAAACTATGGTGACTGAATAACAGATAAACATAGTAATAAATACTAAAAAACATGATGAAACATGACTCTATCACAAATGCTCGTGCTCACCACACAAACATTTGCACGGTACCGGGAGTCGAACCCGGGAACGTGGGTTGCGCAGTAATTGTCGCTGATCACTCAACCACGCGGCCGTCAATTGAATTGAATTGGATAAAAATATAACAATGATCCATCAACGTCTTATTTCAAAATACCCAACTATTCAATCATCATATAATTACTAATACCGATAAACACTCGAAAAAGAAAGTAGTTAGTAGTTTTATTCAAGCCTGTACTAATTATAACAGTAAACAAATCAAATTAAATAATAAAACACGTTGTCTTAAGGCTTAAAATAATTCCATGTTCATAAAACGAAAATAGGGTCAAAGTAAGCTTCGTCGAGGTAGAATACAGACATTTACGTGATGTTATAAAAACTATTAAAAAGCCCTGGCCCCTCATACTAAATGCCAGATTGAATTCTTTCGTAGTATTCTATTAATAATAACAATTTAAAAATAAGGACAATCAATCAGGCACTTACCTTTCGCATGTGATGCAACCGAAAAATTGACCTTTCCACACCGTCCCTTCCGGACAAATTCCGGAAATGATCACGCTTCTTTTGATCCGGTACAGCAAGTTCCCTCTAACACCAACAGTCTCACCATTATTACTGGATACACCGATGGGCAGTGTGTCTACTACGACGGACATCACCCCGATCGCAATCAAAAAGTAAATTGTGCACTTCATTTTGTCGTTTTCAATGGACACTCATTTAATAAATGTGAAACGAACGTGGCGAGAGCACAGGACGACGCGTTCCAACAAAGTTTCGATAAGTGTGAGAGGCCGCCGCGCAATGCAATGCGAGACGTCTGTTCGTTTCAGCGGCTACCGTTAAACTGTGCTCTAGCGATGAGCATTGAACAGATGGACTAGTTGAATGAACCGGTCGACGTACAGTCGAGAAACTTCCTCAATGGAGTAGACCACTTTTCGGCGAAATTAGGTAGTTTGTGCTCCATTTCGACCGCGCATACGTACAGCAGCGTGCGCACACTTGTACTTATCAAACGCGCAAAGCGGAATTATGCATGACTACAGACGGGCGGGTGGGTAAAAATTGGGGTGGGTAAAATTGGGAGGAAGGGTAAAAAAGGGTATTTACCCATTTATACCCATTTATACCGGGTATTTTTATTAAACACCGGGTAAAAATTGAATACTGTCTATAATACTATCCTTAAAACGATCTACGATGTTAGTTTCGATCTTAACCATTGAAGATAAAATATTGATTTCAAATAAAACACAGTTGGTTATATTTTAAATCACGGTCACAAAGAGGTATCTGTCTAGCGCAAGGGTCGGCGGAGAGGAAGTTCGTTTAACGGAAGGAGTCCTTTTAACCTGGCTCCTACTTTCCGGGGTGTAGATGTACCAATTACCGACAACTTCGATCTCCTCGGCATGAAGTTGACCTCCAATCTCAACTTGGGCAACAACATCGTAATCAAGGCTCAAACTGCGGCGAAAACGCTGGGTGTTCTAAATAAGGTTAAGCGATATTTCACGCCGGAACAGCTTCTAACTCTATATTTAGCACAAGTCCGGTCGTGCGTGGAGTATTGCTGCCACCTTTGGGACGGCTAAGCAAAATATCAACTTGCCGCGCTCGATTCAGTAGAACGCAGAGCCAGGAAACTTATAGGTGCCGATAAGCTTGTTAAAACCAAGCTTCACAGTCTCGCTCACCGTCCGTCGCTCAGTTGCATGCTTGTCGGTATTTTACAGGTTGTACTTCGAAGAGTGTGCTTTTGAGCTACACGAGCTCATTCCACCGTCCCCTTTCTAGTATCGGGAGTCCAGACGTACGGCGGGTTACTTACCACCCTTTTGATATTCCACTCATACGCACCAAGCGCTATTCGTTTTCATTCATAATGCGTACAGCCAAGGTATGGAATTCCCTGCCGGCGTCTGTGTTCCCGAGTGCATATAGCCCAACATCTTTAAAGCCCGAGTGAATAGGCTGCTTTTGGGCAAGCTCGCTCCATCGCCGGGTTCTTTTTAATCTTACGGATAAGAATGTGGCCAAGAGCAAGCCCATTTATTATAAAAAAGTAGTTTTTTAAGAACCGGGAATAGGTTGACATTATATTATTGAATTCGTATGTGAAATACCTAAAAGAACAAGGAATACCGGGGTGCACGTCCCAGACATGATAATATAATTACAACAGTAATTGAACTAGAAATGATAACTAACTTAAGAACATTTTGAATATCTTAATAAACAAAAGTCCTGCCTCAGCTCGAAAATGAATAGAATTCTAGTGTTAGTATTAGACTTAGAATGACTTAAAAATATGCTTTAGTCGGTATGTAATAGTATCTATAACTAAATTCAATAATTGGTTTAAATTAAACTGAGTTTAATTTTTACCCGGTATAAATTAAAAATGGGTGGGTAAAAATAGGTAAAAATGGGAATTTACCCACAAGTCGGGTATTTACCGGGTAAATGCCGATCTCTATGCATGACTCATGTAACAGTCCGCTTGATACGAGCAAATTTACTACTTGGTTGTACGGTCTCTGGCGCATAACCTGTAGGGCGAGCACGAACCTTCTATCGAAATAGAACAGTAGAGATAGAGATAAATAGATAATACTTTTATTGTAACATAATCACACAAACATGTACAATGCATTTACATAAAAAAGAAAAAAAAGAGAAACAAAGTTACAATTTGGCGGTCTTATCGCTTAAAGCGATTTCTGCCAGACAACCAGTCGGATGGTGAGAACTAATATGCTCTAAGATCGGAGGTGCAAACATTGAAAATATACTTAGTAAAGTCTTAGAGCATTGGTTTAATTCTCTAAGAATAAAGTAAATCGTGACATTTTGTATGTCAGAGTCAAAGTCAAATGTTTTATATAATATAAACCTTTACAGGTACTTCTTAATGTCAAAAAATAAAATAAAAAAAAGTTAACTAACAGTAGTTAAATCTTATCAACTAACTTCACTTCCTATCTACCTAATCTACCTTCCTAACTAATCCCTTCGTTCCAAGTTGGTACAATTCCCCATTGGTACAAATTCCTAGTTTGTTCAATTCCTAGTTGGTATGTACAATTCCCCATTGGTACAAATTCCTAGTTCGTACAATTCCCGATTTATATTTGAATCAATTTTCTACAATTAGGTAATAGCTCTACCACCAGTTCGGATTTTGGGAAAGCCTTCGACTGAGAAGAAGCTGGCAGGAAACTTAGAAGGCCTTACTTTTTTTCCCTCCAAGTAACAAACGTTACAATGTCGTCACCAACTCATACAAAATACATTAAAATGAAATATATTAATACAATTTAATAACAAATTATAAATTATAAATACAACTAATAAATTATGCTCGTATATGCACTATGTTCATACATATTTGTCAGTGACATAACTTATTGTTTTCTAACGTTTAAGCGAGCACTACACATTGAAATGAATATACTCTTTACGGATTAACTCGCGTATAATTTTACTACAGTACATAGTTTTTAGTTTCCTGACGTTTCAAAACCTTTGCAGGGTCCGTGGTCACAGGGAGACTGAGACTCAGTCTATTTAATGTAGTAAAATTAAACGCGAGTTAATCCGTAAAAAGTGTTTTCATTTCAATTGACATAACTTTCCTATTACCCTTTACTTATGGGGTTTTTTAACATGTACTTTAAATGTATGTAAAGACATTTCAGTACCTAATATTTAGTGGAAGTTTGTTTTTTGCTTGTTTGAAAATTTTACACATTTACCCAAGAAACAGCCACATTTTATGAAGTCCAAAACTAGGAACAGCAATGTTATTTCGGATTTTTACCCGGGTTTGTGTTTATGAACGTAATTGACAAGCGTGGTAATCAAGCTAATTTCTGTCTCAAATTTTGAACCATAGATCGTACATTCATAGATTCATGAATGTTATTCCCAAAGGGTTAGTGACACTGAGTGAGACTAGGCAATAGGGACCCCAGAAACCCATCGTCGCTTTATGCTGCCGGATGTATGTGCAGTCTTTAGTCCGTTAGTCGCCTTTTACAACACTCAAGGGAAGAGAGACGGTGGTAGTATTTTTTTACCATAGAATCTTATCAACATTAAAACCTCATTAAAATGGAGGCACTTTTTCCACTAGGCTCTATGATATTATAATGTCTCGCCGGTAACGATGTCTGTGTTAAAAGTATTTTTTTTTCCAGCGCGAAATAATACTGGCATGGAAGACTCACTTGCCCAAGATAAAGTTCGTTTGTTTTTCGTGATAGCTTTTATATGTTGACGGCTCAGTTGTGCATTTACGTCTAGTTACAGATTCGAGAATTCAGTCCAGTGTACGTGGTGAACGAAACAGTGTAGAAGGATCTTCGGAGGCGCACGATAGCTCGTTTATTGATGCTGTAAACTATGAGTCAGTTGCTGAAGAGGAATTAACGTTACCTGAACCGATCGAAGGAATGTATTCTCAAAGAGAGCGTAAACCAGTTGATCGCTATGGCTGCAATGTCATGACGTACGCTATGGAAAGCGTGATTGATGATAAGGTCGTAACATTATTTTAATTAATGTTTGAAATTAATTCTATTTATCTAATTGTAATAAATACTTCATATTCTGACATTTTGCAAATATTATGTAATTATAAGTTGACATAATTGTAATGTAGGTTAATTACCTACATTACAATTATTAATTAATATCTATTTTTAATATGTTTGATTTAATTGGTAGCCAAATGTATTAGTCTGCTGGCGTCTTGACCCAAGCTATAAGCCAGAAGACACACATGCTTATAAAAAAAAAAAAAAAATGATCCATTGACTTTGGAGGAAGCGCACAGGCCTGACAGTGTCTTTTTATATATATAAGAAGGAGGCAAACGCGCACGCGGGTCACCTGATGGAGAGCAATCAGCGCCGCCCAAAGACACCCGTAAAACCAGAGCGTTGTCGACCTTTAAGAAAGTAATAGGGTTAAGGAAGGAATAGGAATTGTGAGGGAGGGGGGGGGGGGGAGGGAAGGGGCCTCCGGAACTCTCACTGGCCGGACGAAACACAACAGCACCATATGCCATTATTTCACGCCGGATATTTGTGAGAGGGTAGTATTACCCCGGGCGAGCCGGCCCAATGCGTGCTTCAACGCAGCGTGGCTCTACCACTCAGTCAGTGTCACTCATTTAGCATCACCCAGTGGTCACGTGTAGGGTCTCAAGGGTAACCCTACCGCCGCGAGTAACTTTAACCCCCAGACTTATGGCATCAGGCAGTGGATGACGAGCTACAATCACGGAAAGAGAACCAGACGGACGTTGGTTGACCTTCCACTGGATAAGAAGCCAATACAGTGCAAATGGATATTTAAAATCAAGAAAGATTGTGATGGCAAGGTAAGCAACTACAAGGCTAGATTGATAGCTTAAAGGGTTCACGCAGGTACGTGGTATAGACTGTAGTGAAACTTATTCTCGGGTAGTGAGAAGCTCTACTTTACGATAGTTATTTTAATAAGCGGTTGAATACGGTTGGTTTATTGACCACTTTCTTGTTTTAGGTATGACGACTTTCTTGTTTTAGGGTTTTTTCATTTCCAAATTACACTGAAACGCAGTCGGGTTTTTTACATTCTTCTAGTACAACTGCGAGTTAATTCTAGCATAATCTCATTACATACATACATATAATCGCGACTATTATCCGCGATGGGTTAGTCAGAGACTAGGCAATGAGGACAGCAAAAGCAGTCCTCTACCAAGTCCACTTTTCACCAAATATCGACTGCACATGTGCTCAGCGTGACAGCCTATCGCCGCTCTATGCTGTTGGATGTATGTGCAGTTTTAAGTCCGTTAGCCGCCTTTTACGACACCCAAGACAAGAGAGGGGGTGGTAGTATTCTTTCACCGCTACGCGACATGGTTAAAATCACGGCACGATTGTTTTAATAAAATGTTGGTATTTATTTTAAAACGTAAATAAACACTTAATAAATTTTAACTTAAAGTTGATAATGTACTATTCATTGATTGTTAGGCGGTTCGAAGTTCGCTGGGACAGCTCGTCCATTATAAATTTAATTAAAAAAATGCACGCGTTGATGTCTTTTTCTCTTTCTTTCTGTTGGATATGCATAAAGCACTATCTCCCTCTGTTTTGGTGACCGTTGGCCCAAATTAGAACAACTTAACGATAAATTATCGTATAAATAAATCACTAAATTTAGAACTATGTTATACCATTTGACGACCTCCGTAGTCGAGTGGTTAGCACGCCAGGTCTGGTGTCGCGCCATCTCTGAGGTTCAATTCCCGGTCGGGTCATCTTTGAGAAAAACTGTTATTCTAAATTAGAATAACACTTTTTCTATGTTTATGTACATTTATCCGTTATCTTTCCATATTAACGAGTTTCATAAGAATACTTATCTTGGGCTAGTTAATTAACGCTAATTAGCGGTTGAATACGGTTGGTTTATTGACCAATGGGATATCACTACTGCCTTTCTATATGGTAGAATAAAAGAAAATATTTGTTTGCTCCAACCAAAAGAAGCAGTAGCTAAAGGTCAAGAAACCAAGGTGTGCAAGCTTCAACGGTCTTTGTATAGGTTGAAACAAGCTTCGGATGATTGGTTTAACTAATTAGACAAAGAGATGTCAACTTTAAGATTTACGCAATCGAAAATAGAATCTTACTTTTACCAGAAGTAGCTTTAAAATGATAAAAGCTGATTGTAGTAATTTATGTTGATGACATTTCTGTATTTGGAAACTGTGAACGGAAAAAACAAAATTTAAAAACCGGCTTTCTTGACAAGTTGCAAGTGAAAGACCTTGGCGCGGCTAGACTTGTTTTAGGAATGAGATTGAGGGGGGATAAAGACGTCATTTATCAAGATCAGGAGTAGTTCATTTTGAATGTTATAAATGACTTTAACATGCCAAATGCTAAACCGGTAACTACTCTAATGGAAGTGGGAATCAAGTTAGAAAAAAATACAGATTCACACTGTGATTAAAAGCTTACGTCTAATCTTTGCCTTACCTTCAGAAAATCGGGGGATCAGATGCAGATTGGGGTGGGGCACTTGATAGAAAGTCTTTCACTGGGTTAGTTTTCAAATTGGGGCAGCATGTCGTGACATGGGAGAGTAGGAAACAGGCCACCGTATCCTTATCCTCCACAGAGGCAGAATACGTAGGATTTAGCCAAGCTTCAAAGGATGCGCTATACTTACGTAGTTTTCTGAACAGTCTTACAACTGTAAATAGTAAAGCGGTCGTCATTTACAACGACAACCAGTCTGGGCATAAAAATGGCAACTAACAAAATGATGCATAATAAAACAAAACATATTGACTTACAGGGTCATTTTATACGGGAAAGGTTCGGAGTAACAAAGTTGAGATCGATAAAATGATAGCAGACATCTTAACTAAGTCTGTACACGACCCGAAACTTAAAGAGTTTATAAGACAGTATTCCTTGAAAAATATTATAATAAAGGGGCGGATAAGTAGTTATCAGTATTGTATTGTATTTTACGTTTGAAATGTTCCGTGTACCTATTTTATAAATTTTTCATTTCTTATGATATTTTATGTATTTGGGGTTTTAAGTTACTCGCGTCCGTAGATCTACCCTTGAGACATGACACATGGTGCTGTTGTGTTTCGTCCGGCCAGTGAGGGTTTCGGAGGCTCAAAAAACATTACCCTCCTTTTGGCACAGTCGGGTAATAGACAGCCAGTAATCAGAATCATCATACTTACTATGTTTTATAGAATTTTTATATCATATTTAGATAATCAGGAAAACATATCGTTGTTAGTTTAGAGATAGGTGGAATTATTTTGTATAACTGTCCCTACCAGAGGAGTTAAAAAGCCATAATATTTCTTTACGTATCTCCAAGAAAATAATAGCGTCTATATAGGTTCCACCTAGTGGGGACAGGTAGAAAAAAAATCCACCTATCTCTACCAGTGAAAATAACCTGGTAGGGATTGGTGGAACAAGGGGTTATTGCTGTTACCTTGTGATTGCTTACGTTCGTAAAAGGTCAACCATTGCATTTTGTTATACAATGTGATAGGGTGGTACTTCTAACCTGTTAAGGCTAAGTAGTACATCGAAATTAATCGACAAAAAATATAATATGGATTAATAAAAAAGTGATTTTAAATCACAAAATAATTAAGTAATGATTTTTTTTCTTACCAAAATAATCTCAAACATACGAAACAAAGTAATTTATTAGTTAGCCAGTGTCATTAGCTACTTAACTGTTTGCCATTTTTTTCATGTTTCTCCGACGTATGAAAACTTTGATATCGCATAAAGTATAAATGGACATTAATTATAGGGGGAGGGGGTAGAACCCCCATATTATTTTATTTGTCGATGAATTTAGATGTAGTACTTAGCCTTAACGGGATAGAAGTACCATCTCTATCACATTGTATACATTGTGGTGTAAGATGAAATAAAGAAATATTGTATTTTGTAATTTTGTAAAAGAACTGTGTGCTTGTCACTCTATTTACCCGACTGCGCCAGAAGGAGGGTTATGTTTTTCGAAAGTGTGTATGTAAGTTTCGAAGTTTGTTAGTTTGTATAATTGTTTGGCACTTTCTGCGGCCTGAAGAGTTCGATGGATTTTAGCTTAAGAGATGTCGTTAGATTCGTATTTACTGTGAGAGTGACACTGGGTATATCAAAATAAAAAAAACAAAATGACGGATTTTTTTTCGCCAAATTCAAATGTTTGGCACGCTCTGCAGCCTGAACAGCTCGATGGATTTTGGATTCAAATGTGTATATAGGTTACTTCAAACTTCAAAATTCAAACTCATTCAATAATAAAACTAAAAACAAATAAATTAAAAAACTAAGGAACCCGACTGCGTTTATGTGTAATTTGGAAATGAAAAAACCCTAAAACAAGAAAGTCGTTATACCCAATTGCACTCAACATAAGACTCGCCAAAGTTTTGTAGAAAAATTGTAGCAGTCGTGGCCCATTCTAGAAAGTCAGCCATCCAGTCAGTAGATTGGAATAATCTGCAATGTAATACCTATAGGTACCTACGAGTATAATAATATGCTCTCAATTCACTAAGCCTCCATTTCTAGAATGGGTCCCGGCTGCAACAATTTTTCTTTGCAACTTTGGCGATGCTTATGCTAAATGCAATCGGGTATGACGACTGTCGTGTTTTACGGTTTATTCATTTCCAAATTTTCAATTTTCAATTTTTATATTCTTCTAGTACAACTGCGTGTTAATTCTAGCATAATCTCCTTACATACATACATATAATCGCGACTATTATCCCCGAAAGGTTAGTCAGAGACTAGGCAATGAGTACCGCAAAAGCAGTCCTCTACCAAGTCCACTTTTCACCAAATATCGACTGCACATGTGCTCAGCGTGACCTCCTATCGCCGCTCTATGCTGTTGGATGTATGTGCAGTTTTAAGTCCGTTAGCCGCCTTTTACGACACCCAAGGCAAGAGAGGGGGTGGTAGTATTCTTTCACCGCTACGCGACATGGTTAAAATCACGGCACGATTGTTTTAATAAAATGTTGGTATTTATTTTAAAACGTAAATAAACACTTAATAAATTTTAACTTAAAGTTGATAATGTACTATTCATTGATTGTTAGGCGGTTCGAAGTTCGCTGGAACAGCTCGTCCATTATAAATTTAATTAAAAAAATGCACGCGTTGATGTCTTTTTCTCTTTCTTTCTGTTGGATATGCATAAAGCACTATCTCCCTCTGTTTTGGTGACCGTTGGCCCAAATTAGAACAACTTAACGATAAATTATCGTATAAATAAATCACTAAATTTAGAACTATGTTATACCATTTGACGACCTCCGTAGTCGAGTGGTTAGCACGCCAGGTCTGGTGTCGCGCCATCTCTGAGGTTTAATTCCCGGTCGGGTCATCTTAGAGAAAAACTGTTATTCTAAATTAGAATAACACTTTTTCTATGTTTATGTACATTTATCCGTTATCTTTCCATATTAACGAGTTTCATAAGAATACTTATCTTGGGCTAGTTAATTAACGCTAATTAGCGGTTGAATACGGTTGGTTTATTGACCAATGGGATATTACTACTGCCTTTCTATATGGTAGAATAAAAGAAAATATTTGTTTGCTCCAACCAAAAGAAGCAGTAGCTAAAGGTCAAGAAACCAAGGTGTGCAAGCTTCAACGGTCTTTGTATAGGTTGAAACAAGCTTCGGATGATTGGTTTAACGAATTAGACAAAGAGATGTCAACTTTAAGATTTACGCAATCGAAAATAGAATCTTACTTTTACCAGAAGTAGCTTTAAAATGATAAAAGCTGATTGTAGTAATTTATGTTGATGACATTTCTGTATTTGGAAACTGTGAACGGAAAAAACAAAATTTAAAAACCGGCTTTCTTGACAAGTTGAAAGTGAAAGACCTTGGCGCGGCTAGACTTGTTTTAGGAATGAGATTGAGGGGGGATAAAGACGTCATTTATCAAGATCAGGAGTAGTTCATTTTGAATGTTATAAATGACTTTAACATGCCAAATGCTAAACCGGTAACTACTCTAATGGAAGTGGGAATCAAGTTAGAAAAAAATACAGATTCACACTGTGATTAAAAGCTTACGTCTAATCTTTGCCTTACCTTCAGAAAATCGGGGGATCAGATGCAGATTGGGGTGGGGCACTTGATAGAAAGTCTTTCACTGGGTTAGTTTTCAAATTGGGGCAGCATGTCGTGACATGGGAGAGTAGGAAACAGGCCACCGTATCCTTATCCTCCACAGAGGCAGAATACGTAGGATTTAGCCAAGCTTCAAAGGATGCGCTATACTTACGTAGTTCTCTGAACAGTCTTACAACTGTAAATAGTAAAGCGGTCGTCATTTACAACGACAACCAGTCTGGGCATAAAAATGGCAACTAACAAAATGATGCATAATAAAACAAAACATATTGACTTACAGGGTCATTTTATACGGGAAAGGTTCGGAGTAACAAAGTTGAGATCGATAAAATGATAGCAGACATCTTAACTAAGTCTGTACACGACCCGAAACTTAAAGAGTTTATAAGACAGTATTCCTTGAAAAATATTATAATAAAGGGGCGGATAAGTAGTTATCAGTATTGTATTGTATTTTACGTTTGAAATGTTCCGTGTACCTATTTTATAAATTTTTCATTTCTTATGATATTTTATGTATTTGGGGTTTTAAGTTACTCGCGTCCGTAGATCTACCCTTGAGACATGACACATGGTGCTGTTGTGTTTCGTCCGGCCAGTGAGGGTTTCGGAGGCTCAAAAAACATTACCCTCCTTTTGGCACAGTCGAGTAATAGACAGCCAGTAATCAGAATCATCATACTTACTATGTTTTATAGAATTTTTATATCATATTTAGACAATCAGGAAAACACATCGTTGTTAGTTTAGAGATAGGTGGAATTATTTTGTATAACTGTCCCTACCAGAGGAGTTAAAAAGCCATAATATTTCTTTACGTATCTCCAAGAAAATAATAGCGTCTATATAGGTTCCACCTAGTGGGGACAGGTGGAAAAAAAATCCACCTATCTCTACCAGTGAAAATAACCTGGTAGGGATTGGTGGAACAAGGGGTTATTGCTGTTACCTTGTGATTGCTTACGTTCGTAAAAGGTCAACCATTGCATTTTGTTATACAATGTGATAGGGTGGTACTTCTAACCTGTTAAGGCTAAGTAGTACATCGAAATTAATCGACAAAAAATATAATATGGATTAATAAAAAAGTGATTTTAAAGCACAAAATAATTAAGTAATGATTTTTTTCTTACCAAAATAATCTCAAACATACGAAACAAAGTAATTTATTAGTTAGCCAGTGTCATTAGCTATTCATTTATTTATTTATTCATTTATTGCATATCACATTACATTCATTGCGAGGTGTTAAAACTTAAGCTTAGGTATACATGTGACACCCTGCTAGGGCACTGCAAATGAGAGGGCAAACCATTTCAAAAATCTAGAGACTAATTACAATATAAATAACGCCAGTTTTACTAGCATGCAATACAATATAATATTAGTACAGTACAATACCATCTATATTTATTTATCATTAGAATCTACATACATTATACAATTATAATTTAAAATTTTGAATAAGGATATCGAAACATTATGTAATTATTTTTAATTAATTGTTAATCATTAAGTATAGGTAGTATCATTTAAAAAATCTGACAAGTTATAGTAACATTTTTCCAAAAGAAAGCTTTTTAACAATTTGACGAAATACTTGGGATTATCTGCGTTTTTTATGTAATTGGGAAGGTGGTTGTATATTTTGGTCAACATTGTGGGGGGGCTAGAAGAGACTAATTTTAACTTGGAGAATGGTATTTTAAGTTTGTTTAGGTATCTATCATTTCTTCTAATATTTTTAACTGGGGAATATAGTTTCGGGTGTTTTTTAACAAATTTGCTTGACTCGAGAATGTAAATAGATGTAATTGTTAGGATTTTATGTTTAATGAAGTGAGCCTTACATGATTCTAACTGGTCTATGTTAGTTAGTATACATTTCTTTTGCAATATAAAAACTTTGTCAACATCACATGAATTTCCCCAGAGAATTATGCCGTAGGACATTACAGAATATGCGTAAGCATAGTATGCGGTGAGAGCTGTTTTGAAATCAGTTACCCGTTTAAGGCGCTGTAGAGCATAAATAAATGATGACATTTTGCTTTGTACACTTTGTATGTGCGATTTCCAATTTAAGTGAGTGTCCAGATGTACTCCTAATAACTTAGCAGAGTTGACGGTTTCCAGTTTTGTGTTATTATAATAATATGATATCTGTAATCCTGTTTTTTGATATGGTTTTAATTGAATAAGCTTTGTTTTATTTAAGTTAAGTTGTAAATTATGTGATTCGAGCGAAAGCATAATGTTATCTAAGGTTAGGTTTAGTTTACATTCTAATTCTTTAATATTTGAACAGGGCAGTAGGACGGATATGTCATCTGCGAAGAGTACGCTATATTCGTCCAGTATGTTAGGCAGATCATTTACATAAACAAGGAACAGCAGACATCCTAGGACGCTACCTTGTGGGATAGAGCCGGTGACAGCGACTCTATCGGATCTACAGTATGTTATTTTACCTGTCTCAAAGTTTATGTTTTCGATCTCCACATATTGGTAGCGGTTACTGAGATAAGATTTGAACCAATCGTGGGCTATTCCTCGGACTCCTGTTTGGTATAGTTTATCCAATAAGATTTTAAAATTAACTCGGTCATAGGCTTTGCTCATATCAAGCAAGAGGCCTATTGCAACTTTTTTATTATTTATTGCGTCTAAAACCTTTTGTATATATTTATATATTGCTAAAGTGGTAGAACGGTTTTTCCGGAAACCCATTTGATGTTCATGTAAAATGTTAAATTTTTCGTAGAATGAGTACAATCGACCTATCATGACAGTTTCTAATATTTTTGATGACGTTGGAAGCAATGCAATTGGTCGGTAATTATTGATGTCAGCTGTTTCGCCCTTTTTATGGACTGGCTTAATTTTAGATATTTTTAGGGCGTCCGGGACCGTACCCTCTGAAAAAGATTGGTTGATCAGTAATGTGTAAGGATAGGTTAATAAATCGGCGCTTCTTTTAATTAAAATAGTTAAGACGTCGTCAATGCCAAACGATACTTTATTTTTAAGGTTATTTAATATAATATTAATTTCTTTAGGCTCTACAGGACTAAGGAAAAAAGTGTTTTCGACGTTGCTTCTGGCAGAAGTTAACAATGTATTAGTAGGATTTAAAGGTGAATTTCCAATTGATGCAAAAAAGTTATTAAAGGTATTAGCCACTATATTGGGGTCACTAATAGTTTTTTTCCTGATGTTTTAAGTAGTATATTTTTATATTTCCTAGGGTTTTTATTTGTTTCGTTATTTATGATTTGCCACATTGATTGAGTTTTGTTTTGGGAGTTTTCAAACTTTAATTTGTTATTTATTTTCTTAGATTTATTTTCAGCTTTTTTAAGTACTTTACAATAGTTTTTAAAGTAAATTTTTAAAGATTTATTTTTTGTTTTATTTAGTAATAACTTTAAGAATCTTTTATTACGGCATGAAGTTTTTAATCCTACTGTTAGGTATTTATTTTTAGGTTTTAAATTTATTTCTATAAGTTTTTTTGGTATGCATTTATTTAAAGCCCTTTGTAAGGTAACACTAAATATATTATAGTTATAATTTATATTTCTGTTAGAGTTAAATATTGTTTCCCAATTGACAGTTGAGAGTTCGGTTTTAAATTTATTTATATTAAAATCATTGAACAATCTTTTATAAGTAGAGAATTCTTTTAGATTATTTATTAAGAGGGGCGCTGAAAACAATACACCTCTGTGATCTGAAAATCCATATTCATGAACTGTTATTTTCATATTATGTTTTAATTTAAAATTAATGAAGAGCAGGTCTATGCAAGTTGAAGTAGTTGTTGTAATTCTAGTGGGTTCTTTTACTTTTTGATGAAAATTGTACGATAACATAAAATTTGAGAGTCTATTTTTATCCCTACTATTTGTTAGAAAGTCTATATTATAATCACCTCCTATAATTATATTTTTGAGCTATCTTTCAGAAAAATAAGTTTTAATAGTCGTTCCATACATGTATAAAATACTTCGATCTCTCGTTTGCTATTAGGCCAGTATACATTTACAATTAACATGTTAAGTTGCGGTATTTCAATTGCACATACCTCAAAGATCATTTCTACTGACATGAAAGATATGTCCAATCGTTCACAACATTCTAGTGAGTTTTTTACTAATATGCATACACCGCCACCCTCATGCTCTTCACGACAGAAGCATGAGCATAGGGTATAGCCTTCGACTTTTAATACATCTTTTTTATACTTGTTTAACCAAGATTCCGAAACACACAATACATGCAAGTTACATTTATCCTCAATTAAAGCTTCTAAAAGGTGGGTTTTATTACATATACTTTGCATATTCTGGAACAAAATGTTTAAATCAGTTACGAAAGGAAGATTTTGTTATTAAATTACTTTTACTGTTAGACAAGCCTACTTTTTGGTTATTATTAGGGTTATTTTTAATATTAGTGACTAGCATAGAAGGAGGACTTGAAGTCTGTGGTAGCTGTGAATAGGAAGGAGTGTCTTCATTTGGTATTGAGGTTATGGCTTCCTTTCCATTAATGATTAGTTTATTATTTCTTATGATTGCATGGTGTCCATTTTGTCTTGCTGTATGTAAAGCTTGATTTAATTTCCTTCTTTCTTGTAAGGCTATGGGGCTTAGGTACTCTGTAACACTTAAGCCCGTTCCTTTTAAGTACCAAGAGTTTTCTGTAATGTATTTTTTAACTCTTTTACTATTAAATTCAATTTTAAGTGGTCGTTTGTTGTTCCTTTTCCCTATAAATGTTGTTTCTTCTATGTATGCTGATACGTCTATGTTTAGTAGGTCGTAGAATATGTTAATAATTCTATTAATAACTTCTTCTTCTGATTCCCAGTAGTTCTCCACGAACCCGTGAAGGACCATGGTTTTGTCGCTGCTATCATTTTTCCTTTTATATGTGGGTTGGTTTGCGTTTAATTGTTTTTGCATGCATTGTATGTCTTTTTGCAACTTGTCGTTCTCTGCTTGAAGTGTAGAGCACATTTGTTCTAGCGAAGATATTTTACAGTTTACTACAGTTAATTCTTGTTTAAAATGTGTTTGCTCTGCAAATATCCTTCGGAAGGTTTCTTTGAAGTCGGCTCTAATCTCAGTTATGGCATTTTCTATTTCAGTCCGGAAAGTGGTTTGTATTGCCAATATTACGTCCTTATTGTTTTGTTGTAGAATAGACGTGATTTTTTGTAAAGATATTTGTTCTTCTTTATTCTCGTTACAGGTGACTATATCAATGTTAGCTTGAGTTTTAGAGGTTTCGAAAATTAACGTATTCCCTTCAGGTGTTTCTATAGAGTCGTCTGATGAGCTATTGTTGGAGTTACTAGAGGTCTTTTTCCTCAAAGTGATGTTAGGATCATTTATTGAGGTCTGGGTCTGACAGAGTAGATCGTGACCTAGATCTCGCGCTGGATGCTGGTGAGCAATATTTTGGTTCGATTTAATAGGTGTCATACTGTTGTTTGACTTAAGTACTTTTGGTCGACATAAATCGCATTTCCATGACTGTTTGCGTTCAGTGGTCATGATGTTATAAAACCGTTTTTCAGCTACATTAGCACAATCCAAATCATACAACTCGTGACATACCGAGCATTTCAAGTATCTCCTATCAGTAATTTTTTTTCGACAGCGTGCGCATACCGACATCTTGCGTGCAGGAGCGAAAGCTTAATCAGTCGATTAAGTTTTAGTTGTAATCTATTTCAATAGATGGCGTTAGTGTGTCACTTTCCGTCAGCGGATTTGTTTGCGACAGGTAGGTATGTAATGATTTGCACTTTTATTGAGGTTATTATTGTAATGTAATTTAAATTACCTTGAGCAGTGAAGGTTTGAGCTTAAGTATTGACTGTTGGAGCACCTGTTAGTCCCTATTGAGTCAGTCGAATCAGGAGTAACGGTGGTATTGTTATAATTTTTAAGAGTATAATTTGCACTAATTCACTTCACTGTTACGCCGCATTGACAGTAAACTGCACGTAAATAACACTTGCACTCATGAATTTAGATTGGACTTTAACTTCGAACTTATTATAATGGCATTTGAGCAGATATTAATATTTTTATAGTGAAATAATTCGCGGAGCTGTTGTTGACTAGGCAACTAGCGCCACTACTTAAGCGTTGACTACTTAACTGTTTGCCATTTTTATAAATGGCAAACAGTTAAGTAGTCAACAAGTATAAATGGACATTAATTATAGGGGAAGGGGGTAGAACCCCCCATATTATTTTATTTGTCGCTGAATTTAGATGTAGTACTTAGCCTTAACGGGATAGAAGTACCATCTCTATCACATTGTATACATTGTGGTGTAAGATGAAATAAAGAAATATTGTATTTTGTAATTTTGTAAAAGAACTGTGTGCTTGTCACTCTATTTACCCGACTGCGCCAGAAGGAGGGTTATGTTTTTCGAAAGTATGTATGTAAGTTTCGAAGTTTGTGAGTTTGTTAGTTTGTATAATTGTTTGGCACTTTCTGCGGCCTGAAGAGTTCGATGGATTTTAGCTTAAGAGATGTCGTTAGATTCGTATTTACTGTGAGAGTGACACTGGGTATATCAAAATAAAAAAAAACAAAATGACTGATTTTTTTTCGCCAAATTCAAATGTTTGGCACGCTCTGCAGCCTGAACAGCTCGATGGATTTTAGATTCAAATGTGTATATAGGTTACTTCAAACTTCAAAATTCAAACTCATTCAATAATAAAACTAAAAACAAATAAATTAAAAAACTAAGGAACCCGACTGCGTTTATGTGTAATTTGGAAATGAAAAAACCCTAAAACAAGAAAGTCGTTATACCCGATTGCACTCAACATAAGACTCGCCAAAGTTTTGTAGAAAAATTGTAGCAGTCGTGGCCCATTCTAGAAAGTCAGCCATCCAGTCAGTAGATTGGAATAATCTGCAATGTAATACCTATAGGTACCTACGAGTATAATAATATGCTCTCATTTCACTAAGCCTGCATTTCTAGAATGGGTCCCGGCTGCAACAATTTTTCTTTGCAACTTTGGCGATTTTTATCCTAAATGCAATCGGGTATGACGACTGTCGTGTTTTACGGTTTATTCATTTCCAAATTTTCAATTTTCAATTTTTATATTCTTCTAGTACAACTGCGTGTTAATTCTAGCATAATCTCCTTACATACATACATATAATCGCGACTATTATCCCCGATGGGTTAGTCAGAGACTAGGCAATGAGGACCGCAAAAGCAGTCCTCTACCAAGTCCACTTTTCACCAAATATCGACTGCACATGTGCTCAGCGTGACAGCCTATCGCCGCTCTATGCTGTTGGATGTATGTGCAGTTTTAAGTCCGTTAGCCGCCTTTTACGACACCCAAGGCAAGAGAGGGGGTGGTAGTATTCTTTCACCGCTACGCGACATGGTTAAAATCACGGCACGATTGTTTTAATAAAATGTCAGTATTTATTTTAAAACGTAAATAAACACTTAATAAATTTTAACTTAAAGTTGATAATGTACTATTCATTGATTGTTAGGCGGTTCGAAGTTCGCTGGGACAGCTCGTCCATTATAAATTTAATTAAAAAAATGCACGCGTTGATGTCTTTTTCTCTTTCTTTCTGTTGGATATGCATAAAGCACTATCTCCCTCTGTTTTGGTGACCGCCCAAGTAACAAATTATCGTTGCATAATAGTTGAGAAAACGTTTTACATTTCCTTTTGGTTCTATAAAGTTGGTCACATAAACGTGTCGTAGACGTTTATACAACGCGAAATAGGCCCATATTAAACGACATTATTGTTATTTACAAGTTAAATAAACGTCAGTCAAGAACTTTTAAATGTTACATAAAAGTTTTCGACCGACTGTTATCGAACCACTGAAGTCCTATAACAATTGCATACACATTAGAAGATTACTGTAATGTCGGTTAAGTGTTTAACATCGACTTTTATTGTACACAATGGAATGAACTGAAGTTCATTCCATTCATTCGTTCCTGTGATGTTTGCTGGAAAAGTGTGTTATCAAATACAAAATTTAAACGGTTTATAAGTTATAATTTACTTAACTAGTTTTACATTTACTTTAAAAATATTATACATGAACAGAGTGTAAGGATAAATGTGTGCAGTGCACCTAGTTCTTATGGGACGTTTAGTTTTGTGGTGAAATATAGGTGTGTTGTTGTGAAATTTTTTACGCCCCCTTCGAATTTCTTGAAATTAAATAATTGTAGACTATTGCTTAAAATTTGTTTACATAATAAAATAGCAGCCATCTTGTCTAAGTTAAGAAACGACTTCTATACATCAATTATAGAATGAAAAGGTCGCATAATGCGATTTCTTGCGACCAAAATGGTCGGCCATGATAAATTATTTTAGAGTTCCGTGAGATAATAAACATGAACATATAACTTTTTATTTAAATAAAACCTTTATACATGGTGTCATATTTTTTTTATTTATCCGACCTACAATCTGGCTTCATAATACGACGATATAATAAAGCAGTCGTAAAAACGTTCACGTAACTTATACTCTAACACCACTATTCGACGTTGTATGAATCAGTCGTAAAAACGTCTACCTAACTTATACACAGGCACCACTATTTGACGTTGTATGAATCAGTCGTGAAAACGTCTACTTAACCTATACACAGGCACCACTATACGACGTTGTATAAATTAGTCGTAAAAACGTCTACCTAACCTATACACAGGCACTACTATACGACGCTGTATGAATCAGTCGTAAAAACGTCTACCTAACCTATACACAGGCACCACTATACGACGTTGTATAAATCAGTCGTATAAACGTCTACCTTACCTATACACAGGCACCACTATACAACGTTGTATAATACAGTCGTAAAAACGTTTACTTAACCTAAATTTTTGTTCCATTATACGACGTTGTATAAAGTAGTCGCAAAAACGTTTACTCAACTTATTTAGTGGACAATTTAGTTACGGGACTAAATCGTTGTAGCAATAACGGTTACACCACGTTGTAGTTGTCTAATAACATCAATTCAACAGTTATATAACCAAAAGTCGCATAGCACAGTTTTTATATGACCAATTTGCTAGTTGGGCGTTGGCCCAAATTAGAACTACTTAACGATAAATTATCGTATAAATAAATCACTAAATTTAGAACTATGTTATACCATTTGACGACCTCCGTAGTCGAGTGGTTAGCACGCCAGGTCTGGTGTCGCGCCATCTCTGAGGTTCAATTCCCGGTCGGGTCATTTTAGAGAAAAACTGTTATTCTAAATTGATTTCGGGTCTACACAGACCCAAAATCAATTTAGAATAACACTTTTTCTATGTTTATGTACATTTATCCGTTATCTTTCCATATTAACTAGTTTCATAAGAATACTTATCTAGGGCTAGTTAATTGGTGTGAGCGTAAAACTGTAAATACATTAATTACATTTTTTAATTTTTTCATGTTTCTCCGACGTATGAAACCTTTTATATCGCATAAAGTAAAAAGGCATAAATTATAGGGGGAGGGGATTGGACCCCCCATATTATTTTTTTTTGTCGATGAATTTAGATGTAGTACTTAGCCTTAACGGCCTTCTCTTAGAAGTACCACACGAAACGCAGTTGTTAGACGTATGTGTCAACCGCGACACTATAAAATAGTGCTATCGCGTTTGACACACGCGATATACGAAGTCGGCTGAACGGTCGAGGTTTAGTTTTGGTAATATCGCTGGCGCTTAGTGTTATTGAGGCCCTGGTATGATATTATATTATTATGATACCGTTGCCTGCCTGCCGGAAACGATACGATTTCTTGCCTTGTAGAACAGTGCATTCCATCTTTGATCTGTCTGAGTTGCTCTCCTTGATTGACATTAATACCAGGTATAGGTCGCGTTGTTCGGATACGTTCTAGATTCAGGCTTATAAAATGAATACAGCCTTTTATAATCCTATTGTGAGAATGTGCCGGACCTATAATGAATTACATCGTGTTTTAAACACAAATTGTTTAAATAACTTGTTCTGAGGTACATTAACCTTGTTTAATGTACCTCAGTACAAGTTATAGGTTTTTTAAAATAAATTTAATGTTCTGGGTATTTACTTAAAACTATCCTCTGAGGTGGCACGCAGTCATACTATGACTGCGGGACACTTGAAACCAAGATGGCGTCAAGTGGCTTCCGCTTGACCTTATTTTTTGGGACTAATCTGATTGAAATCTTGAACGACAGATAATTTGACAAAAGATGGGATTAGCTATCTTAATAAATAGTAGTACTAGTTTTTACTGTGCTATTGCACGAATTTTATTGCGTGCTATTTTGAGCAAAAGTTAAAGAAATAAGCTCACAATCTATATATTAAGAAATTAAATGTTTGTACGCGCATCACTTAGAACAGTAAAATAAAATAAAATAAAATTTGTTTACGCTTTTGAAAGTCTTTGAAAATCTTTCCTCGATTATTACGATAAATCAGATAAGATAAAACAATTTATTCAGTACATCACAATACAATTAGGAAAACAAACAATCATATTAGAGTCACAGTGTCCAAAAAGTATAAAGCTAGAAGTTTTCAAAAATTCATAATTCATGATTGATTTGGGTGCCCCTAGAGCTGCTCTACCTCTGGGGATGCCCAGAGGTAGAGCAGCTCTAGGGCACGTAAAGGTGTTGGTCCCAATTGTTATCGTAAGATGGCAGTCGTTAAAACTGGTGGCTTTGGACACCCGCATTGGGCCAGCGTGGTGGGTAACGGTCCAATCTCTCCATACACCTTCCACTGTCCATGTGGGAAGGCCCATGACCAGCAGTGGGACCACCAGCAGATAATGAAATAGTAGTTAATAGAGATTTACTAAGACTAGTTTAACCTTTCTACCACCCAAAACAGAAACACAACAGAAAAACGGAAACTTTCAATTTAATTACTAATTCTCTTTTTCTTAATTACGTTTGAAGTACTAATTTCCAACACTCAAATAATCGGTTAGGATCTTATAAGCAATTCCAGCAGGTTGGGGTTGCTGTCGTTCATCCTCCGGCGGCAGTGGTTTTGAGGCGTCACGTCCCCGGCTTTGCTCAGGAGCCAAAACGTCTCCATGCTCCCTTTACCCTGAAAAATAAAACCAAAATTTCATCAAACTATGCTAATTTCAGCCCTACTACACAAGTGTCAGACGTCCTTGATAATTCTATTTGCTTTAAGCGCAACGCCTTAGCGTGTCGATAGTGTCGATGTCGATAATTTCGGCGTTCTTTAGCGCGGGCCTCAGTATGGTCTCAAGACTTTCATAATAATATCGTGAATTTCAGTAGCGGCCACCCTAATACACATGTCTTCGTAGCATTGTTTTATAATGTTAATGTATACATTGCTGTAAATATAAAATTTACATTGCTGCGTTTCGTAGAAGAAGAGCTGAAGCTTCTGCGTCGACGGTATCGTGCGCGTCCGTAGGTTGCAGTGACCTCTTTCCAACAGACGGGAGTGTGCTGGTTTATGTTATAAATATTGTTTATATAATTACAACGCGAAGTTGCGAACAAATTACAAGTTGGAAAACGTTGAAAAAGCTTCCATGAGCAGGATTTGAACCTGCGCCCTTCTGACAAGTGGCGTCAATGTAGTTGTTGATATTGAATGGGCGCCTTTGGCTTTCAAAGTTAAAAGTAATTAGTGGTTATTATAATTTTGAGGGGGCTGGATAAGTCCACGGTAGCTTAACTGGAAGAGCACCTGACCCGAATGGCTAGAAGGGTGCGGGTTGAAATCCTGCTCGTGGAATTTTTTTCAACATTTTTCAATTTGTAATTTAAAAACTTTACACTTTTAAACTTTTGCGTTCCATTATGCACACCATATTTAAACGGGATTTAACGTAAAACTACTTAACTACGAAATCAGTCCGTGACCACGGTCAAAACGTTAGGTATAAAAGGTATGCGTACTCGTATGATGCCTTTACTAAGTAATTTTGCGTTATATCCCGTTTCAAAATGGTTGCATTAAAAAACTGTTCCATGCGATACTCTGCACCATGTGGTCGCCGACTAAATAGATATATTAGATATCAATAGGAACCTTACATACCGGAATCTCAGTGAACCCTCTGGATTCCACTTGGTAGTCTCCAAATTCGTCTAAGGCCTTCTTCGTTGTTTCAGATATGTGAATTTTCATGGCTAGAACATAACAGAAAATACATATAATACAAAGAAGTTAGCGTTCAGTATTTATGTAAAATGTCATAGATATCCTCAATGATATTATGGTCATTGGATATCCTATTACATTTTACATTATTTATCTGATTTATTATTCTACAGTTTTATTCACAATCAACTGGAATTTGCAAGTGCAGTTTGGAAACTAAATTAATTATAAGGTGCATATAGTTCCCATTTTCGCGTGTGTACTACTTACTTTATCAAATAAACATTTTATAATTATTTAGCTTGCTTGTTTCAATGCTAAATGTTTAATACCAAATTTTGCATCAATTGTTATTTCATTAATTCATTATTTTTATTTATCAAACATGATTGAATAAAAATAATTAAATTATCAAATAACAATTTGAATGAGAGATGATTTGAACGAATGATTCATTAATTGAATGTAATACATAAATGGTTGTAGTAAGAAATATGACTTTTTGGCGGTAAAGTGAAGCGTTATGTCTGCGGTTTGTTTTATTTTCTAAAATTTATTTCACGTCAAATATTATTGTGAAATAATAGTGGATTATTAACCTTTATGTGTTCGTGGATGAGCATGAGTATGAGCAAAAAAAAAACAGTGCATCATCACTTTTCAAACATCTTAACTGAAACTCAAGGGGTTTGGGGGAATATCATTTACCATTAAACATTCATAATATATAACTCATCAACCAACTTTAAGCTAACTTGACACGGGATAAATGTGCTGACCGATCTAAACCATTATTTAAGAATATATACATACTTATAAACATACATACGACTACTAACCCCGAAGGGTTGGTTTAGTGGACTTAATTCACCTGGCTGATATCACCTGGGTGCATTAAGTCTACCAAATAGTATACTTAATTCACCCAGGTGATTTAAGTGCGTTAGTTAGTGACCGGGCAATAGCGATGAAAGAGACTTAGTCTTAAGGCCTTTTGAAAAGACTAGCCTCCATCTTACAGGACTCGACTCTAAAATAAAGACTAAAGGTATTTATTAATAAGACTTAGCCGTTGTATTAAAAGACTGAGTAACATAAACGACTAGAGTTGTTTTCAAAAACTAAAAGAGTAAAACGACTAAAGTTTGGTTTTTAAATGTTTTATTATTTAAAAAAAAAACTTAAGTATAGACAACAACCATAATTTAAAAAGAATTAACAATGTTGCTGCTTTCCGATTTTATTTTACTCATGAGTTATCAAAACGTTCGATTTCTGTGACTCGCCAGCCCAAGGCGATAAGGCGCTTTCAGTCCTCTTAGTCTTTTAAGCCTTTTACGTTATAAGGTTAAAGACTACGATTGAAATAAGTCATCAGTTTGCAGTCTTATGACTAAAGACTAAAGGGTTACAAGACTAATCTAGTCGTAAGGCTTTAAAAAATAGTCTAGTCATTTTAATAGGCCTTAAAAACTAAGTCTCTTGGGCAAAAGCAGTACACTGCCACAGACCACGTGTTACGAAGTTACAACTGCACATGTGCTCAGCGTGACAGGTGGTGAGCCCATCGCCGCTTAATGCTGTTGGATGTGTGTGCAGTCTTTAGTCCGTTGGTCGCCTTTTACGACACCCAAGGGAAGAGATGTAAGAAAGAAAATAAAAAGTATAGTAAGTAAGTAATAATAATATGTGCAGACCTTCCCCCGTACTCTCCATGCGGCTGGCAGTGTTGATGGTGTCCCCGAAGAGGCAGTAGCGGGGCATTGTGGTGCCAACCACTCCCGCCACGCAAGGGCCGGTGTTGACGCCTGCGCGGATCCGCAACGCCTCCGCGGGCAAGTGCGGCACACTAGCGCCCTCGAGGCTGCTCATCAGCGACAACGACATGTCGGCGATCTCGGACGCGTGCCGGTTGCCTGCGGAGCGCACCTCTTTTTAGATCGTTTAGCGACAATAATAAGTAAATGAATATAGATGTATTTGCACAATAACTACAATAAAGGAGCCTTTAGCTCATAATTTCCATTTTCTCGTGTGCGTACTACTTACAGGGACATTTGATTTTATACAATTTTATTTTTGAAACATGAATGACTAAAAATCTTGAATGAATTAAATGAAAATTTAATGAGGGAATGTATGAATGATTCATTAACTGAACGAATGGTTGAAGTAAGTAAGAGGACTTCTTGGCGGGAAAGTGACTAGCGTCGCGTGTTGACGCCCGCGCGGATGCGCTACGCCTCTTCGGGCAAGTGCGGCACGCTAGCAGAGAATACATACACTACCGTGAAAAGAAGCGATACTTAAGCATGTGTACTCGTAAAATTGCTCGAGGCTATTCGGGCGGTCTGGAGACCGCCTTGGCTGAGGGCTGAATCGAGCGAGCGAGCGTCTGTGTCTCTTTATTGCGCACCGCACGCACGGACTGACCTACGACTTACGATTACGGGTACACGCACGAGTAATCATGCCCGGTTTTCATTATTGTTGTGTATACAGCTGTGGTAATAACCACTTCAATAATAACCAAATCACTTCTACTAGTCATCTACAATTATTATTACCTATTATTACAATTTACTTATACCTGCACCTAACTTGTGCTTGCACCTAACTAGGTTGACGACCTCCGTGTTCAAGTGATTAGCACGCTTAGTCTGGCGTCACGCCATCTCTGAGGTCCCGGGTTCAATTCCCGGTCGTCAATTTAGAGAAAGACTGTTTTTCTAAACTGATTTCCGGTCTGGGTATTTTTTCTATGTTTATGTATATTTATCCGTTGTCTTAACATATTAACGAGTTTCAAAAGAATACTCATCTTGGTCTAGCTAGATAATTGGTATGAACGTAAACAAATTTATAGGAGGATTTATTAGAGGATATTAGAGGATCACTACACGGCTCGAACCACCACAACCTGCAAAACCAGAGGAGTCGCAGATGCGTTGCCGACCTTTAAGAAAGGAGTAGGGTTAAGGAAGGAATAGGAACTTGTGAGAGGGGGGGAAGGGGGCGAAACTCTCACTGGCCGGACGAAACACAACAGCATCAGTGCCATTATTTCACGCCGGATATTCGTAAGAGGGTGGTATTTTTGTCTGTCACAAATTGACGAGGCGTTTTATAATTTGCCTTTGACATTTTGCAAACCAGCGAGCGTTTGCAAACAGACGACGTAGCTTGTATAATGACGAATCAATCTGCTCACGACATTTGTGGAGGGTTACTAAAAATTGTTTTTTTAGGGTAGGTACGTTCTCAAAAGTACCTATTTTGAAACTCACCGTTTCTTTGTGGTAGCCCAGACACGACCATGTACGCATCCCCAATGGTCTCCACCTTGTAAACACTATACTCTTGTATTTTTTCATCGAACAACCTGAGAAAATAAACAATCTTGTTTAATTTTAATACATATCAAGTTATCTTGCATCTACTCGTACCATCTACAGCGGATATGCACACCAAGAGCAGGTAATCTTTGGTAATCAACTCGTCCTGTTTACCGTGGTCACTATTCCGTAGCGAACGAAAAAATTTGACGACGCATTCCACCGTCCCACCACAACTAAATGGAATGCTCTCCCATGTAACTGTTTTCGCATCTGAACTTCGCTTCCACTTAAGGTAGGTGGAGCGGAGTCATTAGCTTTAAATACATATTAGTAAATACAATATACATACATACATTTAATATAATATATATGAATAAAATAGTATATATTATTAATAAAATTTATTATGTTTTTTAAAGCGCGTCACCACTACCACTCCTCTCTTCCCTTGGATGTCGTAAAAGGCGACTAACAGACTAAAAACGGGTCACTATCAGAATACCCACGTTGTAAAATGGCAATGTCATCCAACGTCTTGATATTAAAACGCCTTTGTTACTAAATAGACATGAACGCTAAACGCCTTAGGGTGGATTCGACCAAACTGGATTAAGACTTACTCCGAGATTAGTCTAAACAAATTCGGCGTTTAATCTAGGTATAAGACCTTATTCCAGTATGGTCGAATCCACCCTTAGTCGCAAAACGTCTGGGTTTTAAAATGTCGTAATTCAAAATACTCTAGTAGCAAATCGTCTTAATAATAAAATGCCATAGTTACTAAATAGTCAAGGGCGTTGAATGATATAGTAGCAAAAAGTCCCGATATTTGTATGCCATAGTTACTAAATAGAAATGAACGCTAAATGCTCTTATAGATGCTGAGTTTGTATATAGATTAATTGTTTCTTTGTGCCTATGAATATCAGCCATTTTTGATGTCATCACTTGTGGGGAACAGGCCTTCCTTACGGGTGGATAAGAAGAATGGGCCATAACCCACCACGCGGGCCCAATGCGGATTGGTGGGTGTTAACAACTGCAAATGCACCCGGGACCAACGGCTTAACGTGCTTTCCAAAGCACGGAGGAGTTCGAGACAATAAATGTTTTGGTCACCCATCCCATGATCGACCCTTGCGAAAGTTGCTTAACCTCCACAATCGCTGGGCCAGGCGCTAAACCACTGTGCCATCGAGCTCCCTGCCTATAGTTAACTTTTAATCAAAAAAAAATTATAAGTATACCTGATAGAACGGACATGAATATTTGGGGACAATTTTTAAGGATTCAACGTAAGAGCGGCTTGCACCAAAAGTTGTTTTAGCTTTACAATTTATATTTTATCAATGGTTTCTTAAATAATGACAAATTAATTTTGTTGAATGCCAACATAAGTGATTTTTGTTTCTATAAGTAGTACTTTTGTTTGTAGGTAGTTTGTAAAAATCGTTATACTTCTTTTAATTCTAATAATTCGTCTACACTTGGATGACATGAATAGTGGCAGTCAACCCATCCCATGGTAAAGTTGTTAGAATTAATGGTACAGTGAGCGAAATTGTCTTTCGGCTTAAGTACCTTGCTTTCATGTCATCCAGCGAAAAGGTCATTCTGTTAGAGAGACGGTATAGTTGACATACGATCCAGACAGTTCAGACTATTTTCTTTTCCAGACTTTTTCGCTACGATCTTATTCTGTGTATTTGTCATCCAACTAATTTGACTTCCGGCTAATATGGTATTCTAAACATACGGACTATTCGCAATTCCAGACGTTTTGCTACTAACTCATTCTGCTTTTATGTCGTCCGGCTGAGATGACTCTCTGCTGACTGGGTACTCTGCTTGTATGTCATGTAACTGAATTGTCTTTTGGCTATCTAGGTAACTTGCTTTCATGTCATCCAACGTGAATTGTCTTTCAGCGAAAAAGTCATTCTGATAGAGAAGCGCTATTTGGTGAAAAGTGGACTATTGCTTAGCGATGCGCGATTATGACTAATTTCATTAATCGAATTGACTACTAATACTAATCTCAAAAATAGAATACCAGATTAGTAATATACTAATTTCAATAATCGAATAAGTATTACTAATTAGTAATAAAATCGAACGATTATTGATATTGAAAGAAAGAAAGCTAAAATGTACTTTAACGCCACAGCATAAGGCTTATAGCGGTTACTAAGAGAGGTCTGCTATAATCGAAAATGGCGACCAGTGTATTACACACAGCGAGAGGGGATCAAAATGAGTACCTAATTAGAAAAAGAAGTTAGTTACTTGCTTTTACACTACCCCAGCAACTGTTCTGTAGGAACAGAATAATATTATTAGCTGTAGGTAAAATGAATGAAATTTTTGAAAATAGCGTCGCAGAGCCAATGAATTTAGTTTCGTAATAATCCGCGGGTCTTCTTTACTAAATTAATTAATTACAGTATCATTCATTAACAATGAATGACCATTCAGTCAGTTGCAAAATTCTGTATTCGTTAGTGGTTGATTCCTACTACACTACTGACTGATTAGCACCCGATTAGTACTTATTAGTAATTAGTAATACATTTTAGAAGTCATTCGAATTATTCGAATGAATGTAATAATCGAATGGTTAAGTCAGTATCATTCATAATCGCGCATCGCTACTATTGCTGTAATCATTGCCTAGTTTCGGACTAACCCTTCGGGAAAATAGTCGTGATTACGTGTGTATGTTTATTTTTTTCAAGATGTACTTGAAGTCGAGAGAAGAGAAGAAAAGCTAGAAGTTCTCAAATAATATTTGAGGATTTATAGCATTAGCACAATCATGTCTCATTACCTGTATAACGTGTTGAGCATATTGATGACTTCCATGGGAGTGCTGTTGGCTGATATGGAGGTGAATCCGACAATGTCGCTGAAGAAAATGGTGACCGCGTCAAACGACTCAGCCGGCACAGTTTTCTGCGCCCGCAGTCTCCTGAGGACCGGCATTGGAAGCATCCTGGACAGGAGGAGGTCACTCTTCTGCTTCTCAGCCATCAGCTTCTGCGAGCTGATCTCGATGGACTGCGTGAATGTCTGAAAACAATTTTTTATGGCGTATTATATATTTGGATTGCATATGAGTAAAATAAAATCGTCATACAAAGCATTTGGACAGTTTTTAAAATATTATACTAGCGGCCCGCGCGTGACTTCGTCCGCGTGAACACCCCGTGTTGCCTTGACGAATTCCTATTTTTTTTCGTATACTTAAACCTTGACTTGAAATGTATGAGAAAGAAACACAAGTTTTCCGTTCACTGATTTATTCTGTACTAAAATGGTGGCGTGACTACGGCTGCCCGCGCGCATGTACATTATAGTATGGGTAGGACATTATCATCCTTTCGGTCCATCTAGTCCACTCTATCAAAATGTCCACCGTATCAAAATGTCCATTGTATCATAAAGTCCACAGTGTCAAAATGCCCAGTCTTACAACATGTCCACAGTGTCAAAATGCCCAGTCTTACAACATGTCCACAGTGTCAAAATGCCCAGTTTTACAAAATAAAATAAATAAATAAAATGTCAACAGTGTTATGTCTACGAGTTCGATATTTTTAAATTCAAACAAATGAATCATCCCTCTACCACATGAGTAAATATAATATACTCATGTGGTACACACTTAATTTTGGAACCTTATAACAAAAAAACAGTTATTATTTATGATTATGACCTGTTATTATTATTACACTTTAAGTGCCATGGCAGATACTGGTGGCAGACAAACAATTAAATTTCAATTGTGTCTGGTCTTGTGGCAGTCAATGTGTTAAATTTTTTGACGACCTCCGTGGTCAAGTGGTTAGCAAGCCGGTTCTTGGCGTTGCGTCATCTCTGAAGTCCCGAGTTCAATTTCCCGGTCGAGTCAATTTAGAAAAAAAATATTTTTCTAAATTGATTTCAGGTAAGGGTGTTTTTCTATGTTTATTTATATTTATCCGTTATCTAGTTTCAAAAGAAGCTTATCGTGAGAGTAGAAAATTATTATTATATAAATGTGCATTTAATGTGTACTTAACTTAATTATTAAAACCGAAATTAATATAATATTGTGTTGTACCTTTTGCTTGGCACGTCTCTGGCATGTGAGCACGGGTAAGGGTGCGGGTGACGCGTGAGCTTTTGCCGCGTTAATATCCTGTCCCTCGAGTTGCGCTCTGTCTGGTACTTCACTTCTATCACCAGAGGGTATACTCTCTTTCTGCGAAACGAAATTTGGGCCGATTTTCGTTCGTAAATTTCAAACAACTTTCTAAAAATCTAAATTCCAAACCCCTACGTTGGTTCCCCAAAGGTTGGGGAAAAAGTTTCTTCGCATTTTTTAAGAAAATTCAAAACATTTTTAATATAGTTTATTTACATTTAACTAAAGTATGTAGGTGCCATTTTATTCGATAACTTTTTGCCATCTCGTAGGTAGGGACATGATCCCATTGCTATAGAAATTTTGGGGCTTCTGATCAAAATACCGCGGCAAGTGATTTTGGCAGTCGTCTCGTGATGTTAACCTGACACTGCCTAAAGAATTCTGAAGAGACCAAAACAGGTGGAAATCTAAAGGTGCAAGTCAGGACTACACGGCGGATGCATTAACACCTCCCAGCCAAACTCTCTTAAGTTTTGCTGAGTGGCTAAAGATGTGTGAGGTCTAGCGTTATCCTGATGAAAAACCACACCCTTTCTGTTGATTAATTCCGGCCGCTTTCTTTCAACATTTTGCTTTAACCTCATCAGTTGTTCGCAGTAGAGTTTAGAATCGATGGTCCTGCCTGGTGGTAATAACAGCTCATAAATTAGATTAAAATGTTTTAATCTAAGGCTCATAATGAATAATGCCCTTACATTTCCACCACACACATAGCATCACCTTATTGCGAGTTAACCCGGGTTTCGCCATCTGTGAAGCCCGACTGGCCTTTGACCAAGGACCTTTTACGCACGTTCTTGTTGTACGTGATCCATTTTTCATCACCAGTTATCAGCTTCTTCAAAAATGGTTCCGTTTCATGACGTCCTAATAAAGAATCACAAATGAGTACACGGTTTATTAGGTTCCTATCAGTGAGCTCCGTGAGGTTGTTTGTGTACCCAGTTTTTTTCAAAGGCGCCAACTGTTTTGTGGTCAATTCCCAGTTCGTCAGCTACGTCGTTAGTACTGATATGCCGATCTTGCTCCACGTTTTCAAAAATGGCATCCATTTTATCTGTAATAGGGCAATTAGAGCGATGTGCATCTTTGACATCAAAATTTCCAGATTTAACGCTTAAACCAAATTAGTGCTACTTTTACAGACACTGCACTAGGTCCATAAACTTCGCAAATTTTTTTCGCGGCTTGCGTAGCATTTTTACATTTCATGTAGAAAAAATTTTAAATGTATCGAATTTATTTATTAGATTCACACATGTTGACAGTTAGAAAAACAAATGAAAATCGCACAATTTCCTAATTTAAATTTGGAATAATTATCTTCTTTAAAATTTAAACTTTTAATGGTACCATATCATTGATGGTACCAAAACCATCCAGATACAAATAGTATAGCCAAAGAGATTTTATTACAAGTTCATACATACTGTATGCGAAAAGACTTTTTCCCAACTTAATATTTTGTATGAACGAAATTTCGGAAGGAATGGAACCCGCTGTAAATAGCAAACGAAAATCGGCCGAAATTTCGTTACGGGGAAAGAGAGTAGGCCCTCAGGTCCCAGTACCAGCGACAATGCCGATGCCAGTCCCGGTGTATACATACATATACATATAATCACGACTATTATACCCGAAGGGTTAGTCAGAGACTAGGCAACGAGGACAGCAAAAGCAGTCCTCTACTATAGTCTACTTTTCACCAAATGTCGACTGCAAATATGCTCAATGTGACAGGTGGTGATCCATCGTCGCTCTGTACTGTTGGATGTACCTATGTGCAGTTTTTAGTCCAGTCAGTGGATATCTTCAGCCCCTATCAAAGTCAAAGTCAAAGTCAAATTATTTATTCAATGTAAACCTTTACAGGCACTTATTGACGTCAATAATAATAATAATAAAAAAACAGTTAACTAACTTATAGTTAAGACTTAACAACTAATCTAACGAGCTATAGTCTGTGCCAGACAAAATGCGCATCGCTACCCCCAGTACCACTGCACGCCGAAACAGAATCGCGTCGAACCGAAATTTAAGCCGTGGTCATAGAATTGTGTAAACAAACGTATCCTGGTACGAGACAAAAATAGCGGGCAAGTGTCTCTCCCCTAGCGACACAAACGGCTAATATTTATAGGTAATTTATCGTTTTTTTTTAGGATGAAAGGTGAAGAATGATAAATCACAATGAATTGTTAACTTAAGTTCGGGCTGGTTCGGGCCTCGAGGCTTAGCCTCATGCCCGGGAATCTTCTAAAGCTCGTTTGGTGAGCTTGATCACTTAAGGTGGTTGGCAGGGGCGTTTTTTTTTTTTTTTTTTTTTCGTTTGTATTTTTTTTTTGTTTTTTTTGTATTTTTTGTATTTTTTTTTGGGGCGCTCTCCTGCCACCCGGGAACATGTCGCCCCTGTCGGTCCTGCTATCCGCCCTTTCCCTTCCCCGGCGCAGCCCTCGGCGCGGCTAACCCCCCGGGTGAGACGGCGTTGGCCGAGGCCCAGTGAGCCGCCAGCGAGCGGGCCGCGACTTAGGGGGCATGAGTCGGTTGGATAGCAAGTGAATCGGTAGTTAGTGGCAGTAGTTCATCGATAGCTACTTGATAGTCGCGCGGTTAGCTGTGTTATCGACATGACACAGGCACAGCTGACCTTATTGTGGTGTTGCGTTGGCGCATAAGGGTCGGTGTATAATCCTTATGCGCGGTATAGGTGCCGTCGGTCTCGGCGACTCTGTTGGTGTCGCCGGTGTCGGCGTCGGTCGGGATAGGGTGGCGAGGCGGGGTGCCTCGTCGTCGTCATTCGTCGCCGCGATGATTCGTGGCAGCAGTCTAGCAGGCACATCGGGTGGACGGGCGTGTAGCGGCGCGGTGCCGCGGAAGTTTTTAGTCCGTTAGTCGCCTTTTACGACACCAAAGAGAAAAGAGGGGGTGTTAGTATTCTTTCAGCGCTACGCGACATGGTTAAACGGTGTGTTCTCACTCGCCACTATTCCTCTCTTACACTCATCTGCCATACAGTCGCGCCACTCCTCCCCTGTATTCTCTATCACAAGACAATATGATTCCTGATCACTCGAGTGACGTGCTCCATAAGGTTTCTCACCCACCGCCTCTCCAACAGTAGCAAGATTTGTACAAGAAACAGATGAAGTTTGCGTTTTTGGTTTTGGGGCGGTACCGGTGGTAGCACACGAAACTCATAAAAAAGGCAGTAACCTGCCAATAGCCTTTGTAGTCACGTAAACTTTCTATTGTTCCAGATATAAATATTACAAAGGAGGGAAATACTAACGTTCCGTTGGCATTTCTCCCTTAGTCGCGTCGAACCAGATACCAACCAAATGTTAAGCGCCCGCACATTCTGGATTTCTCATTCTTTTTGTTGCGACGTTGGAGTATTGTGTGATCGCTGAGCGCCCTTGGTTACTGAAGTAACCAATAAAATATAATCCGCAGAGCTGATAAAAGACCATGTCACCAAACGTATTTTTTAGTTTAGCCAAAAAAAATCTTAAATCTTCTCAGTGCTTTCGGTTTGGTTGTTGTCGTAAAATAACAGTTGCTAAAACCCTACCGCATTAGACGATCATGATGGCTAATGGGACAATCTTCCAGTATGCTGTTGTCCATGTGAGAAGGCCTGTACCCAGCAGTGGGACGTTTAGGTGCCCAACAAACATTTAGGTGCTAAGATAAGAATTTAAAGAGATTTATTAAGTCGTTGACTATAACTTAAATATTACAAGGGAGTTATAGCATGCTCTAACCCTCCTATACCGCCGGATAGGGCAAAGAAGAGCCTTTGAACATTAGAGATAACAATAACTACACAACGCCTCATCTTCTAAGCGTTCATAAAGAATTGTTCTATAGTATAAAGAGATACGATGTATATTTAATTTTTATTATATCCCTTTACGATCTCATAGCAGATGCTGTAATGCTCTTGTTCCTCTTTAGGTTATAAAATAAGAGTTACCTGACACCAAAATGTTTGTCGGGTGACGATGACATTTGAAAGGCACCCACTTGTATGGTGTTGATGGTATTGTGCAGCATCAGCACCAGCACAGGCGAGGCCAGCAGCACCGCCGCCAAGATCACGATGCCGACGCCCAGGGTGCGCCGCGCCTGCCACACTTCGACGCGGACCAGCTCCCTAAAACAAACGCTTGCGTCAGTCTTTAGCTGCAACAGGCGGACAGGATTGCAATCGGCATTGAGTTCGGTGTGTCGTTAAAACAAACCAATGTTATATACCAACTTACATATTTTTAAAAAACACTGAATTTTACATTTTTTAGTTTTCTGTATGAATGTGCAACGCCTAGACGAACCATTCAGGTTAAAGGCGGTAAGTAATTAAGAAATATTGTGTTCTTTATTAAAAAATGTGTTAAGCGAGGCGCGGTTTTATACAAAAGTGCAGTACAAAAGTGCTCGCAAAACAAAAGACACGAGCCAGTCACTCCATCTCTAACTAACTATACATAACTAACTTTTTCTCTGTTTAACAACAGAGAAAAAGTACTGGCCGATCCAAAAGGAAGCTACAGCTATAATTTTCGGCATAAGGAAATTTCACTTTCACCAATACTTGTACATTGCCTAGTCTCTGACTAGCCCTTAATAGATAATAGTCCTGATAATAATGTATGTAAAATAAATGAAGGTACGACTCGGTAATTAAGTGGAAATCTGCTCTACGTGGGCTGGTTTCCATTGAGGGCCATAGCGCCACGTAATGTCTTGCGCCCGTTTACTAAAATATTGAGAGAATTATTGCATAATTTTTTTTATGTATTATTATTTTTGTTATTTTTTTGTATTGTAATTTTATTAATTTTATATTTTTTTTTTAAATTGATTGTAGACCTTGATAATTTTTTATTTTAATTTATTTATCGTTAATTTTGTTTTATTGTTTATTTTGATTTAATTTTGTTTTACGTTATTTTGCATTTTATCCATTGCATTGTATTGTAATTATTATTGTAATCACTATTTGCCCAATTTAATTTATTTAATTTAACTTATCGGACTTGAATATCATGCTGTTTACAAATATGTTTGGAGATACAGCCTACTCATAGTTTAAGTAAAAAATCTTGTTACTTACTTATATTTTTAAATTTAAAAAATAAAAATCAAAAATTCCTACCTGATCACTTCCCAATAGGCTCTCTTGACTTGCCCCAGCTTGTCGCGGCAGACGTCGCTCAAGCGCGCGTACTGCAGCAGGTCAATTGTGCTGTTCAATTGTAGGCTCGTCTCGTTGCTGATCAACTGCCAACCAGTTTCGGAGTATCTGTGAACAACGAACAATGTTTCCTTAGACTGATCCGACAGTTTTGTATGAAATAGGGCATACATACATCTCGCTACAGAGCCATCCGAAACACATTTCGCCCGACCTGAGAATCGAAACCTGGAACTCCAATTATGGAGTTGAGTGCTTAGTCACACGGCCACCGAGGTGCAATAAAAATAAATACTCACAAAGTTTTGATTTCAAGCAGCTCCCTGGTCTCATCGAGGAGTTGTTCGGCTTCCAGAAACTGTACGGTGTCCTGGAGGTGCTCCAAGGCGAGCTGGTGGTGCTTCTGGACGGTGCTCCACAAGGCCAGGTCCAGGTTGTTGCCAGTGAGATAAGTGGCGGTGGTGATCGCTAAGGACATCTCCTCCATCGCCTTCAGGAGCTCGTAGCTGGCTGATAAATGCCTGCATCAAACAATGTGTTTAGCGCTCTGAAAACATAATAGCGTTGACACAGGATGTTACATCGTTTACATGATTTTATAACAGATGGCGCTGTGCCACTACCGTCTAAGGCGCAGGGCAAACACAAGCGGCGTCGGGCGTGGGCGCGGTGCCGGCGAGGCGTGGGTGAGGCGCGGGCGCGGCGCCGATGCGATGCAGAAGAAGTGTGCAAACGATGTCGAAAAGGCGAGGCGATAGGGCGGGCGGGCATTTTAGCATTTGGTTTCGACACAACAACATGTCTTCATCTTCTGACGAAGTAGACTGATAAATAGTTAATATTAAAGTTTATTTTTCATATTAGTATTATTTCATACGCACCTATCGTTAAATTACATCGTAATATTTAACGAAATAAAAATTATTAAAGTATATGATTTTATACAGAATATATATTTTTTCCAGTTATTTTTGAACATCATGACAGTGCTAGCTATTCAATTGCATTGCATACTTATAGGTACATTATTATTAATATTATTTAATTGTTTTGAGATTTATGTGGTTGTGTCCTCACAAGCGAGAGACGTTTTTTAAAGTCGTTTTGTTAATGAGTGTAAAAATTTGATTTAAAATTAATTTTGCGTTTTTATTTGTACACATTTATTAAAAATGTGTGTAGTTCCGATACTAGTATTGGAAATCAGTATCGATACTGAAAACTTTCCGATATAATGTCCACCCTTATCCAGTGCGCCGCTGCCAAGTGTGGTGCGGCGCGGGCGAGGAAGCGGCATACGAGCACCCCGCCCGCGCCTCGCCGCATGTATATGTCCCGCGCCCCGCCGCTTCTATACGATTCATATGAAATACGAATGAGCGGGCGCCTTGCCCGCGCCGCGCCCGCGCCCGTCGCCGCTTGTGTTTGTCCTGCGCTTTAAAGGCGGCATCGAAGTTTTTGTTCTATTGGTATATTATTATAAAGGTGGTGTTATTATTTTAATACCTCCTCAGAGAGTTTAAGGAGCTACATTATTAAAAATCAATTGCCGAAATGTTTGTAAGCGCAATAGTCAGTTTAGAACGGCTGTATGTACCTATATGGGTAATTCTTCTTTTGTTGTGTTCGTATAATTCGTAATTGTTATTGATTGTTTGGACTTTGGACTACTAATATATTCTAGAGGTGGGCGTTAAAAGCAAAAGCGTAGTCAGCTTTTTGTAAGTAAAAAGCAAAAATCATTTTTAAAAGCATGCTTTTTGAAAATCGTACAATGCTTATAAGTACGTTAAAATAAAATAAGCACTTTTTCCCAACTCTAATATATTCTAATAAATCTATAATTATATTAATAAAAATCAATTGCCGAAATGTTTGTACGTGCATCAGTTCAGAACAGAAGAACGGCTCAATCGATTTGGCTGATCCTTTTTTTATTGTGTTCGTAATTGTCAGGACACAGTTTGTGTAAAAGAAAATTTCCACGGACGATGTCACAGGCGGGCCGCTAGTAATAATATAAAAAATTACAGAATTGACTTTGACAGCTTTACGTTATTTCTATTATATTCTAATCATCTCATCTTACATCTACCAACTGCTGTGTATAAGCCTACTCTTTTTCACGCCACTTTTCTCTGTTCTGTGCCAGCCAGCCTGCACCATTGCCTACAAATACTTAGTCCCGTCCGCCTGTGGTGTATTACTACATACCACAGACCACATAAGTATAAATGATGTCCTCGCGCGTGCGGTCGGTGTACCTGTACCTTTGTCAACAAGAATGGTTTTTGTAGCCATATGAGCCCTCATGTGAGCCCACATGGCAGAGCTGACCGTCAAGGCTTATAAAGGGAACGACCTCATACAGTTCAGCACTCCAAAAAAGCAAATAGCCCCACAGAAAAAGGGAACAAGAGTGACTTTACAAACCGACATAATAATATTATTTCTAACATTGAGATTTTTATGTTGGAAAACTGTTTCTAAAGCATTAGTGCTAATGACTCTTCATTTCTGTGGTGGTTCAAACCGTGTAGTGATCGTCTAATATAATTTATAAGAGTATCTAGTATACTTTGCCACAAACAGAGATCCAACATCTTAGGAGAGCTAGACTATCTTGATTGTCTTACTTCCAATCAAGTCGATTACACATGTATATACCAGTACGTTAGACCGAATGAACAGTGAACACACATCCTTATAAATTAATACCTAGAGTGTCTATGTAAATCGAAAATTTTGACTTAGACCGCTGTCTTTTCCAGATATTACAGATAGCTCTATCTATAACTTTTCCATAAACACCCTTAATATTTTATATAGTGAGTAACAAATATACATCGTAGACATTTCTGATACCAATTATTGATATTAAAAAATTAAAGTATTGCAGTGGCTGTGACCGAAATCGGTTGGGAGGATCATTTTCATCATGAACATCACAAATACTTACACTATCTAATATTATCTTATTTTATTGGGGCCTGCTAACCACTTCACTCTCGCAGTACCGCGTCCACCCACCTGGATCTTTTGTGGAACCTCGTCCAATCACTATACCTCCTCAGCGAAAATTGCTGCCATAAGATTGGCAATGGCTTTAAGGGCGACGAAGAGCCCAAAGTTTTCTTGTTTCTGATAGGCCGATCCCTGGACTCATTCTTCACCTTCATCATAATCACGACTATTATCCTCGAAGGGTTAGTCAGAGACAAGGCAGTGAGGACATCAAAAGCAGTCCTCTACTTTTCGCCAAATAGCGACTGCATATGTGCTTAGCGTGACAGGTGGTGAGCCCATTGCCGCTCTATGCTGTTGGATGTATGTAAAGTCTTTAGTCCGTTAGTCGCCTTTTACGACACCCAAGGGAAGAGAGAGGGGGTGGTAGTATTATTTCACCGCTACGCAACATGGTTACGCATCTTCATCTACATCGAATATACAATGTGTGGCATTCACTGTATAATTTTTAGGTGTGGATTCTAAGCTCAAATATTCATCATAAAATTATTTGAAAAATATGATAAATTAGTCGAATTTACGTGTTCAATAGGTTACTATGTGCTTTTTACGTCATTTTTAGTGTTGGAAACCGACATATTTGTTTTTTTTTCTACTGATGTTCGAACTTTTGGCTACTTTACTACTAGTTTCACCTTTTTCAAACTTTTATTTAAGTGAATATGATTTCAACATTTCGTGACACACAAAAATTTAAAATAACAAAATAAAAAAGGCTGCTATTTCTAAACTAGTGAGTTTAGAATTATAATGTTTTATTTTAAATATTTGTGTGTTCTTTTTACCCCTAAAGTTTGTACAGTGCATGTCAATACACATTGCATAATTAAATTATTCACTTAGCGTAGTATCTAGGCTTGATATAATACTAATTGCGAGAGAGCAGCTGGCACCATGAGCTAAGAGTCCCGGTGATACTGAATTCTGGCCACCAACTTGGATTTGGACATACATACCTACGAGAGTCGTACATTACGACTGTTTTCCTGACAGGCAGTCAGAGCCTACTTTTTATTTGCTATGGTTCTGACACACTGTTTTCTCTTCATTTACTTTCAAAACATTATTTTCCAATAGGTCTTATTCTTCATAGAATAATGCGATGGGCCTTCATCTTGCTTGATAGAATTGTGATCATAACGTCTAAGACAGAGCGCACTACCCTCTATTAAAAATATTAAATTTCCAATTTTTCTTTTTAAAGATATTACTTTTAAGTTATAGAGAAAGACTATACAATGTAATGGGGTGGTGCTTCTAACCTATTAAGGCTAAGTACTACATCTAAATTCATCGACAAAAAAATAATATGAAGGGTTCAACTTAGTTTTGAATAATCTGTAAAAACATAAAAAAGTGATTTTAAATCACAAAATAATTAAGTAATGATTTTTTTCTCACCAAAATAATCTCAAACATACAAAACAAAGTAATTAATTAGCTAACCAGTGTCATTAGCTACCGTTTGCCATTTTTTTCATGTTTCTACGACATATAAAACCTTTGATATCGCATAGCGCCGCAGTACAAAGAAAAAAAATTAAAAATGTTCATAAATTATAGGGGGAGGGGGTTGGACCCCCCATATTATTTTCTTGTCGATGAATTCAGATGTACTAGGATAGGTACTAGGCCTTAATAGGCCTATTACCTACTCACTAACAAACCGAATACTTTTGGTATTGCGAGAATTTTTAATGAGTATTATTGATTTGTGTATAAAAAAATAAATTAATAAATAATGCGAACACATGCTACACATTGAAATTAAACACTTCTTACGGATTAATTCGCTTTTAATATTTATTATTATTTACCTCTGATATAGTTATACTAGCTGTATTCGGCATCCGTTGCAATGCCACAATTTTTATCGATTTAGTCTCAAAACTGACGGAGTTTCATACAAACTTAACACCCCTTTTACCCCTTTAAAGGGTGAATTTCCAAAAATCCTTTCTAACTGCTCACCACATTATACAAAGAAGAAAGGTACAAAATTTCAAGTAGTATGGGTTGTGCCACAGTATAAATATAAGCTAAAGCAGTACGGAAGCTCGGCCTTTTTCTTGTTTTATATACCTACGCGCCAATTGAGCGTTAGGGTTGTCCTCTTATTTTTGTAAAATTGAAAAAGTTTTTGTTTTGTTAGCGCTGTATCTCAGCTAGTTAGCGCTTTTGTTGAGATAACTAGCAAAGCATAAGGGTTGTCACTTTTATTTTTTTTTAATTAAAAACTATTTAAAGATGGCAGCTACTTTCCTCATTCTGTTATCGGATTCATTGTCGGAAACCACACAGATCCCCTGATATCGATTTTTAAAGCAATCGGTCGAATAACTAAAAATTTCAAGATGGAGGCTATTTTGTCTCATACTAATAACGAAATCGTTGTCAGAAACCACACAGATCCCTAGATATCGATTTTTAAAGCAATCGGTTAAATAACTAAAATGTTCAATATGGCGGCTACTTTTTCTCATTCTAATAACGGATGACCCCCACAGATCCTCGGATATCGATTTTCAAAGCAAAGTTTATTAACGATGAAGTTTTGTAGTACCTAAGTATCAATACTTATTATTTTTCACCATTAAAATAACGCGCGCTCAAAAAATATACTTAAGTAGGTAAGTACGGCCAATATCACCTAAACAAACAAACGATTTATTTAAAACAAAAAGCTTTTTATTTAGTAATAATAAATCTTACTTTTCAACATCAGCAGGAAGTTTAAAAAACGAAAGCTCCGGTTTTGAAGAAGCCGAGTTCAAGCAGCGCCGTATACTACGCAATACACTCGCGGTATTTTTAAAAATCGCGCGCACAGCGCACGCAATACATCTCGTCTCGACGCGATACGCGCTACTGAGAGCACTGCCACGGCACTGCCATGTCCGCTTAAAGTAAAGACGTGCGTCTGTGGGCGTGCGTCGTTTCGAGCGTTTGTACGTAGCTTCCTTACTGCTTTAGCTCATATTTATACTGTGGTTGTGCTGTGCGTTGATTGATATGTCAGTCAGTCATTAACACGATGACTGCCACAAAACCATACACAATTGAAATTTTTGTTTGTGGTTCACCGGTGACCGCAATGGCGCTTAAAGTCTTAATTCAGTTTTCCATTTTATATATTTAGATTATGTTGTTATACACGTACCGCCACAAAGTTGAAGTGGTGAATCTGACATACTTCATGATGTGGAGCAATAGCGACCAGTTGATGTCCCGGTACACCGATAGCCTCCTGAAGCTTTCAGCCTTCTTCAGGCCTCTGCGAAAAACGCACTGTCACATAAGTATCAACGTAATTAATTAATTACGTCCAATATTACCTCCATTAATGGCTTCGTGGTAAACGCATTTAACCAATTTCAAGATAAGATATTACACAAATACATATATCCACGACAATTATCCCTGAAGGGTAAGACAGAGACCAGAACGAGGATCGCAAAAGACAGGTGGTGAGCCCACCGCCGCACTATGCTGTTGCTAGCATGTGCAGTCTTTTGTCCGTTAGTCGCCTTTTACGACACCCAACAAAAGAGATAGGGCGAACGTATTATATTAATGAAACCAGCATAGCACAAAATACCTATAGTTATATATTAATAAAAAAACCCGTACGATCGGTCCACAGAAAGGGGGCAAAATTGTAAGTACTAAATTTGACCCAACAACATACAGGTCAAGATAAATAAAACCGTTTAAAATATAAAATCAATTGTCGAAATGTTTGTACGCTCATTACTTCAACGGATACATCCTATTTTAATGTGTTTTATATATTTTAGCGTTTTATTAACGCTTGCCTACCGAGGTCTGGTTTTCACCCGTCAAAATTTGACAAATTTTTGATGCTTATGTTTTTTAGTCATTGCTTCATCAAATCTTAGAAGTTTTCACCTCTGAGATCCGAAAGAAATATTTTTACAAATATTTGAACATTCGGTTAAGATGTAGCTGCGTTTATAGATTAATGTTTTTTATATATTTTAGCGTTATATTAACGCTAAATTTTTTTTTGTTTAACATTGTAAAAAGACGACAACCTCAGGCGGGAATCAAACCACGCACCTTCCGCATTCCGGGCGGCTGCCTTAACCACTTGGCTACCGAGGTCTGGTTTTCACCCTTCGAAATTTGTCAGTGTTTGATGCTTATGTTTTTTAGTCAACATTGCTTCATCAAATCTTAGAAGTTTTCACCTCTGAGATCCGAAAGACGGTAGCTAAGTGGTTAAGGCAGCCGCCCGGATTGCGGAAGGTGTGTGGTTTAATTCCCGCCTGAGGTTGCCGTCTTTTTCAGTTAAAAAAAAAAGAAATTTACACCCTGCTTTGTTAATTCTTTCTCGTTGTGTTTGTTAAGGTCAGGTTTGTATGAAATAAAGTTTTTGGAAACTCGTCACGAGATACGGGTAGGTACGTGGTGCACACGGATGTAGTCGCCGGCGGATCGCTAGTAGAATCTTCTACTACTATTATCTAATAGTTATTTGTTATACAAGAGTGCAAACTTGCTTTTTAACCGCGTGCTCAATTTTGATGACTGAGCAAGCGAAGGATTCTAAAATTGGAATCCTGAGCGTTACCGAGGGAATCAAAAGAGCACGAGGTGAAAAATCTTTGCACTCGAGTGCAACACTTAAGAGGCCTATTACATCTCGACTGTGATTTTTGCGTAAAATTGCCACTTTTGGCGTTATGTATCTCAGAAACAAAAATACATTAACAATTACGACTTATTGAATAGTGTAGAATAGCTATTGGAATACCAGATTTATACCAGAGTAATTGTTACTTCATGAGGAATAAAGATTTTATAATGAATTTATTATCCTATTTCGATAAAAATGATAAATACAACTGCAAAATTACTACAAAATGCGATGCGCCGGCCGTCCGAATTCAACTTATGCTCACAGAATGGAGATTTGTAATATTATGCACAAATTTATTATCCTATTTCGATAAAAACGATAAATACGACTGCAAAATTACTACAAAATGCGAAAATGGTCATTTTACGCAAAAATCACATTCGAGATGTAATAGGCCTCTTAACTTTTCATCCCACCTCAGCGAGGAAATGACTAAGCAAATTAAAAAAGTACCTACATCAAAAGGCACCATAGAGGGAGAAGTAAATAGGTTTAATGATGTTTTGAATTCACATACCTGGTGCACACGATGTTTTAAATTCAATTTACTAATATCCTCTAGCGGATAAAAACGGCTTTTGCACTCGGATATCGAAGAGTAAAAATACTCTTTCCGAGATGGCGGGATTAAAATATACTTTATTGTACAATACACTACACATACAATACACAAAAGTTATTGACAAAAAGTTGACGTACAGAAGTCGGTCTTAAACTAAAACTGTTTGACTAAAATTGATCTCTATTGTTATTATCTTATTATCTTAATTGTTTTTTTACTTTATTAACCCTAATTACAAGACATTATATAGCATGTCAAAGAGTCGCATAGGAAATTAAACCTTGTATTGATGACGCAACCCGAGTCGACGATGCAAATTAAAAGTTTCAATTATTACAAATATAATATTCTGAATAGAATATTTTGTTTTAAAGAAATAGAACTGGAGACTGCACATACTTCTAACAGCATAGAGCGGCGATGGGCTTACCACCTGTCACGCTAAGCACATGTGCTATTTGGTGAAAAGTTGACTATGGTAGATGACTACTTTTACTGTCCTCATAGCCTAGTCTGTGACTAACCCTTCGGGGATAAAAGTCGTGATTATATGTGTGTATGAAAAGAAAAAAGAATTCCAAGAAAAGAAAAGAAGATAAAACAAAGTAAATACAATAAATTCTAATGTATTGTTCGCACTATTATAAAATTGTATAATTTATATTATAGGAACTGTATAAGTAAACGCACATCCGATTTCACAATTCCTTACAAGAAAGGTACTTTCTCATACTTATTTTTGAGATAGACAAGATAGATAGTTATACTATGTCAACTTGCTATAATGTGATGTTACAGATTTATGGCATTTTAACGGCATCACTCAATTTATTCACTTGCATGAGCGAGTTATAAAATATGAGTTCAATCTATACTTAAATATACCTTCTATACCTTATAGTAGTTTTAGTTATATCTTCTATCAAGTAGCCACACCTTTTTATTTTATTCGTTACGTTCGTAATCCATTTTGTTATATTGTCGCTGTATAATACCCCTTAGAGTGCCAACCAACCCGCCACGGGTTCAAATTACAAGTACTAAGTGCCACGCTCCCGTGGCGGGTTTGCGCAATTTTGGGTTCGGTTTTTATAATGTGATAAATACGATAGAGCATATATTACCGTGTAACCTGCACTAACGTCAGAAAAAGAAATAAGCCAGCGATATATACCCTTTTCACTCTAGTACGCGTTTATTGAACTTTACAGCGGGAATTTTAAAATTAGTGTTTTTGTTTTTTTCGCGCGGTTTCTCTTGGCACGATGACTTTTTAGACAAATATTATAGTCTTTTTACAATTAAACTATCTTATTGTTATTGTTTTCTGTAAATATAGTAAATGCACTATCGACTGATAGTAAAATACTTTGTTAACAATGTATAAATATTTTTTATTTGAATATTTTGTGACAATTTTTTTTTTATATAGATGTTGTGATTATCTCTATTTAGTATTTATACGCATATGGTTTACGTATACCGTTAATTAGATGTTTTAATAGATTATTTCATTAAAATACCATAAATATTCAGTTTTGTACATGTTTTCAAGCAAGAAATAGCTCAATCGTTGTTTTCAAGTACCAGGTGTCAAATTTCACGTCGCCATTTTGAATATTTGGCAACTAACGGCATCGCGAAAAAAAGTCTGGCAGCAGAAGGTTTGTTTAATAAAACCTCATTTTATTAAAACCTTTGGGGGTCAAAGTTGCTCGCGTCCGTAGGTTTACCCTTGAGACCCTACACGTGATCCCTGGGTGGTGCTAAATGAGTGACACCAACTGAGTGGTAGAGCCACGCTGCGTTGCAGCACACATTGGGCCGGCTCGCCCGGCGTAATACCACCCTCTCACTAATATTCGGCGTGAAATAATGGCACTTGGTGCTGTTGTGTTTCGTCCGACCAGTGAGGGTTCCGGAGGCCCCTTCCCCCCCCCCCCCTCCTCCCAATTCCTATTCCTTCCTTAAACCTATTCCTCCCTTAAAGGCCGGCAACGCGTCTGCGATTCCTCTGGTTTTGCGGGTGTAGATGGGCGGCGGTGATTACTCTCCATCAGGTGACCCGCCTGCTCGTTTGCCTCCCTCTTTTATAAAAAAAAAAAAAACCTCAACTTGATTACGAAAATAATTATATTTTTAATTTAACTGTCCAAAAGATAAAATATTTTTCCTAATGCTTTCCTAAACAATTCCATTTTGTTTTTGCTGATAATCTATTCGTGTATGTGTTTTGCTGATTCTGAAAACTTAACTTTTCTTAAAAAACTTGTCCTATTAAAGTAGATAATAATACGACAATTTATGATCTTGCTCCGTGTCTTGCATGTTTACTTACTTTAAATTTGTAAATATTTGATAAACTTTTATATTATACTTTCATATTTTTATAGGTGCTTTTATTAAGCAAGGAAAACTAGGAGATTACAGTAACCAACAACGTTCGCTGTTACTTAACATGTCAGTTTATTTCGCCAGCTATTATAATTATTTTACACAAGCGGCCGCTCGCGGTTTCACCCGCGTGGTTCTAGTTCCCGTGAGAATATCGGGATAAAAAGTATCCTATGTGTTAATCCAGGTTATAAACTATCTGTATGGCGAATTTGATCCAAACCCATTTAGTAGTTTTTACGTGAAAGAGTAACAAACATCCATCCATACGTTCCCGTTGGAATATTAGGATAAAAAGTATTCTATGTGTTAATCTATGTTATAAACTATCTGTATGCCGAATTTTATCCAAATCTATTCAGTAGTTTTTACGTGAAAGAGTAACAAATATCCATCCATACTTACAAATTTTCGCGTTTTTAATATTAGTAGGATGCTTAAGAACATTTCTAGCTCTCCCTTACTTCCGATGGCACGTAAAGCCGTCATCATCATCAGCCTATACTCGTCCACTCCTAGACATAGGCCTCTCCAAAAACGCCATTGAGTACGATCAGCGGCCACTCTCATCCAGCTCAAAGCCGTCATCGTTGGTCCCGATTTACTCGTAAGTCGTGAGAGAGTCATAAAAACCCGTGGTGAATTTCGGTATAATCTCTTTATGTATTGTTGTCTATGTAAGAAGACCGTACCCAGCAATGTGACGTTTATAAGTTTATCATCAGTTGATGATGATGATGATTTGAAAAATCCAGTAAAGCATTACACAACACAGTCACAAGTGTTACAAAATGTTTAAGACGGCGGGCGGCGCGGCGTAGTGACAAATGATTTATAAATATATAAAATACTATATTATCGTGTCGCTTAGCGGTGAAAACTACCCTCTCTTCCTTTGGGAATCGTAAAAGGCGACTAACGGACTAAAGACTGCGCATATATCCAACAGCATATAGCGGCGATGGGCTCACCACCTCTCACGCAGAGCACTGTACAGTCGCTATTTGGTGAAAAGTGGACTATGGTGGAGGACTGCTTTTGCTGTCCTCATTCATAGCCTAGTCTCTGACTAACCCTTCGGGGATAATAGTCGTGATTATATTATATGAACGAGTATAATACTACCTACTCCAAAACGTAATTAGGTACACGCTATCCAAACATTGACTATAATATATACCTATTTCTTACTAATTGTTGCTTAAACGAGTATATTCATTCAATTTTACGAACAACATGCTGCGATTTAGTAAAGAAAAGCAAAGATATTATGTATACAACACCATTTATTTGAACCATATAGTTCAGAACAAAATATAGGTAAATACATAGAAAAGTAGACCAGAATGATCGTTTTTAATTCTTTAAAAAAATTACTTACATAATATTTTTGATATCCTCCCTAAAATGGCTGCGTGCAAAATTAAATAAAGATTCATCTTCGTTAAGTGGATACAATTTATGTAGTTTATTTTTATTAATCCAAAGTGTCACAATGTAAGTCAAAACTCACAACATCAAGTTAATTAACTACTTTGTAAGACTGTAACTAGACTAGAGAATTTTAGTGTAACGCCACCGGTCTCAGAGCCAGATGTTCCGGGTTCGGTTTATTCATCAACCCGCAGTGGGCCAGCGTGGTGGGTCATGGCCCAATTCTACCATGTGATGGTGTCCATGTGGAAAGGCATTGCCCAGTAGTGTGACGTTTGTAGACTGATGATATTGAACATTACATCTGTAACTATAGATATAAGAAGTAGTCCACTTTTATCGCGGCAATCCACTATTTAAAAATATAATGCTCCTGCCGTGCGATCCTAGTCTCTGACTCTGAGGGCTAGCAAGATTTCGTTCGGCGGATAAGTCTTGACATAAAAAGAACCAAAGCCAGCCTTTTAGGTACTTTTATTAAAAGTTTGGGTACCTTGCCTTGCCTTGCCTCGACCAGGCGAGTTGTATGAATTTTTAATTCAAAACAGAAATATTTCTAAATTGTTTTTAACTTAAGAGGGTCCTGCACGATATTGTGAAAATTTACGTATTTTGAAGTCACTTGTACTGTGCGCTGAATTAGTCAAATACATTAAAAGAACTTATATAAATTATTAGCCTAATCATTGCACAAGGCCTTGTTGAAATTGGAAACAATTTTTTTTAAAACAATATTAAACAATACATAAATCTAATGACTCCTAAAAACATATTTTTTCGACAACTTTCTTAATTTTACGCATTTAACAATAATTTTGCATGAAAATATTTGTATTGATATTCCGCAGGGCACCCCCTTCTTTAAAAAGTATTTTTTTTAATTTTCAATACAAGCGCGTGATGGTTTTGCACATTTGTCTTATTTGTCGTCGAATAAAACCATTGCTCTAATTAAATTACTAGGTCTGACACTTCAAAGAAGAACTGTTCTAATTTTAAATATCAATATGATTTATTTTGCTTTGAAGTTCATTAAGAGACTTACGTAACTTTTTGCGATCGCGCGGCACCCCCTTAAGTGATTAAGTTATGCTGTTTTATTTTACTTTTCTTTTGTTTTGTTTCAATAATTATCTAGAAAACTACAGATTAGGTAAGTAAGTACATAAAGTTGAGCTACTGTTGCAATTTTTTATACATTTACATATTGTATTAAAACTATACTAACAGAACATAAGAGGGTTTACGCATTTCGCTTTCCCATACAAACTTCCAAGACGAATTTTTAAAAAATTAATAAGCCAATTTTGATGAAACACAGGGACCTAAATAGTTTGTTGAAAACATTTTTACAAAACGTTTATTTAGCTGAGTTATTGTGATGTAAAAAGTCCACTATAGAAAGTTTAAAATCGCAATAACTCAGTTAAATAAACGTTTTTTTTATGTTTTCAACAAACTATTTAGATCCTTGTGTATTACTTTAGCATGCAAAGTTTCATCAAAATTGGCTTATTGGTTATTAAAAATTTCGACTTGGAGTTTGTATGGAAAACCGAAATACGTAAACCCTCTTAACACGATTATTTTTGTAAACAGCAACATGTTTGTAAGTGTTCAGTCAAGTAAGCATAGTTTTAATACAAAGCAACGCGAAAGTTTGAAGTCTTATCAAAAAAAAATCCCAAATTGGCTCTTCGAAGTCACAAAAATACGTAACTAACTTTTGTTTTTAACATAAACAGTTGTTTTTTTCCGTATGCCCTTTTTGTAAGTGAGATGCTGTTGGCAAGCGCTATTTCTATACTAATGATATTTATTGGCTTTCTGGACGCTTTTGCCCACGGACGAGTATAGAAAAAGAAGGACTCCGCGACACTTACTTTTAAATTGACGCGATGTACTTACCAAGTTAGTATTATTATGTAAATACGGCACACTCTTACACAAAGGTAAGCCGATCGGCCTACCTTTGTGTAAGGGTGACAGCACGTATACCAGCATAAAGGATGCGTCACTTGTTAGTTTCGCGGCGCGCAATCCTTCTTTTTTTACACATCCGTGGCTTGTACCATGCGAGTGTAGTAAGCATTAGTCATTTTAACACATTGCAGTCACTTACTAAAGCATTAGTCTCTCGTTGTCTTGGATCAGTGGATGTGGCAAGTTTTCTATCCGATAGTCCGTTAACGTGAATGAACTTTTCACTGCTGATCTGAAAAAAAGGTTAACGAGCTTCGATTACATAAAAACTAGATGTATACAATCCTATACTAAATCGTTGTTGTGGCAGCTTTGACACATCTGGGATGGATCTGCAAAGTATCAGTTAACTGCTTTAGACTCTATGTAGAAGCGTGCTAAGAGGGTCATTAGCGACTCTAAACTCTTCGAATCCAAGCTGCAGAGTCTTGAACATCGACGCAAGGTCATCGACAGCTAAGGAGTGGAATTCCCATCCTGCGGATCTGTTTCCTGACACGCACAACCACGACATTTTCAAGGCTAGGGTGAACAGGCAAGTATGCTACATCCTAGGCCGCATCGTCACTTATCATCAAGTGAGATCGCAGTCAAAAATCTACAGATCTCGTGCTCTACACGACTTGAAAGGGCATTGAAAATGTACCTACTTATTACTAGGTTATTCAAAAAATAATTCATTAATTTTAATTTTTTTTTAAGAACCCAAAAAATATAATTTTTTCATTACCAACTTTTCCAAAATATTTTTAGATCATCTTAAAACCCTTCGCCGCGTGGTATCGCACCTCGCGCTGCGCAAACTCGCGGCTAAGGGCACCTCTACAGCCTCAACCGTCACTAATATAAAAAAGTGTAAAAAGGCAAAATGTTCCTTAGTTAAATACCGAGGTGCTTTTTTTTTAAATTTTCAAATTCGGCCCCGTTCTCGAGATATCGGGAATTTTCTGGGAAAACACACGATTTATCGGTCAAAAAAAGTTGATTTTACTCAATTTCCAAAAATAGTTTTTGACTTTTCCAAAATATTTTTAAACCTCTTCGAATTCCGCGTCTTTTGAGCCCTCATACATCCTCGTGGCCCTAAACCTCAGGGTATCACGGGCGAGTCGCACTTTCGGCGAAAATGGGGACCCTACTGGAGCGAACGAAATAACATTTTCAATGTTAAAACATACATTTGACGCAGGTATTTGTGTTTTGGCAAAATAGCATTTTTTTTAATGCGGGGTGGATTGACTGACGAGAACCGCACAAGATTGATAAAGATGGCGAACTCTCGTCTCGGAGGTTAAGAAACAAGTTTGGGTGGCTGAGCCATCGGAGTAAGTATTTTTTGAAGAAGCACTTTGTCATGTTGTCACTTAGCTCTTACACTACTTAAGGAAATGAGTTCAAAATAAAAATTATTTATCAATTTAGCCTAAATGGCTACAATAATTGAGCTCTTATGAATGTCGCTATGCCATCGGTGCGTAAGTCTACCTATGGGGCGGGAGCCTTGTACTGAGAAGAACCGGCAAGAAACTCAGCAAGGGCATTTCTTTTCTCCCTTTTATTTAGAGCGTCAATACAAATGGAGAAATGCCCTAGCTCCCTATCATAGAATGACACTTTCCAATACAATATAAAAAAAACATTAAGTACGATTACAAGACAACACAACAACATACAAAAGAATATCTAATAAAAAAAACTGGTATTCCTCAATTTAAGACACACTAAACAACGTTTTACAGTATCTTTGAAAAAAAAGTAAAAAAATCTACACTACCAATAAAAATATGATTGCAAAAGCAGACCAGCCTCCACAGGCGGCATCCGTTCACGAGTATGACATGTGAATCAGCCATCGCTTCGCTCATCCATGTTTTAGGGAACGCACATGCCACCACCGCAGAGACACTTTGAGAGAGCATGACACACTCGACTCGGTAGATACTTTTTTTGTGCAAACGTTTTGAGAGCGTTGTTTTTTTTTCACAACTATTACACCAAATACGCAGCCTCAAACAAGGTATAGCCTGAATTATGATGACTGAATAACGTAAAAACATACTTAAATACAAAAATATACATCCATAACTCGGTCACAAACAGTCGTGCTCGTTACACAAATATTTTACCCCTACCGGAATTCGAACCCAGGAGCGTAGGTTTCGCAGTCAGGGTCGCTGACCACTCGACCACCCGACCGTCGTATCTAGTTTTACTTGATTGTGTATCTAGTAGTTAGGTATATGTGACTGGATTACAAGGTAACAAAGAATAGGTTTGTGACGTTGTTTCTGTATTATGTACTTGGGCCTATCCCTGCTGCCGGAGGCACGAAAAAGACCGCGAAAACTGGAAGGAGTGGAGGGAGGCCTTCGCCCAGCAGTGGGACAATATAGACTAATATAATAATAATTGTAAAAAAAATTCTTGAGATTGTATTTTGAATACAAATAATTATAATTAATAAAACACATGCCATGCCTTCATGCCATTCGCCTTAGTCCTGTGCTATCCTGTATTAATTAACACAGATTGCTCGTGGAACAGGTAAGCACATTTAAGACTTTCCATCATGAATCAGTACGGACGTAGCAATTTACGGTTGTGGAAAACTAGTTAAATATAAGAATTCCCTGCCAAAATTGAATGGAATTCCCTGCCGGCAGCGTCTGTGTTCCCGAGTGCATATAGCCCAAAATTTTTAAAGCTCAAGTGAATAGGTTGCTCTGGATAAGCTCGTTCTATCGTCGGCCCCTTCTTAATCCTACGGATAAGAATGTGGCCAAGAGCAAACCCATATATTATTATAAAAAACTTACAGGTCCTCGTCATCTTCTTCTTTTATCGGAGTCTTTTGCCTGAACAGGTATCTGGAGACCAGTACTCTTTCTCCCTGCATCGCCACGACTACGTCTCCGAGGCCTAATGCCGTGCTGACCTGCAAACGATGTTTCTTATTATCATCATCACCATCATCATCAGCCTATAAACGCCCCACTGCTGGGCACAAGCCTCCCACATGGACAATAGCACGTGGGGATATTGGGCCATAACCCACCACGCCGGCCTATTGCGGGTTGGTGGGTTTTAACGACTGCCATCTTACGACAACAACCGGGGTCAACAGCTTAACGTGCCTTAAGAAGCACGGAGGAAATCGAGATGTTTTTAACCTTTCAGTCTTGGCAACAAAATGTCTAAAAATTATGACAGCAGATGCAATTTGGCGGTAATTTAAATTTGCGGAAACGGAAAAAAAAAAATAATAATCGAACGCAGTCCATGTTAAATGTTGCGTTCACAATGCATAAAATGTACCACAGAACCGAAATAATCGACCTTGTTCATACTAAAGTAGTCACAAAGTGTATCAAAACACGGTACAAAGTCAAGTGGAGAGCGCGGCTAGCGCGGCCATATATGGCCGATTGGGGTCTGACGGAATAGCGAGTTTTTTAGGTGCGGCCAAATAAGCCGCTTGGGGCTTGAGGAGTTAAATTGGTTACCCATCCAGCGAGCCACCATCAAGCTCCTCTTCGCCTTCATCATAACGATCAGCCTTAAACTTCCCACTGCTGGCCAACATGGACATGTCGCGTGGACAATTGGGTCATATCATAACATAACTAGAGATCGGATATTCGGATGCATGTTCATCTAAAGTTAAGATGTTGGCTATTGTTTTTAACAAAGAAATCTCACGATTCCAGGTTCAACAAAATTAAGTGTATTCTCTGGGAGGTGTAATAAACCTGCTACAATGTTATATGGTTGCTTTTCTCTAATTCTTTTGTCAATGATTTGACGGTTGACGAAACATGTTTTTATTTTTATTAGCGAGTCACTACGTGATACTACGATTGTTCTCTAATCTCTTGGGATGAAGCCCCCTTATAATTATGATAGAACATCACTAAACCTCTTGAGGATCGTAAAACCAGACACAATTGAAAATCAATTGTTTCGCGGCAGCCGGCGGTCTTATGATCTTTGACCTATTTATTAAGGTAAGTTCGTTTAATCATTAAATATATGTATGTATCTATGTAGGTACTCTTTTTTCAGCAACCGTCTTTTCAGTGAAGGTATGTTACCTTATTGTGTAGAAATAGCGATGCATCCAGTGTATGAGAAAGCTGGGCCATTATTGAGCAGTTCTGGGCCACCAAGGCCACGTGTGGGACGAAGCATAACACCAGCATATGAATTAGCAGTGTGCGTCGACCTCGGCTGAAACAAAGAAAAAGTTTATTCTGTCAGTAAGTACATAGTCAGTGTAGACTTCATTTTCATAGGACATAACAGCATTTTTAATTATTTTTCATTACTATAATGTTAGCATTCATTTATTTTAGTAAGTACAGTTATTATCATAATTATTATTTATATTAATTTAAGATTGTTTAATGATTCCATAAATCTATTGTTGCTGATTTGACCTTTTTGGTTTATGACGTCTATGGTTTGGTTCCCGCCGACCGACGTGCGGCGGTCGCTCATTTTGAATATTGGAACGGACTCGCTGTTTGTTAAAAATGCTCAACTCAAGTGAGCATAAGTATTCGTTATTAATGTTTAAATAAGATAACAACGTTCTCAACCTGTACTGGGCCTGTACCTGTACTGGAGTGTTGTGAATAAACGACTTAAAGCAAGAGTTGGATTTTATATTTGTCCACCTGATTCTATTATTAATCTATAGGTCAGCTTTTTGTTTGTCTTTATATGTTTTTTTTATTTTAATTCACCGGTGACTCAGGGTATCCTTAACGGAGGACAATGATGGAACGCATAGTAATTGCTCCAGATTGAACCCCAGCTGGTTTAGCTCTGCGGCAGACTCTGGTCAACATCGTCTGATCGGCAATCCGAAAATATATGCTGCTCTATGTTCCTCTACAGAGTACTTTTTTAAATGCTTTGTTTATTCAATACATGTTTTTATATGTTAAAAGAGGCAACAGAGCATTAATTAATAATTTATTTTACTATAGAAATATTAAATAGTACAAATAAAAGCTTTTAAAATGAGTAAGTTACGCTTGCATTATGGTAGTGTTTGTTAAGAAATGACTCTGTCAACTGAGGAGCTCGATAGCGCAGCGGCTAGCGTATTCGGCTTGCGATAAACGACAAAACCCATTTTTTTGGAAAAAAACTTAATTGCAATCATGACACTGTGCAAGAATTATTACTACCGTCATTTATCGTCAGCGGTGGTCTAAGCCAGTGTTAATAGCGCTTCGATAATTAATCGTTTCTAAAAATAGCATACAGACAACAAGAATAATTCATGCCAATCAAACTTCTAGGAAACAATAGTTAAATAGGTACTTAATTGTAACTAAACAGAACCGAATAATGTCACACGGTAATTATTAGACATAACACTCAACATTCAATTGATAATAAATAATGATGGCATCATTGGACGGTATTCGACACGTTTTCTGCTAAAGCTATCATTGCTTGATTCACCCATAAATTATTGTTATGAAATACATACTTATAATTACGACTATTATCCCTGAAGGGTTAGTCAGAGACTAGGCAATGAGGACCGCAAAAGCAGTCCTCTACCATAGTCCACTTTTCAGCAAATAGCGACTGCATATGTGCTCAGCTTGACAGGTGGTGAGCCCATCACCGCTCTATACCTACGTGTGGTCTTTAGTCCGTTATTCACCTTTTACCACCAAAATAATGGTTTTGACTTAAGAAAGTTTTCTATTAATCGCATAATGCACGAGATATTCATTTTTCTAAGGTAAATTTGACACTTTGTGATCTCAGTGTGTACATTTACTGCGTAGTAGTTTATTTTCAATATAAAATACGCCTCTAGTTGTAGTAAACAACAGGACAAGACGTGTTTCACTCAACAACAAAACGGATACGGTCACATCCCTAATGTGACCGTATCCGTTTTGTGGGCGGGCACGACATTCACGATTGAGTTGTAGGTAGTATCTTACTCGTAAAGTCAGTCCGAGCCACACCGAGTCCATTGCAATAATTTAATTATTTTGTATGAGAACGGAAAAAAGCGAAAAAGCAAGAATCGGAATAATATTTTTCTCGTGTTATTAATTAGGCGGTCTGACTTACTACCTCAATTTTCCCTAAATCAATAAGAGCACGTTATACAATAGAAATAAATCACTTTTAACATTTACCTTATCAATTTACAATAAACAATTCGTATAGCAAATCTCCAAACTGAGTTTAAATCGTACGATGCTTTACAATCATGTCAATCATATTTACGTCTCTCTCACACTACCTGGCTTGCAACCGGGTTTTATCAGTTTTCTATATCCGCTCTCTTCTAACATCAACAAAGTGGTACTTTACAAACATAATACCACAGAATAACTAATAGTACTACGTACAGAAGGTTCACTCTCTAACGACTTTCACGCGAAATTGAAACTTATCGTGTGACCCGAGCGTTCATATTCCGTTAAGCAACGCTGACTCGACATCGATTTGACGTCATGACGTCACAGAGTGTAGGGTTTACGCGCGCGCGCAGGGATTACGAGTTAAGCGACTTGGCGCTCGGTGTTCGGTGCGTCGTGAGCGGCGTATTACTGCCATACGCCTAGGCGGCCTGCCTAGGAGGCGCACCGGACGAACGTACCTAAACTGCGGAGTGACACCCCCCTGATAATACTACGTAAATTTATATAGATTGTATGAGCATCCCACAAAGCTGGCTTGCTCGCCAATGATTTCAGTTACACACACACAGCAGAAGTGCAGTTGAATTTTAATTTGAAAGAACAGGCTAAGGTCAGAGACCATACTGCCTAGTCATTAGTTTTTTAAAATGACAAGTTGTCCGAATTCTAAGTATGGAAAAAATATAACCTACAATTATAAATATTGACTTGTTTATATAGAAAACAAATCACTATAATTATGGTGGAACATAAACGCAATTTTATTTTTATTGATAAAAAAGTACTTTCATACTTTTTTTGTGTGTTACCAGTTTTCGGTGAATAATTTAATTTTCAATCTTTCTATTAAACTTTGTATTATTTCTTAAATAAATTCACAAAATAACCGATTTAATGAATGACAGCAATTCGTTTAATTAAAGAAGGTAACGCTGTGAGCTCGCTTTGTGGCTTAACAGTTTTCGGTGAATAATATAATTTTGCATTCTTTCTATTCAATTTTTAATTATTTCATAAATAACTTCACAAAATCACAGATTTTATGAATAACACAACAATTAGTCTAATTAGACAAAGTGGCGCTGCGAGCTGCGAGCTTTGTAACTGAATAGCTGGCCTGGTGCGAGCAAGGCTATACAATTTTGTATTCTACAGTCCATTGAGGCCGTAGAGCAAATCTCTACGCGCATGCGCTGCCATTTTTTTAAAACTACTACTGCGGACTTCTCTTTGCTAAAGGTTGTTTTCTTGAGCGATTGTTTTTTTTATGACTGCTCCGTTTGGCGAAATCTATCAAGAAAACGCCATTGAATAAAGAAGAAGAAGACTGCTCCGTTTTTCAAAAAGTTTTATTTGGTGATTTAGAATGCATTTTGAATCAAGTTCGACGATTAATATTGTCCCATGTGAAAGATGTGCTGTAGTGTTAATCGGCGAGAGTAAGGTAAATTCGTTGATTTTCAAGAGATAAATCAGCTATTATCATCACACAAACCTACTCCAGATTTGTGTATTTCGCAAACTATTAGGAATCATAAAAGGAATTTCAATAGATCTGTGAATAATACTCGATGGATTGTTGGTTGCTCCCATTCTAATAAATTATATTGTTGGTGTTGCATATTTAAAATTAATAAAATTAATTAATAATTGTAAATTGTTTTTTTAATGTTCATTTTAAGCATAAATTGATTTGTATTTTTCCACGTTTGCTGTACGCTGACGTGTTTCTTAAATTCCGTCTAGTAGTGTGCATGGCCTCAGTGTGCTTTTATTAAGCTCGCCATGTCAAGACATGAAGATTCGGGATTCCGGGCTTGTCTTAATCTCAAGCCCTAGGCACGCCACTGCTGGGCATAGGCCTCTCTTCGTTTATGCTATTCGCCGCGGACTTGTACAAACCTGTTCCACTTGCAACCCAATACCATAATCACCCTTAGCTCTGTCCAATCGAGGAAGTTCCCGTCGACCACTTTTCGGCGATATTTGCTTACACATTATCTACACGCACGCTATGGTGTAACCATGTTTTTGTTCAATAAATACATTTATTATTATTAATTATTATGAATGCTTACTTTAATATTTCTACAGTAAAATAAATTATTTATTAATGCTCTTTTGCGTCTTTTTAACATATTAAGAACATGACTGTATTCAATAAGCAATTCATTTTAAAAGGTACTCTATAGAGTAAACATAATAAATTGACCTTTGTGGTAGCCTGTTCCACTTGCAACCACTGCCTTAATCACCCTTAGCATATATATATTTAAGCATACTCCGAGACCCATTCACATCCGCTGTGGCCGTGGTGGCGGGGTGGGCTTTTATATTCGTAAGAACCTTTATGCTCGGGTGTGTGAACATCCATCTCATCCCGAGGTTGAGCAGATGTGGCTAAGAGTCTGTGTGAACGGCACTTGTGTAATCATTGGCACCGCTTACAGACCACCCTGGCTAGATGTCAACTTGTTCTTGGACTCTATTGCTGAGTCTATTGCTTCATTTCCTAAACGAGATGTGCTGATACTGACTGGTGATATAAATATTTATCTTTTGGATGCTAATAGTAACAAGACGAAATCATTCCATCAGTGTCTACATAGTCTTGATCTCATCCAAATTGTTGCTGAGCCAACTCATTTCACAGATCACAGCTCCAGTATTATCGATGTTATCTGCACCGACGCCCGTGTTCTCCAGGTTTTAGTCAAACATACCCCAGATCTCGGCGGTCACGCTATGCTCACAGCAGAGTTTAAAATAAAAAGGGACAAGCCACGCCCTCGTTGGGTGACTTTTAGGCCACTAAGAAATATTTTGCTGGAGTTACTTAACTCGGATCTTGAAGCAATTGACTGGAGCTATCTAAACAACATAGACCATATTATAGATGTCATGGTTGAATCTGTTACTACCGCTTTCATTAGGTTATTTGACTTGCATGCTCCAGTCAAAATACAAAAATTTAAACATCCGCCTCATCCCTGGATTACAGACACTGTTCGATCCATGATGCGAATCAGAGATAGTCATCACCAAGAATTAAAAAAATTAAATACTCAAGCTCTGAAGGATAGTTATAAGACTATGAAACATGTTGTAGTCCAAGCAATTGAGTGCGAAAAGAGAAGTTTCTTCAATACACATATAAACAAGAACATAAATAACTCAAAAAAGCTATGGAAGAATCTCAAAAACACCGTTATTAATATAAACAACAAAAACACAGATATCCCACAGTGCTTTAGTAATCCTGACCTTATTAACGCCCATTTCCTTGACATACCTGGGGATGGTCTGGTGTCGATTTCACTACTTACTTACTAAGAGCATCACAGGTTTGGCTCAACGGTTTTTTCTCTGTGCACAGTATCCGAAGACAAGGTTCTTAGATCATTAAAGGGCTCAAGTCAAATGCACAGGGTAGCGATGGGTTGTCGCTGGACATGATACTTCTGACACTGCCCCAATCATTAACAGTTCTCACTACCATAATAAATCTTTCTTTAACAAACGGTGTATTTCCTAATGGCTGGAAGACGGCAGTTGTTAAGCCATTACCTAAGAATAGTAATCCGACCTCAATGAGTGACTTGCGTCCCATCAGCTTGCTCCCATGCTTGTCCAAGGTCTTGGAAAGGATCGTATGTGACCAACTGACCAAACACTTGGAAGAAAACAACATTCTCCCTCAACTGCAATCTGGATTCCGCAAAGGCCACAGTACAGCATCTGCCCTCGCAGATGTCGTCGACAATCTGCTCACTGCTCAGGACCAGGGGGAGGTCAATATTTTGCTGCTGCTGGATTTCTCGAGGGCTTTCGATTCTATAAACACTGACCTCTTGGTCTCTAAGTTATCATATTACGGTGTTGAAAACAGTGCTGTAAAATGGTTCAGCAGCTACCTCCAAAATAGACAACAGCTGGTCGGTCGAGCTGACCAAATCTGATGGGACTAAAATACGCTCTGCTCAGCTACCTGTCACTCGCGGTGTGCCTCAGGGATCAATCTTAGGACCAATCCTTTACGCGTTGTACAGTGCCGATCTCAAGAGATGTATTGAAAACTGTAGGTATCACTTGTATGCAGACGACCTGCAATTATACTACTCATTCCGTCCTGGTAATCATACTAATGCCGCAACAAAGATTAACGAGGATTTAGAACGCATTTCGTCTTGGTGCAACTCAAACTGCCTGGTCCTCAACCCAAAAAAATCAAAACTGTTGTTGACGGGGTCAAACAGGAATATTCAGAAAATGTGTGGTGTTTCTCTGGATATACTTATCAGTGGCGAGGTTGTTGAACGTGTGGATTTGGTGAGAAATCTGGGATCGACTTTTGATAGGCAGCTAAACTTTGAAAGTCACATAGCAGAGTGTACACGCAATTGCTCCTACCGGCTCAAATTGCTATACAAAGTTCGACCTTATTTGAGCGAGGAGCTGAGAATAAAACTTTGTGAGACACTTGAAGGGTTTTTTACAAAAACTACGTAACTGACACTTTTTACGATTTTCTGTTTATGGTTTCAAAATATTCTATAGACAAAATGCTATGTGCTACTGAAATTAATTTTTAACAAGAACTGCGTATTCAACATGAAATCGAGGCCTGAAGTCTTGGCGCTTTTACAAAACAACTTTACTTTTGGAGATTTTTACAAAAATAATGTAACTACACGTAGTTACGCAATTTTTGTAAAAAAAAAACAAACGTCAGCTTGATCTGTCACAGCTGTTGAAAATGGAGGCTAATGACGATTGTGGTGCTGTTATTAATCTTCATAAAAGCAAAAAAAGGAAGGAAAAGAAGGAAAATGTGATAAGGAATAAAAAGGCAAAAGGTTTGGAACATGTGAATCACAAAAATCAATTCGTGGCGGCACGTAAAGTTGGAGCAGATTGCAGGTCAGTCATACTACCTTTTTTATGTTGATTTAAGTATATTATTTGCTGTTTATTCGATTAAATTTGTAATAATACGTTTCTTTATTTGTTTCAGATGCAAACAATACAAATGTTTTACTAAAATCAGCCCCATAGAAAGGAAACAGTTACTGGATAACTTTAACAACATAGGAAGGAAAAATGAACAGGACCAGTACTTGTCGGGTTTAGTATCTTCGGCCCCAGCAGCAAGACATACAGTAAACAATCCAAAAAGGTACCGAATGTGTTCTTTTAAATATAAAGTCAGGACTGGAGTGGAAGAAAATAATGTGTGCCTTAAAGCATTCTGCAGTTTCCATGGTGTTACTCCTGGTCGCATACGAAGACTGCAGTTACTTATTGAAGCAAATATCTCTAATCCTAAGGATATGCGAGGGAAACATGAAAATAGAGCTAGAAAAACTCCACAACCAGTTTTAGATTTGATTCATCGTCATATTGCTTCATTTAAAGCTCGCCAATCACATTATTCTCAACGTGATAATCCAAATTGTTCATATTTACCTGAAGAACTAACAGTTAATGAAATGCACAACATGTTTTTGGATCAATATAGAATCAATATTAGCTATATGGTGTACTGGACAGTGTTTAAAAATGATTTTAATCTCAAATTTGGCTTGCCGAGAACAGATACCTGCTCCGTTTGTGACTCTTACAATTTAAAAATTAAATGTGCTGCATTACCTGAGACTAAAACTTTGCTTGAGACTGAGCATAAGTTACACTTGTGTAAAGCTGAGAAATTTCATGAAATCAAGAGGCTGCAAAGAAGAAAGGCACAGAAAGGGGATATTATGTGTCTCAGTTTTGATTATATGCAAAACTTACCCTTGCCACATATACGGACTGGAGATGTTTTTTATGCTCGGCAGTTGTGGCACTTCGTTTTTGGCATTCATGACTTAGGCACAAATGAAGTTTGTATGAATACGTACTTAGAAACAGAAGGCAAGGAAGGTCAAAATGATGTGACTTCCCTCCTCCTTAAGTATTTCAATGAGCATGAAATTACTAGTGAACACTTGGTCCTCATAAGTGATGGATGCCCAGGACAGAACAAAAACTATGTCATGGTACATTTTTTATATGCTCTGGTTCACATACTTCGTTTATTCAAATCTATTAAGTACGTTTACCCAATTAGAGGCCATAGCTAGTTACCTAATGACCAAGATTTTTCTTTAATTGGACATTTAAAGAAGTCTCGTATTGTCGAAACCGCTGATGAATGGGACACCATTATAAGAAAAGCACGTAAATTTCCTTCACATTTTGAAGTTAAAAGAATAACCCATGAGATGTTTCTTAACATAAAAGAAGGTCTACAACCTTTTTTCTTAAAGCAAAGTCGACCAGCTATGCGTATTAAAGATGTGCGTATGCTAAATATAAAACAAGATTCACCTTTTGTCTTTGTAAAATACAACTTTACAGGTAACTGGAATGCCATAAAAGTTCGTTCAAAGCGTAATTTACCAACAGATGTTACATTTAATCCATTGTATAGCCAGTCAATCCCACTGAATCCTTATAAAGTAAACGATTTAATAAAACTTATGAAATATTTAAGTGACCCAGCAAAATTAGATTTTTATAAAAATATAGTTGAAGCAGCGGTAGAAGGGGAAGGTACAGACGATATGGAAGTTGACAATGAAGATAACAGTAGTGGCGAAGAATAGGAGTTAATATTGTTAAGAATAAGAATAAGTTAAGAATAATAAAAAAATAATATAATTTAATTTTACTTTTATTTTAATTATCCTGAAACAGCTGAGTCTCCTGCTGCTGAGCTGAGTTTTATTTCAGAACATTTGTTCTGGGTGTTGGCGTTTCCTGATTGACTCTGATTAACCTTTGAAATGTAGATGTTATCACACTGACTTGAGATTTTTTTATACAAAAACAGCATAACTTAGACTTTTTTTTAACAAAAACAGCATAACTTATTAAATTTTACAAAAACTGCTTATCTGTGACTTACATTTTCACATTTTCTGGAATATTAGTAATAGCTAGTTATGTTTTCAATTATGTTTTCTATTCTATATACTCGCAAGAACTGTTATGCAAATATTAGTGATGATAAAATAAAACTGTAAGACGGGACATCGTTTTTATCTCTCCAGAAAAATTTGTAGCAAATAAGTTATGCAGTTTTTGTAAAAAACCCTTCACTTATTTTGTCCAAACTTAATAATTGTGACACAGTCTATGGCCCGTGTCTGCTGTCCAGAACCGCCAAGCTTATTCAACGAGTGCAGAGCGCTTGTGCTCGTTTTTGTTTCCACGTCCCACCCAGAACGCACATTACTCCCGTTCTTAACTCGGCGAACATCATAAAGATCTATAGAAGAGAAGCTCGTAGAACACTTCATCTTGCCACTTTGTTGTTTGGTGTGATCGGTTTTGAAAGACCATCTTATCTTTTTGAAAAGCTGGTGTGGGCAAAAGATAATAGGAAGTATCCTTTATGAGCCTGTAGTCATGTTTTTGTTACCCCCAAACATAGAACGGTGATGTTTCGTGGATCTTTCAGGTTTGCTGCCTCGCGGTGCTGGAATGCCCTTCCCCCGCCGATGCGTGACCTGAAAAACATTTACACCTTTAGACAAAGTCTTAAAAAATACTTACTTAACGAAGAACTATCAAACGAATAACACAACGCAACAAACAAAGAAACTTACCTCCAGTTTATTCACGTCATGCACTCTCGGGAACGGCGCGGACCGGCATCGCTGAGGCTGATTCTTGCACATGATCTCATTTGTGTTACAATAGTTAAATGTTTCTTCTTTCGTTTCTTTCACCAATAATATCCGCAAAAATCTTTTTTTTTTTTAAACTTTATTTTTGTTTTTAAATTATTTCTTTGTCGTAAAATTAAGTGTTACGTCGGTTAAGCAAAAGTATCTGGATATTAATGAGTAATAGTGTGAACGTTTAGTGCTAAATGATATTCCCCCTATACCCCTTTGAGTTTCAATAAATATGTGGGACTTTACTGAAATTTCACACTTTTTTGTTTTTTTTTGCTGGTGGTGTCGTTCGGCTGATGATTTACATTTTAAAAAATTACATTTTAAACTGTATACGACATTCGGGAACCCCTTCTATTAAATTTTATGAATCTGCTTTTATTATTATTTTTTTCATAGTTATCGTTATATTGTTGGTAGTGTTATTTCTTCTGTGTGTATGTTAGTTACAAATACTGTTTGTCATTTTGTTTGTTATTATTATAACTTATACCTATTTTTTCTTTCTTTGTTATTGTCTTGTCTCGCTTAGGTCCCACCAGAATACCAGCGCTGCAGCGGCTTGCACGTCGTTGCAGCACATGCTGAGGTTGGGACCTAATTGACCACATGGCACTTATGAACTTTTATATTTGTTGTCGCTTTTTATTTAATTCTTTTATTTCTTATTATTCTCTTTTCTACATTTTTTGTTGTCATTGTGCTTCTGGTCAATTAAATGTTTCTTTATCTTTACCTTAACTATAAACAATCTAAGAAGTTCCCGGTCGACCACTTTTCGACGATATTCGCTTGCACATTATCCACGCGCACGCTACGGTTTATAGGCGTGGTCGGAAGGGAGCGCAAGCGAATATCGCTAGTTTTTAAAATCTCAAGCGGGTAGCATCGTTTAAACCTTTATAAATGTAACCATTTTTATTACAAGCTTTAGTTAACTTCACATGTATGTCCTGGAATTTTGCAATCAATATTTCACCCACTTCCACTTAAGCTATCGGGCTGAAATTTGGCATACATATGTAAATCGCGTAACAATGCAATATTATGATGATATGGTGCAGATCTGATGATGGAACTGGAAGGTCGTCCTAGGAACTCAGTAAAAAAACGACGCAACCCTATCGAGTCTCGGCTCGTTTGATTCGTCTTGACAAGTACTTTGGTGCTAGATGGCAACAAGGGTCTGATAATCGAGCTGGGAGATGGCCATAGGCACCCAGTAATTAAACGACATAACCCCCCACTTTTCGGCGATATTCGCTTGCACATTGTCCATGCGCACGCTAAGGTTTATAGGCGTGGTCGGAATGGAGCGCAAGCGAATATCGCCAAAAGGTGGTCTACCGGAAAAAAAAAAAAAAAAAAATGTTTATTTTCTGTAACAATATTTTGTTTTACATACGGAAACATCTTAGACTATGTACTAATAATAAAAATGTTGCAATAACAAACAAGATAATTTTGGACGGACAACCACCGAGGCCGAATTTGCAGCACGCCGGTTCTGGCGTCGCGCCATCTCTGAGGTCCAGCCCAGACTACTTTCAGCCAACCAAAGTTCATCATCATCATCAGCCTATAAACGTCCCACTGCTGGGCACAGGCCTCCCACGTGGGGATATTGGGCCACAAACCGCACGCTGGCCCAATGCGGGTATGTGGGTTTTAATGACTGTCATAACAACCGGGACCAACGGCTTAAGCACGGAGAAGATCGAGATGTTTTAATTTTTTCACCCATCTACTGACCCAGCATTCCGAAAGTTGCTTAGCGGGTAAGATCGCAGGCCGAACGTGCTATAGCCGCTGCGCCAGCCCCTCATGGAGTTAGCCGTTTGTAAGCTTGTCGTTTAATAACACTAGAAGTAAAAACAAATTAGCAGTACCTTATACTAGGCTCCATAAAATAAATAATTCTTTTAGGGGTCTGTGTGTAAGATTTTACAACAAAGTACCAAATGATATTCAGAAATTAGATCTTAATAAATTTAAAATCAAAATCAAAGAAAAGCTTTATAAAAAAGCTTATTATAAAGTGTCAGATTACACAGAAGACAAAACAGCTTGGATCTGAAATGCTCCAAGCACTCCAACAGCTATTTCTAATTGTCTCTATTTAATTGATACTACATTGTATTGTAATTTTGTATTGCATCATTTTTTTATATTTTTAAATTCATATTTTGTATTGACCTGGTAACGACATACTCTTTTTTTTGTTTGTAAATGTCGTTGCTTTTGTGCGCTGTGGTTTCTTGCGCCCATTCTTTGCCACAGTTAAAAAATTATGTCCTGAATGGGTGGTAGGTTAAAAAAGATTTGGACGATTCAAAGTACTTTTAATTGAGTTTATTGAATAAATATATTTTGACTTGACTTGACTTGAATAATCTAGATTAAATAAAAATCAAATGCCACTAATGTGCCTTAATATGGGGTCCTCCAAACGAGGCGTAAAGAGGCTTTTTGTGTGCCGGCAAGGTGAGGGCGATCGCGCCTGCACCCCATTTCCTTTAAAAAAAAAATCTATATTTACCTTTTAAAACTAAACTATAACAATGTTTATCTGGAGTCCCCTTTAAAACATAAAAATGTATGTTGTAGAGGACTCCGCTCTTCCTTATATAAAACAGTTTATCTAAAATGTGTTTTAGATTTAAAGCAGTATATAAACATAAACATAAACATAAAAAAAGAAAGAAAAAAATATTCTTTTACAATAATTTTTGTCAGACAGATTAAGGATAATAATATTAATGTAAGTATTCATGAACAAAGGTATTATTATGACTTTAACAATTATGTAGTGTGTATGTGTGTGTGTGTGTGGGGGTGTGTGTGTGTGTGTGTATGTGAGTGTGTGTGTGTGTGTTGTGCGTGTTTGTGTGTGTGTGTGTTGTGTGGGTATATGTGTGGGTATATGTTAGCTTATGTGCGTGTGTGTGTGTGTGTGTGTATATTGTATTGTGTTTATGAGTGATGAATTGATGTTATTGTTACTCACAAGTGTTAAGATAACAGCGATTCTGTTTCATCATAACTTAAAGTTTTAAGCCATTGAGTTAAATTTATTTTACACTCGTGATAGCTTTTTGTATAAATTTGTAGAGTTTTATTTACTTTATTATAAATGCACGCCGCTTGTGTTTCGTACTGAATTCCCGCGAAGGACGTCTTAGTAGTAGGAATTTTAATAACATTATGTCTTCTTCTTTTATTTTCAGTTTTTTTGTCATACACAAGTGTTTTATGTTTTTTTAATTATATTAGTAATATACAGTCCTCTTACTGAAAGCAGATTGCTAATTCGGTAAAGACTCTCAGTAGAGAAACGTTGTTTTTTAAAATACATAACTTTCAGTAGGGCCCTTTGGCATCATAGTTGAAGTGGAGCCATCTGCCGTGCTACGTATAGAAAAAAATTACGTTCGTGTGTCATTTCAGAACGACTGCACCTATATGGACAATTCTTTTTTTGTGTTTGTAATTAATTGAAGACGCCACCACCGTCCCTGTATGAGCCGTTACTTGGCCACACAAGAAACTTCAGAATAGTTACAACGTCACGGGAAGAGTAACGAGAGTCTTGTCAAATAAAAAAACTAATTGAATGCCTTTAATGCACTGTTACATACGAGCGAATACATCGTCCATAACCAAAGTAGGTCGGTTGTGCAATATAACGCGACAACGCAAATTAAATTAACAATAGTTATTATATTAAAATAACAATGGCGTGTACTGTACAGTCCCGTTGCCGCAAAGTGTCTGTCACTCCGAAATACCAGATAGCGCTTATGTACTATTTCATAGTTTAACCTCTGTCTTGACAACGAAATGTCTAAAAATTTTTACAGCAGGTGCGATTTGGCGGGAATTTAAATTTGCGAAAATGGAAAAAAAAATTGATCGCAGTTCATGTTAAATTTTGCGTTCACGATGCATAAAATGTACCACAGAATCGAAATAATCGACCTTGTTCATACTAAAGTAATCTCTAAGTGTATCAACACACGGTACAAAGTCAAGTGGAGAGCGCGACCAGTGCGGCCATATATTTTATGGCCACTTGAGGTCTGATGGAATAGCGACTTTTTTAGGTGCGGCCAAATATGGCCGCTTGGGGCTTAAGGGGTTTTAAGTTTTGAGAAATATACTATTTACTGGTTGGCATACTCCTCTCTATTAACATAATATCTCCAGCAGTGATTGACTGGTTTCATAGTTACCTGACTGGTTTCATAGTTACCTGACTGGACGCCGACAGCGGATTCGCATTCAGGACTCCTTGTCCACCTTTTGTAACATTTCCGCTGGGGTGCCGCAGGGTGGTTTTATCTCCTTTCCTTTTCGCTATATTTATAAATTCCATTTCCTCTCAATTAGTTTCGTTCAACCACTTTTATGCAGATTATTTGCAAATTTACACTCGAGCTTCTATTGACCAGCTTCCTCAGTCTATCAATTTCATCAAGTAAATCCTTCCAAGATTCAAATCATTGTCATAAGCAGCCCCACAATGACAAGTAGAGTTGACTGGTCGCATTTACCTTCCAGAACTTTTGATGGCGTTTCTTTGTCTCCTACTGAAAGCGTTAAAAACCTGGGCGTGTCGATTGACAAAAACCTAACTTGGGCACAGAATAAATAATAGTACTACGTAGTACGTACAGAAGTTGCACTCCTTTGATGTTGAAGAAAGCCGCCGTTTTAATAACCTACAATATTAAATAGGCACTGTGCGCATTCAAAACGTACCTACGCCGTCGACTCGTATGTTAGGGATGACAGCAAATATATGAGTATTTCTCAAAAAAGTGTCCAGACATGAAATCGTCAAGAAATCAGTTTGTCAAGAAACGTCAGGAAATTATCAATACAAAGGATGACATTATACCAAAGAAAGCAAGAATCCAGTAACGCAAAATTAAACACTTGTAAGTAGGTACCTATCATAGTAATCAAAATGCATTTTTTTAATAATAATAAAAATAATAATCTAAACTTAATGATTATAAGTTACATCGAGTGCTAAAAACTAAAGACAAAATAGCGTTTTATCAAAGTAGGAGGTAAATCACTTGATGCCAATTTATAAACATAGTTTGTAAAATAAAATAAAATATAACAAAATATTTAATGTAAATAATTTCAATATTGCTTTCTTGGGGTTGGATATGAGGGTATTACATATCATTTTAGGTATATTTCACAAATAATGATGCAACTGTATTATACCTGGAGGAGCCCAAACTTGGTAAGTTATGAAAATGATTTTTATTTTAATTTATAACAAGTGACTGAAATATAATGATGTGATATATTCTTAGAATTTGCTTAGTAAGTCCCTCCATTTGATACTACACACGATAGGATTCAGAACAAAAAATATTTTTTTACATACAAATAAAAGATGACGTCATAACTCCTCTCCTTTTTTGTTTTTTTTTCGTGCTATGGATCAAATTGATTCGTATGGCCTAAAGATCAATCGTTCCGATTTTCATGCTTTTAACACCATTTGCGAACCGCACGACCGGACGACGTTCCGTGGGCAAGCCCCTACAAGGAGGACCGACGATCTGGTCAAGGTCGCGGGAAGCCGCTGGATGCAGGCCAAGCAGGACCGATCGTTGTGGAGATCCTTGGGGGAGACCTATGCCTAGCAGTAGGCGTCGTACGGCTGAAATGACGATGATGATGATGAACACCATTTGCAGCTTTTTTGGCGTACCGCTAGGACTAATATACCTATCACAAAATAAGCCCATATACTAAATTTCATCAATTTCGATTCAGCCGTTTAGGCTCTAGAGCTGACAACGGAAAAACACACGCACACATTACCTTCATATTTAACACACAATTTGACTATGCAACCACTATTACCCACTTGCTATACCTACTGCATGAAACATAAAAAATTTCCTGACGTCAAGAAAATGTCACGAAATCTTGTAAGGAAAATCAGGAACGCCATCGTATTTTTCTAACTACATCGAAAGTATCTATTAGATCCAACAATAAGAGGTATCTGACCTTTTATTACCATTACCACAAAGTTTTTAATACAATTTGATCATAATATTACTTACTTTTTGAGTCAAAACACGTCAGGAAATATTTTTTATAACATTTACACTTCACACGCTCCGAATGTGTTGCTAAACTGACAGCTAAAACCAAATGGTGGTACTATTGTCTCATTGTCTATGGAATCCAACAGGTTTTCCATCCGCAAAATACAAATTTCTACCATAAGAAACGGTTCTGGTTTCTTAACCAGAACCGTTTCTTATGGTAGAAATTTGTAATAGGGCTCTTAGCCCTATTACAAATTTCAACTCTGCGAGAATAGGTATTTTAAGCGTCCCGCCCGACAACTCATTGAAGGTCACGAGTCCACCCACAATACTATGTTAAAACTACGACCAAGCGATTTTGATACTTTTCCCAAGTTTATATTTTTTAGTATTTCTATGGAGTAATTTGTTATCGCTATACCCGTACATTTTTAGTGTGCCATGGGTCTAGTATGTGAATATTTGTTAGAAACATTTTTTTTATTTACCTAGTATAGCAAAGGACGTTTTTCGTTTTAGATAAATATTATAGCTTAGATTAGAATAAAATTAATTACAATTTACATAGGAGTTAGAACACCATAAAACAGAACTACCTATTTGCCAAATTTCAATCAAATCGATCGAATGGTTTAGGTGTGAAAAAGCAATAGAAAGGTAGAGTTTTTATTTCAGATGCATTATTACGAGTTAAACGAGGTAGGAATCAAACGAGGCCAAACATTAGTTAGGATTAGAATACTATATGCCTTAATGGCAAGAAATACCTTGCTATATTTGCATTTCTTAATGTATATCGTATATCTTAACTTCTTTACACATTGATACCTTTTTCGACCAATGCTGAACATAACGAAATTAATATTAAGAATAATTCAACATCATAGTAAGCTTTCTAGATTCCATATAAAACAAACATTAAATAAAATTAAAAGAAAGCTAAATACTTTTAAAAATAAGCTTTTATTATGTTCTTGTTAATAAAAAGAATAAAAAATTTAAAAATAACAATTTAAACCTGATTAGAAAAAAATATTATACTAATATAGGTACATAGGTACCTACATTGCAACCTTTAACGATAATTTATCATATTCGTCTACGTCACAATAATCCCATATTGTAAGTAGGTACATACCTATTAGACATTTTTATTAAACCATAAAACTTTACAGCTTGTATTAAATCTTTGCGTTTTTACCACATACCAAATTTTTTTATCAAAAAAGAGCGCATTACATTGTGATGGAACATTAAAGAACATTATTTTAGCATAACTACACCTTCATTATTTTTCTTTTGCAATCACAATGTAACACGCTTTTAGAGTCTGGCCAACGAAAGGTTGACATACGAAATGACACCTCAGATAGACACATAGAGACAAAGCGTTGGCAATCAAATAACTTACTACGAGGTTCAGCTTTCGTTAGCCAGACTCTATTTATAAAAAATGTAAGTTGTAAAGTTTTATGGTTTAATAAAATGTCTAATAGGCATGTACCTACTTACGATATGGGATTATTGTGACGTAGACGAATATGGTTAATTTTAGTTAAAGGTTGCATTGTCATCAACAATAAGCGAACGTTTAAGGGCGGTATCTAATTAGTTAATTCTGAATACAATGGCAAAAAATGAGCTCCAGTTATAGTGATTTTTCAAAGTTATGTTTTCTGACAAACTAAATCAATTAAAATAATGCACATCATGAAACATGCTGTATCTTTACTAACACGCACGCAAGCGTCAATAAAAAGATAGCTTAGTGTGCTCCGAGTTTAGTGTGCATATTCGGCTATCTTTGTGTGAGTGTAGTACAGCTGTACAGTTTGGAAAGTGTGTATTTTTTGGTGAATTATGATAATGTTTGGTTGATTATCTCGGTAACAAGCCTGTAGTTTTGGACCAAATTTGGTGAGCATGCTCAGTGTGATGTATAGATGCTCCCCTTAAACGTTCGCTTATTGATATTGTTAGACCCTATATAATGATAGTTTTCATTTCAGGTTTAAATTTTTATTTTTAAATTTAATTAATTATATTTATTTATTTAAGGACAACCAACAAAACAAACACCATGTACATTTATAAAACAACAAATATTGGGTTACATTCTAAGGCGCTGTCTTAATTAGAGGTTGCAACGACATGCATAAACTAAATTAGAGTTATTAGGAAGCGTACTATGCACACACTATCATTCACACAAACAAACTACTTAAGAACTACAAGATTTATAAAAGAAACCACAAGCCGATTTTGTATCAATCACCTTGTGTTTGTGGCCCCTCCAGGCAATCTTTTAATTCGGTTATTAATATGGATCTAAACTTACGTACAGGATAAGGCATGTCAATGTTAACTGCAGGCGAGCGTAACAAGTGACTATATCGTGCTTGCATTCTGTTAATAGAAGATTATTATTAACAAGAACAATAATAAAAGCTTGTTTTAAAAAAGTATTTTTTTCTTTTAATTTTATGTTTAACTTTTTAGTATTATTTTAATAACTTTACATATCAATTAAAACGGTTCACCCATTAAGACAAATCGAACTCGACGCGGTTATGTCGCTTAATTATTGAGTTCCTATGACCACCTTCCAGCTCCATCATCAGACCCTGCTTACCATCTAGCACTAAAGTACTCGTCAAGACGAATCAAACGAGCCCATACTCGATGGGGTTATGCCGTTTAATTACTGAGTTTCTATGGCCATCTTCCAGCTCATCATCAGACCCTGGTTACCATGTAGCACTAAAGTATTCGTCAAGACGAATCAAACGAGCCGAGACTCGATGGGGTTGCGTCGTTTCTTTACTGAGTTCCTATGATCACCTTCCAGCTCCATCATCAGATCATACCCTGGTAACCATCTAAAAACAAAGTACTCGTCAAGACCAATGAAATGAGCCGAAACTCGATGGAGTTGCGTCGTTTCATAACAGAGTTCCCATGACCACCTTCCAGCTCCATCATCAGACCCTGGTTACCATTGAAAGACAAATTACTCGTCAAGACAATTCAAACAAGCCCAAACTCGATGAGGTTGTGTCGTTTCATTGTGAAGTTTCTATGGCCACCTTCCAGCTCCATCATACGATTAGCACCATGTCATCATAATATTGCATTGTCACGCGATTTACACATGTATGCAAAATTTCAGCTCAATCGGTAACCGGAAAGTGGATCAATTTTAATTTGCAAGATTTGATGACAAACGGACAGGTGAAGCTTAATAAAAACTTGTAAAATTATACTTATGTGATCAAACATGGTAGTCGCACTATACATGCACTGCCCTTCGATCGATCGATATTGGCGCGAAGAAATTCGACACAGGTCCAACGCTGAGGAGCGCTCGCGCAGTACTGAAGTGCGGACGGCCGGCGCATCGCATTTTGTAGTAATTTTGCAGTTGTATTTATCGTTTTTATCGAAATAGAATAATAAATTCATGATTTAAAATTATAAAATCTTTATTCCTCATGAAGTAACAATTATTCTGGTATAAATTTTGCATCAATAATATAATCGTAGATAGGTGAAATTCACAGTTAACTTGAAGCGTTTTTCGAAGTTTTTTGGTTTCGAATAAGATTTTTTTTCTATATATAATCAACGATATCTAAAAATTCTGAGGCCGCTAAGCATTATACGACTATATAAGAGATAATATTCTATTTTTTTTATTTCATTTACTTAGAACAGTAGTTCAATCGATGAGCTTAAAAAAAATGCCTCCGTGCATTTTATGAAAATCTTGCTCTGCAATTTTGGGTTTAATTAATAAGTTAAGCAAAATTTACAAAAAGCGAGGCCACTACGCACTATTCCAATAGCTATTCTACACTATTCATCAAGTCAAAATTGTTGATATATGTTTGATTCCGTGATCCAGTGCGCCAAAGTTGACCATTTTACGCAAAAATCACAGTCGAGATGTAATAGGCCTCTTAAGCAAATAGCGTCAAGAAATGTGTCACGAAAATAATTCAAAATTGTTGGACCATTTAATGTTTTAGACTTTTTAATATTAGAAAAGGCATAATAAAAGCTCAACTGTGGTTTTAAATAGTGTCTCATGTAATAAACTGTAGACAAGATCAAGTTCCTTTGTAATAATAGTTGAAAATATAAGTTTCTCGAAGGTTTATTGTCTCTTGGGCTAGGGTAGAGACATATTTTTTTTATATGGGAGCTACTTTCCTGCCCTAATCAAATTCATATTTAGATTTGTTTTGACACCTTTATGAGTATGAACCTTTTTAAAAAAACAGCATCGACCCGCACAACAATCTATATTATCGATTTTTAATTAGAAGCATTATTTTCATTCATAATAACGCTTTTCATAAGAGGACAAAAAAAAATCTAAGAGTGGACAACTTTTTGAGAAATAGTCATAGACTAAATAAACATATCTACGCAACCTTAGTAAGTAATTTATTCTGTGATTGCACACCAAGTAAAATGTAGTTCTGTAAGTTACTTACTTACCTATAAGTCTTAGAAACAAGCAAACACTGCACGATATGACGAGTTGAAGATATAACGAAAACAAAACGGAAACCACATTTTATTACGTTATATATATTCTATTACCTACATCATGATAAGTGATGGCGATTTTAATTCTTACGAACTCACTATAAATATAAGTTACGCAGGTAGGTTAGGTATCTTCTACATCACAACAGTCACAGCACCAGGTCACAGACTCACGATCGCACGGCAAAATAATTTACATCAATAAGTAATGACATACCTACCTACCTACCTTTACTTTCGTATTACCCATTTGTTCTGTAAACAAACTTAAGTTTAAAATAAATAAAATATAATTATAGGTACCTTTCAGAATGTTACGGTAACATAAAAAAAGATAACTTCGAATCTTTTTGTTTATTTTGACAGCCTTTCACACAACAATTATAATTGTTGCATTACACCATTATTACGGAACTTCTAGATTAAATGATATCGGAGAGGTAGTTATTTATAAACAAATCGAAATTGCGATCCAAAACCACTTCAAACTATGCCTGTGGGCTGTGCGTGTGCTCGAACGAAAGCGCGCTGGGGCCCCTGAGTCCCTGACCGATTTACAACGCCGCGTTATCGCGCGCTGTAGGTGCATTTCGCGGTAGGTATGACGGAGTGCAAGATGCCTGACTTTGGCACCACAGTTACAAGAGGAGAGCCGAAAAATGTTTGCAACAGCCGGATCCCCGAAATGTTTGCGCAATTTCCTCCCTACGGCGACTAAAACTGCGCTAACACAATCTCTTCTTCTACCCGTCTTGGACTACGCCGATGTCAGATATCTAGACCTCAACGAAGAGCAACGAATAAGCTGAGCGTCTTCGGAACTTTAGTATTAGATTCAAATTTGGTTTACGCACATCAAAAGTGTCTAGGGATCAACATATATTTTTGCAATAACTTTTCTCCTGATTGATATTAATTAAAAATTTTCTTTAAGGATTCATCAAATAAAGTGTTTTCGTTTGTCTACAGTAACGATAAACCAAGTCACCTTTGCATTAATAAAGAAATTTGCCATTTTCCTATTAAAGGGATTTTTGACATTAGAACCACTAACATTAAAGTTCGAAAAAAAGACTGAAATAACAGTTTTCTTTAAAATTTTATTGGGTAACTTAAACAATTAATAATCCGTGTTTCTACCGCAAACACTAACAACACAAGAACATCGGTTTGGCATACTCAAAATGAGTTCATCCAAATCACGCTGTGGAATGGCCGCCCACGTTCGTTGCAACAACAAAAAAAGGTCTTCTTGCGACTGGATACCCTCCATATTCGGCAGAGCTCTTCTCTGTAGCATATCCCATGCATGCTCAATCGGGTTCAAGTCTGGCGACTGAGCAGGCCAGGGCATGACATTGATGTTAGCTGCGGCGAGAGTCTGTCTTACAACTCTTGCGGTGTGCGGTCGTGCATTATCATGCATTAACTGAAATAAGGGACCGATTTGCACTTGTAGAGGAACGATGACGTCTGATACAATCGTCTCAGCATAAATTTGAGCGTTGAGGTTGCCTCTGATCCAAATCAACTCAGTTCTTCCGCCGATCCAAATACCCGCCCATACCATGATGGTTCCACCACTATAAGGATGGACTTCCTGGCAGGATTTTAATCGCTGTTGGCGTCCAGGGGTTCTCCAGTGTCGTATACGTCTTGTATCCGGTCTCATACCAAAACGAGACTCTTCAGAAAAGCACACGAAACGCCATTGTTCTTCTGCCCAATTTCTGTGTTCAAGAGCCCATTGATATCGAATCCTACGATTGTGCATTGCTATAGGTGGTACCCTTAGCGGTCTTCGGGAATGAAGGTTCACTTCATGCAAGCGGTTTCTGACTGTTTGGTCGCTAATTAAGTTCCCTGAAGAGTGATGAAGCCTCACGGCTAACATCATGGCGGTTATTGTTGGAGCTCTTCGAGTTGTGATTTGAATGTATCGGTCTTGTCTCCGTGTGGTGCAGCGATACCGTCCTCCATGGCGCTCAGCCACGGTACCAGTGCTTCGGTAACGTGTCCAAAGTCGACTGATAACACTCTGACTTGTATTCAGAGCTAAAGCCACAGTACGTTGCCGGGAACCAGCTTCTATCATTCCCACGGCTCTAAGCATTTCTTCCCTGCTTAAATGACGTCGCCGCTCCATAATAACGTTGGTTTTAATCAGTAGTAGGGAAACAGTAGCACTAATAATGTCTTGAATGCGTTGTATGTTTTTATAGGGAAAATATTGACAGCTGATTTTCATCTTTTACTAGAAATTGATTGAAAGTTCCTGTTTCAAATTATGAAATGCACCAAAAAGGATTCATATAAATTTATAAAATCATAAATTTATTACAAAGCCACATCTCAATCTCAAGAAATCCGCATAAAAATGCTTGATCCCTAGACACTTTTGATGTGTGTATATATATATATGATCACATATCCGAATTTCGTGTTAAGCTCAAGTGGTTGCCAATTCGCCTTTGCCAGAATATACATATCGTCTCCATGCTTTACATTACAGTATTCTATTCAATCCTTTTTCCCCACCTTATTTCAAGGAAGGCTTTAAATAAATACACGAGAATGCGTGTCAGCAATCTCGTGTATTGAGTTTATCGGAGAACTTGATGTTGGAGATACCTACTCCACCAGATTTTACGATAAGTTTTTGACCGTTCAAGCTGCCCGTCTGTGAAATGCATTTCCTACAATATTGATAAAAATAATTACAGTTGGAATTAATTGGAACATTAATGTCATTAAAAAAAACTTAAGCCGTACGCGTAAAAACTTAAGTACGCGTGCTGCTCTCCGGAGTCACCAATTTACAAACTTTAATATTCCATCACGCACAAAAAAAAATTGTGACTCGTTTCTCTGTAGCACCTTCAAAACACCGTATTACCACAGTATAAATATAAGCTAAAGCAGTAAGGAAGCTACGTACAAACGCTCGGAACGACCGATGCACGCCCACAGACGCACGTCTTTACAGGGCCCCTAAGCGGACATCGCAGTGCTCTCAGTAGCGCGTGCCTCTTCGAGACGAAAGAACTCTGTTGTGTATTATTGTATTGTGTGCGCTCTCCGCGCGGTTTTTAAAAATGCCGCGAGTGTATTGCGTTGTTTACGGCTACTTAACTCGGCTGTATAATTAATTACTAAAACTGGAATAAGACTTACTCCGAGATTAGTCTATACAAATTCGGCGTTTAATCTAGGTATAAGACCTTATTCCAGTTTGGTCGAATCCACCCTTAGTATTTAAAATTTAATAATAAAACTTTTCGAACGTGTCGTAGAAGACGAAAGTATTTTGAGTGAGTAATTTATAATAATTAACGAAGAATAAAAACTTATTAAAATGTTGAAGATTTTTTACAGAATTTTGTTTGTAAACTAGTCAATTCATTCGATTATTTGATCATTATAGAACCCAAATAAACGTTTAGATAAATAATAAAAAATTATCTTTTAATTTTATAAAAATTAAAAGTGGCAACCCTAATGCTTTGCTAGTTATCTCAAAAAACCGCTAACTAGCTAAAATACAGCGCTAACTAAACAAAAACTTTTTTTTAAATTTTACAAAAATAAGAGGACAACCCTAACGCTCAATTGGCGCGTAGGTATATAAAACAACAAAAAGGCCTAGTCTCCGTACTGGTTTAGCTTAAATTTATACTGTGGTATTACCGTGCCGCGTAGCGGTGAAAGAATACTACCCACTCCCTTCCCTTGGGTGTCGTAAAAGGAAAATAACGGACTATAGACTGCACATACATCCAAAAGCATAAAAAAGGCGATGGACTCACCACCTGTCACGCTGAGCACAGGTGCAGTCGCTATTTGCTGAAAAGTGGACTGTGGTAGGGGACTGCTTTTGCGGTCCGCATTGCCTAGTCTCTGACTAACCTTTCGGGGATAGTAGTCGTGATTATATATAGGTATGTACCTATGTATGTACCTTCAAAAGATGGAATATCTACCAGCACACGTATTTCCTCCTACCTATGACATGGGGTCCTTCAAACGAGGCGTGAAGAGGCACTTTGTGGGCCGGCAGAGTGAGGGACTGATGTGACTAGGACCGCGAAATTGAAATCTAACACATTACGATACCAGGGGCCCAAGTCTGCTAATTTACGAATGGCATAATTGAATCGCAATTGGATCGCATTGTAATTGTTTGACACATTTGGTATTCTTAAATGAGTAAGAGAATACCAAATGTGTCAAACAATTACAATGCGATTCAATTGCGATTCAATTATGCCATTCGTAAATTAGCAGACTTGGGCCCCAGGCGGCCGGGCGAGTCAATGCACTTGCACCGACACGTGACCTTTCGTTTGCCCGGTATCTAAGAGTTTTTTTTTATTGTGCCGGACAAATTAAATAAATAATAAATAAATTAAAAAAAAATGAAAATGTTGTCTAATCTTTACTAAATGATATAAAAAATATGCGCACCGATATAAAAAATTATCCAGTATAATCACGACTATTATCAGGGGGCTGTCACTTCGCAGTTTAGGTAGGTTCGTTTGGCGCGCCTCCCAGGCAGGCCGCCAAGGCGAATGGCAGTATAGTCTAAGATCCGAGTATAGAACGACCTTTACCGGGAAGGTTAATGGATGAAAAGTATTTTATATCAAATTTAATATGTTAAATAATATATCGCGAGTGGATTGGCTGAAAAAATTCAGTTCAGTACCTTTAATGATTAATTTAATATTTAAAAAAAATATTTTTTTACATTGCACTGGTTTGGTGTGTGTGTGTTTGTAATGAGCTTATCTTTATGTAAACATTGTACTGTAATGTAGGTAGATGGAAATTTGGTGAATAAAAGACAGTCTTAGTCAAGCCATCTTGTTGTTTACTTCATGGTGACAGCGGTCGGTTTAAAATATTAAATTCGCGTGCTTCGGGTGCACATAAGTGTATTTAAATATCATAACAGTGTGTGCGAAAATAAATAAGTTATTAAGAATAATGGAGCACGCTCGCCCTCCCGTGGAATTATCGTTACAGGGAGGCCCTGCATGTCGCGCGGACGCATGGCGGAAATGGTTACGTCAGTTTCAAGTATTTTTGAAGGCATCTGGCGTCTATAAGGAACCCAGTGATGTGCAGGCTAGCCTACTTATTAATTTAATTGGACCGGAGGGCTACGATGCATATTCTACGTTCAAGTTTGATAAAGAGGAGGATCGTGATGACATCAAAAAATTAATAGAAAAATTTTCCAATCACTTTGGTACGAAGATAAATACCACTATGTTGCGATTCAAATTCTTTACAAGAAGCCAAGAACCCGGCGAATGTATAGACGAATATGTCACAGCGTTAAAACTTTTAAGCCAGCAGTGTGAATTCGAACATTTGGAAGATGGCTTGTTACGTGATCGGATCGTGTGTGGCGTCACGGATAGCAATGTTCGTGATCGATTGCTGCGGACAGACGATCTAACTTTAAATAAGGCGGTGAGGATCTGTCAAGCGACAGAGATGTCCAACGACGATGGTCGTGAAATTGAGGGCGGAAAAACCGAGAAAACAAAGACCGTACAGGTGGATGCCGTGTGGAAATCGCAAGGCTTGCGGCGCGGAGAGGGCGCTGTGAGGAGACCGGGGCCGTCTCCAGGCGGTGCGCGTGCGGCGCTGGGCCATGCGTGGCGCGCGCCGGCGGCGGCGGCTAGCGGTGGCGGCGGCGGCGGCGGGGCGCGTGCGGCGGGCTCGGCGGTTGCGCGCCCTTGCTCGTCGTGTGGCGGCAGCTACTGTGACGGCGGTGTTCGTTGTGCGGCCAAAAAAGGAAAGTGTTTTATATGCAATGCGAAAGGCCATTATAAAAAAATGTGTCCGATACGTAGGTCAGGTCGTGTGTTCGAAATAAATGAGGATTGCAGTGATAGCGAGGATTTGTATTACGTTTCTTCCATCGAATGCGTGGATTCACTAGTGCATTCGCAGGACGTTAAATGGTATGAAAAGCTTTATTTACCTAAATGTAAAACCCTACACACATTTAAGTTAGACACGGGTTCCGATATAAACGTAATCTCTAAAGACAACTTTTTAAAATTGGGCTTGTCTTTTTCGGACATCACACCTAACTTTACACGCGCACAATCATTTTGTGGTACATTTTTGTCGATTGCGGGCTCGAGTATGATTAAATGTGTGCACAAGGGCAATGAATACGAATTAAAGTTTATAATATCAGAACTTAATTGTCCAAGTATATTGGGGAAACATGCATTGGAACTGTTAAACTTAGTAAAGCGAATATTTTCTATTGATCTTGATGCATATGATGATTTGTTCAAAGGTTTGGGTAAACTACCCGGTGTTTATACGATACCTATTGATAAAAATGCTAACCCTTGTATCTGCCCAGTTCGGAAAATACCAGTAGGAATTAGGGATCGGTTGCAAACGGAGTTGGACCGTATGGAAAAATTGGGTGTAATCAGAAAGGTCTCACAGCCGACGTCGTGGGTTAACGGGATTGTGGTCGCTGCAAAGAAGGACGGCAGCCTGCGCGTCTGCCTAGACCCGCGGCCGCTCAACCGCGTCGTGCGGCGCCAGCACTACCCCCTTCCGACGCTCACTGAGATAGCCACCAAGCTAAAGAATGCCCGGGTATTCAGCAAGCTCGATGCCAGGTCTGGATTTTGGATGGTACAGCTGGATGACGAGAGTTCTGACCTATGTACCTTCGGTACACCGTTCGGGCGTTATCAGTACCTTCGTTTACCGTATGGTATCAACTCGGCTTCTGAAGTGTTTCATGCTAGGGTGCGACAGCTGCTTGAGGGGCTGGAGGGAGTGGATTCCTTTGTCGATGACGTCATCGTGTGGGGATCGACCAGGGGAGAACATGATACTCGCCTCAGGAATCTGCTTGAGCGAGCTCGACGTGTGGGCATCAAATTCAATCGTGAGAAGTGTGATTTTTGCGTGTCGGAGGTCACTTACCTTGGCCACACGTTCAGTGCAGACGGCATGAAGATTGATAAAACTAAACTTAAAGCTATAATTGAAATGCCTAGTCCAGCTGACCGTCAGTCACTGGAGAGGTTTCTAGGGATGATAAATTACGTAAGTAAGTTTATCCCTAACTACTCCGAAACAGTGGGGCCATTGCGTAATTTGCTAAAAAAGGACAGCGAGTGGTGCTGGGGCGCATGCGAGGAACACGTTGTGGAGCAGCTAAAGCGCGCTCTATGCACGGCGCCGGTGCTGGCGCTGTTCGACGCGCGCGCGCCCGCCACCGTGTCCGTGGACGCCAGCTCGCGCGCGCTGGGCGCGGTACTGCTGCAGGGGGGCCGGCCGGTCGAGTTCGCTTCGCTCACGCTTACTGACACGCAACAACGCTACGCACAAATCGAAAAAGAGATGCTTGCAATTGTCTTTGCTCTCGAGAGGTTCCACCAATATGTATTCGGAAAGGATGACGTCATTGTGGAGACCGACCACAAACCGCTCGAACCGTTATTCAAAAAGTCGCTAGACGCGGTGCCCGCGAGGCTACAGCGAATGATGCTGCGCGTTCAGAGATATGATTTTTCAGTGGTTTATAAGCCCGGAAAATACATGTATGTGGCGGACGCTCTGTCCCGAGCGCCACTTCCGGAGCTGTTGCATGACAGAGTGTCCGATGAAATCCAGGAGCAGACTTGTTTTTTACTAAGACATGTCAGGTTTAGTGACGAAAAGTTATGTCTTGTACGTGAGCACACCAAAAAAGACGGCGAGTGCCAAACAATTATTAATTATATCAAAACGGGATGGCCACTGCAAAAACATGAGCTGGATGATTGCGCAAAGAAGCATTGGAGTTACAAAGAAAGTTTAGAGTATGCCGATGGCATTCTGTTCAAGGATAACTTGGTATTTATTCCCAGTAGCCTGCGCATAGAAATGGTGGAGCGCGTGCACGAGGGTCACCTCGGCATCGACCGTTGCAAGCGGCGTGCACGTGACGTTATGTACTGGCCTGGAATGTCACGGGACGTGGAGTTAACCGTGCGCCGGTGCCGTGTTTGCGCGAGACATGCCGCGGCGCCGCAGCGCGAGCCAATGCTCCCGCATCATATTCCCGCACGTCCTTGGGTGAAAGTCGGTTCCGACATATTTGAGTACAGCAAAAAATATTATTTAATTCTAGTGGACTATTTCTCAAACTTCGTTGAAGTGTGTCCACTGAGGGCGATCACATCTAGAGATGTAATTGTAGCGCTGAAAGATCAATTCGCACGCCATGGGATTCCTGAGGAATTCATTTCCGACAATGGGCCCGCATATGCCTCTAAGGAGTTTAGAGCGTTCGCGGACAAATGGGGATTTAAGTACGTCACATCATCTCCAAACTATCCCCAGTCGAACGGCCGCAGTGAGCGCACTGTTCGGACGATAAAGTCGTTACTCAAGAAGTCACAAGACTCGCGAGATGAATTCTATCTAGGCCTGTTGAATTATAGATCGACGCCCCGAGATGATATTACCAGTCCTGCACAGCTACTGATGGGACGCAGACTCAACACACGCTTACCCGCACACGAAAGCAAATTACAGCCAGAAAGGGACAATTCTGTAGATCATGAAAATATTCTTGGCAAACAAAATAAAAGCAAAGCGTGGTACGACTCACGAGCTAAGGCGCTCCCGGAGCTGCAAGTAGGCGAACGGGTGATTACGCTGGGCGCTAGTGGGCAACGGTGCGAAGCGCGGGTCACCGAACGTGCGCCTCAACCCCGCTCATATTTCATCACAGAGGATACCACCGGTAGGGTCGTTCGGCGAAATCGTCGTCATATTATACGGCTACAATCTGACGTAGGATCTCCTTCTACACCACACGACGAGACGATGCTCGAAGAAGCCAGCGAATCTGATACTACGGTATCTTGCGATGAGTCATATTACCCATGCTCTGATGCTGATGATGCACCGCCAGAGGAAACCCCAGTTAAGAATAAAAAACCTAAACTACAACGGGCAGCTGCAATGGTGGCAAAAGATTTATTACAACAACATCGCAAACGTAAATATTAAAAAAAAAAAAAGAAAAAAAAAAAAAGATATATGTATATAATATGCATGAATATTAATACCACAGAATACTAATAGGAGTTAATACCTAATATTGCAAAATTAATTGTTTAAGTTTTGTAATTTTTTGTAAACAATCAAGTTTGTTTTTCACTGAAAAAAAAAAAGAAAAGAAAAACATTTAAGTATCATAATTTAGTATTGAAATTATAAATATATATAAATAAAATATATATATATATATATAAAGGAAAAATAATGTATAAATATAACAATTTCATTAAACAATAATTGGGAAATAAATATAACTATTAATGATGTATTATAAATTGGACATAAGTATTTTACAAGTACATGCTCATATTTTTAAGTAAAATAAGTGTTTATGTACATTACATTATTTGCATTTAATATTAATTGTATATTAATTTGTTATAGGCGCTTAATTTCAATTGCATTACAAATAAAAATAAACATTATATCAAATATAGTGCATGTTGATCAATTGGCATCGATTTGTGCATGTAACTAAAAAAATAAAAATTGTTCTTACTTAAACTTAATTACCACATTATAATTATGTAAATGTTATCTTGTTTTGCCAAAAGGGAGATGTACTGTAATGTAGGTAGATGGAAATTTGGTGAATAAAAGACAGTCTTAGTCAAGCCATCTTGTTGTTTACTTCAAACATAAATTTTATTTATTTAACCAGACGGTTGCAAATTTTTAATATTGACTTGCCTGTTTACACCTGCCTACCCAATGTTATGACAGGAAAAAAATATTCAACCTAACGTTTGCATATTCTATAGGCTTCATACTTTCGATTGGTACCTATGTAATTTATTTATTATCGAAACAAGTGCAATGTTTAAAAAAAAATTAAAATATTTAATGAATCATATACTGGACTGAAATTTTTCATCCAACCCACTCGCAATATATTTTGAACACATTAAATTTAATATAAAATAATTTTCATCCATTAACCGGCTCGGTGAAGGTCGTTGTATACTTGGATCCTCTACTAGAAGGTTTCCGCTCGCGACGCACCAAACACGTCGCGCGTCGTTGTCGCTCCCTGCGCGCGCGCGTATACCCTACGCTCTGTGACGTCATGAAGTCAAATCGATATCTTTAAACGCTCGGATCACACGATAAGTTTCAATTTTGCGTGAAAATCGTTAGAGAGTAAACCTTCTGTACGTAGTACTATTAGTTGAAGACATCAGGCAGGCATAAAGGCACTATGTAACTTATAAAATGTTCTGAGTTATCATGCAATTTGCTAATAATGCTGTATTTTTTTATATATATTATATTAATCAAAGAATGAGACTGGTATTGAAAGAAACATTAAAACATTGCAATTATTTGCTTTGTATGGTTTAGTTCACATAACGCCTTTAACCAGTTAATAAAATGTATTTTTAATTAAATGTTACATAGTGCCTTTATCAACTGATGTCTTCAGTTATTCTGCGCTATTATCCCCGAAGGGTTAGTCAGAGACTACACCTACATTACTTACAATCGCTGTAAACAAATAATTCACAATACTTTGTGAAAATATCTAGTGTAAGGGATTAATTATATTAGACCGGGCCGTGCACGGGGCGTGCCGTGTACTTGGCCCGGACGGGGCACTGATTTGAAACGTTACATACAATTCGTATTTATATTAGACCGGGTCGTGTATCGTCCAGGCCCGGATGGGACACGGATCATGCACTGTGTAATATGAACTGCTTCATACAAAATGTATGCAACGTCTCAAATCAGTGCCCCGTCCGGGCCACGCACATGGCACGCGCCGTGCACGGCCCGGTCTAATATAACTCATCCCTAACTCCGATTTTTACTTTTTCTTAAGAGAGACAGACAATAATGTCTTATTTACAAAAACCGTGAAAATCTGAATGACACTAGATATTTACACAAACATACATACAAACATATTATAATCACGACTATTATGCCCGAAGTGTTAGTCAGAGACTAGGCAATGAGGACCGCAATAGAAGTCCTCTGCCATAGTCCACTTTTCACCAAATACAGGGTTGCACAAAGAAATATCAATAACTAGCGGCCGTTCGCGGTTTCACCCGCATGGTTCCCGTTCCCGTGGGAATAACGGGATAAAAAGTATCTTATTTGTTAATCCAGGTTATAAACAATCTGTAGGTATGCCTAATTTCATATAAATCCATGAAGTAGTTTTTACGTAAAAGAGTAACAAACATCCATCCATACATACAAACTTTCGCGTTTATAATATTAGTAGGATAGGATAGGATAGAGTTTGTTAATAATTTAAACGATATACATTGAATTAGGCATATCATAGCATCGGAGGAGCTCGATTTCGCAGCGGCTAGCGCATTCGGCTCGCGATCTTGCCCGCCTAGCAACTTTCGCAATGCCAGGTCGCTGGATAGATGACCAAATTAAAAACATCTCGAGCTCCGCCGTGCATCAGAAGGCATGTTAAGCCGTTGGTCCCGGTTGTTGTCGTAAGATGACAGTCGTTGAAACCCACCAAACCGCGTTGGGCCAGCGTGTGGGTTATGGGCTTATGGCCCAATATCCCCAAGTGCTATTGTCCCTGTGTGAGGCCTGTGCCCAGCAGTGGGACGTTTATAGGCCGATGACGATGATTCATCGAATTTCGCCGGAACACCCGAAAAAAACCGGTTGCTCCTTAAAACAAAAGTACAGATAATAAGAATAATTTATTTATTTGTTGCAAGTATTACAAATGGTCCTTAATTCTGGCGGCGTCTGCACTTAGACAAGCTTGGTACGCAGCAGCCAGACAAAATTTACATAATCACTTTTTTGGTGGACACAGAGTTCAAACATTGTTATGTTGTAATAACTAAACAATAAAAATTTTGAAAAAGAAAAGTAAGCTTAAAAAAACTATCTAAAAACTTCAATAATGTAAAACGTTATTACTATAAAAAGAAAAAAAATAGTGTGATGGATATGTGTATCTGTGTGTGTAAGTGTGACAGTGTATGAATAGAGAGATAGACTTACTACCTCTCTTCCGCTCCGGCTTTTAAAGTGATCGGACGTGTGCTAATTTATTTTACTGAATATTTTTCTAAATTTTGTGTCCCTCGGACTTTGCCACGTCTGAGATTGGCTGCGCCAAACCGCCGCTGGAGCACCCACACCAAGAAGAAATTTTGAAAAAATAATTTTGTCGTGCGTGGTTCGAACCCGGATTTCTTGGGTGAGTCGGCGTCTCGGAGTGTCGGTGTCTTATCCGTTGGGCCAAGAACACAGAGCTCGACCGGGCCGAAATAAGCGACCGCTATACGCACTAAGCAGTGCCTTCAACATCATCGCTTGCCGCTGATTCATCTAGCTAGCTGTTTGGTGAGAACCATAGAGTAACGGGTGAGAACTACATTTTATTGCTAATAATTAAAGGCTGATAATTATAAGACCACTGCAGCTTCTACGTGTGTAAGGCGCTACCATGGAGACACAAAGTTTATTTGACAAGACGAACTCGGAGCCAAATCTAAGTATCATAGACGACGATACTTCCGAACGAACCTACGAGTTTATCACTGCAAGGGCAAAGAGGAAAAGAGGGGACGATGACAAAAATAAGGGTGAGTATGGCGATCTCCGCCAGGAAATAAGTGAACTATTTGAAAAATGGTCCCTTAGACAAGACAGCCAAATGCAACAACAGGAGGCCCAAATACAAAAACTATTCCCAATATTAAAAGGAATTCAGGAAGCTAATACCAGTATTGAAACTACTATGACATTCCTGGCTGAGCAGAACGCTGACTTGAAGAAAAATGTTGAGCGTTTGGAAGGGGAGATAAGGAAGAAGGATGATTATGTTGCCATCCTTGAGGACCGCCTGGAGGACACCTTGAGAACGTGTCGTAAAACTACTATCGAAATCAAAAATGTACCTATTGATACAAAAGAAACAAAAGACGGCCTAGTGAGTATGGTGGAAAATCTATCTAAAACCCTAAACATCACGGTCAATAAGGGTGACATAAGGGATATTTACAAATCCAAAGGCACAACGGAGAAAAAGTCTATAATTGTTGAATTACACTCGACTATTTTAAAAGAAGACATGTTAAAGGGGGTTAAGTCATTTAATAAGCGGAATAACAGTGACAAATTATGCGCGAAGCACTTGGGAAATAAAAAAAATCCAGATTGTCCTATTTTTGTCGCAGAGTATCTTACACCGAAGGCATCAAGATTATTCTTCTTAGCAAGAGACTTGAGAAAATCCAAGAACTACAAATACTGCTGGACATCCTACGGTCGCATATTCGTCAGAAAAGATGACACTTCTCCCATTATACAAATAACAAATGAAACAATAATTCAGTCACTGTTACACGATTGACTAGTTTATTCACTTAATTTTTTGCAATATTATCTGTTTTCTACTTACTTAAACATACTGCTCAGGTGGTTTTTCAACCCATTTATTTCCATTTGCGAACACTATACATATATCTATTTACATTTAAAGATTTATTTATGCATAAAATATCACACAACATTAATTCTGTCATTAGCCGATTACGATTACCTGTTTATCTTGCACTCAATCTCCAAATATTTAATTAATCCTCACATCTTTTCTTTGAATAAAAGCATCTACGCGTACAAATTAAATTACCCATTATATACAAAAATACCCCTACTAAGTAATATCAACCGATTTTCCATAACTAAAAATACAAACGCAAAAGTTACCCCACTACTTTGTTTATTACATTATGATTTTTACGTGTTTCAATTCAATTATTCATCAATTAGTAAGTCTTTAGACCACATGCTGTTAAATAACTATATATTATTTACTTGTTACTTATCTAACGGTATTTACGACTATAAGTTACAAACTGTCACTTTTCTAAACTATAAACAACCTTTACGACTTCTGATAATACGTTCAATTATTTTAACAGCAAGATATGAATAGTGAAGCTCAATTAATGCATGAATTGGATAACATTATTAATGTAAACAGCTTCACCTGTAGTACTACTGATCTTCTAAATCTTTTACCAGTCGATAAACCTACCTTTTCTATGGTTACTCAAAACATCAGAAGTATTAACAAAAACTATGATGATTTTTCGGCTAGCCTGACTCTAGTTGACCAACATATTGACGTTTTAATATTAACAGAATGTAGGCTAAATCCCGATATTCCATTACCTAATAGACCTGGTTATTATGTTTATAAAACCACTAATAAAGTGACTCAGAATGATGGGGTCGTTGTATACATAAATGAAACGGTAGAACATAAAGTAAAAGAGATTTTTATCAATGAGGCTACTTGTCTTGAAGTCTGTTTAAGAAACCTACTAATCTTGTGTATTTATAGATCACCATCTAATTACAACATTGATAATTTTATAAATTCTCTAGACTTACACCTTAAATCTAACAGTTTAAATAAAAATGTTATAATAACTGGTGACATCAACATAAACCTATTAGAGTCCAACTTAGATACACGTAGCCATAAATACCTAGAAATTATGGCTCAATACGGTTTACTGCCCGGACATAGACTTAACACTAGAATCAATAGCTGCATTGATCATGTTTTCGCTAACCTTGACCCCAACAAGTACTTTGCTTCTACAGCAGTCTTAGAAACCACTACTACTGACCATTTAATGATTCTAACCAATATTTACTCTAAAAAACTTCTTAGTAACAGAAAATCAACGAAAACAATCATTAACTACGAAGAAGCTCTCAATCATTTATGTGAAAACCACCTGGATGAACTTATTAACATAGAAGATCCTAATACTTTAACTCAAAAATTGATGGAATCAATTAACAACTCATTGTTGGTTAACAAAAAAATAATAAGAATCCCGAGTAATAAGCGTATTTTAAAACCCTGGATAACTCCCGGTTTGTTAAAATGCATTAAACACAGAAACAGGCTACAAAAACAATCACAACAAAACAAAGAAAATGAAACACTCACTTTGATATATAAACGATACCGGAATTTTTGTAACAATTTGCTAAAAAAACTAAAACGGAAATATGAACAAGATTTACTTTATAAAGCTAAAAATAATAACAAATTACTTTGGAATACTATAAAAGATATTACTAACCTTAACAATAAAAAATCCAATAATCAAGACCTTAAACAGTTGGCAGATTCAGCAAATAACTCGGCTAATTTGATTAATAAACATTTCTTAAGTGTTGGGAGTAAACTCGCGGATGAAATCGTTCCTCAGAATAATTCTCAAAGTAACTTCGAGTTCCTTCCTCCTCCTCAACTCAACTCAATCGGAATTATTGAACCGGACACAAATGAAGTAGTCGATTATCACAAACCTTAAATCAGACTCTGCCCCTGGCTGGGATAATATCCCAACCAAATTTATTAAATTTGCCAAAACTGATCTAGTCCCTATTATAACTCGACTTTGCTCGCTGTGCTTTGCTAGCGGTGTGTTTCCACAGTCATTGAAACGTGCAATTATTCACCCTATATATAAGAGTGGGGCTAGAGATGACGTTAACAACTACAGGCCTATATCTGTTCTTACTACAATCTCTAAAATTATCGAAAAAATTATAAATAAGCGCCTCATAAAGTTTCTGAATAAATATAACATATTATCAGACGCCCAATTCGGTTTCCGCGAAAAAAAGAGTACTGAAGACGCTGTTCTGGCATTAACAAGTGATATTGTTCACCATCTTGACAATAGAAATAAGACTCTATGTATATTCCTGGACCTAAAAAAGGCGTTTGACACCGTCTCTATCCCCATTCTTATTGAAAAGCTGAACCGGATTGGTGTCCGTGGTCAATTTCTTCATCTGTTATCTGATTATCTTTTGAGGAGAACTCAACAAGTAAAAATAGATGATTACTCTTACAGCTCTGTAGAGTTCTGCACGCAATACGGCGTCCCACAGGGTAGCGTCCTTGGACCTACTCTGTTCTTAATCTATATCAATGACCTAACCGAAACGAAATTACTCAATGGTAGAATATTTTCGTACGCTGATGACACAGCTCTTCTATTCCACGAAAAACACTGGGATGAAGTTTATGAGATGGCCTCCAAGGGTCTTCATACTGTCATCAAATGGCTACATGGAAACTTTTTAACCTTAAATTCTAGTAAGACTAATTATATAACGTTCTCTATTCATAATTCTTCCCAACCCAACAGTAATATGCATCTAACTGCCCATTCGTGTGAAAATCCCTACCCCGTGAATAATTGCAACTGTCATCAATTAGAAAAGGTTACTTACACCAAGTACTTGGGTGTATATCTCGATCAACAACTAAACTGGCATAAACATATCGATATGTGTACACTCCGCGTTCGAAAGTTAATATGGTTATTCAAATATTTAAGACACGTCGCTGACAAACAACTTATTACTTACATTTACACTGCCTTGGTACAATCGCTTTTACTATATTGTTTGCCCTTATGGGGCGGAACTCACAAAACCAAGATGTTAAAAATTGAGAGGGCTCAGCGTTCGCTCCTTAAGGTCATGACCTTCAGAAAAATTACATCTGGAACTTCTGAGCTGTATCGGGATTGTGAAGTTCTAACTGTAAGGCAACTTTATATTCTAAAATGTATCCTTAAAACCCATAAAACTATCCTCCCTGACTCGAAAATTCTAAATAAGCGTAATCCATATTCCGTCGTTATCCATCCAACCGTAAAAACTAAATTTGCTCGTATTCAGTTCAATTCCCAATCTAGATACTTATATAATAAAGTAAACAGAAAACTTAATTATTACGTAGGCATCACTTTGAGTGTAAAAAAATAGTTACTTCCTGGCTAAAACAACTTGATTATGACAGCACCGAATTATTATTTAGACATGACACGTAACGCGTGTATTTGCGTTCGCGTTTATTATTTTATTAGTTTATTATTATTTTATTTTATTTTATTTGGCTAAACACGTAAGTATACCTATATGTATTGTATAGTTTCATTCCATTTTTAATTTTGTTTTTATTAGTTATTAATGTTAAACATATAGTACCTATATATATAGAGTACAACATATATGTTTGTGTTACTAGTAAATTAAAAAAATATATATATTACATTACACCAAGGACGATTACACACTTTTATTTCAACAAGTCTTAGTGATGACTTCTTGTTTTTAGGAAGAGCGGTCTCACCTTACTACAGGTTTTTAAGCTTAAAAGGGTGAGATCTATACCTAACTCTGTAAAGGCGACTTGTGTTATGAATAAATTTATTGTTATTATTATTATTGTTATTGTTACTACCTGTTTCTTATTGGTTATTTATTTGCCATTTTCAGAAACTTTTCAATTTCCGTTAATCTCATAGTTCCTACACTAAATCATAATTCCAAGGATGAATGAATTTTGGTATACAAATAGATGGGTCGCTGGAGACGTCAGAGGTTAATAGGCTAGATATCCATACGCAAATTGAAATAAGATCATTCATCCATTTGATATAGAGACATCTAATCGATTTGTAATAATGATGATGTAATAGGTACAGATGTCGCAACTTTTTCCCGCGGCATCGTTTGTCATAATGCAGAGTTTGGCAATCAATTCAGTTTGTCATAATATTATCAAAAAAACATAAAAAAAATATTTGTTTTAAACAATATTTATGCAAAGTTAGAAGCAAATCGGACGACGCAATAGAAAGTTTTATTCTTACAGAGTTCTTCCTAGTATTTCCTCCCCTTCACTTTTTATTTTCGTTTAAAAAGTAGCCTGCTAATCGTCTCCATTTATCTCTATAGCTTAATTCATCAAAATTAATATACTTACATGTTTTTTGGAACCTTGGAATGATGTTTAGTGTAGAGACTTTGATACTCTAAGGTAGGAACTATGAGACTAACGGAAATGGTAATGTTTCTGAAAATATCTTTAATGTTGAAATTTTGCATTTACAATGCTATATAAATATAGGATAAAATGTTGATGATTGGTTGATTTTTTTCCTAGTAAACATTTTATCCTATATTTATATAGCACTGGAATGCAAAAACTGGAATGAAAATAGATAGCGTAAATCAAAACTACTAGGAAAAATTCAGCGAGTCTTCTGGGGTCTCAGTAGCTCAGCGGTTAGAGCAGTAGACCGGCAATCCAAAGGTCGTGGGTTCGAATCCCATTCGAGCTTTCTGAGACTGGTTGATTTTTTTCCTAGTAAACATTTTATCCTATGTTTCTGAAATTTGCAAATAAATAACCAATAAGAAACAGTTTGTAAGTCTTATCTGTACTTTTGTGTTTAAAGGAGCAACTGTTTAATAGTACTTGCGGTTTTCCTCTATCTTCTTTCCCAGGTTTCATAAACCAAAGATTGTCTGGAAAAGATAGCTTTAAGCGATAAGACCGCCTTTGCCTATACTAGCTTATTAATGTAATGTGTGTGTTCCTTGCGTATGTGCAATAAAGTGTACATCTATCTATCTATCTATTTAAATTGAGGTGTTGCCATTTTATAATACTGCGGTCGAATTCGATAGAATGTTAACAAATTATTGACATTTTTTTGTGGAAATATCTAGTGTCATTCGAATTATCACTGTTTTTTCAGAGAAAAGCACAAAATTGTTGGTCGTTTTCTCGTAAATCTACATACATCCATATAATCACGACTATTATCCCTAAAGGCTTAGTCAGAGACTAGGTAATGAGAACAGCAAAATCAGTGAACTAATAGTAGAGGTACAATAGTCCACGTTTCACCAAATTGCGACTGCACATGTACTCAGCGTGACAGGTGGTGAGCCCATCGCCGCTCTATGCTGTTGGATTTATGTGCAGTCTTGAGTCCGTTAGTCGCCTTTTACGACACCCAAGGGAAGAGAGGGAATTCTTTTTTTTTTTTTATAAAAGAAGGAGGCAAACGAGCAGGCTGGTCACCTGATGGATAGTAATCACAGCCGCCCATGGACGGCCGCAAAACCAGAGGAATCGCAGACGCGTAAGGAAGGAATAGGTTTAAGGAAGGAATAGGAATTCTGAGGGGGGGGGAGGGCCTCCGGAACCCTCACTGGTTGGACGAAACACAACAGCACCAAGTGCCATTATTTCACGCCGAATATTCGTGAGAGGGTGGTATTACCTCGGGCGAGCCAGCCCAATGCGTGCTACAACGCAGCGTGGCTCTACCACTCAGTCAGTTTCACTCATTTAGCACCACCCAGGGGTCACGTGTAGGGTCTCAAGGGTAAACCTACGGACGCGAGTAACTTTAACCCGTAACCCTTTTAGGGTGGATTCGACCAAACTGGAATAAGACTTACACAGAGATTAGTCCATACAAATTCGGCGTTTAATCTAGGTATAAGACCTTATTCCAGTTTGGTCGAATCCACCCTTAGTGGTATTATTCTTTCACCGCTACGTGACACGGTTAAGTTAACGTGTAAAATCCGAGTTACATTGTTTACAAAGTTTTTTATTTTATTTGTTTACAAAATATTTTATCAAATTTAGCAATAATAGTACAATTCCTAGTCAGGTTAAAAAAAGTTTTTCTTACTTAATTGTCTTCGGTTTAAGTTTTTTCTGTGTATATTAAAGTTTAAACACGTTACTTAAAACGCGATTTTTCTGTTTAAAACCAGTTATTTTTAATGCATTTGTTACAACTAGCATCTCCTAGTGAAAACCGTACTGCTGGAAATTGCGATAAAACGATTAGGGCCGCTTACACCATCTACAAGTATGTGAGTATGTACCTAATCAGGTCAGGGTACAGTGGGTCAGATCCCCACTTTGCCCCACCATGGGTATGCCCATACATATATATATACTTACATACATAATAATATACGTAATCACGACTATTATCCCTGAAGGGTTAGTCAGAGACTAAGCGATGAGGACCGCAAAAGCAGTCCTCTGCCATAGTTCACTTTTCACCAAATAGTGACTGCGCAATGTGCTCAGCCTGACAGGTGGTGAGCCCCTATTTCTTACCATCATTACTTTTTGCAACAAAATTGAGATCTTTATATCATAAGAAGTTGTCAAGGTGCATATCGACACCCGCATCGGATAAGGTTGTAACCTTAATTCAGTAACTTGTCAGAATATGCAAAAAGTGATAACTTTGTGATTGAACTATTTGTTTGTAAAAAAGTATGAGATTTGCTAAAGAAGGAGTATATGCGTCAATTAAATATGGTTAAATACTTTATTTTAATACATGTGTATCTCAAAATAAACTGTTAGATGCAAAGATAGCAACAGTTACATCCCACGGTTTTGGACAACTTTAACAGTAACAAGGTTGTATCTAGCAAGTTACTACCTTGTCCGTATTGAAAGGTACCTACCTACCTACTTATAATGGAAGTAAGTAATTGTAATGTAAAACATAATTTAGATAAAACACATAAGTAAATGTTAATATATTTTTACTGACATAACCACTAAATCTTGTTAAACTATTTTAAACTGTACAGTCTTCTAAATGAGTTAAATGTAACTCAATTATTACACATTTTTAAAATAATTAACATAAGAATTTATTTTTGTTTCATAAAATTTAAACTGAAACAACATAGTTATTAAGTAATATTTAAAAAAATATTATTATTAAACTTAAATACTTCGTGTAACATTCGGTACAAGTTACTCGTCCTCTAAAAAACAAAACACAATAAAAACAACACTTCCTGGCTTGATATTATTCCGAATCATCTGCATCATCCTTTTGGTTAGATGTATGTGGTTTAAGTTCTTGTAATAATTATGATATTGAACGTGGATGGCATTTGTATTACATAATGCTGGCGTGCATTGTGTGGGTGTTGTGTGGGCGTGTATGGGTGGCGGCACGAGTCGAGGCAAAAAAAATGAAGTGTGTAAGGTAGGGTTTAATTTAATGGACTGTTACTGGGATGTATCCGGCTCGTAAAGGATCATAAATGTTACGGCGAAAAGCGTTCGCCGTAACAGCGGCGAAATAAGGGTTAGGCAGGAGATATAAGGGAATATCTGGGGCTTACTTGGTTCGGGCTGGAGCTGGTTGGAGCTGAAGGCAGCTGGCGCTCTAGGCGCGGGTCGCAGGCTTGAAGGCAGCAACACACAACACAGTTCACTCCACTGGGCACTGATCGGAGGCGTTTTAAGGGTAGTTGGGCTGGTAAACACAGCGCTCTGAAGTCACATACACTGAACACGTGGTTGTTCACGGGCTGAGTTCTTGCACGGGCGCGCGCGTGGATTCTCTTTGAAGGCTCGGAGCACACTGCTGTTGCCCAGCGCCGTTGGCGCGGGCGAATACTTCGTCTAGTATAATTGTCACCTCGCTGTGATTGGCCGATCATTCGTTGCACATTCGTTGCACCAATATGCACCTTAATTGACCGGCGCAGAGACGGTTATCAGTCGCGCTGTGGCGCGAACAGCCTGCATAAATGCCGTTTCACGCCCCGCTTAAAAGACTCGGGACTGTAGGAGCTGAGAAACACATGAGCCGGATGGAAAGAAGATGGAAAGAATTTCAAAGCCGAATGGTCCTACAGAGGAACGACTTGCCAATTTTTTTGGTACGAGTACTGATAGTCAGTACAGTATGATGGTGGTTCCTAAGACCAGCACGTGTAGTCCGGGAGAGGAAAGGAGAGGGCGGGATAAGATCAAAAAGTTCTTCAGAACACTCTCCGTAGTAATTCCGGTAGAAGACACTGAGAGAAGCAATGTCTCTACGCAGCTGGAGGTCCTCAAGGGAGGCTGTAACCTCAGCATCTCCAATAATGCGTAACGCTCGCCTTTGCAGTCCATCAAGTGCATCGAGGAGGTATTAAGCGGAGCCATTCCATAGATGAGAACAATACTCCATACTCGATCGCACTCAGGTGCGATTGTACAGCAAATAGCGCTGCTCGGGAGTAAAAAAACCGCCTCATCTTATTAAGAATACCCAACTTCCGGAAGGCAGTTAAAATAGCACTCTCGATATAGCATTTCGGATTCAGTTCCTGACCGATGTCCATGCCAAGAATGCTGAGGTTCACCGAAATGGGTAACGGAGAGTTCTGAAGAGAGGGAGGAATAAGGAAGGGAGTTACCGTGGACGAGAATGCACAAACCTGGGTTTTGCTAGCATCAAACTCGACCAGGTTTTTTGATCCCCACTTAGAGACACGATCGAGAGTCAGATTCAGTTTGGCAACCAGTTCTTGCCTTTTCACCGTGATATCGGCTTGCTTTACCGCTGGATATCCCAATTACCGCATATTATTATGTTTTATTTTAATATAATATATAAAAAAATGATACAACAAAATAACAATAAGGATATAAAATCAAACATTAATGTTAGTAAATCTGGAATGATGCCTACTTATTATAATTTTTGAGTAAAAAATTGCAGGAAAAAAAACAAAACGAAAAAATCATTAAAATACCATTATATTATAAATGTTCCCGCCAAAGCCGGGACGCACATTCAAATGTTGACTCAGCGGTTGTTGACGACCGCGTCCGCCTATCTGCCGCGGCGCCACCGTTGCGCGACCCGCGGCCGCTCGCTTCGTGAGCCGCCGGCGGCACTCGGCAAGCTAGCTAGCTACCGCGCACGCAACAGCCTGACCGAAAAGGTTTATAGTGACTCCTGAACCTAAAGTGAAGAGAACGCCTGAATGCCTATTGTGTAGTGTAGTGACTGTGCGCCAGGAAACCAACCTACCTCGCCGCCCGTGGTCAGCTCGTCTCCCGGTTCCAGCGACCTCGTCAAGCCTGCTCCCGGTAAGTTCCTTTCTACCTCCCGCCTAACCTTCTTTACTCTGCTGTATCTGGCGGTGTCTTCTGACCCGCGAATACATTTTGGTCATCTTCGAACCGGTAATATTAAATACCGGCGACCTTCCCGTAACCAGAACCTAACTTTCTTTTAATTTTCAATTTTAATAGAGTCCGCTAAAGATAATTATTTCCGCCCATATTCTTATTCTATTTCTAAATCTTATATCTAATTCGTGCCATCATTTCTAAATTCATTTGTTCACGTAACTTTACCCTGCCCCAATAAAAATTTCGTCAGGTAGTCTTGAATCATTTGTGAGGATTGCGACTACGCTATATACAAGATTATTTTAACGCAATTATTTCTGCATGTTGTTTTGATATTGATCTCGTGTATGCATCCGATTGTCTGATCACAGACCTACACGATCGTTGTCTAATGATACATTGTTCGGTAACTTAGTAGTTAAATTATTACGTTACGTATGGTATTAAAACGAGAGATGGTTTCCCGTTTTATTTTTTAATGAATTTTTTATATTCGTGTCGTGTTAAATCGGCTCAGATCTCGTGCATGCTCACCACGCGTGCCAAGTAGCGTGCTTTATTTTTTCGCTCGTGTTAATTTTGTATATTTATTTGTTTTTTATTTGCCTTGGCAATCGGCTCATTCTTGTGCGTGCTCACCACAAGAGCATAGTACTTTTACACACGTTTGCCCACTTGTGGGACACAGAAAGAGTGTCCCAATTTTTTTATTTAAGTTTTTATTATTCGTTCATTTTTATTTTTTTTGCGACCGACTCATTCTTCGCGCTAGTGTCCGCTACAGGTCTGCCCGACTGTGAGCGCCTTGCCCAATAGTGGGCTACGGATAACGTGAATTTTTTTTTTGTTGTTTTGTTTGTTTTTTGTTTTGCGGTCGGCTAATATTACGTACGCGCGTTCAATAACAGACATACACATACACATGCGTTTGCCCACCCGTGGGCCATATACAAAGCGTCCCAACTTAGTTTTGCTTTCTATATTGTTGCGTTAATTTTGGCCCATTTGCCATTACATTAGTAAACAAATACGTCCAGCCCAACTATAGAATATATACAGGGTGTTGTCCTTTTTACTGCCTTTAAATTTGTTTATTTTTTTTTATTTTTTTTTTATTAGTTTTTGTCTTCTTTCATTCATCGCGATGCCGACCAAGTCACAAGCCGCGATATTTAGGGAGGCCGCCAAAGCTATACACCAGCTCCTAGAAGTGGGATCAAGGATCATTGCTGGCGACACCAAACATTCCAGAAAGGAATTCAACGTGCGTTTCGCACAGATACAGGGCGTGAAGGACAAGCTGGACTCAGTGTACTACAGCATTCTCAACGAGGAGAACTTGGACGAGGGGGTTGAGAGGACATACACTGAGAACCACACAAAGGCCTCCGGGGCGTACCTGGGGATACTTATGGCTAGGGATGAAATCTCACCCTCTTCCACGTCATCCCCAACCCATAGCGCTCAGCCCAGTTTCGGCGTCAATACGCCTACAGCCGACCTCCCCAAGATAGCGCTGCCCAGGTTAAGCTCAAAAGTGGAGGACTGGCCTTTATTGCACTATTCAGGAGTTTGACTGACGACATGGCGACCTTGTCGGAAGCAGTCAAGCTCCACTATCTCTTCTCAAGCCTCAGCGGTGAGGCATTAAGCATGGTGTCCCACCTAAAGGTCACCAATGAAAATTTTGCCGTGGCCATGGACATCCTCACCAAGCGGTACGAGAACCGCCGGGTTCTCATTGATAGTTTTGTGGACATCATCCTGGGGCTGCCAAGCATCCATACGCGCTCGAACATCCGCACACTTTTCCTCACGCCGCTCATATCGATTACGTGTTTGTGTCAATAGTGGTGCGGAAGCTCAAGGGCGAGCTTCGCACGCTATTTGAACGCAGGCACGGGTCTAGTAACACCCTGCCCACGTTAACGGACCTTATCTCCTACCTCGAGGAGCACGCGCGCTGTGTGGAGACAGAGTTCTCCAACATAGCCATGGCTCAACCCATTTAGCCCCAGCCCGGCCCTTCTCGTAGCCGCGCGCCTCTTCAGTTGCCCCATCGCACTTATGCTCAGATGGCTCAGCAACAACCCGACCATTACCGTGGCCGTTCCTCAGCTCCATCGCCTCACCGCGCCTATGATCAGCCTACTCACCAACCGTCCCGCCCAGCGCAGCAAATGCGTCACCGCCCATCCACCTCCCCGGCTCGCAGTCAGCCCTTCCCCGTCTACTCGGCCTTCCAGCAAAGCTGCGCTCCTCATCATCGTCCTCGTCCTCTTCGTCACGCTCGACGTCCTACTGTGCCTATTGTGCCACTAGGGGACATACGCTCATGACGTGCAGATGGTACAATGCCTAGCCAACACAGGGCCGTTGGGACTTTGTACAGGCACGCGAGCGCTGCCAGCGTTGTCTCGGCCGTCACTACGAGAGCGAGTGCAGGTCAAGGGGGGCATGCAATGACTGTGGGAGCTCCAACCACCACACGTCCCTACATCGACCAGACGACCCAACGCACTCAGCTCATTCGTCTGTACATATACCCCCACCACAGCTAAGAGAGCACTCGAGGGAGCGTCACAGAAACAGCAGGCGGCACGAACCCGCACATGCTAAACAGGTGCAACCCAGCTCTGCTCACAGAGCCAGCCCGCCCAGGTCTGGTTCGCCAGGTAGTCCCCGCGAACGCCGCCAGCAATTATGACTCCCAACTATCACGGAGCACCCTAGCGAAGAGGCAGAACAAGACCATGCCCATTCAGACCATGCCCATTTAGCCCATGTCCCATTAGCCCATGCCCAGTCAACCCATGCCCACACAGCTGATACATACTCAGCTCATACAATCTCAGCTGATACTCAATCAGCTCACTCACCTTCTGTGCCCACTGGCACACCCGCCCAGGTCTGGTTCGCCAGGTAGTCCCCGCGAACGCCGCCAGCAATTATGACTCCCAACTATCACGGAGCACCCTAGCGAAGAGGCAGAACAAGACCATGCCCATTCAGACCATGCCCATTTAGCCCATGTCCCATTAGCCCATGCCCAGTCAACCCATGCCCACACAGCTGATACATACTCAGCTCATACAATCTCAGCTGATACTCAATCAGCTCACTCACCTTCTGTGCCCACTGGCACACCCATTTTGTTGCCAACCGTCTCACTAAGATTCGCTGACGTACATGGCCATCTTCACACAGCCAGAGCTTTATTGGACTGTGGCAGTATGCTGACATTAATAACGTCACGCATGGCACGACTTTTGAACCTGCCATCAAAACCCACTTCTTTAAAAATTACAGGAGTTGGGAATCAGCACAAACATGAGTCAAAATCGGCAATAACAATAGTATGCCGACCCACTCACAATGATACTTCTACAATCACTGCCACAGCTCACATTTTAAAAACGTCACTGGCTACCTTCCCTTAGAGAAGGTACCAAACATTTCCCACGTACTAGGCCAGCCACCCGTGCCATTGGCTGACCAGCTTTACCACACACCAGCCCCGATCGACCTCTTATTGGGGTCGGACGTTCTTGGCCAGGTGTTGGACGGGACTAAGGTCTCGTTGGGCCCGGGCAAGCCCATAGCCTTCGGCACGATTTTCGACTTCGCGTTGATAGGACCCATTGAGGACTTGTATGCGCAGCCGGCGCAGCAGGTTAACTCAGCTCACGTCGTTAGCTCACAACCAGACTCAGCTGAATCAGCCCAGGACATACGTCAGAGTCTGGAAAGGTTCTGGGAGTCTGAGGAGCCCCTCCCTCAATCTCACACTCATAATGATTCCCTGGAGGAACAATGCGAGGAAATCTTCCGCTCTACCACTACACGCGATCCCTCAGGCAGATATACGGTCGCTCTGCCCTTTCTAAAGGACGCCCCTCAACTAGGTAAAACTCACCCTATAGCATTACGCAGATTACTCAATATTGAGAAGAAGCTAATGGCAAACCCGTCTCTGCGTTCTAAATACGTTGACTTTATGGCCGAATACATCGACTTAGGGCACATGGCTCCCTGTCACCCAAATACATTCGCCCATAAACCTCACTTCTACATCCCTCACCATGGCGTATTTAAGTCAGGGTCGGACAAGCTGCGCATTATTTTTGATGGTAGCTGCAAAAGCTCCAATGGTGTCAGCATAAATGAATTCCTACACACAGGCCCCGCCCTTCAACAGGACATTGTGGACATCATCATGTCCTTCAGAACGCATCCAGTCGTTTTCAGCACTGACATCCAGAGGATGTTCAGAAATGTGCTGGCTGCCACAGACCAGAGACGGTATCAGCTGATACTATGGCGGTCCTCACCAGATCACCCTCTGCTCACCTACGCCCTCAATACAGTCACGTACGGCTTAAGATCAAGCCCATACCATGCAATCCGCACTCTGCTTCAGCTGGCTGATGATGAAGGCCATCGCTACCCTGGAGCCGCTCAGGTTCTTCGCAAGTCTATCTTCGTTGATGACATCTTGTGTGGTCATGACACAGTTGAATCCGCCCAAGCACTCCAGGACGAGTTGATAAGTCTGCTAGACCTAGGCGGCTTTCAGCTCAGTAAGTGGACATCTAACTCGCCTAAGCTGCTCGAGAGATTCCCCGACAACCAATGCGACATGCCCAAGGACTTCGACATGAACCCAGAGTCCACGTCCATTAAGGTCTTGGGTATACAGTGGAGCCCTCAGTCAGACGAGTTCACCTACCGCATCTCTCTGCCCCCCATCACACATGTCACAAAGCGGTCTATTTTAAGCACCGTAGCCTCACTTTATGACCCAAACGGCTGGGTTTCTCCCGTTATCTTCCGCGCAAAGCTGCTGCTTTAGCAATTGTGGCTACTGAAGCTGGAATGGGATGAGCCCACTCTCTCTGAAGTACAAACGGAGTGGCACCACATCTCAGAGGATCTGCCGCTGTTGTCTAGCATTCACTTCCCCCGGCACATTTGTGCAAACAAAGGCTCAGCTGCATACTCGCTTCACGGGTTTGCAGATGCCTCTGAAGCCGGGTTTGCCGCCGTTGTTTACCTCCATGAGCTCGATGCCTCCGGAGATACTTTGGTACACTTGATTGTCGTCGAGTCGCACCAATCAAGAATCGCCTCACAATCCCCAAGTTAGAGTTGTCGGCCGCCACTCTACTCTCCCAGATCATGATCCGTGTGTCAGTTCAGTTATCGGCCCATATCAGTATACAACAACACATATGTTGGTCAGACAGTACGATAGTCCTGGCCTGGCTCAATACACCGCCTCACCGTCTTCAACCCTTTGAAGCCAACAGGGTAGTCAAAATCAGCTCAGGCTCGCCAGAATGTACCTGGCGACACGTACCTTCCGAGCTCAACACGGCAGATTGCGCAAGCAGAGGGATGTCTGCGCAATCCCTATCAGCCCACGACCTATGGTGGTCTCCCACGTGGCTTGGACAGCCTTGTGAGTCTTGGCCTGCGATGCCCTTAGCTCTGGGCCATCACGCCCTGCCCGGCCTTAAGCCCAAACACGTCCCGTCACTGGTCACAGTGCCCGGTCTTGACTTTGACCTGCTCACTCAGTTCAGTTCACTAGACAAGCTCGTCGGAGTGACAGCTTGTCTAAAACGCTTTCTGCACAACTGCAGACACCACCCAGATTCGCGACGCTCAGGCCCCTTGTACGTCAGTTTTTTTTTTTTTTATACTAAGCCCGGCAAATGACCCCACTCCACCTGATGTTAAGTGGAAATGAGGTCCAGGCGCGAGGACAACTGGTGCAGCGTAAGAGACGTAGCATCAGTCATCCTCACTCTGCCGGCCCACAAAGTGCTTCTTCACGCCTCGTTTGAAGGACCCTATGTCATAGGTAGGAGGGAATACGTGTGCTGGTAGACTATTCCATCTTTTGGTAGTGCGGCAAAGAAACGAGTCACCAAATTTCTTTGTGCGAGATGGAATGTTAGAGACTGTAAATTGGTGACTCCGCAGAGCAGCACGCGTACTCCTATGGAGGAAGGGAGAAGGAGGGATGAGGTCAAAGAGTTCTTCAGAGCACTCGCCATGGTTTAAACGGTAAAAGACGCTGAGTGACGCAATATCTCTACGCAATTGCAAAGGCTCGAGAGTTTTAGTGACCTCTGCATTGCCGATAATGCGCACAGCGCGGCGCTGCAATCTGTCCAAGGCATCGAGAAGGTACTTTGCGGAGCCGTCCCAAAGGTGAGAGCAATACTCCACGCAAGACCGCACCTGTGTCTTGTATAATAGACACAACTGATCAGGCGTGAAGAATCGCCGCACCTTGTTCAGGACACCGAGTTTACGTGAGGCATTTTTAATCACGGTTTCGATGTAGTCCTTTTGGTTCAGATCGCAGCGTATATCCATACCGAGCATGTTAATACTGCTCTGCAGGCCTAGAGATGTACCCTGAAGAGAGGGAAGGGGAAGGAATGGCGACTTTTTCGCTGTGAACGCGCACACCTGTGTTTTCTTGGCATTGAACTCCACCAGATTATCGGAGCCCCATCTAGAAATGAGGTCCAACACCCGATCGAGCTCAATGACAAGATTTGCTCGCTTCATTTCGGTGTCTACCCGCCCAGCCGTTGGGTGCCCGTTATATCCCCCATGCACTGTGCTATCATCTGCATAGCAATGAATGTTTCCAAGAGGAAGCATGTCATTGATATGCAGAAGGAACAGCGTGGGGGATAGAACGGAGCCTTGAGGAACACCAGCGTTCACTGACATGAACCGCGAAGCGCATCCATCCGAAAGGACACGGATTCTACGCTCATGCAGGAAGCTGGCAATCCAGGTACAGAACTGAGCGGGCAAACCGTATGCCGGGAGCTTGGACAGAAGAGCTTTGTGCCAGACCCGATCAAAAGCCTTGGCTATGTCAAGGCTAACTGCCAGTGACTCGCCTCGCTTGTCAATAGCCTCACCCCAGAGATGTGTGATGTACGCTAGAAGATCACCCGTTGACCGTTTTGGCCGAAACCCATATTGACGATCGTGAATTAGGGAGTGATCTTCTAGGTATCGAATAAGCTGTTTGTTCAATATTCGTTCTAGGATCTTACACAACACTGAAGTTACGGCTATAGGGCGGTAATTAGTCGGATCTGACCGATCTCCTTTTTTAGGGATCGGTTGCACATTAGCTTCTATCCAAGATTCCGGCACACAACCCGAAGAGAGCGAGAGAGGCCCTACTTTACTGGGTGCGCAGTGTTCAGCACAATGAGTTTGCAGACTACATCCACCGCCTTCAAACTGGCAAAATCTGCTCCGTCGGACTCCAGCGGCTGTCACCTCTCATTAAAGATGAGCTCCTTAGAGTTGGTGGACGACTGTCTCATGCGTCTATCCGATATGACGCGCAGCATCCGCTCATACTTCCCAGCTCTAGCCCACTTGTAGACCTCATCATTGACCACTACCACAAATTACACTGCCACCCTGGCGCTGACACCTTACACGCAATCCTACGCCAACAATTTTGGATATTGTCCGCGCGCCGTAATTATTAGACACCGAGTCTTTAAATGCATTAGATGCTTTCGATGCCGGGCCCAGCCGCAAGCGCCCTTCATGGCCGACCTGCCAGCCGATAGAGTTACGCCTCAGCCAGTATTTAGTCAAGTCACGACCGATTTTGCCGGCCTATTCCTCGTTAAATCTAGTACCCTACGTAATGTTAAACTCTTAAAAGCGTACTTTTGTATATTCGTGTGCCTCTCCACTAAGGCGGTTCATTTGGAACCGGTCTCGGACCTCAGCACGGAAGCGTTCCTCGCGGCATTACAGCGTTTTATAGCACGCCGCGATGCCCCGGTTCTCATCCGCTCGGACTGCGGTACAAATTATGTAGGCGCTAGAAATCAGCTCATCGAAGTACAAAACTTTCTTGCCTTGAATAATGACACGATTGCGCACAAGCTCGCTGGTCAGCACATTACTTGGTTGTTGAACGTCCCTAAGGGACTGTTGCCGACTAAATACTTTTCAGTAGTTTGTATTTTTTATTATCTTTTTCGGTTGGACATAAGGTTTGTCAATTTCTGTTCGGTGCTGACGTCTTGGTTGGTATGTTTGATTTTGTTATTATTTCCTGTTTTTTATTATATTTTATCAATACACGCTTTACTTTGCACATAATAATACAGTCCACATTATTTCCTCTCCCCTCCTTAACAGGGACCATGGTTCGGTGCGTTACATGAGATCAACGTAAAATCAACAAAGCAACTTTTATATCGCGTCATTGGCGAACTACACCTCACATTCGAGGAATTCTCCACACTTTTAGCTCAAATCGAAGCGGTCCTTAACTCTAGACCTCTCTGCCCACTTTCGTCTGATCCTTCAGACTTTGAGCCGCTTACAGCCGGACATTTCCTTATAGGCCGCCCACTAACGGCCCTTCCCGAACTATCCGTGGAAGATAGGCCGATCTCCACACGTAGGCGATTCCAGATGGTACAGGCCCTTTCCCAGCGCTTCTGGACGCTGTGGACCAGTCCTACCTTCATACCCTCCAAACCCGCTTCAAATGGTTGTCCCCATCCTCCCCTCCCCGAGTTGGCGAGCTCGTCCTCATCAAGGAGGACAACCTGCCTGCCCTCCAATGGAGACTGGGGCGCATTGCTCGCACCCTGCCTGGGAAAGATGGCGTCGTGCGGGTGGTAGACCTGGACACCGCGAATGGACATCTTCGGAGGCCTGTATTTCGAATCGCCAGGCTCCCATTGGATGAGCCCACCCTGGGCCCCGGAGGATGTTCCCGCCAAAGCCGGGACACCCATTCAAATGTTGACTCAGCGGTTGTTGACGACCGCGTCCGCCTATCTGCCGCGGCGCCACCGCTGCGCGTCCCGCGGCTGCTCGCTTCGTGAGCCGCCGGCGGCACTCGGCAAGCTAGCTAGCTACCGCGCACGCAACAGCCTGACCGAAAAGGTTTATAGTGACTCCTGAACCTAAAGTGAAGAGAACGCCTGAATGCCTATTGTGTAGTGTAGTGACTGTGCGCCAGGAAACCAACCTACCTCGCCGCCCGTGGTCAGCTCGTCTCCCGGTTCCAGCGACCTCGTCAAGCCTGCTCCCGGTAAGTTCCTTTCTACCTCCCGCCTAACCTTCTTTACTCTGCTGTATCTGGCGGTGTCTTCTGACCCGCGAATACAATATACGATTAGATGTGTTCTTAAAAAAAGAATAAATACTTTCCATATCGTAAAGGTTTTCACAAATCTTCGCAATCGAATCTAAAATAATCAACATAAAACAAAAAAAAATCAGAACATTCATTGTAAATTTAATAAAAAAAAGATGTAAAATGTAGCTATAGGTAACATGTTCTTAATTGAATGTCAGGACTGCAGTAGGCGTTTCGAACCGACATACTATCGAACGAAAAAATTACCGAACTAATGAGCGATCGCTGTAGAGTTTTTCGTAACAGGATTTTTCGCACAAACTTTACATCGCACCAATAAAGCATTGTTGAAATAAAACATCATACAACTAAATTATCGACACAAAGTGTTCGATGTAATAAAAATCGAATCATCAACTTTTGAAATCAAGTAGGGAACCCCTGTAGAACTTTGCCTGGAGAAATTAAGTCCATATATTTTAAACTGTCCTCCGTTACTGTTATAAACAAAACATTGGCAAATAATGACAATGATAACGGTTCGAACGTTTCTTATTTGCTGATTTGGAAAGTCTTTTATTTTTAAAACATTTTGATTATTTTTAATTGTGAACGTTACATTTTTTCTTTGTAAAATGCTTTTAACTCATTTATGAACAATGTCAATAATATTAAGAAAATAAATACACTTCTGTACTCAATACTATTTGTATTTCGTTATAACATACCTAAGAACTTGGGGTTGAATATGAACAAAAAAAACATGACCTTAGTACTGAAGTCCACATTCAACCCTTAGGAGTTGATTAAGGACAATATTTAGGGCTTGAATACAGACTAACGAGTAGGCATTTTCATCGGAGGTTTAAACTTTTGGGGGTTGAATATGGACTAAACGCGTCGCTCTATACTGTTGGATGTATGTGCAGTCTTTAGTCCGTTAGTCGCCTTTTACGACACCCAAGGGAAGAGGGTTTAGTACCGCTAGCTCCAAATGCATAGTTCTCGAAATTTTAAAACTCCATACAGTTACTCCATACAGTTCAACTTATGATCCACCAACTCCAAAATCAGTTTTTTCTTGTACTACCAACTTCAAACGATTTTATTTATTTGTGTAAGAGAGGGGGTGGTATGTACTATTTTTTCACGGTTACTATGGCCAAAGTCACGTAAAGCGGTTGGTCCTGGTTGTCGTCGTAAGATGGTAGTCGTTAAACCCACCAGATGGTATTGGGCCAGCGTGGTGGGTTATTTTGTTTTAATCTAAGGTTATGGCCCAATTTCCCCAAGCGCTGGTATCTATGCGAAGGCCTGTGCCCAGCAGTAGGTTACAGTACGTTTATAGGCTGATGATTTTATTTTATTATTTCGGTACAACAAACAGTTACAACATATTATTAAAGTAAAAATAAAATCTTATAAATCTGGTATAATACACCATATTGTCAAACACAACATTGTAACCCGCGACATTATCCACTTACACTCAGCGGCACGGAAAGTGGCCCAAACGTAAACAATGCGATAAGAAGTAAATAAGTCGTCGTATCTTATAACTTTGTATGACCATTTATCAGTACAATCGTTTTAGTCATTTTAAGAGGGTAGTTACAAAAACATGGTCGTTATTTATCCTTTGTGACACTTGAAACGCATTTCTGTAATATGACTCAAACAGAAAGGTTAAATTCAAAAATGTTGTTGCAGTTAATATTGTTTCTTTTGTTTTTAAATTAGTCTTTTGTTATGTTCCTTTGCAGAATCATATCACAATGTCTATTACTCCAGCCCAAGTCTCTCAAGCTGTATTGCTTAGGAATCAAGGGAAAACACAACGGGATATGGCTGAGATTTTAAATGTACCGCGTACAAATCTGAGATATGAATTGTCAAGGTACGATCAGACCGGGCTCTATATCAGAGGGCCAGGAATTGGTGAATTCCTTCAATTATGCTTTTATTAATCCAGTCCTCTTTTAGTAAATTTAGATTTGTTTCTTTAATGGTATTGTTCTTTTTAATATTAAGCTTCACAAAGTGTTCTAAATTTTCATAGGAGCAGTTTTTATCTTCATAGTTTGCTTCTTCAATACTTTTGCAAAGTTCATTGTAATTAATAGCTGTATATATCTGTCGCTGCTTCAATCTGTGATGTTGTTTGAGTAGCTCAACTGTAATCTGTTTGTGATCAGACATAGGCGAGTCTATTAAAGTAAAGTTAAAGGTGTTATCAGTAAGATTAGAGCAGACATGGTCCAAAATGGATCGTTTTGAGGCTGTTTCTCTAGTACAGTTGTCATTATCAATTTTATTTAATATACTATAACCTGCTTCTTGCAGCAAAGTCATATAATTTGTAGTGTCGTTCTCAGTCGTTAGGAGATAAATGTTAAAGATTTTGCATTCTTCTTGTCTGGTTTGTAGATAGCTCCTACGTGAAGTGCAAAACTGTGTACATAAGTCCAAAGAAAATATATATTGTTCTCACACTTCTCCTCTGTCACTTCAAATTTTAAACTGTTGTGAATATATATAGATACACCTCCTCCAATTTTGTTCTTTCTTATGTTGTATTTGTGTGTGTAATTTGGGATGTAAAAAGAGTTTGCCTCAGATGCCGTTCTGAACCAAGTCTCGGTTAATATTACGAAGTGCACTGTGCTATTTATTGATTTGAGTATGCATTTTAACTCATCGAATTTTCCAGCCTTCCGGATACTGCGAACATTAGCATAAAAGAATTTTAAAGACGAATTTTGTGTGTATATAGATTTGTAATCATATTTAATAAAATGATTGTTTTCATTCGTAACTTGTGTATTTAAGAATCGTGTTTTGACTGAGCCTTAACTATTTGAGGTAAGCCCTTTATGTATTTCATTGTAAGTCCAGATTCGCCTCCCTGCTCTCGGCGCTTTCTTTCAGCCTGTTGGCTCTTTAGGTGTAATTTCTGACTTGGCGTTCGATCAGCGTATAATCGCAGACCATCGTTTAGTTTCTGCTTATTACGTAGAAGACATTTGACGGGATCTGCAGAATCAAAGAATATTTTCAAGGGGCGGTTTTTATCGATGCTATTTTTTCCCAGTCTTACAGTCTTTAGTGGCTTTGGACAGTCTGGGTATATTGATTTAAAAGCATTTAAAGACTTGTTTGTCATGTTGTTGTCTTATACTAGCATCCGTGTTGGTCAGTTCGACGACACCCACAAGTAGTATGTTTCTCATGCGTTCATGACGGTCATGAAATGCACGTAAAACATCCTCATTTGTAGCTAAGGTTTCAGGGATTTTTTTTTTTTTTTATTTGGGTAAAAAAACAATGTTGAATACAATGTTGCTTAGAATATTAGATAATAAATAGTATTAATTTCAACACCAGCATCATTTACCACAACTTAGATTTACATTTTAGACGTTGAGAGTGATATTAATTACTGCAAAACAAACTGAGTACCTATCTAAACGTGCTTAACATATATCATTGGGACTATAACAAACATATATTATATTTTACGAAAACATTTAAATATACAAATGAGAATACCTACACTCGCAAAAAAAAGAAAAAAAGACATTTTTTTTTTATTATAGTATCAGTAAGTAGTACACAGGTAGTTAAAGAGTACCTATACATTAACATTTAAAAAACGTAAATACATAACATGGGCATTTAAAAACTACTTAATTAATTAATTGAAACATAACTAAGAATAACTACTGCGCAATGTTTCCAGCAATATTTTTTTATACTTAAAAGTAACACTGTAACACAATCTGTTCACAAGGGGTATGCAATCGTATCGGTTATGGCATATGTCATATAACATCATTGCCTCGAGTTGCTTACGTCTGTCCTCAAGTTGAAGAATTTTGTATTTATTTAATAGTTGTTTATAGGGCAATCGATTGTGAAAGCATCTGTAGTGCATTGAACGTAGAAATTTCTTTTGTACCATTTCCAGACTCTCGATATATTTCTTATAAAAAGGGTTCCAAATGGGCACGGCATATTCTAGTTGAGATCTGACTACGGCGTTATAGAGGCTTAAAAATGTATTGGGTTGTGTGAATTTTTTACTAGATCTCATAACAAATCCGTACATTTTAAAAGACTTATTTATTATATTATCTACATGTAAATCAAGATGCAGTTTGCTGTCTAACGTTATACCTAAGTCTCTAATGTATTGCACATTTTCAACATTGTCACCAGTGAGTTTGTAAGTACAATTTCTAATTAGCCGCTTTTTAGTGAAAGTTATTGATTTACACTTATTTATGCTAAGACAAAGTTTATTTACAGCACAATAGGCAGAGAAGCGATCGAGGTCGGCCTGAAATTTAATGTGATCATCACTGTTGTCTATTATGTGGAAGATTTTTAGGTCATCTGCGTACAATAAAAAATCGCAAAAGTGAAAGCAGCTAGATATGTCATTGATAAATAGAATAAACAAAAGTGGGCCTAATATTGAGCCTTGTGGGACACCAGAACTTATTGGTACAAAATCGGATTCGTAGCCACTTAGAACAACTTTCTGTGTACGGTTAGTTATGTATGATTTAAACCAACGCCAGAGGTTCCCGCGAATGCCATTGTATGCGATTTTTCTAATAATATTTTATGGTCCACCCTGTCAAAAGCTTTTCGAAAGTCCGTGTAGACACTATCAATTTGCTTGTTACTATCTATACCTTCAAACACGTACGATGTATATATCAGTAAATTGGTTGTGGTAGATCGACGTTTTACAAAACCGTGTTGTTGCGGAATAATAATATTGTGCAATGGAGGGTATATTATATTGTGTACCAGCCTTTTGAAAAGCTTCGACAGGGTGGATAAGATGGATATAGGGCGATAATTTTCCACGTTTGATCTATTTCCGCTTTTAAAGATAGGAACAACACGCGCGGTCTTCCAGATCGTGGGAAAGGTACCCTCTCTTAAACACAGGTTATATAAAGAGCATATAGGTTGGTAGATTGTCACTGCAGTGGACCTAAAGAAAATCGGTGGTATGTTGTCTATTCCAGTGCCCTTAGAGATATCTAAGGTGCGGAGTTCCTCCAGCAGTTGCTTATCTGTGATGGATATATCACTGATGATCAGGTCAGATGTGTGATTATTATTTTGACATTGGCCGTCGTTTGTGTCACTGACAGTTGATGGCTCGAAAACCGACTGGAAAAAAGTGGAAAAGAGCCGACACATGTCTTCTGGCCTGTCAACAGTCAGGTCACCATACGTCATTCTGCCTGGGACATCAGCACTCATTTGTCTGTTTTTTACATACCTCCAGAAATGTTTTACATTATCCTGAATACTAGACTCCACCGATTTAATATAGTTACTGTAACATATACGCGACTCCTTTTTGAACCTCGTTCTGTACAGGGAGAAAGTTTTGAAGTCAGATAAGTTGCGGTATTTTTTCCATTTGATCCAGGCGCTGTTCTTATTTTTAAAAATATGGACTAAAGATGGGGTAAACCAAATGGGAAAGCGAGAAGACTTTATAGTTTTAGTTGGAATATTATTTTTTATAATACTATATATTTTTTCATAGAACAGTGAGACTGCACCTTCGGCATTAGTATTTGAGAATAAATCATCCCAGTTAATTTTGGACACATCTAGGTTTATGTTTTTATAGTCAGCTTTAAAATAATTAAATTGTATACTGGTTTTTTTGGGAATGTGTGAGAGATTAGTTTTATTTATTGGTAATAATCCATAAAAAGGAGGATGGTTTTCATCCGGTGGCACCAGCGATGGTGATACAATGGCTGTTGTGGAATCTACAATATTGGTAATAAATGGATCTAATATTCTATTTTTTAAGTTTCTGTGTGTATTTATCTGGTACCCATTCAAGGAAGATATTAGGTTAATAAAATGTTTATTAGATGAACAGTATGAACTATTGATTATGGGTTCCAAATAAGTCCCACAGTCTCGCCATTCTAAAGTGGGTAAGTTGTAATCGCCAACGATTACAAAATCATTGACATTTGTATCTTGCATTACACGCGAGATAACATCAAAATGTGGAATATAGATATCTGATCCTAAGTTTGGTGGAATATATGCCGCGCTTACCACGCAGCAATAATCCCGCGATCGCAACTCGACAATAACATGATCAATGAGCGGCGAGCGCGAGGATGCGGCGGCGGCGCGAGCGCACGTTGCGGCGGCGATCTCGCGACGTACCGCAACCAGCACGCCCCCGCCGTCGCACTTACCACTGCCCGCCCGGTCCCTATCACAACGAAATACTCGATACCGCGTATCTATAAATTCGCTGTCGGATATATCACCGTGCAGCCAGGTCTCTGTTAGAATAATAATATCGTAGGTATTAGCCAGGACATTCATGTATAATGTGTGCAGTTTTGTTCTTATTCCTCGACAGTTTTGATAGTAAACAGATAACATGCTTTTATTCACTTTGAGAAAATGCGATGTGTAAAAAATAGTAATAAAAGTGTATTAATGTGTAAATTGTAGGTACTTATAGCAGTCCTGGACTGGCCATATTGAGGTGTAATAAATGTTGTAGAGTAATTTAATTTATCATAATAGTTTAAATAAAATTGATTGAATAACAATGTGTAGGTAAGCTTTATATACGTTTGAGCCCAGCAGACTTCTATTCTGCACCAAAATGTATTTAGAACGCTGAGACAAAATGATTTAAAAAATGTTTTGCCATGTTTTAATGTCCTAGTAAGCCTTGGATATGTATATTTAAAATGATTATCATCAATAATAAGATTATAGTGCCTAGTATTTAATGTAGGTGATAAATAGTTAGAAAAGTATAAAGAAAACAGGTGTATCAATGTCCCACAAGTAAACAGCCGAAATTTTAACTCATATTTAAGAATCATATTCACAGTATATATTGTACAGGCTATACACTGCGCAGCAATCATCACTAGAGTAAACAAACAATATACACAGCATAAAATACTACAAAACCTATCACTTAATTTTTGCAATGTCCTCCACGCTCCGTATAGCGATGACCGGGGACGTATCCGATTTTCGTGCCAGAATTGTACCATGCTTAACCCAAACATATCGAAAAGCTTGCTTTTTCGCCATCTCCCTGGATTGCCGAAATAGCAGTTTGTTGTTAATTGTGAGGTGCTCGTTGACGTAAATAGTGGACGACAGCCCTGTTATGCATAGTTTGGTCGAATCCAGTCCCTTGGTCGATCGATAAGCCGAAATGACATTATCACGTAACATTCTGTTATTAAGTTTGACAATAACATTTTTCGGGCGATTGTTTTTCGGGTCTGCTTGAGGTACGCGATGAACTGCGACAATGTCGGGTGCGCGTACTGGGCATGCAATTACATCACCTAGTTTTTCTACTATAGACACAAGATTTTCATTGCGCCTTTCGGGCAAGTTGCAGATTTCGATATTGCATTGCCTGGCGTTTTGTTCCATGGCGGATATTTTATGTTCCAGCAATTGTATTTGCGACACCTGCTCAGCAGAGCACGACATTTTGTCTTCTACCGTCTTGAGGCGGATGTCAAAAGAATCTTGACGCTCCGCTAAGTAATTAAGCGATTTTTCCAGTTCACTAAGCCTAGTATTGGTCTCCTTTAAGGATTTGTTGATGTTTACGTTGTCTGCGCTAAGCTTCAACATGTTCGCATTAATTTCACTTAGTACACCTGATATTTTAGTCATCTCCTTAGAGACAGATGAACCAACCGCAATCGTAATACTTTCAATGATTTTAGCATCCCAAATTGACAATTGTTCATTAAATCTATCTTCAATGCTGGCCATGTCGTCGCAGTCCGGTTGTTTACGCTTGCGCGTGTTTATAGATGAGACATGCTCGCTGTCAACCGATGAAACTATGTTGGAGTCCGAAGGAAACTTGTTTGGTGGCGAGCGTTGTAAGGCCATTGTGTAGGTAGCTTCGGCGCCGTTCGGTGTCCCACCCAAGTGCGAGGGAGTTAAAAAATATGTATCTGTCCCTTTGCTCAGAGGTGAGGCATGAGGTATCCCCGCTGCGCTGCTGGATGGTTTGAGACTTATTAGACTTAATCAAGCATCTTCTTATCATCTTTTTCTAAGTTTGCAATCTTCTGTTATATTTCAGAGTTTTCACCTTTAATGCAAGACACATCTTTGTATATATTTTCATACTTCAACGATAGGTTTTCAGTAGCAATGTTTAGAGTTTTAATCTCGTCTTTTATTTAATTTAAATCTTGACGTATTTGGTTATTTTCTTTTTGATTCTTTGCGAAATCCTTGAAAAATGTCATTATTTCAGTACGGAATGAGTTTAACTCGGCCTTTATTTCAGATTCGAAATCTGGTGGTTTTCGCTTCCTCGTATTAATATGTTCGTCTTTCTTAATTAGAGATTGCAAGTCGGGGCTTGAGCTATTACCGCTACCACTCATGCTTAGTCCACTTTTTGGAGAGTGTTGTACGTTCATTTGGTTTTGGTATGGCACAGAACGCGTAGAGCGCAAAATATGTTTTATTACCAAGAGAAGTGATCACAGAATGAAACGGGCCCACCTGCAGCTGTGATGTCGTGTAGCAGTGTTGTCGTAGTCGATCGTAGCACGTCTTCGTAGCGGAGCGTTATAGATTGGGTATTGGGTTCGCTCGGTGTGGTTCGGCAAAACTCGGCCGGCTAGCCGGTGACGACACCGACGACGAGTATCTTGTCTTGATTCCAGCAACGTTATGTGAAGTAGGTCAGGGACAAAATAGATTAATCACTCACTACACCGCGGTAAATTTTTCGTTGCACTGTTTTAATACGGAATTTTAACGAAAAACCGTTTGTGTTACGTTTAAGTTCCTGATATTATCATTAGAGAGGTAGTAGATTCAAATAAGTAAGATCACTTTAGATATTTTTACAATACACATATACGGAGCTCGAGCGGAAACACAGCTGTATGGTGCGCGCACGCCAGATGGATTAGTAAATCTATACTGATTACAAGAAATATTTTAAATTTCTGTAAATGGTTAGTAAAGTTAGCCTTTTGTTTATCAACCGTTCTAGCACTTTAGATATGGAAGGCAGAATTGAGATGGGTCTATAATTACCAACACTGTCTCTGTCTCCAGCCTTATATATCGGCTTAATAAGGGCAGTTTTGAAACAATCTGGAAAAATTCCTTGACTAAAGCTTAGATTACAAATGTGTGTTATAGCAGGCACAATGGCGTGTAAAGCCATTTTGAGGACATTAACAGGTATGTTATCAATACCAACAGCATGACTGTTCTTTAGCTCTCTAATAGTATCGTAGACTTCATTACAATCAGTGTCTGCAAGGATAAAAGAGCCCATAGAACATTTTTCTGATCCAGAAGTGAGAGTAAGAGCACTGACTGTAATTGGAATCTTTTCGGCCATTTATTTTCCTATATTGGCAAAGTATTCGTTTATGGTATTAATCGATGCTACCGGATTACCTTTTAACTGCAGGAGGACACTGGGGTCGTCATGGTTTTTATTACCTATCTTAGCTATGTCTCTAATTGTATTCCATGTCTTTTATGAATTATTTCTAACATTGTCTAATCTATTTTTATTATATTCGCATTTTTAAATATAAGAAAACAAAGGCATATAAATAAGATAAAAAGTAAGAAAATTAGTAAAAGAGAGAAATGTTAAGGTGTCCAGATAAAAATTATTGCCCCTCCGCAAAAGCATAATACGGTAGTGATAAGAAAGTCCTCAACTATCCATGCTGAGAAAACAGCACTATTAAATTTAAAAAAAAATATTGTATAATACAGTCGTAAAAACGTTTACTCAATTTATTTAGTGGACCATTTAGTTATAGAACTAAATCGTTGTAGGAATAACGGTTACACAACGTTGTAGTTGTCTAATAACATCTATTCAACAGTTGTATAACCAAAAGTCGCATAGCACAGTTTTTATAAGACTAATTTGTTTGTTGGGCGGGTGCTTCTTATCAACATTCGCATCGTTCAACCGCCTCTGCGGTCTAGTGGCTAAGCCACCGGTTTCAGACCCAGAGGTCCCGAGTTCAATTCCCAGCGGGGGGTACATCTTAGTGTGCTCGGTTTGGTTGGTGGTAGGGCTGTTAAGTCCGCCTGGCTAGCTACCACCATCTTATCTAAGTCTGTCGCCATAACAACGATGTTTATAGCATTGTTGTGTTCCGACAGTTTGAGATAAGGTAGCCAGTTCCTCAGTGGTTGAGGATTCCGGGTGAAGCGCGCTTCCACCTTCGGCCTTATCGTCACTTATCATCAGGTGAGATGAAAGCCAAGCGCTTACCCGTTGCCGAATAAAAAATATAAAAAAAACATATTTTAAAGAAAGCTATAGAACATAAACAAACCCTAGTAGCACCTTATTAATTTGTTGGTAATAGAGGTAACTTCAACAAAACAAGCCTTATAATATGTTTAGAAAGTTTGGATAAGTTAATTGTAAAGAAAATTATATTGTTCACATTACCCTATTGTAGTAGTTTGCCACAGGAGGAAAATTCTATTAGATATAAGCTTAACCTGACATTACATTTATTTTGCAAAAACGACATAATGCATTTAATTGACACTATTAACTATGTAAGTAATTTTTATTTGACAAGAGATAGTAGTTATCTGCCAAATTATTCTAAGCGACAAATAGCTAGATCGCCATCTTCAAACGTCAGCCAAAAACTTGGCTAAACAAATTGCTTCTATTGAGCAATGTCATTGACATAGACGTCAGTATTGTTTCTACTGACATTCCAATTAATTATATAAATTAAATTAGAGGACACTCTTGCGAAATGTTTGTTAATAAAATGAAATTAAATGAATGTAAAAATAGCTTTAGCAGAAGCCCATGGCAATCATTAAATTTAAAAAAAGTACAATCTATGAATTTTATCCACCAGAACATCCAAGGAATGATGAGCAAAGATTTAGAGATTGAATTGTTCTTGAACTGTAATAAAATTGAAATTCTATGCATTACCGAACACTGGCTTAAGTCGAGGCAATACATGGTGGCTCCTTAAATATTGTTAATAAAAAGTTTAAATTAAAGGAACGCAAAGACATAGTGAGCCTCTCGGTTGAACGAACAATAGAAATAGCTTGTGTGGAGTTGGAGCAGTTTGTTGTATTAAGTGTATACAGACCTGCTTCAGCGTTATATGATTTTTATGAAAAAGTTATGGATGAGGCATTACGTAAGATCCTCAATGTAAGTAAAACAATAATTGTTTGAGGTGATTTAAATATAAATTTGTTAGAAAACTCCACACTATCAACTAAAATTAAAAACTTATTTCTATCATACAATTTGAATAATTTATTTTTGGAGCCAACAAGAATAACTGCCACTTCAGCTACCTGTATTGATAACATTAACATAATACCACTAGCTAAGCAAATTTTAAATAACCTGGACTCTGATCATTGTGGCCAAATGGTCAGTTTTTCACACCAGAGTAAGCAAGTGGTGAAAAAGAATATCACTGTTGTACCAAAAACTGCAGGTCTGCTGGAACGCTTTAAAATTAAATTATTTAGAATAAAATGACAACCCTAATGTCTTTTATAATGATTTCTTTAACACATATTGTTCAGAATTTAATAAATCTTTTGTTCCTAAAAAGATCTCGGTTAGTGATACTGTAACTTTTAATGAATGGGCTGCAATTGGTATTCATAAAAGTAGGAAATGCCTTTATGAACTTTATGGTGAACGCAACTATAACACCAGCGACGACTTCAAATTATATGTTAAAAATTATTCAAAAGTATTCAAAAGAGTATGCCGATTAGCCAAGGCAAACTATCTGAGTTCTTAGATTAAGAATAGTGTAGTATAAAATGTAACAACGTAGTAATAGTAGTACATGGAATATTATAAATAGTGAAAAAGGAAAGGTCAAAAGTCGTAATAATGATTACGATTTAAATTGTGATAATAAAACCTTGACTTCTGATGCTGACGTTGCTGCAGCATTTGAGAGGTTTTTTACTGATATTCCGGTTTCAACCACAAAAGTCTTGATTTCCTCCCCCATTGTAGGTGAATCTGTTTTGAAGGAGAATGTTAAAGATTGTGAAAGTTATTTCAGTTCTCAAAAAATTTGTGTTGGAGGCATAAGAAAAACATTTAACACTCAATAAAAAGAAAACTGCTGCTGATCTGTGGGGTGATTCTGTGGACGTCGCTAAATCAGTAATTATGACAATAGCTCCAGTTTTAGCTTGCATATTTAACGAATGCATTGACTGTGGTGTTTTTCCTGACCTCATGAAACATAGTAAAATAATTCCATTATTTAAATCAGGTAGCACTTCTGACCCCTCTAATTTAAGACCTATTTCTGTGCTACCAACATTTAGTAAAATTTTTGAAAAGTTGATGCTAGACCAAATGCAAATTTTATTAGACTTTAAACTATCGCGTTGCATTGCATTAAAACTATTTTAACGGGACGACGCCGCGCACGCCAGTTCGCTTGTGACCACGGCCGCAGCATCGCGGCCGAAACTTCAAGCAGTAAGTAGATATGTACTTACTTACAAAAATTAATCATGTTAGGTCCCGTTAAAATAGTTTAAATGCAAATTTTGTTTGTTTTTGACTGCTTTTATTTTGGTTTGGCAAAGGAATCGCGCTTGTTATGCCATTGCGCCACAGGGGAAACGCCGATGCAGCACCGACCCCATTTTTACCTAAATATTGTAATTGCGTCAATCGGCGACACGAGGCGCTGATTCGGCACAACGTGCGGCGGCAGGTCGCCGCCAATCATCGGAACCTTCCTGCGGTCACTTTGTTTCCTACATCGAACATTGTCAAACGCGTTTAATTATAATTTAATTGTAATTTCTATTTTTAATAAATTCATTTTGGGAAATTGGTTTTTTTTGCACCTTCCGCTGCAGCCGTTCGTAATTGGCGCAGTCGGTAGGATACTCGCGGTCGGTCTCGCGCTACAATCCAGAAGATTTTCGTATCGAGCCGCCCGAGTGGCTATCAAGTCGCGTCCCGAGTATCCAGAACCTACGGCGAGTTGCAGCGCAAGCGTATCCAGACATTGATGCAGCAAAGGTACCAAGAAGATGAAACTGTAAGTACATTTGAATCTTTCATGTGTTGCTTTCCTTAGCGTGTATCCTTTTATTTTTCCTAAGTGTGTAATTTTCCTTTCCAAAATTTTCCATCCAAGGCAATCGGGGTCCGATACCCCTAGGTTAGAGAGGCAAAGTAGGTTAGACGAACACAGAAATTTAAATCTGGCGTCCGGAGACTACACCTTGTCTCAATCAGGCGAAGAGTATTCAACTTCCTCGTTAAATCTTAAGATGTCTGATCCCATAGATGATATTTTTAAGTCTCTTAGGTTACTCCCAGAATTTGACGGTAACCCTAACGTGTTAACCCGTTTTATTCGACTATGCGATCAGCTCGTACTTAGTCATGTAAATTTAGAGCCCGGGCATGAGTTCGAAAATCAGGCTTTGTTAAATGGTATTTTAAATAAGGTTACAGGGCCAGCCGCCCGTCTTATTAATTCAAACGGAATTCCTAGCGATTGGCAAGGCATTAAGACCGCCTTGATAAATAACTTTGCCGATCAGCGCGATGAAACGGCACTGTATAATGATTTAGCATTGCAGTCGCAGGGACATGGTACTCCGCAAGAGTTCTATGAACGCTGTCAAACCCTTTTTAGCACGATAATGACATACGTAACATTACATGATTCGGTTCATACTACAATTGAGGCTAAACGTCAGCTGTACAAAAAACTAACTTTACAGTCCTATTTGCGCGGATTAAAAGAGCCGCTAGGTTCGCGTATTAGATGTATGCGTCCCCAATCTATAGAGCAGGCGTTAGAATTCGTGCAAGAGGAAATGAATATTTTATACTTGCAACAACGTAACGATCACGTACCGGATAGGAAATTAACATCTAATATGATAGCAAACCTTCCGTCCCATAAGCCTTCTTATTATAATCCACCAGTTTATATGTCACCTAATAAACCTTTTGCTTTTAACATGCCAGGCCCTTCACGACCTCACCCTATCCAAATGCCTCAACCTTTCCAACCCTGGAGGCCTAATCCAGTTCAACCTCAAAACAACCGTGGACCAACTAGAACGCAGCAGATGTTCAGAGCTTTACCTCCGAACTATCAACCACAGAGTAATGTGTTTAGAGTGCCTAATAAGAATAATTCGTTCCCTTCGCAGTATCAGGCACCTAAACCTATGAGCGGCGTAAGTCATTTCGCAAGCAAACCCTTGCCACCCAGTGGACATGATTGGCGTAAGTTTGGCAATCCACCGCCAAGTAATTATTTTAAAACTCGGGAAATGAATTTCAGTGAGAGTAATGACTATGAATACGGCCCCTACAATGATAACTACTCGGATTACTATTACGGTGAAACGGAGCGTTATTACGATAGCAACGACTATACTGATAATTACAATTGTAATTACGATTTTAATAATTGCTATCCCGGAGTGAATAGCACGGAGTATGTAGACGAACCTGTCGAGGAAAGTCATTCATCCAGTAATGTTAAGGATTTTCGGAACCCGAGCCAGTCCGAAAAGCCAAAATAGAACTTAACTTACAGACTCAGAGACAATTACCTTTTATCAGAATATCAAATCCTCCTTTAAAATTACTTGTAGATACCGGAGCCAACCAATCGTTTATAAGCCCGGAAGCGGTCGAAAAATACTTCCCGCACGTACAATTAAATTATGAGCCGTTCGAAGTAGTTAATGTTCACGCGGTAAGTAGGTGCGATCACTCTATAACGTTACCGTGTTTCCCTGAGTTCCAGGATAGGGATAACATTACTCTCTACGTATATAAATTCCATGATTACTTTGATGGTCTCATCGGATCCGATTTATTAAATAGTTGGGAATCTTCTATCGATTTTAAGAATAAGACACTTGTTACTCGCTACGCTAAAAATCCAATTCATGTTTATGACTCGCGAAACGTAAATTTGTATGAAGACATTATCATGGCCCGCTCATCTAAATTAATAAAATTACCAATAAATTCCTGTGACGGAGAAGTTTTTATTCCCGAACAGATTTTATCTAATTGCATTGTAGGAGAGTGTCTTACAACAGTTAAAAATAACCGTGGATTCTTGGAAGTTACAAATCCCACTCAACATGACGTAATCTTCTCGGTCGATCGTCACATTAACGCCGAGCTATATAACATCGGAAACACACGTACCGAGCGCTGTGCTACGAACTTTAACAGTGCTACGAGCGGCGACCCACGTCACTCCCGTAGTATGAGTACATCATTACGTCACCCGCGCGCTACGGACAATTTATCGTCGCGTGCTACGGAAGTACTCTCGCGGCTACGGACAAGTCACCTTAATGAGGAAGAGCGCGCGAACTTGGAAATTTTATGCGCTCAGTACGCGGACGTATTTTATATCGAGGGCGAGACATTAACATTCACTAATCAAATAAAGCACTCCATTAAAACATCAGACGAGCTACCGGTGTATACTAAGAGTTACCGTTACCCATACGTGCATAGGCAGGAGGTTAGTGACCAGATTACTAAAATGTTGGAGCAAGGGATCATAAGACCTTCTCAGTCAGCTTGGAGCTCACCAATCTGGGTAGTTCCTAAGAAAGCTGATGCGTCTGGCAAAATGAAATGGCGTCTCGTAGTGGATTTTCGTAAATTAAACGAGAAAACCATTGACGATAAGTACCCGATCCCTAACATCGCGGATATTTTAGATAAATTAGGTAACTGCCAGTACTTCACTACTCTCGATTTAGCTAGTGGCTTTTACCAGGTCGAAATGGAACCCTCGGATATACCAAAAACAGCATTTAACGTAGAACACGGCCACTTCGAATTTTTAAGAATGCCGATGGGGTTAAAGAACTCTCCAAGTACATTCCAACGCGTGATGGATAATGTTCTTAGAGGGCTTCAAAACGTCATTTGCTTAGTGTACCTTGATGACGTCATTATATTCAGTACGTCACTACAAGAACACATGCTAAATTTAGAAAAAGTTTTCCAGAGATTACGCGAATCAAATTTTAAGATACAAATGGACAAGTCCGAGTTCCTCAAACTCGAGACTGCATATTTAGGCCATATTATTAGTAAGGACGGGATTAAACCCAATCCAGATAAAATCGAAGCTGTAAAAAGATATCCATTGCCAAAAACTCCAACCGAAATTAAGCGATTTCTCGGATTATTAGGTTACTACCGCAAGTTCATACCCGATTTCGCGCGTATAACTAAACCAATGACGCAGTGCCTAAAGAAAGGTTCTAAGATAAGTTTAGATCAAAATTACATAAATTGTTTTGAGAAATGTAAATTATTACTCACTAATGATCCTATTCTACAGTACCCAGATTTCTCTAAAGATTTTGTTCTTACAACAGATGCATCTAATCTAGCTATTGGTGCCGTATTATCACAAGGCCCTATTGGTAGTGATAAACCTATCGCGTATGCATCTAGAACTTTAAACACAAGCGAGATAAATTATAGTACCATCGAAAAGGAGTTGTTAGCAATAGTATGGGCCACCAAATATTTCCGTCCATACCTTTTCGGTCGCAAATTTAAAATTATCACGGACCATAAGCCCTTGCAATGGGTTATGAGTCTCAAAGAGCCCAACTCTCGGCTCACTCGTTGGAGACTTAAATTGAGCGAATATGATTTTACTGTTATGTACAAGCAAGGCAAATGTAACACAAATGCCGATGCTTTATCTCGTATCGAAATACATAATGAAGAAATAAGCTCAGTAGTGGCTAATCCCACGGAACATGCTCCTTCATTAGGTAACTCAGATACAGCCACAGTTCATACAGATACGGAAAACCCAATATTAGAAGTGCCCATTACAGATGAACCATTAAATAAATTTCATAGGCAAATATGTTTTACAGTAGTCGGTGACATCAAAGGTAAAACGACGGTATCTAAACCCTTTGAAAGTCACACGCGCACCGCCATTCAAATATCTAAATCAAATCTTGAACTAGATGTAATTAATGCGGTTAAAGAATTCGTCAATCCTAAAGTTAAGACCGGTATCATTATACATCCTCCATTAGAGATGTACTCTATCGTTCCCGTTATACAGAATCATTTTAAAAGCTCCGCTATGAATTTAGTATTAGCCAAAGTTGAACTTGAGAACGTCAAGGAATACTTGAGGCAACAGGAGATAATTCAGAAATACCACGAAGGTAAAACCAATCATCGCGGTATTACTGAATGCTATCTCGCGTTATCTAAAAGATACTTCTGGCCTAAGATGAAAGATAATATCGCGAAATACATCAACGAATGTAATATATGCGGTCAAGCTAAGTACGACCGCAACCCAATTAAACAGCAGTTTCATATAGTTCCTCCTCCGACCAAACCATTCGAGATTTTACACCTAGATTTGTTCACAGTAGAAACGGAAAAATATCTAACGTTAGTAGATGCGTTCTCGAAATACGGACAGGCGTACCATCTCAGAGATGGCACCGCTATAAGTGTAGTACAAGCTTTATTGAAGTTTTGCACTCACCACGGTATACCATCAATTATCGTATCAGATCGAGGAACAGAATTTACCAACCAATTATTTTTAGAGTTCACCCGCGTTCACAAGATTCAGCATCATAAGATCTTAGCACATGCACCAAACGAAAATGGAATAGTCGAACGTTTTCATCTCACGTTGCTCGAACATTTACGTATACTCAAGTTAGAACATCGCGGTGAATCCATAGTTAATCTCATGTCTTATGCCATTCTTGCATACAATAGTTCGATACATAGTTTTACCAAGTGCAGGCCGCTAGATATTATCACAGGTCATTTCGATCCGCGCGACCCATTGGATATCGAGCTAACTATACACCTGTTACAGCAATATACTATAGATCACCGTGCTAAGATGAGTAAGGTCTATGAGATGATACAAAATTCATCATTACAGCGCCGTACTGAGATTATGGAAAATCGTAACAAAAATAGGGAACCCGAGGAAACGTATAACCCCGAACAAAGCATCTTTATTAAGAATCCCATGGCTAGTCGTCAAAAACTCGCTCCAAGATATACACACGATACCATATTAGCTGATCTCCCGATCCATATTTATTCTAAGAAAAAACGTGGTCCCGTAGCTAAGTCTAGGTTAAAAAGAGTACCTAACAGCGCCCGCTTGTTACAGGATAATAATGATGGCCCTGGTTCAAGCAATGGGAGCGCAAGAACTAACACTTGACAGCCTCGAAGACGGTCCGGGTATCCTACCTTTTAAATTAGGCACTTCCAAGATCATCTCTCACTATCACGTATTCCTAAATTTTATAGATATTGATGACATTAAAAGTAAAGTAAATCTTGTCAAATCACAGTTAAATGAAGTTCGGCCTCAGTTAAATAATAAAACCATGTCTTTATACGAACCGCACATTGACTATCTTAGCAATAAGCTTATAAAGGTCTCTGAGAAGTTACAAACGTTTGAAAGTAATCGAGTTAAAAGAGGTTTGATAGATGGGTTAGGATCGGTCATTAAAAGCATCTCAGGTAACTTAGATTATACAGATGCTGTACACTATGATAGCGCTCTACGATCTTTACAGAATAATGAAGAAAAATTAGTTTCCGAATATAATAACCATATTAGCTTAACCAAAGAATGGATTTCAGAGCATTCTATTATATTAAGAAATTTAACAGAAAACCAACGTAAAATTAGAGAGGTTCTAAATTTAGTATTGGATAGTGAAGCTCATAGGGAAACTGAATTAGTAAAGTATGCCCATTTGGCTCAGTTACTCTTAATACTAGGAGATAATATAGAAGATCTGACAGAAGAATTAAGTAAGATAGAAAACTTTGTAGCTTTTGCACATACATCAGGTACTCACCATGCCATGTTAAGTTTAAATGTTCTCAAAAGTATGTTAGATAAATTAAAAATGTTATATAATAAAGATGAAATCATAGATCTGAATTTTAGAGAATATTACGACGTTATTAAATCAGGCTCTTACTATACTAAAAATAGAATAGTTATAATTCATAAAATACCGATTGCCATCCCATACTCCTATGATCTTTACAAATTATCTATTGTACCTAATAAAAATCACAGCATCCTCATCCCATCCTCTCCTTATATTGCAATACACAGAAATGATTTCGTGTACATAGAGACAGAATGTCCGAAGTCAAACACCTGGTACCTTTGCGAGATGAAGATTAACTATCGGCCTCGAGATCAAGCGGACTGCATCCACACTCTCATCACTATGCAGAAATTGGACAAGACGTGTCAGCCGACTTCGGTTACCCTCGACAAGGAAGCCCTGGAACAGCTGGATGACAAGCATTATACAGTCGCCTTCCCAAAGCCAACCAGAGTACAAACGTCCTGTGGGAAGACTACCTTTTCTACACTTCAAGGAAGCTACTTAGCCACAATACCATCTGGATGTTATCTACAAACTTCAGAGTTTACGATCTTCAACAGCAACGATCGCACAAAAGGAACCGCAATCAAGATCATGAATCTACCACAGATGAACAGCATCGCATCAGCATCCCTGAAGCCTTCAATCAAGTTAACCTCCATCAACTTAGAAAATTTACATGCTAGTAACACCAAGATATCTATGCAGCATCCAGTGGAGATAAGCAAATCTGAAACTGACTTCATATATCATACTACGATACCACTCTACTTGATGATATTAAGTGCAGCCGCACTTATCACATACATTATAACACGGAGGCTATGTACGAAGCTACGAGAAACGAAGACCCCTTCTCAAGATGCATCTCAAGAAATCTATACAGAATTATCGAATGTAAAACGAGATGCACCAACCCACGTCCCAGCAACATTCTCGAAGAAGATTCTCCAATAGTTGCTGATCTTCGGGGGGAGGTGTTATGCCATTGCGCCACAGGGGAAACGCCGATGCAGCACCGACCCCATTTTTACCTAAATATTGTAATTGCGTCAATCGGCGACACGAGGCGCTGATTCGGCACAACGTGCGGCGGCAGGTCGCCGCCAATCATCGGAACCTTCCTGCGGTCACTTTGTTTCCTACATCGAACATTGTCAAACGCGTTTAATTATAATTTAATTGTAATTTCTATTTTTAATAAATTCATTTTGGGAAATTGGTTTTTTTTGCACCTTCCGCTGCAGCCGTTCGTAATTCGCTCCATGGAGCCTTGCATCACTTTCTTTTATCTTTTTGTTTTTTTTATGTAATTAAAATTTAAGGGTACTTTGTTTGGCTTGTTTGCAGTTTCTTTGTTGTCCATTTGTTTTTGTTTTCATTTATGTTTGTTTTACTTTACTGTACTTTTATTATAATTTTTGTTTTGTCACTTCACTTCAAATCATTTAGCCTTCTAATCTCATACTTGAGTAATAGGATTCAAAAAGTCGACATTAACGGTAAAAGATCTCCGGGATCAGTAGTTAAAATGGGAGTTTCGCAGGGTTCAACAATTAATCCATACTTGTTTTTGGTTTATATTAATGACTTACCTTATTTTGTAAAAGACAGTCATGAGATAGTTTTGTTTGCTAATGATACTTCACTTTTATTCAAAGTGAAACGACGACACCCAAATTATGACGATGTGAATAATGCGGTCTCAAATATTGTTCACTGGTTAAACTTGCTATTATACGAGGGTAAAACCAAATGTGTAAGATTTGTATTGCTTAATGTTAAGCAGGTAATAACATGTGCGTGTGGATTGAGTGTTCCTTTTAAAAAGTTAATCCAAACATTACAAAATTCAAAAATATTTTAGGAAATAATTGTGAAAAGTCAATGGCGAAGATAAAAAAATTGTGAAATGTTTCGAGAGAAAGTTACGGTCAATTAACTAGAACACTCAATCCGCTGACCTGAGAAAAATACAAAATCTCTTTTCTCAAAAAGTACTAGATTAAGACATATCATTTTTTGTGAAATATTTGTACAGAATTTGTTAAAGATATTCACAATTATTCAATTGTTTTTAACGGTTTATTTTAATTTTATAAAGGTATCTTTAGAACACTCAATCCTCCTATGGTGCAGATGGAGTGTTCCTAAAATCTCAAACCATGGCTACATATCTTGACATTGTTATTCTATTACACGAATACAATCCCGAATCAATTTGTGAAACAAAAATCTTAACGTTTATTATAACAGTTCAAGAGTTAATTTAAAAAATACTTTCTTTGTGACGTCCCGTCTGAGTGCTCCATATTTTAGCGTATATTTAATTAACCCGAACTTGTATGCAAACCAAGACTACATCAGAAATTGTGGAAATGTTTTTGCTAAAATTGAACACATCTTCTGTTTTTGTGGACGTTTAATTTACAACAATAATTAACTTTATCATGTTTCTATGCTAGGAAATTGATTAGGGTGACCATGCATATTTAAAAATAAACACATTTTTTAATTGTGTTATGTACTTTATTACAAAAAAAATATATATATTATTTATTTTATATATTATCTTTCTTTTCTACATCTGAAAGACCGTAAGATAAAGAGTGTAAAATAATGGGACCATCTTTACCAGAGCAAACGTTTACGCTAAATCATCATAGCAGACCATTTGATTGTTAACAAAAGGATGTCCTTTGTAGTGGCCAAGATCATTAGGATTAATTCCTGGAACAAACTCAACGCCTTCCACCAATTCATACTGTCTATCTTTTATAAAAATTGATTTAGGTAGGTATTTCCTTTAAGAAAATCCATGAGCCATGGCCTTGGAGCATGTCCTTAGATACGTGATAGCACATGACGGTGGAATACAACTGAATGGACAGCACCAAGTGATAGGCTATGCGGACGACCTAGCTTTACTAGGGGAAAGGAAAGAGCACATTATAAGGGCAGCGGAAACACTGAACACCGAAGCAAGGAGGGTTGAGCTAAGAGTCAATCAAAGCAAAACGGAATATATGCACATACGCCGCTATAAAAACACCAGTGCTCCCAGAGAAAACTTAAAAGTCTCCGATACAACCTATAAGGGGGTGGAAAAGTTTAGATACCTGGGATGCACTATAACGGATACTAACACCAGGGAAGAAGAAATAGATCTCAGGGTTCAAAATACTCTTCGTTGTAGTGCAGCATTACACAAGGTGTTAGTGTCCAAGCTTTTTAGCCGACGAACAAAGATCTGTATTTACAAAACAGTTATACGGCCCATACTGATGTACGGATGCGAGGCTTGGACATTGACGCTTAAAGAAGAACAAAAACTTCTGGTGACGGAAAGAAAAGTGCTAAGAGACATTCTTGGTGCAACGCGCACGGCAGAGGGAATATGGCGAAGGAGGAAGAACGAGAAAATCGAGCACACAAAATTCGCTGGCTCGGTCACCGTCACAGTCACATCAGAGAATGGGGAGTGATCGTGCCGTCAAGCGCGCATACTTGGGACGACCGAACGGCCGGAGACCGGTCGGTCAGCCTAGGTACCGCTGGGAAGATCAGGTCATGCGGGATTTGCACGAGCTTCAAGTTCAAGATTGGAGGGCGATAGCGCACAACAGACCGAAATGGCGGCTCTTATTGTCGGAGGCCAAGACCCACTTTGGGTCGCTGCGCCATCGTAGTAAGTGAGTAAGTTAGTATATTTTTTTGTAATTAAGTGCTTTAACAATAAAAAAATGTGTTTATTTTTATATATGCATGGTCACCCTAATCAATTTCCTAGCTTAGAAATATGATAAAGTTAATTATTGTTGTAAATTAAACGTTCACAAAAACAGAAGATGTGTTTAATTTTAGTAAAAACATTTCCGATGTAGTCTCGGTTTGCATACAAGTTCGGGTTAATTAAATATACGCTAAAATATGGAGCACTCAGACGGGACGTTACAAAGAAAGTATTTTTTAAATTAACTTTTGAACTGTTATATTATACGTTAAGATTTTTGTTTCACAAATTGATACGGGATTGTATTCGTGTAATAGAATAACAATGTCAAGAATTTATGTAGCGATAGTTTGAGATTTTAGGAACACTCCATCTGCACCATAGGAGGATTGAGTGTTTTAAAGTTACCTTTATAAAATTTAAATAAACCGTTAAAAACAATTGTGAATATCTTTAACAAATTTTGTACAATTATTTCACAAAAAAATGATATATCTAAATCTAGTACTTTTTGAGAAACGAGATTTTATATTTTTCTCAGGTCAGCGGGTTGAGTGTTCTAGTTAATTGACCATAACTTTCTCTCGAAACTTATCACAATTTTTTTATCTTCGCCATTGACTTTTTACAATTATTTCCTAAAATATTCTTGGATTTCGTAAAACTTTTTAAAAGGAACACTCAATCCACACGCACATGGTAATAACTAGTGTACAAATAAAAGATAAGAATGTGAATCCTGTGGACACCACTGTGTTACGACAGACGAATACTCGCCGGTTTATGTGTGTGAACACTTGACATCTAAAGCTGCCCGTCTCCATTTCCTCGCAAGGGACTTAGCTAAAACAAAGGAGTACAAGTATTGCTGGACGGCGTTCGGAAAGGTTTATATTAGGAAAGATGACAACTCACCCATAATTGTTGTAAACAGTGAAGCCCAGATACAGCACCTTTTACAAAAACAATGACTAGTTAAGTCATTATTTTTTTCTTTACTGTTAATTTATTTTCGTTGTATTTATATAAATTTTACTCACACATCCATATAAACTATCATCATCTCACACTTAAATAGGTATTACATTATTACTCACATACATCACACAAGAAACTATCTACACATTATAATACAACTTTCATAAGTAAATTTTTTGTAAAGTAAAATAAAGGTTGCGTGGTTCGATTCCCGCCTGAGGTTGTCGTCTTTTTACAGTGTTTAAAATTTTACTTAAGTATATTTAAGCGTTATTAAAACGCTAAAATATAAAACATTAATCTATAAACGCAGCTTCATCTTAACCGAATGTTCAAATATTTGTAAAAATATTTCTTTCGGATATCAGTGCTGAAAACTTCTAAGATTTGATGAAGCATTGTTGACTGACTAAAAACATAAGCATCAAGCACTGACAAATTTCGACGGTTGAAAGCCAGACCTCGGTAGCCAAGTGGTTAAGGCAGCCGCCCGGAATGCGGAAGGTGCCTGGTTCGATTCCCGCCTGAAGTTGTCGTCTTTTTTCAGAATTTAAAATTTTAATTAAGTATATTTAAGCGTTAATAAAACGCTAAAATATAAAACATTAATATACAACTTTCTTCATACATACTATTTTTATTGTTGAAATTTTGCATTCACAATGTTATATAGATATAGGATAAAATGTTTACTAGAAAAAAAAATCAACCAGTCTCAGGAAGCTCGAGTGGGATTCGACCCACGACCTTTGGATTGCCGGTCCACTGCTCTAACCGCTGAGCTACCGAGACCCCAGAAGACTCGTTGAATTTTTCCTAATAGTTTGATTTACGCTGCAAGCCAGCGGTATTACGTCACTGTGAAGTCTACCCTCACATTCGAAAGAAATACTATTGCAAGTATTTAACAATCGATAAAGATGTAATTGCTTATAAATATCTTTATTGTTGAAATTTTGCATTCACAATGCTATATAGATATAGGATAAAATGTTTACTAGAAAAAAAAATCAACCAGTCTCAGGAAGCTCGAGTGGGATTCGAACCCACGACCTTTGGATTGCCGGTCCACTGCTTTTTTTTCTAGTAAACATTTTATCCTATATCTATATAGCGTTGTGAATGCAAAATTTTAACAATAAAGATATTTATAAGCAATTACATTTTTATCGATTGTTAAATACTTGCAATAGTATTTCTTTCGAATGGTAGGGTAGACTTCACAGTGACGTAATACCGCTGGCTTGCAGCGTAAATCAAACTACTAGGAAAAATTCAACGAGTCTTCTGGGGTCTCGGTAGCTCAGCGGTTAGAGCAGTGGACCGGCAATCCAAAGATCGTGGGTTCGAATCCCACTCGAGCTTCCTGAGACTGGTTGATTTTTTTTCTAGTAAACATTTTATGCTATATCTATATAGCATTGTGAATGTAAAATTTCAACAATAAAGATATTTATAAGCAATTACATCTTTATCGATTGTTAAATACTTGCAATAGTATTTCTTTCGAATGTGAGGGTAGACTTCACAGTGACGTAATACCGCTGGCTTGCAGCGTAAATCAAACAACTAGGAAAAATTCAACGAGTCTTCTGGGGTCTCGGTAGCTCAGCGGTTAGAGCAGTGGACCGGCAATCCAAAGGTCGTGGGTTCGAATCCCACTCGAGCTTCCTGAGACTGGTTGATTTTTTTTCTAGTAAACATTTTACCCTATAATTACTATTTATCAAAAATCATACAATACACTTTATTACCAGATACTACTTATAATATACAGCGACTACCTACTCGTAAATAATGTACAAAATAATCATAACTTTTCGGAAAAAGGGTGATACACTACAAATTTTGGACGAAATAGACAATCTGAATGTTGCCATAGCCATCACATGTGGGATGGACCGTATCAATCGGTGTAACATAAAGAAAAATGATTTAACAATAGTCTCTCAAAATATCTGCAGCATATACAGCAACTATGATGATTTTTTAATAACATTATCGAATTTCAAGTTTGAAACAGATGTTATAATTTTAACAGAATGTTTTTTGAACTCTGATAAACCTATCCCTATACTTAAAAACTGAGGAGCTCGATGGCGCAACGGCTAGCGCGTTCGGCTTGCGAACTTGCCCGTTAAGCAACTTTCGCAATGCCTGAACGCTGGATGGGTGACCAAATTTAAAACAACTCGAGCTCCTCCGTGCTTCGGAAGGCACGTTAAGCCGTTGGTCCCGGTTGTTGTCGTAAGATGACAGTTGTTAAAACCCACTAACCCGCATTGGGCCAGCGTGATGGGTTATGGCCCAATATCCCTTCGTGCATTGTCCACGTGGGATGCCTGTGCCCAGCAGTGGGACGTTTATAGGCTGATGGTGATACTTAAAAACTATGATTCATTCACAACTACTAAGCATCTTAACAAAAACGATGGAATAGTAATTTTCGTAAAGAACTCCCTTTTAAGTCCGTTGTGAAGGAAATCAGTTTATCAGATGCATCATGCTTACAACTAAATGTCTTAAACTATACCATAATATCTATCTATCGGTCACCATCAAACAAAAATGCAGGAAATTTCATCACATCTTTGGACGCTCATCTAGACACAGTAGATCATACAAATAATAGTATAATTATTGCAGAGGATATAAATATTAATTTAATTCCTAAGGCTACTGAACAATCTTATGAATACAACAATAGAACTAATTACCTCAATATGTTATCACTTCACGGTATACTTCCCGGACATCGATTACCAACAAGGAAACACAATTGCCTTGATCATTTTATGTTAAAAATAAATTTAAAAAAATATTCTCCATTTATCGCTATTATACCTACAACTATCACTGATCACTTTACTACTCTATTAAATTTGCCTAAAACTAAAAACCGACCGGATTTAATAAAAACGAATACCACAATAGACTTCGACAAAGCTCTTGAATATTTAAAACAACAAAATCTTTCAGATCTACTCTTTTGTGATGACCCAAATATAATAGTGGAAAATCAATTGAAATGAATAGTGTCTCTACTAACATTCCTAGTTCAAAACGAATAATCAAACCATGGATGACTGCCGGACTGCTAAAATGTATAAAAAATCGTAACAACTTACAAAAACAAGTCAAAAACGACCATTGTAATGAAATTTTTAAAATTACTTACAAAAGATACAGAAACCAATGCAACAATTTAATTAAAAATATCAAAAGGAAATATGAACGAGACCAAACTACAAATACAGTTAAAAATAATAAATTACTTTGGAAAAATATAAAAAACATAACATACACAAGTAAAAAGAATGAGCCAAATTTAGAACTTATGAATATAAAATCAACGCCTACCGACTCTGCTAATCATATTAACGCCTTTTTTGCGATCATAGGCAAAGAGCTTGCCGAAAAAATTAGTTCCTCCATAAATCAAGACAAACAAATAAAGTACCTTAATAACATAAAATCCCAGAGACAGTCTATGGTTTTATTAGATATCGACCCAGAAGAAATTAATTCAATCATAATGAATTTAAATATAGATAATGTTGATTTTATCCCACCCCCCCTGGGTGGGATAAAATCAACATTAGATTTATTAAATTTATAAAAAATGAAATTATCCCTATTTTGGTACATCTGACTTTCCCTGCGTCATTAAAAAAGGCAATAATTATCCCTGTGTACAAGGGTGGGGGCAGAGACGACATGTAATTAGAACTCTTAAATTTCCTCTAAGGAAATACCCCAAATACCTCAAATTGCTAATATAAGCTTTTTTAAAATTATAAAACACTATTCCGGAAAAAAAAAAATTTCACCAAAAAACAAAAAATTCCAAAAAGACAGAAAATTTTCGGCCAAAACTTCAAAAAATCAAATTACCCAAATCTTTCAGTAAGTAAATATAATTTAGACCTAAAAACACCCAAAAATCAACTTTTTACAAAATTTTTTCTAAAAACAAGTTTTAAAAACCTAACCTAACCCTAACCTAACTCGATATGGCACATATCACCAGCCCACAACCGGGTGATATGAGTGAGCCAGAGACGCCAGGAGTGATAGAGAGGTCCTACATGAGGGTGAAGGACGTGGAATCGTTTGAGACCATGGTCCGACGCTACTGCAACCGGATAACTGAGGCGGTTCGGTCGGGCAAGTCCGTCACTAAGGCGAACAAGGATATCATCCTTGACGCCGCGACCGGAATTGACCGCTGCTGGGCTCTGCCGACGTGCCGGACCTCTCTCAAGAACAAGTCAGTGAGGACAGTGTAAGGGAGCTCAGCCACAAGCTGGACAATAGCATGAGCGCCGTAGTCGCTATTCAGAGCGAGGCCTCGGCGGAGATCCGGAGAGAGGTGTCTCAGAAGGTCGACGAGATGATGGCACAACAGTCGCGTCTCGAAGACCTTGTGCAGCTGACCGCTAACATGGTCACAGCTGCACTTAAGGAGATACCTCTTGCCCAGGGTCCACCGACCGGCGCTCATGCCGATCAAAATGTCCAAGAAGCTGGGCTCCTGAACGCTCCCTCATACGCCAGCGTCGTTGCGAGGCCCCAACCCCAAACACCCAAAACCTACCCCGCGGTCCTGGTATCACCATACGACTGCTCGCGCAAGCCTCCGGAGGTGATGTCTCAGTGGAAGAAGGAGATCAGCTTCCGGAGGCTCAAATACGCCCCGGTCAAAATACTGCCCTTACCTAACTCCAAACTACGGGTTGAATTTGAGACCAGGAAACAGTGCGAGGAAACGATAGCCCGTCACGCATCGAGCGCTAACTTCGCCGCAGAACAGGCGAAGCAGAGACCACCGCTGATTATCCTAAAGGGCATATCGAAAGATATTGCCCGCGAGGAGTTAGCGGAGGTCCTTGTCGCCCAAAATGACGTAGAGGTTTCCCGCATCTGTTTCCTGACCTCAAATCGCAACCCGGCGTTGTACAACGCGGTGATTGTGGTCACTCCCGAGATGCGAAAAGTCATCCTCGCTCTCGGGAGGCTCTGCGTGGACCACAGTAGGGTCCACGTGGAGGACTTCTCCCGTTTTGTGCAATGCCACCAATGCCTCCAATACGGCCATACTGAGGCGAAGTATACGGCTGAAAAGCGACCTTGTGCCCATTGCGCTAGTCCGGGCCATCAGTTACCAGAATGCCCCAACAAGACCCAGGGGCCTAAGTGTTACAACTGCTCGGCTCATAATCAGCGCATGGGCACAAGGATCGACACCGGCCACAACGCCACCAACGCCCGTGAGTGCCCCCGTATTAAGTCAATGGTTCTGCGCCTGCAGAGCCAGACTGACTACGGGAACTAAATAAAATTTGTCTAAATCTAAACAAAAAATTAAAATTCTAAATACATGCCTAAAAATCTAAATATTAAACTTCAAACGAAATAACCTAACTTAAATAAAAATGTACAAATACTAAATAACATCTAAACCCTAAACTGAATTTAAACTATAACTTAAATAATACTTACAACAATTAAAATCTAAATCATAAACTTTAAAATATGGCATGTAGAATAAAAATAACTTATTAAACAAAAATCTAACTAAACTAAACTTTAAATAAATTAAACAAAATCATAAATAATTAACTCAAACCTAGTATACAAAACCAAAAGCTATAAATAACATCTAAAATAATTAAAAACAAACTAAACTAAACAGCACAAAATTAAAATACACCAATTTTAAAATTAAAGAATCTAAATAATATCTAAAATAAATTAAATAAATAAATTAAATAAAATACTAAATAATAAAAATAACTTAAGCCAACAGAACAACTGCAATTTTTTAAATAAGTAAAAAACTACACCAGTGTCTGAAATTTTTCCCTTCCTTCTCCCATTCTCTTCCTCTTTATTTCTTCCTATTTTTCTTCCCACCCAAATAGCGACCCGCAATTAATTTGAAATAGGCAAAGACCTTAAGTCTAAGCAAAACATTTACAAAGTAGCTTCATTTTATCGTCATCCCTAAATTCCCATAAAAACCCAACATGCCAAATTATCCCCTATCCAATAGTTCCCTTATATTATTCCTGCGACCAAATTTCCTCCCTTTCTCCCTAGTAACTCTTGTCATGCAAGAGAAATACCCATGCTCTACAATAAACACAAGGATATAATCACCTAAAAGAACTATAAGTAAAACCAATTATAAAAAAAAGACATGTAATTACAGGCTTATATCTCTTTTGCCTGCATTATCCAAAATAGTAGAGAAAGTGCTTAATACGAAGTTGCTGAATTACCTAACAAATTACAACATAATATCAGCTTCGCAGTTTGGATTTAGAAAAGGTATCTCAACTGAAAACGCTGTAACATCTCTCACGACTGTGATAACAAACCAATTAGATAAAAGTAATAAATCTTTGGCTGTTTTTTTGGATATAAAAAAAGCATTCGATGCCGTTTCTGTCCCCATTCTCCTACATAAGCTAGAAAAAATCGAAATCAGAGGCAACCAACTGCCTATCTTCAAAGATTATTTGAGTGACAGAAAAAACAAGGTTAGACTGCAGCAGATCACTAGTGAGGAAATTGTCGTATCGAGCGGAATTCCACAAGGCAGTGTGCTCGGGCCTACCTTATTCAGCATTTACGTTAATGACTTATGTAATATGAATATTACAGGTGCAAACATTTTTTCATACGCTGACGATACGGCAGTCGTCTTTACAGGTCCTACCTGGAGTGCCATTAAAACTATTGCTGAACGTGGAATGGTCCAGGTGGCTGAATGGTTGCAGTATAACCTTCTTACATTAAATACGTCCAAAACCAATTATATATGCTTCAGTAAATACAATAGCCAACAACCAAAAGACGATTATAACATAAAAATACATAGCTGTGGTAATTTACCGAGTGATACATGTGACTGTCCATCTATTAAAAAAGTAGAACACTGCAAATATTTAGGAGTAATTATAGACCAGAGAATATCTTGGTACCAACAAATAGAAATGATATCATCTAGAATTCGAAAATTTATTTGGATGTTTAAAACATACATGTCGTCCCAAAAAACATTAGAAATGAAAATGGCTCAACGAGAATTATATTAAACGAAGTTTACATAGCTCTGGTACAGTCAATTATAACCTATTGTATATCGGTTTGGGGTGGAGCACGTAAAACACGTTTTATCGAGGTTGAACGAGCCCAAAGGGCCCTACTGAAAGTTATGTATTTTAAAAAACAACGTTTCTCTACTGAGAGTCTTTATCGAATTAGCAATCTGCTTTCAGTAAGAGGACTGTATATTACGAATATAATATTAAAAAAACATAAAACACTTGTGTATGACAAAAATTCTGAAAATAAAAGAAGAACACATAATGTTATTAAAATTCCTACTACTAAGACGACCTTCGCGGGAATTCAATACGAAACACAAGCGGCGTGCATTTATAATAAAGTAAATAAAACTCTACAAATTTATACAAAAAGCTATCACGAGTGTAAAATAAATTTAAGTCAATGGCTTAAAACTTTAAGTTATGATGAAACAGAATCGCTGTTATCTTAACACTTGTGAGTAACAATAACATCAATTCATCACTCATAAACACAATACAATATACACACACACGCACACACGCACATAAGCTAACATATACCCACACATATACCCACAACACACACACACACACACACACACACACACACACACACACACCCACACACACACACACACACCCCTGTTTGTACAGACGGCCTTTCGAGGACTATGGTTTTATATGACCCATCCGAGGACTCTCTCAAAAACCATGTTAATGACCTTGTATTGTTACTTTAAAACGATAGAAAGAAACAGAAAACACTTTGTTAATGATCAGGTCTATTTGTGTAACGTTATTGCAGCATTTTATTTATTAACTTTTCTTGACCAATGCGTGGACTTATTATACACTGCCAACGCTTGTGGAGACATCTTTCCGAGGACGTTTGTGTGTACCTTTCGAGGACCCAATCGCCTGACTACACATGGCAATCTGGGGACTCATTTTCACACACTTTCTCTTGAATCCAATACAATTCGAGGACCGTGTGTTTGACTGTACAGAAACAATATGAGGACGTTTTTCCGAGTCCCGCATGTACAAAGCGAGGACCACTAATGTGTAAACATAACATGTTTTAAGTACCATTCGAGAACATTTATTTTGTAATTAACATTCGATATGGCCCTGATGTACATAAGCTTATTACTTGACCAGACCTGATTTATGTTAAGTGATGATAAGGCAAGTGAAATCGCGTTATTCCCGGTATCTTTAACCACTAAGGAACTGGCTATCTTACCTCGAACTGCTGATAACATTGTTGTTATGGCGACGCGGCATACTAGGATAAGTTGGTGGTAGCTATAGCCAGGCGGACTTAAAACAAGGCCTACTGTTCCGTCTGGCGAGTTATAGGAGGTTGTGATGATGGAAGGTTCCATGGTGATGGTTAATAACGACTGCGTCTCTTTATGTGATGTTGTATATTTATAGTGCCTACATTGTAAATAACTTATTGTCTCTAAAACATACAAGACGATTTATACTACGTAGATGTTGGAGGGAGGATGCCGTCTTATCTTTATCGGATCTACACGCGTTTAGGAATGCGCTTACAAACTCTTTAACCATACGTGAGGATAATAAACTATGTGGCGACGCAGGCCGCCACACCTACCACTAACCAAACCGAGCACAGTTAGTACCCCCGCTGGGAATCGAACCTGGGACCTCATGGTTTAAGGTCTTACCGCTAGACCACAGAGGCGGTTAAAATTACTAAAAATGTTGATATTTTTTATGAGAGGCTATGACATTCTACTACCAGTTTTACTGCAACCATCTTATCTAAGTATGTCACCATGACGACTATGTTATCAGCATTGTTGTTTTATACATTGCGAACTTATGCATATGCTTTCGTCGTAGTGATTGTTAGTTGACTATAGCTAGGTACCTAACCACCGACGTTGTTATATATTTTGTACAATAGCCAATTATTTGGTTCCATAAGTTACCATTGAAGTCTATTATATACTTATTGTATTTTGTGAGTATTGTATTTTATGACCTGGTAACGACATTTTTATTGTAAATGTCGTTACTTCTGTGCGCTATGGTTTTTTGCGCCCGTTCTTTGAAACAGTTAAAAAATGATGTCCTGAATTGGTGGTAGGTTAAAAAGATTTATACGATTTAAAGTATCTATTAATTGAGTTTATTAAATTAACATATTTTGACTATGACTTTATAATCTTTTGTCCAATGATAGGTACGAAAACCAGCTACTTTTCTTCGTACTCAACATAATAATCATCACAACATCACAACTGTCGGTCATTGAGGAGTTTCATAGGGTATCTGTGAAGTCTGTGATCCTTTGCTCATTGATAGTTACTTAACCAGCTACTTTTCTTCGTACTCAACATGATAACCAATCACAATATGTGCACTGTTGGTCATTGAGGAGTTCTATATGGTATCTGTAAAGTCTGAGATCTTTTGCTCATTAATAGTTACCTAACCATTTACTGCTCTTCGTACTTAACATGATAACCTATGACGATATGTGTACTGGTCATTGAGGAGTTCCATATGGTATCTTTGAAATCTGGGATCCCTTGCTCGTTGAAAGTTACCTAACCAGCTACTTTTCTTCGTATTCAACATAATAACTAATTACAATATCTGTACTGTTGGTCTTTGAAGAGTTCCATAGGGTATCTCCGAAGTCTGGGATCCTTTGCTCATTGATAGTTACATAAGCAGCTATTTTTCTTCGTATTCAACATAATAATCAATCACAATATATGTATTGTTGGTCATTGAGGAGTTCCATATGGTATCTGTGAAGTCTGGGATCCTTTGCTCATTGATAGTTACTTAACTAGCTACTTCTTTTTGAACTTAACATGATAACCAATCACAATATTTGTATTGTTGGTGATTGAGGAGTTCCATATGGTATCTGTGAAGTCTGGGGTACTTTGCTCATTCATAGTTACCTAACCAGCTACTTTTCTTAGTACTCAACATAATAATAAATCTAAATACATGTACTGTCATTCATTGAGGAGTTTCATATGCTATCTGTGATGTCTAGGATCCTTTGCTCGTTGAATGTTACCTAACCAGCTACTTTTTTTTGTATTCAACATAATAACCAATTATAATATGTGTACTGTTGGTATTTGAGGAGTTCCATAGGGTATCTCTGAAGTCTGTGGTCCTTTGCGAATTGATAGTTATATAAACAGCTACTTTTCTTCGTGCTCAACATAATAATCAATCACAATATATGTACTGTTGGTAATTGAGGAGTTCCATTTGGTATCTGTGAAGTCTGGGATCCTTTGCTCATTGATAGTTACTTAACTAGCTACTTCTTTTTGAACTTAACATGATAACCAATCACAATATGTGTACTGTTGGTGATTGAGGAGTTCCATATGGTATCTGTGAAGTCTGGGATACTTTGCTCATTCATAGTTACCTAACCAGCTACTTTTCTTAGTACTCAACATAATAATAAATCTAAATACGTGTACTGTCAGTCATTGAGGAGTTTCATATGCTATCTGTGATGTCTAGGATCCTTTGCTCGTTGAATGTTACCTAACCAGCTACTTTTCTTTGTATTCAACATAATAACCAATTATAATATGTGTACTGTTGGTATTAGAGGAGTTCTATAGGGTATCTCTGAAGTCTGTGGTCCTTTGCGAATTGATAGTTATATAAACAGCTACTTTTCTTCTTGCTCAACATTATAATCAATCACAATATATGTACTGTTGGTGATTGAGGAGTTCCATTTGGTATCTGTGAAGTCTGGGATCCTTTGCTCATTGATAGTTACATAAGCAGCTACTTTTCTTCGTATTCAACATAATAATCAATCACAATATATGTATTGTTGGTCATTAAGGAGTTCCATTTGGTATCTGTGAAGTCTGGGATCCTTTGCTCATTGGTAGTTACCTAACCAGCTACTTTTTATCGTACTCAACATAATAATAAATCCAAATATGTCTACTGTCGGTCTTTGAGGAGTTCCATATGCTATCTCTGATGTCTGGGATCCTTTGCTCGTTGAATGTTACCTAACCAGCTACTTTTCTTTGTACTCAACATAATAATCAATCACAATATGTGTACTATTGGTCATTGAGGAGTTCTATAGGGTATCTCTGAAGTCTGTGATCATTTGCTCATTGATAGTTACTTAACCAGCTACTTTTCTTCGTATTCAACATTTTAACAAATTACAATATGTGTACTGTCGGTCATTGAGGAGTTCTATAGAGTATATGTGAAGTCTGTGATCCTTTGCTCATTGATAGTTACTTAACTAGCTACTTTTCTTCGTACTCAACATGATAACCAATCACAATATGTGTACTGTCGGTAATTGAGGAGTTTCATATGGTATCAGTGAAGTCTGAGACCCTTTGCTCATTGATAGTTACCTACCCAGCTACTTCTCCTCGTACTCAACATGATAACAAATCACAATATGTGTACTGTCGGTCATTGAGGAGTTCCATATGGTATCTATGAAGTCTGGGATACTTAGCTCGTTGATAGTTACCTAATCAGCTACTTTTCTTCGTACTCAACATAACAATCAATCACAATATATGTACGTCGGTTATTAAGGAGTTCCATAAGGTATCTACGAAGTCTGTGATCCCTTGTCTACTCATAGGTACCAGCTACTTTCTTTGTATTTAATACAATAACCAATCACAACTTGATCATTCGTCATTGAGGAGTTTTGTTGCCTGTCGCCAAGGCTCTTCATCATATCTTCACCATATTTTAAATGTAACGATTAAAACCTATCGATACAAAAAAAATCATCCAAATCAGTGTAACCTGAAAATACATTAAAGAAACATAGTATATACAACCGAATTGATAACCTACTCCTTTCAGAAGTCCGTTAAAAATATTATACAACATCACATACATTGCTCTGATTCTGCATTGACCCAGCCGGGAATCGAACCTGGGACCTTAGAGGTGGCGACATAAGAGTCCGCCGGCGTGCGAGCCACTTGACTAGAGCAGTCGTCTATAATGAAGATTCAACTAAAATCTATGATCGTTTATTTTTAAAAAAATAGTAAAGAAATTTTTGAAGTTATTATTAAAAATAAAGATTAAAATGATGTTGACAATGTACGAAAAGCTAAAAAAGCATTCGGTAGGTCCTAGGTACCAGTCATCACACCACTCTCCTCATCAATCTAGGGCATTCTATGGCATTGATCAGACAAAAAAAAATCGTTCACTTGATAGAAATTTCACACGCCCAACGATTTTATTTTTTTGTCTGATCAATGCCCTAGAATGATAAGGAGAGTAGTTTGATGACTGGTACCTAGGACCTACAGAATTATGTTTTAGCTTTTAGTACATTGTCTACATCATTTTAATCTTTATTTTTAATTTTAATTTAGTTATAACGATTTAAAAATAATGAAAAGTATATCGTACTTCTCATTCTTTTTAATTCATTCAACTTGCCTTGTCATTTGATATCCATCACCCTTATTGAAACAAATATGAAATCTGGCATTTCCGGCGGCCATCTTAGATTTTAAAATATATCAAAACTTTTAAACAGTATTCTTTTACTCAAGTCCTTTCATTTGATACCCATATTGAAGGGGTAGTGAAAAAAAAATTTTCCTGCCATTTTAATGGCGGCCAAATTGGATTTTAATTTTTTTCATAGTGTAATCTATTCTACTAGGCAAGACCTTTTATTTAATACCCATATTGAAGGGGTTGTCATAAGAAAAATGAACCTGCTGTTTTTTTGACGGCCATATTGGATTCTCATTTTATTTCATAAAGAACTCTGTTCTACTAATCAAGCCCTTTCATTTGATACCCCTATTGAGGATGTAGTGATAAAATATGTAATCCGCCATTTTGTAGCGGCGGCCATCTTGGATTTACAATGATACTAAATGACTTAAATTATATTCTTATTAGAACCAAAGGTGCGTACCAAATTTCAGATCAAACCGTCAACAGGAAGTGGGTCTAATTTTAATTACTAGATTTGACCCAAAGAAATAAACAGGGCAAGCTAAATAAAACCGTTTAAAATTAAAGAAAAAATGCTTTTTATAAAATAATAATTTAAACTTGATAAGAAAAATATCATTGTATAAGTACCTACATTGCAATTTTTAACGATAATTAACCATATTCGTCTACGTCACAATAATCCCATGTCGTGAGATAGGTACGTTACCTATTATTAGTTAGTATTAAACTTATACTAGCACAAAAGTACTCGTCAAGACGATTTAAACGAGCCCATACTCGATGCTATGGGGTTATGTTGTTTAATTACTGAGTTGCTATGGCCATCTTCCAGCTCTATCATCAGACCCTGGTTACCATCTAGCACAAAAGTACTCGTCAAGACGAATCAAACGAGCCGAGACTCGATGAGGTTGCGTCGTTTCTGACCATCTTTCAGCTCCATCATCAGATCAGACCCTGGTAACAATCTAAAAACCAAGTACTCATCAAGACGAATGAAACGAGCCGAAACTCGATGGGGTTGCGTCGTTTCATTACAGAGTTCCTATTTAGAGACCACCTTCCAGGTCCATCATCAGACCGTGGTTACCATTGAAAGACAAACTACTTGTCAAGACGATTCAAATGAGCCCAAACTCGATGAGATTGTGTCGTTTCTTTGCAAAGTTCCTATAGCCACCTTTCAGCTTCGTCATCAGATCAGCACCATGTCATCATAATATTGCATGGTCACGCGATTTACACATGTATGCAAAATTTCAGCTCTATCGGGAACCGGGAAGTGGATGAAATTTAATTTGCAAACGGACAGGTGAAACTAAATAAAAGCTTGTAAAAATACTTACTTTGCTTACGTTCTTACAAAACAAAGACGGAAAAACAACACTTTTTGATTACGACGTGAAAATGTATCCATATGAGGACCTAAATACACACTGTCAGGTACTGACACCAATACGAGGTCTTGAGTGTAAAATTTACACATAAGTCCTCACACAGTACAACAAACATGAGTCGAGTGTATAGCGAGTGTGTACAAATCGATAGTGGCGCCGCCTAGTGTTCACACTCTGTCGGTGTGTGAACCGAAATTTTCAAGACCAATCCGAGGATTCCATGACTTTTCTTTATTAAGTATACAGGAAAGTTCACAATCGCACGTAGAGTACGATGCCGTAGTCAAGTCAAACCGAGGACCCACGAAAAAGTCCTCGGATTGAAAACGTCCTCGGATGTGCCTTGTGTATTCAGGCCCACGTCCTCGTATAGTACTTAAAACAAACACACACACACACACCCACACACACACACACACACACATAGTTGTTAAAGTCATAATAATACCTTTGTTCAGAAATACTTACATTAATATTATTATCCTTAATCTGTCTGAAAATAATTATTGTAAAAGAATATCTTTTTCTTTTTTTTATGTTTGTATACTGCTGTAAATCTAAAACACATTTTAGATAAACTGTTTTATATAAGGAGGAGCGGAGTCCTCTACAACAGACATTTTTATGTTTAAAAGGGGACTCCAGATAAATATTGTTATAGTTTAGTTTTAAAAGGTAAATAAAGATTTTTTGTTTGTGTTTCTAGGCATCACGTTGGATGCCAAGCTTTAGTGGGGCCCACATACAGCTAAATTGTCGAATAGACTTAGCTCTGCGGTTTAAGCAGTAATGAAATCCGTCAGTTAACTGACGTTGATAAAGCTAGATTAGTTTATTTCAGTTTCTTTCATAATGTAATGTCGTACGGTATTATACTGTGGGTGGTAACACCTTTGTGCTGCAGAAAAGGGCTATTCGAGTAATACATAACCTAAAGGCTGGTGACTCTCTCAGAGAGAATTTAAAGGATATAAGTATAATGACAGTTGCTTCACATTACGTTTATGAAAATCTGTTGTATGTTCATAAAAATATTAAAATGTTTTCAAAAAACAGTGATATTCACAATTTAAACCCTAGAAGTAAGAACAAATTAGCAGTACCTCATACTAGGCTTCATAAAATAAATAAAAATAATAATCTTTTATGGGTCTGTGTGTACGATTTTACAACATAGTACCAAATGATATTCAGAAATTAGATCTTGATAAATTCAAAATCAAAATCAAAGAAAAGCTTTATACAAAAAAGCTTATTATAAAGTGTCAGATTACACAGAAGACAAAACAGCTTGGGTCTGAAATGCTCCAAGTACTCCAACAGCTATTTCAAAATGTCTATAATTAATTTATATATAAGAGTACCATTAACATAGTTTACATTCAAATTCATATTTTGTATTTCATGACCTGGTAACGACATATATATATATATATATATTATTATTGGTAAATGTCGTTGCTTCTGTGCACTGTGGTTTTTTGCGCCCGTTCTTTGCCACAGAAAAAATGACGTCTTGAATGGGTGGTAGGTTAAAAAAGATTTGGACGATTCTAAGTACTTATTTATTGAGTTTATTGAATATTACTTTTGACTTTGACTTTGACTATGGAGAACGGTTTCTGCCAATCACTACTACTCAAGCTGTCAGTTTCCATGGAGGGTCCGTTATGGTTTGAAGCGGGATCAGTTCCGAGCCATGTTTTGCCATACGTAGTTCATTGGTCATGAAGAATTTCTTCTAATGCTCGACCTCACACAGCTCCTTGCGTGGCTGATTATCTTTTAGATTTCCGAATTCAAAAAATTCAGTAGCTAGCAAGAAGCCCTGACATGATCTATAAGGAATATGTATGCTATATGCTAAAAAGAAAAGTTATGGGTAATCCTAACCCTCCACAAACGCTCCATAACTTGAGAACCGCGCTGGTGGTCGCGCCTGGCAAGAAATTCCTCAAGTAGACATAAAAAACATCATCCAAAGCATGCCTGATCGCATGCAAGCGGTCATCAGGTCTAGGGGTGGTAACCCTCGTTACTATATTTAAGTTTAATGTTTTGATTTCTTTAGGGCTAAAGTTTGCATTGTTTGTAGCGAAAATTGCCCTTTTTTAAACGATTTTATTTAGCTTGTCAGAAGCTTTTATTTAACTTTCACTGTTCGTATGTAGTAAGTTGTCCGTCACAATTTGCAAACCATTTTTCGACCATTTGTTGGTATCCGAATAAGAAAGAAAGAGTAGAAATCAATAAAGTTAATTAACTTAACACTATATTTAATATGGCCGCCGCTCTAAGACGGCGGATTAAATCGAATTTTTAAACCCCTTTAATGTGGGTATCAAATGAAAGGGCTTAAAGAGTAGAAAACAATAAGGTAATAATATTACACCAAATTCAATATGGCCGCCGCTCCAAGATGGCGGCTTAAATAGGTTTTTCATCCCCCTCAATATGGGTATCAAATTTTCATTTGATATAAAAAATTGAAAAAATGACAGCCTCAACCAAATCACTTTCTTCAACAATAAAATAAAAACAAATAGTCTTATCATAGTGCCTGCATGTAACCGTATGGTCTTAAAAAGGGAAAGCAATCACTTAAAAAGACAAGCAAACACTTTTTTGTACATTCCTGGTTCTTTTTGAGATGACATAATTGGCTCCCTCTGTCTGTCTGACTGTCTGTTTGTGGATCATAGGTAGGAAGTTACATAAACCTAGATGGTCTCTGGATCAGATTCGTGACCCTCTTAGAAATGCGCAATTATATCTTCATTCAAATTCCAAGCTATTTAGATGGTTATTTACTGAAAAAATTAATAAAATGTGACATGCCTATTGAAACGACGTGTTCGTTCTTGGTGTCGGGGGTGATTTTTGACCCCAGCAGTGTGCATACCTCCGCTCCGCTCCCGATATTGTTATAGTGACAGACAACAGTCCGTCATCCGCCGCACCCCGAGATGTAATGATAAACTGCAAAGTTATGATGATAAATATGTTTCTCTGGGGTGATTTTTGACTCTGGATACCAGCTAAGGGTTAATAATAGTCCTGGTAACCCCTCCTGTTAATATAAAATGACTTTCTAGGAGTGGGTTCACGTCAGTAGGTAGTCTAACGGAGCTATAGGGATTGAAATAAGGTGTCTCGCGTTCAACCCGAGCATCTATGCGCTCGGCTATTTTCATTGAGATTTTACAAAATAATAAAATAATAAGAAAAAAAGTGGCTGAAAAATGCTAGGAAGGTAACACCTCCCAACCATTCCCTTCCCCTGCCTTTGCCGATACAAAATCCGATGATGATGATGATAGTGTATACACACAGGATGACATGGAGGATGACAGGATGTGTATCATGTACAAATTGTACCTACAAGGATTCTTTTACTGTCCAGGCTACATTCCTTTGGAACAACTTACCACCTGAAATCCGTCACTCCAAGTCCCTGTCCTTGTTTAAATCTAGACTGCATAAACACCTTATAACTAAGTCATCTGCTCGTAACATGTTATAGGTTTTAGTAATCTTTTTTCTTATTTATTTTTTATTTGTTTATTTTATTTGAATATGTACATATATACATATTATTTTATATTACGTATAAGTATGTGTAAGTAATTATATAAAAATGTATGTTTATTAATTAATTTATATCTTATGTTAATTTGTTTATTAATTTATTAATTAGTACTTGCGCACTTCCTCTATCCTCTTTCCCAGGTTCCATAAACCAAAAATGTGTGTGTTCCTTGTGTATGTGCAATAAAGTGTTCATCTATCTATCTATCGTATATATTACACTGTAACATTTGTTACTAAGATGGAGAAAAATGAAAGGCCTCCTGAGTTTCTTATCAGCTACCTCTCTCCCAAAAACCGAACTGGTGGTAGATTAGTTAGTTAGATTTAAGTTTTAACTAAACTTTTATACCTTTTCTCATGTCAGTTGATGTTGATTAAACTTACATTTAAAAACAAACATTTAATAAGCAAGTAATTTGATTTTAAACTAAAAATGTACTTTGCAAACTTATTTGTCACTGATGATGGGTTTTCTGTTTGCTCTTATCGATACCTATTTGTTTAGTTTTATTTTTCTTTTCAGAGTGGGTACTTAAAATTGTTGTAAAAAATATAAATCTTTAACTTAAGTAAAAAGGAGATAATGTTGCTGGTTGTACAATTAGTAACATAAATTAATGTCATTTTTATTAAGTAATCTTTATTGTACAATTGCTTATTATCCTGAATAAGTAAATAAAAAATATAAAAAAACAGTTATTTTAATAGTTTTTGACGTCAATAAGTATAAAGGCTTATCTATATTAATAATAAAAAAAGATCAATTGCCGAAAGATTTGTACGCGCATCACTTTAGAATAGCTGCACCCGCGCCCATTTAGGTAATTATTTTTTTATTGTGTTGGTAATTGTCAGGACTAGGGCTCGTATTCTAAAACCAAACACACAAATCTTTGCTTGAGTACAGTAAGAAAGGGATGGCGATATATGCGATGCATAGCTCCATCCTTTTCTAACTGTACTCAAGCAGAGGTTCGAGTGTGAGTTTGGTTTTAGAATACGAGCCTTAGTTTCTGTGAACTATTTATTTTGTAAATTCGTCTCGGGGCACAAGGCTGTTCACGCAGACGAAGTGGCGGGCGGCCGCTAGTCTTTAATAATTTATTTGGCTTTGACTTTGAATGTGTTGATACTCACACGGTAGCCGGGTTGACGTGGAGGAAGCCCACCTTGACGGACACCAGGGCGGGCTGATGGCGCTCCGAGGGTGTGGTGCACCGCGACGAGCAGTCCCCCACCTTTAGGCTCCGGGAGGTCATCATTCTGAAGCAACACATCATGGAATCACGGACGAGCATAAAAGAAGGACTCCGCGCCGCGATACTAACAAGTGAAGCAACCTTTAAGGGGAGGTATTTCGAGCGCTTCTTCGGTTATAATACCTCAAGTTATCTATGAACTTCATTTTGGTAAATAACTCATAATATCAAATCACTTATGTTAAGAATAAAACCTATAAAAGAAGACAAAATGACAAAAAAATATGTAACTTTGTGAATTTATTCTATCATGCCAACTTTATCAAATCGTGTTTCCATCGGGTATATTCCACAGAATAAAACCTCAACAATATTTCATAATTTTCGCAGATTTTAATTTTACTGTTTACTACTTCAAAATTAATTCTAAGAACGTGTTATTTTAATTTTTCACTAACACCTAGTCTTAATATGCTCGTGTGTGTGCTGCCACGGGGACGGTTGACATCGCAATGACGGCCGATCGGCTTACCTTTGTGTAGGGTTAAGCCGTATAATTACAATAAAACTGGCTTACTTTATGCGCTTCACTTTTTGATAACCGCCCAAGTAACACAGACGACGCTGAATAAAGATTGATTAAGAGCACACATCAAGAGCATAAGCTGATTACTAAGCTGAATAACGCCTGAGTACCGTCTATTCAGCTGTTATACAAGCAAGAAGGGCCCCAATTTTGAATGCTTAACGCTGAATAACATCTGAGTAACAATTGAGTAGAAGCTTAATAATGTTTCAATTAGCTTAATAACGTTTGAATAACTGCACACATTGCTTTTATAAAGCTTTTACAACTCAGTTATTCAGCTACGTCGAATTGGTTAGAGTATTCAGAATTTATTAAGCATTTAGTTTATTGTTGACATTTATGCAAGCAATATTCATAGAAATTTGGAAAAGAAGAAATAAATTGGGTTCAATAATTTAATGTCGATACCTTTATTTGACATGACGTGAACTTTAAGTTATTCGGTAAGTAAATTTTAATTTACATGTTAGCGGTCTGCTACATGTTAATTATTAGTGCGCAAGTAGTTTTGTCGTGAATAGTACGTGTTTTGTTTTCATTTTTATGACGCGCCTCGCTAATAATCAAGATAATTAGTTGTAAATAGTATTTTCATACATACATACTAGGTTTGACAAAAGTGCTTTTGATGAATTATCTAATTGTAGCAATTTTATCCAACAAAATAACATGATTTGAGTTGGAAATGTTGTAGTTGTAAGATTAATAAGCATTTTGTTGATCTCGTAAATTCCTTGTAAGAATTAATTACAAAGATTTCAATGGCGATCGATGTTTTGTTTTATAATGCTGAATAAAAGTGCACACATGTTTTGTTACTAAACTATAACTTGAAAAACAGTAGTCTCTTTACACTTACTTATGAATAACATTTATATAGTTGACCACATTTCTATATTAGTTACTCAAATTTTTAGGGTTCTCTAATCGAACGAACAAAAACCTTTTATAATGTGTAACTTTTCCATCAGGCTTTCACTAAATTGATTACTTACATTTAAAATCACAGCAACTTTGTTATTTTTTTTTCGTGAAAAAGACTATTATATTAATAGTATCTATTATGTTTTAAAAAAATTGCAGGTTTCATGTGTGTGGTGTGCACTGGGCCCTAGTTTATTTAATCTTAATTGCACAACAATAGGATGTACAAATGGCGGACTTATTATTATATTATTAATTATAATTTATATTTCGTTTCAGAAAAATGACGTTTAAAATAATTTCAACACATTGTAAGGGTCATTTAGATTTGTGTACTGTGCCGACCCAATGGGAGAACAAAGAACAACTTCGATGGCCAAGATATAATGCGGATTTATTAATTAAGTAAAGACAGCAGTGTCTAACATCGCGTAGATTGGCTTACGATGAAACAAACAAATAACGCAAATAAAACATTTTATCGCAACGTTAATTTTATTTTCTTGTATTGCGATACCTTCTGCTAATAAAATAACCATTTCAGAAATGAAATTTTCTGTATACTTAAATTTTTAGATCTTTCGGTTTTCCAATCCCAAAATCTGTTATATATTTTTTTGGGGACGGAACCCTCATCATTAAAGGGAAAACACGCTTGCTGATTGGGACCGGGTTCAGTTTTGTTTAAACTATTTTTACAAATCCTGTCATGATCATTACTTCTGATGACACTTGGACAATTACTACTGCTGATATTTAAATATTCTTTTAACAATTTTCCTTCGATATGACCGGTTCTTTACGCTTTTACCACGACTTTCAATCCATGATTCAAACAACGCATAAAATAAATACGTACAATAATATTCTAATTGCTGGTATTAAGCTATGGGCGCTATATCAATACAAATGTGGTCTTTAATTTGAATAAGTTAGTTAAAACTCTTTTTTATACTGAAATAAGCTTATTAAATACACAAATAATATTGTTTATTCAGCAGCTGAATAATTAGTAAAACATAGAATATTATACAGTTTAAAGATAAAGGAAAAACAATTATTCAGTATCAAGCTGTATACCAGAATTATGTAAACAATATTATTCAGAAGGTGATACTTTATTCAGCAATTAGCTGTTTCAAACGCTACAAGCTTAGTACTGCTTTAATAATAGCAGTATAGATTATTGTTGATCAGATAAATGCTGCCGAAGGCACTGTTTTTCAGATTTAAGCCACCTGGAATGCGTAATGCTTAATAACGTCTGTCTAATAATCTTACGGAGATTGGTTATTAAGCGTAAAGAAGGAAAGGACAGAAATACAGAATTTATTAAGCGTTAAGTATTTTAAGGGTCCGTACTCAACCTTGTTCAGTATATGGCTATTCCCAAAGCTCTTACACAAACCATATTCATCTCTGAACTGTTAAAAGTTCTAAGTGTGTACTGTTATCTTGCATATGTGTTACTTGGGCGTGTCGCGTGGCGGTGAAAGAATACTACCACCCCCTCTCTTTAATTGGGTGTCGTAAAAGGCGACTAACGGACTAAAGACTGCACATACTTCCAACAGCATAGCACATATGCAGTTGCTATTTGGCGAAAAGTGGACTATGGTAGAGGATTGCTTTTGCTGCCCTCATTGCCTAGTCTCTGACTAACCCTTTGGGGATTATAGTCGTGATTATATACTCGTAGTATTTACTTTTTCAGTAAATAACGCGGAGTCCTTATTTTATTACTCATCCGTGCTTGGAATAATTAGTACGGACGCCAATATTTTCACCATCCACAAAATGTCAAATTTCTTCCATCCATTTTGAACTTTGACGACTACGTAGTCGTTGCTAACCACTCGACCACGGTAACCGTGGTCGAGTGGTTAGCACGCCGGTTCTGGTGCCGCGCCATATCTGAGTTCAATTCCCGGTCGGGTCAATTGAGAAAAAACTGTTTTTTTTTAAAATCTGATTTCTAATCTGGGTGTTTTTTTCAATGTGTATTTATACTTATCCGATATCAAGCATAACCATGTTAACGAGTTTCAAGAAGAAGAAGAAGAAGCTTAACTTATGCTATATTTTAACCGCCTTTGTGGTCTACTGGCTAAGCCACCGGTCTCAGACCCAAAGGTCCTGAATTCAATTCCCAGCGGGGGATGCATCTTTGTGTGCTCGGTTTGGTTGGTGGTAGGGCTGTTAAATCCGCTTGGCTAGCTACCACCATCTTATCTAAGTCTGTCGACATAACAACGACTTAGTAGAATAAAACAAGTACGCTGACTTGGCCCCCGAGCGATAATTGCCTAAACATTAGGGCTGTCGCTTTGCGAGTGGCAGCGGCGCGCGCAGCGACGAAACACGCAGGCGCGCGCGGCATTAGGCTGATTTCACAGTCACGCGTTTGATCTGCGCCGGCCACACGCTTACAATTACACTAGATAGTAGTTGCGTTTCATAGTCACGCACGCAGTTCAAACGCGCAACTATTAAGTAATGTAATAATTGTAAGCGCGCGCGTGCGGCCGGCGCTGATCAAACGCGTGACTGCGAAATGAGCCTTACGTACGGCTCAGCCGCGGCTGGCATCGTTAGCATCAATAAACTCGTCAGTCCGTTTGTGCGTGCGACGACGCGTAAGTACCTACGTACGGGATGGCTCGGCCTAGAGATGCCGAACTATCGATAGTTGACCTCGAAAATCAGTTATAAAATCGATAGGACTATCGATAGTATCGATACTATCGATAGGATCGATTCTATCGATACCACAAAATGTGGTAATACTATTGATAACTTGCAATAGTGTCGATACTATCGATAGTTTTGGACTATCTATAGTTGTTAATTTTTGATAGTACGAGTATTGTAAGGCTTCGTAAGGTAGGTAGGTAAACAAATTCTGTTTGTGTCTCAAAGAATTACGTGTGATTTTCTTGTTCAAACTGATAAATATAAATTATATACCATTATACCAAATGTAATTACATGCAATAGTATTGCAAAATACATAACTATTGATAGTTCTAAACTCGACAGTATCGATACTATCGATAGTACGCCCGTCATGCATGAAAATATCGTAATGATAGTATCGATTGCATAGTGACTATCAATAAAAGGCGTAATATTATCGATACTATTGATACTATTGCAAGTCATCAATGCTATTACCACATTTTGTGCTATCGATAGTATCGATACTATCGATAGTCCTATCAATATTTCCACTATTGCCGAACTATCGATAGACTATCGATGGCCTATCGATAGTGAACTATCGACAGTGAACTATCGATCGGCATCACTAGCTCGGCCGCGCTCACAGACAAGCCGAGCTCGGTGCGTATGTACGAAGATACCATACTTCTTTTATTCTATTAGGACAACGATGTTTATAACATTGTTGCGTTCCGACAGTTTGAGATAAGGTAGCCAGTTCCTCAGTGGTTAAGGATTCCGGGTAAAGCGCGCTTCCACCTTCGGCCTTATCGTCACTTACCATCAGGTGAGATGAAGCCCTTGTGCTTACCCGTTGTGGAATAAAAAAAATATCAATATCGGTTGGAAAAATTTGACAGACTTGGATAAGTTGATCTGCAGGCGTGTATTGATACTACATGACATACTACGTACATACATACATACATATAAACACGACTATTATCCCCGAAAGGTTAGTCAGAGACTAGGCAATGAGGACCGCAAAAGCAGTCCTCTACCATAGTCACCTTCTCACCAAATAGCGATTGCACATGTGCTTAGCGTGACAGGTGGTGAGCCCATCGCCGCTCTATGCTGTTGGAAGTATGTGCAGTATTTAGTCCGTTAGTCGCCTTTTATGACACCCAAGAGAATAGAGGGAGTTATTCGAGTTATTCGTCAACTCGCACACATGTGCGGGATGGCACCATTTGATTTTACCTATTATTTGTGTCGTCAATGATTCAAGATTCAATATCATTTATTCAGGTTAGGCCATGTTTAGATTACAGCACTTATGAATGTCATTATGCCATCGGTTCGTAAGTCTAACTATGGGGCGGGAGCCTTGTACTGAGAAGAACCGGCAAGAAACTCAGCAAGGGCATTTCTTTTCTCCCTTTCTTTTACAGCGTCAATTAGAGTTGAAAAATGCCCTCCCTATCATAGAAGGGCACTTTCCATTACAATAATAAAAACATAAAACAACTACAAGGACATAAAAATAAAAAATATATTAATAAAAATAAAAAGTTCAGGTATTCATCAATATAAAATAATCAATGTAATCAATGTCTTACAGTACAGAAAAATAAAAGTAAGACTACAACTACTAATATACTAATAATAAAAATAAGTTAGCAAGAGCAGACCAGCCTCCACAGGCGGCACCCGTTCACGAGTATGACATGTGAATCAGCCATCGCTTCGCTCAACCATGTTTTAGGGAACGTAACGACCCGACGCACATGCCACCACCGCAGAGACACTTTGAGAGAGCATGACACACTCGAGGAACTCCAATGAAGCAAGCAAGAAAACATTTAGGCAACGGAACAAAGTTTTGAGTAGGTACCTATTGTCTGTAAGACACTGCTGATAAAAGGCTATCATACCAGGGTAAAATGAGTTAGTTACAAAGAAAATGGACTTTAAAATATAATGTGATTATTTTATCATTACCAGGCTGTTTTGTCTTCTAAATATTCCTTAACTGTATAATAACCTTTCTTAAGTAAACAAGATTTTACATGATTTTTAAACTTATCTAAAGGTAATTCTAGTACAGTACTTGGTATTTTATTATAATAGTGTATACCTTGCCCCAAGAAAGAGCCGAGAACCTTCTGTAACCTGAACAGGGGCATCATAAGTTTTGACTTATTTCTAGTATTGAAATTGTGTACGTCACCGTGTTTAGTGAATGAGTTAATATTGCAACGCACAAAAACTATAAAATTATAAATATATTGAGATGCAGCTGTAAGAACACCATCTTCTTTAAAAATATCTCTTAGAGAAGTTCGTGAGCTTAGTCTATAGATGGTTCTTATTGCCCGTTTCTGTAAAATGAATATAGTTTCAACATCAGCCGCTGTTCCCCACAGTAGGGCGCCATATGACATGACACTGTGAAAATAACTAAAGTAAACCGTTTTAGCAGTTTCAACGTCATTTATTTGCCTAATTTTTCTAATGGCGTAAGCAGCAGAACTGAGTTTGCCGGCCAATTTCGATATATTATGAGGATTCCATTAAAGTTTTGAGTCAAGGGTTATCCCTAGAAAAACAGTCGAGTCTACCAAATCTAATTTATCACCGTTTATCCTTACATCAGTTTGTTCGGTCAACGTCAACTCGCACAACCGTTAAAATCTGAGGTACGGTCAATTACAAAAAGGTTTGGAAAAAGTTATAATCCTTAAATGTTTAATACCAAACAGATAAGAGTTATGAGTAAATAAAACAAAATTTCTTGTTTCAATTTTTTTATTCGACTATACTTTGTACGTACCTAGGTATGTGAGAGTTGACGACACAAATATTAGGTAAAATTGAAAGGTGCCATCTCGCACATGTGTGTGAGTTTAAAGTGTGCGAGTTGACGAATAACTGAGTTATTCGTCAACTCGCACACTAGGGGATGGCAGTATTCGTTCACCGCTACGCGTCACGGTTACGTACATACTGTTAGACGAAAATTTGATCAATCGATTGGCACACCCCTAATGTCACCGTATTCCAGCACTAGTTGTCACTACCAAAGAGCACTACCTGTCTAACATTATCGATAATCAGTAACTTAGTTTAGATATAAGTAATTTGATATATATATTGTGTATGTTTATTTATATAGTTATCTTTATTTATGTATGTCTTGTATAGCGCAATAAGTCCCGCAGATTTAATTTTATCACCACAGCTAGGGTTGGCTGGAAGAGATCTCTTCTAGAGATAAGCTCACCTTTGTATATGTCCTGTGTAACTTGTGTATTAATGTAATTTCTTTGTGCAATAAAGTATTAAATAAATAAATAGTTGCCGACGTTTGACAGCAGAGCTACCTCAGAATCATTGCTTTAGTAATTGTTCTGAGAGAGCTACCGTGCTTTTGAATGTGTCTACACCCAGCGGGATCCCATGTCTGGAAGACTAAGTAGAACATATCCATATCTAATTCTCTACATCACTCATAAGTCTTATGAGTGATGCAGAGAATTAGATCTGGCTGTGCTCTACTGAACTAAGCTGAAAATAGAATTAGTTCCGTATAAAAAACCGAAATATAAACTTTTCTAACCAACCTCCAGCCAGCAGGACATTTACTAAAGTTACGTCTGATGAGCTATAAATTTGGTATTAACTTTTAGATCTGTAATTGTTCTATTCACAAAAACAAAAAACATTCTTCTAACGTACTTACTTAAGCCACAATCAAGCTGCAAAGAAACCTTCAGACAGCGGACTTTCTCTTATGGACATTATTTTTGTAACTTTTACACTAAATTAATAAATTTTAAACTATTTACGACTATAATTTTACCCAACTACCTATTCGTACATCTTGTGTTAAAATTAAATGTAGGTACTTAAATAATTTTAAAGCTTTTATGTGGATAGAATACAAAATAATCTCACCAGTCTGCATTATCTTACTTATATTTTTTTATTTATTTATTTAATAAGGTCTACCAACAAGATTAATTATACATGCGTATGTTTGTGAGGATGGATATTGGTATGTATGTATGTTTGTTACTCTTTTACGCAAAAACTGCTTGACGGATATACACTCAGCGGCGCGGAAAGTGGCCCAATCCTATTTTGGCGTTTAAAATTATTTTTGAAATTAAAATGCATAATTTTTTTCTATGAATTAAAGTAATTGTTATCCTTACATACTTTTTTGCCAAAAAATTAACAGAAAAATGTGATTTTAATTCTTTTTAATCAATTTACAAGAAAGAGTCATTTTCGCTACAAACAATGTTAAATTTCAAACTTAAGCCTTTAAAAAATTAAAACATTACACTTAAAATTAATAACGAGGGTTATCACCCCTGCCCCTGATGACCGCCAGCATGCAATCAGGCATGCTTTGGATGATGTTTTTTATGTCTACTTGAGGAATTCCTTCCCAGGCGGCCACCAGCGCGGTTATCAAGTTATGAAACGTTTGTAGAGGGTTAGGATTACCTTTAACTTTTCTTTTTAGCATATCCTAAAAATGTTCTATAGGGTTCATGTATGGGCTTCTTGCTGGCCACAGAATTTTTTGAATTCCGAGATCTAAAAGATAATCGTTCACGCAACGAGGTGTGTGAGGTCGAGCATTATCCTGCATTAGATGAAATTCTTCATGACCAATGAACCCTACGCAAGGCAAAACATGTTCTTGAAGGATGTCTTCGAAGTATCGCATGAATTTAGACGACCCTCCACCACCACTAACTCTGTACGTGTCACGGAACTGATCCCGCCCCAAACCATAACGGACCCTCCATGAAAGCTGACAGTTTGAGTAGGAGAGATTGGCAGAAACCGTTATCCATGCCTTCTTCACACACGCTGATGACCATCAGGGGCCTTAAGGCCACTCTGCTTTCATCAGTCCACAAAACTTTGCTCTACTGCTCATGCGTCCAATTTGCGTGTTCTCTGGCAAAACGAAGTAGAGCTACGCGATGCTGTTGGAGGAGTTCTGGACCTCGAGCAGGTCTTCGGGCACGTAGATTTCGTTCCTCCATTTTTCGTCTAATTGTACGCTCACTCACGTTAACCCCTCTTGCAATTTGCAGGTGTTGTCGGATCTCAATCACGTTAAGAAACCGATTTAGCAAAATTGCGAGGGCAATTAATCGATCGTCACGCGCCGAAGTGTACCTTATTCCACCAATTACTGGCCTTCTGGCATAGAACCCAGTCTGATCGTACCGTGTCAATGCTTATCTCAGATTTGTAAGCGGTACATTTAAAATCTCAGCCATTTCCCGTTGAGTTTTCCCTTGATTCCTAAGCAATAAGCTTGAGTGACTTGAGCTGGAGTAATGAGCATTGTGGTATGATTCTGCAAAGAATCATAACTACAGAATAGTTTAAAAACAAAAAATAACAATATTAACTGCAAACACATTTTTATAATTAATTAAAACTCACCTTTATTTTGTTAATCTTAACATAGAAATGAGTTTTTAGTGTCACAAAGGCTAAATAACGAACATGTTTTTGTAACTACTCTCTTAAAATGACAAAAAGATCGCACTGATGAAAGGTCACACGAAGTTATAAAATACGACGACTTATTTACTTCTTATCGCATTGTTCACGTTTGGGCCACTTTCCGTGCCGCTGAGTGTAGTTAAAACTTTACAGTAATATATCTTATACATCGGAATAACACATAGGCTACACAATTTATAAAGATTCTACGCATTCGAATCCGCGGGCAAAAGCTAGTTAATAATAATGCCACAATTCTATGGGATAATATGTGTTAACGAACCAATTCTATTTGAAAAAAAAAATAACTGAATGCAAAAGTGACGAATCGTGTGCAGAGCAGCGTGTATAGGTTAAATAAAATATCAACAGTTTTAACAATTTTATAATATTAAAAGAATGTGCAATAAATTCTCTTAATTAACAAAGTTTAATCTCATATTTTATAACTAAGTAAAGAAAGGTATCTTTTATTTATTTATTATATTTTTACATATTCAATTAGTTTAATAAATGCACATTTATACTATATTTAAATCCATTCAATTCTATATTCTTATCAATATCGGAAATACAAATATTCTTTACGCAAATGTGATTAACACAAGATCACTAACCGGGATTTGTGTTACTAACTAGCGGCCGCTCGCAGTTTTACCCGCGTGGTTCCTGTTCCCGTGGGAGTATCGGGATAAAAAGTTTTCTATGTGTTAATCCAAGTTATAAACTATCTGTATGCCGAATTTCATCTAAATCCATTTAGTAGTTTTTACGTGAAGAAGTAACAAACAAACACACTCACAAACTTTCGCCTTTAAAATATTAGTGTGGTAAAACTACCCTACTCCTAAACAGCTTAAATTTGTAGGTAGGTAGACTTTTTTGTATTGTACCCACTTAATAGCTTTCAAATTCTTTACTTTTTAATTTTAACACAAGATGTACAAATAGGTAATTGAAGTAAAATTATAGACTAGGCCTGAGTAAGCCGTCATAATTTGTTTGTTCTCATTAGTTCTACTCATCAGTCCTACTGTGGGACTAATGATACTTTTTTTCTCACTAATCCTACATCTATTTGAGTACATGGTGGTAGAACTAGTGAAACTTAGAGTTTATGAATTTCTCAATAGTCCCTAAAGAAAATTTTCTGAACTATTGTAGGTAAACTCGATAGTCAAACATACAAAAATATCCTAAAATGTCAGAACAAACATAAATGTTGGTTAGGGTGTCGCAAAGGGGGTGCATGACTTAGAAAACTTTCGAGCAAAAATACACTCTAACTCTTTTTTCACAATGACAAAAATCATTGCTATCAATATGTAAACAAAATTTCCAGAAAAGGTTTTATTATGAAAGAGAAAATTTTCATTTCATTTTTATATGAAAATTTTACACTTAATATTTTTTTTTTATCAGACAACAGAAATCCCTTTGAGAAGCATTTTTTTCGGAAAAACGCACCCGGTCACGCGGGCAAACACGCGCGAGCGGGCAGAGAGTACAGACTTCTCCTCAAAAATTAAATTTATAATATATAGAGTCAAATTCGGACTTGACCGTTTTTGATAAGAGTACATCGGATACCACTCAGGTTCCTGCGGGGTGCTACAGGAGGGCCAAAGTTTCGTTAGATTTTAGGTACGACGACGCACCGTTTTCGAGATACTCGCGTTTTTATAAAAAGTTACCTTGTTTTTTTTAGTGTCGGCTCCATACTAAATAAGACGAAATTTTTCTTAGTCCTGCTCCCCCTTTGTGACGATTTGTTAGCCGTAGGTCTAATACGCAGTTCGTCCAAATTGTATTTCAACGCTTATTTTGTCCGACTCGTTTAGCTATATGTCGCAGTCGGATTGCATAATCCGCTGCATTACATTACGGCTAACCGTTATCAAAAACAATCTGTATCTGATTGTAACCAAGGTTGCTAAACGCAAGGTGCACTCGTATAATAGACACCGTTTATCCTGCTCTAGACCTCTTTAAAAGCACTCGATACGGCGCTTAAGTGGGCACATCGCATAACAGCCCCCTTTCTCTCAAAACCGATCGCTATTGGATCGGATTGGTATTGTGAATGTTCGTATTTTTAAGTTACGATACCAGCGCTAATTTGGATTCATATTGGGTGCACTAAATGGCATTGAGATTTGTATTTTTTTCACTCAATATCCACGCAATATGAATCCATATTAGCTCTGGTGTCGTAACTTAGGAGTACAAAAATTCGTGTCCATGTCTACAGCTTCCTCATTCGACATAGAGAAATTCTAAGCATGCCATATTTTTGTGCATATTATGTGCAATCAACCGTTTCAGTCCTAATTTTTGTGCCACCACAACTTCGTTACTATGAGTTGTTTTATGTGTGTAAGCTGGAGACACGTGTCACCAGCTCGCACACGCCCGTTAAGACAAACCAGTGAGGTTAGGGTTTTGGACTATAGCTAGAAATTTTGTGCATAATTTGTGCACTAGGAACAAAAAAAACCTAACCATCACACTCAAATACTGTTGAAACTACGATCATAAAACTGTATCTTCGTAATTGTTCAAGCTACGGTTATGAATTATACCTCAAAATTTTGTGCAGAATTTGTGCATAAGGCACAAAAATTTTCAAAACTTTAACTCAAAAGGTTTTTGAGCTACGAACCGATAAGTATGTGTAAGCTGGTGACACGTAACACGGGCTAACACATGGTGAATTATTGTAACTGTATAAGATAGCGCTTCGTTTTAAAGATCAAATAATACGTTATAATTTGTGCACACACGAGGCAAAATTTCAAATCTCTGGGCCTCTTACTTTATAAATTATAAGCCAAAAACTGTTTTCCCGCCAAAAAATTCAAAATAATGGCTCGGAAGCGGCTAAGCGCACCGTTGCCGTTCCGTGCGCTACACTATTGCCACTTTTAGACTAGGAGCCGTCTGTTAAAGCGATGCGCGACGCGACTAATTTAGTTTTACTATAGGCAGGTACCTAATATAACCTACCCTACTTTTTATTTTAGATATCTCACACACGAATGTCTTAGTTATTTTTTGTTGTTGAGACAATTAAATAATTAGATTTGGCATAATGATAAACATTATGGAGGAGTGCAGAACGACAAAATGGTTGAGTACTTGAGCCTAATTCGATAAAGAACGGATGCTTTCCAGCAAACTAATCGCTATCGACCGTCACAGAATAAATTTTAACCATTGAATGTAATTTATTTTAATATTAGATTGTATTACTTCCCATGGTTAAATGTAAATAAATAAATAAAAATAAATGTACTCTATGGTGATCGATGACTTTGCGATTAGTCTGACGGGGCATCCCAATGTAATGCTAGGGCCACATTATCGCGCTAGCGCGAAGATTTGCGTTTTCGCGACACGTCTGGCCAAACACTTCGCGTTAGCTCGTTGTATCATGGCGTTGACGCGCCGCGCTGTTGGTAAATTGCCGCACATCAAAGATTTTGTCGCGATAATGTTCGTGCGGCCACATTTCCTTCGCACACTTTAGTTGACTGCTAGACAACTAGAGGTGTGAACGTGTTGCAAATACGACTATCGATATTATTCTGTTTCGATAATTATGGATTGGAGTAACGATAAAGTATTAAAAGTAATACAATATTACGAATTAATAATTAATAAAAATAATAAAGATGCAATAAATAGTAATTATTTGCCGACATGTAATAAAGCCCAATCACCTCTTCCATTTTTTCCGATAAAATTAGGAGTAGGCGATACAAATCGTATAAGGTTACTAAAACGTATTTATTGCATCAATATCGTCAAATCCGATATCGATGCGTTCTGAAACTATACCTATTTTGGAAAACACTATATCGCGTCAGGAATGCGGTGTGCGTTGAGATCACTATATTGTACGTGATCGAATTCAAGAATATTGTACCGTATCCATGATATTTATTGAGTTATCATTAATCTGTAGTTTTTAACAAACAAATGTGCTTGTAAAAGTTTAATAAAATAAAATTATTATAAACGTTCGATGCGTTCTGAAACTATATAGTGGAAAAAAACACGATATTGCATGAATTTTAAATAGTCCGTAGATATGGTCGATACTGTTATCACCGATATTAAATTTATGTAGCTATAGTTTAACACTTTGCAAGCGGGCATTTTCCTGTGCGCCGGCCTTTTTCGTCATTATTGTAAATTCTATAGAAAAAGAACTATAATAAAAATTAATTTAATTGTGTTCTATCTAATCGTTCTGCTGCTTACCTATACTAACCTCCAGTTATGGCTTCTTTATGTAGATGTTGTCCATCCGCAGTAGATCACCTAGATTCAATAGTAGGCGTACCTTTGTTATTTTATGAGTAAGTACCTAAAGTTATTTTCAAATGCTAGTAAGCAGGTAAATGTTAAATTTTATATGTACCTATTTCAAACCCAATCCACAGATAACGAAAAAAAAGATACTTTTATTATTTTTAATAAAGCTATTTCAAATTTTTATTTTACCAGTAGTAAGTAATTCTTACTTTTTCTATTTACAAGTTAAAAAGTTTGCAAGTTACCAATTCTTCTATGTGTTGATGGCTGACCGACCCCTTGTCAGAATGGTTGATGGTTTAGTTATCGTAGCGTAGTAACTGTTTTTTAGTTAACGTGCCATAACTAAAAATTCTTCATCTCCTATGGGAGTAGTTGTCAAGACGAATCAAACGAGCGCAAACTCGATGGGGTTGTGTGGTATTATTTTAAAGTTCCTGTGTCCTTTTTCTGGCTCCATCATCAGACCCTGAACACTATTTCTCGATAAAGTACTCGTCAAGGCGATTCAAACGACCCCGAACTCGTTGGGGTAGCATGGTTTTATTATAGAATTCCTGTGGGCTTTTTCCGGCTTCATCATCAAACCCTAAACACTATTTCCCAACAGAGTACTCGTCAAGACGATTCAAACGAGCCCAAACTCGATGGGTTTGCATGGTTTCAATACCGAGTTCCTGTGACCTTCTGGCTCCATCATCAGACCCTGGACCCTTCTTTCTAACAGAGTATTCGTCAAGATGAATCAAACGAGCCCAAACTTGATGGGGTTGCATGGTTTCAATACTGAGTTCCTGTGGCCTTCCTTCGGGTTCATCATCAGACCATGGACCTCGTCTAGTCGTCTCCCGTCAGAGTACTCATCAAAACTAATCAAATGAGCCTGAATGGGGTTTCATGGTTTTCTTACAGAGATCCTGTGGCCTTCTTCCGGCTGAATCATCAGATCAGCTCAATGACACCATAATATTGCATTGTCATCCTGTTCTGACCTATGTTCAAAGTTGCAAGACTAGCTCATCGGGAAGCTAGTATAAAATCGTTTGCATTTGTCGACAAATAAATAAACAAATAAACGAGAAAGCTACCTAATAAAAACGTGGTAATAAAAACATACAGGCAGACTAATTTTATCACTACTTATCATATTAATGAGGTTATTGTAAATACTTAAAACTAAGCATAGCGATATTTTATGAACATTCATAAATAAAATAGACTGCTTTTATTTTAAATTAACCAATTTCCTATATCAGCAGTCTCCTAGTCTAAAATTCTCGGTATAGAAACGAAACGATCGAGAGCGCAAATTAAAATGACACTAAATTAAGCTAGCTCTCAAGTTCAAACTCGATTGCAATAGTGTAGCGCACGGAACGGCAACGGTGCGCTTAGCCGCTTCCGAGCCATTATTTTGAATTTTTTGGCGGGAAAACAGTTTTTGGCTTATAATTTATAAAGTAAGAGGCCCAGAGATTTGAAATTTTGCCTCGTGTGTGCACAAATTATAACGTATTATTTGATCTTTAAAACGAAGCGCTATCTTATACAGTTACAATAATTCACCATGTGTTAGCCCGTGTTACGTGTCACCAGCTTACACATACTTATCGGTTCGTAGCTCAAAAACCTTTTGAGTTAAAGTTTTGAAAATTTTTGTGCCTTATGCACAAATTCTGCACAAAATTTTGAGGTATAATTCATAACCGTAGCTTGAACAATTACGAAGATACAGTTTTATGATCGTAGTTTCAACAGTATTTGAGTGTGATGGTTAGTTTTTTTTGTTCCTAGTGCACAAATTATGCACAAAATTTCTAGCTATAGTCCAAAACCCTAACCTCACTGGTTTGTCTTAACGGGCGTGTGCGAGCTGGTGACACGTGTCTCCAGCTTACACACATAAAACAACTCATAGTAACGAAGTTGTGGTGGCACAAAAATTAGGACTGAAACGGTTGATTGCACATAATATGCACAAAAATATGGCATGCTTAGAATTTCTCTATGTCGAATGAGGAAGCTGTAGACATGGACACCAAAAATTCACAATACCAATCCGATCCAATAGCGATCGGTTTCAAGAGTAAGGGGGCAGGTCTGGAGCGTATCCAATTGTGCCTGCCTAAAGGTGCAAATAGCAGCTCCTGTAGCACTTATTTGGCTCTTTGAACTATGAACGGTTGAGTGATCGAGCCTTGATTAAGATTCGTTCTTCATAATATCATTTTTATTTTTTACGCTTGACATCTTACGAGTGACAAATAAAATAAGTGACATCTACGAAATATAACATAGAACAATGATATTATATACAACAGATATGTTATAAGCGCGCGCGATGTGAAGACTCAAATACGTCCTGATTGGGACGTCTTGTGTTTAGTCTGCGTCGAGCACAATCACGAGCGTGTCGCACTGTAATTCCCGTGTCTTTACCAAAATAAATCAAAAATGCCATCATGTGTGTTTCGGAAGTGCACCAATTATGACTCTAAAGTAAACCAAATACAAGGGTTCTCTTACCACATATCAATATGCAAATATACTTGATTATTTAGTATATTTCAATTATTTTTCCGAACAATCTAATAACTGACGCAAAGACGCCATGTTCATGTGAAGAAAGAGAGAGCAATCTATTTTTGACGCTAGAGCGACAAGGATGCGTGAGCTGCTGACATAGATTAGTTAGTGCAGAATCGAATATTAATATTGACTTAAATGCCTACACTTAAAGACCAGTTGTTCTTTATTTTTACTTCGTTTTGTAAAGCTATCTATTGTATGTAATGGACTAATATAATAAACATAAAAATAGTTTCACTGAATTGGCTATTTGGCTGTTGTAACAATAAAATATGAAATATGTCGATTATAGCAGTTTATAATTTAACGATAATTATCCAACAGTTTTTTTTGTAAATATTTTATTATTACATAATAAATTTGCGATTATTTGTCTGTGGATTACAAGACCAGAAGCACGGGCCATAATGAGCTTCGTGTAACGCCACATTTCACAAAGTAAACAAAAACTATCTTTTAGGTTTCAAGATAAATGTTTATTCTGGTGTGACGTCACAGACATTTAGCCAAATGTCACATGACCAACCGTTTTCGCAGAAACTTTAAATGAATAAAGAAAAATGTCTTTTTCTATTAAATAAAGCTTTTTGAAAAAAAAAATATTGTACGGGTATCAATGATATTATTATAATAACTATAATTATCATTGCGTGGTATAAAATAAGCGTTTGTAATTTTCAAAATACTTTTCCGAAAACTGTCAAGTAGCCAATTTGTTTTTCTACTATATATCATACATTACTGATTATTAAGGATTATTAATGTTTTTTCTTTTAATGAATTAGGTTTCTGAGTGATTAGGTCAGTTCGTGAACAATGCTTATTTGTTCACGAACTGACCTAATCACTCAGAAACCTATTTGTCATAAAATCTCATTTAAATAAAAAAGGGTTTCATTTTGCTAGCAATGAAGACGTAGAGAAATTAAAGTGCCGCATTTTAAAAAACGTTTGTATTCTAATGGTTTGACTCATTTTTCAAACATTCATCAGACACCCATTTTTAATCATCGATTACATCTCATTAAAACCATAATTGATAAATACATAAATATTCGTCGCCATTCTGCACATAAAAATAACCCCGAAATACAAAAACTTTCTAAAAGACAAAATAGAAATAAATTAAATCTTTTTATTTAAAATATGTATTTTATTTCGTTTTTTTATTATTAATTATTTCATTGTTTAAATTTCCAATAAATATGATTACTTTTGTAAGAAGTTTTATTTCTTACCTATGTACTGACTTTTCAATCAAGTGTCCACTCTACGACTAAATGTTACTCTAACCTCTCGTGCGTGTGGAGAGCCGGTCTTGCCGCGTTGCGTATCTACTTGTCATTGTCAGTGTGTTATAGTTTTGGATTGCCCGGAACAGATTTTATACGCAAATTACTATGAACGTAACGTATCTATAGTTTATAATATCATTGACATAGAATAATAACTAAAGCATAGAAGGAGTCCAAATGAGACTCGTATGGTTGTCCTATTTTTTCAAATGGGCCATAAACATGGAAAGGAAACAAACTAATTTGCTAAAAACGTCAAATAAAAAACAGGTCACCATTTATTACATATATCCATATTCCGAATTCACAAGCGACATTAAATGTAATTCGAATGGTGAACAAACAGATTGTACTCAAATGTCATAGCACTCCTTCTATGTTTTAGTTATTATTCTATGGAAATATAATAAAAGAAGTTTTAATAATTTTCTTTCTATGTTTGTACATTATCTGCACTATTAAATTAAGTTGATAGAATAATCTAAAAGGAACACAAATTTAAATTATATAAATGAAAGTGATAATAAAAGCAAGGCTTAATGGCAAATTATAAAACAAAATACGACATAATCAAATAGCATAAAATAAACAATAGAAAATATAATAAAAGATGATATTTTAATTGTCAATCCACTAGATATAGCGGAATTAATGAACAACTATTTTATAAATTTAAATAATCCATTACAGAATATAAATAATATTACGTACCGACCAGTAAGTCGATAAAATATTAATAGCATTTTTATGACCTCAGTAACAATTTCGGAATTAAAGACAATCTTTAAACAATAAAAAAATAAAAAAGTGTAGGTCATGATAACATTCCAATGACTTTAATAAAATCAAGTATACATTTTATAGTTGAACCTTTAGCGTACATTATAAATTTGTCAATAGAAACAGGTATATTCCCGGATAACTTAAAAAAAGGGCTTATAAAGCCTCCCTTTAAAAAGGTAATAAGAAGGATATGAACAATAATAGGCAAATTGCATTACTATCAATGTTTCCGAAATTTTTGAAATAGTTTTTTTTAATAGGATTACATCATTCTTGAACAAAAATAACATAATTCATTCGAATCAATTTGGATTTCAAAAAGGAAAAAATACAACTTTGGCTACATTTAAAATTTTAATACAAGTTTGGGCAGATAAAAAGAAGACATACATAGGCCTTTTTTAGATTTATCAAAGGCTTTTGATAGTGTTGTACATAAAATATTGTTTAAGCAGCTAGAACATATAGGAATACGCGGCATAGCGCTGAAACTAATTGAATCTTATTTGACACATAGGTCTCAAGCGACAACTTTAGATTCTTTTGATAAAACAACAAAAACAATAATAAGTGTCCAATCAAATTATGAAAAAATTTCTTAGGTGTTCCTGAAGGAAGCGTGTTGGGACCATTGTTGTTTTTGACTTACATCAATGACCTTCCACTAATAATTAGTCATATGTGTGTCATGTTTGCTGATGATGCTACAGTATTCATATCAAATGAGAATATGGCAGATAGAGTTTTTGTTGGTGAAATTAATAAAACATTCCAAATTATTGATAGCTGACTTCAATTAATTAAAAAGTAAATTTAGATAAAACAAAGCTAATAGAGTTTAGAAACTATAAGAACTTTTAAGTTTAAAGTTAGGATTAACGATAAAGAGATTGAGAAAGCAAATTTAAACGTCTGTGCCACCCTTCCAATAAGTTAGTTGTCCTGTGTGGATTTGTGGAACAACTTAAAGTGCACGCCGAATATTAAATAATTAGATCGGTATCCATCTTGTATTATGGTGAGTCTGTTTTTTTGATTTTTTGTAATAATAAAATTATCAATTTTCTCACAAATATCATCAAAACATTCACAGTCAGGATGACAGAAAGAAGACACAGTAATTATCATTCTAAGTATCATACTTCATTGGTGTAAGTGGCCAGTACTTAACCGACGAGATATTGTAAAAAGTATGAACATGGGACAGGTATCATGTCGAAAGGAAATCATTGATATTGGGCCAGTTTAGTTTAGTTTTTATTTTTTTGTTAATGATTTTTGTTCATGAGGTAGGCATAATTAAATGTCGTCATTTTTATACATCGACAAAAATCAGATGGTCATTGTTTTGTCGACATTTTTATACTTCGACAAAAATCAGATTGTCATTGTTATATGTCGACATTATTATACATCGACAAAAATAATTCTAGTCTTTGTTATTTTTCAACATTATATAAGATGTCGACATTTTTATACTTCGTCATTTTTCAATATAGACATTAGTCGCCCAACTCTTACAAACGCTTATTTTATACCCCGTACAATATTTTCTTTCTCGAAAAAATCTTTATTTATCAGAAAAAAACATATTTTTCTTTTTTGATTCCAAAATTTTGTGCGAAAACGGTTGGTCACGTGACATTTTGCTCTGTGACGTCACATTTCAATAAATATAGAAACTTATCTTGAAACCTGACAGATAGTTTTTGATAATTTAGTGAAATGTGACGTCACATGAAGCTCTATCATGGCTGCCCCTTGCCGCCCGTGTTTCGGGTCTTGTAATCCACAGATAAAAATCGCAAAATTATTTTGTAAAAATAAAATATTTACAAATTATCTTAATAAAAAAAAACTATTGGATACGGAAAGTATTTATTATACCACGAACGAATCTAGGCTTACATTTCCCTATTGCAAGAATAATGTAACGCGTATAACGGTATTGTAAATTGAATGTGTTACCCAATATTGACATTTTCTATGATTCTAGGTAATACCTACATTCAAAAACAAATTAAGTAGTTAACTACTTTCAGCCTGTCAGCACACACTCGGCGAATACCATCATTGCTTTTGTCTTTAATTGTAACTGTTTTTATCTTCTTTTTTGTTTGTAACTTTTAATTATTATATTTTAGTGACAAATTCTGTATACCTGTAATCAGCGAACATATTTGAGGAGCGACAAAACAAAAATAGTTAAGTACAAAATGTCTAGATTGTGGCAAAACGCAGAACACTGTTAGTTGTATACCATACTAATGAAGAATTTTACTATTCATTAGGAAAAAAAGTAGAAAAAAGCAATGTAAGTGAAGCTCTTCAAAAAAAAATATAGATATTTAAATATAGTATATCTAGGTTTTTTTTAATTGCAGTTATCCAATTTTGATACAACAAAATCGAACTTATCTAATTTTGATCTAACAATTAGCACTTCAGAGGAAACACTACGTCGAAGTGGCATGCAAAATTCTCATACAAAACACAGAAAAACGACGTTTCGTAGTCCCTTGTTTCCTGCTTCAGAACTGGAACAATTTTTATTACTCTTTCAGCATCGGTTAAAGAAAGAGATTTTCTATGTCTGTATGTTTGATTTTTTTTTAAACCAGCCCATTAATGTTTCTGAAGACGCCTTAAAACGGAGTGATTTCGCTAAATTTTGAAGGCACCTGGTTATTAAATAAATGAATTAATGCAAAAAAAAATCAAACACAGACATAGAGAATGTCTTTCTTAAACCGATGCTGAAAAAGTAATAAAAATTAGTCCAGTTCTGAAGGGGGAAACAGGGGAACGTTGTTTTTTAGTGTTTTGTATGAGAATTTTGCATGCCACGTCGACGTAGTGTTTCCTCTGGTAACTAGTTTTGATAGATAGTATTTTGTATAGGAATTAACCAGTTTTGTTAAAACAAAATCGTTTATAACCATTTTTGTTCCGCCAGTCGCATTTTAGGTACTTTTGTATCGAAAATAACTGATTTTGTTTGGACTTAAATCAACATCGGGTAGGATTAAAAAAATCTGCCTCTTGATTAGTTAACTATTTTTGTTCCTTCCCTCATTTGTACCTAAATCCTAGCGACTTATTTTGCAATTTTTAATGTCTATTGCTGTTAGTGTAGGTACCTTATCAATATATAAATAAATAATAGAGTGATAAAATTGGACCACTAAGTAAACTATAATTTACACATTGATAAATGGACTATGGTAGAGGACTGCTTTTTTTGCCTTGCCTAGTTTGCCTAGTCTCTGACTAACCCTTCGGGGATAATAGTCATGATTATATGCATGTATGTTTAGAAACTTCTTTACTTTTCCTTTGTAACATCAATCCTTGATTTTGGCTGCATAATTTGGAGTCCTCATTATAAGCACCATATTGAAAGAATAGAAAAGGTCCAAAGGAAATTCATAAAAATTTTTAATTATCGTAGTAAATAGTAAGGTTACCTAATAAAACGCATAAAGTTTTTCGTCATAAACTGACAATGCATAATGTGAATGGCCATAATCGTCACTTGCCATTGGTCTTTTTAGCATAACATCAAATGGCCAAAATTTAAAAGGCATAACCATAGAAAGACATAATTTCGATAAGCATAATGTAAGAAAAGGCATATTTTTTATTTGCCATAATGTGCAGAAGACATTTTAATTTTCAAAAAGCTTTACTTAATATTATTACGCAATAAGCATTTTATGTGTTTCAATGTATCACCGTTTAAAATTATGGAGATATATTATGCATTTCAAATCTCATTCCGTTTGCCTTCTTCTTATATAAAAAAAAGTGTTTGGCACGCTCTGCAGCCTGAACGGCTCGATGGATTTTAGCTTAAAAGTATTTGTGTGTCATGTGTACTATATACTTAGGTTACATAATGACTCATTCAATAATAAAACTAAAAAAAAGGTAATTAAAAAAAAACTAAATACCAGACTGCGTTTCTGTGTAATTTGGAAATGAAAAAACCCTGAAACAAGAAAGTCGTCATACCCAATTGCACTTAACTTAAGAATCGCCAAAGTTGCAAAGAAAAATTGTAGCAGTCGGGGCCCATTCTAAAAAGTCAGCCGTCCAGTCAGTAGATTGAAGTAATCTGCAATGTTATACCTATAGGTATGTGCTCTCAATTAACTAAGCCTCCATTTCTGGAATGGTTCCCGACTGCTTCAATTTTTCTTTGCAACTTTGGCGATTCTTAAGTTAAGTGCAATCGGGTATGACAAATTTCTACGCACCTTGAAAACAAAAGTGGCGTAATGCCTAAATTGACATTTTGAAGTATGGCCGTTTAAAGTTACTAATGCAGATCTTTGACAAAATATATCTTAGGAAACAACTGAAATCAAACATTGAAAGTAACTTTAAATTATAGTTTAACTATCTTTCTTTTAGTTACATACTGAACGCAGGCAAATAAATAAGCAGTTATTAGGAAAAAATGTTATAAAAAAAATTGCGCATAGTGCCACTTTTGATTTCGGTAGATCTATATATTTTTAGAAGAAGTACCAGAAATTGTTGATTAAGTATTGAAATGAAAGAAAAAAAACACAATTAAATCAAAATGATGTCATAATCAGAAAGAACATTACGTATTTTGCAAAATAAGTACCTACCTATGTAATTATGTATTAAAACAATTGAGAAAAAATAATTGAAATTATAAAATCTGTTAAATAAAAATTTTCCTCATCGTAGGTTGATACCTATCAACATTAAGTAAATAAACAACAATTAAATGTGAATATTTTAAAAACTAAATGTAAAGTAAATACACATTTCAAAAAAATAATAACTATAATAATCCACTTTTATTCCACCTAATCAATAAATGAGATCAACAACACACTGAGGTCAAAATCGTATTTGGGTAAGTATGTTAAAATTACTGAAATATGCGTTCATAATAGGGAATGTATATAACTAGGTATTAAACCAGCATCAATGAGGCTCATTACGTCCTTTTTTTTCTTTCGGATCCTATCCAATTTACGTTGATAAAGCGGGTTTAGTTCTTGTAGGCGGTTATTTCTACGAGTTATATTTGTAAGACTAAGATCTTTTTAAGCGGGTTTAGTTCTTGTGGGCGGTTATTTTTACGAGTTCTATTTGTAAGACTAAGATCTTTCAAATTATCAAAGTATGATGTTCTATACAGTATTTTGATCTCATTGTGCATATTTTTAACAACTATAATAACTTTAATATCAGATAGTTTCACAACGTTCGCCATCTACACTTTTATTCAGTCTAGGAACTGGTAGTTGTTTAGGTTACCTATCATAAATTCGAAATCTTCCTGTACGAATTTTATTTGGCCGAAAACGTTTTGTAATTTTTTATTTTCCATAATTTTCTTTTTACCGAAAACACAATTGACAAAGTTTTGAAATGCCGATTATCGATTGTTATTTTTTTCAAAATCTTTATGTTTTGAATTCCCACTTAACGTTTGGCCGAAGCTATTACCACCTCCTTGGTCGAGTGGTTTGTGCACCAGTTTTCATGGTGCCGCCATCTCTGAGGTCCCGGGTTCGATCCCCGGTCGGGTCAATTTAGAAATTATTGTTTGTTTTGCAACAGGCATGGTTTCTGTCACGGCTCCGGCGCTGCGAGGCTCCGGCGGTCCCACGCGAGCTTACCGTCGCAGATGGCTTTCGCTCACCACCGCAGGTTCGGCTTGCTGGCAGCCTTAGCTACGGCGGCGAGCGTTAAACCCACCTGCTCCTCAGCTCGCGGGCCGTTGCGCCCCTCCGCGCCTACGCAGGCTTAAATTACACTCTAGCGTAGGGCAGAGAAGTCTACGTGGAGTCGATTTTGCCGCGATTCTTTTCTGTCACTGACTTTTGTAGCACAACTTTACCGAAAACACAAAGTATTAGCTTTTTACGATCTTTTAGTTTATTTACCTAATAATATGAATATGAGATCCACAAAAAAACGAAAATTTGGATACCTAAGTTATTTTAGAGTAAAAGTTACTTCGAATTTTAATACTTCTAGATATTAAATTTATTGTAACCAAAACATCTTCTAAAAGAAAAAAAGTAGTTTTGATAAGCGGATAATAGTTTTTCTGAAAAATGCAGCGTATGTGTGATAAGTTCATGGATTAACAAAATTATGTAAAAGCAACCATCTGGTATTTAAAACTTCGTCATACCGTTTTCGAACAATTGAAAGGACATTGTTGAAGTTAGCCTAAGAACCAACACAAACATGACATACATGATAATTCTTAGCTTATTTTTTACGACAGTTATCAGTATTTAGATTTTGGCGGACACTTTTAGACAAGTAACCAATAATAAAAAGATCTTTTTGGACTTTTAATATTGAGTATCATTTCTTTTATTATGGATTGGGTATTGAGAGTTCAGTGCATACAGCCATTGAATTAAAGGTATGTGACCAAAATATTTATGTACAAACAAACCTAATAATATTATGCACGCATGGCTGACTCGATATACTTAGTACCAAATACTCCAAGCATCGATAGAATACGATACATCGCATTTTCGGCTTAAGATTCTTTAGCTTTTTCAATTAGGAGAATTTTACTTATCTGCGGTGCTGTGTCACTCACTGACTGACGTTCACGAAGATGTAGGGAATACTGGAGGCCAAACCTCAGAACAATAACTAAAGCATATTGTTCTGAGGGCCAAACTCAGTACTTTAAGTTGAAGCCCAGTAGCTATAACCTCTATTGAACTTTCTTTGGACTCCTGGGTGGCCATCTCATAAATCTTAATTTGCCCGTGTTTCATAAAAGTTAGGTACCTACCCACTGCTAATGTTAGCTAATATTATTTGACTCATTAAATAATAATATTAGTTCATTGAATTGTTTTGTACTACGTATTAGAGGAGCTATCCCAAGCATAAGTCTTGTTCAATTTTTTAAAAGTTAATACAAAAGTGCGTTGCGGTAAAGTACCACATCTTTACTGGAACTCAAGTGGTTTGAGGGGAATATCATTCAGCATTAAACGTTATGAACGTTTTAGCATCACTCATCATTATCATCAGTTTAAGCATAATCAATGAACTGTAATAATACGACTGAAGAACTAGTATCCATAGTCAAGAAAAAAAAGTTGACGTTCTGGACTTCTTGGCGGGAAAGTGAAGCGTCATGTCTGCAGTTTTGTTTTATTTTCTTTATTCTGTGTTTTGTCGAATATTAATGTAAAATTATGATGGATTATTTAAGTGTTAGTGAACGTGCATGAGTGTTGGCAAATAAAACAAAACAGTGAAACATCACTTCTCAAAATTCTATAACTAAACATAACCTAAAAATAATTATAAGGTTTCCTGATATTTAGATTCTCAGGAGTGTCCGTCAAAAAACTTTATTTTTACAGTCATTTACTTGCAATTGCGAACCTAGAAAAGAATATTTCATAATTGTTGGTTCTTAGGCTAACAATGTATGGGCGCAAAACATTGTCTTTTGTACAGGAAAGTTTCGAATTTATGATACCAGTTACCAGTTACCAGTTGTTTAATGCCTAAGAAATTGCCATTTGATCTCATTGTGTATATTTTTAACAACTCTAATAACTTTAATATCAGATAGATTCACAACGTTCGCCATCTACACTTTAATTCAGTTTAAGAACAGGTAGTTGTTTAATGTCTAAGAAATTGCTATAGCTCATTTAATTAGTAATAAAAAGAATGTCACGGTTTTTTGCACTGCGGATTGCAGAAATGTATTGCGAATGTATGCATATTAGTCCAGATTTAAGAAACCTTTTAACTTCCTTCTCGTTAATGGAATGCACTGCATCGCCTTCGTTTTGCGTATGGCCTCGTATCAAAAATTTGTCCGTTATGGTTTTAATTTTTAAGTTTAAATCAGCGTAAATATACATTCTGATAACAAACTGATATTTTTGCTGACGGCAGAAATTATCAAAATAAAAAACTACATGAAGCATCAGCAAAATAAGACTTCTTTTGCAAATATTTCAGGATACAACTTCCTATTTCATTGGCCCCTCGGTTACCCTGAGATTCATCCCAAAAAAAACATTCAGTTGGTCCTTGTATAAGTTCAGATAAAGTTCAGGCAGTTTATTTTAGATTTATATAAGAAATTATAAACAACATAAAATACCAACATTTTGATATTTCAAATAGATTAACTGGCACTAAACAGAAAGTGTCATTTTAATTATCGATAATATGATTCCGTTACTTGCTTCACTCGAGAAAACGAATTTAAACGAAAAAAAAATTGACATTTTTACATTTACAGACATTACACATAAAATGTCACTTTTTTACTCATCGCTTACTTTGACACTTATCCTAAAAGTATAAACTGGCACTAGCGACTTCTACGAAAAACTATTGTAACCATTAGAACGCCGGTTTTTGAATTAAAAGCACCATAGTAGCAATAAACTAGATGTCGCTCTAACACAAAACTGCTGTTTTTGGTATTGCCACTTTTGTTTTCAGGGTGCGTCTAGTGTTGCCAGATCTAGAGGTTTTCCCTCAATCTAGGGGTGTTTGGAGGTCGTTGAGGTTTTTTTACAGGTTTTAATAACACGAAATTAATTAATCTAGAGGTTTTTCTAAAGGTTTTACACTAGTCTTACCAACTTCCGAATTCTTTTTCAAAACAGACTATGCCGACAATTCATTTCACCGAATAGAATGAAGGGGATAATAAAACTTATAAGCTGGCAACACATTCTTTTCTTTTACCATCGAACTTTTTTGTCTACGATTTCATTTAAAATTTCTAAAGAAATATTTGAACTATTTCAAAGAGATAAAATAAACAGAAATCGGTGAGCGAATCGATGGAAGCATTAGACGAAGTATTCTTTCAAGTAGCAGAATTAGAATAATTTGAATTGAATGAAGAAAACTTGTTTGTATTGTATACCTACAACAAGACAATAACAAAATCGCTATGAGTAGACGGCAACAATTTAAATACAATGAAGTTTATAATATCATTGTCTTAGGGGGGTATTTCGAGCGCTTCTCTCTTGCTCTCTCGACGGTACGACGGTAAGGGACGATAAAAAGAAACGATCGGTTATAATTCCTCAAGTCATCTACGAATTTCATTTTGGTAAATAACTCATAATATCAAATCACTTATTTTAAGAATAAAACCTAGAAAAGAGATTAAAATGACACAAAAATATGTAACTTTGTGAATTTATTCTATCGAGACAACTTTATTAAATCGTGTTTCCATCGGGTATATTCTAAAGAATAAAGCCTCAACAATATTTTATAATTTTCGCAGATTTTAGTTTTACTGTATATTACTTCAAAAATTTATTCTAAAAACGTGTTATGTTAATTTTTCACTAACACCTAGCCTTAACTAAGTTTAAGTCCGTTTAACTCATCGTACCTCACTTCCGTTACCATTTGCACTCCCGCCGCAAGAAAAATTACATGACTATTTTGTCGCCTGTTTTAGAAAATAGTAATATTTTTCTGAGTGGTAGAGCCACGCTGCGTTGCAGCACGCATTGGGCCGGCTCGCCCGGTGTAATACCACCCTCTCACGAATATCCGGCGTGAAATAATGGCACTTGGTGCTGTTGTGTTTCGTCCGGCCAGTGAGAGTTCCGGAGGCCCCTTCCCCTCCCACCCCTCCTCACAATTCCTATTCCTTCCCCTAACCCTATTCCTTTCTTAAAGGTCGGCAACGCATCTGCGACTCCTCTGGTTTTGCGGGTGTCCATGGGCGGCGGTGATTGCTTTCCATCAGGTGACCCGCCTGCTCGTATGCCTCCTTCTCATATAAAAAAAAAAAAAATATATATATAAAATAATTAATATTATATAGTAATTATTACGATTTTTTTTAGTTAATTTAATGATTAAAATTCAAATATTAATAATCAAACTCTACCACCGTGTCGCGTAGCGGTGAAAGAATACTACCACCCCATCTCTTGCCATGGGTGTCGTAAAAGGCGACTAACTTACTCAAGACTGCACATACATCCAACAGCATACAGCGGCGATGGGCTAACCACCTGTCACGCTTAGCACATGTGCAGTCGCTATTTGGTGAAAAGTGGACAATTATATGGTAGAGTACTGCTTTTGATGTCCTCATTGCCTAGTTGACTAACCCTTCGGGAATAAATAGTCGTGATTATAGTTATGTACCTATGTATGTATGTAAGTCTGCAAAGGAGACTGTCGAAGTTCCATGACCTTGGGCATTGACTGTTACACTGATGATTTATATGCGGTTTTGTAGATCAAAATCAGAGGTTTCCAACAATATAAAAATACTAGCGGCCGCTCGCGGTTTCATCCGCGTGGTTTCCGTTCCTGTGGGAATATCGGGATAAAAAGTATCCTATGTGTTAATCCAGGTTATAAACTATATGTATGCCGAATTTCATCCAAATCCATTCAGTAGCTTTTACGTGAAAGAGTAACAAACATCCATCCATACTTACAAACTTTCACCTATATAATATTAGTAGGATTATAAATCTGTTCCACGGGATAGTACAGATATTGGGAGTTAAGTAACTAAAAGTGAGGTTATAGTTTACGTACAAATACCTTATACTTTTTAATTACTTTTTATATTGTATAATTGGTATGTAACTAAAATGTTTACATATATGCACTAATCGTAAGAGTATATTCACTGTTGTATAACACAGTGACAGACTGACAGTATTGCTTCGTCTTGTATTAAATGCAAACCTAAAGCATTGTTACGAGTAAAACGAAAGCAACACAGTTCACGAAGTTTATCTTAAAAGAAGTACAATCGGAAGCTATGGTCGGTGTCTCGCCACACTGCTACAATACTTAGATAGTACTTAGCTTGTAGTAGTTCTTACAGAGTCAAACAAGCAGGTAATCAATGTCCGTTGTGTAGGCGCGGGTTGTTCGCAATGGTAGCTATCTTCAAAGTCCGTACCTAATGGCTGATTTACACGTATTAAGTAGTTTAGTAGTTAACTAAATTTTAACTAAATTTTAAGTGACTTAAATTTAAGTAGGTGTCCACACCGTATATTTATTTATTTCTTTCTTTTAGGAAAGCTTACAGACAAATATTCTTAAAGATTAACAACATAATTTCTATATTGCTAATTACAAGCCTTCACATTTTTTTCAATTAATCAACGTGTACATAACATGATGATTTTAGGGTAAATCTCTAACCTGCAATAATCTAGATGCATATAATGCCAAGACAACAATAACAAAATAATCCTTTAGAACATATTTTTACTTTTAAGTATACATTTTAACATACATAAATAATTCAGATAAGTAACTAAACTTAAAATTACACAACCGAGATTGCAGTCCGAGAAATCAATTGCCAATGTCTAGTTGCAACCAAAGAACTTGTCGCTCATAAACTTCTTGACAGAGCCAGAGCTAGTACAAAACAGATCAATTTCAGTCAGTTCTGAAGAGAGGTTATTGAAACTCGATGCACTGCGCAGAAAGAACGAGTTATAAGTAGTTAAGCTCTTTAGTTCACTCAAGATGGACGATCAACAACGTAATGAAGTCTTAAATTCCGTGCTTAAATAATGGCTACGTGTGGTCAGCACATTTAGACAGTATCAAGTAAGATATTAAAGTGGATATTTTTTTGCATAAAGTAGATGATAATGAAAATGAGAGATAATGAACGCTTAATGGTAAATTAACCAAAACCAAAACTAAAGCTGTCGGACTTCATTGAGATCTCACACGGACTTCTTGAGAGAATTTGAAAAGTGATGTTGCACTGTTTTGTTTTATTTGCCAACACTCAAGCACGTTCACGAACACAACAAGTAAATAATCCACCATTATTTCATATTAATATTCGACAAAACATAAATTAAAGCAAACAAAACAAAACTGCAGTAATGACGCTTCACTTTCCCGCCAAGAAGTCCGAAATATAACGCAACGCATTTAACTTAATTGTGCCTGTCCAAACGCGTCAAATGACAAGCCCCGCCCACCAACTTAACCGAAAAATAGACAGAATTCTAATTTAGCTGTTTAGTTACTGGCGGACCACCGAGGCATTGTGTTTGCCTGCGTTGACGAGTCACCCGGAGTGTCTAGGTGTATAAAGGATGTTACAAAAAATTAATTAATTATGACACTTTATATAAGGAGTGAAAAATATTAAATGGTCTGAAACAAAAAGTATGAATAGTCCTAACGAAATTTTAAATTTTATTTATAAATCTTTTGAAAATGCGAATAAGGCCGCAAGTAATAATAAAACATGTAGAATGACTAGTAAGCGTTTAAAACGATTTCGATTGCCCTGGATCGATGACAATGTCACCCAGCTTTGTGACAAAAGAGATAAAATATTCTCTAAATGGAAAAACAGTTCTAATCTAAAAATAAAATTGGAATATAATAAAATTAGAAATAAAATTCATAAAGTTCTAGAATACAAAAGAAACTAATACTACACACAATTTATCAACAATAATTTTAAAAACATAAGAAAAACATATCAGATCGTCAATCAAATGTTAGGAAGATTGACATTGTCACTTGATAGGTCTATACTTAAAGCTTTTGGTGCGCAGGGCATTAGTACCAAAAACATTGCTGATAACTTTGCAAATAGTTTCGACAAAGCTGTAAAAGACAGTGTTCCTAACTGCAATATAAAATTGGCAAATTCTGAAGTTACACGTAAACTCTTAAATTCAAGTATTTTGTTTAGGCAAGCGTCAGCAAGTAGTGTTTATAAAATCATTAAACAGCTCAACCCAAGGAAAGCTCCAGGTTCGGACAATGTTAAGATTTCCGACATTAAATCGATAGGCGACAGTATTTCTGGCTCAGTTGCTGATTTAATTAATCGTAGTGTTGAAAGTGGTCTATACCCGCATGATTTAAAAATAGGTTGTGTAAGACCAATTTATAAAAGGGGTAAAAAAGTGATTATTCTAATTATCGACCAATAACGCTTCTTTCATCTATAGACAAAATAGTTGAAAAATATGTTTGTGAGCAAATACATAGATTTTATAAAAAACATGATGTAATTAACCAGTACCAGTTTGGCTTTCAGTCTGGTAAAAGCACCTCCGCTCTCTTGTCAAAATTTACTGATGAAATTAATAAGCACTTAAATGAAAAAAAATATGTCTTTGCACTCTTTATCGACTTCTCACGTGCTTTTGATACATTGGTGCATAGCCAGTTGGTTGACAGACTGGATGACTGCGGAATACGTGGCCCATTACTGACTTGGTGTGCAAATTATCTAAAAAACCGAACTTTCACTGTAAAAGTCGATAACATCTGCAGTGGGCGCATGTCTGTAACTGGGGGAACAGCGCAGGGCTCCGTACAGGGCCCCCTTCACTTTTTATCCTACGTTAATGATATGAGTAACTGCATCACTAACAGCACATGCTACCAATTCGCGGATGACACTTGCCTTGTAATTGCTGATAGAAATCCTCAAGCAGCAAGCGAACGATTGCAGTGCGACGTGAATGCCCTAACACGATGGTGCCATGATGCTGGCCTAGTACTCAACGCAGGCAAAACAAAATTATTAGCCATTAAATCTCCGCACATTAAACAATTATTTTTTCCAAATTTAGTAGCTCACAAACATGACTGTCTGCATGCTAACAGTGTGGCAAACTGTAAATGTCCACCTGTAGAGATTGTCCAAACACAAACATACCTTGGACTGACAATAGATAACAAGTTTAACTGGGGTCATCACATCGAACGTGTCTGCAATAAACTAAGACAATTTCTTGCGACAATCACAATACTCAAGAATCGCATTCCGTTTAAGCTGAAGCTTATGCTTTACTACGCATTCGGAGAATCCCATATAAATTATGGCCTTAGTAGTTACGGTCGTACCTACAAAACTTATCTTGACAAGATCTAGAAACTTCAAGTTAAAATTCTAAAAACACTGGTTCCACTTAAAATAAAAACTTAATTCTACGACAATGAAAACGGTCTCTTTAAACATTGTAAAGTTTTACCAGTACACACTCTAGTAAAGTTCATACTACTAAAAGAACAATTTTTTAACGAATCATTAAAAACTATTACCGAACATCCTATATGCACTCGGGCGGTCTCCGAGGGTAGGCTACGCACGCAGCGCGCCAACAATGCCTACGGCGAGCGGACTACCAGCTATATTGTTCCTCGACTTATCAATAACCTACCTTCAGATCTGTGTAAAAGTATATCAGATACAAGTATTAAATTCAAGCTAAGGCAGCACTTTTTGAGTGGTTTGGTTTGAGCAGTGCTGTTTGGATTCGTCAGACTGTCTGACGAATCCGGGCAGCGCTCTTTGAATCGAACCATTTAAGAAGTGCTTCGACATGTTTATCCTTTATATTATATTATTTGCTGTTTTATAATTGAAAGAGAATGTAAAAATAACTACTTTTGTGACCTTCCTATGTTTTTGGTTTATACGTAGACTCATGATAGCACAAGGTTAAACCTTAGTGGTTTTTTGTTGCTATTAATATATGCTAACTTGTGTATTTTTCTAAAAAAATAAATAAATTTTAAAAAAAAAAAGTTGTTAACTAAATTTTTACTTGCAACTTGCTACTAAATTCTGTGTTTACATGCACTTAATCACTAATTTACTTAATACGTGTAAATCGGGCATAAAGGCGGCACTTCACTTGGCTTAGCGTGTTCGTGTGGCGATATCGTCGTATTTCGGGCAAACATCTCAAATATTTGATTGTTCATAAACAAATTGAATGCAACAGTGATGGACGTGGCAGTGGCAGCAGCTTATTACATTTACCTGAATGCGGCTTACCTACACCTGTATTTTTATTGTGCATGGTTCTCCTAAGTTATTTTGAATACAGATCCATGCATCGTTCAGTCGGTTTTTTTATGAGAGGCATTTTTAGGGTCCCAAATACAATACCGTTTCGTTTGTCCAATCCATTTTACTACGTTTACGTATAAAAAACTGAACACGTCTGAACAGGACAGCCGCACGCACGCTTCTGAACAGAACCAAGTGTGGACGGTCGACGCAAATATTTGGCTTATTTGATTCCTTTGATGTGTTATGCTAATCACACACTACGCAGATACGGTAAGATATCTGTATCTGAGCAGATATCTGTCAATATTGCTCTCTATATAAATCATATGAACCAACACACACAGCGCAGATAATTTATATTTTATCGTACAGTATCTGTGAGCACCGACATATACCGACAGATGGTGAGATTATTATCTGCGTATACAAATATATCTGCAGATAACATCTGCCGTATCGGCATCAGTGTGAAGGATTCCGAGTGAATGTATCGTCTCGTATATTATCGTATCTGTTTAGTGTGTGATGCTTTCAGATAAATAAGTTTTTATACGCAGATAAAATATTACCGTATCTGCGTAGTGTGTGATTCGCTTTATCATAAACCGACAAGTGGATGGAAACGCATATTCGCTATAAAATTTGCGTTGTTTGCCATATTCGTGCAAATAAAGCGTTTATATTCAAATAGACCGTCTACACATTTGCCGTGTTCACACGGCAAATGTGTAGACGGTCTACGGCACACGATACGCCAAGTGAAGTACCGGCATAATACGTAGCGTAAATCGATAAATCAAAAATCACTAAATTATTTGTAAGGTGATGTAGGTATCAATGAATAAGTCAATAATAAATTGAATAAAAATACAATGATCAATTCGTACTAATGGAAACAATAGGCAGTTGTTCTACTGGCAATATTGACTTTCGACTACACGTGATATGCGTCCTTGGTAAGGTAGTTATTATAATTAATAACAATAAATTGTCCCCCATAGAATTATTAGTTGATTTTTACTCCACAAGTTATTAAAAATTACACTATGAATTTTAGTTGAAATCTGATTCCTGTAATAGTTAGGCCCGCCGATCTCCTTTATCATAATACTAGCGGCCCGAGCGCGCCTTCGTCCACGCTTATTTAGATAGACCGTCATAGTCATTTAAACAATATAAGTATCTTTAAAATGTAAACCAAAACCATCCTCAGTTAACGCTCTATCTTTTAGTGAAAACCGCATAAAAATCCATTGCGTGGTTTAGGAGAATAGTGCGGTGCCACAGACAGAGGAAAACGGCGACTTTACTTTATTTTAATTATCTATAAGTATTGTAAAAGAAAAAAGAATTTATACATGCTCATTTTGATTTAAGGAAATTTTAAACAACGATACCTTACCTTAAAATAATTCTATTAATCCCATAATGCACGAGATATTAATTTTTCTAAGGTAAATTTGACACTTTGTGCTCTCAGTGTGTCCATTTACTACGTTGCGTAGTAGTTTATTTTCATTTAAAAAATACGCCTCTACTTGTAGTAAACAACAGGACAAGACCTTTGATTATATACATGTCTAGATAGAGCCTGGCCGTAAAAAAACGTGAAAATTTATAGTCCAAAATTGGCCTATCGCGCAATCCTGGCGGTCAGTGTCATTGTGCCGTCAAGCAGTGTTTACCTCTCGCGTTTCGGTGAAATTGTTCGCAAAATGACCGTTTGCTCAGTGAAATTCTGGCGAAACTACAAAAGAAAATTTTTTTCGAAAAGGAAAGTCACGTTTCATCCGTAAGTATCAATAAATTTTAATGAAAATTTAAAGTTTAACAATAATAACGGCCATGTTGTTTTTGCTCCGTGCGGCCATGTATGCGTAGTGTTGCTGGTATCAAAATGTAGAATTCCCATTATTGGTGGCAGAATATAAAAGGAGGTTCAAATATTATAATAAGTATGATAAAAAATACTCAGTCTTGTAAGTTAGTATTTATACATGGTCTTGTTGTAAATAAAGTAAATACATTAAATATAATTATTATTGGAACGCTTTCAAAGTTTTTTTTTAAACTGTAGTCTGATTTATAAGAGAGTGAATAAATGTCACGGTTCCTATTCGATGCCGAATGTTTGTAAACATATTACTGTCATTTGTGCAAATGTCTAGTCACTAGGATTTTTACCGTTTTTTAAAAGAAAGGCACAATAGTTAACTGTTTTTTTGTGAATGTCTCTCAAGAAAAAGTAAAATCCTACTGCAACTAGGTATAACAGTAATCTGTTTACAAACATTCGTCTTCGAATTTGGCTGGATTATAGGTTCCATTCTAAAACGAGTAAAAATATAATACCTACTGTAATATTTTATAATACTATTATTATAAATTGTTATTGTGGTATGGTATCGTATCGATATTCGAAACGAATAAAAAAATTATTATGTTTGAAATGGAATGTACGTAAGTATTTATGTAAGTAGTGTGTGTAGAGGATGGTAGTATGTATGCTTCAGAGCTCGATGGCGCATCGGCTAGCACGTTCGGCTTGCGATCTTGCCCGCTAAGGAACTTTCGCAATGCCGGGTCACTGGATGGGTGACAATATTTAAAACATCTCGAGCTTCTCCGTGCTTCGAAAGGCACGATAAGCCGTTGGTCCCGTTTGTTGTCGTAAGATGACAGTTGTTAAAACCCACCAACACGCATTGGGCCAGCGTGGTGGGTTATGGCCCAATATTCCCACGTGCTATCTCCACGTGGGAAGCCTGCGCCCAGCAGTGGGACGTTTATAGGCTGATGATGATGATGATGACGATGTTTGAGAAAGTGCGGTTATATGTTTGTGCCCCTAAAAGGTCAATATTTCTCGTCTCATGTAGGTAAACGATTGGGCACGGATATTGATGAGCAGTCATCACATTATGTTACCTTTACCTTTACAACTGTTCGACCACATAGCAAACATTTTAATTCCAACTGATCCGGTAGAAAGAAGTCGTTGTCGAAATATTTAACTACAAGGTTTCAACATAATAAGAAATTAGAGACCATGAAAAATGACGTAACATCCAAACGTATTAGAAAAAAGTTAAATATAAAGTAAGAAAATGTAATGGTTATTAAGAAAATAGGTTATAAATGTAAGGAAAATAATGTAAAGCATTAAAGGAAACAATTAATTAGATAATAAGAAACATGTAATTGTAAAATTGTATAACAAAAAAAAGAGAAAAAAAGAAAGAAATGTACAAAAGTAAAATGAAAAAGAAATGAAAAGAAAAGAATTTAAAGTAAAATTGATAAAAAAGAAAAGAAGTAAATAAAGTAAGTAGAGCTCATAAAGCTCCAGTTATTTTAATTAATCACTTTGAAAGAAAAGAAAATAGACACAAAAGAACAAAAAACCCTGCCAAAATAGCGGGAAGCAGTAGATTAAAAAAAACATCCAAACGAAAGTTATTTAACAGGTTCACTGTCCCGCGGACCACATATGATCCATAACAATTGATTAACCTATTGTTTTATTTTTGGACAATGAACCTGTTAAGAAACAAATACAAATAGAACGCCTTTAACTGTTTTGATTTTAATTTAAAATATTTAAATTTCTAATTAAAAAATCAATTTTGATTAGGTATTAAATGTAAATCATCCTGCCTGTTGCTTCTATTTCGGTGATATTATCACACGCACGCAGGCTTCCATTAGCGCATTATTTTATTGTACTCGCCCTCGCCTTCAATCATCCATTTTTTCTAAACACACCAGCTTCTTTTATGCGTTATACCTACACATACGATAGACATACCTAATTTAAAAAGTTATGTTATGGTATGAATCATTTTAAAATTATATTGTGCATAAATATTTTTTCCCTACTTTATCGGAAATTAGGCAATCGCTGGCAACCATTCGCGCTAGTGTCAGATACGCGGCTGTCACGCACACTTCAAATTCAATACAAAAACCGGGCGGATTTTGAGAAGCATTTGTACCGCGATGCTCCGTCTAGACATGTATATAGTCAAAGGACAAGACGTGTTTCACCTCAGAATTTAAGTAGTTATTATTCTATGTGTTTCACTCAACTAGGGATGTGACCGTGTCCGTTTTGTGGGCGGGCACGATATTCACGATGAGTTGAAGGTAATATTTTAAAGTCAGTCCGGGCCACACCGAGTCCATTGCAATAATTTAATTATTTTGTATTAAACCGGAAAAAAGCGAAAATGCAAGAATCGGAATAATATTTTTCTCATGTCATTAATTAGGCGGTCTGACTTACTACTTCATTTTTCCTTAAATCAAAAAGAGCACGTTGTATTTATTATATGCGGCGTGTTGGTTGATTAGCTCAAGGCCTGGTACGCCCTAACTTATTGAAAGATTTGTATCAATTGTATCTTTTTTATACTTACTTATTTTTTTTTAAACATAAAACTTAATCGATTTGAAATTGTTATGATAAATAGCGATGCTAAATCGATTCTAATTTTCGCTCTGACTCACACGTGGCCATGCGGAGCAGTAATTGTCTTTATGATTCTGTCTACGCTCTTTTGTAACTCATTCACAATTTAATTAATTATTTGTTTCGTCTCTAATGTGCGTCATTTTTTGTCTACGGTCGTTTCCTTTGACCTTGTCCGCCTAGAATCACTTTGATCCTAGTTGTCTGCTATCATGGCTGTCGACTGTCGAGCGTAGACGAGGCGTAGACAATGTCCTATCGAGTGTCGAATACGTCAGAGGCCAATGACTTCAGAGGCACGCATTGAGTATGATGATAGAAGCATATTGCAATTTCGCCATCAAGGTAACCGGCCCATTAGCTCAGTTGGTTAGAGCGTCGTGCTAATAACGCGAAGGTCGCGGGTTCGATCCCCTCATGGGCCAATTTCTTTTTGTATAAATATTTTGTGTATTATTTGGTATTTATTTAAATTTTTGTGACTTTTTAGTACCTACTTACTTTACCTTTTTTAAGTAGGTACCTACCTACTTTAATATCAAGCATGACAGTTATTTGATTAGGTACCTATTATTTTCGTTTATCTATACAACACTGAGAAACGTTGTATTATGTGCAAATAAAAAAAAAATTAGACAAATTCATCAAACAATTATGTATTGATTTGCTTTATGTTTATTGTTAAGCTATACATTGGTCCATGGCTATACGAAACAACCTTTATTAAAACGTAGGTAGTTTATTTTCTCATCTTAACGTTTTGTTTACTTAAAATTTGGTTTTAAATTAGATTTGTGTACGTTGGCCAAAGACAATTTTAGGGATTTTACAGTACTAATACTTATTTTGTGATTTTACTCTATTTTATTTAATTCGGTAAGTATACACAACATTATGATAAGTACCTACATTTCAAACATTATTCTTTCGTATTTTAATGCGTGTTTTGTTTTTTAACTCTAATAAAAGGATTTGGAAAGTTTAAGTACAATAATTTTAAATATTCCGCAGTTTTTAAATTTTAATTTCGTTACCAAGCAAAATGTGTTTTACTCGGTAACGCCATCTATTGAAAATAACTTACACTAAACAGCGCCATCTAGTCACAAATGTACGCTAATAGCACAGCTGTTAAAAAGCACTGACACAACCCACTTCTTTGTACTAGTGCTTTGAAAGTAGATGGCACTAATCATTTTTGTAAAATTCAATTTTATTGTTGTTATTTATTATATTATTATTTAATCTAAACTTATTATCATGGACTACAGCGCGATTAAATAATTGCAATTACTTTTAATTTTAATTTCTTTTCTAATATTGTATTCTAAGGTTTACGAGAACACTACACATTGAATGAAAATTATTGGATGAATTCGCGTTCAAACTCTTGACTTTCTTATTCTAAATAGTTAATTTTGTAATCGTTCATTTAATTATAAAATAAGAATACATATAGATTAAAGAATTTAAACTAGGAATACAGACAGATAGATAGAAAACAAGGTTTTATATTATATCAACAGTCATTCCATAAAATCTGTATCACCCTTAAATATATTATTAAGTACCTACCACCTCAATATATTAAAGCAATTAAGAATTTAATAACAATAGTATAGAGTGTGAAATCAACTCGTCATTAGTGCTTAAATCCATGTCACATTCAAACCACCAAATACATTATTATCCATGTCAAAAGAATGCAAATATCTATTGCGTAAATTATCTTTCAAGTCTTCAGTTCATTAAATTGAAACACTTTTTTTTAATTTACTATCTAGATATAATTAAATGCGAGTAAATCCGTAAAAAAGCGTTTCATTTCAATGTCTAGTGCTCGCTTAAACCTCAGAAAACAATATAATTTCAATTCACTTTTAAATATTTTTGCAGTAATATTAATGTAAGTAATTAGCTTACCTCAATTTTTAATGCACACATTAATCATATTAAGTATTTTCATTTCCCAAACTTCAACATTTTGTCTTTTTAGCCCCTCCAAAAATAAGGTGTTTTTATTGCTAATCGCTCACTATTTAACTGGCTTCATCATTTATGAAAGTTTGATTTAGTTGTTTCACTTTTATAAACTTTTAAATTGACTACACTGTCTATTCATTAAATTATCGCGACCTTTTAGCGGCACGGCGAGCGCGCAAACTACGAGCGCCTACGGTGAGAGCACTAGCAAAACTGTTGGAATAATAAATGGAGCTCAGACTCGAGCAACAGGGTCCGGGAGGCGGCCGCGTCTAATCTAACCCTAAATACGCCGAGCAGAGTTCCCGTTGATTAAGGCAATTACAACGTACAATCAGTTCCTATTTGTAACCCTACTACATTATATTATGAGTACTGAGGCTCTACAAGTTTTGTTAACAGTTAGTGTTACATAATTTCAGCGGGCTACATGAATAGTCGTCGTGTCGCTGGGAACGTGCCCGACGCCCCAACATTATTTATTAGTTAAAATCACATGTTATTATCTATTGTTATAGGTTCATTTCGCATGAACTTTGTGTGATAAATATTAGCTTTTATCCTAATCGGGTTACGGGAAACGGTATAGTTATTAGCCAGCCAGCGACGTCAAGATCGAATAAAGTAATTCAATTGAACAAAATCTTATCTGTTAGAAATAAATAAAATTTATGCCGTATGGTTTTATGTTAATATATTTATTAGTTAAGACACCACCCCACATACACTTTTATTAAGAATTTAATGAATAAAACTAACATAAAACAAAATCACATTAGTTGGCCTTTTTATTGCAGTAATTCGCCATGAGATCTTACAGCTGTTGGCCACATCAAAAATAAAATAAACAATAAAAAAATAATTAAACTTAAACAAAAATTTAAACTTCTGTAATGACTAAAACATGATGATTTTCATGCTCTAAAGGTTCAGAATCATCATTTAACAAAACATTCAGTCATGGCATATATTACAGCCAGAAAGCTCATCGTCATCTGGAATTGTATGCTCTTGGTGCTAAATAGGAATGCGATGATAAAACTCTTTACAAAAACTAGACGCCGCACAGTGTTCCCGCTCCATACTAAGTAGGTGACAAAATTATTTCTGAGGTTTTTTATTATTCTATTGTCAGAATGTTACTAAAAATAAAGATTTTTAATAAAAAACGATAAATTCTACATGTCATAGTATTTATTTTGTATGGTTTTATAACAAAAAAATGTGTTATAAATAACTAGGTACTTAAGATTCAATCACTTGAATTGAATCGCTTGACATAATATTATCTATGTCACTGAACGCTTCATCAATATCTATCACTCGCGCTTGTTCATAATTATAAGGTTTAAGCATTGCAATAACATCATTTGGAAAAGCTTTGATATTTTTAACAGGTCTGTTTCGTAGAATGTATGGAATGTAATATATATGTGTGGTAATAATGAAGGGTCGACACAATCGCGGAGAAGATGGCCGACTATTTTGCCAAAATACAATGCCTTTCTGACTTGTGGTATCACCAACTAATTTGAAAGGCACCATGCAAGTCACAATCATGCTACTATCTTTAGCTGAAGAATCTTGAAATATTTGTTTGTATTCTGTAAAACCTGATGTACCATTAATACCCCATTTAACATGTAAAGTTATATTACTTATATTTTTGACAGACATTAGTACCTACTTCAGTTAATGATTTAGCAAGGCGATTACAAATCAAAATGCGCTACAGCGCAACTCGAATAAATGTCTCCGAGCCAAAAATAGCATCATTGTGGGAATAGCAAAGCTTTTTAGCCTCCAAGACTCTTTGGTACGGTGGAAATCTATTTTTACATGCATCTCTGATAACCTTGAATTGGTGCACAGATAACTGTGCATCTAGTAAGACGCTTAAAGCTTTATCAGGTGTCAACAGATTATTATCGGCATTAAATAAAGATAAACACGATTTAAGTTGTTCAGGTGAAGCAGTTGCTACTTTTCTGATAATCTTTGCCTTTTGGACTTCGTTCTCTTTATAGTAATTCAGAGTAGCAGCAAATTATAACTTATTTCTAGTAGAGTTTTTTTGCAAATGTTCTACTTTTCTTCGTTTTGTCCTAATTCGTCAAAACTAGATGATGGACGACCTGGTCTAGGTGCTGGTCTAAAAGAAGGATATATCTCCTTTTTTTCTAACCAATTCGTATATTGAGCATAAAACAAACCTTTTTTCCGACCTGTATCAAAGTACCTAGATTTTAATTTATTAAAAAAATGAGCCCTTTGAACGTATTTCAGTTTTCCGTTCTGACGGACAGTTTGTCTCTTGAATAATAAATTCTTGTAAATTTAAGCCTTTTCAAGTCGAATCAGCCGCTAGTTCGCGTCGAGTAAATTCCCGAACGGGCCCTACGACAAGAAAAAAATATTAATAAAAAAAACGCGCAAGTTTGCGGAATTTTTTTTTTTCAACCTTAAGGTCTACACTTTATTTAGATTAATGTTTGATCATGGAAAGTAGTGGAAGGTACGTTCAAATAGCTACGTGGATTATTTTTTACTCATATTTCGACGTATCACCAACAAACACAGAATATATCTAAACTACGTAAGGTTTTTAAAACATAATTAGTATATCTTAAAGACAATACCTTGGTCTCCAGAATCCATAGTAGAAATTGTTCAAAAAGCTTATATTTAAACCTCAAACACAATATATTAACAACAACTTTGCGCAAGCGAAACAAACGTAAAAAATGTTTGCACTACTTTAAAGGCCCCAGTACACAGTGGCGTATGATGGCCCACTGCCGGCCATCGCCATTGTGTAGACGGGGTAAATTGCGCGCCACTATCGACAAATTGCCCGCCACTGTACACCATTACCCCGTCTACACAATGGCAATGGCCGGCAGTGGGCCATCATACGCCACTGTGTACTGGGGCCTTTACAATTTATTAAACACGTTTACCGTGCGAAAACTACCCTCTTTTTTTACATATTGATGGTCAATTTATTCTGTTTTATGATAATCAATGGTCGTTTTTGACCTACCTCCAAATCTTGAAAAATCCTTTTGTCCTATGGCGCGTCTACCTGCTAGCGCTAGCGGCCTAGCCGCACGCTCCGGCACGTAGGTATTACAGTACTGTAACCAGATCTCACTAATTTTGATTTTGAGTTTAATTTGTATGTAGCACTTCGAATATTATTGTTTATTGCAACTGCTATAATAATCTGTGGTCTCTGCTTACCCCTCTGGGAATCCCACCTATCCTTGCTATCTGAAGGAACGTTTCAGTTTCCGTTATTGTTCATCCTCGTGCTCGTTACGGTCATCAGAAAACCTAACCCTTAAAACTCTTCTGCACAATACCACCTTTTACGATTGTTCCTTCAGCGTTGAAGCTGTCCGTCTCTGGAACTCGCTCCTAGTTGCGATCAGGCGTGCAAAATCGATTCACGCATTTAAGGAACTCGTGAAAAAATTCAACCTATCCGTTTAACCATATCCTGCTGCAAAGCTGCCGTTGTCCGTTACTTCCTACCTGAGACTATTAAATTTAAGTATATATTATGTATATGTTTATTACACCCCCACTATCTATTTATTTTTATGTATTTATTTATTTTGCTTTTAAACAATTGTAACTTCATATCAAATGTTTGCACCTCCGATTTTAAAGTTTATAGTTCTCTCCATCGAACTGGTTGTCTGGAAGAGATCGCTTAGAGCGATAAGACCGCCAAATTGTAACTGTCTTTTTAATCATTTTATTGTAATAGTTTTTATTTAATCGCTAATTATTGTTTTTATTAAGTTCTATGTAAATCTTTGTGGTGTTGCAATAAAAGTGTTGTCTATCTATCTATCTATCTACCATAGAGTGGCGATGGACTCACCATCTATCAAGCTGAGCACATGCGAAGTTGTTATTTTTTCAGAACAGAACGTACGAATCAGAACGTATATAATCGCTAATTATTGTTTTTATTAAGTTCTATGTAAATCTTTGTGGTGTTGCAATAAAAGTGTTGTCTATCTATCTATCTATCTACCATAGAGTGGCGATGGACTCACCATCTATCAAGCTGAGCACATGCGAAGTTGTTATTTTTTGTAACGTGAACTAAGGCAGTAGGGGACTACTTTTGTGACGATGATGGTCCGTGACGTGTCGTGATTATGTGTATGTAAGTGATAATAATATTGTTATAGTCCTTTGATATCATAGGAAAGGAATATTAGGTAGGTTTATAATGTTAGATAGGTATATTAATGGAATAATATTACTTACTGAGTAAGGATAAACTTCCTACATTTATAAAATGGCAACCGTCTGAATGCGTAGCTAAGTCTTAAACCCGTAAGGGTACATGTACTTATGTACGTACATCCAAATGTAATACGCTTAAGAACTTATGATAATCCTGAATTATTCATTACATATCCATTCGTATTGTATTGAATTAACCTACATTATGGCAGGACACACTGGTTGAATAAGTACCTTGGTTTTGAGACGTTGGTGTATGTTTTCGGATCGGAGAACTGCTTTGGCAGTCGATCGACCTCGGCAGTCTGATCCTTCAAACCAAGCGTGAAATCGAACGCGAAATATCTATGAATGCAGTTTAAATTGTTTTTTATATTCAAATAATGTCTTCTTTCAGTAAAATGTTCCATCTACAATATTCAAGGTACTTTCCCTCCATGTGGCATGTCCGTGGGACGCCCTGTATAGTGTAGTGATTGACGACGTCTCGATTTATTGTCCATACCCATATTTAAATATATGAGGAGCGTCTGTTCAAAAGGAGATAATTCCACTTTCCATTTTTTTGTTTTTGTTTGGTATTATTGCTCTCTATGTTCAAATACACAACTTAGTGCTTAAAATTGGCTTTAAAAGGCGTTATTTCCAATAGAAAAACGACGTTTAAACTCACAGTTTCAATCAAAGAGAGACATTTCCAAAGAATATAACACAATAAAATGTTTTGAACAAATGGAGTTATATTTCATATAAAATGACCACCGTGCCAAAATAACAAACAAAAGGAGATATTTTATTTCTGATTCCATTATTATCTTTTTAATCGATTTCTGATGTCAAACAAAGCATAATATTCTGTGGTAACTCAGTAAATAGTCAATCCACCTTTATAACACAAAAAAAATGCCTCAGAACTATGTATAATGTTAATAATATAAATAATTGATGAATATTTAAGGAATATTTTTAAAGATTTTAAATATCTAACTCTAATGTGTATTTATACACTATAAATTTGTGTATTTGTAAGGGAAAATAGAAATCATTTTTGTCCTAAAATCAATCCAAAAAGAATATACGCTCTCAATATGCTTATGATGTTTGTATCATTCAACATAATGGTAAATATGTATGGCAAAGCAAAAGTACTGTGATGATGGTGATAAATATCTTTAATCATTTACCGGATCATATCAAATCTACTGAAAACCCTTATTTTTAAAGAACCTTAAAGAAACGTTGTTTTTTTTTTCTTTAATCTGTCAAAGATATCAATTTTAAAAGAGGGAAAAAAGATTAATAAAAGGAGATATTTACAAAGCGTCCTGAACAAAAAGAGTTATAATCTAAAATTCTAATCAAAAGGCGATATTTGTAAACTTCAACATTTTTTTAAAAATACCGTAATCAATAAAAAAAAAATTTTTGACTTACTTCTGAACTATGGTGGTAATACCTACCTATCACTTTTAAAAAGAAAAAGCTACAAGTTAAACTCAGCATGATATCAGTTGTTTGTGTTTTCTGAAAATTCCTTTAAGGTGGAATTATCTCCTTTTGAACAGACGCTCCTCATATATCTTCTTGATTTTTTATGTTCTGTTGCAGCGATCGACTAGACTACTACTACAGTTAACATTCGCCAAGTATCTGTAAGTGTACAAAATATTATTGACAATCGCTAACGAATAGCCATGGAGCGTTAGCCACTTGTCTAGGTTGGCTGGAGTTGCAAACGTCCACAAGCTACGGTAACCGCATACCATCAGGCGGGCCGTATGCATGATTGCAAACTTAATGACTTCGTGGTCGAGTAGTGAGCACGCTCTGGGGTCCCGGGTTTAATTCCCGGTCGGGTCAATTTAGAAAAAACTGTTTTTTATGGTGTTTTCTATGTTTCTATATGTTTATCAGTTAGTACAGTCAAAATGCAGAAAAAAAAGATAAATAGGTAATATAAAATATAACGAAGAGTGGGAAGCTCAGAATAATAACGTGTGAAGTTAATGGGTCCTGTCTCAGCGTTTTGCTTCTGTGTCATTCGTGGATGTTCAGAATGACACAGAAGCGCTGTTATGATTTATGCTTAGTTCGTCCCACATAAGAAATCCTGGTTCGCCTCAAACAGTATGCTTCCTTCGTAATAAAATATTATTTTAACTATTTTATTCTCGCTTTGTCCTATTTTATATTCCTTTTACGGCCCATATTTTTTGTATATGCCAAACTTACTTAGATCGTATCGTAAGTACCTACGTACAATCAGCAATAAAGGGTTTAGTATTACTTAATATTAATTAACATCAATCAACTATTTAAAACTAACAATCATGTCTGTCTTCTCCGCGAAAAAAAATTTACTCTTATTATTTTACAGGAATATCTACTATATTATTATTAATATTTAGCCGCTCTTAGTAAGCAATTAATACGCATATATATATATATATATATATATCACTTTTATTTCATTTATTATACTCCTTCTACCAAACTAGCTGTAGTAGGCCATTCTCCTACCGGCGGTTGTAACGGCCATCATTTTCCGGCTTTCCCAGATGACTTTGATTTTTTCAGTATTTTTCCACAGTAGTAATCAATATATATGTCAACATATCAAAAAATCACTATGATCTGAGATGCAAAATAGTTTCAGGAGTATCTGGGTTAAGTGGTGTGCTTTAGTTGTTGTAACTGATGTTTTTCTCAAATATTTCCCTCAGAAGGTACATAAGAAAACTTAGAAGTAATGTGATAAATTGATAAAGATACTAACTACACTGAAATTAGTATTAGTATAATTTTTCAAACACATGAAATGCTATACTGAAAAGTGGACAATTTAGAGATGTACCTATCACTTTTCACAGGAGGCACAGAATTATAATAGACTACTCCTATTTAGCTTACAAATCTTACTATAGGGCATCTAAGTTATTAATGTTATAATTTCAGTTGTTCTACAATGGAACCAAATCTTAGTATACCATCTACCTCACGGGAGCCTCACTATTTATAAAATCGAGAAGAGGTGACAACACACAAAAACGAAAGAACAAAAATGTTTCAATAATTTGGAGATGTGTGAACAGAAAGTGCCGCGGTGGTATGATAACAGTGAATAATAGTGTTCAATAGACTTTAAACCATAACATTTGCACACCTAGTGTATCAAAGAATGATATTAAAGAGGAATTATATACCTCTGGAAGAACGAAGCTAGAGCTGCGGATGGAAAATCGATCCCATCTATCTAAGAAAAATAAAGGACATAAGAACCAACAATGTAAAAAAATTACCGAACTCATGTAATGTTAAAAGCAGTCTCTACACTACTCTGCAGTGCACGTAACAAATCCCAGCAAATCCATAAATCTTCATTTCGACAGCCATCTGAAACTCAAATTCCAGTAAGCTACAAATCTACATATTTCTTACATATTGTTTATTAATAGATCTGACTGTTTTGTACAGGTAATTCTAAACAATATCTAGGAAATAACTTCTAAAGCTTCTTTTCTTTTTACAAAAGATTGTTGGAAAAAGCACTTGTCAATTGAAACTTTATAAATGTAGATATAACGGATGGGTGGCCAGATGTAGAGTAAACATACATGCATATAATCACGACTATTATCCCCGAAGGTTTAGTCAAAGACTAGGCAATGAGGACCGCAAAAGCAGTCCTCTGCCATAGTCCACTTTTCACCAAATTTCGACTGCACATGTGCTCAGCATGACAGGTGGTGAGCCCATAGCCGCTCTATGCTGTTCGATGTATGTGCAGTCTTTAGTTCGTTAGTCTCCTTTTACGACACCCAAGGGAAGAGAGGGGGTGGTAGTATTCTTTCACTGCAACGCGACACGGTGGTAGAGTAGGTACTTTATTAATATTTGAATATTAATCATAAAGTTAACTAAGATAAATCGTAATAATTACTATTTGCTAGAACAGGCGGCTAAATAAACATAAAAAAATAATACAATCATTAGTATGTTCATCGTTTCGTATAGTTTCATGTCAACGTCGGAAATTCACGTTGCGTTTAGACGTTTTCTGCATGTGAACCTTTTTTGAATTTATAAGTTTACTAGCGGCCGCTCGCGGTTTCACCCGCGTACTATGGTTCCCGTTCCCGTGGGAATATCGGGATAAAAAGTATCCTATGTGTTAATCCAGGTTATAAACTATCTGTAAGTATGCCGAATTTCATCCAAATCCATTCAGTAGTTTTTACGTGAAAGAGTAAAATATATCCATCCATACTTACAAACTTTCGCGTTTATAATATTAGTAGGATTACTTTTTTTTTGATCATTTATGTACATGCAAGCTTTGATACGAACGGTAGGTCAATGTACAACATGAATGTTTTTAATAAGGACATCATAGCTCCATATAAATTCCGGCAATGTCTTTTATTTTTTTGATAAGTTCAACGAACCCAAATTATGAGCATTGTGTGACTTCTCATTATTAAAATAATAACCGTGTCGCGCAGCGGTGAAAGATTACTACCACCCCCTCTCTTCCCATGGGTGTCGTAAAAGGCGACTAACGGACTAAAGACTGCACATACATCCAACTGCATAGAGCGGCGATGCACGCACCACCTGACACATTTGCAGTTGACATTTAGTGAAAAGTGGACTATGGTAGTGGACTGCTTTTGCTTTGCCTAGTCTCTGACCGACCATTCGAGGATAATAGTCGTGATTATACCAACCTTAGTTGGTAGTGGACTGCTCTTGCGGTCCTATAGTCTCTGACTAACCGTTAAGTTAATAGTCCTTAATATATATATGTAATCCAAAGATAATGGGTAATAGCGTCCCCAACTTTTAAGTTCGTTGTAGCATTATGAGGTACTCATCAATACCTTCTTTTTATTGCATGATGACCTGCCGAAATTCCCTTATAGAAAAAAGATATTCACGGTCAAAGATTGAAGTTTTCCTATTGTTTTTAATACTGGTGCAAGTCAATAGTTGCTTTCATATTACACTATATTATACGTCCATATTATTTTACAACTAAACACTATTTTACACTAAACAAAAGGAATCAAAATCATAGCATTTCATAGTCAAAAAAAATTTTGGGGACGGGTCTCGAACGAAATTTCTTATTATCCTTTAAGTTTTTACATAAAAAAATATTGGAAAAGTATCCCAAAACAAGTTGCCCTTAGACTTAGATTAAAACAAATAAGCCCTCGACGCAGCGAGACCAATCATTTATCTATTTTTTATCGTTATCTATTTATATGTATCTTTATTCCAAACTGAAAACGTTAGTCCGCTTAAGATTCTTTTGCTTTTCCAATGAGGAGAATTTTACTAATCTGCGGTGCAACAAAACTGCAACATCACTTTTCAAATTCACTCAAGAAGTCCGTGCGAGATCTCAGTAAAGTCTCACATCTTCATAGGAACTCAAGTGGTTAGGGGGAATATCATTTAGCATTAAACCGAACGTTCATATTATCATCACTGATCATTATCATCAGTCTAAGCATAAACAATGAACTCTAATAATACGACTGAAGGACTAGTACCTATCCTTGGTCAAGAAAAAAAAAGTGGTCGTTCTGGACTTCTTGGCGGGAAAGTGAAGCGTCATGTCTGCACTTTTGTTATAATTTCTATAATTCATGTTTTGTCGAATATTAATGTGAAATAATGATGGATTATTTAAGTGTTAGTGAACGTGCATGACTGTTGGCAAATAAAACAAAACAGTGCAACATCACTTCTCAAATTCTTTAATTAAACATAACCTCAAAATTAATATAATATTTTCCTGATATTTAGGTTCTCAGGAGTGTCCGTCATAAATCTTTATTTTTACAGTAATTAACTTGCAGTTTCGAACCTAGAAAAGAATATTTCATAATTGTTGGTTCTTAGGCTAACAATGTATGGGCGCAGAACATTGTCCTTTCAAGTGTTTTATTTTTATTTAATTTATTATTAGTATTGTACGGTAGATAGAAATAAAATGGAGTCTCACAACAGTTGTTGCTAAAAGAACACGGGAGAAACTCCTCACGTGTGTATAAAAATCTTTCCGACAAATATTTCCTATAAGGGAGAACATCGTAAATATTATTGATATTGTTGGTATGATTTGGTAACGACATAATATTGTTCTGTAAATGTCGTTACTTCTATTTAAAGCTGTGGACTTTCTTGCGCCCGTTTTTTCCCACAGTTAAAAGACGTCCTGAATGGGTGGGGTGGGTGGGTGGGTGCCTACCACAGACCACTGGTACCTACCCATCCTTATATAAAAAAAACATATATTTTGTTAGACGATTCAAAAATGCTTATATAATAAGTTTACTTGAATAAAGTGATTATGATTTGATTTGATTCGTATTTTACTAACTAATATTAAAAATGCGTACGTTTGATTGTTTTCTTACGCTTTCACTGCTAAACCAATTTTGATGATTGATGATGATTCGGTTCGACGCGATTCTATTTCGGCGTGCAGTGGTACTGGGGGTAGCGATGCGCATTTGTCTGGCACAGACTATAGCTCGTTAGATTAGTTGTTAAGTCTTAACTATAAGTTAGTTAACTGTTTTTTTATTATTATTAGTATTGACGTCAATAAGTGCCTGTAAAGGTTTACATTGAATAAATAATTTGATTTTGACTTTGACTTTGATGGATTTTAGTGCAAAGATAGATGAGGCCCTAAATACGGTTATAACCTACTTTTCCTGTAAAAATCAACGCGAACTGAGCCGCGGGTAAAAGCTAATATTTAATATCATGAAATGCTCGGCCATGTCATGATTAGGTTAGGCTCGAACATGATAATTTCGTGAAATATTTTGAGCATTTCATGATACGACATATAATATATGGATAAGGATTAATATCATGTTTGTAACAAAATACACTAATAAAAGTCAATTGCTGGAATGTACGCGCATCACATCAGAACGGCTACATCTGTTTGGCTAATTATTTTTTTGTAGTGTTCTGAACAGTCAGGATAAGGTTTGTGTGTAAGATATTTTTTGAAAATTTGTCACGGGGTACGGGGTCCACGCGGACGTAGTCGCGAGCGAGCCGCTAGTTCCAATCCTACTAATATTATAAACGCGAAAGTTTGTAAGTATGGATGGATGTTTGTTACTCTTTCACGTAAAAACTGCTGAATGGATTTGGATGAAATTCAGCATACAGATAGTTAATACTTTTTATCCACATATTCCCACGGAAACAGTAACCATGCGGGTGAAACAACGAGCGGCCGCTAGTGTACAATAAAAACAAGCAAATGTTCAATATGACTTTTTGTAATCTTTATTTTGACGGGAAAGGTTATCGTTGTTATTTCTTATTGGTAGGCAAAGGTATCGAAATACAATATCGGAACAAAACAACACTTTAAATTACATCACTGTCTGTCACACGCACAAACAAAAATGCTACTGCTGTGACTAAGTGGCCAAGTCCAATTTTTGTTGCTGATATATTTTTAGTTTTACCCCAGCTGAGGTTTAAATAAAATAAAATAAATTCGTTTATTTTTTCTCACCACAAAGATTTTACAGGTTCCAGACATACAAAATACAATTAATATTAACAGTACTTTTCTTTGTGGGAGACTGATGCCTAAGCTAGGCATAAATGCCTGTATATCAGGACACCAGGTTCCCACCTCTCAATAACAGGTATTAACAACATAACTATAAAATGTATTTTAATTATATTACATATAGATTCGGTGTGTGAAAAATAATGTATGATTCCAGTTACCTGGATTTATTTCTAACTAACAAGAAAAATAGAGAATTCGCATCAAGTACGTAAATGTATGCGTTTATTTATGTGTTATGTGTGTGTATCATAAGTGTATTGTAAATGGATGTATTTTATATATATAAACTACAAATAATTTTATCAATATGAATAGTTAACTTAATAGTTAACTAACTTGTTAGCCCTACGACATTGTCTTGGGTTCGGTTATTAACCACTGAGTACAGCTAACAAATGATCCCCAGTAAATCCTCTGTTTGGTTATATGATAAGCTAAGTAACCAAGCCCTTAGTTTCTTTTTACATCGTATTACATTAAGATTGTGTATACTTATCAATTTATTTATTTTGTTATATAGATAGGGTCCTAGGAAGGCAAATGACCTCTGAGCAAATTTGGTCCTAAATCGGAGTGTTTGGATACACACTTTATATTTCCTACGTTTGTTATCAAGTTGTGGATCATATTTTACTTTTTGGTGTTGTTTAATTACAAGCGCAAGGATGGCAAGTTGTCTAACGGTCAAGACTTCACATGAGTTATACAATTGTGAGGTAGAAAAGTAGTATGGCCGGAAAGTTCCAACTTTTAATACTGTACGCTGTGCCACTTCAACTGATTTTATAAAGGTTTTATTGGTAACACCCCAGGCTACTATACAGTACGTAATTAGTGATTGGCACAGTGCAAAATAAACGCTCTTTAGAAGTCCTGGATCGACGACATGTCTAAGTCTCTTGAAAACAAATATGAGCTTTCGAATTTTTCCACTTAGTGCTTGCGTGTGGTTTTTAAAATTCAGGTTTTTATCGAGTACTACACCCAGATATTTTATAGTATCTACCTGTTGTAAAGATGTACATGTACAACCAGTGTCCGGAGCATTCAAACATTTGTGTACTTTAATGTTAGATGCATCAGTGTCCGGTGTTCCAATTATAGAAAAGCATATATACTGCGTTTTCTCCGCGTTTAAGGTTAGCAAGTTACTGTGTAGCCAAGTTACAACCTGATTAAAACCTTTCTGAGCTGAGGCAAAAGTTTTCTCCCATGTCTCACCGGAAAAAATTAACACAGTATCATCCGCATAAGCAAGAAGTTTTCCATGGTCTGGTAAAGTTAAATTACAAAGATCGTTGATATATATGAGGAAGAGAGTCGGTCCTAGGATGCTCCCTTGCGGGACACCATATACCACTGGCTGCTCTTCACTAATGTATCCTCCTACTTCGACACACTGGACACGATCAGTTAAATAATCTTTTAAAAGTTTCCACTGAACTCCTCTCACACCTAATCTGTATAGTTTTTCCAAGAGCCGCGGAGTTGACACCGTATCAAATGCCTTGGCTAGGTCCAAAAATATTTTCAAACATTTTTTTTCCTTGTCAAGGCTCTTTTGTACGTAATCAGTTACCTCAAGTACTGCTCCCTCAGTGGATTTTTTGCTGCGAAAGCCAAACTGAACATTGGCGAGAAGATCAGTGTTTTCCAAAAAATGTTTAAGCCTATTATTAATAATCTTTTCGAGAATTTTGGATAACGCTGGTAAAATTGAGATTGGCCGATAATTACTAATGCTGTCTTTTGTGCCACTTTTGTGTATAGGTCGTACAACAGATTTTTTTAAAGCTTTAGGAAAGGTTCCAGTTTCTAGACATGTATTGAAAATATAGGTGAGCGGAGGGCTCAAAACACTAATGCACTCTTTCAATACCCTATTTGAGATTCCATCCCAGCCAACAGAACATTGCGCTTTTAAATTCTTTATCATGGATTCTACTTCCTCCACATCCGTGTTTAAAAGGACAAAAGAGTATTTTGATACTAGATCATGATTAGTCCTACTGTTATTTGACTGTGATAAATTTGCCTCTGCTAGTTGTTTCCCCACATCTATAAAGTATTTATTAATTTCATTTACAGAGTTTTCTGGTGTATCTGAAATTTCAAGTAGTTCTTTTGAGTCTTCAATAATTTTATCTGTATAAGTTATAGTTTTGATTGCCTGCCAAATCTTCTTGTTACTATTCCCAGCTTTATTTATTTGCTCTGCATCATATTGCTTTTTAATTTTTCTCAGTAGAGAGTTACAAAAGTTCCTGTATCGAATAAAAGTTATCTTGGTCACTTCGCATTCAGGTGATTCCTTAGATTTTTTATGTAATCTATCTTTCTGTCGTAAACACCTTAGAAGCCCAGGAGTCATCCATGGCTTCAACAATCTTTTACGTCTTGCAATGGTTCTTACGACAGTATTTTTGTTAATTGCTGTAGATAATTTATCAATCAGGTAATTTATCCCCACGTTCGGGTCTACTGAGTCATAAATAGGATTATAGTCAATATTAATTACATCTATCTTTAACGTTTCAAAATTTATAATTTTATGTGTTTTATTATTATTACAATGTAATGCTTTCTTGTGTTTTAGGAAGAATGCAACTGCTTTGTGATCCGTAACAGTTGATTCAGGAATAAAAGTAGAAAATTGCCTATTTGTTTTAACAAATACATGATCAAGACATGAACCACTTGCGTCACGCGTGATCGTTGTATGTGTCGGAAGAAGACCATGGTATGCAGCAAGAGTAAGATATCTATCCGCTGCTTCGTCGCGTCTATCCACATTTATAGCTATATTGATATCGCCAATTAATATTATATCTTTTACAGTAGACAGATTTGTAAACAGTCTGTCTAAAGAGTTAAGAAAACGGTCAATATTATGATTACATGGCGGACGGTACATAGCTATAATGGCAGTGTCATTACCTATTTTAGTTATTAAACAGTTACCATTATCAAATTCTGGCTCCGAAACAGTACATAGGAGCTCACTATTAACGTATATAATAACACCGTCATTCTGATTGCTATTAACTTTTGTTGAGAAACTGTGATAACCGTCAAGCTTAGGTATAACTGGGGCAGAATGTAGCCAGCATTCGGTCAAAATCAGGATATCAAAGTTTACTTTCATTCTATGGAGCAGTGTTTCAAAAGTATTAAAGTTGCAATTTACGCTACGAACATTTTGGGTGAGAATAGACAAACAAGAATGTTCAGGCATAGCTTGATTTCCCACTTCTTCGATATCACAGCTAATTCCTTTAAACTCAAATTCATTTTGTAACTCTTCTGAAATTTCATTTATTTCGTTGAATTTTACTGTTAGAAAAAAAGATGTAATTTATAACACTAGATCCTCTATATAATTTAATATTATTTTTGTGTATGTGCCAAAAATAAAAACCGATATTTGGAAACGTAGTAAAAGCTAGGGGAAAGCTAGCAAAAGTGCTTCCTTTAAAAATATGAGATGTAACTATTATGTCTTGTGTTTTTTGTAGTGCAATAATGTGTAGTAAACTATATTTTTTGTACTGCATACTAAAAATGTGCTGTTTGTTAGGAGTGCAACAAATAAAATATAAATGAGTAAGTATGTGTGTGTATGTGTTTACGTTAAAATTAACAACTTTACAAAACAATAAGATGTAAGACGGCGAATTATATATAAAAAAATAAATGCTTATGTAATCTAAAATTAAAATTAAACCACTATACAAGGATAGTCATTTTTGACATTTTTCTAAATGAGCCTCATCTTCAATCCTTATATAACGGGAGTCACTAGTTTTTCTGATATAGATATTACCATGTTTGATCCAACAGAACTCAAAATTATACGATTTACAGAAGTTACGGGCTGCAAAAAATAGTTTTCTTGTTTTATATGTCAGGCTTTCTGATATGTAAATCAGTTTTTCCTGCCCTTTGTATTCAAGATTACCTGTTGTCAATTTTCCGATCCTGCTGTTTAAATTATAGTCTTTGAAATTACGTAGCATGCGGTCCCGCAATAGCACACTGTTCAGTTCAACCACAATGGGTTTATTTTCATCAGATTTTGTGTGTATACGATATATGTCCCGAAAGTCTCCAGGCTGCAAAGACAGATTTAAAACTTTTCCAGTTTTAATTACAGTATTTTGTAAATCGTCTTTTGTTTCTGTTGAGTATTTCGGTATATTTTTTATTTCTAGACTCGATGATTTATTTTTTCGCTCTAAGGTTTCGATTTTAGATTCTAACTGTCTTATGTATTGCATATTTTCACGTCTCTCCTCCCGCATAGCTTCCATTTCCATTGCCATTGAGTCATATTGACTGGAGATAAAATCAATAGATTTAATCAATTCTGAATTCTGTGTTTTTATTTCATTTAAGGAGGTAAAAACAAGTGACATTTTCCTATCTAGCATTTTCTCTAAGTCTTCCCTTAGGGAATCAGAATCGGAGTCACTTTGTCTTTTTCTTTTTGGAAAACGTTGCGTTATATTCGTTTCAGTTGACTCGATGGTGCCGCCGCCGCCGCGATTACAAACGTTAAGCAGGTTTGGTTCCGAGCCCGCGCGCGGCGGTGATTCATCGATTGTCGTGTTTGGCGGCGGAGTCCTCCTTAGCAACATTTTAATTTAGCTTATGAAATATATTGAAAGTACTAGGAGACAATAAAATACTTGCGGTTAATGTAAAAACGCGCCTGTGCGTTCAGGGGTCCAGTGAAATTGGTTGTTATAAAAAAAGCGGTATTCTGTCTTATTGTTTACGTCTGTTCTTTATATTTGCTGTAAGCTGTACTTGTGATATGACTAACAACAGTCAACAACAACGGTTGTTGCACCCGCGTTAATTTGAGTAAAATACCTCGCCCTTGATCATTATTTTGTCGCGGAGTAATTTTAAAACTGTTAAGTATATCTCACGAAATGGGAAATGATGAAGAAATGTCTACTACCAGGATTCGTAACTATTGCTATAACTTTTATTCCTTTTATTCATTCAATATTCATTGAAATCATATTATGTCAAGGGAAATTTATTTCAAAAGGAAATACTTGTGATGAATAACGTATTTAAATATACTTATTAATATGTCGTAGCCATATCGTAATATTGGCCATTTATTATCATGAAATGCTCAGCCACGTCATGATAAGGTTAGGTTCGAACATGATCATTTCATGAAATATTTTGAGCATTTCATGATATGGCTCATTTTATGATATGGCCACGACATATTAAACATGATAAGGATTAACATCATGTTTATAACCAAACACCTTCGCAAGTAGGTAATGCATTACATGAGCACAAAGATTACCATAAAAAACAAATAAAAGGTAGATAGATTAACCTTAAAAGATAGACATAATAAGCGGTTGGGTACTTTTTTAGAACTTTTAAAGGGGGAACAATTACGTCATAAATGATTTTCTGCGTAACTTTATCCTTTTACGCAGCGCACGCAATGGAAGCATTCAAAAGGATATCCACTCGACTGTGGTGGCTGAATTCAGCCAGAAAGTACCCGAAACTAATTATTAAAAAAAATCCTTACAAACACGATTAAATATTCCACATACTAGTGATCAATAAACAAATTCTATTTTCTGTAATGAAACACTTTTCTTAAAAACTCGCGTTAAATTTTATTTATTTATTTCTATCGGAACTTGGACAGTGCTCTACCATGCTCTCGGTTCATAGGCCACACGCATGACAAAAGCAATTGACAAAGATAATAAAACCAATGAGAGATAAATATTTAAACCAATTAGTTACTTGCTTGCAATCATTTATAACGGGTCTTTACTAATTCCTCAATTTGACAATTCTTTATTAAATTTAACATCACAGTTTGGCAGATAGTCTGGAACAGTCGCCAGACGCATTGGTAAACAAATAAATTAAAGTGTCTAAACTTAGAAAGTGTAACTCTAAATCGATTGTTGCTGACGTTGGCAATAAATTGTGATAAAAAATTTAAAGTGTCTTATACCTTAGGGTGTTGTTCACGATGGAACCTTGAATTTATTTTGCGTGAATTGTTATTCCCTTGGCCACTTGCCGGTGTTAGGGTTGTCGCACTGAATTATCTATGTGCCTTACGTGCCTTACAAATAAACAAAGAATAAGCTACGAATAGTTATTCCGTGTTTTGTTCCTGTCATGTAACCGTAATTTCAAATTAAGAGACAAAACACGGAATAACTATTCCGACCTTCTCTATTTATTTGCCGTGTGTTAATCAAACATATTTTTGATGCCAAGCAGCAATATCGTTGCTGTGTTGAAGTTTGAAGAGGAATGTGGTCCAATGCCACATATCATGTATACATATTATCCCCGAGGGGTTATTTAGAGACTAAGGCAATAACGATTGCAAAATCAGTGCACTGCCAAAGTCCACGTGGTGAGCCCATCGCCGCTCTATGCTGTTGAATGGTTGTGCAGTCTTTAGTCCGTTAGTCGCCTTTTACGATACCAAAGGGAAGAGAGGGGGTGGTAGTATTCTTTCACCGGTACACGGTTAATAGTAACAGTTCGCGCATATTATAATTAATAGGTTTGACGAGACGTTTTAAAAACGTGTTCAAGTGCTAAGTCAGAACCATACAATGCTGGTGATATATCTACTGACTTTGATCGCAGCAGTGGTTGTAGCTAAAGACTTAAAGCCGCCTTTAGTGCACACACCGTATGGATCAGTGCGGGGGTCCTGGAGCCCTTCCACCAAGGGTCGACTCTTCGCCAGCTTCGAAGGAGTTCCGTACGCGGCGCCACCTGTAGGTGCCAACCGCTTTAAGGTAAGTGATGCCAATGCATTGAAACTTTTTTCTTCTTTTACGTACAGTCACGAGCAAAAATATGTAAACAATTGTAACTCTTAATACAATGGAATAAGTGTATACATATTGGTGCTCGTGACTGTACATACAAATATTCAAGACTGTTATCTTCGAACAGTTGGTCAGAGACCAGGCAATGAGATGGGGAGGTCGATTTTTTTTGTCATTTTTGCACATAGGTTTCTAGGGGAAAGTTGTTCAGTTTCATGGGTGGAACTCACCCTTAATTTCATTAAAACGAATAAAAATTAAGTGTGTAAGTATATAAAAATGAATTGCCGTTCGTTTGTCTCGCAAAAACTCGAGCAAAAACTCTATGACCAAATCGTATTGGCTAATTTGGATCTTGAAGTACTTGTTAATGTTAAGGGGAGGTATTTCGAGCGCTTCCCTCTTGCTCTCTCGACGGTACAACGGTAAGGGACGGGTATAACAGCGAAGCGGCGCGAATAATCGCGTTTTATATTTTAAAAAATTGATAGACTTAATAAATAAAAAAGCCATCGGTTATAATAACTCAAGTTATTTACGAGCTTCATTTTGGTAAATGACTCATAATATCAAATCACTTATTTTAAGAATAAAACCTGGAAAAGAAGATAAAATGACACAAAAATATGTAACTTTGTGAATTTGTTCTTTCGAGCCAACTTTATAAAATCGTGTTTCCATCAGGTGTATTTCACAGAATAAAGCCTAAACAAGATTTCATAATTTCGCAGATTTTAGTTTTACTGTTTACTACTTCAAAAAGTAATTCTAAGAACGTTGTTACATTTGAGGTTTTGTCCCTTTTGGGGAAAAGGAAGAAAATCCCAAATGCAAGCTTCAGTGGGTTGTTATCAAATAAAACCATAAAATGTTCAACAGCTAGGCAGTATATTGTAAAAGAACACACACTAATATTTTGTCCAACAACAATAAAATAAAATTATAAATTTTATTTCACTCTTATTATTCAAAAGAGGGGGTTAGTCACAATTTTTCCTTATAGTATGTTAGGTACTTATCATCTACGTTACTCCTTTTAATTTATTGAGCCGAAAATAACAAAAAAAAAACTATCAGTCGAAACTGACCCTAGGGTCAATCTCAAATGAAAGTCCAACAAACTTTCTATTAATTTTGCCAACTATAATTTACTGTTTAAAGTACTCTTAACTTGGTTACCAAGCTATATCACCCCCTAAAACACACTAAACTCCTAAGAGTCAAAAGTGACCAAGCGGGTCGGTGATAATTTTAATTTCAAATAAATTTTATGATACTGTTCCTACTACTGCCTAACCAGCCAGCTAATATTTCAGTCGTACGAGCTATGGTCGTGGGGGGTCGGGATAAAGCCAATACCGTTCGGAGTATGAAGTTGAAATTAAAATTAAATTACTCCGTCTATAAAAATATTAAATTAAATGTTCTAATCCGTTTAACCGTATCAAAACTCTCACACGTTTAAAGCCGATACACTAGAGAACCGTGGGGTTACACCGATATAAAATTAATATTAAAGGGCGCCAGGGTCCTAATGTAGACCCGAATCTGGAGACGATGTCACCATACAACTTCGCACAGGTCGAACTCGCAGATCCTCAAATGTTTCACAACTTCACCAACGCTTGGTGTAGTTGGATATAAAAGAAAATACTAGGTTAAGGTTTCGAAACCTAATGTTAAAATATGTTCCTGAATAAAGAACAATTAAACCCAGAGTAGGGGGTACAAAAACCGTCAACGCCTGCTCATCCGCTATGCGGCGACAGCTCGACTGGCAGCAGGTGGCCGCTGGTACCCCGACGAAGCAGGTCTCGCGTCCAGGCTTTAGGGCCCAGCTCTAAATCCTGGCGGCGAGACGGGCCTCTCGAAGTATCTGAAATTATCAACACGGGGCCTATTTATAACACTACACGCCTAGTTCAGATCTGTTACATAAATTAGGGTCCCGCAGTCTGCTATCTGTGTATCTGGGGCTGCAACCTATCATAATCAGGGACTCGCAGCGCCATGGGTTATCAAAAGCTTCCCAACGCTGTTGCACAACTATAAACTCACACTCCAACACTAACATTTAACACCATGTTTTAATTTTAGTGTTGTTTCACATTTAACTAGTACCCAAGGCACTACACGGCTACGATATTCCAATAAACATAACTAAACAATGCCAGACTGTTGTTGGATGATGCAATATCCACTTAAAAAAGGGGTTTGACACGTCTGCCACATGGCCAAGAGCCTTGCGTCGCCTGGCGACAAGGCAGGATTCAGACACCATGAAATATCGATTTGCTTTCCTAGGATGACGGCTTATTATACTTAAACAATGATATTGGGATACTTACACGCTGGGAGATTATATCTGTGCGCGTGGCTGCCAGCGACCGGAACTTCGTTTTGGGCACGGATCCCTTAGTGAATTGATTTCAATTCATCACCCACCACTTCACGCCAGAGATTGAAATCCTTTCGACGTCATCAGACCCGGCCCTCCAATTCACCGGAAACACTCAAACCCGAATGCCATCTTATGAAATCTACTCTCAAAGTCGGGTAATATTTAATAACGCAGTTCCTTTAGAATTTTCCTTCAAACTATCAAAACGTCAAATATGACGTTTTCATCTCTCGTTCTGACACTGAAAGAATCTGCCAATTAGAAAACTACTTGAACTAGAGACAAGAGTTTCTCCCGTGTTCTTTTAGCAACAACACGTGTTGAGAGACTCCATTTTATTTCAATCTACCGTACAATACTAAATTTATTTTAAAAATATAAGTATATCACTTGAAATTGGCATAATGCTAAACGCGAAGCCATTAATTAAGAATAGAATAGAATAGAATAGAACTAGAGACAAGTTAACGTTTAGCAATCTGAATTTCGTCCTTTTTTAAATTTGGAAATCAATTCCACTCGAGTTAATACCCTGTCTAAATATTAGGGAGTATTAGTTTCCTCTCTGGTAACCCCTACGGGCAGAGACAATATCCATATAAAAAATATTTCTCCCGTTCGAATGTTCTAGATAAAAGTCCTTATAGAAAAAATAGTTCTATTTCCGGATTTGCTTGAATTAAATTTAATTACTTAAAGTAATTATTATACATATTAATTTATTATTGGAACTGTTTCGGCTATTTTTAGAATTGCATCTTTTATGTGAAACTTAAAAGCTGACAGCCACTTCGCCCCGCTACCGCTAGGCGTCGCTACGGTGGCTGTCATTTTGTCTATGGTGTTATGTCAAATACAAAACGTAAACAAAGGAACTTAATTTTCTTCAAATCCAACGCAAAGTCTTGCTAAAACTGATTTAGAAATATGTTTTAGTTGAAAATGCAAGAAAAGTGTGTCTTGTAATGTGTCAGCCAAGGCTCCATGTCTTTAATGTGAAGAAAAATGGATTTAATTCAAACAAGCTACAAGGACTAATGTTTTTTGGACATCTGATCATTCAAAAACAATGATTTCAGGTAAGTACTATTCAACCATTGCGAACCTCTTTTGTAGATTAGTAAAGGCAGACAGGGCCCTGAATTTACAACGTAACAACGTGTTATTTTAATTTTTACTAACACCTAGCCTTAAGGAAAGATTTAAATGGTGAAATCCTTTAAAATAACTATAAACATAAAAATACGTCGTGCAATGTAGGTATTAAATATTATTGGTTCCTAAAAACTTTTTGCAGTTTCCTTACTTCGTCTTCGCGGCATTTATCTTTTTCCTGTCCGATGTGTTGTCATTGTGATTCGGACAGGACAACGTCTGTCGGGTCTACTAGTCTTTAATAATGAAAATCAATTGCTAAAGGAAGAGGGGAAGAAGGAGGAGCTCGATGGCGCAGCGGCTAGCCCGTTCGGCTTGCGATCTTGCCCGCTAAGCAACTTTCGCAATGCCGGGTCGATGGATTGGTGACCAAATTAAAAACATCTCGTGCTCCTCCGTGTTTTGGAAGGCACGTTAAGCCGTTGGTCTCGTTTGTTGTAAGATGGCAGTCGTTAAAACCCACCAACCCGCATTGGGCCAGCGTGATGGTTTATGCAGCCAGCAGTGGGACGTTTATAAGTTTATAAGGTTCAGGCTCTGTGTTCCACCGAATCGAGCGCGGCAAGTAGATATTTTGTTGAGCAGTCCCAAAGGTGGCAGCAATACTCCATGCACGACCGGACTTTTGCTTTATATAGAGTTAGAAGCTGTCCTGGCGTGAAATATCGCTTAACTTTATATAAAACACCCAGCTTTTTGGCCGCAGTTTGAGCCTTGATTTCGATGTTGTCGCGGAAGTTGAGATTGGAGGTCAACTTCATGCCGAGGAGATAGAAGTTGTCGGTAATTGGTAAAAAAGGGAAAGAAAATAGACGCAAACATATCATTAGAATATTGTTAAAAAGAGATAAGTAAACATATATTTTGACTTTTGTCAATACTCTATGAAGTGCCTAGTTGACTAATGAGCTCATTGAATTTATGCGCCATCTCGGCCGCCATTGTTTTCTCTCTTTCACTCTTACAGAAAACATAGTACACGCGTCTCACTCATGCATATAAAATTGGCAACAAGGCAAATGTCCTCACTAAATTAAGATTTCTATTTAAAATTTATTTTTACAATATATACGAGTGAAATTAAACATTGTTTTTTCTGTATACACAGGAAGGCATTTTAGATAGATAGATAGATAGACAATACTTTTATTGTAACTTAACACCACAAACATTAACATAACACATAACAATGAGCACAAATACAAAGTTACAATTTGGCGGTCTTATCGCTTTAAAGCGATCTCTCATTTTATCCAAATAACAACACAAAAACTTATGACGATAACGATCTTATTGACGTGACAATGACTGACGTGTGACTGATTGAGTTTCAGGCAATAACCTGAATTTGTTCTAGAACAAATTCAGGTTATTGCCTGAAACTATGCCTGTTGCCTGCCCTCCTCAGTGACTACACTAGTCACTGAGGAGGGCAGGCAACGTATCTGCACATAATAATATCATTGCCCTATTACGGATAAAATGGATGCCATTTTTGAAAAAGTGGAGCAAGATCGGCATATCTTATATCTTATTATCTTATCGGTTCTTCCACCGACCCAAGTACCGGCCCAATTAAAACATGATTGTTTAGCCCGTTAGTCGCGTTTACGACACCCAAGAGAAGAGGGGTTGGTACTTATTATTATTTTGAAGAGCCCATCACCGCTCTATGCTGTTAGATGTATGTGTCTTTAGTCCGTTAGTCGCCTCGTCGAGATCTTATACCATATCGCTCGGCTCTTTTGAATTCAGATTGACGGTTTATTTTGCATATTTAAAAAATTCACTAAAAAGAATCATTAACGATCCAAAAAAGTTAAAATGTTTATTCTATAACGAAACGATACTTTAAAATGTACTTGATCCCTAGACATTTTTGATGTGTGTATGTATGTTTTCTTTTACCTGCGATCGCGTACCGCCTAAAGAATGCCACCTTTTGTTCGCCTGTAGTCGTAGCACACGAAACCAAATCAATACCGGTCAAACAATTTCAAGTGCCACCATTATTTTGTCGAACCTTTTTTCTCTTTATCCCCTTGAGCCTTGATCTATAAACCTTAGTCCCATTAGGGATTGGAGAGGTACGCCTTTTATAGATAAATAATACAAAAAAATTCACTCATCCTCTGAACAAAACCAACCAATTGAAATAAAAGCTATTTTTACGAATCTACTAAAGTTTAATCTATAATATACATAAGTAAAAAACATAATTAGGTCCATGATAAAAATCAATTGCCAAAAATGTATGTTCGTGTATCACTTTCAGAACGGCTGCATCTACAGTAACTGTAGATGCAGCCGTTCTGAAAGTGTTATGGTCAATGATATTATAATAAATTATTGTAACGTCATTGGTTGTGGTCATATAATTAGGAAAGAGTAGTGTTCAATTTAATTTTATGAAATCTAGTTCGAATAACTTTGCACTGATTTATTATCAATTACTTTTAACCACATAAATATGTACTATCATGACTAAAGTTTCAATCCAGAATATTTTACACAAATAAAATAAACTTTTATCATGTTTCGAGTCAATAAACCAACAAGACATGTTTTGCAATGTACTGGCCGCTGGTAGGAACGCAAAATCATTTCGTTTTAAAATGGTTCTAAATGCAAAATTTAAAAATATTTTTTATGCTTTGATTCGGGAGTGTTTTGGTGCAATTTCTTCAAGTCTGCAATTTACAAGTTGTTGAATAATTAATATTAATTATTACAAAACATGGGAAAGCAAAAAAGTTGCGATTATTTGACAAAAAAAAAATATAATTGCACTTTATGAGCGTGATTGGTCTTACAAAAATATTGCTGATCAATTGATCATATAAAATGTTTTTAAAAACTAAAGCTTAAAACGCGGTCAATCACTTTCAGAAATATCGCACTACCTACCAATAACGTATCTCGAAAACCTAAATCTCGGAAAACGACATCTCGAGAGGATTTTATGATTGTTCGGGCAGCAAAGGCTGATCCCTTTTGGGTTCATATTGGGTTGCATAAATTAAAGAGACATCTTTTAAGGCTGCATAACGTTTTTTGGCATACTCTTGTTTCGCATATCTTTCATTCAGAATAAATCATTAGGCAAATTTTATTTCCCCATAACTTCTTTTATTTATGATATACTCTTAGGTATATCAGCATCAAATGTTCATGCATAAATGTTTTTACAATAACAATTACTAATCATATATATATATATATATATATATATATATATATAATATAATATATATATAATATAATATTATATATATTATATTATATAATAATAATATAATATATATAATATATATATACATAATATATATATATATAAATATATAATATAAGAGATCTCTATATATATATATATATATATATAACATTACAAATACCGACGTAAAGTTTAAAATCAAAATAAAACACAAGTTCGCGATTGTCTTAAATTACTAACCTATCACGTGACCTACAGGAGTAGGGCAACTAGTATTTCTGTTGTCTAATAAAAAAAATAACCTCGAAATTCAAGACAATCGCTATGCTGCGCTTCGCGATTGTCTTAAATTGTTTCGTCACCACAAACGCTTTACGATGCTTTTGTAGAATCGTAGAACGCCTTTTCTATTGAAACTTGCCAAGCTCTAATAGCCTGCAGTGCGGTAATTGCAAACAATGGTTATCCTACCAAATATTTATTTTTGTTTTTTTAAACTACAGTGATACCTCTACATTTACATTACTCAATTTATTAAATTTAATTGTTATTTAATTTAATAATATTAGTTTCAGTTTGTGTTCTTAATTATTTATTAAACGTATTACAACATGAGTTGTCGAACTTTTTATTACCTACTTAAAAATAATTAAAAATGTCATATCGTTTAGTAAGTCGGGTAGGTGAGTATTAGTGACGTGATAGTTCATGGCATTATTAAATAATAAAAACTTAGATTATTAAATTATCCTATCCTATCCTACTAATATTATAAACGCGAAAGTTTGTAAGTATGGATGGATGTTAGTTACTCTTTCACGTAAAAACTACTAAATGGATATAGATGAAATTCGGCATACAGATAGTTTATAACCTGGATTAACACATAGGATACTTTTTATCCCGATATTCACACGGGAACGGAAACCACGCAGGTGAAACCGCGAGCGGGCGCTAGTTTATAAATACATAGATGTCATACATTGTTTTCGGTTTGTAATTATTGTTAACAAAAAAGTTTGTAGGAAAGAAACTTTTTGGAAATTCGTGGGGTGTTCACGCGAACGAAGTCACTAGCTGGCCGCTAGTTTTACATATATTATTTAATCACGGACTTTCAAACCCTTCTCAGGGTTAGGGCACTGTAAAAGTTACAAGCGTTGGGTACCCTGTTCAGTACAGAAGTTTAAAAAACAATATAACTTACGCTTTGCTTAGGAGAAAAATCTTTTCTAGGCACCGATGCGACGGTAAATTTTGCTCTATTCTTTTTCTGCCTTAGTTGTGTAAAATATTAGTATCGCCATCTATTTCTGTGATCGCCAGACTTCCGAACTTAGATCCTAAGGTTTCGGGTTCGCCCTTGTTATAATCACAGTGTAACCAAAGTCTAAAAAAGAAGTAGACTTTACTAATTTTCTTGCGGTTTCTTCTCGCTATAAGGTCTACTCCTGGTTAGCTGGAAAGTTAGTCAGTTGCTATGTTGTATTGTATACTTACCACCTAATTATAATGATGCGCATTGGGCCGGCTCGCCCGCCGTAATACCACTCTCTCACGAATATCCGGCGTGTAATAATGGCACTTGGTGCTGTTGTGTTTCGTCCGGCCAGTGAGGGTTCCGGAGGCCCATCCCCCCCCCCTTCCCTCTCACAATTCCTATTCCTTCCTTAACCCTATTTTTTAATAAAGGACGGCATCGCGCCTGCGATTCCTCTGGTTTTGCGGGTGTCCATGGGCGGCGGTGATTACTCTCCATCAGGTAACCCGCCTGCTCGTTTGCCATTCTATACATGTTAAGACGTTAATAAATGAACAATATATTAACGTCTTAACATGTATAGAAAATGCTGTTTGTTCTTATTATTATGCTCTTTATTTAAAATATAATCTTAAGTAAAATTTTTTACAATATTTTATATAAAAAAAACATATTTACAATATAAAATATTATAAAAAACTTAACCTATGTTGCCACCGGCAGCGGGGATAGACCCAAGCTATCGGTGGTTAGGGCTGCAGAGTGAGGAACCTCCTCACAATACGTGCCGTGTCAAGGAGTACGCCTTTTGCATCTGACCGCCTTGACCCAACCTTTCAGTGAGAGCCTCTCTAGGTGTTGATCGAGGCTCTTCGCTATAAGGCCGTGTGCCGAAACGACTATCGGTACAATAATGGTTGAATCCACATCCCACATGGCGGTTACCTCGTGAGCCAAGTCAAGGTACTTACTGAGCTTGTCCTTTTCGGCTTTCACGAGGTTCTCGTCATGAGGTATGGTGATATCAACCAATATTGCTTGGCGCTGAGATCGGTCGATCACCACGATATCAGGCTTATTAGCGACAATAGTCCTGTCCGTGATGATAGAGCGATCCCAGTAGAGCGTTGCATGACCATTTTCGAGAACTGGCGCAGGTGCGTACTTATAGTACGGCACCTCTGATTCAACAAGGCCTTAGCGAAGAGCAAGTTGCTGGTGAATTATTCTAATTATTATTAATTATTAATTATTATTTCTGTTAATTATTCTTAATTATTCTATAATAATATTAATTATTATTATAATAATAATTATTATTATTATTACCTAGCCCAATTTGTCCCACTGCAGGGCAAAGGTCTCCATCTCCTTCTTCCACACAACTCTGTCTTCTGCTACAACGGGCCAATCTTTTTTGTAGGAGTCAAGCTCGTCGCGCCATCTTCGCCTTGGTCTGCCGCGATGTCGTCTGGCATTAATTGGGACCCATTCAGTTGATCTTTTCGCCCATCTTTCGTTTGACATGCGGCAAACGTGTCTGGCCCAATCCCACTTAAGAGGGTGCCGCGCGATCGCAAACCCTGACATAAGTCTCATAATGAACTTCAAAGCAAAATCAATCATATTGATAATTAAAATTAGAACAATTCTGCTTTGAAGTTTCCAACCTAGTAATTTGATTAGAGCAATGTCTTTGTTCTGCGAAATGTACAAAACCATCACGCGCTTGTGTTAAAAATTTAAATTTACTTTTTTAAGATGGGGGCGACCTGCGGAATATCAATACAAATATTCCATGTAAGAATTATTGTTTCATGCGTAAAATTAAGAAATTTGTCGAAAAAAAATGTTTTTAGGAGTCATTAGATTTATGTATTGTTTGTTATTGTTTAAAGAATTGGTTTCAAATTTCAACAGGGCCACGATCTTGTGCAATGATCAGGCTAACTTACGTTAGTTCTTGTAATGTATTTAACTAATTCAGCGCACAGTACAAGTAACTTAAAAATACGTAAATTCTCACAAATAATGCACATGCACAGGGGTTTAATGTACACAACCTAATTAAGTGTTAGTTTATCATAAGTTTAATATTAATTTTATTTTTGTAATTAATTTTTGTTCATTCCACTTTTGTACACGTTGCCCATCGCAGCGTCACCAAACTGGTTCCGTCGGAAGACCAGCGCTGACCGTAAGGCCAGCATCTTGCTTAGACGGAATATTATGTTTTTATATATAATTATATATATTTATATATTTATATATAATTATGGGACATTCTTTTGTAATATTTACTTTTTGTCTGTGTTATCTTAACTGTTTTTGTCCTAAATAAATATTTGTTCTTTCTTCTTTCTTACTTTCAATTTTGTGCAGAATCCGCCTAAGCATATAGCGGCCTTTTGGGTAACGTCCATGATTTTAGTTTTGGCGCGCAGCGTTATATTTCTTATGCGAAGACGGACCCCAAGAATGCTGCGCTCCATGGCACGCTGACAAACAAGTTTGTTCTTATTCAAGTTTAAACTTTTGTTACGTACAGTCAAGAGCACCAATATGTATACACTTTGACTCTTATTCCATTGTATTAAGAGTTACAATTGTTTACATATTTTTGCTCGTGACTGTACATACATACATATAATCACGACTATTATTTTTATATTAGAACCACAAAAGCAGTCCTCTACCATAGTCCACTTTTCACCAAATACCGACACATGTGCTCAGCGTGACAGGCGGTGAGCCAATCGCCGCTCAATGCTGTTGGCTGTATATGCAGTCTTAAGTCTGTTAGTCGCCTTTTACGAAACCCAAGGGGAGAGAGGGTTGGTATAGTATTCTTTCACAGCTACGCGACACTGTTACACGGTTTTGTAACGTACAACAATATAATAATAGTAGGTTATCTTAGATTAAAACAAAAAGGGAAGATACGGCATTAGCGTCTCGTGAGTGAGCCTCCAAAATTAGGCCTAAAGGCACAATTTCACTTCAGTCACAATCTGCCGAGCGAAGAGGCTACATCGCTCTATTGCAGATATTCTACTGTGTGAAAAAGAGAAAGACGCTACTCCGCAGTGGCGTCGGAATCGGTCGTACGTACTCGTCTGTTGCGAAGCGACCGAGACGTCAACGCGCTACTCACTGACTCCCTCGCGCTGACGTTAAAACTTACCGCTTTGTCTCGCTCGCTCGATTTACACTTTATAGGTGTGCGTGTGTGAGTGTTTGCTTAAATAGTTGAGTAGGACTATATTTTGAATGACTACAAGTAAGAGCATGCCGTATCTTCCCTTTTTGTTTTAATCTAAGTAGGTTATGCACCAACGGGATAAAGAAGTGTCTTATGTAGCAGGCGCCGTATTGAATCCCGAGCAAAACGAAGGATACTAGCATTTACTCCCAAGCGTAGTGAGGGAGTTTAGAGTTAAGACAAGAATCCTGAGTGCAGCGTGGGATTGAAGGTCGCCAAAGACGAAGGGACCTTTATCCCTCAGGAGAAAACTCTAATTTTCACACCATCTACGAGACAATAAAAAGCAATATTACTAGAATCAAAGTAGGTATTTATTAAAATTACAATTACAGTAAAAAGACCTATTTAAAACAATTAAATGTTAAAGGTAATGTCTGATACATTAGACCAGTTGTGGAAAAATGAAGTTATGTCTTTATTCGTTATTTTTATTTAAGTTGAGGTAGAGTTTTTGGGTTGTTGTTGAGTTTTTTATTTTAGTATTACTGATTAGTAAAGTTTCAGAAACATGGGCCTGCTGAGGACCATTTTAGATCGTGAAAGTTGGTGAAGGTAGTGCTTGAGGCAGCGGGCTAGATGAATAGTGTTTTGATGTGGAAGGTTGTGGTGACGAAGGTGTCCAAGGTCAGTTATCAACGGTGTTTTTAGTTTGATGCTGTCAACAATGCGGCAATGCTTATTATATTCAGTTTTTTTTTGTACAGATATTTCTATATAGCCCTCTGCTAATACATCAGATATCCAGCCACCTTTTCTTTTAATCTGGGTCATGTCTGCTCCTGAATCCGCCAATAAAATAGCCGATGTTCTCCTGAAACAATGGCCCGTGTAGAGTTCGGCATTTGTCAATTTCAGGTATTTCGCAATTTCTTTCGGCTTGCTGCTGATCTTATTTTTTCCAATGACTTGCCTGGTGCACTTGCCATTATTATAAGCTACGACAAATCTGTTAGTGTTTATATTAGGACGGCGTAGAGCTTGGTACTTTTCGATAATTCTTACGTATTCTCCAAGGACTACGAATCACCAATCTTTCTTTGATTTTGTATCTGGCAAAATACAAGCAACAAATCTGAATGTTTTTCGATATCTTTGATTTTAATTACGAGTTTATTTTTACGACAAGCGGCATTCACTCCAAAAATCAATGCCACCAAGAATAGGGAGGTAGGTTTGTATTTAAGTAGGAAGGTAACTTAGGTAATACTTATATTAATTTTTATGTATTACGTGTTATAAACTTTCTTATATAGATTTGACTGACGCACTCATGTGTGTGTCAGTCAAATCTAAGAAAGTTTATTATTTTTAATAACAATACATACTTAAACCTTACGAAGGTAATAATAATTATTTAACTTAGAGTCGAAACATCACATTTGTAGATCGCACACGATCGATTCATAAGCGGGTGCTAGTACCACGCGGTAGGTATACTTACCTACACGGAAGGAAATTATTAGTTGGGTTTACCATATTTCAACAAAATTTTAGGGTTAATATAGCACCTACTCTTGAGTTTTGTTGAATGAACAAAAACTGTATTGTTGATCAGTTACGGTAATTTGAACTTATTACATACATCTTGTGTTGTTTTAACGTATTTATTTTGTAAATTTAACTTTAAAAATGGTTATTTCAACAACTTGAACAGTAAAATCAACAATTACCTATTGAATTATGCATGAATTGTTACGCCAACATGTACAAATAGGTAAAAAACAACTGTTTTCATATCAACAAAAACTTTTCTGTGAAAACAACAATTTGTTCATGTTGCTTTAACCCATCACTTTGTTAATTTCAACTAATGTGTCGCCAACCCGTGCAAAATCAACCTTTTTGTTCTTTCAGTGTAAAGTAAGTATGTATCTATTTTAGATAGTAAAAATTTAATCTAGGTACTTACTTTAGTGGCAAGAAAGCTTTTTTTTATTCTACAACGGGTAGCGATTGGCTTTCATCCCACCTGATGCTAAGTGACGATAAGGCCGAAGAAGGTGAAAGCGCGCTTCACCCGGAATCCTCAACCACTGAGGAATTGGCTATCTTATCTTAAACTGTCGGAACACAACAATGCTATAAACATAGTTGTTATGGCGACGTTTCCACATTTTGAGCTGTAAAAACTTTTGATTTCTTAGAACGCTGTCCTTCTGATTGCCTTTTTATAAATGACAGTTGACATTTGGTGTATGAATTAATTTGTATATTATTTTTGATGCTTGTTGTTGACCTGAGCATCGTATTGATGGATATGCTGCTTGACTTCTTTGTACGTGATAAATGCTAAAAGTAGACCAAAATCACTGATTCAGATATAGACTTGACTGACGCCCTTTGTAGTTTTCCATTTGTTAAAATCATTGTAGGCTTTTCATGTACGATTCCTTGGACTTTTCTTGGAGTAGATTAGTGGCAATGCCAATGGCTTCTGGTTTAATGTACTCCGGAGTCAAATCACTATCGTTACTCGACTTTTTTGTGAGAATTTGTAGCTATGTAATTTGTTGTTTATCAAAGCAAAGCAATTTTCAGTATATGCGCCTCTTTTTAAGTTGTGTTCTATTTTTCTTTTATTTTTAATCACTCGTGGCGCACAATTTATTTTTAACTGCAGATCTTATTGGGGAATGCATGGAATTAGTATGGGGTTAGTATCAAATGGTCAAAAACGCAAGTGATCTACGGTGTACCGCATCAACTCACCTAAAAATCATTTGGGTAAATTTGCAGATAGTCGAATTCGTAACTGGTCTATGAAGCAACTCGTCGCAAAATTATTTAATCTACTGTCACAGTGTCAACTCGTCATAAATGCATGTAGGCTAAATAGCAGGTCGCCGACAAAGCAATTCGTCGCAAATGCAAGTGATCTAAATTGCTGGTCGCCTACGAAGCGACTCTTCTTAAACTCAACGACTGTCCTTTTATAGTGGCCTGTTAATTCCAGATAACAAACCTCTTTTGAGTGTTAAACGTTGCATAAAATTTATGACGAGTTGCTGTATTGACTAATTACTTTTAATTTAATTGCGAATTCGTCTATATGATTTTATGACAAGTAGCTAAATAGGCCAGTTACATGTCGGACAAACCACACACTATTTGTGCGGTTGATTTTAGACGAGTTGCTTCATAGACCAATTACGTATTCGACTATCTGCTACCCAAATGATTTTTAGGTGAGTTGATGCGGTAGACAACTTGCGTTTTTGTCTATTTCATACTAACCCTTAGTATGGGTTTTCAACTTTATGTTCCAAATTTAAATCACATCAATGACCAGCGGGTCATAATAAAATTAAGTACAATATTAAAGCCCTGCTAGACCTCAGGTCTTAAATGACTTACTTTTGGTTAGGTTTGCGCACAGACCTTTGCATGACATATATTTTGACATTGTCGAGCAGGTGGTGTGAAAAGTATTTAATAATCGAGGTGCGGTATGTTGGATATCGTGCTGAGTGACTATGAACCTGACCAGGTGGTAGTATCTCCTGGATTGGATCCACTGTGCCAATAGACTACCCTACGTTAGAGGTGACCATCAAGATAGCACGTGAAGTGTCCTTGCCCAGGCCCTTAGAATAATAACGCTATAGAAAGATAGTCTTCATACAAGCGCTCTGTCAAAAATGAAGCACTAAACCGATTCACACACGACGTGTGACGAGTACTTGCTGCGCGCATGGCTGTGATCTGCTGTCTCTTTCCAATTCTATGAATATGAAAGAGACAGCGCTGCGGCAGCCGCTGCTACCGAGGCTTTAACTTCGAGAATCACACTGCAGTACGTTTATATTTTGACCTAATTAACTACAAGATACTATGAAATACTGAAAGCTTATCTGTGAAAAGTGATGTTATTACACTTCTTTTGTTTTTCAGATGTGTTGTGATGTGACACAATTTAACTGCACAGACCGTCATTTTTTTTTTTGTTTTCGCGAGACACGTTCGGCGCGGTTTGACATTGAACACTACGGAGCGGTCCGGCGTTTGGAGCCATTTATGGCTCCGATTAAGGTGCTTCAAAATAGGCGCGCGGACTTGGTTTCTATAGCGTTATTATTCTAAGCCCCGACCGTTGTCTATCCCGGGGCGTGCTCGAATGCCGGTACTGATTGGAATTGGCGAAAGGCGGACTTTCAAGAGTTGTATGCTGCTTTAGCAAAATTAGATTGATCCGATTTATTGACTAGTGTGCACAATGATTATACATAGGTAATTATGTTTTTCATTATTCGGAACTACTTACAAGTATTTAAAATAGTGTTAAACTTTGACAAGATAATACCTTTATTGGAACATCACAATGATTATGTTAAATTCAACTTATTTCATAGAACAAAAATAGTGTAACAATTTATCGGTCTTGTCGCTTTAAAACCATTTCATGACAACCTTTCCATCAAATGTAGAAAACACTAAATACTCTCTACACATACTCGTAGGTACTTAAGATTCACACATAATTTAATAACGTGCTAATAATATCATAAAGAAGTTTGTTATATTGTGCTTTTATTCTAAAGCGTTAGAACATTTGCATATAAAACGTTCAGAATTATACGTCGAAAAGATGAAATACAAAACGGTAGGTAGGTACTTATTATCGAGGAAAAAGCTTATTAATAAAGCGTCACGTGACAAAATCTTAGTAGTAATAATCCCCAAATATAACGTAGATGGAGCTGTTGATTTTTTTTTTACAGTAGGTTAAATGAAACTTTTAGTTTATTTGTACCAAGGATAAAGGACATAATTTTTTTTGGTACTAAAATAAAAGAAAAATTAACTGCAACAATTCATAATTATACTTCCTTGTCCAAGAGACTAAATGCTTTCATTCTGTATATTTTTTAGATTTTTAATTACCTCCGTTAAAGAATACAGTATTTTGAAAAGTTTTGTAAGTTTCTGAACGAAAGTTTCGGTTTTTTTAATGTTAACGAATGCAGAGTTATTATGTAGGTAAGTTTATGAGGTCTATGGTAATGTAGAACGATATCGATAGCACAGTTATCTTTTTCGCACCTTATAGTATTTAGCTCAGAACTATTATTCTGAGGTATTTAGCAACGATACACACAACTACATAACGAAAGCGCGGCTGGGAATCGTCTGGCGACTGACAGTCTGACATAATCTGTCTACGATGCGTATTAACCTCAGAACAATAAACGTCAAACAAGTGTCATTTTTTCAATTTTACTAACATAAAGTGTCCTATAATGTTGCCATTTTCGACTAGAAATCAATGTTGGTTTATAATTTATCTAAAAAAACGGAGGTCTTTAAACTAATAATACGGTTATAAATATGTTGATTATACTGTATTCTTCAAGTATTTATACATTGGCGTCAAGTCAAAAGACTTTGGAATTTAGTACCAAGCCCCATAGTAAAAAAAATATGTCCTTTGATTTCGCCTTACCAGCAATACACTAATAATCCTAAATGGTACACCCCTGTTATCATAGATAACATTAAAAACAAATAAGTACTTTAATTTGAAACGGTATAAGTTACAAGGTAAAGAATTTAACAAAGAACTAATTGTTCAGCTATTACAGACGCGGAAACTTAAAATCCTTATTGGCAATGCACTCAAAAAGATTTATTTAATCTTAAGTTACTAGGTCCTATGCATAAAAATATTAGACATTTAAGACATGAAAACTTTTTAGTCATAATAAACTTTTATTTATTCAATAAATTATTCTTTTAGATACTCTTCAAAAAAGCACCTAAGTTGTATCTTTCTCTTACTAATACAGTAAAATCACTTTAAAAATAAAGTGCAACTAAAATTTTTTTTGTATATAAGTAACACAATGTAATTTTCTTACAAGGAGGTACTTAGGTACGTAACAAGTATAAAAACTTAAGGAACAAAACAATTCCGTAAAATTAATAAGTAGGTCTACTGCCTTTTCACACATTCCCGGATGCGCATTTGGTATTGTATACTATACCTAGGCAAAGTTTAAAAAATAAATATATTTCATACATTACCTACACGCTTTAGGTATTCTATACATTGCCTAGGTATTGTATAGAATACCGGATTATGCAGATTGCCGGTAACACATATATTGAGGATCATGTTTCGTACGTAGTATTATCACTAGAACAGCTATTCCACGCAAAGAATGTGTAGATAACAACAAGCAGCGAGTGGGACGTAGGGGGCGAGACTTTTTAAGGGGAGGTATTTCGAGCGCTTCTCTCTCGCTCTCTCGACGGTACGACGGTAAGGGACGGGTATAGCAGCGAAGCAGCGCGAATAATCGCGTTTTATATTTTAAAAAATTGATAGATATAATAAATAAAAAACGATCGGTTATAATTCCTCAAGTTATCTATGAACTTCATTTTGGTAAATGACTCATAATATCAAATCACTTATTTTAAGAATAAAACATGGAAAAGAAGATAAAATGACACAAAAATATGTAACTTTGTGAATTTATTCTATCGAGCCAACTTTATCAAATCGTGTTTCCATCGGGTGTATTTTTTTAGAGTAAAGTCTCAACAATATTTCATAATTTTTAAATTTACTGTTTACTAATTCAAAAAGTAATTCTAAGATCGTGTCATTTTAATTTTTCACTAACACCTAGCCTTAAGCGTTTGCAGCCCAATGGACAGCAACTCAGTGAGTGTCGTCTCTAGTTATACTAAATACTAGTGATGAAACGATTATCACTTAGCGATTACGATCACTACGATTATTGGACCTAACAATCGACGATTACGATTACTTGTTTTTAGTAATAAATAAAGCAAATTATCGATAAATCAACATAAGCTTTATTACCATAAGAAAAGTCAAATGAAGTGTATAAAAAATCTATAATTATAATTAAAGAGCTTTAAATTTTCTTTTAAATTACAATATTTCTAACTTTTCGGGCATCATCTGTTCCGTTTTTTGGTTTGTATTAATCCAGCAGAAGAGAATAACCTCTCCGACGCCACTGATGATGGTTTGATTGAAAAATATTTTTTGCTAACTAGTAGATGTTTTAGAAACTAATATTGTATAGTCTTTTTGAGGAAAATAAATGTCAGAAGTAATCGCTAAATAATCGATAGATTAGACGATTACGGTTAATCGTGTAATATCAATAATCGTTTAGTACGATCAATTGTAATAGTAAACGTTTCATCACTACTAAATACCGAATAGACTGGAGTCGCCGCGTCGTCGGTCGACTGGGAGTTTGCCCGCATATAACTTTCGAAGCCCGAAAGGTTCTTGTGAGATTAACCTAACCTGCATTCTGACTTTGGTATGTTTTGACTTTGACTTTGTTTCGAGTTCGACCAAAGTTAATAACGGAGGAAACTTTCAATTAGTTATATAAGTACGTAGAGAGAGAAACGTCTAGTTAGTACTATAGAGTCGTCCGGAGGGTATATTCTGTAAGAAGCTTAGTTTAGTTTTTTGATATTTAAAATTTGTGTTTTGCCGGATATTAATGTGAAATAATGGTGTGGATTACTAACCGTTAAGTGTACGTGAACGTGCATGAGTCACTTTTCAAATTCTCTTAAGAAGTGTGTGTGAGATCTCAGTAACGTCCCACAGCTTTACTGAAACCTAAGAGGTTTGGGGGGAATATTATTTACCATTAAAAATCATGTTATCGCTCACATAGAAATATACATATAAAAATAGATCAAAATAACAGACGTACAGAAAAATTCTCTGAACGTAGTGACCAATATAAAATTGTTGTTGATAAAATACATCTCAATAAAAGAGATGTGAAAGCCATATTAAAAAAATAACAGAGAACAAAAATACTATGCAACAATTTGTAACGTTCTTTTTCTATATATTATTCGCGTAGCGGTGAAAGAATACTACCACCACGCTCTTCCTTCGGGTGCAGCAAAAGGCGACTAACGGACTTAAGACTGCACATACATCCAACAGCGTAGAGCGGCAATGGGCTCACCACTTACTTCGCTGAGCACATGTGCAGTCGTTATTTGGTTAAAAGTGAACTATGGCTGAGGACTGTTTTTGCGGTCCTCATTGCCTAGTCTCTGACTAACCCGACGGGGATAATAGTCGTTACTATTATGGATGTACGGTACACAAGAATTTGTAGATTTGGAATCTTAATACCATTTAATGACCTTCAATTTACCTTCAATTTTTTAACAGATTAAAGTCAAATTATTATATCAGAAAACTGGTATTTACTGTGGTAGTATGAATGACCCATATACTAGCACTGCACTAGTTTATCAGCACATCTTAAGAAAATTAAAAATATAAAATAATGTCTATGATTTCAAAGTTGCAAGGGTAAGAAACGCGTTCAGAAAGTTTTAAATTATTGTGCTAGCAAAACTCTGTATAGTTTGGCATTTATCATGGCACCGTATTCTTGGGGAGAAGTGAACGTTGTGTTCTGACACATTAAGGGTAAGATTTTGCTTATGTTAATTAGTCATTCAGTAATGCGATTAAAGCACTATTTATAGATACTGGTATTTAAACACATTCTTAACGTTTTTCGCATCCTAAATTGAAATAATTATATGTTAGGGTAAATTTTGATCGTGCCATAATTAACAGAAATGTTAAATGAATGATTCACAATCAAAAACTTACAATTTACAGTGCTTATAATTGGGTAAGTAGGTAATATTAATTGGTGATGACTGTGCTGATGAATGGTGATAGGCTTGTTTTTTGATAAATTGTAATTTTGACTCAATAATGTCTGTCTAACTCAAAAATATATTTCGATAAAAACAATAAATACAACTGCAAAATTACCACAAAATGCGAAAATGGGCCTTTTACGCAAAAATCACAGTCTAGATGTAATATGCCTCTTAGGAGATTTTTCCAAGCTAACGGTATTATTACGTAATGTCGAGAAAAGTCCAATTATGCTTTACCAAGCGAGAAAAGGTCTTAATCAAAAATGTGCTATCCGTTACCGATAGCACATGGGTTACACCATCAATCATACTTTAGGTTATTCGTATTATATAAATAAGTTATGCTAAAAGTTAGCCAGTGAAAATTATGCCCTATTAAAGCTTAAGGGCAGTAACAGACAAAAAAATTATTAATTACGGTTTACTTTTCTTAGGTTCACTCCCTCATTCGGTTTGGGGAAATGCAACTGACTTAAACCGCGTTCTGAAATGTCAGAAAAGATCGATCGTTAACACTAGAACACACACGTGGGCTACATATATATGTCACCCAATACAATAATTTCATTTGTGTTTTTTGTCTCAGTGGACGGAAACGCTTGCCCGTTCATGTAAGCCTCGAGTAATAGTCCATGAGCTTGTCATGTCAGTAACGCGCGGACTCTGTGTGTGCGTGGTCTCCAGCGCAGCTGTACCTCAAAGTGGCGGAGCTACGTATGTAGCCCGCGCGACTATTCTTGTACCGAATTACACAAACAACAATTGCTGCTAAAACGTAAGTAAAGTTGGGTTTTGGTAATTTATTTATGGTTTTAGTATGATTTATGTACCTTACTTATGAAATATAATGTTTTCCTTACGATACTGTTGGTGGGTAGGTACTATTTTTTTTTATCTTCTTTCAGTGAAATAATGGATCTACCAAGTAATAATATTGCTAGATGGCTAGAAGAGGAGCTGAATAGACCCGACTCTGCCGATGAAAGTTCTGCCGATGAAGATTGCAGTCAAGAGGAGGAGCACATGACGCAATCTCCGCATGAATCCGACTCAGAAATTGAAACGGTTGACGTAAATGTCCCTTCTAGCTCTGATGAAGACGATCAGCCTTTGTCTTCAATTGCATCGACACATCGCGCAATGGTACGAAATGGAGTAAACGTCCACTAATCTGAAAACAAAACAGCGCCATTTTCTACATGATGTTGGTTTTGAAGGTTTATTCGCAAATTGTCAAATCTTCAGAATTTCAAACTGGTCAAGCCCCCAATCCAGCGTAGAGTAAGTCATGATAACATTCCTAGGTCTCTCAAAATGAGAGGAAGGACACTCCTCGGTCTGGGAGATCAACCAACACAAACAGTTGGACCCGTACGAGGCGGCGTTGGAAGATGTGCTTTTTGTCCAAGAACTAGGGATAGAAGCACGAGAAAAATATGTGACTCGTGTAACAGGCGTGTTTGCGATGATCACCACTCGATAATCTGTGCTGATTGCCGAATATAACAATCATAAGTGTTCGTTTACCCTTAATTTTAAAAATAATAATTAAAAACAGTTCCTAATATTGTGATTTTAGACTTTAGAAGAGCACTAATCTAAATCGTTAAAAAATAACAGTTTTTTAAGAAGTTTGTATTGTTATGTTTTTTTTAAAGAAGGAATATTTTTGATGTAAAACTGTTGTTATAGTATAATTAAAAGCTAAATATTCAATTTAACTCCTTTTATTTATTCTAAGTCAATGCGTTCGCCTGTAACATGGCATGGAAAAGGGCTACATATGTAGCCCGCGCGAGTTCTCATGTAACTAAAGGGGGCGCGTGCGCTCTAGTGTTAAGGATCATTAATGGGTTAAGAAAGCGTACCTACGTCGACAAAATATACTTTGTCGTAAATAATATCACGACAGTAGTATCGTATCATGATATTATGTCTATTGTACATATACAGAAGTCTAATAGAAATTCACAATGAAAGAGACTCATTACTAAAGAGAAAGGACATACCATGCTTACAATTTAAGAAATAAAGAAAGATTGTGTAAGACAAAGACAAGATTGACAAAAGCACAGAAACAGGGCTACTATAAAATAGTAATGCACAACAAATTATATCTAAAAATTTAAAAATGGATATGAAAGAATTTAAAACCACAATTAAACACATCTGCACTGTTAACCCATTTGACTCTCTTAAGGAGTTATATGTCAATGCGTCTGAAAGAGTCTTCATTCTAGCAGAGGGATAAGGTAGTAATGGTATCAGTATGGAATTTTTGACTACTTTTATTATTATTTATTACTATATTGTATTATGAGAACCTAAATGGGCATTTAATCTTCTTGACATTACTTAACTATTACATATGTCTTAATTACGAAATTTAATATGATTATTGTACGAACATTATTATAAAAATACTGTTATTCTAATTATTTTATTCTAAGAACTATGTACATGACCTACCTTGTATAACATTCTACGTTGTAAGGTTAATAAATAATTCTAATTGTAGTTCAAAGATCCTTTACTTCTTCCTCAAGGTCGGCAACGCAACTGCTTCTCCTCAGGTTTTGGGGGTGTCCATGGGCGGCGGTAATTTAGGGTTTTTAAGGTTCCGTACCCAAAAGGTAAAAACGGGACCCTATTACTAAGAGTTCGCTGTCTGTCCGTCTGTCTGTCATCAGGCTGTAGCTCAAGAACCGCGATAGCTAGACAAATTTTCACAAATTATGTATTTCTGTTGCCACTATAACAACAAATTTAAAAACAAAATAAAATAAATATTTAAGGGGGGCTCTCATACAACATACGCGATTTTTTTGCCCTTTTTTGCTCGATATCAATAATAGCAACAGGTAGGCACTTGAAATATTCACAAAATGGTCAGTTGTATTTTTACTTTAATAATAAATACAAAAATTAAAATAAAATAAATATTTAAGGAGGGCTCTCATACAACAAACATGATTTTAATAGATAATGGCACGGAACCCTTCGTGCGCGATTCCGACTCGCACTTGGCCGGTTTTTTTACAACAGGTGACTCGCCTGCTCGTGCGTTGCCTGCGTTTCACATAGAAAAAATATATGTAAATTGCTTGTACGATACCAAAATAGAAAACACGAGAAGTGTTGATAAATAAAGAAATATTGTGTTACCTGGAAAAAGGTTGTCAAACGCAATTCAATATAGCGCTTCGCACAAAATAAATAGGATACTTGAAAACTGAGTAAAATAGTTATATTATATGTACTGAATAGAAATACATACATACATATAATCCCGACTATTATCCCCGAAGGGTTAGTAAGAGACTAGGCAATGGGGACAGCAGTCCTCTACCATAGTCCACTTTTCACCAAATAGCGATTAGACACATGTGCCTATCCATCCAAATGAATTTAGACGATTCAAAATGTTTATTTTAAGTTTTAGTAATAAATAAAGAAATTTTGAGTTTGAGTTTGCTCAACGTGACAGGTGGTGGGCTCATCGCCGCTTTATGCTGTTTGTAGTATGTGCAGTCTTTAGTCCGTTAGTCGCATTTTACGACACAAAAGGGAAGAGAGTGGCTGGTAGTGTTCTTTCACCGCTAAGCAACACGTTTGAATAGAAATACGGATTTATTATTATACCAGCAGCGGCCCGCTCGCACCTTCGTCCATGCTAACTTAGAAAAACCGTCATATTTCAGCCAATAAAAAAAAGATATGTACAAAATAAAAACAAAACCCATTCTTAATTATCGCTCTATCTCAGAGGTGAAAACCTCTAAGATTTGATGAACCAATGTTGGCTAAAAAACATAAGCATCAAGCATTTCGACGGGTGAAAACCAGACCTCGGTAGCCAAGTGGTTAAGGCAGCAGCCCCGAATGCGTGGTTCGATTCCCGCCTGAGGTTGTCGTCTTTTTTCAGTGTTTAAAATTTTTACCTAAGTATAGGTATTTAGGCGTTAATAAAACGCTAAAATATGTAATAAAAATATATACACATTTTTTTGTAATTTAAAATAGGTCAACCCGAAACTAATAGCTGCTACAAGTTCATCGTCCGTCATGTTTGCCGATTTGGAATATACTAGCACGTTCGCCAAACATGAGGATGCCTGTTTGTGTTGGGTGTTTGTGGTCGATGTTTGCGACTTTGTTTGTAGTGATCGGTGTTTGCGGCAAACAGCAAGCGTCTGGAGCCGGCTTAACGCGCGCAAACAATCTAGTTGTGACGTTTTCTTTAGTAGGCACGTACTTAGATTAAAACAATTGTTTTAATCTAAGGGTATGTAGTACATTATAACTCAATGATAGAAATCCATTGCGTGGTTTAGAAGAATAGTGCGGTGCCACAGACAGAGGAAAACAGCGATCGTTCGATCGATCACATTGAATACTAGTTATACAATCCCATACTAAGGCTTGTATTCTAAAATCAAATTCAAAGTATAATCCATGTGTATTCGCGGGTCAGAAGACACCGCCAAATACAGAAGAGTAAAGAAGGTTAGGCGGGAGGTAGAAAGGAACTTACCGGGAGCAGGCTTAACGAGGTCGCTGGAACCGGGAGACGAGCTGACCACGGGCGGCGAGGTAGGTTGGTTTCCTGGCGCACAGTCACTACACTACACAATAGGCATTCAGACGTTCTCTTCACTTTAGGTTCAGGATGTTGCGTGCGCGGTAGCTAGCTAGCTTGCCGAGTGCCGCCGGCGGCTCACGAAGCGAGCGGCCGCGGGTCGCGCAGCGGTGGCGCCGCGGCAGATAGGCGGACGCGGTCGTCAACAACCGCTGAGTCAACCGCCTCACAGATGGCGGCATGATTCGAATGGGCGTCCCGGCTTTGGCGGGAACATCCTCCGGGGCCCAGGGTGGGCTCATCCAATGGGAGCCTGGCGATCCGAAACACAGGCCTCCGAAGGTGTCCATTCGCGGTGTCCAGGTCTACCACCCGCACGACGCCATCCTTCCCAGGCAGGGTGCGAGCAATGCGCCCCAGTCTCCATTGAAGGGCAGGCAGGTTGTCCTCCTTGAAGAGGACGAGCTCGCCAACTCGGGGAGGGGAGGATGGGGACAACCATTTGGAGCGGGTTTGGAGGGTATGAAGGTAGGACTGGGTCCACAGCGTCCAGAAGCGCTGGGAAAGGGCCTGTACCATCTGGAATCGCCTACGTGTGGAGATCGGCCTATCTTCCACGGATAGTTCGGGAAGGGCCGTTAGTGGGCGGCCTATAAGGAAATGTCCGGCTGTAAGCCGCTCAAAGTCTGAAGGATCAGACGAAAGTGGGCAGAGAGGTCTAGAGTTAAGGACCGCTTCGATTCGAGCTAAAAGTGTGGAGAATTCCTCGAATGTGAGGTGTTGTTCGCCAATTACGCGATATAAAAGTTGCTTTGTTGATTTTACGTTGATCTCATGTAACGCACCGAACCATTGTCCCTAAGGGACGTTCAACAACCAAGTAATGTGCTGACCAGCGAGCTTGTGCGCAATCGTGTCATTATTCAAGGCAAGAAAGTTTTGTACTTCAATGAGCTGATTTCTAGCGCCTACATAATTTGTACCGCAGTCCGAGCGGATGAGAACCGGGGCACCGCGGCGTGCTATAAAACGCTGTAACGCCGCGAGGAACGCTTCCGTGCTGAGGTCCGAGACTGGTTCCAAATGAACCGCCTTAGTCGAGAGGTACACGAATATACAAAAGTACGCTTTTAAGAGTTTAACATTACGTAGGGTACTAGATTTAACGAGGAATGGTCCGGCAAAATCGGTCGTGACTTGACTAAATACTGGCTGAGGCGTAACTCTATCGGCTGGCAGGTCGGCCATGAAGGGCGCTTGCGGCTGGGCCCGGCATCGAAAGCATCTAATGCATTTAAAAACTCGGTGTCTAATAATACGGCGCGCGGACAATATCCAAAATTGTTGGCTTAGGATAGCGTGTAAAGTGTCAGCGCCAGGGTGGCAGTGTATTTTGTGGTAGTGGTCAATGATAATGTCTACAAGTGGGCTAGAGCTGGGAAGTATGAGCGGATGCTGCGCGTCATATCGGATAGACGCATGGGACAGTCGTCCACCAACTCTAAGGAGCTCATCTTTAATGAGAGGTGACAGCCGCTGGAGTCTGACGGAACAGATTTTGCCAGTTTGAAGGCGGTGGATGTCCTCTGCAAACTCATTGTGCTGAACACTGCGCACCCAGTAAAGTAGGGCCTCTCTTCGTTCACTGACGTACAAGGGGCCTGAGCGTCGCGAATCTGGGTGGTGTCTGCAGTTGTGCAGAAAGCGTTTTAGACAAGCTGTCACTCCGACGAGTTTGTCTAGTGAACTGAACCGAGTGAGCAGGTCAAAGTCAAGACCGGGCACTATAACCAGTGACAGGACGTGTTTGGGCTTAAGGCCGGGCAGGGCGTGATGGCCCAGAGCTAAGGGCATCGCAGGCCAAGACTCACAAGGCTGTCCAAGCCACGTGGGAGACCACCATAGGTCGTGGGCTGACAGGGATTCCGCAGACATCAACATATTATGTTGGTCAGATAGTACGATAGTCCTGGCCTGGCTCAATACACCGCCTCACCGTCTTCAACCCTTTGAAGCCAACAGGGTAGTCAAAATCAGCTCAGGCTCACCAGAATGTACCCGGCGACACGTACCTTCCGAGCTCAACCCGGCAGATTGCGCAAGCAGAGGGATGTATTATGTGTTGTTGTATACTGATATGGGCCGATAACTGAACCGACACACGGATCATGAGCTGGGAGAGTAGGGTGGCGGCCGACAACTCTAACTTGGGGATTGTGAGGCGATTCTTGATTGGTGCGACTCGCGACTTGGCGACAATCAAGTGTACCAAAGTATCTCCGGAGGCATCGAGCTCATGGAGATAAACAACGGCGGCAAACCTGGCTTCAGAGGCATCTGCAAACCCGTGAAGCGAGTATGCAGCTGAGCCTTTGTTTGCACAAACGTGCCGAGGGAAGCGAATGCTAGACAACAGCGGCAGATCCTCTGAGATGTGGTGCCACTCCGTTTGTACTTCAGAGGGAGTGGGCTCATCCCATTCCAGCTTCAGTAGCCACAATGCTGAAGCAGCAGCTTTGCGCGGAAGATAACGGGAGAAACCCAGCCGTTTGGGTCATAAAGTGAGGCTACGGTGCTTAAAATAGACCGCTTTGTGACATGTGTGATGGGGGGCAGAGAGATGCGGTAGGTGAACTCGTCTGACTGAGGGCTCCACTGTATACCCAAGACCTTAATGGACGTGGACTCTGGGTTCATGTCGTAGTCCTTGGGCATGTCGCATTGGTTGTCGGGAAATCTCTCGAGCAGCTTAGGCGAGTTAGATGTCCACTTACTGAGCTGAAAGCCGCCTAGGTCTAGCAGACTTATCAACTCGTCCTGGAGTGCTTGGGCGGATTCAACTGTGTCATGACCACACAAGATGTCATCAACGAAGATAGACTTGCGAAGAACCTGAGCGGCTCCAGGGTAGCGATGGCCTTCATCATCAGCTAGCTGAAGCAGAGTGCGGATTGCATGGTATGGGCTTGATCTTAAGCCGTACGTGACTGTATTGAGGGCGTAGGTGAGCAGAGGGTGATCTAGTGAGGACCGCCATAGTATCAGCTGATACCGTCTCTGGTCTGGGGCAACCAGCACATTTCTGAACATCCTCTGGATGTCAGTGCTGAAAACGACTGGATGCGTTCTGAAGGACATGATGATTTCCACAATGTCCTGTTGAAGGGCGGGGCCTGTGTGTAGGCATTCATTTATGCTGACACCATTGGAGCTTTTGCAGCTACCATCAAAAACAATGCGCAGCTTGTCCGACCCTGACTTAAATACGCCATGGTGAGGGATGTAGAAGTGAGGTTTATGGGCGAATGTATTTGGGTGACAGGGAGCCATGTGCCCTAAGTCGATGTATTCGGCCATAAAGTCGACGTATTTAGAACGCAGAGACGGGTTCGCCATTAGCTTCTTCTCAATATTGAGGAATCTGCGCAATGCGATAGGGTGAGTTTTACCTAGTTGAGGGGCGTCCTTTAGAAAGGGCAGAGCGACCGTATATCTGCCTAAGGGATCGCGTGTAGTGGTAGAGCGGAAGATTTCCTCGCATTGTTACTCCAGGGGATCATTATGAGTGTGAGATTGAGGGAGAGGCTCCTCAGACTCCCAGAACCTTTTCAGACTCTGACGTATGTCCTGGGCTGATTCAGCTGAGTCTGGTTGTGAGCTAACGACGTGAGCTGAGTTAACCTGCTGCGCCGGCTGCGCATACAAGTCCTCAATGGGTCCTATCAACGCGAAGTCGAAAATCGTGCCGAAGGCTATGGGCTTGCCCGGGCCCAACGAGACCTTAGTCCCGTCCAAAACCTTGCCAAGACCGTCCGACCCCAATAAGAGGTCGATCGGGGCTAGTGTGTGGTAAAGCTGGTCAGCCAATGGCACGGGTGGCTGGCCTAGTACGTGGGAAATGTTTGGTACCTTCTCTAAAGGAAGGTAGCCAGTGACGTTTTTTAAAATATGAGCTGTGGCAGTGATTGTAGAAGTATCATTGTTAGTGGGTCGGCATACTATTGTTATTGCCGCCTTTGACTCATGTTTGTGCTGATTCCCAACTCCTGTAATTTTTAAAGAAGTGGGTTTTGATGGCAGGTTCAAAAGTCGTGCCATGCGTGACGTTATTAATGTCAGCATACTGCCACAGTCCAATAAAGCTCTGGCTGTGTGAAGATGGCCATGTACGTCCGCGACTCTTAGTGAGACGGTTGGCAACAAAGTGGGTGTGCCAGTGGGCACAGAAGGTGAGTGAGCTGATTGAGTATCAGCTGAAATTGTATGAGCTGAGTATGTATCAGCTGTGTGGGCATGGGTTGACTGGGCATGGTCTTGTTCTGCCTCTTCGCTAGGGTGCTCCGTGATAGTTGGGAGTCATAATTGCTAGCGGCGTTCGCGGGCCCTACCTGGCAAACCGGACCTGGGCGGGCTGGCTCTGTGAGCAGAGCTGGGTTGCACCTGTTTAGCATGTGCGGGTTCGTGCCGCCTGCTGTTTCTGGGACGCTCCCTCGAGTGCTCTCTTAGCTGTGGTGGGGGTATATGTACAGACGAACGAGCTGAGTGCGTTGGGTCGTCTGGTCGATGTAGGGACGTGTGGTGGTTGGAGCTCCCACAGTCCTTGCATGCCCCCCTTGACCTGCACTCGCTCTCGTAGTGAGGGCCGAGACAACGCTGGCAGCGCTCGCGTGCCTGTACAAAGTCCCAACGGCCCTGCGTTGGCTGGGCATTGTACCATCTGCACGTCATGAGCCTATGTCCCCTAGTGGCACAATAGGGACAGTAGGACGTCGAGCGTGAGGAAGAGGACGAGGACGATGATGAGGAGCAGCTTTGCTGGAAGGCCGAGTAGACGGGGAAGGGCTGACTGCGAGCCGGGGAGGGGGATGGGCGGTGACGCATTTGCTGCGCTGGGCGTGACGATTGGTGAGTAGGCTGATCATAGGCGCGGCGAGGCGATGGAGCTGAGGAACGGCCACGGTAATGGTCGGGTTGTTGCTGAGCCATCTGAGCATAAGTGCGATGGGGCAACTGAGGAGGCGCGCGGCACCGAGAAGGGCCGGGCTGGGGCTAAATGGGTTGAGCCATGGCTATGTTGGAGAACTCTGTCTCCACACAGCGCGCGTGCTCCTCGAGGTAGGAGATAAGGTCCCTTAACGTGGGCAGGGTGCTACTAGACCCGTGCCTGCGTTCAAATAGCGTGCGGAGCTCGCCCTTGAGCTTCCGCACCACTATTGACACAAACACGTAATCGTCTTCTATGGGCAAATCTAAATTGTTGAGGGCACACTGAGCTGATATGAGCGGCGTGAGGAACAGTGTGCGGATGTTCAAGCGCGTATGGATGCTTGGCAGCCCCAGGATGATGTCCACAAAACTATCAATGAGAACCCGGCGGTTCTCGTACCGCTTGGTGAGGATGTCCATGGCCACGGCAAAATTTTCATTGGTGACCTTTAGGTGGGACACCATGCTTAATGCCTCACCGCTGAGGCTTGAGAAGAGATAGTGGAGCTTGACTGCTTCCGACAAGGTCGCCATGTCGTCAGTCAAACTCCTGAATAGTGCAATAAAGGAGGGCCAGTCCTCCACTTTTGAGCTGAACCTGGGCAGCGCTATCTTGGGGAGGACGGCTGTAGGCGTATTGACGCCGAAACTGGGCTGAGCGCTATGGGTTGGGGATGACGTGGAAGAAGGTGAGATTTCCTCCCTAGCCATAAGTATCCCCAGGTACGCCCCGGAGGCCTTTGTGTGGTTCTCAGTGTATTTTTTTTTTTATATACTAAGCCCGGCAAATGACCCCACTCCACCTGATGTTAAGTGGAAATGAGGTCCAGGCGCGAGGACAACTGGTGCAGCGTAATAGACGTAGCATCAGTCATCCTCACTCTGCCGGCCCACAAAGTGCTTCTTCACGCCTCGTTTGAAGGACCCTATGTCATAGGTAGGAGGGAATACGTGTGCTGGTAGACTATTCCATCTTTTGGAAGTGCGGCAAAGAAACGAGTCACCAAATTTCTTTGTGCGAGATGGAATGTTAGAGACTGTAAATTGGTGACTCCGCAGAGCAGCACGCGTACTCCTATGGAGGAAGGGAGAAGGAGGGATGAGGTCAAAGAGTTCTTCAGAGCACTCGCCATGGTATAAACGGTAAAAGACGCTGAGTGACGCAATATCTCTACGCAATTGCAAAGGCTCAAGAGTTTTAGTGACCTCTGCATTGCCGATAATGCGCATAGCGCGGCGCTGCAATCTGTCCAAGGCATCGAGAAGGTACTTTGCGGAGCCGTCCCAAAGGTGAGAGCAATACTCCACGCAAGACCGCACCTGTGTCTTGTATAATAGACACAACTGATCAGGCGTGAAGAATCGCCGCACCTTGTTCAGGACACCGAGTTTACGTGAGGCATTTTTAATAATGGTTTCGATGTAGTCCATTTGGTTCAGATCGCAGCGGATATCCATACCGAGCATGTTAATACTGCTCTGCAGGCCTAGAGATGTACCCTGAAGAGAGGGAAGGGGAAGGAATGGCGACTTTTTCGCTGTGAACGCGCACACCTGTGTTTTCTTGGCATTGAACTCCACCAGATTATCGGAGCCCCATTTAGAAATGAGGTCCAACATCCGATCGAGCTCAATGACAAGATTTGCTCGCTTCATTTCGGTGTCTACCCGCCCAGCCGTTGGGTGCCCGTTATATCCCCCATGCATTGTGCTATCATCTGCATAGCAATGAATGTTTCCAAGAGGAAGCATGTCATTGATATGCAGAAGGAACAGCGTGGGGGATAGAACGGAGCCTTGAGGAACACCAGCGTTCACTGACATGAACCGCGAAGCGCATCCATCCGAAAGGACACGGATTCTACGCTCATGCAGGAAGCCGGCAATCCAGGTACAGAACTGAGCGGGCAAAGCGTATGCCGGGAGCTTGGAGAGAAGAGCTTTGTGCCAGACCCGATCAAAAGCCTTGGCTATGTCAAGGCTAACTGCCAGTGACTCGCCACGCTTGTCAATAGCCTCACCCCAGAGATGTGTGACGTACGCTAGAAGATCACCCGTTGACCGTTTTGGCCGAAACCCATATTGACGATCGTGAATTAGGGAGTGATCTTCTAGGTATCGAATAAGCTGTTTGTTCAATATTCGTTCTAGGATCTTACACAACACTGAAGTTACGGCTATAGGGCGGTAATTAGTCGGATCTGACCGATCTCCTTTTTTAGGGATCGGTTGCACATTAGCTTCTCTCCAAGATTCCGGCACACAACCCGAAGAGAGCGAGAGACGGTACAGACGCGTCAACACAGGGGACAACTCCGCTGCACACATTTTCAGGACTATTGCTGGGATGCCATCAGGACCGTTAGCTTTCCGGACATCGATTGACTGCATTTCCGCACGGACATCACACTGCCTGATTTTAATATCAGACATTGTGTGGCCACAGTGAGGAATTGAGGGTGGCTGTGCATCACAGTCATCGATCCGGGAGTTAGCCGCAAAGAGTTTGGCCAGGAGATCGACCTTTTCCTGCGGCTTGTGAGCTAAAGTTCCGTCAAGTCATCTCAGTGGTGGCAGCGAGGGTTGGCAGAAGTTGGATTGCACGGCTTTGGCCAGACGCCAGTAGCTACGGCTGCCCGTAGGATGCGTCAGGAGTTCTTGGCCTACTCGTGCAACGCGCTGGGCATCCGCTCTAATGTAGGCCCTCTTACACGACTTGGTGGCATTATTATAGGCTGCTTTTAGCGAGCGAGTTTCGGGAGCCCCATGAGCTTTACCTCTGATCCAAGCGCGGTATGCCGTCTGTTTGCTCTCAACAGCGCTGGCACACTCGCGATTGAACCAGCGGTTGCGTCTGCCTTTGCTGATGACATAGGAGTGTGGAATATAGTATTCCATTCCTAATACTATCTCATCAGCAACGGCAGTGGCGCTAGCGGTCGGGTCCTTCCCACTAAAGCAGCGCTGCCTCCAAGGGACGGATGCAAAATACTCCCGCATCCCGTCCCAGTCTGCCGACGCATAGTGCCAAATCTGGCGTTTCGAAACCGCTGTTGGCGGGCGCGATGCCAAGGGCACTGTGCTGGATATCAAGCAGTGATCCGAGGAATCTAAAGGAGCTCGAATCTCCACCCGGTATCCAGCTGGGCGACTCGTCAGCAGAAGGTCGAGTAAGGAGGGCGCATGGCTAACTATGTCTGGGATCCTGGTGGGCTGGTTCACCAGTTGCGTCAGGTCATGCGTGAGAGCGAATGCGTGGGCAGTTCTACCAGCATGGTCTGTTTTGGAGGAACCTAACCACAACTCATGGTGGGCGTTGAAGTCCCCCAAAAACACCAGTTCCGCCGATGGAAACCGCTCCTGCGCATCATCTGCTACCCGACTAAGATGTTCAATTAGTCGAGTTGTCTCCATTTTGCCGTTATGGGATCGGTAGACGCAGACGTAGACACGGCAATGAGAGCCTAAGTCGACGTGTACCACTAGGAGGGAGAAGGAAGGGTCCTCCAGACAGCGCAGACGGCGACAGCAAACATCCGCCCGAACGAATAAGCAAACTCCGGCTTTGGCTTTGAAGGATTCTTCAAGCACAAAGACGGGATAGTTCAGGTAGGTGGTGTCAGCTGGGCGGATTATTTGCGTCTCCGTCAGGAACAACATTGCTGGCCGTGCCGTCTCAAGATGGTGGTGGACGGCATTGAGGTTTGCATGGAGTCCGCGGATGTTAGCGAACTCCACCTCAAACGGTAAGGTTGTGGTGGGGGTGTGCACCGCTGTAGAACCAGTTTTGTTGTTAGGCGCTGTCATTTTAGGAGTGGAAAGAGAGAGGCGTGAATCGAGAAAATGATGCCGCGATGCGAATGGTCAAAGTGTGGTGGCCTGTTTCCCCAGGAATTTGCCCACAGACGAGTATTATTAACCTGCCGAACGGAAGGGCCCCCGAACCCCCCCGGGAATGGCCGCCGGGACCCCACCTTCCGGTCACCAACCGGCACGACGGACCACCCCGAGATTATGCGTGGCATGGTGAGGCAGCCTCACGAGCTGGTTAGGCTCGCTTGGGCCCCTGTACTGTGCCACGGGCGGCCAGCGGGACAACCGTTTCTACGGGTCTCCCTGGTCGGCAGGTTAACGAAGTCCTCCTGGCACTGGTTTGACGGAAGCCTCCACAGACCAAATACACCACAGCATCATCCTCTCGAGCTCTGGTTATACGCTGGCTGATCCCGAAACGCGACCGACAAGCAGTCATTTGACGGGTTTTACACCATGCGTACGGTGGTCACCAACCAGACGGGTCAAGCCCTACCACCAGTAGAGCAGATCATCGCTCGAAAGAGTCCGTTAGTCGCTTCTTACGACACCCACCGGACGGAGAGAGGGGCGGCGATTGGTATTCTTTCTCCGTCACAGCACGGATAACAATGTCCTGTATGTCCTCTCAACCCCCTCGTCCAAGTTCTCCTCGTCGAGAATGCTGTAGTACACTGAGTCCAGCTTGTCCTTCACGCCCTGTATCTGTGCGAAACGCACGTTGAATTCCTTTCTGAAATGTTTGGTGTCGCCAGCAATGATCCTTGATCCCACCTCTAGGAGCTGGTGTAAAGCTTTGGCGGCCTCCCTAAATATCGCGGCTTGTGACATGGTCGGCATCGCGATGAATGAAAGGAGACAAAAAACTAATAAAAAAGAATAAATAAAAAATAAACAAATTTAAAGGCAGTACAAAGGACAACACCCTGTATATATTCTATAGTTGGGCTGGACGTATTTGTTTACTAATGTAATGGCAAATGGGCCAAAATTAACGCAACAATAAAGAAAGCAAAACTAAGTTGGGACGCCTTGTATATGGCCCACGGGTGGGCAAATGCATGTGTATGTGTATGTCTGGTATTGAACGCACGTACGTAATATTAGCCGACCGCAAAACAAAAAACAAACAAAACAACAAAAAAAAAAAAAATTCACGTTATCCGTAGCCCACTATTGGGCAAGGCGCTCACAGTCGCGCAGACCTGTAGCGGACACTAGCGCGAAGAATGAGTCGGTCGCAAAAAAAATAAAAATAAACGAATAATAAAAACTTAATTAAAAAAATTGGGACACTCTGTCTGTGACCCACAAGTGGGCAAACGTGTGTAGAAGTACTATGCTCTTGTGGTGAGCACGCACAAGAATGAGCCGATTGCCGAGGCAAAAATTAAAAACAAAAAAATATATAAAATTAACACGAGCGAAAAAATAAAGCACGCTACTTGGCACGCGTGGTGAGCTTGCACGAGATCTGAGCCGATTTAACACGACACGAACATAAAAAATTCATTAAAAAATAAAACGGGAAACCATCTCTCGTTATAATATTATATTATATTTTATATATAATATTACGTATGGACGTAACGTAATAATTTAACTACTAAGTTACCGAACAATGTATCATTAGACAACGATCGTATAGGTCCCTACACATAGGTCTGTGATCAGACAATCGGATGCATACACGAGATCAATATCAAAACAACATGCAGAAATAATTGCGTTAAAATAATCTTGTATATAGCGTAGTCGCAATCCTCACAAATGATTCACGACTACCTGACGAAATTTTTATTGGGGCAGGGTAAACTTACGTGAACAAATAAATTTAGAAATGATGGCACGAATAAGATTTAGAAATAGAATAAGAATATGGGCGGAAATAATTATCTTTAGCGGACTGTATTAAAATTGAAAATTAAAAGAAAGTTAGGTTCTAGTTACGGGAAGGTCGCCGGTATTTAATATTACCGGTTCGAAGGACCAAAATGTATTCGCGGGTCAGAAGACACCGCCAAATACAGCAGAGTAAAGAAGGTTAGGCGGGAGGTAGAAAGGAACTTACCGGGAGCAGGCTTGACGAGGTCGCTGGAACCGGGAGACGAGCTGACCACGGGCGGCGAGGTAGGTTGGTTTCCTGGCGCACAGTCACTACACTACACAATAGGCATTCAGGCGTTCTCTTCACTTTAGGTTCAGGAGTCACTATAAACCTTTTCGGTCAGGTTTTTCGGTCAGTTTGGTTTTAGAATACGAGCCCAAATCGTAGCGGAACCGTGGTACCTTTGACATATTATTTATTAGCGGCCGCTCGCGGTTTTACCCGCGTGGTTCCTGTTCCCGTGGGAATATCGAGATAAAAAGTTTTCTATGTGTTAATCCAGGTTATAAACTATCTGTATGCCGAATTTTATCCAAATCCATCCAGTAGCTTTTACGTGAAAGAGTAACAAACATCCAGCCATACTTAAAACTTTCGCGTTTTTAAATATTAGTAGGATAGGATTTGTCGTGAAAAGAATGTTCCATAAAGAGCGTGCCAAAATGGAGAAAATGGAATGACGGGTGAAAGTACCACCATTTTCGAGATATGTTTTCAATGTTTCGCTATTTTTTTTAATAAACTTTTTACACGGCTGTCACCCGTCTCTTTTACTCGCGTAACACAGTACATTGCGTGCTGCTGAAAACAGCTGTTTAGTTACACCTAAAAATAAAAATGTTTACTTATTTGTTTTGATGTTCATTGTGCGTATTTCGGCGTTGTTAAGGGTCTTTTTACACCCTTTGCTTAACACTCAGTAAACATTACATTTAAAACGTAAGGAAAACCTTAAAATTTGGCCAGGATACAACGTCAACATAATAAAAACAAGGTATTTGCTTCGAGTTGATTAAATAAAGCAACGATTTATAAAACAAAAGGAATAAGAATGAATATTACGTAGACAGAGATGGAATCTTGAGATACATACATATAATCACGACTATTATCCCCGAAGGGTAAGTCAGAAACTATAGGCAACGAGGACCGCAAAAGTAGTCTAGTGCTTAGTCCATTTTTCACCAAATAGCGACTGCACAAATGTGGTCAGCGTAACAGGTGGTGACCCCATCGCCGCTCTATGCCGTTGAATGTATATGCAGTCTTTATAGTCCGTTAGTCGCCTTTTACGACACCCCAGGGAAGAGAGGGGGTGGTAATATTCTTTTAATATGCCGCTATGCGACAAGGCTTTTTAGGATCATTATTGGAAATTCCATAGCTGACGTTAACATGACATCTACAAATTTTCAAAGACGGCAAGACGTATTTGACGCTATGTAAGCTTTTAAATACAGTTTATGAGTTTAGTTATTCGTAAGTTAGGCCCCAAACAGAAGTAGACACTTTTTGAGCTCATCTCTTTCACCATTCGATCACTTAAAAAGATTATTATCCCCGAAGGGTTAGTCAGCTCGCCGCAGCAATGCCGCTCTATGCTGTTGGATGTATATGCAGTCTTTAGTCCATTAGTCGCCTTTTACGGCACCCAAGGGAAGAGAGGAGGTGGTAGTATTCTTTCAACGCTACGCGACATATACATTCTTATTATTACTAAATAATGCTAGCAGGGAACTTTTATGTAAGTAGGTACTTGTGTGAGGTTGTATAAATCTACCAGTAGTAGTAAACAATAAGCTAACTGCAAACTTTACGTGAGTATTGCAAAGTAAAGCCCTTACAATAATTCTTAGAAAGTTTTATGGAACCGTTAGGCAAAATAACTACAGATTTGCGTTAACCAGTATCGTCGTTAAATTATGATAAAAACATAACAGAAATCTTCAATGATATTTCAACACTGTCCAATGGAATTAAACGCGATAATTTTAATTGGATCGGGTCCAATTATAATAATAAAAAAGTATACTAAAACATCGCAAAAGAGAAACGGTCCACGTGACCTTCATTAAAATTACGAGAGTGGCAAAAGTTTGTTAAATAAAATGGCTTCCGAGAACACCGAGTGCGCCAAGTTTTGCTTAAGTTAAAAAAGTTTAAAAAACGGAATGTGATCATTGTTTTTTTATTGCTTTAAATATAGTGTAAAGTTAATGACTCTCTCTAAAAGTAATTTTATGTTTATTAGGTTTTAGTAGAGGTATCTAGTATAGAAACAGTTCGAGACTTATAGAAAATACCTAAGTACTTGTTTTCTAAGGTCTAAGCGAGCACTATACATTGAAATGAACACCTTTTACCTGTCAGTCTCCCTGTGACCACGAACCCTGCAAAGGGTTCGAAACGTCAGGAAACTAAAAACTATGTAATGTCGTAAAATTAAACGCGAGTTAATCCGCAAAAATTATTTCATTTCAATACCTAAGTAGTTACAAAAATAAATAAAATGTTTTCTACATAAGTTTGTTGAATTTACTAGTATACGTAACTTCAATTGTAAGTATTACAATTACTTATATGCATATAATCTATATTAGGCAAATAGTGTGTCAATCAACAAATTGGTATATTGTTACAACCAATTTTATATTATTTATTTAATACATATTTATATATTTATTATACGAGTCCAGCTGAAAAACAGCGCTGGGGATTTCAAACAGCATTGCTGAGCTGGTTAGCTCTTTCGGCTGTTTAGTTAATACTAGAATAGCTGTTGTACCTGTGTAACGTTTAAGTACGTAAAACGCCGAATAAATGCTTATTTCACTTCACTTTTACTTAAATTGTTATTTTCTGAATGGAAATGCAAGTATCTCTGACCTTATAGCTCAAAGCGCTCGCACAAACGACGAAGTAACATATTATTTACATACAAAGTGTTAGTCAGAGAGACTGGCATTGAGGACCCCAGAAGCAGTCCACTGTCCACGTTTCACCAAATTACCACTGCACATGTGCTCAGCGTAATAGGTGGTGAGTCCATGGCCGCTGTATACTGTTGGATGTATGTTGCAATCTTTAGTCCGTTAGTCGCCTTTTACGACACCCAAGGGAAGAGAGGGGGGTAATAGTATTCTTTTACCGCTACGCGACATGTTGTAACACAATATTTGCTTACGGCAATTTCTTACGGCATATTCTTTCTTACTACGGCTTATTACGTAGTGTTAAGTCTCGAGGAAAGAAATGTATTTCTTGTGATAAAAGTATTCTATATGTTAATGTAACATGTGCTCTACCTGCGAACTAAATTTAATCCAAATTCGATCAATCGTTTCTGCTGAAATTTAGAGTAAATGTTATAATCTTGATTCACGTAGCGCCATCTAGTATTTCAGAAGCGTCAGCTGTCCTTTTATCATAGATTACATAATAGTATATGTGTACTTACTTTAATTTTTTTTGATGTGGCCTCTCTTTAGTTTTTTTTATTCAAAGAAATATTACTGTGGTTGTATATAGCCTCCTAACGCCCAGACTTATAAAAGCTTGCAGCAAATAGCAGCCCAAAGTCCTATAAATAGGACTCAATTATTACGACCCAGAATTTCAGAATTAAAAAATATAGTCTAGGATAATTGCATTAAAGATTATTTTTCCTGTGCGTTTAGGACCATTATTAGCATCCAATGGAACAGGAAAAAACGAAAAATGTAACTACCTTTTTTAGGACTCGGGGTCGCAATAAATAGAAGAATGATATTATTAAAAAAATACTTTTTACATGAAACAGTTTATAATCTATGTAGAATCATTGTTTTTAGCATAACAGCATCTAATTGTCACAGTATTACTATTAAAACTGTGAAATTGTTCATCATCATCAGCCTATAAACGACCCACTGCTGGGCACAGGCCTCCCACGTGGACAATAGCACGTGGGGATATTGGGCAATAGCCCACCACGCTGGCCCAATGCGGGTTGGTGGGTTTTAACGACTGTCATCTTACAACAACAACCGGGACTAACGGCTTAACGTGCCTTCCGAAGCACGGAGGAGCTCGAGATGTTTTTAATTGGTCACCCATCAGGCGACCCGGCATTGCGAAAATTGCTTAGCTTAGTGCTAGCCGCTGCGCCATTGAGCTCCTCAGAATCAGTGTAATTGTTCAATTATTCTTAAAGGAAAGTACCTAAGGGTTGGCAATCACAAACGCGGGCTATGTATGCATCGAAGAATACACACTTTGCTGGACCTGGGAATTTAACCCAGATATCGATCGGGCGAAGCGCTACGCAAACACCGAGGCGAATGTTAAACGAGTATATACCTACGGATCCATAGCCAAATGTGCAAGTCGCAAAATGTGCAGGCTGCGTAAAATGAGCAAATCGCAACATATAATCGCGACTATTATCCCCGAAGAGTTAGTCAGAGTCTAGGCAATGCGGACAGCAAAAGCGGACTGCTTTTGCCATAGTCCTTTTCACCAAATAGCGACTGCACATGTGCTCAGCGGTGGTGAGCCCATCGCTGCTCTATGCTGTTCGATATATATATGCAGTCTTTAGTCCGTTAGCCGCCTTTAAAGACACCCAAGGGAAGAGAGGGGGTGGTAGTATTCTTTCACTGCTACGCAACACGGTTATGTACTATATTATATATCCGTAATAAATAAATAATAAATAGCAGCTCCAAAAGAATACTACCAACCAACCTGCATGATGTCGCACAAGAGCATAACGTTTATGCCGCCAAAGGGTTACCAAAGGGAACCAAAGATATCTCGTCCACGAACAAGAACTCTACAGTCTGCCACTGTTGGCGTATTACCCTTATGTACTTAATTTCCTGAAAGAAGAGGCGTTAAAAATGTCGGTGAATGTCGTATCTCCTCGCTGCTGGCGCATGTTTTGTCTGAGTTCGACAAACTGTTACTTTGAACAGACTGTTTAATGTTGAACCACCTACTAGTCGTGCTGCAACTCCAGTTAGAGCGCCAATCTGTGTAACCTGCTTCCCGTAACATCGCTTAACTTGAGTTCTCAGCAAGTTATACAAAAACTCTTTCTTTTTTAGCGCCCCACGCTTTTACAATCAAATATTATAATTAAAAGCTCATAGTTTACACTTCAGCCCAGAAATAGAGACAACTTGAACGATCCATAATTTAGTTTTGTTTTTACGTACATTTATAAAAGCGTGTTTTTCTAGTTTTTTAAACTATTATTTTTTTTAGTAATAGTGCTTGTTCTAACTCCGCCTAGCTAACTAACGCAATCCTCACTAATGTGTACTATTAGTTATTCTGTGCTAATATTGTAAATGCGGAAGTGAGTTTGTTTGTTACGCTATCACGCTTAAACCGCTAAACAGATTTTGATGAATTTTGGATATAGAGATAGCTGAGGCCCTGTACACGGTTATAGGCTGATTAGGCTGCTTTTTCAAAAAGAAAATTAACGTGAGCAAATCGGCGGGCAAAATCTAAAAACTGAGATTTCGGCTAAGCGCTTCACTAATAAAAATAAAATACTTTTTACAATAATCATAATTATGTAGTTTAATTACAGTCAAGTATTTTACAACCATTACTAAAAGCGCATTACTAAAAAGTTCAAACTTCGGCAACTAGTGCGCATTAGGCGCAATTGACCTAGTCTTGTCTTCATGTAACAGTACTAAAGAAGTGCTTGTTTAAACAATGCAATGTTTATTACGACGACCTCCTTTGAATGGTTTGTACACCGGTTTTCATGGTGTCGCCATTTCTGCGGTCCCGGGTTCGATCCCCGGTCGGGTCAATTTAGAAATTATTGTTTTTCTAAATTGCCACGGGTCTGGGTGTTTGTATTTAAGTATTTTAAGTATGTTTAACCGTTGTCTAGTAACCATTTAACGAGTTTCATAATGAAGCTTCTCTTGGGCTAGATAATTAGTGTGAGTGTAGGAAAGTTTATTATTTATTTATTTATTTTTACATCCATATACATAGATTCCCGATTTTTCTCTACAAAGGGTTAGTCAGAGACTAAGCTATTTATTTATTTTTTATTTTAAACTTTTGCAACATTACATTACAAGGCGGACTTAATGCCTGAGGCATTCTCTACCAGTTAACCAAAGGGTGGTGCAGAGATGGTAATGGTAGGTACAATTATCTGCGGTGACTATAGATGGATGGATGGGACCATTAAAATATAAGCTGATTGCTAGAAACTGCAAGAAACTTCAGGGGCTGGTCAGGGCAAGTGTTTAAACCATAAAGTTATTATACCTAGCGTAATAGAGCAACAAACATGAGCTGTCAAACGAAACCGAAATATGATGGCATTTGTGTGGGTAAAGAATGCATTCAGTGATTTTACGTCATGTCGCTTTTCACATTAACATCGATAACGATTATATTAATTACTAACAGTAATAGTATTAATAGAACTAAAATAGGATGGGATGGGAAAATATCCACGAATTCACGTAAAAACCGAAAAATTCGCAAAACCCAAATTCTCAGCGTGCTGATAAGTGCTGACAAACAGTAGCCAAAAACAGTTCTGTGACGTCGCATCACGCATCTCTTTTTATCCCACAGTGTTGTTGCTAGTGATATCCTGCTCGCTCAGCCCTTTGTTTCTCTATTCCGCTAGGTATAGTAACTTTATGTTTTAAACATGACAAAAATGACAAAAAAGAAATTTGTGTTTTTTCCGCGTCAGCTGGGCGATAAGTACGTACGTACCCTACGTTGAAGGGTCAACAGACGGCCGGCCGGCCGGTAGTTGCCGTTGTAAATAATCGTTATTTTTAATTGTTTTCAATAAATTTTTAAATGTTATTGCTTTAAAATAAATAAGATACACAAAGACTATCCAATTAAAATTCACAAAATGAATTATTTAATTAAAAATGAAAAAACACGAATTACCTTTTTGTCATTTTTGTCATGTTTAAAACACTGGACCTGACCAGCCCTTGAAGATTCTTGCGGTTTCTAGCAGCCACCTTATCTATTAAAACATTTAGTACGTATATAAGCAAACATAATATACATACTTGCAACACATACCTAAATATTTTATAATATACCTAACTACATACTCTACATATCACACTAATATTATAAATGCGAAAGTTTGTGAGTGTGTATGTTTGTTACTCTTTCACGTAAAAACTACTGAATGGATTTGGATGAAATTTGGCATACAGATAGTTTATAACCTGGATTAACATATAGGATACTTTTTATCCCGATATTTCCACAGGAACGGGAACCACGCGGGTGAAACCGCGAGAGGCCGCTTGTAATATATAAATAAGACGTTATTGAGATAATTCTGCCGAAAAGGAGCAAATGGACTATCTTTTTGAAAACGTCACGACTCGTAGCCATCCTGATTTCCTGAGGTAGCGCGTTCCAGAGGAGTATGGACTGGATATAAATGGAATGCAGAAGCAGTCCTCTGCCAAAGTCACGTTTCACCTAAATACAGGTGAGCCTATTGCCGCTCCATGTTGTCAGATGTATGTGCAGTCTTTAGTCGCATAGTAACAGAATTACCCACAACACCATTTTTACATAAACTTAGAGGCTGGTTGATTGTTAAATGTTTTTATGACCTAAATGAGTATATGAGTTTTGATATCCGCTGATGTAGTTATTGTATTCTTTTATATTTGATTGTTGACTATTTTATTTAATATACCTAACCTAATTGACTATAAAATTTAATAATAATTGACATACATTTTTATTTTAAAGGATTTTATTGAATTGACTATAGCAATGTTAATATAAATGGGATTAGATAATAGAAATTTAAAAATTAACTTTAATTTTATTGCCTATTTAGATATAATATTTAATAAATGTTAGATCTTTTAGTTATCAAAAGATTAATTATTATCAAACATTTTTGTATGTCGACTACTTGACAAAATACGCTTGACCTTTGTTTATTCTGTAACAACGTCATTGTATACCGTGTTTGAAAGCAAATAAACCATTTCATTTCGTTTCATTTCATTTTATTTCATTTTAGTACTCTGTAAGCGAGCCGCTATACCAATCGGCTCCTTGTTGGTTAATGGTAAATAATACGAAAATACATTTACTAAGTAAATAGGTACTTAGTTGGATGTGCGGTACAGTTGAGTTGTTTTTACGCGGCCATGTTCCCACTCGACCCTTTTCCAGACACGCTCGAAACCGGCAGCGGGCACTCACAACTACTACTACTTACATGATGTACTAACTAGCTACTACATGGTTTTTTTTATCTACTTTATTTCGAAACGGATCATGGAACGACTTTGTAGAGCTTTGCACGCGACAGAGGATAGTAGGCGATCAAAACGTCACTTCTCCAGTTTAACATTTTTTTTAGAAAACAACCAAATCTTATGAACCCATATGAATTTACTTGAGAAAAAAATATTATAAAAAGCGATCGATCCTATACGAAATGTAACGTTTTCAAATTAATTTTACCTTTATAATATATCAAGATATAAAAAAAAAAGATTTGGATAAGTGACTTTCTGTGCGAAAATAATGGAAAAGTGATGTTTGGATAGAATCAAGTTTGGAAATGTTGCGTTTTGGTAAGGAAACCATGGATATATTACCTACATTTTAAAACAAAGGTAGGTATGTAATAAAATTTTCCACTTTAATATTCTCTCAATATTAATATTATTAAACTAAGTATAATTTTTTGTGATAATTAAGTTGTAATTATTACAAAAAAACACTTTTAAATCATCTGGGAGACTGAGGAACTGTGTGTGAAGACATCAAACATAAAGACATGGTTCTTTTTCTTGCACCTCAATTTCAGCCATTTTTGGAAGTATGTTTAAATATTTTCAGTTCACAAGAAATTGTAACCGACGCATTAACAGACAGACAGAAGACCAACAGAGTAGACAATCAACCAAAGACACAGATTTTTTAATTTTTTTTTTATCTACAACGAGTAAAAGCATTACCTTCAGTCTCACCTGATGGTAAGTGACGTTAAGGTCGAAGGTGGAAGCGCGCTTCATCCGGAATCCTCAACCACTGAGGAACTCTCAAACTGTCGGAACACAACAAACTGTCGGAACACAACAATGCTATAAACATCGTTTTATAGCGACAGACTTAGATAAGATGGTGGTAGCTAGCCAGGCGGACTTAACAGCCCTACCACCAACCAAACCGAGCACACAAAGATGTACCCCCCGCTTGGAATCGAACCCGAGACCTCTGGATCTGAAACCGGTGGCTTAGCCACTAGACCAAAGCGGCGGGTTAGTTATTTTTTACCGTGTTACCACATTAAAACTGGAAAAGTCGCATTTTGTCAGCAAAGCGTTAGGATTTTATGGGAAAAGTAGCGTTTTTGAAATAAAAAATTATAATTTACAAATAAGTGACGTTTTGAAGGAATATGCAACTTTTAATAATTATTTTCATAGGGAAATATTAGGTTTTGATGAGATTTAGTGACATCTATTGACGTAGTTTAGTGTTGCGAAGTTGAAAAAAATAAAAAAATTATAAAGTAAAAAATGGTCAACGTGACGTTTTGATCGCCTACTCCTCTAAATAAAATGAGAAGCGTTAACATCCCAACTAGCAAAATTTCCTCTTACACACATCACAAGAGTATAATTTTACCAGTCTTATGTAACTCCGATAGACTGCTATAAGTGTGGATTTGGGCGCACTTAATAAGTCTATTTACCCTTAAATATATCCTTAAATGGTTTTGAGAAGTGTATTTCTAATCTTACAAAATTCTTGTTGATGCTTTTATAATACCGAACAGACTTACAAATGATTTACAAAGGCATTCTTTATGGGCATTTACCCTTATAATGCACTTACTAATGCTGTTCTAAGTGTGATATTACTTGTAGTGCTCTTTGCGAGCTTTAAGTAAGACATGTAATCACAGTCCGCCGAAAGGATTGCCAAGTGCTCGTGAAACTTTTTTAAGAAGAGTATTAAAAATGTAAGTATTATGTATTGTCCTGTTATATTCACTTTCCTACAAAATGTGTAAGTATAATTTCATGTTTATTACGCATAACTAACTGTTATTTAATTGCGAAGTCGATTTTATCGAGTATTTTGAAATAACAATCACAATATTTTTACGGGCCATTTCAACAATGTATCTTTAATAATAAAAAATATTATATTAAAAATTAAAAATATGGAATTGTCGCCATTAATACCAATCATGCCTTATAGTGGCTTTAACAGAACCAATATAAGTGCATTACCATTGTTTAAGGTTTACACCGCACTTCTAAAGTCAAATTCAACCACATTTTTTAATCCACGCGGCCATTGCTCATAACCTTTAGGGTTTCTTATTAAAGTAAAAGTAGGCTAAAAGACAAACAGGGAAGTTCCTGGTTGACCACCTTTTGACTTTTTTGCAATGCATTAGAATTCTAACTGCAATTTATATAAGTTTCTAAGACATTTGACGTGCTAGTACTCTTTACTATCTTTTACAATAGTCACTTATAAGATCGAGTGATCTTACAAATGCATTCATAAGAGTTTATTAAGAATCAAGGGTAATTAGGCTTATAAAGTGCGCATAATATGTTGTTCTTACAAATGTTATATAGAGTAAGCTTATATACATCTTTAAGAATAAGTTATAAGTAACAGACGATATCTAACTAAACACTTAGTAACGTCACTTCTAAAATCGAGTGGTCTTACAAAGTGCACGTATAAGTGTTAATTAAGACTCAAGGGCAATTAGGCTTATAAAGTGCGTGTATAATACTATTGCTCTAATAAATATTATATAAAGTTTGCTTATATACGTCTGTAAGAATAAGTTATAAGTGTAACAGCCGATATCTAATAAAATACTTTGATAAGTCACTTTTAAGATAAAGTGGACTTACATAGTGCATGTCTAAGTGTTAATTAAGAATTAGGCTTACAGCGTGCGTTTATAACACTACTGGTCTTATTGATGTCATTTCTAGTTTTCTTATATACTTCTAAAAGTATTTTTTACAAGTATATATGGTCTTATAGCTTAAATAGACTTAAGATAAGCCATTATTAGAGCCTCTATCTTAATCAGAACGTATATAAAATTTATTTAAGGACATAGCTCTTAAAAGCTTTTGTTTCTAAGGGTATTTTGCTAGCTGGGATAGGTACGTCAAATCCTTATTAATAAATGTCAACCAATTGGCCCTAGTTGCCTGAATAACAATCTGGAAACACCCTGTGTCAGGTTGACTGCTACTGCTTTAAATATTGTATACTTAAATCTTCGATCAACAATACCAACTAGATAACGCGTCACGTACAAAATCAAAGCTAAATTCTGTCCACGTGAATAAATACGTGACACGTGAATAAATAGTATTTAAAAAAAAATACTTTTTCAAAGCAATAAATTACTCCTGTCACTTAAAAATAAAAAGATGTCAATAATATTTAGTGGTGAAATCAACCTTAAGGCGCAACAAATAAAGTACATTTTCCTGTTATTGCCTTGCGAGAAAATAAGAGCTACTTCTCAAGTGCGCTCTTATTTACCGAGACACATTTTTAGCGCCGACCTGACATCTAGTTGTAATGTTGATCGAAGATTTAAATAAATAAATTTGTTTACGCTTACACCAATTATCTAGACCAAGATAAGCTTCTATTGAAACTCGTTAATATGGTTAAACTAGATAACGGATAAATATGCATAAACAAATAAAAACCCCCAGATCCGAAATCAATTTAGAAAAACAGTTTTCTCTAATTTAACCCGACCGCGAATTGAACCCGGGACCTCAAAGATGGCGCGACGCCAGACCGGGCGTGCTAACCACTCGATCACAGAGGTCGTCAATGAATGTCAAATTGTCAACCAATTGGCCATAAAAATCTGGAAACGCCCTGTGTCAGGTTGACTGCTACTGCTTTAGTGTACCTACAATCATCATTACATATATAAAGTGTCGCCGTTTTCTCTCTCTCTCCTAAATAGAGTAACATTGTAAGAAAAAAATACAGAAATGAAAAGTGCATACACACATACACATAATCACGACTATTATCCCCGTAGGATTAATCAGAGACTATTCAATGAGGACAGCAAAAGCAGTCCTCTACCATAGTCCACTTTTCACCAAATAGCGACTTCACATGTGTTTAGCGTGACAGGTGGTGAGCCCATCGCCGCTCTACGCTGTTGAATGTATGTGCAGTCTTTAGTCCGTTAGTCGCCTTTTACGACACCCATGGGAAGAGAGGGGGTGGTAGTATTCTTTCACCCTACGCGACACGGTAATGAAAATTGTGAACTTTTAATAACTATTTTAATTGGTATTTCAATTTATTTAATACCAATTTTACTTCTAAATTACTTATGCCAGCCATAGACCTTACGATGAAGCGCAAAGTTTTGTTAGGTTTTTGTCACTTTACCTCGCCAGCATAACAGTGAAACAGTTACGTTAATATAATAAATTAAAAATACAAAGTGCCTATGTGTACTGTAGTTCAGTATTATTATTACAGATAAAACTGGACCAGAGTAGGCACTATAAAAAACCAACGCCAAGCGACCAATCGCAAGCTCAAAGTGAAGCACACTCAGCCGCGTCCAAAAAATCGGGTACAACAATCCAGACTTTTAGTCGGAGTTGAAGCCAACTATGTGGATATTCTTTTAATTGGATTCAGATCTCCGTGTACCAAGGTAACCTAGCCTTTATACCCCCGTGTTACGTTTGCAATTCGAAAACAGTTGCAAATGTTCTCTTTTGTTTACTATTATAGTAAAAATACGCACCGGGTTCCAAAGAGTGCGGAGCCAATATGTCTGGAAGTAAATCTGAATCATTAAACGTAACAACTGTTTGGAGGACCTTAACGCAATGCAATAGAGCTCATTCTGCAATTACAATGCCACGCTTGGCCTATTGGCTAGGAAACATGGCTATTTCTCTTCTTCAGTATATTTTAATATTTATAACCTTTTCCAACGGAAGCTTGTTTTTTTAAACGTTTAAAATGTTTTAATGTATGAACCGTTGATATATTGTGTGTTTCTATCATAGAGTAAATTATGTTTTTGATCATTCATCGTTTTCAGTCTATAAACGTCCCACTGCTGGGCAGGTATCCTGCGTGGGAAACAGCAACACTGGGAGATAGGGCCATCACATAACCCACCACGCGCCGGCCCAATGTGGGTTGGGAGGTTTTAGAACATTCACACCATTTTTAATTTTCATCGTCATAAATTCAAGGTGTGGTTGTTTTCGTAATTTATATGCGCTTTTGTCATTTAAGAAAGAAAGTAAGAAAGAAAAAACATTTATTTGGGACACAACAGTTAATTAATACAGACATAAATAATAAAAAAAACATACAGAGAACGTCCCAAAACGGATTCCGACTCAGCAAAATGCTGGCCTTGCGATTAGCGCTGATCTTCCGTCGGAACCGGTTTGGTGATGCTACGATGGGCAACGTGTACCTACAAGATAAAAAACAATTACAAAATAAAAACAAAATAAAACTTTAAATTAAACATGAACACTTAACTAGTAGCTGTATACAACAAACCCCTTCGCCTTATTTAAAAACGGAAATTTACAGACAATTAAAAAAAATAAAATTAAAAAACATTTAAACGAGCGAACACTAAACCTTTAAACATCAAATACATTAATATATGTTATCGTCAAAAAAAAATTAGTTTATACCTTGGAATGGAAAATTTAAACTATGTGAAAGAGAATGTTTTTTATTTGGCAAAACAAATAAATGTACGAAAGACATCTCTTCGAACAAACATCTTGAATTCCAAGGTTGTTCATGCTAGTCAAGCTAACGAGACGCATTGTATATGTATACGAGTATACGTCTACCGACCAGTGAGCTTGCACACGACAGACAATTTTGGTTGGCAAGGAATATAAAAAAAGCGGCCAAGTGCGAGTCGGACTCGCCAATGAAGGGTTCCGTAGCAGCAAGTAAAATCATATAAAAGTTGTTGTAGTTCGTTGTAACTTTGATCGATGTTTTAATAACAGTGTATTAAAAAAAAAACTAGATCGCGTTCAAACCAATTTTCGGTGGAAGTTTGCATGGTAATGTACATCATATATTTATTTTAGTTTCATCGTTCTATTATTTTAGAAGTTTCAGGGGACACACATTCTACCACTTTGGAAGTATCTGTCGCGCAAACTATTCAGTTTAGAAAAAAATTATATTAGAAACCTTATCATCATTTTTGAAGACCTATCCATAGATACGCCACACGTATGGGTTTGATGAAAAAATTGTTTATGAGTTTCAGTTGAACCTCCAAAATTTATTGTTTTTTTTTTCTATTTTTGTGTGAAAACCTTAATGCGGTTCACAGAATAGATCTACTTACCAAGTTTCAACAGTATAGTTCTAATAGTTTCGGAAAAAAGTGGCTGTGACATACGGACGGCCAGACAGACAGACATGACGAATCCATAAGGGTTCCGTTTTTTGCCATTTGTCAACGGAAGCCTAAAAACTAGGTAGGTGATAGTAAAATAAACACGAGTTAATCCGTAAAAAGTGTTTCATTTCAATGGTAAGGCTTGTTTTAATTCCGTCTAGATAGTTACCATCATCTTACAGACATACAGATTTTGTCTGAGTGGTAGAGCCACGCTGCGTTGCAGCACGAATAGGGCCGGCTCGCCCGGCGCAACACCACCCTCCTACTCACCAAAGGAAATATTGGCGTGAAGCATTGGCACGCATTGATGTAGTGTTTCATCTGATTTTTGAAAGTAGGAGACCCATTAATTTCTCGCTCTCCCCCTCACATTCCTACTCCTTTCCCAAAGATCCTACTTTTTTCAAAGATCATACTCCTATCCCAAAGATCCTACTCCTTTCCCAAAGATCATACTCCTATCCCAAAGATCCTACTCCTTTCCCAAAGATCCTACACCTTTCCCAAAGATCCTACACCTTTCCCAAAGATCATACTCCTATCCCAAAGATCCTACTCCTTTTCCAAAGATCCTACTCCTTTTTCAAACATCCTACTTCTATCCCAAAGATCATACTTCTATCCCAAAGATCCTACACCTTTCCCAAAGATCCTACTCCTTTCCCAAAGATCTTACTCCTTTTACAAAGACCATACTCCTATCCCAAAGGTCCTACTCCTTTCCCAAAAATTCTACTCCTTTCCCAAAGATCCTACTCCTTTCCCAAAGATCCTACTCCTTCCTCAAGGCCGACAACGCATCTATCTGCGACTCTTCTGGATTTCGGGTGTCCAAGAGCGGTGGTGATTACTATCCGAAATTCAAAATTCAAATTCATTTATTCATAAGGCTACAATAATTGAGCACTTATGAATGTCGCTATGCCATCGGTTCCTAAGTCCTAACTATAGGTCGGGAGCCTTGTACTGAGAAGAACCGGCAAGAAACTCAGCAAGAGCATTTCTTTTCTGTGTTTCTAGGCATCACGTTTGATGCCAAGCTTCAGTGGGGCCGACATATAGCTAAATTGGCGAATAGACTTAGTTCTGCGGCTTATGCAGTAATAAAGATCCGTCAGTTAACTGACGTTGATACAGCTAGATTAGTTTATTCCAGCATTTTACTGTGGAGAAATGCTGCCGACATTCAAACTATGTTTGTGCTGCAGAAAAGGGCTATTCGAGCAATATATAACCTAAACGCTGGTGACTCTCTCAGAGAGAGATTTAAGGATATAAGTATAATGACAGTTGCATCACAATACATTTAATATTGAAATGTTTTCAAAAACAGTGATATTCGCGATTTGAACACTAGAGAACAAATTAGCATTACCTTATACTAGGTTCCATAAAATATTTTTAGGGGTTAAAGTTGCTCGCGTCCGTAGGTTTACCCTTGAGACCCTACACGTGATCCCTGGGTGGTGCTAAATGAGTGACACTGACTGAGTGGTAGAGCCACGCTGCGTTGCAGCACGCATTGGGCCGGCTCGCCCGGCGTAATACCACCCTCTCACGAATATTCGGCGTGAAATAATGGCACTTGGTGCTGTTGTGTTTCGTCCGACCAGTGAGGGTTCCGGAGGCCCCTCTCCCCCACCCCCCTCCTCCCATTCCTATTCCTTCCTTAAACCTATTCCTCCCTTTAAGGCCGGCAACGCGCCTGCGATTCCTCTGGTTTTGCGGGTGTCCATGGGCGGCGGTGATTACTCTCCATCAGATGACCCGCCTGCTCGTTTGCCTCCCTCTTTTATAAAAAATTTAAAAAAAAATTCTTTTAAGGGTCTGTGTGTACAATTTTACAACAAAGTATCAATATTCAGAAATTAGATCTTGATAAATTTGAAATCAAAATCAAAGAAAAGCTTTATAAATATTATAAAGTGTCAGATTACACAGAAGACAAAACAGCTTAGGTCCGAAATGCTCCAAGTATACTCCAACAGCTATTTCGGATTGTCTATAATTAATTTATAAAGAGTACCATTTACATAGTTTACATTCAATGTCATATTTTGTATTTCATTATCTGGTAACGACATGTTTTTTTTGTAAATGTCGTTGCTTCTGTGCGATGTGGTTGCTTTGCCACAGTAAAAAAATGTTCCTTCGTAAGGGCGTCAAGCTTTTCAGACATTCAATATTATGCGGTGCGGTTCTGTAATGGCTTGATTCAAAACTCGATACTGAATCCGCAATGAGTTATCAAATCCGCATTCTCTAAATTCGACTCCACACAAACGTCACCGCCGCGCGGGCACAATTCATTAAAGAAACTTAGTTCAGATGTGTATCTCGCGATGATCGATACCAAAAGTAGCGAATTATACTCTATAGCGTATTGTCGGCTTGGTGTGAACGCATACTGCAGACTGAGTCCACGTTCACACTGGGGCTGACATAGTGAGCATACTCACAGTCCGCGGCGGACAATCCGTTTGGTGTGAACAATGCCTTAATCAGAAAGTGAGGGTCGAGTTTACGATCGAGCTGTAGAAAATCAACATGAAGTCTTGAGACGGTAATAATCGGTCCTACAAAAAGTCGGCCGTGCGCTGAGATAGCTTTACTGTTATGATTATGAATGAAACAGTTATATCGCAGTCCAAAAATAAACTAATTAAATGAAGAAGAACAATTTTAATTGACGAGTCTTACGTAATGAAGAATTGCAAAACAGGGTCTTGGGCTGCGGTACCTACCCAGTTAAGAAAGGATTAAGAATTTTAATTAAAACAAGTACGCCGTTGGTGTGCTTGTTGTTTTTAGTTAGCATAAAATTAACCAAGTTTTATTTTACATACATATATAATCACGACTATTATTCAGAGACTAGGCTTTAGTCCATTAGTCGCCTTTTACGACACCCAAGGGAAGAGAGGGGGTTTAATAGGTCAAGTATCATAAGACCGCCGGCGGTCGCGAAACAATTGATTTTCAATTGCGTCTGGTTTTACGGTGCTCAAGAGGTTAAAGTTTCAGATTACCCCCCCATGTTCTGAAAAATAATTATTTGAATGTCATGTCGTTGCCATAGAATATTTTATTAGGTTGACACGCCAGCCTTCCTAATTATTTAGGTGAGATAACATCGTTTTCAATTATATTTATTACTAGCGGCCCGCCCGCGCCTTCGTCCGCGCTAACTTAGATAAACCGTCATACTTCAGCCATTTAAAAAAAATAATCTACAAAATATAAACAAAAACCATCCTCAGTTAACGCTCTATCTTTTAGTGAAAACCGCATTAAAATCCATTGTGTGATAGTTTAGGAGAATAGTGCGGTGCTACAGACAGAAGAAAACGGCGACTTTATAATATGTTATGATTATTATAGTTCTGCATCATACTTTTTTAAAATAAAGAAGAATCTGTACTTGTCCATATACTGTATACAGGTAAGATTTATCTATAAGTTTAATCTCAAGCAGACAGTAAACATTTCGGAACAGACGATTTTTATACTAATTTGTTATTTTCTTTTTATTTTTGGTTTTAAAGTGCTATTGCTGTGGAATCAGAGATTTACTGGCCGTACACAGGCCATAGTAGTATTCTTTCACCGCTAGGCGACACGGTTAAGTCGTATAGCGAAATAATGGCAGCTTTAACAACACATTAATAGACGTTGAGATAGTGTTTTGGCAGAATAGAGTAGGTAGTTTAGCCTCAGAATAATAACTATTATTCTATGAGTTTAACCGGGCCGTATTCTTGAGTTAAATACCTACGTCTAGGCGGAGCGCCAGGGTTGGCGCCTACAAAAATAAGGCAGGCGTGTGTAAATTTGTATTGAAAGTACCTATATGAGGAGTTTTGAGTAATAAAAAATAATGTTAATTTAAACATTCAACTCAACGCGAACAACTATTGGTAACACCTGGATGAAATCAGCACAGGATAGAGGGAGCTGGCAGTGCGTCAGTGATAACTCTGGGTGATGCAATAGCACATAGGTTTTCCAACAGGCATGGCATAATAACATATTTATTTCATTATTTACATTATTTATGTGTTTGTAACAGAAAAGTATTTTCGTCTATTGCGACCTAGGTCAATGATTGCGCCATGTTCGGAAAGATTATTTTATTGTTAAAGATTATATTAAAAATTCTCATTCAATTGAAAAATTCAATTCTAAAAGAATTGGGAAACAAGGGCACGGTATTACGGACGGGACAGATTTAAATCTTGAATTACTTATCGTAAACACAGCAGTTTGTATAATATTGTCGTGACGCCGCTATTATTACCACGTAATTAAAAGAAGAAACAAAAGGCGGGCGGACGGACAGCGCACGGGCAGAGCGGCACGACACGCAACACAATGACAGCTCACTCGACTCGACCAGTCTCTTCCTCTTCACTCACTGCGGAGTTTTGCCATTTCCAAAATGGGTTTTAGCGGCCGTGTAAACGATGCCTGTGTGTGTGTGCGTGCGTCGATTCGGGCGCTTTAGGTACTATTATTTATTCTGTGTAATTTTTATTCTGTGGCTTTAGGCAGTTGTCCCACCAACGGCGAGTAAACGACTAACTATCGGCTATTTAGTTTAGAGAATTATCTTTGATAGCTCTTGTCGCTCAGCGACGAACTAGTGAAGCGAGTCCTCGCCGGCAGAGTGAACAGTCAGCGATCAGCTATTTATATATGCATCTCTTTTGTTTACACGGAAAGTATATCTATTGTACGTTTCTTGAGCAAGAAAATAGCCGATAGTTAGTCGTTTCCTCGCCGTTGGTGGAACAACTGCCTTATGCATGTGCCAGACGGTTGTGATCCAGCGTTCCAACAGGGGTGACCTTGGTGGGACCTTAGCGCCCGTCCACCAAGAACGATAAAGGTCATATAATTTGGATTACATTTGCAGTCTACATGGATGGCAACAAGCAAGTTCCCACCAAGGTCATCCTTGTTGGAATTCTGGATGAACAACCGTCTGGCATATGCTTTAGTATGAAATCGAACTACTGTATATTATGTGTATCGTGCTTAGGGTCCTCACACACGGGCCACCGGGCCACAACCACAAAATGACGCCAACGGCATATTTCCTGTAGTGTTCATATTTTTTTATGTCTGGAGACTGCACGGTTGACACCGGTGGCCGCCACACGCTTCTAGTCACTAAAAGAAAGATGGAACGCAGTGTGCTGGGAATAACCTTAAGCAACTGAGCGAGAAACGACATCTGGAGTGCGTTCCGTCGTTTTGGGTGAAGTTGTTTGGTTAAAGTTTAACCCGTTTGAGTTGCAACCGAGCCACGGAACGATCGAGTTGTTTTTAAAACCTGTTTTGAAGTATTTCTGTACAAAACAAGAGAAAATTCTTCTTCTGTCTCCATTTTTTTCACTTTTATAACATGATTTAACAAAATTATTTAAAAGTAAACTAATACAAAACAAATAGGCGGACTTTTTCGAGACGTTTGACTTATATTGCAAACTTTGACACTTTTTAACAATGATATTAACGTCAAATAGCTGTCACAGTGAAAAATAACCATTCGATTTGATAGTTGTTTGGTTGCTGCGCTCTGAGCCACAGAACGGGTGAAACTACGCTCTGACAGCCACCAGAGTAAAGTTTCACCAAGCCACGGAACGGTTAGAGCGCGCTCCGGAGTGCGCTCGAGTGCACTCGAGTGAAGCGACGGAACGCAGCCCTGTTGACGCCACTGCCGCCGGTGGCCACCACAAGCTTCTCGTGGCGGCGGGCGCTTGTGGCTGTGGCCGGTGGCCCGTGTGCGGGGACCCTTATCTCGCACACTACTAAACAAAATGAGTACCTAAACATGTTGCTAGGTACTTTTTTAGTCGGACTTTTTGAGAGTGTTGATTTTGCATCTAGTTTTTACTTATAATATGTGTTCGAAGGATTTGTGATATTATTTTTGTCGTAAAGTTAAGTAAGCCTGTAAAAAACCGATATGCTTCTCCTGTACGTGATGCGAATGCAGAAATGTCTAGAGATTTTTGTGCGTTTCGTTATTTCAACACGAGACGACGGGCAAAAATCGTCTGATTTTTAATACAGTTAAAGGACCATACAGGCAACTTCGAATATTATTGTTCTAACCATCCTATAGGGGAGGTCAGCTCAGAGCGGCCACCTTAACTTTGACTTAAAAAAATCCACTATAGAAACGATATATAAAAAAAATATTATATCAAATGAAAGGGAACTTAATAAGCTTTCATAATGTGGAGGCACATTTTGCAAAAACTTAGACAGTTTATTTTAATTTGTAAATTACGAAGACTAGTCAAAAAACCGCTTTGCCCCTGTTGGCGCCTAAAGCGGCCATGGGGTAAGGGCAAAGTGGTCATGCCTAAATATTACAAGAAATTCATTTTTAAAAAACAAAAACACCTATAATAAATTAAAAATATATATATTTAAGATAAAATTAAATACCTAGTAACCAATAAAGTTTCAAATGGACCAATCATTTCAGTCTTAATGTTTTCTTACTTAAATCTATGTACCAAAAGTTCCCCCTGCCTAGTTTTTTTTTGTAGTCAATAGTCAAAATATATTTATCCAATAAACCCAACTAATAAGTACTTTGAAACGTCCAAATATTTTTTAACCTACCACCCATTCAGGACATCATTTTTTAACTGTGGCAAAGAACGGGCGCAAGAAACCACAGCGCACAGAAGCAACGACATTTACAAATAATATGTATATTATATGTCGTTACCAGGTCACAAAATACAAAATATGAATTTGAATGTAAATAGTTTAATTAAATATGGTGCTCTATATAAATTAATTATAGGCAATTAGAAATAGCTGTTGGAGTAGGTACTTGGAGCATTTCAGACCCAAGCTGTTTTGTCTTCTGTATAATCCGACACTTTATAATAAGCTTTTTTATGAAGCTTTTCTTTGATTTTGATTATAAATTTATCAAGATCTAATTTCTGAATATCATTTGGTACTTTGTTGTATAATCGTACACACAGACCCTTAAAAGAATTATTTATTTTATGGAGCCTTGTATAAGGCACTGCTAATTTGTTCTTACTTCTAGTATTTAATTTGTGAATATCACTGTTTTTTGAAAACATTTCAATATTTTTATGAACATAAACAAGATTTTCATAAATATATTGTGATGCAACTGTCATTATACTTATATCCTTAAATCTCTCTCTGAGAGAGTCACCAGCCTGTAGGTTATATATTGCTCGAATAGCCCTCTTCTGCAGCACAAAGATAGTTTGAATGTCGGCAGCATTTACCCACAGTAAAATGGCGTACGACATTGACCATCTAAAAAAATAATAGTTGAATAAAACATTCTAATCTTAATAATACAAAAACGTATATTTTTATAAGCGGCTAACTGCCCGCTTTGCCATCATCGCAGTTCACTTATTGAATACGGGCAAAGTGGTTTCTTGACCACTTTGCCCGGACCGCTTTGCCTTTTTCCACAATTTTATTTTGAAAATAAACACAGCTCACATTATTTATCTCTTGTCGGAACAAATGTTACACATTCAAAGCCAATTAGATATGTAACAAAAGACGTGTAATAAAAAGATTGAATTCTAAAGAGGTTTGATCAAAACAGATTGAACTTACCCTGGATTTTTTTAATAAAATGCACAAATCCCTTGTACATGTCGCCGCGGCTACGCGTTTGCTCCGATCGCAACCAAACGGCTGGCTGCGGTGTGGGGCGGGAAGTTAGCCATATGGCAGAAAAGCAACGTCGTGCTATCGTTTTTAGTTACCAAGAAATTGGGTGTGGCCGCTTTGCCTCCTATGGCCGCATTGAGCTGACTTCCCCTAGTCTATCTATCTAGACGTAGACAATTATCAAGAGAAGAGAGGGGGTGGTAGTATTCTTTCACGCGACACGGCCAATGAATTGAAAATTCCGAAACACATTTGGGATTTGCTCCAACTCGGAATTGAACCCAGAACCCCCAGATATTGAGCCGAGCGCTTAACCACTCGACCACCGAGGTGTCTAATAATACAAACGCTCCAAAAAAAACACATCCTACTAATATTATAAACGCGAAAGTTTGTAAGTGTGGATGGATATTTGTTACTCTCTCACGTAAAAACTACTGAATGGATTTGGAAGAAATTCGGCATACAGATAGTTTATAACCTGGATTAACACATATTATACTTTTTATCCCGATATTCCCACGGGAAGTGGAACCAAGCGGGTGAAACCGCTAGCGGCTGCTTGTAGTTTATAATACGGCTGCAGCCTGCAACTAGCAGTTAGCAAGGCGAATTTAAAACGAACTCTACTACCAACAAAATTATGTATCCAACAACATTATCCAACACTGCAAATTGAACCTAGGGACTCTGGATCTGAAACATATTATCTAACTACTAGACCACAACCTCAAGGCAGTTATGAGTGAATTAGTTACAAAATAAGCTGTCCATATACTTTTCCTACTCTAGTATGTGTAAGTGTAAGTATAATACAACTCCATAAAGATAGAGGAAGAAGAAATTGAATTAAAAAAATATGTAACAGTTACCGTGTCGCGTTGCGGTGAAAGAATACTACAACCCCTTCTCCCCCTCCCTACCACCTGTCACGCTGAGCACATGTGCAGTCGATATTTGGTGAAAAGTGCACTATGGTAGAGGACTGCTTTTTGCTGTCCTTATTACCTAGTCTCTGACTAACCCTTCGAGGATAATAGTCGTGATTATATAAATGAATGAATGTAACAGTTACGGGATAGTCCTCCTTATGTTTTTCTGTTGCACTCTAACCGAATCAGAGGGGTTGTCGTTGGTGATTTGTCGTAAAAGTTAGTGTAAGTATGTCTTATTGTGTGAAATGTTTCATTGTTGTATGCAACATGCAATTACAATATTATTAGTAGGTAAGCTTTTACATAACTCGTAAATCATGTTGTAAGTAGCTGCAATATTGCAATAGTTTAATAATAAAAACCTGTATGATAGTTGTAGGTATAAATAAATAAAAGGTTCTATTTGGGAATGGAGGGAAACAGCTTGCGGGTCGGCAAGGCGATGGCGTCGTTGCACATCACATCACCACGCCACATTAGCCGGCATCGCGTCTGGACTCTTATTTCCACTTAAGAGGGTTTATGCATTTCGGTTTCCCATACAATCTTGCAAGTCGACATTTTTAAAGACCAATAAGCCATTTTTTATGAAACTCGGCATGCTGATGTTGAAAACATTTAAAAAAAAAGTTTATCTAACTGAGTTATTGTGATTTTAAACTTTCTATAGAGGGCTTTAAATCGCAATAACTCAGCCAAATACACGTTTTTTAACAATGTTTTCAACAAACTATTTAGATCCCTGTATTTTATTTAAGCATGCAAAGTTTCAATGAAATTGGCATAATAGTCTTTAAAAATTTCGACTTGGAAGATTGTATGGGAAACCGAAATGCTTACACCCTTTGGTAAAGGGTAAGAGCACCGCACAGTGCGGCAATGTCGCATTCTTATACAACTAAACGCCAAAAAACTTAGGAGGAAAAAAAATTATATCGGTACGTTAAAATCCTAATTTTTGATTACTGTTCGTAACAAATGAACTTACAAAAAAAAGTACAAACTATATATAGAAATATCTATACTACCCACCAACCCGCATTGGGCCAGCGTGGTGGGTTATGGCCCAATATCCCCACGTGCTATTGTCCACGTGGGAGGCCTGTGCCCAGCAGTGGGGCGTTTATAGGCTGATGATGATGATGATGATAATACCGAGTTTCGCTTTAAACGGTTTTGTCAAATTGATAAAAAATGTGTGCAATATAAAATACAGAGCTTAGCATTTCAAGTTAGTTCTGAATACTAATAAAGCTAACAGCAAGTATTTTGAATTTACAGATAGACCTTCAGAATATAAAAGCGTATATTATTTTCGAAGCTTCACATTGTATATTTTAGCCAAGAAACATGTCTAAAGTCACCCCGTATACATGTTTACTCAGTACCCTTCGCCTTAACATCAGGTAGGGAGAGGTCATTGGCTTCGATAATCTATCCGTCTACATACGTAGGTATATGCTAGTCTAGCATTTTTTAAGTAGATGAACGTATGTGCTAGAAATACTAGTTATACCTTCTACTTATTACTTATTATACCTTCTATTTACAAAAGTCACATTGTTTGTTCTTTCTTACAGAAATAGTTAGTAAGTAAGTAAATACACAGTGTAGTTACTTTCTTTACTGAATATGTTCTTAATATTTTATAGTTGTAAGTTTGTAAATAGATAAATAAAAAATAGGTATGCGATTGTGGCATTAGGATAGGTTAGAAAAAAATATAAGTGCCTTTACTGTCGCATTGGGTTTTTACCTGTAATGGTAGTTTTAAGTTTTGTTGTTTTAAATCCTACTTCCTACTAATATTATAAACGCGAAAGTTTGTAAGTTTGGATGGATGTTTGTTACTCTTTCACGTAAAAACTACTTAATGGATTTGGATGAAATTTGGCAAACAAATAGTTTATAACCTAGATTAACATAAAGGATACTTTTTATCCTGATGTTCCCACGGGAACGGGAACCACGCGGGTGAAACCGCGAGCGGCCGCTAGTAAATAAATAAATGAGCCCCGATCTGACTCGCTTGACTAAAACCTTTTTATTTTTTCACATCTTACATAAATTAACGACTATTATCCCCAATGGGTTAGTAAAAGGCGACTAACGGACTAAAGACTCCTCGAACAGCATAGAACGGTGACAGGCTCACCGCCTATCACGCTAAGTTGTAATTTGATGAAAAGTGGACTATGGAGTGCACTGCTTTTGCGGTCCTCATTGCCTAGTCCCTGACTAAACCTTCGAGGATAACAGCCGTGAGTATAAATATAAAAACATTGTATTTGCAAAATAACTAATCAAAAGCAATAAATAAGTTACTCAAAGCCATTTTGTTAACACAAGCAGTTATAACCAGTTTGTTGTTATGTTAAGACTCATTAGCGAAATCATTTCTACAAGTCCAATTTATGAAATAGGTACCTTTGGGAGCCGCGGCCGCCGCTGCAGCGCTCAGACATTAATTACTACAGCTGCGAATGTTGTGATTAAACAACATCCCACAGATGTGTTCACCCACTGGGCAACGACAGAATTAAACATACAGACTGCACACTAACAAACATCATTCACAGAGTATGGCTATATTGGATAAAATGTTTACTAGAAAAAAATCAACCAGTCTCAGGAAGCTCGAATGGGATTCGAACCCACGACCTTTGGATTGCCGGTCCACTGCTCTGACCGCTGAGCTACCGAGACACCAGAAGACTCGTTGAATTTTTCCTAGTAGTTTGATTTACGCTGCAAGCCCGCGGTTAGAGCAGTGGACCGGCAATCCAGGTCGTGGGTTCGAAGACCTGAGACTGGTTGATTTTTTTTTCTGGTAAACTTTTTATCCTATAATTATATAGCATTGTGAATGCAAAATTTCAATAATAAAGATATGGTTATATCGTTGGAAGTATTGTTTGATCGGTAGATAAATAAAAATATTTAATAATCGCTTTAATTATTTGACCGTTAAACGGATTCTGGCATACTATCATACGAAGGTACGTATATGTTCCTCTCAAGGTTAGTCAGGGACTAGGCAAAATCAAACCTCTGCCATAGTTCATGTTCCACCGAACAACAACTTTAACACTGTGGTTACTATTTTTAAATATTGGTCAAGTTATCTACGAGCAAACAACTGGGTCTAAGCCGTTTGTATTTAAGGTACTTTTAGATCTATTTGTATGTTGATTTGGGATGGAAAGTGTCCTTCTATTACAGGAGAGATTTTTTCAATATTGCTGATACTATAAAAAGGCGAAATGGAAACGTCTTATCTATTTTTCTTGGTACAAGTTTCAAAGAATATAATAATCTTCGCTTCTTATCATTGCGTTTTCATTATTTCATGGTTTGAAGGAGTCCTTTACGTTAAAACATTAAAGTCTATAAGATTCTTTTTATTTCGCCAATTTTTTATTTTTCTATATATTTAATCCTGTGAGTTTTTTACAACAAAATAAACCATTTTCATTCCTTTATTCACTTCTTAATTAATTCCATCGTTCATTATCCATTTAATTTTAATTGGAGAAGCCCAACAAGTAGTCAAATTAAAATTTAATACACCGTACATAACACAATAACTTACAAAAGATTTAGCGGTAGGTAATCCGATATAATCACCGTTAAGACTTTGCTCTACTACTGCTATAAATTACTGTGTTTGACATTTACAGCCATTGAGGTATTATAGACTAGAGATGTCACCGCGAAGCTATGTGTTGCGCACTAATTTGCAGCCGCATGGTCCACAATCGCTTGGATCACGCACAATTACTGAGGCCTTTGCAGCCTTGCCATACTGCAACTCAGAGCGCAAACAATTGCTTTGCGATGTAGTGTATATATTCTCTGGCGGTGTAGCCTCTAGTCTATAATACCTCAATGTTCACAGCCATCCGACTGCAGCGGTGTGTTGGATTACATTGGTGGCCATTAAATAAAGTTTATTATTGTTATTAGCACTTAGAGCGAGTGAGATTCTCTCAGGAGCGGTATAAAACTGAAAAGGAATTACAGTTTAGACCGTTTGTGTTGAATAATGTATAGATAGAAACGCTTTAATGGTGTAAATACTACAGATAGGTGTTGGACAAATAAGACGACGAACCGTCCCATTAATAGTTAACTTTAATCGACTATGTCCAGAACTATTGGATCTATCCAGAACTAGAAGTATAGTTACCGCAAGAATTAACATCCGGAATCTTGCTAACTGTCCCTTACGAGGCGAACAGAACACCAATAAGTTTAACTAAAAATTAATAGAACTTTTAACGATTAAAACATATTACAATTTATCTGAATTTTACAATGACAAATTATAAGTCCGCTACACATTCATTCACAAATTTTCCTACATCTTTAATAATAATAATAATATACACTAATAATAATAGTAATATATTAACATACAATAATAATAATAATATTAAAATGCAATTTATAATAATAATTCAAAATGTATTGTAAAACATTGTAACATTTAAAAGCTTTGCTATACCCTAATGGGTGTCATGTCTGCACTACTTTGTTATAAATACCACCTGTAACTTACTGTACATGACATGTGACGTGTTGTCTTGATTGCTTTCTTTAATTTTTTTAATTTTTATTTGGCATCAAGTTTATGGGATCAGTTTTGTCTCAGAACAATACTTGTTATTGTTCTGAGAGTTTTGTTATGCCTATTTCAATGATTTCGCATTATTGACCATTAGTTAGCGGAGACACATTATAAATATTTTTTTAATTTGTTACTCTATGTTTATTAATTTGTTTTTTTTTTATGTTCATTGTCTTGCACATCTGATGTCACGACTGTGTTCAGCAGAATATCAGTGCAGCAGGTATCACTTGCTCTTGCTGCTTATACTGAGCTGACCACAGTTTTGGCATTACACGCCAGTTCTTTTACAATTCTTTACTGTGTACAATTTTGTCGCAAAAGTTTGTACTTACCTACTTGTATTGTTGTATTGTGTTTTGTCGTGTAATGCCAAAATAAATGTCTATTATATTCTATTCTACATGAATGCAATAAACAACTTTGAACTTACATTACCTGATTTTCTTTACTTACGGAAATCCCAGGCGGTTTTTAGAAAGTGATGTTCTGCACATGTGTTCGTAAAGCTCCCTAAGATGACGAGAGCGGAAAACCCGACGGCACTTCCAGACCGGAAATTTGAAACAACCGTGTTCTGCGGCAAAACTTTTTTTTTATAAAAACCTGCATTCTATTCGCACCGTCACACTACGCCCCCTAGACAAACGCTGACCCCCCTCTCATCCCCTCTCACAGTCTATCTATACCTAATGCCGGCACTTCACTTGGCGTATCGTGTTCGTGTGGCGATTTCGTTGTGTTTGCCCAAATAATCTGGCACACCACTTGGCGTCAAACAAGCCATCCACACATGGCCTATACGGGCAAACAACGCAAATATTCACAATATTTGCTTGTTCACAAACAAATTGAATGCAACAGTGATGGACGTGTCAGTGGCAGCAGCTTATTATATTTATCTGAATGCGGCTTGCCAACACCTGTTTTTTTATTGTGCAGGGTTCTCCTAAGTTATTTTGAATATCGATCAATGCAACGTGTTCGGTTTTTGTTTTTATGAGAGGCATTTTTGGGGTCCCAAATACAAGGATGCATTTGGTATAACTCCAAAAATCGCAATACGGTTTCGTTTGTCCAATCCATTTTACTATGTTTACGTATAAAAAACTGAACACGTCTGAACAGGATAGCCGCACGCGCGCTTCTGAACAGAACCAAGTGTGGACGGCCGACGCAAATATATGCCGTATTTGATTCCTTTGATGTGTGATCAAAAACCGACAAGTGGACGGAAACGCATATTCGCTATTTGCGTTGTTTGCCATATTCGTGCAAATAAAGCAAATATATTCAAATAGGCCGTCTACACATTGCCGTGTGCGGACAAATAATGCAAATACGCGAACACGATACGCCATGTGAGGTGCCGGCATAATGCTTGTTCCTACAAAGCGCGCGCGCTGTTGTATTTTTTGGGTGTGTAATGTTTGTTATAAATACTTTATGATCTAACGTTCAAATAATATAATTTCATTTGATATTACAACAACATTTAATATAATTTTAGATTCTATACATTTGATATAATAATCTCATGATATAACACATTATTTACATAATAAGCAAGCAGCATATGCAAGCAAGCAGCGTGCAAGCAAGCAAGCAATCATGCAGCATGCAACCAAGCTCGCAGCATGCAGCAGGCATGGTTTCTGTCACGGCTCCGGCGCTACGGGGCTCTGGCGCTCCCACGCGAGCTTATCGTCACAGATAGCTTTCGCTCACCATCGCACGTACGTACCACATGAGTTACGTACGGCCTGGTCCTCAGCTCGCGGGCCGCGTCGGTCGCCCCTCCGCGCCTACGCGGGTTTAAAAGGGCTACCACGCTGTTGTAAACCGACGTTTACAACATCCGTTTACAACAGTGTGGTAAGTTGTTTTCAACGACATTTCGGTCAACCTTTCCACGACCTTTGTTTGCGGGCGCGCGTTGAAAACCGCTGTGTTGCCACTGCCTTAAACACCATTACACACAAACCGCTATCTACAACCTACAACCTACATACAACGTGGTTACTGGAAAAAGCCAAGTTCGTATATATTAATGTACGTACAGCGCGGTATTTTTTACATCTTTAAAAGCTCATATTTAGCTAATAATTATATAAATTTAATCGCGTTTTTCTCCAGTAAATTAATCATTTTTTTAAATTGCCTCACTACTTAGGTATATCAAGGAAGGGATGCCAATAGCGCTATTTAAATTCGCAAATAAAACATAATTATGTCAAATATGCTAAATTTTACGATAATGCTTAACATTCTGCTGTAGCCTAAATTTGATTCTTAAAAATACTAATAAAGCAGGATCCTGCTAAAAATGGCAACACTGTGGACTGTGGCAAACCAAGTGGAAGCTCGTTCACAACAAGTTGTAAACGAGCCTCCCGCCAAGGTGACCTGGTGGGAAAGGCTTGTTTCCAACAGTGTGGTAGCCCCTTAAATAATTAGTTTACACTCTAGCGTAGGGCAGACAAGACTACGTGGATTCAGTTTTGCCGCGATTCGTTTCTCTCACTGACCTTTGTAGCACAACCTTACCGAAGACAACCGTATTTAATTTTTATGACAATTGGAATCTATTCATACCTACATATAATCACGACTATTATCCCCGGAAGGTTATGCAGAGACCCGGCAATGAGGACCGCAAAAGCAGTCCTCTGCCATAGTCCACTTTTCACCAAATAGCGACTGCACATGTGCTCAGCGCGACAGGTGGTGAGCTCATCGCCGATCTATGCTGTTGGATCTATATTATTATATGCAGTCTTTATTCCGTTAGTCGCCTTTTACGACACCCAAGGGAAGAGTGGGCGTGTAGTATTCTTTCACCGCTGCGCGAAACGGTTCTATTCAGGGTTAAAATGCTATTTTTATATTTAAGGAAAAAATATATCAAATTAAGTTATACAATATGATTTTCATAACAATATAACTTTTATATAAAAGTTGTTTTAGAAGAGTATTTTATAAAATGAATAATATACGTTAGAACAAGTATAAATGATACCCAAATGAACGTTATTTCCTTTGAAATTAAGTAGTTCATTTGTCCATTACATAAAATGATACGCACCCGAAGTTTTCGCTAGCAATGGGCGATTTTCTGACAGCCCAAATCAAAAAAATAAAAATTAGTTTAAACACTCGATAGATGGCGTTTTACGAAAGCCGAGCTGTACAAAAAGGCTGTAATAAATTGTGCACTTTTGCTTGTCAACCAAATAAAAATAGTAAGTATTTTCATTTCAGGACCTATTTCTATTTTTCTTAATTTCGTTCACAGTTTGACAGTTACACAATATTTATATTTTCTGATACCATTACGCAGCCATACCCATGCTCTATATGGACTCGCCTTTTACTAAGCGCCATCTATGACGTCATTAGATTAGTTTTTTGATCTCGGAAAATCGCCCATTGGCACAGTACATAGCAGTTTACGACAAATTACGAATAGACAAGGGGTGCGCGTTTGCCATTTGTCTAGGTCCTCTGGTTGGACAAGTGTCGAACTGGATTTATATATTTTTTTTTATTTTTTCTTATTATGACTCGCTATAGTGACTGCATCCTGCCTGATGGTAAGCAGCCGATGCAGTCCAAAATAATGACAGCGCTCCCCACCGTGGAATAAGCACGATAACGAGCGCACCCATTCATGATGGCCTGCATAAATATCGTTTCACGCCCCGCTTAAAAGACCCGGGACTATAGGAGCTGGGAAACACATGCGCTGGCAAAGAATTCCAAAGCCAAATGGTCTTACAGAGGAACGACTTGCCAAATTTTTTGGTACGAGTACTGATAGTTTGTACAGTATTATGGTGGTTCCTAAGACCAGCACGTGTAGTTTGGGAGATGAAAGGAGAGGGCGGGATAAGATCAAAAAGTTCTTCAGAACTCCGTAGTAATTTCGGTAAAATACACTAAGAGAAGCAATGTCACAATGGCTAATAACGATATAAACGTAATATAATTTTAGGTTAATTCCCAACAGTCCTGCTAAAGAGTTCACGTCACGTCACTTTCTGTTAACTACTAGAGAAAAACAAACCTTTCTAATTCCGTGTGTCTCGAGAGTCAAGTACGAAATACAAGATTAACGTAATTGACACATAGGTGAGTTGATGCCAGTGGTTGCCGTCACAGGACAAACACATTGTCGGACCTGTTGGGAATACACTTCATTTCCGATTCGGTTTGGCAGACGTCACGGGGGAGATTCGAGACTCGATTAACAAATTCCACCGCTGAATTTTCAAATTAATTCGCATATTTTCGCGCACGTTACGAAAGGCCGTATTGTCATTGGGAACGGTCACGTTCTATTGTGTATCTGAACCTTTTTGGTAGCGATATTGTAACTCTATGCATATCCCACCATACATCAAATATACACTATACACATACCCTCCAACTAAACATGTGAAAAAAATCATGTTAACTTTCGCTGCCTACCAACCATTTTTAATGAAATGAAATGAGTTTTATTTACTAGAACATAGTGAATAGGGTGTTATAAAAACAGTTGAGGCGTATGTTCTGCACTTCTGACATGTCAATATACAACAAAATTAACGTGATTAAATTGTTCACATAGAGCAAGTAAATTCAAATCACATGATATTAAATAATATTACAAAATAAAATTAACGTTTTTTAATTATATTAACATAAATAAACTAACTAAACAAACTAACGTCCCACTACTTGGCATGTGCCAAGTAGTGGGACGTTAATAGGCTGATGATGAAATAAACTAAATTAGTAGATATTATAAAAATAAAATAAATTAACACTATCAAATTATTAACATCAACAAACAATATTTGATAAAATTCATTAATTATTATGTTATTATTAAACATTATAAAATAAATTCATGTAATGAGTAATAGCATTTCTCCAATAAATATTTCGATACATTTCGTTTAAATTGTGGCATTGGGAGGTCTTTTAAGTCTCTTGGTAGCTTTTTAAAGACTTTGATAGCCATACAGTAAGAATTGCCATCGTGAAGTTTTGTTCTAGTCAACGGTACATACAGTTAAAGTTAGTTAACGCATTATCACGCCTGTGATACGTCTATACGTACCTATATAACCTATGTTCACATCAGCAGTCTCATCATTCATCATCACCATCAACCATAATCATCATCATTACATATTATAAAGTAAAGTCGCTGTTTTCCTCTGTCTGTGGCACCGCACTATTCTCGTAAACCACGCGATGGATTTTTCTGCGGTTTTCACTAAAAGATAGAGCGTTAACTAAGGATGGTTTATGTTTATATTTTATAGATATATTTTTTTAATGGCTGAAGTAAGGTACTACCAAGTGACAAGGCCCACAGTTTTCCAAGGCCCAAGCGCAGAAAACTATGTTTATTACATTTGATCCGTGCTAACTTCGTAGCATGCATGAAACATATCAATATGAATGCCGAAACGCAGCAGCGGACAACGAGCGGCCACCATCTTGACATCGGTCGCGGCCGCTCATATTACTAATTTTGGCTCCTAAAAAACGTCAGTTTTTACTTGTTCATACTACGATTTGTTAGTAGATTTTTATTTATTGTGTTTATTTGATCATTACTCTTATGATATTTACATAAACATGTGCGATTTTATAGCCTTTTATTTTGTAAATATTAAATTTGTGTTGTAAAGCCCACAACGGTTAGGAAGGCCCAACGAAGTAGTTGCTTTGGCCTTAATAGGAATATAAACAATAATTACTTAATTTTAGCATAAATAACAATAATTTATAAGTAAAATCTAATATTATTACTATAAACATTTAAAAACTCGATACCTCGGCTGTTTTATTACACAGTGAAAAGTATTTTTTTTTGTAACAAAATGTTGATCATTTTAGTATCCGATTGCTTTTATCGAAGTTTATGAATGTTACAATTTTATGTGTACGAGTATATATCCTTATGGTCTTTAATGCTTACTTTTGCTCCAAAAGACTTAAAACGGCCTTATTGGACATACCATGTTTAGTAAAGCCCAAAATAATGTTTTTTAAAAATGTTTAAAAACCTAACTTATTATAGTCGTTGCTTCAATAACTACTTTTATTTGGATTTTGAAACAATCATAGCTTTCATTGTAAACAATCTTTTTCTTCTGAATGATAAAATATAGGTTTTATTTCAATTTGTAAAAAAGTGGGCCTTGTCACCCGGTTACTACCGGGTGACAAGGCGGTTAAGACGGTTTTTCTAAGTTAGCGTGGACGAAGGCGCGGGCGGGCCGCTAGTATTGTATTGTATAGCATCTATATCTATCGCAACTAACAAGGCAAGGTACTTGTACTTGAAAGGCATTGCAAGAGGTTTTTTAGGAAGTTAGAAAATTAGGCATTTATTTAGACACACCTATTACGCTGAGCACATATGAAGTTGTTATTTGTTGAAACGTGGACTGTGGCAGCAGACTGATTTTGTGGTCCTCATTGCTTGTCTCTGACTAACTCATTGGAGACAATAGTAGAGAATGTGTGTTTTTTTATCCACTACGGGTAAGCGCTTGGCTTTCATCTCACCTGATGGTAAGTGACGATAAGGCCGAAGGTGGAAGCGCGCTTCACCCGGAATCCTCAACCTCTGAGGAACTGGCTATCTTATCTCAAACTGTCGGAACACAATTATGCCATAAACATCGTTGTTATGGCGACAAACTTAGATAATGAGGTGGTAGCTAGCCAGGCGGACTTAACAGCCCTACCACCAACCAAACCGAGCACACAAAGATGTACCCCCCGCTGGGAATCGAACCCGGGACCTCTGGGTCTAAAACCGGTGGTTTAGCCACTAGACCACAGAGGCGGTCAAAATGTAAGTTCGTACGTGATACATGTTCAGGAAGAGACCGAGGTTGTGGTGATCAGTGGACACATGGGCAGTGCTGACTGACTGACATTGACTGGTATTGTACAAGGTCTAACAAAATTAACAAGCGAACGTTAAAGGGCGGTATCTATACATCATTTTGAATACAATGAGAAAAAATGGGCCAGTTTTGCAGTGATTTTTCAAAGTAATGTTTTCTAACAAACTAAATCAATTAAAATAATGCACATCATGAAACATGCTGTATCTTTACTAACACGCACGCAAGCGTCAATAAAAAGATAGCTCAGTGTGCTCCGAGTTTAGTGTGCATGTTCGGCTATCTTTGTGTGCGTGTAGTACAACTGTACGGGTTTGGAAAGGGTGTACTTTTTGGTGAATTGTGATTATGTTTTGTTGATTATTTCGGTAACGAGCCTGTAGTTTTGGACCAAATTTGGTGAGCATGCTTAGTGTGATGTATAGATGCTCCCCTTAAACGTTCGCTTATTGATATTGTTAGACCCTATATATGTGCAATGTGTTGTTAGGTCGGCAACGCAAAAGCAACACTTCTTATGTTGGTGATGTCCATGGACGGCGGTGACCGCTCACCATCAGGCGGCCCGCCTGCTCGTTTGCTGACTAATGTTATAAAATATATATAAGGCCACTGCTAGAAACCGAAAGAAACTTAAAGGGCTGGTCAGGTCAAGTGTGTTAGACATGACAAAAATGTCAAAAAAAAATTCGTGCTTTTTTCATTTTTAATTAACAATTCATTTTTTTAATTTTAATTGGATAGTGTTTGAGCATCTTATTTATTTTAAAGCAATAACATAAGAAAAATAAAGTGAAAGACAATTAACAATAACGATTATTTACAACGCGCGGGCAGCGGCCGGCCGTTGACCCGCCCGTCTGTTGACCCATCCGCGTCAGCTGGGCGATAAGTACCTACGTTAGTCTGCAATCTTTTTTGTCATATTTGTCATGTCTAAAACACTTGACCTGACCAGCCCTTGAAGTTTCTAGCGGTTTCTAGCAGTCGCCTTATATAGTAGATATATAATGTTTATCTATCAATCTATGCTTCAAAGATTCGCATGACAAAAGAGGCGGACAGATGAAGTGTCAAATGTCCCGTCGCCGTCGGGCGAGTGCGAGGTAGTGATGGTGGAGGGATTCCATGGCGATGGTAAATAACGACTGCGTCTCTTAAAGTGATGTTGTATATTTACAGTGACTACATTGTGACTAACTTATTATCTAAACCTTACAAGACTATTTATACAATAATAACTACGTAGATGTTGGAGGGATGATGCCGTGTCATATCTTTATCGGATCTGCACGCGTTTAGGAATGCGCTTACAAACTCTTTAACCAATACGTGAGGATAATAAATTATGTGGCGACGCAGGCCGCCACATCAAACATGTATGTGTAGGCAAACCTGCGTCTAGTACTGCGATGGTCGTAGGGGCTGGAGGAATAAGGTTGATAGTAGACACATAACATTTAACTTTGTTACCCGACGCTTGATTACCGACGCTCTTACACGTGTTTCGTTATAATTATAATTACTGAGGTACCTATATACCAACCAATAAGGCTTCAAAAGATCCAATTTGCCCTGTGTGTTGTTTATTTTCCATTTTCATTATATCAGAGTTTGCTTTCCTTTGCAATTCACAGCTAATATCGTCTGTGTACTGTTTATGTACAATTTGCAATGCCAACACAAATTCACATGATTTGATATTTCATTTCACAGAAGTATTTAACTTATTATTAGTATTTAATTTAATTTATTTTAAGTCATATTCATGGGGCGGGAGCCTTGTACTGAGAAGAACCGGCAAGAAACTCAGCAATTTCTTTTCTCCCTTTCTTTTACAGCGTTAATAAAAATTGAAAAATGCCCTCCCTTTCAGAATGAAATTTTCCATTACAACATAAAAAAAAACATTTAATACGATTACAAGACAACACAACACATACAAAAGAATATCCAATAAAAAAACAGGTATTGCTCAATTTAAAATAAAATGAACAAAGTCTAACAGTATCTTTGAAACCAGAAAAAGAAAGACTATTTTTACTACAAACAAAAATAAGATTGCAAGAGCAGACCAGCCTCCACAGGCGGCACCCGTTCACGAGTTTGACATGTGAATCAGCCATCGCTTTGCTTAACCATGTTTTAGGGAACCTGAAGCCTCCTGACGCTCATGCCACCATTGCGCACCGCAGCAGCGATGTATACGTATCTTCTAGGTCAATGCACCGCAGAGACACTTTGAGAGAGCATGCATGGCATGACACACTCGAGCAAATCCGTTGAATACGAACTCCTTATTCCCTACCCTCCCTACATACATTACATACATTTTTAGGTTGATTTCAGAGTAACGCCGGCGGCACGAGCCGTTGGCCGCGCGTCTCAACAGCGCGCGCTTGGCCTTGACTTGACTGTGAAGCGAGTTTTAGTATCGCGCGTTTCTTTGCAATGTACAGTTGTGTATAATCGTCATCATGAAAACAAACCGACCGACTACCCGATAAGCTATTATTTATTTTTTATTGAAGAGAGTGCAACGGCGACGTCGTCGTAGAAGATTGCAAATTGACCCTTTTAATGCCACAAGGTTACTAAGAGGCGCCTTCGTAACATCGTTCTCCGATTTAAGAGAAGATAGTTACATGTTTTTTTAAACATTTTCGCCTTTCGTCCAGATCTTTTGACGAATTACTCTACAAATTGGAAAGTACGCTACTGTTTCTCACGAACGGCGCGTTTGAACTGCGTCGTGACTATGAAACGCAACTACTAGCAAGCGCGCGCGTTTTGCCGGCGCTGATCAAACGCGTGACTATGAAATCAGCCTTAGGGTGGATTCGACCAAACTGGAATAAGACTTACTCCGAGATTAGTCTATACAAATTCGGCGTTTAATCTAGGTATAAGATAGAGATGCGCCGAATAGTGGTTTCACCGAATAACCGAATACTACTCGGTTTAACCCTTACCGAACCGTATTTTCGGCGGAATTATTCGGATTACGAAGCGAACCGTACCTACCTCACCGCCCGCCACCCGCGCACACCGAGCTGTCACTTTGCTTCAAAACATCGCACGATTATTACGTTACAAATAAAAAAAAACAAAAGTGCTTATTATTTCAAAATTATTGATAATATTAACTTTGTTATGATTGCAATATGAGTGGGCGTAAAAGATCACGTGCTTGGGACTATTTTGACAAAATGGGAGATGACAAAACAAAAATTAGGTGTACACAAAATAAATATTGATTTGAAGTTTAATTGCTTTATTAGCTTTTTAACACATTCTTCATAGGATTTCTTTGACTTACAATATAATTTAACATTAATCTTACATAGAAGTTTTGTCGTTTAGTTCTATACCGTGTCGTGCAGCCAAGAAAATACAAATACTCGAACCGAATAATTCGGTCGAATACAAATAGTGAAAAAGATGCCGAATACGCCGAATACCGAATACCAAACGTATATTCGGCGCATCTCTAGTATAAGACCTTATTCCAGTTTGGTCGAATCCACCCTTAGAGCACTAAGCATACATTATATCACGTCCGTTTCCCGGAGGGGTAGGCAGAGACCACTGTTTTTTATTTACCGATCCTGACACATTTCTTTTGCTTCATTCATACTAGGTAGGTACTACTAAATAGATAATATGTACTTAGGTACAGGATAATTTTTTTAAATGTGCGTATAATTTTTTATATGATTCAGCTACGTTAATAGACATCGTTTACATAAAAAATATTAATTTTTGCATTAATTATTTAGTTTATCCGACACATTAAATAATAATTTGTGGACACCGGGCGGGCGGGGCGTACGAAACGTCACGTCACACACAGCACAAGCCGATGGTGGAGCATTGCTTTCAAAACGTTTCTTTAATTTTTAATAAAACGACTGATTTGACGACGTCCTTGGTCGAGTGGTTTGTACACCGGTTTTTATGGTGTCGCCATCTCTGAGGTCCCGGGTTCGAACCCCGGTCGGGTCAATTTAGAAATTATTGTTTTTCTGAATTGTCTCGGGTCTGGGTGTTTTCTATGTATATTAAGTATGTATTTAAGTATTTTAAGTATGTTTATCCGTTGTCTAGTAACTATGTAACCAGTTTTATAACGAAGCTTCTCTTGGGCTAGATAATTGGTATGAGTGTAGGAAAATTTATTTATTATTATTTATTTTTAATAAAAAAAATAATTATATTCGTAGCTTCAACTCAAGTTACCAAATCATTAAAAAATAATTTGCACATTGAAAAAATTATTCTGTATACTACTACTAAATACAAAACTGCAAATACTTTTCAAAATAATGTGTAAAACAGCTGATATTTATTTTTCTATATTTCAGGGTGCTCCCATGTAATAGTTGTTATTTGCACTTAGTAGGATATCCCAGTAAAGTTGTAAGATTAAATACCAATAACCAAACACCCTGTATATATGGTGTTGTTTCAACCTCATACCTTGTCTAAGTCAAAGTCACCTGATAATAATTATGACTCTTTCTAAGACATCCAAATATGTTATAAAAAAATAATAGTTTATTTCTATGGTGTGTAACTAAATATAATTAAGCATTTTTTGAGAATAAAACTGCATTGCGGACTGTAAATTATGCGAATGACCAAACGACACTAAAAATATTTAATTTTAAATAGCAATGACGAAACGCCACCATTTTTTCTTAATGACGAAACGACACCATGACCAAACACCCCTAACCCTAACCCTCTCTTATATCAACGTATACGTTCGGTTGTTACCACAATTCGCAGTCGAATGGTACCTACAGGGTGTTTAATGCATTGCGTACCAAACGTGAGTTACGTGAAAGCTTCGTGCTCACCATATATTATGCATGCCAGGCAATATCATTCGTATATTTGCTGCGTGTGGTAAGATAAGTCAAGTGAAACTCTGAATCTATCAAGAGAGGTGTTTGATAGAGATAGATAGATAGATAATACTTTTATTGTAACATAATCACACAAACATGTACAATGCATTAACATAAAAAAGAAAAACAATGTTACAATTTGGCAGTCATAAAACTTTTTTTTAATTAACCGCTAAATAAATACACTAATATGCGTAGCTACGCCATAAAATACCATATGACAAAAGCAATGTCAAAAAGTTTTTATTTAAATAAACTTTAAGCGTGTCACGTAGCGGTGAAAGAATACTACCATGCACTTTCTTCCCTTGGGTGTCGTAAAAGGCGACTAACGGACTAAAGACTGCACATACTTCCAACAGCATAGAGCGGCGATGGACTTACCACCTGTCACGCTGAACACATGTGCAGTCGCTATTTGGTGAAAAGTGGACTATGGTAGAGCACTGTTTTTGCTGTCCTCATTGCCTAGTCTCTGACTAACCCTTCAGGGATAATAGTCGTAATTTTTTCTATTTATTTTCATTTCATTTAATATGAGATTTTAAAAGGTAAGCGACAATCCTGAAAGAGGTGTCTGCTATGTATGTATAAATGTAAATAAACTTTTTGAAAGTAAGTAGGTTTTTCTAAATCGTCGCGTCCAAACATGTTTTACATTTTTACTACCCATTCAAAACGTCTTTTAACTGTGGAGAAGAAAGGGCGCATGAAATTGCACAGCTTTAAATAGAAGTAAAAACAACATTAACAACATTCCAGACCTTTTTCAGTAGCGGACTTTTTTCAGTAGGGGCCCACAACCTTTTGCAATACTTACTGGAAACTTCTATCCGAACTACCGGCATACGTATCCGTTAGTCGCCTTTTACGGCACCCAAGAGGAGAGATGGGTTAGAAGTATTCTTATAAATGAACCGCTATCAGATCACACAACTATTTAACTATAAAGTATAACCTGGGATTCAACGTGTCTTGCGTAGCGCGGATGAGCTCGCGACATTCTAAGGTTTACTCATCCAAAGGTTAGACATTGTGAAAGTGGCTCATCATATTAGGTCACCCGTTGAAATACCAGACACAATAGAATTTCTATTGTTATCAAGCTCTAGGAGTCTTTGCCACAGACGAGGGAACGATCGTTATCTAAATATACTAGCCGCTACACCAAACAACGGTTAGAGTCCACAAGAAATGGTCTCAAACTTTAGATAGCTTCGTTTCGTGATCTAATAGTTTTTTTTTTTTTAGACCAGAGGAATCGCAGGCGCGTTGCCGGCCTTTAAGGGAGGAATAGGTTTAAGGAAGGAATAGGAATGGGAGGAGGGGGCGGGGGCCTCCGGAACCCTCACTGGTCGGACGAAACACAACAGCACCAAGTGCCATTATTTCACGCCGAATATTCGTGAGAGGGTGGTATTACGCCGGGCGAGCCGGCCCAATGCGTGCTGCAACGCAGCGTGGCTCTACCACTCAGTCAGTGTCACTCATTTAGCACCACCCAGGGATCACGTGTAGGGTCTCAAGGGTAAACCTACGGACGCGAGCAACTTTGACCCCCAGTAAGTACTTTATAGTAGTTTATTCTTCAATTGTTGGTCTGTTTTGTTGATTTATTTTATTCTAAAACGGGTAAGCGCTTTGCCTTCGTCTCACCTGATGGTAGTGATGATAAGGCCGAAGGTGGAAGCACGCTTCACCCGGAATCCTCAACCACTGGCTAGTTACATTTTATCTGTTAACTGTCGAAACACAACAATTCTATAAACATCGTTGTTATGGCGAGATACTTAGATAAGATGGTGGTAGTTAGCCAGGCGGACTTAACAGCCCTACCACCAACCAAACCGAGTATACAAATCGAAAATCGAGCCCAGAACCTCAGGGTCTGACCGGTGACTCAGTCACTAGACCACGGAGGTGGTTAAAATGTTGTTGGTTGGTTGGTTTATTTTACGAACAACAAAACTTGTAAACTACATTTTGTGATAACAACGTGTGACCGGCGCGATCGATTGGAGTTCAAACGCGCAATACAAACGGCCGGCGAGCAAAGACGCTTCTAAATATGCAACTCTTTTGCCGCAATCTGTTGCCGGAACAGAGTCGCCGGCAACTTTACTAGCAATAACAGCTAGACTATGCAATAAGTACACGAAAGTATTTGTTACACCGGGTAGTATGAAAAATACTTTCGTGTATTTTACTCTTGACAATGTCAAATTATAGTTATGTTATGCAAACCTAACAGTAAGTCATTTAAGACCTGAGGTTTAGCAGGGCATTAAAATTGTACTGAATTCCTTTATGACCCGCTGGTCATGTGATTTGAATTTGGAACATAAAGTAGAAATCGCATACGAATATTTTTACGATAAATAATAGGTACGTACCTATACTAATTCAATGCACTAATTCCATGCATCCACCATTAAAATCCGCACTAAAAAATAAATTGTTCGAAAATCGAACTGTCCACCACGAGTAGAACATAAATAAAAGAAAAATAGAACACAAATTAAAAAGAAGCGCTAATACTGAAAATGGCTTTGTTATATACTATTGCTTTTTATTGTCTCGTGTGAAAAATGGAGTAGTAGTACTTCCTCGGGGAAAAAGGTGCCTTCGTCTTGGGCGACCTTGAATCCTACACTGCACTCAGGATTCTTGTCTTAACTCCTAGAATCCTTCGCTTTTCTCAGGATTCAATACGGCGCCCGCTACATAAGAAACTACTTTATCCCCTTAGTGCATAATCTACTATAAAGTGCTCAACCTTAGATTACCTATTTGGTGTGTCATAGCATAGATACATAGTTTTTTGACAATCAAGGAATTACTGTAATATTGCACTACACACTATTGTATTAAAACGAAGCAAAAAATAAAAGCTACAAAATAGCAAATCAATTAAATAAATTATTAAACCTGCCGTTTCAAATAAACGAAGTTATGCGTAGGATGCCTTTAATATAAGTAAATATATAGCGTTAATCCACGTCTAGATGTTTGTTTATAATTAGATACGAAAGTCTTAAAATGTGTATGTAAATAATATCATAGAGTTATCTTATTATATCGTTTTGTATTAATTTTTGCTGTTAGCTAACAAATATACATATTGGTAAAAGTGTTGCACGTTTAGAAGCACCTTTATAAAGGCTATGGCAGCCGGCAAGGCTGGCTTTATTAAATTTTCAGAGCCATCGACGTAGTGCGGCGATGCACGCTACCATTCAGGTATACTAACTAGAGCGACACCGCGAAGCAACTTTTTGCGCACTAACTTGCGGCTGCAAGGTTGCTTGGATCACTCACAACCAAAGCGTTTGCAGCTCATTAGCCGCAACTCAATGAGCAAACTAGTCATGAGAAATTTAGGTCTTTGAAGAGATAAGAGCTATATAGCTCTTTACTCAGTCAAGAGCTATAGAGATTTTCTAGATCAGTAGCCCATTTAGCTCAGTGTAGTTCATTAAGATAGAAGGCTCTTGAGTCGTTTACGTGTACTGTTCAGGAAAAAGCGCGTAGCGCAACGTATTGTCCTGAATTTCGAGGTAATTTTTTTTATTAGACAACAGCAATGTAACTCCATACAAAAATTAGAAAATATTTTTTTTTTTCAAAAAAAGAAGTTTTTTTTGTTAAGTTCATCGGATACCGCCCAAGTTCTTGCACGGTTTTCTAGGGGGGCCAAAATTTCGTCAGATTTTAGCTACGACGCTCCGTTTTTGAGATATTCGCGTTTTTATAAAAAGTTACCTTATATTTTTTTAAAGTTTGTAAGTTATAAAATCAAAAGAAAATTTTGTCCTGCACCCTTCTTTTGACTATCAAGCTGAGCCGCTCTGGATTCTGAGCCGACATAATATTCCGATGAAACACTGAGCTAATTGAGCTAAAATGAACACTGAGCTAAATTGAACGGGAGTGAGCTAGATATACGTTGAGCTAGAATAGGTGAGCCGGCTCTTTTAAACAACTCGTTCGCGAGGTACCCATCGCTAGAGCAAACACCTGCTTCGCGGTGTCGTACATACATACATACAATCACGACTATTAACCCAGAAAGGTTAGCCAGAGACTAGGCAATGAGGTCCGCAAAAGTAGTCCTCTGCCATAGTCAACGTTTCACCAAATAGCGACTGCGACTGAGCCCTTCGCCGCTCTATGCTGTTGGATGTATGTGCAGACTTTTTCTTTCACGATGTTGTTATATTACCTCCAGTTATATTACCTCAATGCGCGCCGCCACGTTTCACGGGTCCACCACCTCATCGTCACGTCGGAGTTGGAGCCAATAAAGCGACGGTTCGTTTGCCACAGCTCACTAATTAGTACTGTTCCGAATAGAAAATACAAATGGCATGCGTTTGTTTTAGTCAATTGGATGGCAGTTGTCGCGCTGTGCACTGTTTGTTTTAGTCTGTTAGTCTGATCGCTTTATATAAAGTTTTATCCCTCCTTTTCCCTTCTTCCATAGGAGTACGCGTGCTGCTCTCCGGAGTCACCAATTTACAGTCTCTAATATTCCATCACGCACAAAGAAATTTGGTGACTCGTTTCTTTGTCGCACTTCCAAAAGATGGAATAGTCTACCAGCACACGTATTCCCTCCTACCTATGACGCCTTCAAACGAGGCGTGAAGAAGCACTTTGTGGGCCAGCAGAGTGAGGGAGACTGATGCTACGTCTTTACGCTGCACCAGTTGTCCTCGCGCCTGAACTTCACTTCCAATTAACATCAGGTGAAGTGAAAAAAAAAACGGTTTCTTGCGTTTTCGTTGGTCAATAAAACTATCATTCATAATAATATCGAAATAGAGTGCGATTATATGATTATGATAATCGCTTGGATCATTCACAATCACAGAAGCGTTTGCAGCCCATGGCCTGCACCGCAACTGAGTGCGCAAACACTTGCTTCGCGGTGCGTCTCTAGTTGTATTATCTCAATGCACGCCACGTTTCACGGGTCCACCGCGTCATCGCACGTCATTGTTGGAGCCAATGGGACGCACGGACGGCTCGTTTGTCACAAGCTCACAGCTCACTAATTAGTAGGTTGTTCCGAATAGAAAATACAAATGGCATACGTGAGGGTGACGTGTCGCATAGCGACTCATTAAATAGAATACTACCACCTACTCTCTTCCGTATGGTGTCGTAAAAAGCGACTACGGACTAAAGACTGCACATATATCCAACAGCATAGAGCGGCGATGGGCTTACCACCTATCACGCTGAGCACGTGTGCAGTTGTTATCTGTTGTAACGTGAGCTGTGGTAGTGTCCTTTTGCGGTCTTCATTACCAGGTCTCTGACTAACCCTTTGTTGCTGGCTGGCGACTTTTTTGCTGTTGACTATACTATCCATATTTCGTGATAGTGTATGTATTATTTATTATTTCAAATTTAAATTTATCTAATTTCGATATAAATTGTTCAATTTAGTCTACAATATTTGAGCACTTATGAATGTCGCTATGCCATCGGTTCGTAAGTCCTAACTATTTAATTTAGTATAGCTACGGATAGCAAAAACCTTAGTGCTTCCTTAAACTAGGTCTAGGGTCTTGTCTAGGGTTCCCGCAGTAACGTGGACGACAATTAATACTCAAAATCAAAGTCTAAATATATTTTTTTGACGACCTCCTTGGTCGAGTGGTTTGTACACCGGTTTTCATGGTGTCGCCATCTCTGAGGTCCCGGGTTCGATCCCCGGTCGGGTCAATTTAGAGAAAAACTGTTTTAGTAAATTGATTTCGGGTCTGGGTGTTTTTTCTATATTTATCCGTTATCTTACCATATAAACGAGTTTCACAAGAATACTCATCTTGGTCTTGATAGTTGGTGTGAGCGTAAACAAATTATTTATTTATTTATTTTTTCAATAAACTCAATTAATAAGTACTTTGAATCCTCCAAATCTCTTTTAACCTACCACCCATTCAGGACGTCATTTTTTAACTGTGGCAAAGAACGGGCGCACGCGTACTGTTCCTGTTGTCATGTTCTCATCACGATCCCATGGAAGATCAGACCAGCGAACACTACGCTGGACCTAATGATTAGTTTGTGGTGGAAAATTAATTCAGTTAAAAACGTCATCATCATCATCAGCATATAAACGTCCCACTGCTGGGCACAGGCCACCCACATGGACAGCAGTGGAAGACTAGGCCATAACCAACCACGGTTGCCCAATGCATTAGTGGCATTTTACAACTGATATCTTATGACATCGACCGGAACCAACAGCTTATCGTGCCTTTCGATGCACGGAGGAGCTCTAGATATTTTTTACTTGGTCACCTATCCAGCGACCAGGCATTGTAAAAGTTGCTAAGCGACATTCGCGAAAAGCCTAAACCGATACGCTATCAAGGTCCTAGTTAAAACTTAATTTAAAAACATAATCATTAAATCAAGGCGTGTACATCAGTCACCTTCGATTTGCCGACGATATAGTAGTCATGGCTGAGACCTTTGGAGAACCTCGGCACAATGCTCGGTGATCTCAACAGAGTCTCTCAACAAGTGTCTCATGTCTCTCATGTCTAACTCACGTGTCGTACCCACTCCTCTGAAGGTTGGAGACTCTGCTCTTGAAGTGTTTGACGAATATGTATACCTGGGACAAACGCTCCAGTTAGGTAGGTCCAACTTTAAAAAAGGGGTCAATCGTCGAATCCAACTCGGCTGGGTAGGGTTCGGTAAGCTACGAAATATCTTCATGTCCAATATACCGCAGTGTCTCAAGACGAAAGTCTTCGACCAGTGTGTGTTGCTAGTGATGACATACGGTACCGAAACGTAGTCGCTCACTATGGGCCTAATAGGCAGGCTCAAAGTCACGCAAAGAGCAATGGAAAGGGCTATGCTCATGCAGGGCATATCGCCCGTAGAACCGATGGCCGTTGGGGCGGAACGGTTCTCGAGTGGCGACCGCGCACCGGAAGACGCAGTGTGGGCAGGCCTCCAACATGGTAGTCCGACGATCTGGTGAAGGTCACGGGTGGGTAGCCGCTGGATGCGAGCAGCACAAGACCGGTCTTGGTGACTGCTGGACAAAGACCTCCCCCAAGGATCTCTCCTTGGGGGAGGTCTTTGTCCAGCAGTGGACGTCCTGGCTAATGATGATGATGATGATGATGAAGAAGCAAAATTGATGCTTTCTCCATCTATGACATTATTAAATTATAAATAATTTAAAAAAAAATAAGTTTTTTAATTATGACTGGTATTCATCATAAACTTTTTTTTTCTTCTACCTAAAATAAAGTACTTACCAGTTAAACTAGGTTTAACTTTAGTCCACTTTTTGGAATAAGAGACTATGTCGACTTTGTGAACTCCCAGGATGGCTCTTGTTTAGCTCTTTGCGTCGAGGTGAAGAGTATAACTAAAGAGGAAGTTATATCTGGTTTGAAGCGTCTTAAGCCCATTTGAACTGGTCTTAATAGTGTGCTTTCGTACGTGTTGAAGGCTTGTAAGGATCAAATTATAGAACGCATGATGCACATTTTTAATCTGTCACTAAAGACTAGCACCTGCCATTTCAATGGAAGCTATCACGCGTTAAGCCAATTCCAAAAACGAATGATGGCCATCTCGTTGAAAATTACCACCCTATTGCTATTTTATCATCCCTACCAAAACTTGTTGAGTCTATTTTGCATAAAAAAAATAGTTTCTCAAATAAAACCAACTTTTTACAGCTGGGCGTTCGGTGAACACCAACTTACTAACTGTCGTAGATTTCATAATCTTCTCTTAAAGAATGCGGTTCTCAGGTGGCCGTCGATTACTTTGATTTTCAAAAATATTTTGACGGATTAGACAACGTCGTTCTTCTGAATAAACACTGTGCCATTGGTTTCAGTTCCCTTCTTCGCAATTTTTTTACGAGATTGTAAACAATTTGTATTGCAGCATGGTTGTTTTGTGTCAGACCAATATCACACGCGCTTGGAAGTAAGTCAGGGATCCATACTTGGGCCTCTTTTGTTCAACCTTATAATTAATAACCTCAAAGGTGTCCTCTTGTATTCAACGTGCCTTCTGTATGCCGATGACTTGAAGATAATTTCAAAAACCAACAACGAATCTGACCATGAACAATTACAGGCAGACATTAATGCAGTGTTGGATTGGAGTAAGAAAAACAAAATTCTATTTAACTATTCCAAATGTGGCGTTATGTTTATTTATTTATTTAGCACTTTATGCACGTTTGTACAAAGGCGGACTAAATGCCTTAGGCATTTTCTACCAGTCAACCGTTGGGTGGTGCAGAGACAAACATAGGATAGGTAGGTATACATACTTACATATAAATAATAAGTAAATAGATAAATATCATACATCTATAATCACGATTACTGATCAACTTGATCTGTTAGAAATCTGCGTAACTTAGTTTTGAACGCATACCGACTGGTGGACATTCTGATATGCAGAGGGAGGGCATTCCAAAGGAGAATTGGTTTTATGAAAAAGGAGGAGTGAATGATATCGGAGTGGTGAGAGGGACAGATGAGTAAACGGTTAAAAGAAGAACGGAGGTTTTTATTGTGACTAGTACGTAAGTATTGAAAGTGGGAAGAAAGGTAAGGAGGAGAATTAGGAGAACTTATTACGAAAAAAAGTGTGGTCAAGGCCCGCATATCTCTGCGCAGCCGAATGGGCAACCATTTGAGCTGTGATCGACATGCGGACACATGATCATACTTACATAGATCAAGTCAAACCTTTACAGGCACTTATTGACGTCAATACTAATAACAATAAAAAAACAGTTAGAAACAACAAGACTTAATAACTAATCTAACGAGCTATTATAGTCTGTGCCAGACAAATGCGCATTGCTACCCCCAGTACCACTGCACGCCGAAACAGAATCGCGTCGAACCGAAATATAAGCCGTGGTCATAGAATTGTGTAATATGATTTCCAATTATCGTATTGATACTGTGGTAAGTAATATAAATTGGAGTTATTGAAGTAAAATAAAGTAGCGGCTGAAATGAGTTTTGGACAACATTAGTACCTAACCAATATTAAAAACGAATCGAATGTAGTTATTCAGGAGACGTATTATGTCTTTTACATGTTCAAAAAACCTAGTTACTTTCAATTCAGACTGGATTCAAAAGTTGTAACTCTGGTGACTAATGGGCGTTCTCTTCGACGCAAAATTGACGTTTCACGATCACATTAAAAGTGCGAGTCGAACTCGCACACGAAGGCTTCCGTACCCATTATCTATAAAAATCACGTTTGTTGTGTGGGAGCCCCCCCTTAAATATTTATTTATTTTAAGTTAATTATTTATTTTTAAAGTGAATATATAAGTAACTAAATATTCTGTGAATATTTCAAGCGTACCTGTTGCCGTTATCAATATCAAGCAAAAACGAGCAAAAAAAATCGGGTTACCTTTATTCGACAAATTTTTTTGGTCTTAATATTTTTTTTATATTAGGCATATTTTTTGGCATTAAAACATTTTGACATAGGTAATTGCTTTTTGGCATACTATTTTAGTAAGCATTAATAATAATGCTTAGCTTAGCTTAACCTTAAGGTATAGGCTAATCCCAACAAACATTTTGGCTCTAAGGACTACCTTTTTTTAATGCTCATAGTTCTTTAAATGGTTTAGAAAAGCTCCGATAGTAGCAGTAAACTCTACTGTGGTGTTAAGGATAAATAATTAAACCTTCAAGCGGAATAAAAGAAATTAAAGAAAACTTTATAACTAACGACGATAGCATAGAGTTAGTCGAAATCGTTATATAACTAAGTATTATAGCTTTAAGAAGTATATAACACTAAAAGAAGTTGTAAGATGTCTGCTAACGCTTACTGACGACTGATGTCATTAAACAGAGTTAGTTAAATGCCTTGTAAAACTTTAAGGGTTACTCCTAAAGCACATGGAAGAGTAAAGCACCAACAGTTTTTGTCAGGTGTTTACTAACATTTGATATTGTTAAGTAGAGTTACTTCAATGCCTTGTAACACCTTAAGGGTTGCTCTTATAGCTTAAGGAAGAGTAAAACACCAAAAGATTTTGTCAGTTATTTAAAAAAGAGTTAGTTACAGTTAGTTAAAGACCTTGTACCACTTAACAAGTTCTTTGGAGCTCTAAGAGGTAACAAGAATGCTATTAGTGTATTAAAAGTGTTAATTATAAACCCCATAAAGCTAAATGCTTCAGAAGTCGGAATCCACCTTTAAATCATTGCAGGTTACATAATGGGGTTAATCGGTCAACTTCAGGATAATACAGTGGTTTTTAGAAATACTTTTATATAACGGCAAACATTACTTGCAAACTTTATAACTTTTAAATATCACTTTAAGTTGAGTTGCTGAATTAAAATCACTTAAGTAAATACATCTAATAGGTTATATTACCTGAATAATAATATTTTACGTTGTTTGCACTGTGTGACGCTGATAGGTGTGAGCTTTTACGAAAATATTATTTGTGTCGACCATGCCACCATGGAAAGTAAAAAAAAGGACCGGCGGAGTCAAGCGAAAATCTTTAAGATAATATAAATTTCTGATTAGATTATCACAAAACCGCAACATGCCTACATTAATTGAGGAAAAAAATGAGTGCAATTATAATTGTGTTATTCCTGGAAGCAGTTCTAATGTGATTTCATGTAACAGTTTTGATGAGATTCTAGGTTCCTGTTCTGATCTTAATAGAAGTTATATTCACAATACCTCAGACCTCGATAACGTATATCAAACGCAAGCAGCAAAAAGAAAGTGATATTACTGATGATGAGTCTAATATATTGTTTCCTCTCAGCAGTTCAAGTTCAAACACCTTGGATCAAGAGCATAAATATATGAAAAATATAAATTTAATAAATGATTTACGGACATGGGCTCTACAAAAAAATATAAGTCAAACTGCTTTGAAGGATTTGCTTTTAATTTTAAACACGAGATTCACAGATATTTTACCATCTGACCCTCGAACTATTTTATAAACACCGACAGAAATTTGTCTTAAAACAATCGAAGGTGGTGAATATTGGCATCATGGGATTATTAAGTTTTTATCAAATATACTTGAAAATTGTACACTGTTGCCAAAAAACATTCATTTGAATATTAATCTTGATGGCTTGCCTATTTTTAAAAGCTCAAATTATGAGTTCTGGCCTATATTGGCTAACACGTTTGAATGTAAAAGTGATCCATTTATCATTGGTATTTATTATAGAATGGGAATTCTAAAACCTACTTCTTTATTTTCTTCAGAGTTAGTTGCTTCTACAAAATCCTTTGTAACTTTGTCAACACCGTGATGTTCTTTTTCCATTTCTTTGAACGCAGTGTCGTCTTTTTCTACTTCCTTCTCCTTCTCATCTTCTTTTTCTTTTGAACCTGTTATTATTATGTCTAAATTGTCTTGTTTCTTTTCCATTTGTTGGACCTTACGTTTTTCCTGTATGTTAGTTTTGTTATTTTTCGAAGAATTGTTCAAATTTATTATGTTTGCCATTTTAATATGTTTTGATGTTCCCACTCGGAAGGTACAACAAACAATCTGTTTTTATTATATTCAGAGATCTGAACGATTTTGAAAGGCATTCTGAAAAATATGAAACTTAGGTTATCACAAGTTATAGGTATATTTTCAATGCAAAGATGATAGATAACACATGTAATGTGCCATTGCTAAACTTTAAAAAAATATTGGGCGTCTTTGCGATAAGAGGTAGATAGCAAAATGTGGGTACCTACAAGATTGAGGATTGGTTTTAATAGCTAAATATTTATTTCCTTCTTTGTATTTATTAAATATTAATCGCCACATACTTATCAAAAATGGATGTTCAAACAATAACTGAACCCTAAAAAATTTAGCTTATTGCTTCACATAGGACCTTTATGCAAGCTAAACTTATCGTTTGTTCTGTTTATAACCATATTGTAAAACTACAAGTGGCATAGACGTGCTAACTACCATTCTTTAATCACTATTATAAGGAATAACAGAGTTAACAGGAACCTTAAGTGATTGCAAGTTGACGCCATTAAAATAAAGATAACCTACAAAAAATTACAGGAAGAAAACTTGTTTCAAACATTATTGCTTTACTTATTAAATCAAACTATTGATACTTTTCTTTTAAAAACTAGTAGAGACTACCAGAAGTTACTATTTTCCGTACTTGAAGCAAAAAATAACTGAGACAATATTTACTTTTCTAAAAAATATCATCAAAAGTAGTTTATTTCAGTGGCGCATTAAAATTGAAATGAAAACTAATATATATTCTTACAGAAAACTAAACACCGCAGTAAGATTTCACATCTACAACACCAGTTATCCAAAATACATATTGACTTACTTTTCATTTGCTGTTTTCACCAAATACGAGTGTTAACATTAGTATCCACTGCACTTAATGAAAATGACGCTGTTGGTGGTAACAACAATACAAAAATGATGATACTAAACAATTAATTAGCGCTTTGTGTAATATGCACTGCTACCTTAATCACTAATGTATTACCAAAAGAGTTGTTAGAGTTGTTTTTACGACTCATGTACTACTTAAGCTTTCTGTTGTGACCTATCAATACCTCACAAAACACTTAAAGTGGTAATAACTGCTCCTATAGCACTATTGTAATTGTGTATTATCACTCAAATATTACTTTTCTATAACTCTTATATCACTTTAAGCTATAAAATTTGGGCCCAAATAAGGGTTATAAGAAAGTTATAGCACGCTATATCACCAATTATTATTGCCCTTATGGCACCTTAGGTTTTTAAAATTCTACTTTAACACTCATGTAGCACTTATTCTTATTAACAAAATGTTAGTTGGGATACTTTTTGACCTAATTTCGATATGCATAAAGTTATAAGGCATATTGTTTATTCGTATAATAGTTATTAGGCATACAGATCTGGTAGATTAGACAAGACAGAAGGTCAAAACAAAATCCGATTATAATTTGTATTGGTTTTTTATCAGGATTTGACTTTACATATTTTTTTTTATAGTTAGCTATTTGAATCTGAAAATTAAAAAGCAGGTATGAGGTATATCAAATATAACTTAGGTACCATAAGTGTAAAAGTAGGTTAGGGTGTTTGTTTATTTTAAATACGAAAAGTATTTTATTAAATGCAAACACACAATTTCCATAACTTACTTTTTTCTTATATAATTATTATGCCTATCAAAATTATGCTTAACAATTATTATGCTTGAAAAAATGTGCCTTAAACGTTATGCCAAATTAATATTGTGCGTAGCTATTATTAGGATAAATTAGTAAAAGTGCTATGTTAAATTATGACATAAAATTGTATGCAAAAAATAGGGAACCAAAAAAATCACGTTTATTGTTTATTTTATTCTGTTTTTTAGTATTAGGAGCGGCAGAAATACATCATCTATGAAAATTTCAGCTGTCTAACTAAAACGGTTCATGAAATACAGCCTGGTGACAGACGGACAGGTTTACGGACGAACGGACAGCGGAGTCTTAGTAATAGGGTCCCGTTTTACCCTTTGGGTACGGAACCCTAAAAAGGTAGAATCCGATACTTTTCGTCGTCTGGGATTTCTAGTGCGTAAGTGTAAGGAGTTTAATAGTGTATTTCCCGTAAAACTTCTTTACGCAGCCTTAGTTAGGAGCAAGCTAGAATCAAGTGCCATAGTTTGGAATCGACATAAAGCAACGTATACACTTCTCATAGAAAAAGTTCAGAATGCATATATAAGGTTTTTTTTTATAAAAAAAAAACACTTTTATAACCCTTTAATTTCTTTTTAGTTACAATGTATCAACTCTATACAAGTGCGTCGTAATTTTTATTGAAATAAATTCATTTGCCGATGTCTTCGAGGAGAATCTGATTGCCCTGAGTTGGTGTCTCGTTTGTGCAGGTTTTTGTTCCCAACAACTATACGCGAAATCGTCGCCACAACTTGATTGCATTCCCAGCAGTAAGCGCGGCGCGAATCGCCTCTCGTGCGTGGGCTTAAGAGGAAAGACAACGTCGACGTGCCATGAAAAATTCTCATACAAAACACTGAAAAACGACGTTTCGTAGTCCCCTGTTTCCTCTTTTAGAACTGGACCAATTTTGATTACTTTTTCAGCATCAGTTAAATAAAGAGTTTTTCTATGTCTGTATGTTTGATTTTTTTGCATTAAGTTATTTATTTAATAACCAAGAGCCTTCAAAATTTAGCGAAATCACTCCGTTTTAAGGGGTCTTCAGAAACATTAAAGAGCTGGTTTAAAAAAAGATCAAACATACAGAATAGAAAATCTCTTTCTTTGAGCGATGCTGATAAAGTAATAAAAATTGGTCCAGTTCTGAAGGAGGAAACGGAGACTACGAAACGTCTTTTTTCAGTGTTTTGTATGAGAATTTTGCATGCCACTTCGACGTAGTGTTTCCTCTCAAACATTGAATACACTAGTGGCATCAGTACTTGCTAAAGAGTTAGATATTTTATGCGATAAACATTCAGATCTTGCTAGCGTATGCTTGGTATTCTGTGAGCGAGAAGTATGAAATTAGTGTCCTATATTCAATTTGTACGTTGCATTGAATTGTTGTACAATTTAATTTACTAATAAATAAATAAATAAATACCTGTTCCCTGTCAGCTACCATAAAACCAGACACAATAGAATTAAATTCTTAGTAAGTAACCGATTTATGGTGTTTTCATAGACGACAAGATACTATCTATAAGTCAATTTATTAACTAAACGTTTTATGTTTAACTACAGGTCTGGTGTAGATTTTATAAGCATAATTAATTAGAATTTTGAACGGCATTGTTCGTGCTGACACAAATCAATTTAATGATATGCCATTAGCGTCGTAAAATGGAATTTGATGGTTTTCCAAATTACCCTTTGCTTTACGATGTCATTTGTGTGCACAGATTACATAAAATAGCTTTTGCAATGATTAGGTAAGTACTTAAATGTAGCTTAGCGGTGAAAGAATACTACCACCCCCTCTCTGCCCTTGGGTGCCGTAAAAGGCGACTTACGGACTAAAGACTGCACATACATCCAACAGCTTAGAGCGGCGATGGGCTTACCACCTGACACGCTGAGCACATATGCAGTCGCTATTTTACGAAAAGTGGACTATGGTAGAGGACTGCTTTTGCGGTCCTCATTGCCTAGTCTCTTAGTAACCCTTCGGGGATATAAGTCGTCATAATATGTAAGTAGTTAAAGCTGTGTGGTGGCACTCATTATTAAAATAATACTACTAATGATCACGGATTTATATTACCTAAACCTAAAATCACGACTATTATCCCCGAAGGGTTAGTCACAGACTAGGCAATGAGGACAGCAAAAGCAGTCCTCTGCCATAATCCACTTTTCACCAAATAGCGACTGCACATGGTGGTCAGCGTCACAGGTTGTGAGACCATCGCCGCTATATGCTGTTGGATATATGTGCAGTCTTTAGTCCGTTGGTCGCCTGTTACGACACCCAAGGGAAGAGAGGGGATGGTAGTATTCCTTTACCGCTACGCGACACGGTTTAATACCGGTATTAGGCCAGCTAATATCGTGATTACGGTATTTCAAGAAATTATAATCGTCATAAGAATGCGATTATGATACAATCACACTGGACTTCGCAATTGTGCTAGCTGGTGGACTGCTTATGAGGTCTTCATTGCCTAGTCTCGGACTTACCCCTCGGAGATAACAGTCATATTTATCCACAAATTCCTACTCTTTCCTCAAAGGTCCTACTCTTTCCTCAAAGGTCCTACTTTTTCCACAAAAGTCCTACTCCTTCTTCAAAGGTCCTACTCCTTCCTTAAAGGTCCTACTTCTTCGTCAAAGGTCCTACTCATTCCTCAAAGGTCCTACTTCTTTATTAAAGGTCCTACTCATTCCTCAAAGGTCCTACTTCTTCCTCAAAGGTCCTACTCCTTCCTCAAACGTCATACCCCTTCCTCAAAGGTCCTTCTCCTTCCTCAAAGATCCTACTCCTTCCTCATAAGTCATACTCCTTCCTCAGTCGTCCCACTTCTTCCTTAAAGGTCCTACTCTTCCCTGATAAGTCCTACTCCTTCCTCAAAGTTCTACTTATTCTTCAAAGGTCCTACACCTTCCTAAAAGGTCCTACTCCTTTCTCAAAGGTCATACTCCTTCATTAAAGGTCCTACTTCATCCTCAAAGGTCCCACCCACGCCTTCCTCAAAGGTCCTACTCCATTCTCAAAAGTACTGCTCCTTTCTCAAAGTTCTTGCTCCTTTCTCAAAGGTCCTACTCCTTCCTCAAAAGTCCTACTCTTTCCTAAAAGGTCCCACTCCTTCCTCAAAGGTCCCACTTCTTCCTCAAAGGTCCTACTCTTTCCTCAAGGCCGGCAACGCATATCTGCAACTGCTCTGGTTTTGCGGGTGTCCATGGGCGGCGGGGATTATTTGCCATCAGGTGACCCGACTGCTCGTTTACCTCCGTTTAGCTTATTTATAAGCTAATTCTGAAGCCGAACGTACCTGACGCCGCGCCGCAGTGACCAAATAAGTGTGAGAGAAACAGATTTTTCAAGTGAGCTTCCATCCCTTACTAATCCTTCGGTGTGTTCAAGTTGGTTGTTGGTAGTTAAAACCGGAAAATGCCTCTACAGACATTAAAAATAAGAAGTGGTATGGGCCACTCTTTTTCAATGAGTTAAAGCGTTGCGATAAGCTATTTTGTGTAAAAAGAACAATGCGAAATTACAACTCTCTACCCTTACACGATGTAAGCAATTAACAATGCAGAGCCCCGAGAGAGAGAGCAATAGCCAGCAGTAGGTTAAAGTGGGCCTGTGTGAGAGTGAGAGAAAGATTGACATAGGCGTTTTCCGCAGAATCCGAGACGGTTGACTGCCTAAACGCGTTCACACACCATTAAGATTAGGGCATTAACAACATATTCAGTCATTTTGTCTTGTGCATACTCATAGTACCTACGAGGAGTTCAGAACTATTACATCATTTTCTATGAGTAGCACATTCTTATAAATTAATTAATTTCATTTTCTTCTTATTACTTTTTATTGGTTGTAACGATGACATAATTTCAAAGGTCAGGAGGAGACCGCGACGAGGCCGCAGAATCTTTTAAATATTTATAATAATATATATAAGGTGACTGCTAAAAACTGCAAGAAACTTCAAGGGCTGGTCAGGTCAAGTGTTTTAAACGTGACAAAAATAACAAAATAGGAATTCGTGTTTTTTTCATTTTTAATGAAATAATTCATTTTGTAAATTTTAATTGGATAGTCTTTGAGTTATTTCAAAGCATACGGCCGTCTGTTGACCCGTCCGCGTCAGCTGGGCGATAAGTACCTACCCAAGTAACACATAAGCAAGATAACAGTACACACTTAGAACTTTCAACAGTTCAAAGATGAATATGGTTTGTGTAAGAGCTTTGGGAATAGCCATATACTGAACAAGGTTGAGTACGGACCCTTAAAATACTTAACGCTTAATAAATTCTGTATTTCTGTCCTTTCCTTCTTTACGCTTAATAACCAATCTCCGTAAGATTATTAGACAGACGTTATTAAGCATTACGCGTTCCAGGTGGCTTAAATCTGAAAAACAGTGCCTTCGGCAGCATTTATCTGATTAACAATAATCTATACTGCTATTATTAAAGCAGTACTAAGCTTGTAGCATTTGAAATAGCTAATTGCTGTATAAATTATCACCTTCTGAATAATATTGTTTACATTATTCTGGTATACAGCTTGATACTGAATAATTGTTTTTACTTTATCTTTAAACTGTATAAGATTCTATGTTTTACTAATTATTCAGCTGCTGAATAAACAATATTATTTGTGTTTTTAATAAGCTTATTTCAGTATAATTTGTATTGATATAGAGCCCATAGCTTAATACCAGCAATTAGAATATTATTGTACGTATTTATTTTATGCGTTGTTTGAATCATGGATCGAAAGTCGTGGTAAAAGCGTAAAGAACCGGTCATATCGAAAGAAAATTGTTAAAATAATATTTAAATATCAGCAGGTAGTAATTGTCCAAGTGTCATCAGCAGTAATGATCATGACAGGATTTGTGAAAATAGTTTAAACAAAACTGAACCCGGTCCCAATCAGCAAGCGTGTTTTCCCTTTAATAATGAAGGTTCCGTCCCCCAAAAAAAAAATAACAGATTTTGGGATTGGAAAACCGAAAGATCTAAAAATTTAAGTATACAGAAAATTTCAATTCTGAAATGGTTGTTTTAGAAGGTATCGCAATACAAGAAAATAAAATTAACGTTGCGATAAAATGTTTTATTTGCGTTGTTGGTTTGTTTCATCGTAAGCCAATCTGCGCGAGGTTGGATACTGCTGTCTTTACTTAATTAATAAATCCTCATTTTATCTTGGCCATCGAAGTTGTTCTTTGTTCTCCCATTGGGTCGGCACAGTACACAAATCTGAATGACCCTTACAACGTGTTGAAATTATTTTAAATGTCATTTTTCTAAAACGAAATATAAATTATAATTAATAATATAACAATAAGTCCGCCATTTGTACATCCTATTGTTGTGCAATAAAGATTAAATAAACTAGGGCCCAGTGCACACCACACACACGAAACCTGCAATTTTTTTTAAACATAATAGATACTATTAATATAATAGTCTTTTTCACGAAAAAAAATAACAAAGATGCTGTGATTTTAAATGTAAGTAATCAAATTAGTGAAAGCCTGATGGGAAAGTTACGCATTGTTTGATATAGATAGTCTACATCAGCCCTGCTACCTTTTTACTTAAAACTAACGCCTAATTATAAGAAATATAAACTAACTTACGTACTAGTCTTCCTCTCGTCCGCCGCGCTGTTCGCGGAGGTCCCGGGGACTCGCCGGCCGCCGGCTGCAGTGGTGAACGTAGCTCGCCTTCCCGGCGACTGCTCTGGCTGCTGTGGTGGGTGGAAGGCCCTAAGCGTCCCGTCGCCTACCCCTCAGTACTGATAAACCCAAGACAGATACACACCACGGTTGCACAATGCCACTTAGCACGGTTCACGCCACGTGTACGCGTCAACCAACAAATCACTGATTTTAGCTAGCCTACCCTGGTACTAACTTAACTAATGGTTTTCACTGTTCTTAATTATTACGGACCCCCGAATCAAACAATGTGTGCCCCTCACATCAAACTACACCAAAACTTTACACGACCCCGCGTTCGGTTCCTAACCTATTTCAATTTTCCAACGTGAGTGTATGTCACACTGACACTGACAGCCGTCTGTCACTATATTTTTAAAACCACAGCGGGGGCGCACGAATTGGCCGTTTTGTTCGATACACACCGAGGCTCCGATCGTTAGCTCAATCAATCGGACAAGGAGAGACAGTTGTTGCGGCTCATCGCGGAATCGAACCGCAGTCCCATACTCGCCAACTAACAACTTTACAATGCTGCCCTAGCTACAAGCAGGAGGGCAAGTTATTCTCCTTCAACAACATACTAAATCTAATTAGCCAAATTATAATAATATTAAATTATCTTATTTACCAAAGCTTATTTTCTAAAAATTTACAAACATCATTCAGTTACATACACCCGTGCCCTTACCATTTTGTGCCATTGTCGGAGCGAATAAGTGAAGGTAGACCCTTACGCGACACGAAACGATCCAACGCGACGACGAAGGCCTCCGTGGACAACGAAGAAACTCCCAAGAGGACGGCCTTAGTAGCCAGGCACAAAAAAAAACACAAAATATTTACCTACAACTGGGACGTTTCGCAGTTGATCGATTTTACCGAGAAAGGTCCAGCAGAACCCGTTGCGTGCGACCCCCAAGAACGGACGAGACTGAGTGACTCGGTCCGAAGGCAGACCCCCCGTCTGCGGCTGCACGGGTGAAGACGTCCACTGTGACAAAATAAACACCGAAAGAGCACTACACAAATGTAGCTATTCGGACATTAGGTTACCTAGTAACACATCCAACAGACGTTCAACCGTGACGTACTGGCCTATTGAAAGGCTCATGGGAAGTTTCTCAATTTCCCAAACTTGTGCATAGTTATGCAAATGGTACACAAACGCAATGACTCTAGACTATGCGGAGTCGAGTCGTCAAACTGTGTACATAATAGAAACAAGACCAAAATAGTTGGCACTGCCAGCAGTGTAGAGCGACCCAGAGCTATCTGGGTGCCTAGTAGGACCCGTCCTAGTACACCCGAGCCCAAGAGTAGGTCAAATGGGGCCAGGTGACAAAGTGTGGGTCTGCCCGATCTAGACCAATGTCTGTGCCGTTATCCCTGCGGGCGAATTTCATTACCGTTTCCGAAATTGACATTCTCACACAGATGCATGTACCGAGGAGAGGGTGACTTGTGTTAGCCCCGTCAAACTCCCGGTAAACATGCCACCAAACAATGTCGCACAAAATTAAAATTTCAAATCTAAGATTTTTTTGAAATCTTTCAAACGGCCGCCGTAGTAGAAAGCAAAACCGTCCGTGGTTTTGCTCTTGCAAAGGGGCAGGCTAGCTATGTCCTGCCCGATCCCCCAACTCCAAAGAAGGCCCCCGCCCGTGTGATACCGCGGGTGTTACGATAACCGCTGCGGCATAGCTCGATCGTGGCTGCACGCTGGCGCGCACAGAGCTAGTTGCAGGGAGGGGTTCCTCCTTCGTGACACCACCAGGCCCCTGCCCGTGTGAAACCCAAATCGCACTCGGGCCGGCGGCATGGTAACCTGCAGGCGCGGGTTTGCGCGCCTGCGCATGGTTCACCTTCCGGTGTGGGGGCGCGCCTCGCGCATGACTGGGCCTCCAGGCCGCTGGTAGGTGTGTGCTCCGCGCTGGAGCACCCCTGCCCGTGTAACGCTGCTACCGCTGTTGTGTGGTCGGTGAAGCCGCTCCCGACCTGTGAACACCCAACAATAATAAATGCTGTGGTCCACCAAATGCACTGCGGCGTTGAGGCCTATAGCCAAAGCAAAGGCCGCTGCGCCTTGCTATATGCCGCCTCGTAAGTACAGGTAGCCCTTGTCGGTCCTGGCACCGCGCCAGAGCATGACCCGTTTGGCCACACTGTGTACAAGCCGGGTCCATGCCGGCCGCTGTAGTCAGCGCCGCCCGCCGCGACGTAGTGTGTCCTGGCTGCAGCTGTACAGTGGGATTCGCCCGGCGTCCCGTTGAAGCCTGCGCCTCTGATGGCGGCAGGTCAGGCTGGGAGGTCGCTACGACTCCCGCCTCATCGCCGAGGAACTTTAGAAGTTGCTCTAATCCCGGCAGAGTAGCCCCCCCTTTCTTTGCCGTTTCCCGCTCAAACCGGGAACGAACGTCCGTTGGCATCTTGTCCAACACAATGTGTACCAGTAGCAGTGAACACTCGGCTACTGGCAACCCTAATTTTCGTAACGCGGTACACGCAACTGTGACTGGTGTCAACAGCTGCGTCGTTAAGTCCGCCCGATTGGCTACCTTAGGTAGCGACAACAATTGACGCGCATGTGCGTCTACATACGACCCCTCTTCCACAGCGCCACCCCAACTTCCTAACTGATGGGTAGGAAGCCTATCAGGTATCCTGAGCCCTCCCATTGGTGGCGGTGTGGATGGCTGGACATCCCCTATCCGTCGCCTTTTAATGTCGCAGGCCGCCTAGACGACATTATCATTGATCTCCATGATTTGGTCAAACCCTTCCTCGTATGCCGACCATACCTCTTTGTGGGATGTTAGAGCCGTCTCCGACAAAACCACGATGGCGGTCTCAACCGAAGACACCCGCTGCCTTAACTGCCTGGCTCGCTCGAGGATGTCATCATCGCAGCCCCTCCGAGACAGCAGATCCTGCGTATGCACGAACCAGCGCAGCTGCGTTGCAAAGACTGCCTCCGCCATCGCGTTGTCAACAAAAAACAAATAACGAGGAATTAGATTCTATGTCCAACAATAGCACAAAGACAGGGCAATGTTCCCTACTAATGTAGCCTTTTAATTACAATGTAGCCACAACCAAAATTAATAAGTACATAAAAAAACTTAAACGGGTTTGCAACAAGAAGCGCACTAACAAATAATGTGCAATTATTATTATTACTCAGTCCCTATGCATAAATTAACCAATTTAAACCAATGTAATAATCAAATTAAATTTTAAAATTGGTTTTCAAAAATGAAGGCACAAACAAAACAAAATGTGCTATTATTATTGTATAAACCGTTATATAATAATCCAACAAATTTCACATATGCCGCTGTGTAGAACAAAACAAATCTAATCGGTTCCAAAGAATTTCCAAAGAAAAATAAAAATTCTAATAAAAATGTTCCTTAATATTACATACGCCACTATGTAAACAAATCATGAACCAAACAAATGTTACAAATGAATGGAACTCAAATTAATGAAACTAAATTATTTTCAAAGAAAGAAACAACTTATGGGAACAAAATAAATGTTACATAGCCGCCATGTAAACAAGCAATAAACTGCAATATTAATATATGTGTCTACAGCTTTGCAATCGCTAGACAACCGAACTACAAATATTGTAAATCAAATGCCTACAATATTTAAATATGTTTTCAAAATGAAACAACAAACCAAATCAAAATTCCACAATTTTCAATGATTTAACTTTAAATTCCAAATTTAGTTTTTAAGCAATCAAGGAACAAACAAATGTTTAATTATTTGCAAACCGCTAGAATCTTAAAATTCAGTTTGCACAACAAATACAACAACCAAAATCAAATCATTTATTTGTTGTCACAAATTCACACTACCCTAGCGAGACTAATTCTAAATTAAAGTTAGACAACAAAACAACAATAAACTGCCACAAACAGTTTTAACAGTAAGTACAACATTCTTGTCTGACAATTACAGGACAATTATTAACTCATCGCAGCGGTGAGTCAATCTTATTCAACTAAATTCAAACCAAGTACTGTACTGTGATATGATTTTAATCCAACCAACAGTTAACCATAGTTAACCACATTCTAAATAAATACCAAACCAAGAAACATATGCTTACCTTGCACTATTAAGCAAGTAATTATTAAGCAACAAAACCTACATATTACCACATTGCATTCTGAATGCAATTTAATACAATTTAATATGCGGTTACAAACAATCTTAACACTTACCTATTCTAAGTATTTGGTTGGTACAACTAACCAACGTTAAAACTAATAACTAATTACTTGAGGTCCGTAGACAAAACCACGCTCTGGTTTACCAAAAAATGTTTGATATAGATAGTCTACATCAGCCCTGCTACCTTTTTACTTAAAACTAATGCCTAATTATAAGAAATATAAACTAACTTACGTACTTGTCTTCCTCTCGTCCGCCGCGCTGTTCGCGGAGGTCCCGGGGACTCGCCGGCCGCCGGCTGCAGTGGTGAACGTAGCTCGCCTTCCCGGCGACTGCTCTGGCTGCTGTGGTGGGTGGAAGGCCCTAAGCGTCCCGTCGCCTACCCCTCAGTACTAATAAACCCAAGACAGATACACACCACCGTTGCACAATGCCACTTAGCACGGTTCACGCCACGTGTACGCGTCAACCAACAAATCACTGATTTTAGCTAGCCTACCGTGGTACTAACTTAACTAATGGTTTTCACTGTTCTTAATTATTACGGATCCCCGAATCAAACAATGTGTGCCCCTCACATCAAATTACACCAAAACTTTACACGACCCCGCGTTCGGTTCCTAACCTATTTCAATTTTCCAACGTGAGTGTGTGTCACACTTACACTGACAGCCGTCTGTCACTATATTTTTAAAACCACAGCGGGGGCGCACGAATTGGCCGGTTTATTCGATACACACATTATAAAAGGTTTTTGTTCGTTCGATTAGAGAACCCTAAAAATGTGAGTAACTAATATAGAAATGTGGTCAACTATATAAATGTTATTCATAAGTAAGTGTAAAGAGACTACTCTTTTTCAAGTTATAGTTTAGTAAGAAAACATGTGTGCAATTTTATTCAGCATTATAAAACAAAACATCGATCGCCATTGAAATCTTTGTAATTAATTCTTACAAGGAATTTACGAGATCACCAAAATGCTTATTAATCTTACAAATACAACATTTCCAACTCAAGTCATGTTATTTTGTTATGTAAAATTGCTAGAATTAGATAATTCATCACAAGCACTTTTGTCAGACCTAGTATGTATGTGTGATAATACTATTTACAACTAATTATCTTGATTATTAGCGAGACGCGTCATAAAAATGAAAACAAAACACGTACTATTCACGACAAAATTACTTGCGCACTAATAATTAACATGTAGCAGACCGCTAACTTGTAAATTAAAATTTACTTACCGAATAACTTAAAGTTCACGTCATGTCAAATAAAGGTATCGACATTAAATTATTGAACCCAATTTATTTCTTCTTTTCCCAATTTCTATGAATATTGCTTGCATAAATGTCAACAATAAATTAAATGCTTAATAAATTCTGAATACTCTAACCAATTCGACGTAGCTGAATAACTGAGTTGTAAAAGCTTTATAAAAGCAATGTGTGCAGTTATTCAAAAGTTATTAAGCTAATTGAAACATTATTAAGCTCCTACTCAATTGTTACTCTAATTTTATTCAGCATTAAGCATTCAAAATTGGGGCCCTTTTTGCTTGAATAACAGCTGAATAGACGGTACTCAGGCGTTATTCAGCTTAGTATTCAGCTTATGCTCTTGATGAGTGCTCTTAATCAATCTTTATTAAGCACGTCTGTGTTACTTAGGTACGTTGACGGGTCAACTGACGGCCGGCCGGCCGGCCGTTGCCCCCGTCAGCTGGGCGATAAGTACCTACGAAAAAACACGAATTCCTTTTTTGTCATCATTGTCATGTATAAAACACTCGACCTGACCAGCTCTTGAAGTTTCTTGCGGTTTCTAGCAGTCGCCTTATATACGACGCGAACACAACCAACAACAAATATCTTAAAAGGTCAATAAATATTTCCACAAATATAGTTTATTACATTTTATATACATTTTATATATCAATTTTAGCAATTCATGTAAAAACTACAAAATACAAAATATACATACCAGGTTGACTGTAGGTATAGGTCAAAATCATTTCATCAACCTCTATGTTGATCTTTCAATGATACAGTGAAAGAAGACGTTGGCTTTTATTTGAATCACTCACGACAATCATCTTTGAAGCCGCCACTAAATAAATCCATTTTGATTAATTTGTTATTATAAAAAACACAACTAAATAGCCTTTAAACTGTCCCACGTCTGGACAAAGGTTACAACAATAATGACTTATGTAAAAAGTATCTTTGCTAAGTTTCTTGCCGACTTTTCTTAGTACAACCAACGTATCTCTCCCGAGCCGATGGCGTACCGACTTTCAATTTTAAAAAAAGTACAGCATAGCCTATGTACTTGAGCAAGCGTACATTGAGACACTGGCGGCGGCCACTAGACGTGACCACTAGCGGCGGATGAGTTTTTTCATACATTTTTTATGGTATCGGCGCAAACCGAGCGTTCGAGTGGCCGCGTTTAAGCCACAAGCTGCACGAATCGCCCGCACTCGCTACTAGTGGCCACGTTTTGTCGCTCGCATCGCGCGCACATTCGGCCACGGGCGGGAATTCTCAGCCAAAAGTAGTGGCTTAGTGGCGGTGTCATATACAGCTATGCGATTCTCTAAGCGACACATAGACGCTGCGCGCATGGCTGTGATCTGCTGTCTCTTTCCAATTCTATGAATATGAAAGAGACAGAGTCATTTCTCAGCGCTGCGGCAGCCGCAGCTAACAAAGCTTTAGCTTAGAGAATCGCACTGCAGGATTAGTTTGTATTGTGAGAAGGTACTTGTTATCATAATAAGGTTAACAATGTTGGGGGTAGTTAATTGTAAGTATGACAGATTACTTTGTGTCAGGCTACCTTGCTGAATAAACTATGGTCTTCATAATTACATGTTTAATTGGACTTATTAGTAGCGACGAATGGTGAAAATTTTTAAAAAAGGATACAAAAGCAGTGACATTTGAACAGTTCAATGCACAGACGGACAACTGGGACATTTATCTTGATCGGTTAAAATTTTGTTTCGAGGCGAATGGCGTCATTTCAGATTAAGCCAAAAGGGCTAATTTTTTTTAACAGTGTGTAGTTCACGCGTATACGAGACATTGATTACGTTAATTACTCCGAAAATGACAAGTGATGTGACTTTGGGTAAAATAGTGACAATTCTAACCAAACATTATAGCCCAAAACCTAACGAATTATCGGTGTATTTTAAGTTTTATAAACGTGATTAGAAACGTGGTGAATCGGTATCAGACATTATTGTACATCTTAGAAAGCTTAGTTCTGGTTGTAATTTTACTGATTTAGGAAGAATGTTACGTGACAGACTGGTATGTGGGATGTGTGACGATAAATTACAATATGAACTATAAAACGAGACAATCTAAATTATCAAAATGTCATAGATGCCGTGTTATCTTCTGAAAGTGCGGGGCGAGATTGTCATAGGTATGATACAAGACGCCGCCGCCGCCCGCCGGCGCCGCCGCGCCGTTGGCACGCTACCACAGAATAAATAATAGTATGACGCTACCCAGTCCTGAATGACCAGGCTGCACTGTCGCAGTCGGCCACCGCCACGGCTGCCGCTAAACCGATGGATATAAATGCAGTGCAGCCGATCTATTGTTGCGGCGATCGGCATGTAGGAGATTGTCGTTTTGTGAATACAGTTAGCCGGTATCGCAAAAAGAGGAGTCATCTCAAAAAAAATTGCATGGCTAAAAAGAAGAATGGGAATCGTAACGTAAATTTTACAGATAACCAAGACAATCATTTAAACGGGATTTATTGTGTACTTGGCCCAAGTCGTGTGCCTTCATAATTCCATAAGAAGTGATAGTATTCCTCGTTGGTTTAGATGTTTATATACAAATCGACACCGGGGCTAGTTTTTCTATAATTAATGAAAAGACTTGGAATATGCTAAAAATTCGATTATTAAACGGCAGTTTACGTCCCGTTTCTATTTCGCTACGTACTTGAACGGAGACACCAGTGAAGTTATTAGGTCAAGCAACGTTGCCGGTGCTGTACAAAAATATAGCGAGTAATCTGAACGTCATCATAGCAAAATGTTATGGTCCTAACCTTCTTGGCCGTAATTGGCTAGGCCCTCTTAACATTACAATGAACATATTATATATCAAACGGTAAACTGGACATGTAATTTGCTCGACATATAAATGTTTTCAAAGATGGTCTTGGTACTTACCGGGGTAAACCATTAGCGATACACTTGAAGCCTGGGGTCAACCCAAAGTTCCTTAAAGCTCGACAAGTTTCATACGCAATTAAAGACAGAGTAGTATTGGAGATTGACAGATTGCAGAAAGAAGGAGTCTTACGTCCAACATCTTTCTCAGAGTAGGCTACACCCGTCGTTCCCTTATTTAAAAAGAGAGGCTAAATAAGACTTTACGGTGATTATCGTAGCACAGTTAATGAAGACACCGAGTCAGACACTTATCCGATGCCGACAGCAAGTAAAGTTTTTGCTTCTGTGGCAGGAGCACTCTATTTTACTACTCTGGATTTAGATAGAGCGTATATACAGGTGGTTGTACTTTCAATACAAGCAAAGGTTTTTAAACTGTACATCGTTAAGCGTTTGGAGTTAAGGCTTGTCTATGTATTTTTCAACGATTAATGACCTTTTTGCTAGCGGGCATCCCAGGTGTAGCTGTCCTAATTGACGATATAATTATTAGCGGGCGCACAATGCTAGATATGTAAAAAAGACTTGATATGACATTGGGACGTATCTAACAAGCCGGTCTACGTCTAAACTAAAACAAATGTAAATTTGCTAAACAAAAAGTCGAGTTTTTGGGTTTTGTCATTGATGCTCAAGGTATTCATCCTGCTCCAAGCAAGGTAGAAGAAATAGTAAACACTCTAGCACCTAAAAATAAACAAGAACTTAAAGCATTTCTCGGTCTGTATAATTTTTATGAGAGATTTGTATTACATAAAGCTACTTTACTCCAACCTCTTCATCGGCTGCTAGACACATCACAGCAATGGAAATGGACGGAATAGAAACAAGGTGCTTTCAAGACAGCTAAAAGCTTGCTTACGTTTGATTGGACGACCTTGGTACATTATGACTTAAAAAACCACTGATTCTGACTTGTGTTAGTTCCGAGTACGGAGTAGGGGCGGTGTTGTTCAACGAAATGGAGGATGAATAGCAATGTCTTCAAGAACCTTTCACTCACACCAACACCGTTATTCTAAACTGGATAAAGAAGCTACATCTATTATGCTTGGCATAACAAAGTTCCATAACTTTGGGTCGACAATTTGTATAGTTACAGATCACAAACCCTTACTGGGAATATTTGATTCAAAAAAGCCTATGTCTAGTATGTTATTTCTTTTTTTTATTATTCTACAACGGGTAAGCGCTTGGCTTTCATCTCACCTGATGGCGACAAACTTAGATAAGATGGTGGTAGCTAGCCAGGCGGACTTAACAGCCCTACCACCAACCAAACCGAGCACTCAAAAATGTACCCCCCGCTGGAAATCGAACCCGGGACCTCTGGGTCTGAGACCGGTGGCATAGCCACTAGACCACAGAGGCGGTTGAACAATGCGGTTGTTGATTAATTATTAGCAAGTTTGACTGGAACCAGCTATTAGGTAAATCCAGATCATTTTGAGCTCTCGATGATATGACTTTCATTGAGTGACCGAAGTAAAATAAACTGGTATCATCTGCATAAAGGGAGATATCAGCTGTTAGACCAACATTCTGTATATTGTATATATAAAGTAAAAACAAAATGGGACCTAAAATTGAGCCCTGAGGGCACCAAAGTTAATTAGACGACCAGAACTTTGATGAATACCAATTTTGACAATTTGTTTACAGTTTTCAAGATACGATTTCATAACGGATAAAATGTTTACTAGAAAAAAATCAACCAGTCTCAGGAAGCTCGAGTGGGATTCGAACCCTCGACCTTTGGATTGCCGGTCTACTGCTCTAACCGATGAGCTACCGAGACCCCAGAAGACTCGTTGAATTTTTCCTAGTAGTTTGATTACGCTGCAAGCCAGCGGTATTACGTCACTGTGAAGTCTACCCTCACATTCGAAAGAAATACTATTGCAAGAATTTAACAATCGATAAAGACGTACCTAATTGCTAATAAAAATCTTTATTATTGAAATTTTGCATTCACAATGCTATATAGATAACGGATAAAATGTTTACTAGAAAAAATCAACCAGTCTCAGGAAGCTCGAGTGGGATTCGAACCCACGACCTTAGGATTGCCGGTCCACTGCTCTAACCGCTGAGCTACCGAGCCCCAGAAGACTCGTTGAATTTTTCCTAGTAGTTTGATTACGCTGCAAGCCAGCGGTATTACGTCACTGTGAAGTCTACACTCACATTCGAAAGAAATACTATTGCAAGAATTTAACAATCGGTAAAGATGTAATTGCATATAAATGTCTTTATTATTGAAATTTTGCATTTACAACGCTATACTTATATTTAACAGATTTAAAAAAAAAAATCTAGTAAAAATTTTATCCGTTAAGTATTATCATGTTATGTTATCCATTGTGAATGCAAAATTTCAATAATAACGATTTCATATTTTCGTAAGCCTTACCACTGATACCGATCTCAGAAAGTTTGTTGAGAAGTATTTCATGACTTATACTCGTACTATCGAAGGCCTTTTTGAGGTCGATGAAAACACCAACTGCTATTTGTTTTTCATCAATTTTATTTTAGTTACCAGATCGACTGTTGCAGAGAGTGTATTGGATCTAGGTCTGAAATCATACTGTTTTCTGTATAAAATTTGTTTGGTGTCTAGGTATTTTTCTATTATGGAAAAATACCTAGACACCATATTTTTATATAATTATATTTTTATATTTAGATGTAACTGGTAGGACCGAGATCGGGCGGTAATTGGATGGATCTGTTCGTTCTCCGGATTTATAAATTGGTTTGACTTTCGCAATTTTAAGGCTGTTCGGGAAGAAATACTGCGCCAAACTTTCATTTAAACAATTAGTTAGCGGGGTGACTATTAATTGTTTTATACATTTTATCGATTTAGTACTAATGCCATCAATACCGCAACTCGTGTTTGGGTCTAGTTCGTCGATGATTTTAGCTATTTCATCCGTGGTCGCTGGTTCGAAGTTCGTCAAATATGTAGTTTCCGCAATATTAGTTTGTTAAAGAGTTGCACTTATTAGGTGATTCAGAGGAATTTTGCCGCTGTTGGCGGGCGCGATGCCAAGGGCACTGTGCTGGGTGGAGATTCGAGCTCCTTCAGGTTCCTCGGATCATTGCTTGATAATGATCCGAGGAACCTGAAGGAGCTCGAATCTCCACCCGGTATCCAGCTGGGCGACTCGTCAGCAGAAGGTCGAGTAAGGAGGGCGCATGGCCAACTATAATAAATAATAATAAATAATAATAATAATTCTTTATTGCTTACACATGTGGTACATAAGAGGTGTTAAAAACAGGTGAAGATCAACACATGAACCCTGCAAGGGTATAACAACTTAGATATAATTTATATATAGTTAAACAAAGAAAAAACAAAATTTATTAATAGGTGTTACTTATGACACGTTAGTATAATATTCATTAAGATTATAAAAGCATTTATCTATTAAATAATTATTTAAGGATGTTATAAATAATTCTGTCTATGTCTGGGATCCTGGTGGGCTGGTTCACCATTTGCGTCAGGTCATGCGTGAGAGCGAATGCGTGGGCAGTTCTACCAGCATGGTCTGTTTTGGAGGAACCTAACCACAACTCATGGTGGGCGTTGAAGTCCCCCAAAAACACTAGTTCCGCCGATGGAAACCGCTCCTGCGCATCATCTGCTACCCGACTAAGATGTTCAATTAGTCGAGTTGTCTCCATGTCGCCGTTATGGGATCGGTAGACGCAGACGTAGACACGGCAATGAGAGCCTAAGTCGACGTGTACCACTAGGAGGGAGAAGGAAGGGTCCTCCAGACAGCGCAGACGGCGACAGCAAACATCCGCCCGAACGAATAAGCAAACTCCGGCTTTGGCTTTGAAGGATTCTTCAAGCACAAAGCCGGTCTAGTTCAGGTAGGTGGTGTCAGCTGGGCGGATTATTTGCGTCTCCGTCAGGAACAACATTGCTGGCCGTGCCGTCTCAAGATGGTGGTGGACGCCATTGAGGTTTGCATGGAGTCCGCGGATGTTAGCGAACTCCACCTCAAACGGTAAGGTTGTGGTGGGGGTGTGCACCGCTGTAGAACCAGTTTTGTTGTTAGGCGCTGTCATTTTAGGAGTGGAAAGAGAGAGGCGTGAATCGAGAAAATGATGCCGCGATGCGAATGGTCAAAGTGTGGTGGCCTGTTTCCCCAGGAATTTGCTCACAGACGAGTATTATTAACCTGCCGAACGGAAGGGCCCCGAACCCCCCCGGGAATGGCCGCCGGGACCCCACCTTCCGGTCACCAACCGGCACGACGGACCACCCCGAGATTATGCGTGGCATGGTGAGGCAGCCTCACGAGCTGGTTAGGCTCGCTTGGGCCCCTGTACTGTGCCACGGGCGGCCAGCGGGACAACCGTTTCTACGGGTCTCCCTGGTCGGCAGGTTAACGAAGTCCTCCTGGCACTGGTTTGACGGAAGCCTCCACAGACCAAATACATCGCAGCATCATCCTCTCGAGCTCTGGTTATACGCTGGCTGATCCCGAAACGCGACCGACAAGCAGTCACTTGACGGGTTTTACACCATGCGTACGGTGGTCACCAACCAGACGGGTCAAGCCCTACCACCAGTGGAGCAGATCATCGCTCGAAAGAGTCCGTTAGTCGCTTCTTACGACACCCACCGGACGGAGAGAGGGGCGGCGATTGGTATTCTTTCTCCGTCACCGCACGGATAGTATAGTACGGATAGTATAGATAGTAGATATATAATTTTTTTGTTTTCTGTATTGTTTCACAAACTTTGGCTCTAAATACCTTAAATTTTGCTTCTAATTTTTCATCTGATCTGTTCATTTTGTAATGAATGTAATGAATAGAATAGAATAGAATATCATTTATTGCATTTGATTTGGGTACACTGGAGGTCATAGAATACAAAAGTTCTGCCAATTCTCTTAAATTAAAATCAACAAGTACTAAGTACTTTGATTTTTCTTTTAACATTTACATTGCAGATGTCAAATATTGGTCTTACAACTTACTATTCAAATATCATTATCAATGTCAAAACAATTGAATAAAATACAAATGAAATAAATGTCAAATAGAATAATAATACAACACAACACGAACTTAAACAACAAGAAGTAAACACTAGAGCTATTGATAAAAATTATGCTTTAATATTTGCTAGTTAATTATTCATTAGTGCTGTAAAACATTTTATCAGATAGCAATCTGTACAGAGCAGTCCTATGCTTATTAGAAGGCAATTGTTTAATACTGTCTGGTATATTATTATAAATTTGCATTCACATCCAATAGCATTATTTCCGAAATCTAAGGCTTTTTGAAATAACTACGGAGACCAATCTATTACCATTTCGTGTATTTCTGTGATATACTTCCATAGTCTGGCTGAAACAGTGCATATTCAGTTTAACAAATTTAGCGGTTTCAAATATGTAGATGTAAGGCAATGGTAGAATTTTTAAATAATTAAACAGTGGGCTGCACGGTTCATCTGGCGCAGTGCCACATATTGCTCTTACGCATTGTTTTTGAGCAGTGAAGGCTTTATTTATATCACAGCCATTGCCCTATATGATCAGTCCATACCTAATAACTGATTCCACGTAAGAAAAATACTTCTTGTTGCTATTTTGTTCAGTTTATTTTTTTATTTTATTTTTTTTAAAATAGGTTTGCGTTTGGCCTCAGTCTCGCCTGGTGGTAAGCGATGACGAGGCCGACGGTGGTACACGCTTACCCAGAAAATGCCTATTCACTCTGGCCTTGAAGAAACTAAGGTTGTAAGTATCCGGAAACACAGACGCAGGGAGAGCGTTCCACTCCTTAGCGGTGCGTACTAGAAAAGATGCAGCAAACCGCTGGGTACGGATTGTTGGAAAGTCAACGACATGGGGGTGGAAGCCCTCCCGGCGTCTAGTGGTCCAGTGGTAGAAAGTAGAGGGTGGTATCAGGTTATGTAGTTCCTGCGCACACTCGCCAAAATACACCTTATAGAAGACCGATAGACAGGCGACTTTACGCCGATGCTCCAAACTCTGAAGTTTGGTTCTAACGAGCGCATCGTCGCCTATGAGTCTCCTAGCCCTTCGGTCCACTGAGTTCATTGCGTCCAACTGGTACTTGGCAGAGCCATCCCACAGGTGGCAGCAGTACTCCATACACGACCGAACTTGTGCTTGATACAAGTGGAGCAGCTGTTCCGGTGTGAAGTATCGCCGAACCTTAAAGAGGATACCAAGTTTTTTGGCTATACTATTTATTTTATTGCACACAACTTCCACTTGCCTTTTCGAAGCAAACACAACTAAATTCCTAGGAATTTAGTTGTGTTTGCGTTTTTAAGCATTTGTCCAATATGCTTAATATTAAGAGCCCGACAATTTTATTATTATAATTATTGAAATTTATAAAACTATTTTTGTTAATATTTATAACCAAATTATTGTTTTCAAGCCAATTTATAATCGATATAATAATATTATTAATGTCAGTTTTATACTCTGCCAGTGACAATTTACCGTCTGTCGTTACTATCACTGATATGTCATTGGCAATTAGGATACATCAATGGATAATAACGCTTTTTATATTGTTAATATAAACCAAGAATAAGAGGGACCCAACACACTTCCCAGCGGAACCCCAAATTTGTTTTCTTTGAAATCAGATCTATACGTTTGTGTTACATTTTCGCAGTCTAATTTTGTGATTTCAACTGATTGCTTTTTGTTCCGAAAGTAAGTTTGGATCCATTTCAACGCAACTCCCCTTATTCCACAATGTTCATATATATCTAATAGTTGATTATTATAAACTAAATCGACATATCAAAGAAGAGGGCAGTTGTATATTTATTATTATTTTGAGCTACGATACTCTCATTCGCCAAATCAAAAACAGCATGTATTGTTGATTTCTTTTTTTGGAAGCTGTAGGTACTGGTTTTGTTTTAATATCTGTTTTAATATTTGTCAAAGAAAGAAGTGAGCTTCGCATGCATAACTTTCTCATAAATCTTTGAGAAAATGGATAAAAGCGTTATAGGTCGTATCGGTCTAGCCCTAAGGTTGACTGGCAGAGAATGCCTTCTGGCATTAAGTCCGCCTTTTGTACTATTTTAACTTTGTGCATTAAAGAATGAAATAAATAAATAAATATTGTAGCCTTCATTTTGAATTCAGTGAGCACTGACGCTTACTACGTAAGCATACTTTGTTACTATGCAACTTTCGCAATGCCGGGTCGCTAGATGGGAGACCAAAATAAAAACATCTCGAATTCTCGAGCTCCTCCAGGCCTCGGAACGCACGTTAAGCCGTTGGTCCCGGTGGTTGTCGTAAGATGACATTCATTAAAACCCGTCAACCCACATTGGGCCAACGTGGTGGGTTATGGCCCAATATCCCCACGTTCTATTTTCATCACGTTGGAGGCCTGTGCCCTGCCCAGCAGTAGGACGTTTATTGGCTGATGATGATGATGATGATCATACTTTGTTTCATGTTGCAGGAGCCTCAGCCACTCCAACAGTGGGCAGGAGAGTGGGACGCCAGCAGACCCGCGCCGAAATGTCTGCAGTACGACGGGTGGATGAAAGAGTTTATAGGTACATATTATATTCATACCTACTTACCTATTAAGCTGGAATGGTGAGTCAGAGACTACTGGCACATTCCCACGTTTCACCAAATAATAATAATTGCACATGTGTTCAGCGTAATTGGTGGTGAGCCCATCGCCGCTCTATACTCTTGGATCTATGTGCGGTCTTTAGTCCGTTAGTCGCTTTTTGTAGAGGGTTGACATATTATAGAGTTCATAAAAATACTGCAGTTGTTTTCACGTGATGCTTAAATAAAAACGGCATACTCAAATAATATACTGTTTGAGTATGCCGTTTTATTAGACATAATGTGTATGTTACGATAAGTCTAATAATGTTATATTTAAATAAAAATAATAATAACATTTTAAACTTTCATGGGCACTACTTTATCTTTTAGAAAAATTTTTTTTAATCATTTTATGTTGTTGGTTGGATCGGATCCCCGATATTTCGGCGCAGTTGCATGCGCTATGATCACGGAGTAACCGAAGTTAATGCTGATGAATGTAGGGGCAGACAAAACGGTCTATCCTCTTTCTCGTTCGTTTACTTATTACTTATTACAAAAAAAAATGCGATATACACAAACTAAATACTAGAAATAAAATAAGTATAAACTTGTAATTCCTAAATTTCGACTTCAGAAAGTTTATGGATCATTCATGGGACAAGGTGTCACATATTAGCTACAATAAAATCCCGAATAATGGTATAATTTTGCCCTTTGACAAATTTAAGACACAATGTTAAGGTCAGACTCTTAGCAGGGCTTTACACTGTAAACGATTACATTAATGACAAAAATGCATGGAATTAACATTCCTTTAATTCAGCACACATCTTTGTTCTAATGTATTTATAGTGCCCAAGTAAAACTTTTTAGAGTCACTTTTGTATTTTTTTTTCTATTAAATAAATAATTTCTTAATTTTTATTGTTGATAATTATGTTATTGGTAATGTTGGTATGATTTGGTAACGACATAATATTGTTTTGTAAATGTCGTTACTTCTATAAAGCTAAAAGACGTCCTGAATGGGTGGGGTGGGTGGGTAATTGCCTACCTATCCTTATTTTAAAAAAAATATTTTAGACGATTCTAAAATGCTTGTCGGTATAAGAAGTTCACTTGAATAAAGACATTATGATTTTGATTTTACTGCGCTCGACACCGGCGCCACCCTACAACTTCCCTGTATTCATTCATTATTTCAATACCCAACGGTAAGGCAATTGTTTATTCTTCACACTGTCTTACGTAAGCACTCCAATATCTACGACCCAACAACAGCAAACTCTAAGCGCAGTAAGGACAACATCTGCGAAATACAATTCCGTCGTACCACTGTTGCCAGTTGCCACTTTTGTTTTATAAGCTCTGCAATAAACAACAAAATAAATAAAGTTATGAGTGTTTATCCCGTAACGCTAAAACAATGTAAGAATAGAATCCTCAATTGGCTTTCTACTCTCTCTTACGAGGACACAGAAGGACTTATGGAGTCCGTCGAGTAAATTTGCAATAGAACACACACACACACACTCACGCAAAACTAGTTATGTTTAAAAGTTTATTTGTATTGTAAACTGTATGTATATGGGCAGTATTTATACCTCTGTACTCTTTGGGGGCGTGTGTTGTTATCCGCTACACAGTTTTTAAGCTTAAGCGGATAGCATCGTATAAACTTTTAGAACTGTCACCATTTTTTGTTCAATAAATACATTTATTATTATTATTTTTATTACTGTTCTCGATCGCACTACCAACTCAAACTTGTTCACGACACACATAACTTACTGTATAACTCCGGGAAACGCCACCGTTTAGATTCTTACGGTTTGTTACATAACTGAATCACTGGATTCCAGACATTCGACAATTTAAACCCGTCTTCAAGATTGAAATTATTTTTGTGTTTTTGTTTTATTTCAATCGCTTCTACCAGTCTTGGCACATAGCGACGTTCTGTCGAAATACTCTGATGGTTATAAATAATTAAATAATGTCGGGGACTTCAAACCAACAAATAAAACAAGGTAAAAATCCCGTTTTATCCCTAAAAGTTAATAATAATAATGTTTTACTATATGTAGTTATCTGTAGATGAATTTAAAAATAAACTGTTCATATAAAGTACTGTACCGGCCCTGTATCAGTTTTATTATCGGAAGTAGGAGATTGTTTCATGCTTTGAGGGCTACTCGTAACCATTCCAACTTATTATTCGATGTAGGTAGCTATCCCCAAAGCCATAAAAAAGTACTAACTATATTCGTGAGGAGAGAGCCACATGTTACAAACCAAATAAAACGACAGACTTTTTATGTAAAATCTGAATAACATTTTGCGTCATTATTTTTTAAACATTTGCTGCTGAGGGTAAAATGTCAACAATATTCGAAATGAGTTTTGATTACAAGCACCAATAAAGCTCAGAACAAAATAAAGTTGACGAGAATTTCAAAGACTGAATTCCGACCTGAATACCATACTCGAAGTTGTAATTTCACGGAGTAATGATTGCTTATTTCTATAGTATCTTTCATTACCTACACATTCCAAGTTTGAAATCGCATAAACTCAGCTGAATAACCTCTAAGTAAATAGCCTCTTTAGGTAAATTTTAAGAGACGCTGTCTAATCGTCTTTATTTTCCTTTAGTATGTAAAATTTTACTAAATTTTTAATTTAATTGGCTTATTGGTTTGTAACATTTTGAACTTGGAAGTTTGTATGGCATACCGAAATATGTGAACCCCTCATAAAACGTCCGTATTAAATGCTTTTAAACATGACGATTAGGAAAATCATAATTGCCAAGTCATCATTACACGACAAATACCCTTAGGGTTAGTCAGAGACTAGGCAATGAGGACCAATGATGTTATCATCATTACATAAAAAGTAAAGTCGCCGTTTTCCCCCTGTCTGTGGCACCGCACTATTCTTCTAAACCACGCAATGGATTTTTATGCGGTTTTCACTAAAAGATAAAGCAATAACTGAGGACGGTTTTTCTTTTTATTTTGTAGATATATCTTTTTTAATGGCTTAAGTATGACGGTTTTTCTAAGTTAGCGTGGACGAAGGCGCGGGCGGGCGGGCCGCTAGTATTATTATAATATCATTGATGAGGTCCGCAAAGTCAGTCCTCTGCCATAGTCTACGTTTCACCAAATAGCAACTGCACATGTGCTCAGTGTGATATGCTGTGAACCCATCGCCGCTCTATGCTGTCAGATAAGTGCAGTCTTTAGTCCGGAAAAGGTGAAAAGGGGACTAACGAGTTACCTTTTCACCACGACACTCAAGGGAAGAGATGGTTTAACGCTTCTGTGGTCTAGTGGCTAAGCTACCGGCTTCAGACCCAGAGGTCCCGGGTTCGATTCCCAGCGGGGGGTACCTACATCTTTGTGTGCTCGGTTTGGTTGGTGGTAGGGCTGTTAAGTCAGCCTGGCTAGCTACCACCATCTCATCTAAGTCTGTCGCCATAACAACGATGATTATAGCATTGTTGTGTTCCGGCAGTTTGAGATAAGATAGCCAGTTCCTCAGTGGTTGAGGATTACGGGTGAAGCGCGCTTCCACCTGCGGCCTTATCGTCACTTACCATCAGGTGAGATGAAGGCCAAGCACAAACCCGTTGCCAAATAATTTTAAAAAAATGGTAGTATTATTTGAATGATCCGTCACCATACAGCAGTTGGACCAATATAATATTTTTTAATAATTACCTACATAGGTACATACATATAATCACGACTATTATCCCCGAAGGGTTAGTCAGAGACTAGGCAATGAGGACAGCAAAAGCAGTTCTCTGACATAGTCCACATAACAACCAAATAGCGACTGCACATGTGCTCAGCGCGACAGGTCGTGAACACATCGCCGCTTTATGCTGTTGGATGTATGTGCAGTCTTTAGTCCCTTATTCGCCTTTTACGACACCCAAGGGAAGACATTGGTTGATAGTATTATTTGAATGATCCGTCACCACACAGCCACAGAACCAATATGTATTTTTTAATATTGAATGTACTAATCCGACACAACAAGTTGCCAACTGCATATTTCATTTTCATTTTGTGCTATACAAATGATATTAGTGTTGACCTCAAATCATAATACCATACAGCTAAAGACCCTGGGAACCGTAAAGATTACAACGCAACGATAACGATAACACAACTAAACGAATTTTACGTTGCGTCACTAACAAAGTAAATTTTAATACTAACGCTAGTGAGTACAGCAATGGATAACGCATGCACCGTCGTGTCGTTTTTCCTACGATTTTGTGACAGAGGCTTCGGGGAAAATGTATAAGGAATCTTCTTATGAAGTACCCAAATTGCCGGGTACGAGCATCGTGAAAACCTTAAGGGCGCTATCTGGTTAGCCCGCTTGCAATAAATACGAAGTTAGGCAACATCTTGGTCATCAGAGCATTTGTTTGCGATTGCGGTCAAAGTCAAATAACATAAATACATAAACATACATATAATCACAACTATTATTCATGTAGGGATAGTCAGAGACTAGGCAATAAGGACAGCAAAAGTAGTCCTCTGCCACTTTTCACCAAATAGCTACTGCACATGTGCTTAGCGTGACAGGTGGTGAGCCCATCGTCGCTCTATGCTGTTGGCTGATGTGCAGTCTTTAGTTCCCATAATTACCCAATGGACAAAGGGTGTGGCATTCTTTTATCGCTCCGCGACACGGTTAAAGATAACAAACAAAGTCAAATAACTTATTCAACATCAACCTTCACAGGCACTTAATGAACAAGTATTTCAGTTACACGTGGTATAGCGGCGCTAAAATAATACTACCACCCCCTCTTTTCCCTTGAATGTCGTAAAAAGCGACTAACAGACTTAAGACTGCACATACACCCAACAGCATATGTATAGCGGCTATGGGCTCACCACCTGTCACGCTGATCACAAATGCAGTCGCTATTTGGTGAAATGTGGACTATGGTAGAAGACAGCTTTTACTGTCCTCATTGTCTAGCCGCTGATTAACCTTTCGGGGATAATTATGTGTGTATGTATTTTAGTCACAAGCTGTGTGGTATAGCCGCGCTAAAATAGTACTATAACACCTCTCTTCCCATGGATGTCGTAAAAGGTGATTAACGGACTAAAAACTGCACATACACCCAACGGCATATTATTATGTGAAGTTGTAATTTAGTGAAACGTGGATTACGGCAGTGGACTGCTTCTATGGTCTTCATTGCTTAGTCTCTTTCTAACCCTTTGAGAATATTAGTCGTGAACGTATGTACAATTAAGGAGTGCGTTCCGTCGTTTTGGGTGTAGTTGTTTGGTTCAAGTTTAACTCGTTTAAGTTGCAACCGAGCCACGGAACGATCTAGTTGTTTTTATAACCTATTTTGAAGTATTCCTGTCCAAACCGAGAGAAAATTCTGTCTTCATTTTTTCCACTTTTATACCATATTTAACAAAATTATAAAAAAGTAAAACAATACGAAACAGCAGGCGGAATTTTTCGAGACGTTTTGACATAAATTGCAAACTTTGACACTTTTTAACAATGATATAAACGTCAAATAGCTGTCAGAGTGAAAAATAACCCTCCGATTTGATGGTTGACAACCATCAGAGTAAAATTTCACCAAGCCACGGAACGGTTAGAGCGCGCGCCGGAGTGCGCTCGAGTGCACTCGAGTGAAGCGACGGAACGCAGCCCAGTTCCATACTAATTCCCGGTTGTCCGGCAGAGATCGCCTTAATTGCAGCTGTATTTATAATCGTTTTATTGTAAACAGTGTTTTTAATTTTTATTTTTAATCGATAATTATTGTTTTAATTAAGTTCTATGTAAATCTTTGTGGTGTTGCAATTATAGTGTTGTCTACATATCTATCTAATACACGTCTCGGAGGTTAAGGGAAGACAAAGCTTTTCATTTTGAACGATCCTGAAAGAACAGGTGCATAGTAATTTTTCTGTGTCACAGACACCGCGTTCTTCTTCTAAACCACCTATTGGATTTGTAATTTGTATGCGGTTTTTATTAACAGAAAGAATGATAACTAAAGATTGTTTATAATTTGTTAATATGCGTGCGTGACGCATACATCACGCCCGAATACATATCTGTATTATGTATGTATGATATACTGAATCTACCAGTCGTAAATACATATATATATATAATCACAATCATTATCCCCAAAGGGTTAGTCAGAGACTAGGCAATGAGGACAGCAAAAGCAGTCTTCTACCATAGTCCACTTTTTACCAAATTCAAAGTCAAAGTCAAAGTCAAATTATTCAAAGTCAAATTATTTATTCAATGTAAACCTTTACAGGCACTTATTGACGTCAATACTAATAATAATAAAAAAACAGTTAACTAACTTATAGTTAAGACTTAATAACTAATCTAACGAGCTGTTATAGTCTGTGCCAGACAAATGCGCATTGCTACCCCCAGTACCACTGCACGCCGAAACAGAATCGCGTCGAACCGAAATATAAGCCGTGGTCATAGAATTGTGTAATATGATTTCCAATTATCGTATTGATACTGTGGTAAGTAATATAAATTGGAGTTATTGAAGTAAAATAAAGTAGCGGCTGAAATGAGTTTTGGAAAACATTAGTACCTAACCAATAAGGTTGACATTTTTAATCATTCAAATATCTTTTTTTATAAAAACTTAAGCATAAAAAAACGTCAAAAATTAATAAGCATAAACTTGTGTGTTTTAAAATTGTTTCGTTATTCGTCTTGGTACAAGCACAGAATAACTAATACTACTACCGTACAGAAGGTTCACCCTCCAACGACTCCCACGCGAAACTGAAACCTATCTCGTGACCCGAGCGTTCGAATTAATAGAATCGAATTAATAGCGACTGCAAATATGCTCAGCGTGACAGGTGGTGAGCCCACTGCCGCTCTATGCTGTTAGATGTATGTGCAGTCTTTAGTCCGTTAGTCGCCTTTTACGACACCCAAGGGAAGAGAGGGGGTGGTAGTATTCTTTCACTGTAACGCGACACGGTTAGTAGTAGTAAATACAAAATGAAATTTTCATTTCATTTTGTAAAAAAAAATATTTCATAAGAATACTTAGTATTCTATGTGTATCTCACACAAGACAAGGGTTGACATGTGGTGTTATAAACTAGGATTACCTACCTACATCACGATGGATTGGCTGGAAAAATGTGGTAAACAAGTATACTTAGTTAACTGGATGGTGCTAAATGAGTGACACTGCTTGAGTGGTAGAGCCACGCTGCGTTGCAGCACGCGTTGGGCCGCTCGCCCGGCGTAATACCACCCTCTCACGAATATTCGGCGTAAACCATGGAACTTGGTGCTGTTGTGTTTCTTCGTTTGATATGGCAGCGAACTTTAATTTAGATTACCCCAGGGGATACCGACACATTCAGTGTCGGAGAATTCACCCCTGACCCCGTCCTCGCACGGGCCGCCCTACGTATACGTAGGGCAAAAGTCCGCTCGTGTCAAAGCATGCTGCAGGAAGGAGAAAGGCAAGACATTTGACACGCCCCTACGCTTCGCGTGGACTTCTGCAATATCAGGGGAATCCACTCTAACCTGAGCGCCATCCATTACCACCTCGAGACGGAGAAGCCGGCCTTGCTCTTCCTCACCGAGACGCAGATATCCCCCCATCCTGACATCTCCTATTTGCGCTACCCGGGATACAATTTGGAGCATGCGTTTGTACGTCAGGGATGATAATATGTGCGTCCGTCGCCTTGCCAATCTTGAAGATAAGGACCTCTCCATCTTATGGCTACACGTCGACTGCGGACGCCATCCTCGCGTCTACGCGTGCCTGTATAGGTCTCACAGCGGTAACAACGGAACTGACCAACTCACCAAGAGCGTTCAACCGGCGACAGACTCCCTTCTTCAACGGATTGCCGCTGCCGAGATTGAGGTATTGGGAGACTTCAATGCCCACCACATCGAATGGTTTGGTTCACGCACAACTAACCACGTGGGTAGAGCCGTTCATGACTTCGCTTTGGCCTACAGTCTGTCCCAATTGGTAAACGAGCCTACGCGGGTTCCAGATGTGGAGGGCCATGCACCTTCCTTGTTGGACCTTCTGCTGACCTCGCACCCAGATGGCTATCAAGTTTCTGTTGATGCACCACTAGGCTCATCAGACCAGTGTCTGATTCGTAGCGCTATGCCTCTCACAGAAATTTTAAAAACGCAACCAGCGGCCAGCCGTCGGGTCTGGCATTACAGGTCAGCGGACTGGGATGGGAAGCGAAGTTTCTTTGCGTCTTACTCATGGTGGCAAGTTTGTTTCTCGCTGGATGATCCTGATGTCGCCGCCGACTCTGTCGTAGATGTGATATTGCAGGGAATGAAACTTTTCATTCCAAACTCTGTGATTCCCATTGGCGGCAGGTCTCAACCATGGTTTGGTCGCTGCTGCAAAGTGATAAAAAGGGAGGTGACATCAAATCCGCATAACTGCGAGACCGAATTTCAAAACCCTGTAAACTTTCGTTCGTCGATTACTGCTCGTTAATCGACTTCAGGTTCGGCTACCGCTTAAAGTATCTATCGCGGAGTTAAAGTTCGGCAAATCATTTGATTTTGCATTGCAGCGATTGAATGGCCTTAAAAAAAGGTTTGATAAGGACCCCAAGCTGAAAGAGAATTACTCTGAATTTATTGAGGAGTATCTAGAATTGGGGCACCCAAAAATCATTGATTTAACATCATCAATAATACATATTGATCAAAATTATTTATTTTATGCCTCATCATCATGTCTTAAGGGAGCATAGCCTTACCACAAAACTTAGATATTGATGAGAGCGCAAAAACTAAATCAGATTTTAGCTTAGAGCATTCAAATGCTCTAAAGATTTTAGCCTCAATGATGTTTTGCGAAATGGACCACCAATACAGAAATAGACTCTCTTTTTGAAATATTAGTGTTGTTTCAATCATATTTGTTTCGACGACCTCCTTGGTCAAGTGGTTTGTACACAGGTTTTCATGGTGTCGCCATCTCGGAGGTCCCGGGTTTGATCCCCGGTCGGGTCAATTTAGAAATTATTGTTTTTCTAAATTGTCTCGGGTCTGGGTGTTTTCTAAGTAATAAGTATGCATTTAAGTATTCTAAGTATGTTTATCCGTTGTCTAGTAACCATTTAATGAGTTTCATAACGAAGCTTCTCTTGGGCTAGATAATTGGTGTGAGTGTAGGAAAAAAATATTTATTATTTATTTATATTATCATGAGTTTATAGCTCTATGCGAAGTCCGTCAAATTCATTGATAAATTAATATTGATCCCTCCCAAGTTAATTTACAAAATATCTTGTGGATAAGAAGTTTTAACACAAAAAATTGTACGTAAATAAAAGCTAACATAAGCTTTTATTTACGTACAATATATTTACCTATTTTAGATCTTTTTAAAATTTCATTGAACAAACAAGTAATTTATTTTTACTGTAATATTGATATCAGACACATCAGCGAATAAAATTGCAATATCATCTAACGATTTGAAAGTAAACACATTTTTATCATTGAACACCATCATAATGCACTATTACTATAATAACATTGTTTTGTGATTTCCGTCGAGCACTATCGTAAAGCTACTTAGCGTGACAATACTACTAATAATTTTTCAGGAAAGTATATTTTTATCGTTTTCTCCTTTTAAAAAAACCTATTAACCAATAAATTATAAGAATAATGTGTAAAACAAACCTTACTTTTTTTGGTAAAAGAATGGACTTTATAGGTTTCTTAGTTCCCGAGATATTCGCAAAAAATCAGTTTTTGCCGTTTCCTGTAAACTCTGTATTTTTTCCCTATTACCATACTGTTCGTTGGGGACGGCGAAATTTTTCTTGTGCATAGAGTTACATACAGGACGTCCCAATTGGGACGTATTTGAGTCTTCACTTCGCGCGCGTTTATAACATATCTGCTTCTGGTTTTATGTAATATCATTGCACTGCGCGGGACTGCGTCGCCTGCGTCGCCTGCGTCTCAGCACACGCTTAGCCAAAGTCTTGTATTTCAACAAAGAGTATTTTAAGAAATATATCTGTAAAAACTGCATTCAATTCCATGCAGTGGTTTGTACAAACATAAAGGTAGACAGACAGACAGACAACAATTCCAAAAATAATTGTTTTAGATTCTTTTGCTAATAAAAGATGACATGTATTAGTTTTTCTTCAATGTCTATAATGTTCAGACATCGGCCTGTTACAATTTTATTATATGTAAGTATTTTTAACGTTTACGCAAACACACACATTGAAGCGTTCGTATATATTAGTACTAGCGGCCCGCGCCTTCGTCCATGCTAACTTAGAAAGACCGTCATAGTTCAGTCATTTAAAAAATATATTTACAAAATATAAACAAAGCGAAAACCGCATAAAATCCATCGCGTGGTTTAGAAGAATAGTGCGGTGTTACAGACAGAGGAAAATGGCGACTTTACTTAATAATATGTAATGATTATTAGTAAAAAGTGTCTCATTTCAAAAAGAAATAATATAAATAGGAATGTATTAAGAATACGAAACAGTTCGTTCGTTACTTATTCAATTGTGCCTGTGCGCCTGCCACAACAGTTTGTGTATTGTGTCTCTTATTATTACATTACGTGTTTTATTATTACATGACTGTTCGCATAAAGAAATAGCTTGCCGTCACGGTACGTTTATTTTGTGCTTACAGTGTGACCCTGTAAAACTCAATCTGCCTTACCACAAAACCATGTCTCCGCTGCGGGTCTCATCTGCTCTCATTATTTCTACCTAACATTATAAAGTAAAGTCGCCGTTTTCCTGTGTTTGTTGCTTCGATTTAATCTTCTAAACTACGCAATGAATTTCTATGCGGTTTTATTAATAGAAAGAGCGTTATCTGAGGGTGGCTTTTGTTAATAATTTGTAGATATTTTAAACAAAATGGCTGAAGTGACGATGTTTCTAAGTTAAACGATGTATTTTTTGGGGGTTAAAGTTACTCGCGTCCGTAGGTTTACCCTTGAGACCCTACACGTGACCCTTGGGTGGTGGTAAATTAGTGACATTGACTGAGCGGTAGAGCCTCGCTGCGTTGCAGCACGCATTGGGCCGGCTCGTCCGGCGTAATACCACCCTCTCACGAATATTTGGCGTGAAATAATGGCACTTGGTGCTGTTGTGTTTCGTCCGACCAGTGAGGGTTCCCGAGGGCGTTCCCCCCCCCCCCCCCCCCCCTCCTCCCAATTCCTATTCCTTCCTTAAACCTATTCCTCCCTTAAAGGCCGGCAACGCGTCTGCGATTCTTCTGATTTTGCGGGTGTCCATGGGCGGCGGTGATTCTCTCCATCAGGTGACCCCCTGCTTCTTTGCCTCCCTCTTTTGTAAAAAAAAGACAAGGGCGCAAGTGGGCCGCTACTAAACTATAATAATATGTTCTCCTCATTTTCAGGGTCGGAGAACTGCTCATACGTGAACATCTTCACACCCAACCTGGCTCCGGAGAAGCCGTTGCCAGTGGTCATCTACATACACGGAGGTGCTTTCATGTATGGCACGGGGAACAGATACATCTACGACCCCTCCAACCTTATGGACTGGGATGTGGTTTACATTTCCATCAACTACAGGCTTGGAGCGCTAGGTGAGTACTCTCTACGGCTTATGCTCGCCTAGTACTTTTCTTCATACATGGGTATTTCTCACCAAATTTCGAAATTTGATTGCCGAGTTATTAACTACGTAAGTCTTATTTTTATATCAATGCACGCTGTCTATACCACTATTGCTTAAGAGGCCTATTACATCTCGACTGTGATTTTTGCGTACAATGGCCAATTTTGGCGTTATGGATCTCAGAAACAAAAATAATTTAACAAATATGACTTATTGAATAGTGTAGAATAACTATTGGAATAGTGCTTGCTTAACTTTTTAATTAAACCCAAAATTGTAGAGACAGATTTTCATAAAGTGCGCGAAGACACTTTTTTGAGCTCATCGATTGAACTACTGTTCTAAACAAGTGAAATAAAAAAAATATAATGTTATCTGTTATATAGTCGAATAGTGCGTAGTGGCCTCGGAATTTTTTGATATCATTGATTTTATATAGGAAAAAAATCTTATTCTAAACCAAAAAACTTCGAAAATCGCTTTAAGTTAACTGTGAATTTCTCCTATCTACGATAATATTATTGAGCAAAATTTATACTAGAGTAATTGTTACTTCATGAGAAATCAAGATTTTATAATGAATTTATTATCCTATTTCGATAAAAACGATAAATACAATTGCAAAATTACTACAAAATGCAATGCGCCGGCCGTCCGAATTCAACTTATGCTCACAGAATGGAGATTTGTAATATTATGCACAAATTTATTATCCTATTTTGATAAAAACGACAAATACAACTGCAAAATTACTACAAAATGCGAAATTGGGCATTTTACGCAAAAATCACATTCGAGATGTAATAGGCCTCTTAAAAAGAAAACATATTACTTACCTCTAAAAAAAAAAAGATATGGCTACTTTGTTACCGTGAAAGTCATTTCCTCACCTTGTCCCTTAGTTCAAAAACATTACTAAAATGCCTATTCATCTCAAATATATCAATATGCTTAATAATCAAATTATGCTAATATATTAAAAATATGTTTGTTATTGTCTATAAAAACTTCCATCTTACCACGACGAATTTAAAAAAACGATAATTCTATTTTAAATATTTCCCACCAAATAAAATAATTCCCTCACCCTATTACGAATATTCGATTTGTGAACGTATCGAACGATATTTAGGAACGCAACCTTAAGTTAAAGGTACCTGGCTACCTGGCAACACTCTCAAATGATTCAACATGGTGATTTCTCCTCAACCGTAGGTGAGTTTGTGCAAAAACTTAATATGTAAAAAATTGTTAAGAGTTACATATAAGGCGATCATTACCTCACGGTACATGTACTTACTAGTATGTATTAAGCATTTTAGTATAAATGTTAATATTTTGTTGTTTTTATGCGTTTTTGGGAGTAAAATGCATATTCGAAATATAACAAGCAAATTGAGGTTATGTAACAGTGTTTCTGTAGCTTTAGTTAAAATTTGTCATTCCCTAACGGTCATTCCCTCGCTGTATTTCGGAGTGGGGGAATTACGGCTGTATCAGGGAATGATTTATACAGTATTCTACGGTTCTTTTAGATTTTTTATTTATTTATTGCAACTTGTATTTCATGGTTTATACTTTAAAACAGGTGTATGGATGTGGAAGAAAAACGGCACGACCAAAGAAGTTGAGTGATGCAGAATTATTTCTATTTTTTTTCTAGATTAAGTATATACAAAAATATGGAAGACCAATACTCCTAAATAGATCTCTTAGAGCGACTTTTTTGATCTCTGCAAAAAATATCTAAGTATATAAAAAAAAGGAAATTTCAATAATATCTTAAATTTTGAAATTTGATGAGTAATATATAATCACGACTATTATCCCCGAAGGGTTAGTCAGAGACTAGATGCGATGAGGACCGCAGAAGCAGTGCACATGAGCTCAGCGTGACAGGTGGTGAGGCCATCGCCGCTCTAAGCTGTTGGATGTATGTGCAGTCTTTAGTCCGTTAGTCGCCTTTTACGACACCCAAGGGAAGAGAGGGGTTGGTAGTATTCTTTCACCGCTACACGGTGCGACGCGGACAAAGCTGGTTGTTAAGAAATTGTTGGCTTATCGTGCCTTCTGAAGAACGGGGAAGTTCGAGACATGTTTAATTTGGTAACCCATCCAGTAACCCGGCATCGCAAAAGTTGTTTAACATACAAAATCACAACCCGAACGAGCAAGCCGGACTAGGCATTATTCTGTACCTAACACTGGATGTGTTATGAGGGTTTACGCATTTCGAATTCCCGTACAATTTTCCAAGTCGAAATTTTTAAAGACCAATAAGCCATATTTAATGAAACTTTGTATGCTAAAGCTAAATACAGGGATCTAAATAGTTTGTGGAAAACATTAAAAAAAAAGATATATTTGGCTGAGTTATTGCGATTTAAAGTCCACTATAGAAAGTTTAAAATCGCAATAACTCAGTTAAAAAAACGTTTCTTAGAAATGTTTTCAACAAAATATTTAGATCTCTATATTTTACTTCAGCATGCCGAGTTTTATCAAAATTGGCTTACTGGTTTTTAAAAATTTCAACTTGGAAATTTATATGGGAAACTGAATTGCGTAAACCCTCTTAAATAAGTATTAGCATTTCCAGCGTTGTACCTACCAATTGTCGTTTATTCATGTTGACGGCGAATAATAAAATTGCTTGATATTGCGGATACGTTTTGTTAAATATCCGTGTAACGTAGGTACCTACGGCCCGGACATTTGTATAGGCTCCCTCTGGTCGGTCCGCTTGTCGCCAATCCGATTATAACCGGGAATTCGGAAAACATTTTTCATTCGTTCTCTCTTTTATATCTTTTTACTTTTTCGAGTTGATTTATGCGAACTACGGAAAAAACGCCGCAAGTGCTAACTGCCAGGTCTAACACCCATATTCACAAACATTACTTGTCTAAGCAAAGTAGAAATGCTATGCGAAGTAAGACATTTCTTAGTGCGTTTCGTATGACAAGCCTGGCTACTTATGAATAGGTTTTTGAAACCCTATGCGTCCAAGCGCACTGTGAGACCTCATAGTAATGTTTGTGAATACGGGTGTGAATGTCGCAAGATGGCAGGCTGAATAAAAGTACAGATGCTTAATAAAACACCTGCATATTAACAGACAAGCCTTTAATTCTGGAAAGTATATTTTAGGCAGAAGAAAGTCATAAAGGCGTCGTAAAACAAACCTACTAATTGTATGGTGTATTCTATAGGTTCTTATTACATCTTTACGACGACAACAATGAAGCATATTTACATATCAATTTCAGGTAAAAAGATCCCAAATAGAATCAACTAGAACTGTAAGAATTTTCTATTTTGTACGAGCCAGTATGACTACGTGTACGTAGTACAAACTTCATCTAACATAATCTCAACGAATACCTTGAAAGTAGAAAGTAGAAAGGTAAAGAAATTACCAAAGTTAAAACAGTTTGTTTATTATAAACTCACGCGTCACAGTTAGTTAAGTTATAGGTAGGTAACTCTTTGCTCGACCGACTCGACCGCTCGACTTTTCAGTGCAAGCGTTATTGCTTACTACCATTTTGAGGGGTCTGATACTCTAGTTCGAATGACGTTACCTCGATAGTCATTACCTCGATGTCTCTACCTCGACAGTACACTTCACCGATGGCTCGTTAACTCGAAAGGTCAATACCTCGAAGGATCTCTTCCTCGACAGGTCTTTTCTTCGATGGTACATTTGATCGATGGGTTGTTACCTCGAAAAAAATATCAAAAGTACAGTAAATGTAAAGTATTTATATGTGTAACTGAAAGGTGTAAAAACACTAGTGAATTGAAATGAATATCGATATAATCATAGAGGCAACATTTATTATCACTCTGCATATAAATTTACAATTTCTATGGTTCATAAGACACTTTTGTCTTATTCTTTTATCAAAATGTTACTAAAAATACACAATAAAAATAAGGGAGACTTCTAAAAGTCATGGGAATTGTAACTGTACTTTTTATGATTTTTTCGAGGTAACACCCATCGATCAAAATAATGTACCATCGAAAAAAAGACCCGTCGAGGAAGAGATCCTTCGAGAAATTGACCTTTCGAGGTAACGAGCCATCGTTGAAGGGTACCGTCGAGGTAGAGACATCGAGGTAATGACCATCGAGTTAATGTCATTCGAACTAGAGTATCAGATCCCATTTTGAGGTACAGTACAATAAACTAGAGAAGACACCGCGAAGCAAGTTTGTGCGCACTAAGGTGCAGCCCATGGGCTGCAAACGCCTTAGTGATTGCGCGTGATTCAAGCGATTGTGGACCTTGCGGTGTCGCAATGGTTTCAAGTGTCTGCCAATTGCACGGATAATTTTCAGTAGTTTAACCGGGCCGTATTCTTGAGTTAATACCTACGGCTATTCGGAGCTAGGGTTGGCACCTATAAAAATAAAGCAGGCGTTTGTAGGTTTGTATTATAAGTACATATGTGTGGAGTTTTAGGTTCAGGAATATAACACAATGTTAATTGAAAATGGCATTGTTAGTTTTATTACTGTTGTGTTTAGGTATCCGTAAACAAAGCAGTTTGTATAAATTGTCGTGACGCCGCCGCCATTATAACCACGATAATAAAAAAATCAGCGATATAAACGTTACACTAGATAGGCCCTTCCGAACACGCACTATGTTCCACTCATCTGCGGGGTAGACTCGGCACCTTGCTTTAGTGTGACTTTGACATTCACACGGCTTGCGCGCGTGCGGAGCGACGAAAACAAGTCTTTATTTCATGATAAAGTGTACTCCTAGACGTTTACAACAACTCAGCTGTCAGTGAAATTAATTGTTATTCAAGTCATTATTAGGTAGTTATATCGTATTTAATAGATTATAAAAGATATTTTTTCATTTCTGTGCCACGGCTTCTACAATCATAGACTAAAAACCTACAGATGTCCCCATACAAAACCGATTGTAGGTAAAATATGTGACTGAGGAGCACTGACTTATTGTGTTGTTTTAAAAAAATATTTTAAGTTGTTTTAATTGTTTTTCAACCAGATTGATATTTTGAGTTTTTTTGTGTCAATATGTTATTTACGCCATGACTAGAAGATCGGGAGCGCTAACTGCACGGTGATTTCATAGTTGCAGTATGGGCGATCTGTCATATTCCAGTGCTGTTAGTACTAAAAGTCAATTTCGGACCGCCGAGATGACAAAGTATTGTAGGCACAAAAGTTGTGTAACCTCTGTAGTTGACAATCTATTTGGGACGCCATCTTGACACGCCCTACGAATTGGAACAAATGGTTTGTATGGACGTTCTTGTCTATCTCTTTAGGTTAATGAAAAAAATAAACAAAAGGCGGGCAGACGGACAGCGCGCGAGCAGAGCGGCGCGACGCGACACAACGACAGCTAGTGTGTGCGTGCATCGATTCGGGCGCTTAGTACGATATCGAACTACCGTTTATTATGAGGCCTATTACATCTCTAATGTGATTTTTGCGTAAAATGCCCATTTTCGCATTTTGTAGTAATTTTGCAGTTGTATTTATCGTTTTTATCGAAATAAGCTGATAAATTTTTGCATAATATTACAAATCTCCATTCTGTGAGCATAAGTTGAATTCGGACGGCCGGCGCGGCGCATCGCATTTTGTAGTAATTTTACGAATTTTACAGTTGTATTTATCGTTTTTATGGAAATAGGATAATAAATTCACTATAAAATCTTTATTCCTCATGAAGTAACAATTACTCTGGTATAAATTTTGCTCAATAATTTTATCGTAGATAGGAGAAATTCACAGTTAACTTATAGCGATTTTCGAAGTTTTTTGGTTTAGAATAAGATTTTTTTCATATATAAAATCAATGATATCTAAAAATTCCGAGGCCGCTACTCACTATTCGACTATATAGGATATAACAATATTTTTTTTTTCACTTGTTTAGAACAGCACTTAGTTCAATCAATAAGCTCAAAAAAGTGCCTCAGTGAACTTTATGAAAATCTTTCTCTGCAATTTTGGGTTTAATTAAAAAGTTAAGCAAGATTTACATAAAACGAGGCCGCTACGCACTATTCCAATAGCTATTCTACACTATTCAATTAGTCATAATTGTTAATGTATTTTTGTTTCTGAGATCCATAACGCCAAAATTGGCCATTTTACGCAAAAATCACAGTCGAGATGTAATAGGCCTCTTAAGGCGAGTCACCGGCAAATGCGGGCAAAACTGTTTTACTAGATCAAATGGTTTATGTATTCAAAAATGTGCTAACTTGTTACGAGATTAGATGTAGGTATTTTACTAGATTATAAAAAATCCTGGAAACAGGCCAAATAAAAGTATAAAACGGATGATTTCTTACATTTTTTTTAAATTTTAGATATAATTTTTACATGTAAATATTTATTTTGAAGTACTACAGGGAACCTGCTAATTCATTAAATCCTATAAAGTCTATGTCGGAAAAAAAACCTATAAAAACCTACAAAACGCGCCTATTTGCGCGACCGCTTCGCTTTTACCCGTCCCTTACCGTCGTACGTCGAGAGAGCGAGAGAGAAGCGCTCGAAAGGACTCGCCTTAAGTGTATTCTGCCCAAGGTAAGAGACAGGGCGGTTTTATTCTAGTATTGAGCCGCTACAGGCACAGAACCACATAATTTGGATACAATCGCGGCGGCAACATCGTTTGCACTCGAAGGCTTAGATCGCGCGTAATAACCATAAAGTTTCTAATTTGCAAGATGTAAGATAATATCGATGGCTTAGAGCACACATGTACTAATTACAAAAACTAGATTTTTCAGGAGAGCATTTTAAAGTTTAAGCATGAATAATACCAGAACTGTGTATAATATGGAATTCAAATTACGTTTATTCATAAGACATTTTCTTTGGTTCTACAAATAAGTAGATTTCATAACCGAATTATATCAAATTGATAACAAAATCACCTGAATTTCTAGATAACCCCCTCACTTAGTACATTTGAACCCTTAAATTTAGTAATTTGAATGCACGAATGTACTAAGTGGGGCGGGGTCAATATTCTAGTAGATTAACAGGTACTTATCAAAATTAAAATATTAAAATATTTATTAAATACCACAGAATACCGACTCAAGATATTTTGTGCAGGTTAGAACATAAAATAATAATAATAATATTATTAAATAGGAAATCAATAAACATTGCATAGTAGGTAAGTAATAATTTATTAAAGTTCTACAACATTTCATTAATTATTAAGAATAGTATAGGTACCTACCTAAATCAGTCTTTCTTATACACTAACAAAATTAGGGAAAGTACTTATTTATTCATTTTAAATCACTAATTAGTCTTAGAATAAGGTAGATTATTAATAATACTCTCATCCTGATTCTTAACTTCATAATCAGATGTTTCAGTGTCAGTGATATTGATATTAGGAATATTTGCAGAACTAGATGGAAAGTCTCTATATTATTGCCCATAGTCTCATGGGATCACATCATCCTTTAAAGAGTAAGAAGATCTTTTTTCTTACATTGTGAAATGGGGAGCACCAAATTTGTATGCTCTTTTCAGGTTTTTTTTATGTTACTGAAGTCTTTCTTTTTTCCTCCATTTTTTGTCTTGCAAATATTGATTTCTTTCAAATCTGAATCGTTTAAGTTGTATTTATAAAATATCGAAGTAAGCGATTCTTTGTTTACCCGAAGCCACTTAATTTTAAACCATTTCAGTCTCATTTTTTATGTTTTTGTTGTGTAAGTATTTAATTTTTTTTTAAATGCCTTTATGTCATAGAAATCGTCATGTTTCATAATATTAACATCATAATGTTTTGGTTTGATCGTGGCAAAACCCATTATCAAATATGAAATAGTTAGATTGTACTATGAGAGTTTTCGTAAATAATATATTTTTCAATCCCCGGTAAGGGGTATAGAAAGAACAGCTTGTAGGTCGAATTTATTTGCTCTAAAAGCACCATCTGTGTTTAAACATATTTTTTTGTCTTCTTTTATCATTTTTTTGTGTGCATCATATTCTTCTTGTAAACTAGCTTTTTCATTTGGCTTATAAAATGCTAGTTTTGGCTCATAGAAGTGAAAAATCCTGTGGTATATACATAATACGGGAGTTATTTGTTTTTCTGGGCAAAAAATTTATCTGTAAATTGTACATGCGAGATACGATCAGATTCAGATCACTATCTAAATATAATTTTTTGGAGTCTTTGCGACAATAGTAAGACTCAATTCGAGGGTACTGGTCAATATTGCTCTTTCACAAATTTCGTAGCCTAGGGAAGTTATATTTGCGGGAATTTTACCTTTTCGATTGTCAGTGCCAACATAAGAGCTTGCATGTCCTCTATATTTGGAACAAATATTAACAATACTTGTGCTAATATTGAACGTGTTACAAAAAAAATTTTGGCAAACACGGTGTTTTCTTATAGATTGGTGAAAAAAGCCAGTATGAACGTGACATTGACCAATTTTTCTTAGCCTTCGTGCATACACGTAAAAATTACGCGCCAAAACGATTATCGAAAGCACACTTAACTTAAAATGTCGTTAGTTGAGCATTTCAAGAAACAAAACATAAATGAGTGAAGTGTACTAATAGTTATGTGATTTTCGATGATTTTGTAAACATCTATACAGTTATTTTTTGTATCATAGCGACTTAGCACATTTGTGCACTTAAAAACAGTTGCAAGTATTAGATTTGTTTTTGTATTAACTGCACTTACAACATTTGGATTGTCTGTAATATGTAAACTTACATATCGTAAATGTACTTAATATTTTTGTGCGTTAACTAGTACCGCGGAAGGGAATCTTAAAATCACTTAAGGAGTTTTCGTAGCAGATTAGTAAAAATAAAGGATTTTAATACTTTTGGACAAAACCGAAGCTTAATTGATACAACCGTGACACTGGGTTTTTGATAGAAAGAGATGGAATATCGACACGTGGGTAAGTGCAAACGGTAGAGAAGGTCAATTAATACAGTTGGCAGTCAAAAAGTAAAAATCGCGATTTTTGTAGTTAGTACATTTGTGCACTAAGCCATCGATATTAAAAGCAAAAAAACTTTTTTTGGGTTTTAATAAATTTATTTATTTACCAACTTTTGTTCACACTAATACATTAAATGACTTAACTAAACTTGTAACATTATATAAGTGTAACAAACACTTACAGGTAAATACAACATGTTAGGAATCTTTCAAGTTAGGATAATATAAACAGTAATAATCTAAAAATTAGTAACAAAATATTCAAATATAAAAAATTGAAGTAAATAGGCGCGTAATATCATATCACAAACAATATGGTTATTTTAAATTAATACATTATAATATAACGAATTCTGATATGTGAGTCAGCATAAATATCCAGTTGGTCACTTCACTATTTGACGACCTCCTTGGTCGAGTGGTTTGTACACCGGTTTTCATGGTGTCGCCATCTCTGAGGTCCCGGGTTCGATCCCCGGTCGGGTCAATTTAGAGAAAAACTGTTTTTCTAAATAGATTTCGGGTCTGGGTGTTTTTCCTATGTTTATGTATATTTATCCGTTATCTTACCATATAAACGAGTTTCACAAGAATACTCACCTTGGTCTAGATAATTGGTGCGAGCGTAAACAAAAATTTATTTAATTTATTAATTTATTATACTATGCTCATTGACCATCTTGCACTTGAAATGGAGGAATTTGAGAAAAATACAGTTTTACGAAAGGGTGGAGATAGAGGGGTTAGGTACTTTATTTCGGGACGGGAGCACATGAGTAAAGAAACGGAACAAAGACAAAGCTTCGTACAACCGCGCCGTCGCGAGTAAACTACTACAAGCATACGGCGCATGCGTGCGCCGCCACTGGATAAAACCGGTTTACCACAGTATTTACGCTCGCTCGACCAGTGGACAAACGAAGAGACTCGCGACGGCGCAGTTGTATGAAGCTTTGACTCTGTTCCGTTTCTTTACTCATGTGACGGGAGTATCTAACTGGGACACGCAATATATAGTGTATTTAGTAGTTTGGGGGCAGTCGATTTTGTTTGTAAACATTTTAATTACAAAAGTTAAATCAATGGTTTATCTACGTTTCTCTACGGCAGCGTTTCCCTAATGGTGGTCCGCGGAACCCTGGGTATCCGTAGAAGGGTCAAGAGGGTTCCGCATTGCGTCCAAATAACAACCACCCCGTCGCCGCCACAAGGTCGTTTTTCGTGTCGCGGTCATCGACTGGGTACAAAATCTATTTGCAAATCATACCAAACCAAATACTTTCATTTATTTGTTTTTTCTTTTCAAATCATATATTAAAAATCCTTTTTTGTTATCAAAATAGGGTTCCGCCAAGAAAAATATGATAAAATAGGGTTCCGTGTTAAAAAAATTGAAAACCTCTGCTATAAGGAACTCATTTTAAAGTGTGTCAATCGTTTCTTATATGATGGCAAATTTGAGAATTTTTTTATACCTCACTGGTGTGTCAGAATCGTTCTCAGACATACCTGGGGCGGGTATACGGGCAGAAATAAAAGTTTTAGAATGGTTTAAACACTCAACGGAACGCAGTACAGCCCTGAGACTTGTGAACGCTACGGGAGTTTAGTGAAGACTGACTCGCTTCAAACCGACGTCCATACTCCCAGACTCTGTACAGCCCCACCAAATGGCGCTTGCGTTCCGGTGCAACTTCAGACTAGTCATGACTATGGCCTCATGACGCTAAAATAATAATAATAATAACAATCATAATTTTTATTTGGAACAATATACATTGGTACACTTATCTAGTACGTTAATAACTGCTATCGTATTAAAACTGTGTCGCAGCACTAACGCCCGTCTCCGGTATTAGTAACAGAAACAGCGTTCCAACAATAATTACAATCAGAAATAAACACTAACCTAAAAAGTACCTACACAATGCCTCAAAGTGTGTTAAGTGATGTAAATGTGTGCAGTAAATGAAGCTATACCTACATTTTAACACTACATTCCAAATAACGGGAGAAATAATTCTGACTACGGAAGACATGCGATTCCCGCAGTAACCAGCATTGCACTGGGGGGGGGCGACCGGCCAACCGGCGACGCAGGCGCTTGTCGAGGTCAATGTGTGTGTGGCCTATTGTGGTTTTGGCACTGTAGACACAAAGAAGCCACTCCAGTGCAGAAGCTATAATATTTAATCTAATACTACTTAGATTTAAAGGAAAGGAAAACTTTTATTATTTGTTTTATTTTATGTCCATTGAACTTTTATTACTTATTTATTTATTGTCTTTATATTTTAATTATGGTTTTACATATTTTTAGTTTTATAAAGGTTCACATAAATTAACTAGAGGGTTTTTTTTTGCACTTTATGATAGACTTAATTTTAATTATATATTTAAACGTATTATAGAAAGATATATATTTTTTATACTTATCATATTAAGAATGCGATTAATTACTTAGAAGACCTTCTGTTTCCGCATATGAAAGTTTTTGTAACCAGAGTGTGATGCGTTTCTTACATTCATTTAGGGTAAGTGGGTATATATACAAAATTTTGTTAATCTTATTATAGAGGCGAGGGGAGAGGTAGTAAAAGTTACGCCTTGCAAGGTGTAAATCTACTGTATACATTTTGACACACCAAGTCCGATCTTCGTTTTTGTAAAATGAGATCAGGGTTATAAGGCACTTGAGAGTGTTTGCGAAGTAACACTTGCATAATAAACAATTGTCGCACCGTCATAACCCCAGTGTCGGCGTATAATTCAGAGGTGGAAGAATGAATGGGTCTAAAGGTCATGACTTTTTAAGACAGCTCTTTGGGCTCTTTCAAGATGTAACAAGTGGGTTAACAAAAGGGCTACCACACTGTTGTAAACCGACGTTTACAACAGCCGTTTACAACAGTGTGGTAGGTTGTTTTCAACGACATTTCGGTCAACCTTACCACGACCTTTGTTTGCGGGCGCGCGTTGAACCGCTGTGTTGCCACTGCCTTTAATACACCATTACACACAAACCGCTATCTTCAACCCACAACCTACATACAACGTGGTTACTGGAAAAAGCAAAGTTCGTATATATTAATGTACGTACAGCGCGGTATTTTTTACATCTTTATAAGCTCATATTTAGCTAATAATTATATAAATTTAATCGCGTTTTTCTCCAGTAAATATTTTTTTTTTTTTAAATTGCCTCACTTCTTAGGTATATCAAGGAAGGGATGCCAATAGCGCTATTTAAATTCGCAAATAAAACAAAATATGTCAAATATGCTATATTTTACGATAATGCTTAACATCCTGCTGTGTAATTTTACTCTTAAAAATACTAATAAAGCAGGATCCTGCTAAAAATGGTAACACTGTGGACTATGGCAAACCAAGTGGAAGCTCGTTCACAACAAGTTGTAAACGAGCCTCTCGCCAAGGTGACCTGGTGGGAAAGGCTTGTTTACAACAGTTCGGTAGCCCCTTCAAGCATCCACACTCAAGGCCAGGATGCGACATATTGTTTTCACGACATTTGAAACAATTTTTACGGATTAAAACTTTTTTTATATAATATTAAAAGGTAAATCTCTGAGGTTTTGAGCTATTTAATTGACACGTTCTATAAAATTAATAAATCTGTAAATAAAAGATGTCATCCAACTGTGGGCACATGAGTACGGGCAAGAATGCTGGCAGCGTTACCTCTTTACTTTACATAGCTAAATCTTAAAACAAGCTGTATCTGTAGGAGCGTATCCTACAGATACAAAGTAATTAGGTAGTAACTCTTTAGAAAATTGTAAAACCAGGGGTGGGGCGTTGCTTACCCTAATAAAATTCTGTTGTACACAAACATCTGTTATCAGTTCACAGCATTAAAATTGTTTATGAAACCTACAACAATGAAGACGGGTGTTGTTGACGGAAATGTTTAATTCATCCAACCTTGTATCCGTTTGAATGCTAACCTAAAATTACGCAGATTAACTACACTCTAACGGCCGAAATTAATATTCAATTTAAGTAAAGCTGTTGTTTTGTCTGCTAGAGTTAGAAATTTGACTTAGGGTCCTTACAAATTAGGTCAAATTTCCAACTGTTATTGGCAAATCAATAGCTTTATAATCCACTAATAATTTCGGTCGTAAATGTAATTTAATTAAGTGTGGAAAGTTGAACCACTAAGGGTGGAAAGTTGAACCACTAAGGGCAAATTCGACCCAACTGGTCTTATACCTAGATTAAACGCCGAAATTGTATAGACTAATCTCGGAGTAAGTCTTATTTCAGTTTGGTCGAATCCACCCTTAAGAACATTAAACTACCCTCATGTGCTGGTTCAATTATTATATTAAATTATCAATAAAAAAATCAAACAAGTTATCAATAGTCTTAGGTATATCTACACTAGCAGTGCCCCGCAGTTTCACCCGCGTTATTTTGAGGTAAAAACTCAAAGCCTTGCACATCATAAATGCGCGCTGCGGCGCATGCTGTTACGGACTTTGTTTTAGAATGTTTAATTAAAGAGGAACAATTTGGTCATACATGATCGTTTACGCAGCGCTCGCAACGGAAGCTCACAAAAGGAAAAAAAAAAAAAAAACCTTTCCCGTTTTTGCAACATTTTTTCATTGCTGCCAAATGATCACACTTCAGTTCTTGAGATTAGCGCGTTTAACCAAACAAACTCTACAACTTTCTAATTTCATTCACGCGAATCTATTTTAAAGAAGGTTTTTACCTCTTCCAAACAAATGTTTGTTACGGAAATAGGTTTCTTCATATATTAATGTTTCTATGGCATAGTAAAAACTGTAACTCACAAAACATTTTACAAGAGGAAAATTAGCGCGCCTTCGCGTACCTCGCTTCATAATAGAATGCCGAGCAAGGGAAAGTGTGAAAAACTGCCTACGACAACTAAACGATCTCGCACACGACCGATTAACCGCCCTACATTAATAATTTACAAAATATTTGTTATTTTTCATAAAAATTTTGCTGACAAAACTATAAGTAGTCTTTGGTAATGTGTACTCTTAGATGACTCGCCCGATGTGTGTTGAGTCATTAAAAACATAGATAATATTTATGACTTTTATTCCCGAAGGGTTAGTCAGAGACTAGGCAATGAGGACCGCATAAGCACATGTGCTCAGCATGACAGGTGGTGAGCCCATCGCCGCTCTATGCTGTTGGATGTATGTATAATCTTTAGTCCGTTAGTCGCATTTGACGACATGCAAGGGAAGAGATGGGTCAGTAGTAATAATCATAATCATAAATATTTATTTATAGAATATGGTACCATTTTACAGTAATACAGTACATAGTACTAGCGGCCGCTCGCGGTTTCACCCGCGTGGTTCCCGTTCCCGTGGGAATACCGGGATAAAAGTATCGTATGTGTTAATCCAGGTTATAAACTATCTGTATGCCGTATTTCAACCAAATCCATTCAATAGTTTTTACGTGAAAGAGTAACAAACATCCATCCATACTTACAAACTTTCGCGTTTATAATATTAGTGGGATTCTATTAATGAGCTGCTACCAGCACAGCACAGAGTTTAGTCAGTAAAAATTGAGAATAGAAATGAGACACCGGCAATCGGTCTACAAGAAGTCGGTCGTGTGCAAGAACGCTCAAACTTCGAGGGATTCCGGTCATCGCCGCCGCGCCATCCCGCTGGCAGCCAGCAAAGTTGCCCATTGAAATATAACTTAGTTTAAACTGTTCCTGTTAACGTAACAACATTTTGTAATGAAATAAAAACACTTTATTACTACCAAATACAATAATTACTTTGAACAACAAAACACTAGGGTTAAAGGATACTTGATGTCTGTTAAGAGGGTTTACGCATTTTAGTTTCCCATACAAATTTCCAAGTCGAAATTATTAAAAACCACTAAGTCAATTATAATAAAACTTTGCATGCTAAAGTAAAATACAGGGATCTAAATAGTGTGTTGAAAACATTTTTAAAAAACGTTTATTTAGCTGAGTTATTGCGATTTATTGTCCACCATAGAAAGTTTAAAATCGTAATAACACAGTTAATTAAACGTTTTTTAAAAAAGGTTTTCAACAAACTATTGAGATCCCTGTATTTTACTTTAGCATGCAAAGTTTTATTATAAAAGGACTTAGTGGTTTTTAAAAATTTCAACTTGGAAGTTTGTATGGTGAAACCGAAATGCGCAAACCCTATTAAGAGACATATTAAATAGAATATTGTATTAGAAGAATATTGTAGTACAAAATGTAGTCGCCACGTCTGAGTGGCGATTACGCGACGTAGGGAACTGGTAGGTAGGTAGGTAGCAAGGAAGGAATGACTTACCGGGATGATGAGTCAGGAACCGGTGGGCGAGCTGACCACGGGCGGCGAGGCTTGAGGGCGGCGATGTTGGTTGATTTCCTGGCGCACAGTCACTACACGAAACTATTCACTAGGGGCGGTTCGTTAGGCGTAACCTTACACATATGCTATGTACTATGTACTGCTTATTTCGAAGGCTGAGTTCAAGGGCGCGCGACGCGTGATCTCGTCTTGAGCTGTCAAGGGCTACTGACTCTTGCGCGACGCCGGCCGTCAACATGGCGGCGCGACGGCTTAGTGCATTCTGATATGCACTCTATTCCGTTGCGCGATGGCGCAAACATCTTCCCGGGGCCCAGGGGTGGTCTCATCCAGAGGGAGCCTGGCAATCTTGAACACAGGCCTCCGGAGGTGTCCATTGGCGGTGTCCAGGTCCACCACCCGCACGACGCCATCCTTCCCAGGCAGGGTGCGAGTAATGCGCCCCAGTCTCCATTGAAGGGCAGGCAGGTTGTCCTCCTTGATGAGGACGAGCTCGCCGACTCGGGGAGGGGAGGATGGGGACAACCATTTGGAGCGGGTTTGAAGGGTATGCAGGTAGGACTGGGTCCACAGCGTCCAGAAGCGCTGGGATAGGGCCTGTACCATCTGGAATCGCCTACGTGTGGAGATCGGCCTATCTTCCACGGATAGTTCGGGAAGGGCCGTTAGTGGGCGGCCTATAAGGAAATGTCCGGCTGTAAGCGGCTCAAAGTCTGAAGGATCAGACGAAAGTGGGCAGAGAGGTCTTGAGTTGAGGACCGCTTCAATTCGAGCTAAAAGTGTGGAGAATTCCTCGAATGTGAGGTGTTGTTCGCCAATTACGCGATATAAAAGTTGCTTTGTTGATTTTACGTTGATCTCATGTAACGCACCGAACCATGGTCCCTTAGGGACGTTCAACAACCAAGTAATGTGCTGACCAGCGAGCTTGTGCGCAATCGTGTCATTATTCAAGGCAAGAAAGTTTTGTACTTCGATGAGCTGATTTCTAGCGCCTACATAATTTGTACCGCAGTCCGAGCGGATGAGAACCGGGGCACCGCGGCGTGCTATAAAACGCTGTAATGCCGCGAGGAACGCTTCCGTGCTGAGGTCCGAGACCGGTTCCAAATGAACCGCCTTAGTCGAGAGGCACACGAATATACAAAAGTACGCTTTTAAGAGTTTAACATTACGTAGGGTACTAGATTTAACGAGGAATGGTCCGGCAAAATCGGTCGTGACTTGACTAAATACTGGCTGAGGCGTAACTCTATCGGCTGGCAGGTCGGCCATGAAGGGCGCTTGCGGCTGGGCCCGGCATCGAAAGCATCTAATGCATTTAAAAACTCGGTGTCTAATAATACGGCGCGCGGACAATATCCAAAATTGTTGGCGTAGGATAGCGTGTAAAGTGTCAGCGCCAGGATGGCAGTGTATTTTGTGGTAGTGGTCAATGATAAGGTCTACAAGTGGGCTAGAGCTGGGAAGTATGAGCGGGTGCTGCGCGTCATATCGGATAGACGCATGGGACAGTCGTCCACCAACTCTAAGGAGCTCATCTTTAATGAGAGGTGACAGCCGCTGGAGTCTGACGGAGCAGATTTTGCCAGTTTGAAGGCGGTGGATGTCCTCCGCAAACTCATTGTGCTGGACACTGCGCACCCAGTAAAGTAGGGCCTCTCTTCGTTCACTGACGTACAAGGGGCCTGAGCGTCGCGAATCTGGGTGGTGTCTGCAGTTGTGGAGAAAGCGCTTTAGACAAGCTGTCACTCCGACGAGCTTGTCTAGTGAACTGAACCGAGTGAGCAGGTCAAAGTCAAGACCGGGCACTGTGACCAGTGACGGGACGTGTTTGGGCTTAAGGCCGGGCAGGGCGTGATGGCCCAGAGCTAAGGGCATCGCAGGCCAAGACTCACAAGGCTGTCCAAGCCACGTGGGAGACCACCATAGGTCGTGGGCTGACAGGGATTGCGCAGACATTCCTCTGCTTGCGCAATCTGCCGGGTTGAGCTCAGAAGGTACGTGTCGCCAGGTACATTCTGGTGAGCCTGAGCTGATTTTGACTACCCTGTTGGCTTCAAAGGGTTGAAGACGGTGAGGCGGTGTATTGAGCCAGGCCAGGACTATCGTACTGTCTGACCAACATATGTGTTGTTGTATACTGATATGGGCCGATAACTGAACCGACACACGGATCATGAGCTGGGAGAGTAGAGTGGCGGCCGACAACTCTAACTTGGGGATTGTGAGGCGGTTCTTGATTGGTGCGACTCGCGACTTGGCGACAATCAAGTGTACCAAAGTATCTCCGGAGGCATCGAGCTCATGGAGGTAAACAACGGCGGCAAACCCGGCTTCAGAGGCATCTGCAAACCCGTGAAGCGAGTATGCAGCTGAGCCTTTGTTTGCACAAATGTGCCGAGGGAAACGAATGCTAGCCAACAGCGGTAGATCCTCTGAGATGTGGTGCCACTCCGTTTGTACTTCAGAGGGAGTGGGCTCATCCCATTCCAGCTTCAGTAGCCACAATTGCTGAAGCAGCAGCTTTGCGCGGAAGATAACGGGGGAAACCCAGCCGTTTGGGTCATAAAGTGAGGCTACGGTGCTTAAAATAGACCGCTTTGTGACATGTGTGATGGGGGGCAGAGAGATGCGGTAAGTGAACTCGTCTGACTGAGGGCTCCACTGTATACCCAAGACCTTAATGGACGTGGATTCTGGGTTCATGTCGAAGTCCTTGGGCATGTCACATTGGTTGTCGGGAAATCTCTCGAGCAGCTTAGGCGAGTTAGATGTCCACTTACTGAGCTGAAAGCCGCCTAGGTCTAGCAGACTTATCAACTCGTCCTGAAGTGCTTGGGCGGATTCAACCGTGTCATGACCACACAAGATGTCATCAACGAAGATAGACTTGCGAAGAACCTGAGCGGCTCCAGGGTAGCGATGGCCTTCATCATCAGCCAGCTGGAGCAGGGTGCGGATTGCATGATATGGGCTTGATCTTAAGCCGTACGTGACTGTATTGAGGGCGTAGGTGAGCAGAGGGTGATCTGGTGAGGACCGCCATAGTATCAGCTGATACCGTCTCTGGTCTGAGGCAACCAGCACATTTCTGAACATCCTCTGGATGTCAGTGCTGAAAACGACTGGATGCGTTCTGAAGGACATGATGATGTCCACAATGTCCTGTTGAAGGGCGGGGCCTGTGTGTAGGCATTCATTTATGCTGACACCATTGGAGCTTTTGCAGCTACCATCAAAAACAATGCGCAGCTTGTCCGACCCTGACTTAAATACGCCATGGTGAGGGATGTAGAAGTGCGGTTTATGGGCGAATGTATTTGGGTGACAGGGAGCCATGTGCCCTAAGTCGATGTATTCGGCCATAAAGTCGACGTATTTAGAACGCAGAGACGGGTTCGCCATTAGTTTCTTCTCAATATTGAGGAATCTGCGTAACGCGATAGGGTGAGTTTTGCCTAGTTGAGGGGCGTCCTTTAGAAAGGGCAGAGCAACCGTATATCTGCCTGAGGGATCGCGTGTAGTGGTAGAGCGGAAGATTTCCTCGCATTGTTCCTCCAGGGGATCATTATGAGTGTGAGATTGAGGGAGGGGCTCCTCAGACTCCCAGAACCTTTCCAGACTCTGACGTATGTCCTGGGCTGATTCAGCTGAGTCTGGTTGTGGGCTGACGACGTGAGCTGAGTTAACCTGCTGCGCCGGCTGCGCATACAAGTCCTCAATGGGTCCTATCAACGCGAAGTCGAAAATCGTGCCGAAGGCTATGGGCTTGCCCGGGCCCAACGAGACCTTAGTCCCGTCCAACACCTGGCCAAGAACGTCCGACCCCAATAAGAGGTCGATCGGGGCTGGTGTGTGGTAAAGCTGGTCAGCCAATGGCAGGGGTGGCTGGCCTAGTACGTGGGAAATGTTTGGTACCTTCTCTAAAGGAAGGTAGCCAGTGACGTTTTTTAAAATGTGAGCTGTGGCAGTAATTGTAGGAGTATCATTGTGAGTGGGTCGGCATACTATTGTTATTGCCGCCTTTGACTCATGTTTGTGCTGGTTCCCAACTCCTGTAATTTTTAAAGAAGTGGGTTTTAATGGCAGGTTCAAAAGTCGTGCCATGCGTGACGTTATTAACGTCAGCATACTGCCACAGTCCAATAAAGCCCTGGCTGTGTGAAGATGGCCATGTACGTCCGCGACTCTTAGTGAGACGGTTGGCAACAAAATGGGTGTGCCAGTGGGCACAGAAGGTGAGTGAGCTGATTGAAAATCAGCTGAAATTGTATGAGCTGAGTATGTATCAGCTGTGTGGGCATGGGTTGACTGGGCATGGGCTAAATCTACCTCTTCGCTAGGGTGCTCTGTGATAGTAGGGAGTCATAATTGTTGGCGGCGTTCGCGGGGCCTACCTGGCGAACCGGACCTGGGCGGGCTGGCTCTGTGAGCAGAGCTGGGTTGCGCCTGTTTGGCATGTGCGGGTTCGTGCCGCCTGCTGTTTCTGGGACGCTCCCTCGAGTGCTCTGTCAGCTGTGGTGGGGGCACATGTACAGACGACGAATGAGCTGAGTGCGTTGGGCCGTCTGGTCGATGGAGGGACGTGTGGTGGTTCGTACTCCCACAGTTCTTGCATGCCCCCCTTGACCTGCACTCGCTCTCGTAGTGACGGCCGAGACAACGCTGGCAGCGCTCGCGTGCCTGTACGAAGTCCCAACGGCCCTGTGTTGGCTGGGCATTGTACCAGCTGCACGTCATGAGCGTATGTCCCCTAATGGCACAATAGGGACAGTAGGGCGTCGAGCGTGAGGAAGAGGACGATGACGATGATGAGGAGCAGCTTTGCTGGTAGGCCGAGTAGACGGGGAAGGGCTGACTGCGAGCCGGGGAGGTGGATGGGCGGTGACGCATTTGTTGCTCTGGGCGGAACGGTTGGTGAGTAGGCTGCTCATGGGCGCGGTGAGGCGATGGAGCTGAGGAACGGCCACGGTAATGGTCGGGTTGTTGCTGAGCCATCTGAGCATAAGTGCGATGGGGCAACTGAGGAGGCACGCGGCTACGAGAAGGGCCGGGCTGGGGCTGAATGGGTTGAGCCATGGCTATGTTGGAGAACTCTGTCTCCACACAGCGCGCGTGCTCCTCGAGGTAGGAGATAAGGTCCCTTAACGTGGGCAGGGTGTTACTAGACCCGTGCCTGCGTTCAAATAGCGTGCGGAGCTCGCCCTTGAGCTTCCGCACCACTATTGACACAAACACGTAATCGTCTCCTATGGGCAAGTCTAAATTGTTGAGGGCACACTGAGCCGATATGAGCGGCGTGAGGAACAGTGTGCGGATGTTCGAGCGCGTATGGATGCTTGGCAGCCCCAGGATGATGTCCACAAAACTATCAATAAGAACCCGGCGGTTCTCGTACCGCTTGGTGAGGATGTCCATGGCCACGGCAAAATTTTCATTGGTGACCTTTAAGTGGGACACCATACTTAATGCCTCACCGCTGAGACATGAGAATAGGTAGTGGAGCTTGACTGCGTCCGACAGGGTCGCCATGTCGTCAGTCAGACTCCTAAACAGCGCAATGAAGGAAGGCCAGTCCTCCACTTTTGAGCTGAACTTGGGCAGCGCTATCTTGGGGAGGACGGCGGTGGGCGTATTGACGCCGAAACTGGGCTGAGCGCTATGGGTTGGGGACGACGTGGAAGAGGGTGAGATTTCCTCCCTAGCCACAAGAATCCCAATGTACGCCCCGGAGGCTTTTGTGTGGTTCTCAGTGTATGCCTTCTCGGTCTTCTCGTCCAGGTCCTCCTCGTCAAGAATGCTATAATACACTGAGTCCAGCTTCTCCTTCATGCCCTGCATCTGTGCGAAACGCACGTTGAATTCCGTTATGGAATGTTTGGTGTCGCCAGCAATGATCAGTGACCCCATCTCTAGGAGCTGGTGTAAAGCTTTGGCGGCCTCCCTAAATATCGCGGCTTGTGACTTGGTCGGCATCGCGACAAATAAAAGGAGACAAAAAAAATAATAAAAAATAAAAAATTAAACAAAGGCAGTAAAAAGAACAACACCCTGTATATATTCTATAGTTGGGCTGGAGGTATTTGTTTACTAAGGTAAGGGCAAATGGGCTAAAATTAACGCAACAATAAAGAAAGCAAAACTAAGTTGGGGCGCCTTGTATATGGCCTACGGGTGGGCAAACGCGTGTATGTGTAGGTATGTCTGTGTCTGTGTCTGTCTGTATGCTTATTGAACGCGCGTACGTAACATTAGCCGACCGCAAGCAAAAAACAAACAAAAACAACAAAAACAAAAAGAATCACGTTATCCGTAGCCCACTGTTGGGCAAGGCGCTCACAATCGGGCAGACCTGTTGCCGACACTGGCGTGAAGAATGAGTCAGTCGCAAACAAAAAATAAAAATAAACTAATAATAAAAACTTAATTAAACTTAACGTGTGTAGAAGCGAAGGCGACGCACGCAAATAGCCGTAAGCGATATAAAAAAAACTGATGAAACACACTAAATGAAACACACTACGGTCATGTGGTGAGCACGCACCAAGAATGAGCCGATCGCAAAGGCAAAAATAAAAAATAAAAAAATAGATATAAAATTAACACGGGCGAAAAAATAAAGCACGCTATTTGGCACGCGTGGTGAGCATGCACGAGATCTGAGCCGATTTAACACGACAAGAATATAAAAATTCCTTAAAAAATAAAACGGGAAAAACAACAATATCTTCGTCTAGACGCGGGTGTGTTATTACGTAACCAAAGTTATATGTGCAACCGAAAAACGTAAAACGCTAACGTAACGCAATAATTTAACTACTAAACCTAACGCATCATTAGTACAAGTAATACACAATTAGTGCACTAGCTCGCTCAAACCACATTGTATGACACCATAAATCTGTGATCCTGGTTCAGAATACCGGATGCATACACGAAAGCAACATAAAAACAACATGCAGAAATAATTGCGTCAAGAAAATTCGGATGTTGTGTGGTCGCAATCCTACCACAAACAAATTATACCTACCTCACCAAATTTTTATTGGGGCAGGGTAAAGTTATGTGAACAAATGAATTCCGTAATGATGGCACAAATTAGATTATGGGCGGAAACGATTATTTTTTAAGTGGACTGTAATTAATGAATAATTAATCAAAGTTAAGGGCTGATTATGGTCGAAAGACCATGAAATTTAGAGGTATTCCGAGCTCGATTGGACCAAAATGTAGTCGCCACGTCTGAGTGGCGATTACGCGACGTAGGGAACTGGTAGGTAGGTAGGTAGCAAGGAAGGAATGACTTACCGGGATGATGAGTCAGGAACCGGTGGGCGAGCTGACCACGGGCGGCGAGGCTTGAGGGCGGCGATGTTGGTTGGTTTCCTGGCGCACAGTCACTACACGAAACTATTCACTAGGGGCGGTTCGTTAGGCGTAACCTTACACATATGCTATGTACTATGTACTGCTTATTTCGAAGGCTGAGTTCAAGGGCGCGCGACGCGTGATCTCGTCTTGAGCTGTCAAGGGCTACTGACTCTTGCGCGACGCCGGCCGTCAACATGGCGGCGCGACGGCTTAGTGCATTCTGATATGCACTCTATTCCGTTGCGCGATGGCGCAAACAGCCCATATACTGTCCTAATGCTGGACAAAACCTCCTTAATTGAAATCAAGTTATCGCTGCAATTGATGGGTGCTTGCCAAATACGAAGGCGATCGCAAACCCGGGTTGTGTATCAAAATCATGAAACACATACTTTGCCTTTTACAAAGCGGTTTACAACTCGGACGGCATTTTACTGTGGGGAAATGCTGCCGACATTCAAACTATCTTTGTGCTTCAGAAGAGGGCTATTCGAGCAATCTATAACCTAAAGGGCGGCGACTCCCTCAGAGAGAGATTTAAGAACATAAATATAATGACAGTTGTATCACAATACATTTATGAAAATTTGATTTATGTTCATAAAAATATAAAAATACTGAAATGTTTTCAAAAAACTATCTACTAAATTAGCAGTACCTTATACTAGGCTCCATAAAATAAATAATTCTTTTAAGGGTCTGTGTGTAAGATTTTACAACAAAGTACCAAATGATATTAAGAAAATAGATCTTAATAAATTTAAAATCAAAATCAAAGAAAAGCTTAATAAAAAAGCTTATTATTAAGTGTCAGATTACACAGAAGACAAAACAGCTTGGATCTGAAATGCTCCAAGCCTCGGACCAAATATACAGCTATTTATAATTGTCTTTATTTAATTGATACTACATTGTATTTTAGTTTTGTATTGCATCATTTATTATTTTTTAAATTCATTAAAATTGTTTATGAAACCTACAACAATGAAGACAGGTGTTGTTGACGGAAATGTTTAATTCATCCAACCTTGTATCCGTTTGAATGCTAACCTAAAATTACGCAGATTAACTACACTCTAACGGCCGAAATTAATATTCAATTTAAGTAAAGCTGTTGTTTTGTCTGCTAGAGTTAGAAATTTGACTTAGGGTCCTTACAAATTAGGTCAAATTTCCAACTGTTATTGGCAAATCAATAGCTTTATAATCCACTAATAATTTCGGTCGTAAATGTAATTTAATTAAGTGTGGAAAGTTGAACCACTAAGGGTGGAAAGTTGAACCACTAAGGGCAAATTCGACCCAACTGGTCTTATACCTAGATTAAACGCCGAAATTGTATAGACTAATCTCGGAGTAAGTCTTATTTCAGTTTGGTCGAATCCACCCTTAAGAACATTAAACTACCCTCATGTGCTGGTTCAATTATTATATTAAATTATCAATAAAAAAATCAAACAAGTTATCAATAGTCTTAGGTATATCTACACTAGCAGTGCCCCGCAGTTTCACCCGCGTTATTTTGAGGTAAAAACTCAAAGCCTTGCACATCATAAATGCGCGCTGCGGCGCATGCTGTTACGGACTTTGTTTTAGAATGTTTAATTAAAGAGGAACAATTTGGTCATACATGATCGTTTACGCAGCGCTCGCAACGGAAGCTCACAAAAGGAAAAAAAAAAAAAAACCTTTCCCGTTTTTGCAACATTTTTTCATTGCTGCCAAATGATCACACTTCAGTTCTTGAGATTAGCGCGTTTAACCAAACAAACTCTACAACTTTCTAATTTCATTCACGCGAATCTATTTTAAAGAAGGTTTTTACCTCTTCCAAACAAATGTTTGTTACGGAAATAGGTTTCTTCATATATTAATGTTTCTATGGCATAGTAAAAACTGTAACTCACAAAACATTTTACAAGAGGAAAATTAGCGCGCCTTCGCGTACCTCGCTTCATAATAGAATGCCGAGCAAGGGAAAGTGTGAAAAACTGCCTACGACAACTAAACGATCTCGCACACGACCGATTAACCGCCCTACATTAATAATTTACAAAATATTTGTTATTTTTCATAAAAATTTTGCTGACAAAACTATAAGTAGTCTTTGGTAATGTGTACTCTTAGATGACTCGCCCGATGTGTGTTGAGTCATTAAAAACATAGATAATATTTATGACTTTTATTCCCGAAGGGTTAGTTAGAGACTAGGCAATGAGGACCGCATAAGCACATGTGCTCAGCATGACAGGTGGTGAGCCCATCGCCGCTCTATGCTGTTGGATGTATGTATAATCTTTAGTCCGTTAGTCGCATTTGACGACATGCAAGGGAAGAGATGGGTCAGTAGTAATAATCATAATCATAAATATTTATTTATAGAATATGGTAACATTTTACAGTAATACAGTACATAGTACTAGCGGCCGCTCGCGGTTTCACCCGCGTGGTTCCCGTTCCCGTGGGAATACCGGGATAAAAGTATCGTATGTGTTAATCCAGGTTATAAACTATCTGTATGCCGTATTTCAACCAAATCCATTCAATAGTTTTTACGTGAAAGAGTAACAAACATCCATCCATACTTACAAACTTTTGCGTTTATAATATTAGTGGGATTCTATTAATGAGCTGCTACCAGCACAGCACAGAGTTTAGTCAGTAAAAATTGAGAATAGAAATGAGACACCGGCAATCGGTCTACAAGAAGTCGGTCGTGTGCAAGAACGCTCAAACTTCGAGGGATTCCGGTCATCGCCGCCGCGCCATCCCGCTGGCAGCCAGCAAAGTTGCCCATTGAAATATAACTTAGTTTAAACTGTTCCTGTTAACGTAACAACATTTTGTAATGAAATAAAAACACTTTATTACTACCAAATACAATAATTACTTTGAACAACAAAACACTAGGGTTAAAGGATACTTGATGTCTGTTAAGAGGGTTTACGCATTTTAGTTTCCCATACAAATTTCCAAGTCGAAATTATTAAAAACCACTAAGTCAATTATAATAAAACTTTGCATGCTAAAGTAAAATACAGGGATCTAAATAGTGTGTTGAAAACATTTTTAAAAAACGTTTATTTAGCTGAGTTATTGCGATTTATTGTCCACCATAGAAAGTTTAAAATCGTAATAACACAGTTAATTAAACGTTTTTTAAAAAAGGTTTTCAACAAACTATTGAGATCCCTGTATTTTACTTTAGCATGCAAAGTTTTATTATAAAAGGACTTAGTGGTTTTTAAAAATTTCAACTTGGAAGTTTGTATGGTGAAACCGAAATGCGCAAACCCTATTAAGAGACATATTAAATAGAATATTGTATTGCCCATATACTGTCCTAATGCTGGACAAAACCTCCTTAATTGAAATCAAGTTATCGCTGCAATTGATGGGTGCTTGCCAAATACGAAGGCGATCGCAAACCCGGGTTATGTATCAAAATCATGAAACACATACTTTGCCTTTTACAAAGCGGTTTACAACTCGGACGGCATTTTACTGTGGGGAAATGCTGCCGACATTCAAACTATCTTTGTGCTTCAGAAGAGGGCTATTCGAGCAATCTATAACCTAAAGGGCGGCGACTCCCTCAGAGAGAGATTTAAGAACATAAATATAATGACAGTTGTATCACAATACATTTATGAAAATTTGATTTATGTTCATAAAAATATAAAAATACTGAAATGTTTTCAAAAAACTATCTACTAAATTAGCAGTACCTTATACTAGGCTCCATAAAATAAATAATTCTTTTAAGGGTCTGTGTGTAAGATTTTACAACAAAGTACCAAATGATATTAAGAAAATAGATCTTAATAAATTTAAAATCAAAATCAAAGAAAAGCTTAATAAAAAAGCTTATTATTAAGTGTCAGATTACACAGAAGACAAAACAGCTTGGATCTGAAATGCTCCAAGCCTCGGACCAAATATACAGCTATTTATAATTGTCTTTATTTAATTGATACTACATTGTATTTTAGTTTTGTATTGCATCATTTATTATTTTTTAAATTCATATTTTGTATTGACCTGGTAACGACATATTCTTTTTTTTTTGTTTGTAAATGTCTTTGCTTTTGTGCGCTGTGGTTTCTTGCGCCCATTCTTTGCCACAGTTAATAAATTATGTCCTGAATGGGTGGTAGGTTAAAAAAGATTTGGGCGATTCAAAGTACTTTTATTAATTGAGTTTATTGAATAGATATATTTTGACTTGACTTGACTTGACTTGGACACCGAGGCTTCATAAATTACAATATCCTTCAAACCGAACAAATTCTAATAAAACTTTTGATCACCTTATAAGCGACTACAACTGAAATAACATTTTAATCTTTCATGGTCATTAAAATATTTTTTATAAAAAAAAGGATTTTAACCATGTTTGAGTTGTTATCAGGGAAAGGTATTACCACCCAGACACACAACCAAACTAATAAGCCATTGCAAAACATCTTACTTATTCACTGGATGGAGTTTTATAACCTTAGGATTATTTCGACAGAACGCCACTGTGTACCAAGACTGGTCACAGAAGCTATCGAAATAAAAAAGCATAAAAATAATTTCAATCGTGAAGACGGGAACCGCAAGAATGAAAATGGTGGCGATTCCCGGAGTGATACTGTGAGTTATGTGTGTCGTGAACAAGTTCGAGTTGACAGTGCGATCGAGAACAGTGGTACGGGTGTCGAGCGCAGTAAATGAACGAAAAAGAGGGCAGACCGTTTCGGCTGCTCCTAACATCCACCCGCATTAACTGCAGTTACTCCGTGATCATGGTGCATGCAACTGCGACGAAATATCAGAAAATTAAAAACAACAACTCAAACATGTTAAAAATCCCGTTTTTGCATATAAATTACTACAACTTAGTTTATACGATTTGATAGATTTCAGTCGTAGTGGACTATATAATTATGTATATATCGCATTGATAGGAGTTAAATTAACGTTACTAACTCACTTAACCTTTCGACAGCTTCCACGCACTGATTAGTGCTCAATGAGTAGAATTTCTATTATGTCTAGTACCTAACACCGCGTTCTAAATTTCCGGCTAAGACCTTATTAAAAGACTAAATCTAAACGAAAATAAATCTTCTGCGGAAGGGGGTAATGAGCAAATGGTTTCATTTATCACAACACTTGACAACTGACGGGGGCCTTCGCAAAAGAAACCATCGCAGCCTTAGCCCATGTTATTTTCTAGAACACTGAATAATCCTGTCCACTGAACCCTCGGCCACTGATATAATCCTTTCCCTTAAAATGTTTAAGACAAAAAAGGATCAAGTTTTAATTCCATTTCCTTACTCAGTTAGCTAAGTAATCTCAGAGAGACAAAAGAAAGACGCTGAGCATTACAAAATAATAACTTTTGTCGCACTTGACTTTTCAACAAATCCGTTAGTAGGTCAAACGTCTCGCGTGGCTGTGAAAGAATACTACTACTTCTCTCTTCTCTTCCCTGACTTCTTCTCTTCCCTGACTAAAAACTGCACATACATCCAGCAGCATAGAACCGCGATGGGCTCACCACCTGTCACGCTGAGCACATCTACAGTCGCTATTTGGTGGAAAATGGACAATGGTAGAGGACTGCCTTTGCTGTTCTCATTGCCTAGTCTCTGACTAACCCTTCGGGGATAATAGTCGTGATTATTATAGGAATGTGTTATCTGAAGCACGCACGTTTTTTTTTATTTGGTAACCCATCCATTGACCCTGCATTGCGAAAGTAGCTTAACCGGCAAATCGCGTACCTACCTTAAATGCCTTAGCAACTGCGTTCTCGAGCTCCTATTGTTGTGTATTTCCTGTAACAATATTTTATTTTATCATTGCATCTTGTTTCCGCGCTCAGTAAAGAAAGGTTATTGCAGAAATATATCAATACAAATAAAGTTCGCCGTCAGGTGCATATCCTCAACTGAGATAGACTTTCTGAAGCCTCTCCATCATAGGTATTTGTTGTTGCATCTGTAACTTCATTGCGAACAAAATAGTTTTATATTTTACGCATCAGGAACGGAAAACTAGAGTGTCGTTTCGCCATTCTGTCATAATATAACAAAAAAAGTATTCAATTTTACATCCGTTAATTAACTTTTTAAAAAAAAACGAATTTTTCATTTTTCAAGGCAACTAAGATTGTGCAAATCTCTTTGGCACATTTTACTATCTTCACAATCTGCAAATGAATATGAAAAGTAAAAAAGAAATATTGCAATAGTCACCACCACAGAACAGAAGATAGAAGTTCTGTTCTGTGGTCACCATTCCATACTTATGTAGCCCTTTAAAACACAGACCACACCTAAAGCCTTGTTTCTTCCTATGTTGAAAAACTCACTGAATCGATATTTACTATTTTTTTTCACTTTAAAAACAATATTACGTGTTGATTATTTAAAAAAAATACAGAGAAACCCTTGTACAAGAACAAGAAGACGGTGTAAGAAGTTTCCTCCGTTGTTATTATTTAAGTTTCTAGCTGAGGTTTTTTTTAGTAGAAACAACTTTTCGAGGCAAGAGTTAGCAGAAATCGCATAAAAAATGTAAAAAGTTAAGTTAAGTTCACGTAAACTTGTTAGCAATATTTTACGCGTATCTTCGTTTAATAATTTTGTATTGCAAAGACCAGAAACAATACTGACATAAAATTAACCCCTTCATGAGACCGCACCTACAAAAACACACTTGACTTTGTACCGTGTGTGCATTGACTTACAGACTACTTTAGTATGAACAAGTTTGATTATTTCGGTTCTGTGGTACATTTTATGCATCGTGATCGCAAAATATCTTATAGTCTATGCTCGATTCTGTCAAATTTGACGTTGACAGTTGCGCCAATTTTTGTGTCATACAATTTCCACGAGTGACTGGTGGGCTGGAAAATAAAGAGACGTTTTATTTTCTAACATAGGTGTTTTATCAAATAGTAATGTGAAAAAATGGTGGATTATTACTGTTATGTATTCGTGAACGTAAGCCGAGGAGTGTTGGCAAATGAAACAAAACAACGGCCACTTTTCTAATTCTCTTTTCCGTGTCGCGTAGCGGTGAAAGAATACTACCAACCCCTCATTTCCCTTTAGTGTCGTAAAAGGCGACTAATGGACTAAAGAATAGAGCGGCGATAGGGCTCACCACCTGTCACGCTGAGCATATGTGCAGTCGCTATTTTGTGAAAAGTGGACTATGGTAGAGGACTGCTTTTGCTCTCCTCATTGTCTGACTTACCCGTCGGGGATAACAGTCGTGATTATGAACAATTAAAAATTAAAATATTATTTTCGATATCTTTCAAATTACATGATTTACATGATGACTAGGGCTCCCTTTTAAGTTATATTATAAATATATGTATGTATTTTTTAAGAAGTACGTTAGAAAATCTCAGAAATATTCCAGAATCTGTAGAGATTTGAGAGGTTATAATAAAATTTCCCTTTTCTATCATCACGGACGGACGGATTAAACACAGCAAATACCTCCAACAGCAGAGAGTAGCCATGGGCTCACCACCAATCATGCTGAGCACATGTGCAATTGTTATTTGATAAAAGTTGGACTGTGGCAGCGGACTGCTTTAGCGGTCCTCATTGCCTTGTCTCGGACTAACCCTTCGGGGATAATTGACTACTTGACAGTTCTCGGAAAAGTATTTTAAAAATTACAAACGCTTTATACCTCTTACAATACTAACATTAATTTTTCTTTAATAGAAAAAAACCATATTTTTCATTATTAATTTAAAATTTTGCACGAAAACGGTTGGTCACGTGACATTTTGTGACGTCACATTTTAATAAACAAACAAATGTTTTCTTGAAACCTGACAGACAGTTTTTGTTTATTTTGTGAAATGTGACGTCACACGAAGCTCTATCATGGCCGCCTATGTATCGAAGGGTCTTGTAATCCACAGACAAAAAATCGTAAATTTATTTTGTAAAAATGAAATATTTTCATATTGTCAAATTATAATCTACCCCGACATATTTCATATCTTATTGTTACTGTCAAATAGCCAATTGTCGTGATTGTACGTACGTACCTCCCATACAAAACGATCGATCAGCTGACGACAATGGTATGGTAGGTCAAATTTTTTTTGCCATTTTTGCACATAGGTTTCTTGGGGAAAGTTGTTCAGTTTCATGGGTGGAACTCACTCTTAATTTTAATAAAACGACATAAAAATGAGGGTGTGTATGTATGTAATAAATGTAAGTTTTTTGGCATTCAACCGATAGTTCGTTCTAACCTTTTATCGTTAGCGAACCTTTAAGTTTTCCATTGTCATTTTTGCACATAGGTTTCTTGGGGAAAGTTGTTCAGTTTCATGGGTGGAACTCACTCGTAATTTTATTAAAACGACATAAAGATGAGGGTGTATATGTATGTAATAAATGTAAGTTTTTTGGCTTTCAATCGATAGTTCGTTCTAACCTTTTAACGTTAGCGAACCTTTAAGTTTTCCATTATGCTTAATAAAAATTTATGGGCCTCATAAGATCCCCCCTTCCACAGCCCAAAATAACAGGCCTGGCTGTTTCTCGTTTCACGGCATGGCTTCGGGAGCTTGGGCTTTATTGCCAAGGATTACTCATGTCACCTCAGACAAGCCAAAGTCGTAATACCTACCACATGTTACGGATACACACATTCGCGCCATAACATTTGTTTGTGTCTCAAACACTCGCAATTTTAATATCAAACCTTGGTTACCTTTGTTACGCTAAGAAAGCGGAGGTAGATAAGTGTTTTCGAAATATTTTTCTTGAAACCCGTTGTCTTTGAGCAGTTTTTCCTATCTCATATAATAATATGTTCAGATTTATGCGGACTCACAACAAAATTTTATATATATATATGTGTAATGGCATGCACTGTAGAAAGTTCTGGGGTGGATTCTAAGCTCAATATACGAGTACATCATAAAAAAATATTATAAAAATATGTATAATAAAATACTGGAATTCACGTAGTAAATTGATTACTACCTTTGTGTTTTTTCGTCATTTTTGGTGTTGAAAACTGACTTTTTTTCCTACTAATGTTCGAACTTTTGGATACTTTACTGATTGTTATATTTACGACTAGTAACTAGTTTCATCTTTTTTATAAACTTTTTTTTAAGAGTAAATGATTTCAACTTTTTGTGATATTGTTTTTGAATACACAGACACAAAAATCGAAGATAACATGTTAAAGAAGGTTGCTATTTCTAAACTATTAAGTTAAGAACCATTTAATATTTTTTTATTATGTACTAGCGGCCCGCCCGCGCCTTCGTCCACGCTAACTTAGAAAGACCGCCATAGTTCAGCCATTTATAAAAATATATCTACAAAATATAAACAAAACCCATCCTCAGTTAGGAGGGTTTACGCATTTCGGTTTCCCATTTGTATGGGAAAGGGAGGGCACATGGGTTTTTAAAAACTTCAAAGTCGAAATTTTAAAAACCCATGAGCTAATTTAGATGAAACTTTGCATGCTGAAGTAAAACACAGGGATCTAAATAGTTTGTTGAAAACATTTAACTGAGTTATTGCGATTTTTAACTTTCTATAGTGGACTTTAAATCGCAATAACTCAGCTTTAAAAATGTTTTCAACAAACTATTTAAATCCCAGTGTTTTACTTTAGCATACAAAGTTTCATCAAGATTGGCTTATTGGTTTTTAAAAAATTCGACTTGGAAGTTTGTATGGGAATCCGAAATACGTAAACCCTCTTAACGCTAAATCTAAATCTTTTAGTGAAAACTGCATAAAAATCCATCGCGTGATTTAGGAGAATAGTGCAGTGCCACAGACAGAGGAAAGCGGCGACTTTGCTTTATACTCGTAATATGTAATAATATTTGAGTGAAGAATCCACCCCTAAAGTTTGTACAGTGCATGCCAATACACATTGTATATAACTATATAATCGCAATTATTATCCCCGAAGGGTTAGTCAGAGACCTGGCAATGAGGACAGCAAAAGCAGTCCTCTATCATAGTCCACTTTTCACCAAATAGCGACTGCACATGTGCTCAGCGTGCAGGTGGTGAGCCCATCGTCACCCTATGCTGTTGGATATATTATGTGCAGTCTTTAGTCCGTTAGTCGCCTATTACGACACCCAAAGATAGAGAGGGAGTAAGTAGTAGTATTATTTCACCATTAGGCGACAAAGTTAAAATAAAAGAATGTCATTCTCGCAGTCATTTTTTCAACATCAAGATAATATTATCTCATACATAATTACATGCCTCAGTTCTCAGGTTCCATTAACAGGGATGTGATTCTTTATTCCGTGATACCACATATTCACTAATGGATATTATTACTATTAGTTAGTATGTAAAAGGATGGTTAACTGGTAACAGATTTTGATATATTGTATTTTTGTTTATATATTTATGCCCCACTTTTAAATAATGATATATTAACTTTCTACTCCCGTTTTCGATTGTTAAATCATACCGTAGCACCGTAACGTTTACCGTAGTACCGCAGTTAGTCGTAGCAGATTCGTAGCAGAACCGTGGAGTCGTAAGAAGGAGGGCGACCAATACAGTCGCGTCCCAGGATTAGTAGATAATAAAAAAGAAATAAAAACAATCCGGGTATAAGCTTAAAATCTTACTTTACCCGGTTGTCCTTAGAGAATAAAGTAAAGCTGGTTAGATGAGCCGTGTAGCGTAGCGGCTCTTTAAAAGAATCCTACCACCCCCTCTCTTCCCTTGGGTGTCGTAAAAGGCGACTAACAGACTAACTAAAACCTGTACATACATCCAACAGCATAAAGCGAGGATAGGCTAACCATCTGTCTCGCTGAGCACATGTGCAGTCGCTATTTGGTGAAAGTGGACTATGGTAGAGGACTGCTTTTGCTAGCGATGAAAGAGACTTAGTTTTTTAAGGCTTATTAAAAAGACTAGACTATTTTTTAAAGCCTTACGACTAGATTAGTCTTGTAACCCTTTAGTCTTTAGTTATAAGACTGCAAACTGACGACTCATTTCAGTCTTAGTATTTAATCTTATAATATAAAAGGCTTAAAAGACTAAAAAAACTAAAATCGCCTTATCGCCTTGGGCTGGCGTGTCACAAAGGAAATTGAACGTTTTGATAAATCATGAGTAAAATAAAATCGGAAAGCAGCAACATGGTTAATTCGTTTTTAAATTACGGTTGTTGTCTATACTTAAGTTTTTTTTAATTAATGAAACATTAAATAACAAAACTTTAGTCGTTTTAGTATTTTAGTTTTTTGAAAACAACTCTAGTCGTTTAAATTGCTTAGTCTTTTAATACAACGACTAAATCTTATTAATAAAAACTCGAACCTTCAGTTTTTATTTAAGAGTCAAGTCCTGTAAGATGAAGGCTAGGCCTTAAAGGACTAACTCTCTTTCATCGCTAGCTTTTGCTGTCCTCATTGCCTAGTCTCTGAATAACCCTTCGGGGCTAATAGTCGTGATTATATGCATGTATGTATACATATTATGTAGTTAGATTAGCGGTTGGGATTAAAATTAACGGACTACCCACCGGTATAGAATAAAAGATCAATGCGGATTGAAAATACGAGAGCAATGAATGTGAAAACTAATATGAAAGTGAATAAGAAAGCGAGAATAGCTCCTATATTGTTGAAATTAATAAAAGAAACAGTCCCGTCTCTGTTATTATTATAATAGCAGCCCATTTTATCCCAATGCAGGCTCAGGATTCCGGCCCCGGCTTTAGTAACTCCAAAATGTTTCCAGCATTTAATCACGACCCTCGTCGCCTTAATAATTATACGAATATAAATAAAGGGCAAAGCTGTGTGATTCTTTACGAGATCGCTGTTGTTCATCCCGGGCCAGCTGCACATAATTAAGTGTGGGATTGGTAAGATTGCCCAAAAAGTTTATTAAACTAATTAATATTCGGAAAAATACAATTTGTTTAATATCCTACTAGCAGGATTCGAACCTTTTTCTGAATCGGAATTTTGCGTATTACATTTTATTTATCCATATTTATAACCAAATCAAAAAGGGACTACATCCTACTAATATTATAAACGCGAAAGTTTGTAATTATGGATGGATGTTTGTTACTCTTTCACGTAAAAACTACTAAATGGATTTGGATGAAATTCGGCATACAGATAGTTTATAATCTAGAATAACACATAGAATACTTTTTATCTCGATGTTCTCACGGGAACCACGCGGGTGAAACCGCGAGCGGCCGCTAGTACATACATATAATACCTACTATTATCCCCGAAGGGTTAGTCAGAAACTAGGCAATGAAGACCGCAAAAGCAGTCCTCTGCCATAGTCCACTTTTCACCAAATAGCGATTGCTCATGTGCTCAGTGTGACAGGTGGTGAGCCCATCGCCGGTCTATGCTGTTTGAATTATGTGTATTTAGTCCGTTAGATTGCCTTTTACGACACCCAAGCGAAGAGAGGGGGTGGTAGTATTCTTTCACCGCTACGCGACATGGTTAAGGAGGGCCCACATCTCATCGAAAACTACGTGGGCGAGCGCAAAGTATACAATGCATAGTTATATTCACACGTAACCTTGACAACAACCGGGACCAAGGGCTTCACGTGCCTGCCGAAGCACGGTGGAGTTCGAGATGTTTTTAATTTAGTCACCCATCTAGTCCGATAACCACGTCGTGTAGCGGTGAAAAAATACTACCACCCCCTCTCTTTCTTTGGGTGTCGTAAAAGGCGACTAACGTACTAAAGACTACACATACATCCAACAGCATAGAGCGGCGATGGGCTTACCTCCTGTTACGCTGAGCAGATGTGCAGTCGCTATTTGGTGAAAAATGGACTATGGCAGAGGATTGCTTTTGCTGTCCTTTTTGCTCAGTCTCTGACTAACCCTTCGGGGGTAATGGTCGTGATTATATTTGTATGTATGTATGTCTGTACCCATCCAGTGAACCAGCATAACGAAAGTTGCATAACTGGCAAGATCGCTAAACGCCGTTGCTGAACCCCACAGTGTTCTAGTACCCTTCAAACCGAAACAATGCTGCTTCGCGGCAGAAATAGGTTGGCTGGCTGTTAACAGCCCCACACAGCCCCACACAGCCCCACAGCCCCACACCGCCCCACACAGCCCCCACACAACTCCACACAGCCCCACACATTCCCACACAGCCCCACAGAGGCTCACACAGGCTCACACAGGCCCACAAAGCCCCACACAGCCCCACACAACTCGACACAGCCCCACAGCTCCACACAGCCCCACACCAGCCTCACACCAGCCTCACACAGGCCCACAAAGCCCCACACAGCCCCACACAGCTCCACACAGCCCCACACAGTCCCACACCAGCCTCACACTAGCCTCACACAGCCCCACATAGCTCCACACAGCCCCTATTCGCCCGATGCCTTACAATTCGAGTATACATAAAAGCAAAAGAGGAAAATACGTTACAATGTACTATCGTGACCACGGAATACAGAAATGTGATATCTGTGATCGTGACAGTCGTCGTTGTTATTCGCCTCGCTTGCTCGATTGACACTTGCTGTCACAATACTATAGGCACCTATGTAGAGTACGACTATTTTATGATTCATCTTACTAAGGGCATGCCGTATCTGCCTCTTTTACCTATATCTATGGGTATTAGGGCAGTTCTGTAATTAAGTTACGTATTTGTTCTAGGTTTCCTGAGCACTGGTGACGAGGTGGTGCCCGGCAACAATGGCTTGAAGGACCAGGCCTTCGCCCTCCACTGGATCAAAGACAATGTGCGGGCCTTCGGAGGTGACCCTGACAGCATCACGCTCACAGGGAACTCGGCAGGGGGCGCCAGCGTCCATTTCCACTACCTGTCCCCGCTGTCAAGAGGTAAGTTATTTTTCTCATAATAATATGTTGTGTTCATGTATCAGTCAATGGTCATAAAAAGGACGCAATAAAGGTTGCTTCACACTTATCAGTAAAATCACAGTTCCGACACAGTACTAGCACAGTCCCTTTCATACATTATCTATGAACGTATCCCCACTTGTCAGTGTTTGTGCTCTTAGTGTCAGTGCCGCCACCGGCAAATCACGGTATTCGTTTTGACAACGTTCAAAGGGAATGTATGAAAGAATATTTCGCACTGTGCCGGTACTGTGTCGGAACTGTGACTTCAGTGATATGTGTGAAGCAACCTTTAACAAAGGATCCACTGGCCGTTCCGCTCACAGCGGCAATTAGTGCTATTATTTATATGGAATTACGGGAGCCCAGCAGTGAGACGATAAAGACGAAAACGATGTTTGCACAATTTCAGGGTTGCTCTCGGACACATAGTTGTCCTTTGCACTTAATAGGATAGCCAAATTGCAGGATTATATACTTTATTGCCAAATACCCTGTGTTTTGTGTTTTATGTATACTGTGATTTTTTTTTTAATTTATTGAGGGCAACAAACAATTACACTGTATTCTTACTTAATAATCTTAAATTCAAACTAATTACTGACAGTGTAACCAGCGGTATTATCCACATATTACTAACAAAACATACACTGATCAAATGCTAACACAGTATACAAAACAGGGTTAAACCGTATTGTAATTTATTACGTAAAGGCAACATAAAAACGATTTTAATTTCAAACACAAGGGATCCTTAAGTTACAATAATTAGAATTTTGAATATAAGCCAAAACATAGGTATCTAATAACCATTTTGTAATTAATTTTAATATTAATAAAAGCTTGAGTATGCCAAGCACATATTTCATACTTAATGTAATTATTGTTATGCACATAAAATACACAAAACTTCTACTCTAGTTAGATAAAGTTTATCTAAATGATCACAAACATTTCTTCGAAATGATGCAGGTGAACTGGTAAAGATTTCAAGGTCGGAAAATTTTTTATTATAGAGGTTCATGATTCTGTGGAGCGGCGCGCGCTTACCTGTATTAGTTTTACACAATCTTGGTACAAATATCTTGGTGCGTTTACGTTTCTGACGAATTGGATATGAGTGTACCTATGTATATTTGATTTATAAGTTGATTGCAGTCAAACTTACTATGTGTTACATTATAAAGTAACAATGTATCCAAGAGCACTCTTCTATATTGAAGTTTAGACAAAGAGAATTTATTTAGGAGGACATCATAGGAACACTTAGAATAAAAACATCGATAGTTTACGGAACGTAAGAATTTCTTTTGTACTTTTTCAATTTGTTCACTATATTTTGAGTAAAAAGGATTCCATATGGTAGTTGCATATTCTAATTGGGATCTAATAAGGGATTTATAAAGTAAGAGGTAGGACGAATGATGCTAAAAGAGAGTATAAGACCCCATCACGAAACCAAAAAGCTGAAATGCTTTGCTAACGATGTTTTCAATGTGTAAATCAGAGTGAAGTTTCGAATCCACAAAAAAACCTAAGTCTTTTATATGGTTGACTTTCTCTAGAGAGGTATTACATAGAAAATAGGTAAAGTTAATATTTTTCTTTTTTTTTCGTGAAACTAATGAATTTGCACTTTAAGACAGGTGTAGTTTGTTACTATTACAGTATACAGTCAAATGATTCAAATCATCTTGCAGTTTATGAAAATCATCTAAAGTTGTTATTTCTCGATAAACCATCATCAGCGTATAATAAAAAGTTAATATTTTAAAAACAATATTTTACGTCGTTAATGAACAAAACGAATAGCAAAGGTCCTAAAATGCATCCCTGGGCTACACCATAAGCTATTATAATAATGTATGACGCAAAGCCATTAATAACAACACGTTGTGATCTATTCTTTATGTAGGACGAAAACCAACTTAGTAAGTTGCCTCTAATTCCATTGAATGATAACTTTTGCAGAAGAATTTCGTAATCCACCCTATCGAAAGCTTTACGAAAATCAGTGTAGATGGAATCTACTGTACTCTTTTATCTAAGGATTCAAATAAAAAAATTGTATATAAAATAAGATTACTAATAGTTGAGCGCTTTTTAATGAAACCATGTTGCTTTTCTATTTTAATGTTATGTAAATAAGGATAAATATAATTATGTATTAGGTCCCGTTAAACCAGTTTTAATGCAATGCAACGCGATAGTTTAAAGTTTTATGTATCTTTCAAATACTTTCGATAAGAGGGACAGCAACGATATAGGCCGATAATTCTCTACATCACATCTACTCCCGCACTTAAAAACCGGCGTAATATTAGCCAACTTCCATATCTCAGGAACTGAGCCCTCCCATAAGCTTTACTGTATAAAATACATAAAGGAACTGCAATTGAACTAGAGGTAGATTGTAAGAAAAAAGGTGGCAGACCATCTGGGCCAGGACCTTTAGTGATGTTTAAGCCCTTAAGTACCTTAATGATATTATCTTCCGAGATATTAAATTGAGATAACACAAAATCATAATTGTCAATAACAGGTGAAGACTCTGGATTAGTCACAGGCCCAGCCTTTTTATAAACAGATCCAAAAAGAAAAGATTACATATTAGGTCCAGGCCGCCACGTTCTTTTTAATCATACCCCATTACAGATGGAATTCCTTGCTTTTTGTTAAATGTTTATATATAAGACCAAAATGCTTTTACATCCTTTCTTAGCCCTTCTTCTACTTTTTATGTAATTATCAAAACATTGCTTGCTATCATAAAAGCGAGACTTGATGATCATAAAAAGCGAGTTTTATTTGTCTTTTGAAGTGACGCAAAGACCGATAATTCAAAACGAACGATGTTTGTGAAGGTTTCATGAAACGGAATGTGTCTAAATTCAAACCGACCCACTTAAGAATTTGAAGGTATTCAAGACATAAAGATTCCAACACACTAACAGCAGAAGCAGCAGTGCGGAACACGCACTCTGCAGTTTTAAAGCGAGCCCGCGTTACAATTGCGCCCGGTGCGACAAATCGACATGGCAGCTTGTGTAGTACAACAACACGGGACTGAGAAAAAAGCTGGACGACCGGCATTACTGCAGCCCCCCTAGACAAGTGGAAACGCTCCCTGCCTGTCAATTGGTAAACAAGACAACACTAGTTGATCACTACTACAGAAAATAATGGATTAATAAAGAATAAAAAAAATATTGTATAATAATAATTTGAATTGAAAAATATAAAATTGCTTTAAAACATTTATAAATGTCCAATTTGGCGTTCGCTAAATGACGAGCGATGATACACGTCAAATCGCATACATTCATCAATCTATTCCAAATGCCAATAAGCCACTAGTCTAGGCGATATACGCCTGCTAGAAGCGTAGCAGACAGCAAGTTGTCCCGCGGTCCCGCGTTATCTAATTCCCTATATTTCTTTTTCGCCGCGGACAAACTCGTACTAATTCGGACTGGCTTTTAACCCGCGCCGCATCTCATGTGTGGTAGCCTTTAGCTTGCCTTGATCCCATTAAGGTTGTTATGAAGGCACTCGAGAATGGTAGAGCGAGCTTCAAGTTGGCTCATACGTCATGTCTACGGACCGATCTTAAGCAGTTACGTTCCCTCTTTAGCACGGTTATATTGTAATCCTCACGATTTCTTACTCACAGATAAGGTTACATTATTCATTACTTACTTATCATAGATACACGACTAATATCCCCAGAGGGTTAGTCAGAGACTAAATGAGGACCGCAGAAATAGTTCACTTAGTCCACGGCACACCAAATTACAACTGAACATGTGCTCAGCAGCATCTATGAATGCACACTTATATCAACGAACTGACTGATGGTATGTGCCATGGTGTTGTTTATAAGTTAGGCAGTCAGTCACCTTTTCCTGTTATTAGAGGTTTATTTTGAGTTGTATTAAAACTAACAACTATGGTAGTGAGCCCCTCGCTGCTCTATGCTGTTGGATGTAGTCCGCTAGTCGCCTTAAACGACACCCAAGAAAAGAGAGGGTTTGGTAGAGTTATTTTTAGTTAGCTACACGGTTCACATTACTTTTTAAGTTATTTATTAATTTTATTTCATTTATTAAGGTAACAAACGGTCATAAACAGACTAATTGAATACAAAGTGGTATACAACTAGACCTATAGTACCATAACTTAATAATGAAAAAGTTTTAACGAATGAGTTTATGAGAAACTAATTTTACTGTACAATGATGTAAACATGTATCTAAATTTTGCAGTATATTACACTCAAGATGCGCATTTCGCTTGTATTTAAATATTTGTATCTATTATAAAAGAAACAGTACCGAATACCACTTTACATTTACCTAACCAATGTCTCGTTTTAATTGATTCGACCGATTAATAGGGGTTTTAACTATTCTTATTCACTTTTTTCACACTCACACCAATTATGAAACCCAAGTTAAGCTTTTCCATAATTAAATTGTTTTTACAGGTTAGATACACTCACATAGACTAGCAAATTGAATAAAAGTTGAAACTGGAAACGTCAGCTGTCGCGTCAGTTCACAAAACATAGTTGTAAGATATTCAATCACAACCCACCAGTTCCGTAAAACGTCCAGCTGTTATGATGATTTTAAACAAAAACGTAAGCGAATGTAAGAAATGTCTGCGAAGTGTGAACACACGGGTAATGAAAATTCCCCCCTTTCCCTTCCCCCTTCCCGCAGTCCTGTCGCCTGATGGGAATGTTATCCATCTTTCTCGGATAACATTTTTTCGTGTGTTTGCGTTCAGAATACACGAGTATGTATATAGGTATATACAGGCGTTTTACGTTTGCTAAACAAAATGCATGTGTATACTGTGTTGGCAAATTGAATCCCAGGTTTATAATTTCAACATTCATTCATTATGAAATGAAATAAGCTTTCCTACATCCACACCAATTATCTAGCCCAAGAGAAGCTTCGTTATGAAACTCGTTAAATGGTTACTGGACTACGGATAAACCTACTTAAAAACATACTTATTATAACATAGGTAATATTAATTTGGCCTTTGCGTCTAAAGCAGACTTATGCGGTCACCATGTTAAGTAATGGAAGTGAGTCTTGGGTAAGGCAGAAGAAGAATGAAAGCAGAAATGAGAATGAAAGAAAATAAATGCGGTAGAGATGCGTTTATTGAGGAACATATACATACATATAATCACGACTATTATCCCCTAAGGGTTATTCAGAGACTAGGCAATGAGGACCGCAAAAGCAGTCCTCTACCATAGTCCACTTTTCACCAAATAGGGACTGCAAATGTGCTCAGTGTGTCAGGTGGTGAGCCCATCGCCGTTCTATGCTGTTGGAAGTATCTGCAGTCTTTAGTCTGTTAGTCGCCTTTTACGACACCCAATGGAAGAGAGGGGGTGGTAGTATTCTTTCACCGCTACGCTACATGGTTTTAAACCCCTCGTCTGTGGCAAGGACTCCTTGAGCTCGATAACAATAGAAATTCTATTGTGTCTGGTATTTTCAACAGGTGACCTATTCTAAGGAATATATATTGCTAGTGAAATTGAGCGATAGAGTATAGAATGATGTGGTTCGGAAAAGGAACGGTCTGAAAGATCATAATAAAGTATAGTGATAATAACTGAGAAAGGAATAGGTACTCCGGTGGTTTGGTCACTTAGAAAGGATGAGTGAAAATCGAACCACGAAAAAGATATATTGTGCGAATGTGGAAGGATCGATTGCGCGAGAGCGTACCAGAAAACCTACGCGGTCTATATATAAGGGTTTTGTTAAAAAAGGCTGTTGTACGTAGTGACAAAAACCGCCGGGCGTGCATGGAAAAATATTGAAAGTGTGCAAGGACTAGTCTAGACTAGGAGAATAGTATGCCTATATGTACGAGTATGTATGTATGTTAAGTAAACTTAAGAGTCAAGTGTGGTACAACAAGAATCTCACTATTAAGACTAAAATGTTAGTCTTCCAAGCTTCCATCTTAAGCATACTCTTGTATGGCGCTGAGACCTGAACACCGTATGCCACAGTTGAACGTCGTCTGAACTCCTTCTACATGCATTGCTTATGTAAGATCCAGGGTGTATCATGGAAAAACAAATTATTAACAATGTCCTTGTGAAAAATGTAGTCACTCGGAATTTTATTTATTCTGGAAAGAGATTGTTAAAAAAAGCTATTATTATAGATTCAGGAGAAAACCACAAAAAATAAATTGTGAATAATTTGTTTAGAAACATCCTTCATCGAATTTGGCTCTCGTGTGGGCAAAGCCGTCCATCTATTACTCGTGTCGTCGCTTCCATTTTGACATAATCACCACACTTGCTAAATGCGAGTTGTAATCACAAATCCGAATCCGAAAAGTCGAAACAATTTGCCCCACCTGGAATTGAACTCGGGACTATCATCCAAGCGCTTCACCACTGGGCCTCAGAGGCGTCCGTAACACCAAACTTCTTGTTACCGAAACAGTTTTTCACTAGTAGTAAACGAAGACATAACCAATCTCGTTAGATCCTAATAAAAGATAGCATCGTGTAGACACAATAGGTTACTAGAACTAGCAAGGGAATAAACATTTGTTTATTCATGGCATATTGTAAACACGTTAGGTTGGGGAAAAAGTATTTTCGCATATAGTATGTATGAACTTGTAATAAAATCTCTGTGGCTATACTATTTGTATCTAGCTGGTTTTGGTACAATTATCATTAAAAGTTTAAATTTTATTGAAATAATTCAAAATTCAAATTAGAAAAATGTGTGGTTTTCATTTGTTTTTCTTACTGTTAAGATGAGTAAGAAAAACAAATATAATGAAATTAAAAAAATATAATGAAGAAATTCGATACATTTTAAAATTTTACTATACTAAAGGCAAAAAAGCAACGCAAGCCGCGAAAAAAATTTGCGATGTTTGTGGCCCTAGTGCAGTGTCTGTGAGAGTATCATAAATTTGGTTTATGCGGAAATTTTGATGTCAAAGATGCACGTGCTCTGGTCGCCCTATTACAAATAAAATAGATGCCACTTTTGAAAAAGGGGAGTAAGATAGGCATTTCAGTAGTTACGATGTAGCTGAAGAACTGGGAATTGACGACAAAACAGTTTTGGCGCATTTGAAAAAAACTAGGTACACAAAAAAGCTCGATATTTGGGTACCTTACGAACTCACTGAAAGAAACCTCATGAACCGTGTACTCATTTGTTATTCTTTATTACGACGTAATCAAACTGAACCATTTTTGAAGAAGCTGAAAACTGGTGATAAAAAGTGGATCACGTACGACAAGAACGTACGAAAAAGGTCGTGGTCAAAGGTCGGTCAGGCTTCACAGACTGTGGCGAAACCCGAGTTAACTCGCAACAAGGTGATGCCGTGCGTGTGGTGGGATTGGAATGGCATTATTCATTATGAGCTGTTACCACTAGGCGGGACCATCGATTTTGAACTCTACTGAAAACATCTGATGAGATTAAAGCATAAAGTTGAGAGAAAGCGGCCGGAATTAATGTTGATTGGAGAAGGGATGTGGTTTTTCATCATGATAACGCTAGACCTCCACATCTTTCAGATCTCCTCATCAGACACTCAGCAAAAATTAACATAGTTTGGCTGGGAGGTGTTAATGCATTCGCAGTATAGTCCTGACCTTGCACCTTCATATTTCCACCTGTTTCAGTCTCTTCAGAATTCTGCAGGCAGTGTCAGGTTATCATCACGGGAGGACTGCCAAAATCACTTGTCGCGGTATTTTGATCAGAAGCCACAACATTTCTATAGCAATGGGATCATGTCCCTACCTACAAGATGGCAAAAAGTTATTGAACAAAATGGCACCTACATACTTTTGTTAAATGTAAATAAACTATATTAAAAAATGTTTTGTATTTTCTTCTTCTAAAAAATACGAAGATACTTTTTTCCCAACCTATTATTATACTACATTCCTAGAATCGTCTATAGACTAAACAATTCTTTATTCATGGCACCTTGTAAACATACTGCGTTACTAGAACTGGCAAAAGGATAAATTTTAGTAATTGCTTACTCATAACATTACAACAAAGTCAAATTATTTATTCAACATAAACCTTTACAGGCACTAATTGACGCCAAAACTAATTTAAAAAAAACAGTTAAACTAACTTGTAGTTAAAACTTAACAACTAATTTAACTAATCTACTCTACCTACCTAACTAATCTACAACCAGTCGGATTTTAGGAGAGCCTTCGACTGAGAAGGAGCTGGCAAGAAACTCAGGAGGCCTTACTTTTTTCTCCCTCTAAGTAACAAAAGCATAAACATTACTTGATCTGGCTATAGAACATCTTGCAAACATACTTGTTTATTCCCTAGCCAGTTCTAGTAACGTAGTATGTTTACACGATGTTTTAATAGGAGCTTTCTGTCTCTAAAAGAAACTCAATTTGTCCGCGTCTTGAATAAGTAATGTCTGCAATATCCGTATCGACTGTATCAATTCTAATCAGACTCCATCATTAAGAGCTTTAGAAACACACTGGTCATCACAAAAATCGGCCCACCTACATTTTACACGAAACCCATGTTTTAATATTTTGTATGAAACAAATTGTATTATATTCGTATTGTTTACTAAACAACGTAATTTTATTACAAATAAGTAACTAAATTGTTAATCTTATTGATACTTCTAAACGCTTATCTTTGAAATTATAAAGAGAAATAGTGCAAAAACAAGGTGTGGGTCGATTTTTCTGATGACCAGTGTACGTCTACTAAATCTGTATATACGTAAGTTTTGTAATTATGAATTATAATAATAATAATATTATTATAAGTATCCGTAAACTACTACTACTACTACAAGTTAGTTAACTGCTTTTTATATCAGTTTTGACGTCAAAATGTGCCTGTAAAGGTTTACATTAAATAAATAATTTGACTCAACCTTTGAATCGTCCCACACCCTGTTTTTGAACTATTTCTCTTTATAATTTCAATGATAAGCGTTTAGAAGTATCATTAAGATTAACAATTTAGTGACTTATGTTCTATACAATGTGATAGGGGTGGTGCTTCTAACCCGTTAAGGCTAAGTACTACATCTAAATTCATCGACAAAAAAAATAATATGGACTTATAAAAAAGTGATTTTAAATCACAAAATAATTAAGTAAATATTTTTTTCTCACCAAAATAATTTCAAACATACAAAACAAAGTAATTTATTAGTTAGCCAGTGTCATTAGCTACCGTTTGCCATTTTTTTCATGTTTCTCCGACGTATGAAACCTTCGATATCGCATAAAGTAAAAATGGTCATAAATAATAGGTGGAGGGGGTAGGACCCCCACACTATTTTTTTTGTCGATGAATGGTGTGAAAACAGTGTTGTGGAACCAGCTTTCGGCGGCGGTATTTCCGGACCGTTACGACTTAGGGATCTTCAAGAAACGAGCCTATTCCTTCCTTAAAGGCCGGCAACGCGCCTGCGATTCCTCTGGTTTTGCGGTGTCCATGGGCGGCGGTGATTACTTTCCATCAGGTGACCCGCTTGCTCGTTTGCCTCCTTCTGCTATAAAAAAAAAAAAAAAGAATTTAAATATAGTACTTAGCCTTAACGGGTTAGAAGTACCATTCCTATCACATTGTATAGAACTTATGTTCTATTACTATTCTACAACGGGTAATCTCTTATCTATGTATTTATTTTGCCATAAATTACATATGTATATGGCGCTTGGCCTTCATCTTGCCCGCCTTCGTCGGAGCGTTGGTAGCCGAACAAATAGAAAAACGCGAGAAGTCGTGATTTAACTCCCATAGCTCCGTTAGACTAGTGGCATAAACCGACTCCGACACAGTCATTTTAGGATTTGACTAACATTAATATCAATCTTTAAAAAAATCCTTAACTGAAGTATCACTTCAGTTAAGGATTTTTTTACCACCATAGGGTGGAAGCGCATTTCATTCGGATTTCTCAACCACTGAAGACTCTCTCGTCTCTCCAACTGTCGGAACACAACAATGATATTATTATCATTGATGATGAAAGAATATATGAAAGGATAAACCCTGAATGACGGACTCGCACAGCCCGAACCACAGGACGAACTATTGGACCTAGAACACAGAAAATTTGCAGGCAGTTCTCTTCCATGACGTGACGGACGTAAGCAAGGATAATGCATGGAATTCCTGAAATTCCCACGAGATAGGAATAAAAGATACCTACATGGATTTAGTCGCGAGTGGTCGCTAGTATATGCCTCTATGTATTTGTGTTGATGGCAACCAAGGGTTGTCTGGGAGAGATCGCTTCTAGCGTTACTACGGCTTGTGTCAATGAAAGCTTTAAAATAAATAAAGATGGTTTCATGTCAAAAAAAATGTGTTTATACACTTAGACATTTTATTGGTGATCAGGACCTACTGATTCCGACTAAGTAAATGATGGCCATTGCAATAATAATAGTAGTTACATGTTTTCTTTTTATAAATTTAACTTTCTATTTTTAATTAGGTAACCAATATAATTAGAATGTATGGTCTTCGTCTTCCTACATTTTTATCAGCGCTGTACCTGTACTTTGAAGAAGTTTTATTTACACAAGGAAGAGTAGGATGACCATGATTTTAATATTCATAGTTATTAACTTTACTTCCCAGACAAAAAAATAGAAAATGGAACGCTGACATGTTGACATGACATGACATGACAACGATACGAGTGTAAGTAAAATTTTTAAACAACGAAAAAAGACGACAACCTTAGGCGGGAATCGAACCACGCAAATTCCGCATTCCGGGCGGCTGCCTTAATCACTTGGCTACCGATGTCTGGTTTTCACCCGTCGAAATCTGTCAGTGCTTGATGCTTATGTTTTTTTAGTCAACATTGCTTCATCAAATCTTATAGAAGTTTTCACCTCTGAGATCCGAAAGAAAAATTTTTACAAAATATTTGAACGTTCGTAGTTGACATGTATGTTTTACTATTATTGCAATGACCATCATACTTAGTCGGAATCAGTAGGTCCTAATCACCGATAAAAAGTCTTCGTGTATAGATACACGATGATATATTATATAGATACATAATAAATTGTATGAAATAGATAATTTATTGCGAATTAATTTAAAAGTGATAGAAAATGTGTTTTGAGACAGTCAGCCGAGCGCCCCGTTAAGTTATTATAACATATTAAGAGCAACATATTTTTCGTGACGCGACTGACAATAACAACAGCAAAAAGATAAATTGTAAAGCTTCCTTTAAGACAACGTGGGAGTATCTGGGTCAATCTGGCTTTTAGTACAGATGTCGAAATACCCTTGACACAAAAATATTTTGTCACCCAACCGGAATCTAATCACTACAGGAATCGCTTAGTTTTTAAGTACGCGCAAGCTGCATTAATGTTATGGCATACCATTTTTTTAAATAAAATGGTTTACCGCTTCGGCTGCGTGATTTAATGCAGGCACGTGCCGCATTCGTCTTTATAAAAGTGTCACGCCACCCTCTCTATAGATTGTGATCTGAAGCATGTTAAAAAATATCATCGCACATTACAATGCGGTAAGTCTGATTCCTCAAGTCTTTTAAACGAAAAGGAGCGACATTCAAAAAAAATCTAAAAAATAAATAAACAGTTTATTATGTCATGATCATGAATGCGTAGTTAAAGTATAGTTATGTATAAGTAGTACAGCTGCGGTTCAACAAAGAGCGGGACCGGGAAGGGCCAGCGGCTATAGCACGCTCATCAGGGGAGCTGCGGCTCAGATAGGAGCGAGAGCGGACGAGCGAGAGCGGACGAGCGAGAGCGGTTACGAAACGGCCTTCTGGCTTGGGGAGCTCTGTAGGACGGCTGCGGTTTATGCGCTGATGACACGGAGTTAGTTTACGAGCTGCTAGACGGCGAGTTTAAAAGCTAGCGAGTGAACGAGCTTTTTTACAATCGGATAGTCAACTAGCTGATTGTAAAAAAGCCGCTGGCATGGGGCGCGTTTACAAGCTGCTAGCGAACTCGCTGGCTTGTAGCTCGTAGCCCCGTGTCATCGAGGCTTTAGCTATTAGCGGGTGCGAGCGAGGGATAGCGACTACAGCGCGGCCACCAGTCTTGGGGAGTAGGGAAGCTCAGTGGGGATTCAATTAAACCGAATATGATAAATACAGTATTATTGTTTCAAAACCCGTTAAATGCACTTTTTCACCACCATATGTAAAATTTAATAATAAAAAAAAGCATTTGTTCGCGACGACAATAATAACGCCCAAAAGCGACACAGTCGTGTTCGTGTTCTAAAGTCACGTGTCGTAAATATAGGTCCCCTATTGCCTAATATGTTGTTACGTCTTGTTCTTAATGGCTTTTAAACGTGTTTTATAGTGAGATTTATTACGAAATCATTACACACTCGAACTTGGGAGGAATTCATATATTGTTTTATTTTTCTGGTAGGTAATAGTTTTTTGATCAATATTCGTTTTAGCGGGTTTCGAAACAAGACCCCTCTGCTAACCTTTATCGAGCTAAGTGAGTGCGTTTGTTTGAAGCATCTTCCGCCCCACTTCGTGTCGCCTGTCCACAGCCGCAGCGAACTGGAATGCAGCTTCACGGCTCGGTCGCGACCTTGCTGCCGTGAGCGGAGCGGCGAGTGAATACTTTGTAAATTGCGTCCTTCCTATGACCATTGATTGAGAACGCCGTGGTACAGCGCGCAATGGTCAGAGAATCCGCTCGCCGCTCCGCTCACAGCGGCAAGGTCGTGGCCGGGCTGTTACTGTCAAGGTCGTTACGCCCAACGCACATCCTTTTTATATTAGTCTGTCTTTTTATATTTTCGATAATGTTGAAGACAGACTGCCTTTATAGCCTGCAGGACGACATCGTCTTTCCTTAGCTGCCTACTTCCTGTGGCGTCCGCTTCCTGTCTTGTCCACCACCAATTCCGTTGCGGTCCATTTCCTATGTCGTCCGTTTCTTAAGTCTACCCTCTTATTTCGTCCACTCTGTTAAATAGTCTGTGTAGTAACGTGGTCTATTTTTTATGTTGTGATCCATTTTCAATTATTTAAATAAATTAATAACGACTACATTATTAAAATAATAAAACCAGCCTATCTCTTTCTTGGGTGTCGTAAAAAGCGACTAAGGGACTGCTCATACTCCAACAGCATAAAGCAGCGATGAGCTCACCACCTATCACGCTGAGCACATGTGCAGTTGCTATTTAGTGAATCGTGGACTGTTCCAGTGCGCAGATTTTGCGGTCCTCAATGCCTAGTCTCTGACTTTTGGAGATAATAAGTCGTGGTGTATGTATATTTCATAAATCCTTTATTAAAAGGAATTTAAAAACTTTGTAATGGTTAAACATATAACAATAATGCTAATGTATTATAAATGTGAAAGTGAGTTGGTTTGTTTTTTAGACTTTCACGCTTAAGAGGAAACACTACGTCGACGTGGCATGAAAAATTCTCATACAAAACACAGAAAAACGACGTTTCGTAGTCTCCTGTTTCCTCCTTCAGAACTAGATCAATTTTTATTACTTTTGCAGCGTCGTCGGTTAAAGAAAGAGATTTTCTATGACTGTATGTTTGATTTTTTTGCATTAAGTCATTTATTAATAACCAGGAGCCTTCGAAATTTATCGAAATCAAGCCGTTTTAAGCCGTCTTTGAAAACATTAAATGGCTGGTTTAAAAAAAATCAACCATACAGACATAGAAAATCTCTTTCTTTAACCGATGCTGAAAAAGTAATAAAAATTGGTCCAGTTCTGAAGGAGGAAACAGGGGACTACGAAACGTCGTTTTGCTGTGTTATGAATGAGAATTTTGCATGCCACTTCGACGTAGTGTTTCCTCTTAAACTGCTACCACAGATTAAATAAGTGCTAAACCGACTTTGATGAATTATACAAACATACCTATAATCACGACTATTGTCCTCGAAGGGTTAGTCAGAGAGGCAATAAGGACAACAAAAGCACTACACTACCATAGTCCACTTTTTACCAAATAGCGACTGCACTGTGCTCAACATGAGGTAATGAGCCCATCACCGCTCTATGCTGTTGAATGTATGTGCAGTCTTTAGTCCGTTAGTCGCTTTTACGACACCCAAGCAAGGAGAGGGGTCAGTAGTATTCTTTTTCCGCTACCCGACAAGGTTAAATGAATTAAGGCATAAATATAGCTAGATAGGTCCTGGAAACGGTTTTAAGTTACTCTTGCAATAAATTACCGCGAGCGAGGCCGGAGCATAAGCTACTACAATAAATATCATGCTAGACTAAATGCTGTCACTGTAAACTGCTCACAGCAAGCTTGATTACTTACAGCCCGTTCCCAATTGTAATTAATGTCGTAATATAGCAATCGTTAACACCACCAATACGCTTTTGGGTTGATTTATGTGGTACCATGTGTGTGACAGCTGATAAGATAAGATAAATTTTGATTGCCATAAAATTGTGTAAATACATAGCAGGTGTTATGCATAAAATAATAGAGCAAACAATTTACCCTAGTCGGGCATGCAATTTTTAGTATGTAGGTACATGTTACATAGAAACAGCCACTATGCTGTTTTTGTACCAAAATATTCAGTCAAACTGTAGAAGGCCTTATCTATAAGCCATCTTTTTAATTAATTTTAAATTTACTGAAGCTTTCTGATCTGTGGGCAGATGATTGATTATTTGAATACCAGTTACAGGGCTTTATTGATATTTGGTAGAGCCAAGTCATATGCGTACTTCTTCCGCAAATTACAATTGTTTCTGCTTTTAAGTTTAAAATACTGAATATTGCTTTTTATAAAAAGAGCCAATGATTATAAGAAAACACAACTACCAAGCAATCTCTTCCCTTGGGCGTCGTAAAAGGCGACTAACGGACTAAAGACTGCAGATACATTCGACAGCATAAAGCGGCGATGGGCTCACCGCCTATCGCGCTGAGCACATGTGCAGTTATTATTCGGTGAAAGGTGGACTATGGCAGTGGACTGCTTCTACAGTTCTCATTGCCTAGTTTCTGACCCTTTGATAATGGCCGCGAAGCTATATATGTATGTGATGTACCATATGTGATTCATACGCTCTATTTAACCACTAAGCGAGGTGAGGTACGCTGTGATGAATAAAATATTTGGATTTAGAAACATCGGAACTAGTTGGAAGCGGAGTGACAGGAGTAGGAGGTGTGATGCGAACAATCGTGGATTAATCCGCATAGCTCCGTTAGACTTTATTTACTGTAAACTTATAACTATAAAAATAAGAAAAAAACATTAATAATTTCCTACTTATTTAGTTTTAATTGTTTATTGTAATTTGTTTCGGCTGTATACTGTTTTGTGTCTTCATTAAATAAATAAATAATAATTAGCGTATTAGTCTGGACGTTTACCCTTTACAGGGTCCGTGGTCAAAGTAAGAACTAAATAGAAACTATAATAATATAATATTATAAGTGAAAAGTGATTTATTTCAATGTAAAAAAACGTAAACTTTAGAAAACAATGTAGTAATTTACGTTGAATGCCGTATTTTTAAAAGAATTACTTTTTTTTATGCTCTACGATAAAGTGTTATTCAATTTATATATTATTGAATCTTTCGCTAAATGCAGATGGTTTTTTAAGTTGTATGTTTATTTTATGATTAAGTTCAATGTATTTTATAATTTTCTACATTGCTATCGAATTGGGAATTACTGTAATGATGACCGGACATAAACAGGAAGTAATACGGAAGTCTCAGACCAATAACTAAAGTTATTGTTCTGAGACGGAAGTAGAGTGACAGATGCCGCCATGTTGGCAAAATGGCGCTGGCCATACGAGGGGTTAAAGTACGAGTAGTTTCGGTCGAGTTGCACCGTCCTCATTTAAATGCTGATACACGTTTGCGTTAAGCCCCGCAAAAACATATTAATATGGCGAGGTGAAACTTTAAAAGCGCAGTTCACCAATTTCACTACACACTATGCTAAGCTTATTCGAAAGTGTCGCTTTACATTCCGAATTTTCTGGTTACGATAATATGCCAGTTATTATGCCGGAACACGTTCAGATAGCATGTGAGCGAAGCACGATCGGTTTTACGTGTTTAAAATTGGTATCTTTAGCGCAAATTTGGGGTGAAAGATTAGGTTTTCTGTGGTAAAAACGAATTGGAGTGATATATAAATTGTCACAAAAATCTGTATTGTGATTACTTTCTACTTAGGTGCGTTCGTGAATTTGTGGCCAAGTGTGTTTTGAAATACCTAGTTATGATCACACAAAATGTCTTACTTATGCTATGTTACTTTTAAAGGATTTTTCAAATTTTGTTTGTAATTCATTTTAATTACGGATTACACAATGAGGGCAGCACTGCAGTGACGTCGTTTAATTCTATTTAATTTATTTACTAGTACACAAACATAATTACAATTACTAAGAACAACATACAGCAACAAGCTGGAAAGCACGCAGAATAAGTTGCAGCTCCAAAAACAAGTGTACGTATACATTCAAAATCAAAAATAGTTGGTACAAAGTTAAATTAAATGAAATGAAATTAGATTACATTAAATTAAAATAATTTATCAAATCGATGAAGTGCTGTAAAAAAAAAAGTTTTTTATAACAATCAATGAAACTTTAAAAAATAGGTAGGTAATTACATAAAAAATATAACATAAGTTATTAACAAATAAGTGTTGAATCAATTTACAAATATGTCGTTTTAAATTTGTAAAGTGATTGGTTATGAATGTCAGGCACGTCGCCAATATCCGACGCTATATCATTAAAGTCGCGACAAATACGATGTATGGGATTGTTGAACGCGACATTATTGGAGCAAAGGGGCACTGCAAAGGTGAGCTGCTGCCTCACCGATCGCGACGGTACTCTCAACTAAAGTCTATTGAGCCTCGAGGTTGACACAAACCCATTCATCATCTTGTAGAGAAAGGATATACCGTTTATTTTACGGCGATTCTGCAAGGTCTCTAGCCCAAAATACTTTAGTTAGCATTAAGAAGGTCTCGTTTACGGTCATGTTGATTCGTTAGTTTTCCAAGAAAACGTCTTTGTATCGCCTCTATCCGTTACCTATATGCTTAAGGCAATGACCTAGTAGTATAGACAAGAACGTTCATACAAACCATTTGTTCAAATTCTGGAATGAGAGACCTAAAGTTCGCTGCAGCTGCTGCAGCGCTTAAACATTTAAATGTCATATAAACCAACAGACAGACATCGCAGCGCCGCAGCGCCAGATCTTTCAAAGACAACGTAGTGTGTATCAAGATGGCGTCTCAAATAGATTGTCAATAACAATAATTAAAAAAAATCTTTTCTATTATATTAATACGATATAACTACATAATAATGACTTGAAAAACAATTAATTTCACTTACTTGACAACTGACTTGTAGTAAACGTCTAGGTGTACACTTTGAAAAGAATTAAAGAATTATTTTCGCCGCGCCGCACGCGCGAATGTCAAAGCCACACTAAAGCAAGGTGTCGAGTCGACTCCGCAGATGAGTGGAACATAGTGCGTGTTCGGAAGGGCCTATCTAGTGTAACGTATATATCGCTGGCTTAAGGTACTGGGGCGACCAGATTATGGAAACGTACTCCAGCCTGCCACAGTCCACGTTTCATTAAATTGTAACTGCACATGTGCTCAGCGTTATAGGTGACGAGGTAAGAGTTGGGTCTGTAGTGTTCTATTACTAAGCTGCCACCACACAATCATATATCACATAACTCACCTTATTTTATTTTTTAGATTTATAATCCAGAATTGCAAGAGTTTACTTTTGCGCCTTTAACTACCATATTGCAACGTACATTGTATACATATACAACGTCAGTCGGAAAGGGGGTACTAAGCCGAAAGGAGGGTAAAGTATACATGATAGTAAATAACTTTTGTATAAGAACTTTTCCAAAAAAATTGATTATTTTAGATTAACAGCTGTTTTAAGATTTCATAAGAAAGGACGCTGTGCGGTAGCTCTGGCGATCAGCTGTTTTGAGAAAGAGACAGATTTGATTTCATTGAGTTCTTTGCCGGGGTTAACATGTGGCGTTAGCCCCGCCCCTATTCAGGGTTGTTCATTTTTTAAATATAAATATGCATAAAATATGAATGTTTTTCGCAAAGTTTATATTCGCAATATAATAGTTGATAGAAGCACTTTCAGTTGTCCGCGGCTTAGTACCCCCTTTCCGACTATTGTTGTAAAAACAACTATTATTCCCGAAGGGTTAGTCAGAGACTAGGCAATGACGACCGCAAAATCAGTCCTCTGCCATAGTCCACTTTTCACCAAATAGTGACTGCACTGCACATGTGCTCAGCGTGAAAGGTGGTGAGCCCATCGCCGCTCTATGCTGTTTGAAGTCACATGAAAGACACATGTCTTTAGTCCGTTAGATTGCCTTTTACGACACCCAAGGAAAGAGAGGGGGTGGTAGTATTCTTTCACCGCTATGCGACACGGTTACATTATATTGCAATGTAAAGGCACCAGTGCACATTGGCGTATGTTGGTCCACTGCCGGCCATCGCCATTGTGTAGACGGGGTGATGGTGTACAGTGGCGGACAATGGGCGATTTTCTGACAGCCCAAATTAAAAAATTAAAAATTAATTCAATAATACTCGATAGATGGCGTTTTATGAAAGCCGACCCGTTCCTACCTAAGGGCTGTAATAAATTCTACACTTTTGCTTGTCTATCAAAAATATAAAAAAATAGTACTTACAAATTTTTGTTCAGGATCTCCAGGACCTATTTCTATTTTGGAATGGAATAAATATTACGTAACCATACACTTGTTCTTCATGGACTCGCCTTTTACTAAGCGCCATACTAATCTATGCTAAGCGCCATCTATGAAGTCATTTACGAAGCAATTTCTTTTTTTTTTTTGGAACTCGGAAAATCGCCCATTTGTCGATATTGGCTCGCAATTTACCCCGTCTACGCCAATGTGTACTGGGGCCTTAATTATGTACCTAATTCTACTCTACTCACATGTTTAATGTCTCTTGATGAGGCACTGCCTGTAACAAATAGCTAATTTACATGCATAATTAACAACAATATAATATAACGGGAACATTATTCAATTGTTTCCTTTTTGTATTAACGTTCCAGCGTAGCTATCAAAAGCGTCGTATCAAATATTAATTTACAAGTCGGATTATTAATGACGACGGATCATAAATATGTATACATTTAAACGATTTCACTGCGAACAACTTTTTATGCATAAAATGAACGTGTCCATCGACATTGAATGAGGGCTTTATTTGGCTTACAAACTAAGTGACGGTATTTAAGAAGGTTTAACTCAAAATACTCAGATGTATTATTATGTGTCAAAGGCATAACTTTTTGGGTATAGAAAAGTATGCCTATTATAGCTAATTAGTTTGCGTAAAAAGCTGACAAATACTTTGTTAAACCATATAACGTGAAAGTAAAAATGTCTAAAGTAAGTATAGCCCACATTATTATTATTGTTTCACTACTGAGCAAAGGCGTCCATCGTTAAAATCAGGTCTTCGCGATATAATCACGACTATTATCCCCGAAGGGTTAGTCAGAGACTAGGCAATGAATACCACAAAAGCAATCCTCTACCGTAGTCCACTTTTCACCAAATTGCGACTGCACACGTGCTCAGCGTGACAAGTAGTATAGCCTCTAAAATATAAAAATACGTTGGAGCAAGAGAATAAAGTTTAAACTGTTTTATATCAAAAATTGTAATAAAAGAGCATGTCCAAAATTCGTTCTATATCTTAAACGATATTCAAGTACAATCATCTTAATGTACCCAGGTTATTGCACTGTAACTTTAATTGGAGTAGAATAGCCCGGTCACGCGATATGGGGCAGTTTTCTTTCGGTAGCAACTGGTAGTACTTGCAAAGGACACGGCTCGCTTTGTGTAACAAGAATAGTGGAAAGAAAATTGTTATTACCCACAATGGGTTTATTCAATTTAACTATGCAATACAAACAATACGACATTGACAGGGTGGTTTCAACTTTACGTTTTTCCTACAGAATTCCCATAAATTAACTAAGTAAGTGAAGTGCTAATCTCTAATATTCTATCACGCAAAAAGAAATTTGGTGACTCGTTTCTTTGTCGCATCTCCAAAAGATGGAATAATCTACCAACACATGAATTCCCTCCGGGTTATTTCCTGAGAATCCCATTCCCCGAGAATCCTGTCCCGGAGGATCCCGATTTGTTTTCATCTTCATGAACTTAGTCAATACTATGTTCTTAAAAGATCCGTCATGTCAGCAGAAAAAGTAGTCAATCAAATTTTAATATACATATTGTAATATTAAAAAAATAAAAGTCGGCTATAGTACCCACCTACCAATGGCATAGGGTGCTTCAAGCGAGGCGTGAAGAGGTACTTGGGCTGGCAGAGTGAGGGTGACTGATGCTACGTATCTTACGCTGCACCAGTTGTCTTCACACCTGGACCACTTCCACTTAACATCAGGTGGAGTGGGGGTGAGGTGAGGGAATTAAAAAAACTGCAGTTGAAAAAATATCCCGCTCTTAAATATCCCCAAAAAAATATCCACACGCCTGCAGTTTTGCCTACCACAATTTGAACTTAAGTCTTTGGGGTTAAGGATTGATTATAATAATTTGACAGTTTGGAGCAGGTTGACCTGGCGTGTGTACGTTTGATACTAGTAATTTCCTTCACTTGACTCGCTCCATTCAGCATAACATGGCGATGCGATAGCGTCTTATGGCATAAAGTACCTTTCGAAGCAGGAAGAGTCCCGTGTAGTGCTTGTACGCTTTATAGTTACACACATGTATTTCCACTCCATCCAGTATATAAAAGTAAGCCTTACTTAAAAAGAGTCTTTATAACTGCAATCACATCTTCTGTTCAAAGTATATTCCTTTTGTCAGCAGTATTTCAAGAACAAATCTTGGCCATCACTCGCCGCTCAACAGAATTGTAAACAAGTACAACACACTGTTTAAAACCACTGATATAGATATTTTTCCGGATACACGTAAAAGTTTTAAGAACAAAATTATAATACAACCTTTACTTTAATTAATTTAACATTAACTTACTTTTCATTGTGGTATATAAGTTTTATATTATTTTGTATCTAAGGGATGTCTGTTACTTGAGATTGAACTTATAATAATTATGTTACTTGCATGTAGTGGTACCTATAAGTAAAGCATTACTCATTTTTTGTAAGATGCAATGCAATGTTTTTGTGTAATTGTTTTGTTGTTTACCCCAATAAATAAATAAATAAAATAAATAAATAAATTATTCGTCGCGCGAAGCTTCCGCTTTTTCCCTCGGGTTTTTAAGACTCTTTAGAGGGTCCACATTGGCTCACCTAAAGTTCTTTACCCGAAATTGTTCTTCCTACCGATTTGTAATCCGAATGATGACTCTTCCTAAAGTTTTCATTCATACAATTTGTAGTACCTACTACCTACCGACGATGTTCATAGCACTCATGTTTCCGAAAATTGTAATTCCTGCTGTTGTTATTCATAACGCTTTTATCCCTAAACATAATCCTACTAATATTATAAACGCGAAAGTTTGTAAGTATGTATGGATATTTGTTACTCTTTCACGTAAAATCTACTGAATGAATTTGGATGAAATTCGGCATTCAGATAGTTTATAACCTGGATTAACACATAGGATACTTTTTATATCGATATTCCCACGGGAACGGGAACCACGCGGGTGAAACCGCGAGCGGCCGCTTGTGTCCATAATATTGTTACTCATATTAAAAAAAACACAACGGTGACCTACAGGAGAAGGGCAAGCTAGTATTTCTGTTGTCTAATAAAGTCTTAAATTTCTAACCTATCACGTGACCTACAGGTGTTGGGTAGCTAGTATCCTCAATCATTTAAATAATAGTGTAAAAAACGGTAACGTTGAGAAAATATAGGAAATCAAATAATAGTATATTAGATGTTTATTGCTACTGACATTATGAAGTTGAATGATTCGGAATTAAGAACATTAGAAACAGAGTAGTTAGAAATTGTGATTTTTAGGATGAAAAATGTCATTTGTTAGTCGTTTTCCTCAAAAGCATAAATTCTTTGTAGCGCATCAATCACATTTCACTTCGAACCTAAATTTAATTATCGAACTCGATCGTTTACTTTTTTAGTCGCTTTAAGTTTTAGTCGCATTTCACCTCGCTCGTGCATTTAACTATCGCGTTGTGTCTCAATCGTAATTTTTTTTTAGTCGATATTAGTTTTTGTCGCATTTCACCTCGATCGTGTAAACAACTTTCGCTTTGTGTCCTAATCGTCTATTTCAGTATTACACTATTATGTTTAGTCGCTATGTACCTTTTTTGCTTATTTTTTTTAATAGCATATCATCGTGTTGTCACAGTCCATCAATATTTTTAGTAGCACTTCATCCACACGAGTACTTTATCTCTACAACAACATTTATCAACTTAAAACCTACATGTTCTAATGAAACCTTAGACGGGATTTCATTGGGATTATGAATAGATAATCCCAATGAAATGATACTACACTATCTAAGCGATATTAGAACAAGAAGTTGGCTTGAGATATTTCTATCGGATAAAACTCAATGTTGTGGTATGAAAATATGGCGTTAGGGGACAAAATAAGTAACAAATAAAAGGCACAAATCTGCTTTATTACTCTTTAAACTATTACTAATTATTTTAATGAACTAACACAAATCTGCTTCATTAATCCTTAAAAATATAACCAAATTGAAAACCAGATGCAGCTTACGGTAACCTATCATAAATTCGAAACTTTCCTGTACGAATTTCAATAGTTCGAAAACGGTATGACGATGTTTTAAATACCCTATCGCTGCTTTTACATAATTTTGTTAATCCATAAACTTATCATACATTTTCCAGAAAAACTATTAGCCGATTATCAAAACTACTTTTTTTCTTTTGGAAGATGTTTTGTTTACAATAAATTTCATATCTAGAAGTATAAAAATTCGAAGTAACTTTTTTTCTAAAATATCATATTCATACCCAGTTTTTTTTTTGTTTTTCGTATATTCATATTATTAGGTGAATAAACTTAAATGTCTTCCAAAGTTAATACTTTATGTTTCCGGTAAGATTGTGTTTCAAAAGTCAGTGACAGAAACGAATCACGGCAAAACCGACTCCACGTAGTCTTGTCTGCCCTACGCTAGAGTGTAATTCAAGCCCGCGTAGTCGCGGAGGGGCGAGGTGGCCCACGAGCTGAGGAGAAGGTGGGTTTAAGCCATCTGCGACGATAAGCTCGCGTGGGACCGCCGCCGGAGCCTCGCAGCGCCGGAGCCGTGGGAGAAACCATGCCTGCTGCATGCTTGGTTGCATGCTGCATGCTTGCTGCATGCTTGATTGCTTGCTGCTTGCTTGTTAGCATGCTGCATACTTGCTTGCATGCTGCATGCTTGCTTGCATGCTGCATGCTTGCTTGCATGCCGCAGCTTGCTTGCAAGCTCCAAGCTTGCTTGCAAGCTCCAAGCTTGCTTGCTTACGTATTGCATGCTTGCTCGCGTGGTGCATGCTTGCTTCCATGCTGCATGCTTGTTTGCATGCTTAAACGTTACTACGATTACAAGTTTTTCGATGATATTATGGATTACAATTATTTGAAATATTGTATTTTAATAATATTAATAATATTGGAAACGTGTTTCTGGAAAATGAATCGTCTAGCATTAATAGCTTCGGCCAAACGTTGAGTAGGATTTCAAAACATAGATTTTGAAAAAAATAACAATCCATAATAGGCATTTCAAAACTTTGTAAATTGTGTTTTCGGTAAAAAGAAAATTATGGAAAACAAAAAATTACAAAACGTTTTCGGCCAAATAAAATTCGTACAGGCAAATTTCGAATTTATGATAGGTAACCGCAGCTTACTAATACGAACAGAAAAAAATAAAAGAATATTAAGGAGTCAAAAAATATATATTACGCTATGAGTTTGATAGTACTTAAGACATGAAACTACAACCTGTAGTTTCATGTCTTAAGTACTAAGTTCAAAAAGTTAAGTTCAAAACACGTTTTAAAATAAATGTTACAGAACATTAGTGCGAACACCAAATAAATCTTACAGAACTATAGTGCGAACACCAATCAACAGATTTGAAGAATTTGAGAATTTGTGACTACAAACAAACATCGATCGCGACGAAATGCGTCTAGGGTAAAATACTACACGAAAAATGAAATGCTACAAGTTAATTATACTAATGTAAAAAGCCACGCGAAAAATTGCTTCAAGTAAAAGATTCTATTGAAATTTAGTTCATTCGAAGTGAAATGCGATTCGGTGAATCTCTACAAGAAATTTATGCTTTTGAGATAAAGGACTAACAAATGAAAAATGTTAGGAAGAACATTTTCGGAGTTCCAATAAGCGGAGTTGAAAATGTAGGTGAACTTTGGCGCACCCCTCTTTAGACGAGCTACAGCAGCCTTGCCCATGAACGCGCGCGACAACGACGGCATCACAAACGTAACGCACCCTGAAGCTTCAGTTCTGAATCTGATGCCTCTCCAGTAATTTCACTGGATCTAGTGAAGTAGGACGCCCTCAGACTAGGAGAGCGACGATCTTAGCCAGGTGGCTGGCAAGAACTGGATGAAAGTAGCCGAGAGTCGTGCTCAATGGCGTGCTCTTGGAGAGGTCTATGTCCAGCAGTGGACAAGTATAGGCAGATGATGATGTTAGTGGCCTTTAAGCTATAACCAGTGATAGGAATAGGCAGACTATATTTACCTAAAATGACGGGACATAACATGGAGCTGAAAATACCTCCAAATTGGATACCGGTAATTGCCAAAAACTTCGATTTCCGGTGGGGGTTAAAGTTGCTCGCGTCCGTAGGTTTACCCTTGAGACCCTACATGTGACCCCTAGGTGCTAAATGAGTGACACTGACTGAGTGGTAGAGCCACGCTGCGTTGCAGCACGTATTGGGCCGGTTCACCCGCTTGTAATACTAACCTCTCACGAATATTCGGCGTAAAATAATAACACTTGGTGCTTTTGTGTTTCGTCTGGCCAGTAATGGTTCCGGAGGCCCCTCCCCCCCTCTTACAATTCCTATTCCTTCCCTAACAGTATTTCTTCCTCAAAGGCCGGCAACGCGTCTGCGATTCCTCTGGTTTTGCGGGTATCCATGGGCGGCGGTGATTACTCTTTATCAGGTGGTAGTGGTAGGTATATATATTTATGTTTACAGTTTCAATGCAGTGGTTGTAAGTATTTAAAACTATACTTAATTTATTTATAATATATACTTAATTTAGTTAAAATGGTTCAAAGTATTGTAAATTGTAAATAGTCGTGAATAAACCATGTATGTATAAACCATATCGATGGGTTATTGGAACAAAGCCGCAATCGACAAAACGCAATTTTACAGAAAAAAAGATTTAGTAAAAATCTTGAATATCTGTTAAACTACGAGGCGTATCATAACGGTTTGTATATCAAACAATGCGTTATTTTTTTCTGGAGTGACATAAAGTGTACATAAGCTTAGTAGTACATAAGAATTATAAAAATAATAAAAAAACATATGCCACTTTATACATTGAAAGTGGTTTCCGTAAAACTCCATTGAGGTTTTATTCCGGTAAAAAGTGCGAAATAAATCAGACAGCAATAGCATGTTGCAGCGTTTTGCAATGATGTTACAGGAAATGGTGAATGTTATTGAAAAATGTACTGGCGAATACTGTGTGCATAGTATTTATTATTGTTGTATTGGCAGGACCACAAAATTTATTAATATTAAAGCATCAGGAAAATATAATGAATAATGTACTTAATGGAATTTATTTGTAAATAATCATAATAGTATTATATTATTCTATGGACAGCTCTACCTATACAGATCAATGCGGCCACCTAAGTATACAAAGCTTAGCTACAGACCCTAGAGCTAAGCTAACCCGATACTACACCGAAGATATCCCGGACATCAGCCTGTACGAGATTGGTATGGCTCTCAAGCAGCGTAAGAACAGCAAGGCATCGGGTGCTGACGGAATTACTGCTGAGCTTCTGAAAGCAGGTGGAAGATCGGTACTCGCTCTTCAGAAACTATTTAATTCCGTCCTACCTACTCGGAGCTAGAACGCCAGAAGCGTGGCATGAAATTGTGGTTGTGTAGTAGTTCTATAAGAACGGCAACAAGACCCTACTGAGGAACTACAGACCCATATCACTTCTAAGTCACGTTTATAAGCTGTTCTCGAGAGTTACAACTAATCGTCTCGCACGCAGGATTGATGACTTCCAGCCAATCGAACAAGCCGGATTCCGAAAAGTTTTTAGCATCATAGACTCGTAGACCACATACATACGCTGCGGCGGGTTATACAGAATGCCAAAGAGCATAATCGACCACTTTGCTTAGCGTTTGTGGGCTATGAGACAGCCTTTGATTTGATATTAACAGGCCGTCTCTATCTACCGACCTCAATAGATAGGGTATCGCAACTGGAACTACGGGTCCGGTTGTGTTTTCAGAGGTACTACGGGGTTCCGGTTCTAGCCCCCCGCTGGTCGTGCCTTTAACCAGGCGCCTCCGGCGGGATCCGGACATGGGTTGGACTCGTAGTGGCATGTGGTTAGCTGTAGAGCTTGGGAATGTTCGTTTGTCCTGGTATTGTGTGCCAGGACTTCCAAACTCGTGCACAGCGAGCGGGGCCTAGTAGCGGTCTCTGAGGGGCCAGAAGCGAAAAGTCCTGCGGGGAACGTGAGTTTCCCTTATAGTTGGCAGCTTTGTCCGGTGGTTTTCATTGGACATTGGTGTTGACATCTCCGGTACTAGTCTGGATAACTAGTAGAGACGGCCTCCTAGATGCCGTAGGTCTCCGGTCCAGCCAGCCGCGTAGGACGTGGGAACTGGCTAGGCTCCCGGATGGGTTCCGAGAAGTGAGTGTGCTTACTACTCCGCTACCAAGGTGGACACTTGGGAGTCGACTTTAGAGTCGACGACCCTAGCAGTGGCAACTGCGAGTTGTGCCCTTCGTGCAACGAGAAGTGAGCGAGCTCGACAGCTCCGGCTACCTATCTGGACAATAGGCAGTGAACTACACGTGTTCACGGGGATACTCTCCCGAGACACTAGTCTTATGAGTACCGAATGAAGAGCGCGCTGCGGCGGGCACTAATTTGGCGTCAAGACCTAACGTTGGTGGTCTCCTGCGCGAGTGTCTACTGGCGCAGGGACGTCTGGCACTTCTTGCATAACCTAACGGTTGGTCTCGAGGTGCCAGTACAAATAAACTTAGTGAATTAAGGCCGTCTCTCCAGCGGTGCCAAATTGACTACCGGTACATCGTAGTGTTGAAGTGTTTGTACGCAAACGCCACTATGACAGTTCGCCTGCAGGACCAGAGCTCGAAGCCAGTCCGGCTGCAGTGCGGAGTGCGACAAGGAGACGTCATATCTCCGAAGCTCTTCACTGCTGCACTGGAGGACGTGTTTATAAGCTTCTGGACTGGAGAGGACTCGGCATCAATATTAACGGCGTGCACATCAGTCACCTTCGATTTGCCGACGCTATAGTAGTCATGGCTGAGACCTTGGAAGACCTAGGCACAATGCTCGGTGATCTCAAGTCTCTCAACAAGTGGGCCTTAAAATGAACATGGAGATGACGAAAATAATGTCTAACTCATGTGTCATATTTTTTTTTTTATTTATTTATTTATTATCAGGCAACAAAGTTACAATATAACAGGCCCATAGATACATACCTTAAAAACTAACATATACATAGCTTATAAACATTTATCGTTAGTATAATAACTTAAAACTATGTTAGTAATTTACATGGCAATGGCTTGTGCTGTTTCGGTGGTGGTAGGCAATCTCCCGCGGAAACGCCGGTACACCACGCCCTTCGGCCAAAAGTCCTCCTTCATAAAGGTGTCGTCCAGCTTAGCTGTTGGGACTCGCACCACAAATGCCTTAAAACTGACATTATGTCGCGATTCCAGCGGCTCCACCCTCAGAAGGAAGTTGGTCTTTGTCTTAATGTACTCAACCACATCCTGCACTGTGATGGTGTGGTGCAGGCGCGACAGGTACATCGGCGTAGTCGGCGTCGAAGCACGCAGCAGGAACTGGGGCCCTGTCAGTGCGGTACCGCAACGGTTCTGACTCGGCCGGTGATGGCGTGCCCTGTTCCTTTGGACCTTGACGAAACCGTCGTCGTCTCGTTCCACGGCGGCATGCTTCGACACTCTCTGAGCGTTTAGGTTGGAAGTAGCAACAGAGGCGTAGTCACGTCGGCTGGGCTTCGTTTGGATGGTGACAGGCTCAGGCTCAGCTGTCACGTGCGGCACCGCGGGCGAAGGTGCGGGGCGGGTGAACGGCGGAGGCGGCGCGGGGGGCGCGACGACAGCGGGTTGCACGGCACGGGGGGCCGGCGACTGCAGGGCGCGGGGGCCGGCGCCGGCGTCTGCGGGGCGTACCGAGCCGGCGTGCGCGCGGGGGCAACGGCTGCGTCAGCGTTGCACGGCGACGAGGTCGGCGTCGAAAATGCTGACTCGAAACTCAGCCGCGGCGCGTTGACGAATGCACCGCGCCGCGTGTTGACGTTTGAGTCATCGACTGACCTACTTACTGCGAGTGATGCGCGCAAACTATCCACTTCCTTGCACAACTCACTCACAGTATTCTGTGATGCTTCGAACTTTAGCACCACGTCCGCCAAGCCCGCCTTTAAGGTCACAATGTCCTTCAGCAAGCAGGTTACGTGGACGTGGTCGAACGTGACGGGAGGGAGCTTGTTTAGGTCCCTCGCCACAAACGTCGGCACGTCGTCAGGGTCGGTCTCCTTCAGCAGCGTGATTATTTCCTGCAGGCTCTTCGGTGCCCCATCACGGCGATGAGACACCATCTGGTCACTCTTGTTTACAGATGCAAACAGTAGCTTCTTGGCCGCAGATATGTCGTCCTCGCTGAAGCTGGACTTGCATATCTGCACCGCACTTACTTCATCCATCACGTCCAGCTTCTGTTGCAGGAAGGCGAGGAGCTCGTTAACCACCAGTTTGTCGCTCATGGTGGTGGTTCGCGCGGCGACTCGCGCCGCGTTACGTGTCTGATATACGATTTAAATTAAATTGTAATCGCTGCGTCCGCACAGAACGGCGCGTACTGTGAGACTGAAATATACCCACTCCTCTGAAGGTTGGAGAGTCTGCTTTTGAAGTAGTTGACGAATATGTATACCTGGGACAAACGGTTCAGTTAGGTAGGTCCAACTTTAAGAAAGGTTGGGAAAAGAGGTTAATCGTCGAATCCAACTCGGCTGGGCAGCGCTCGGTAAGCTACAAAATATATTCTCGTACAAAATACCGCAGTGTCTCAAGACGAAAGTTTCGACCAGTGTGTGTTGCCAGTGATGACATACGGTACCGAAACGTGGTCGCTCACTATGGGCCTAAAGAGTCTGGCTCAAAGTCACGCAAAGAGCAATGGAGAGGACTATGCTCTAGGTTTCTCCACGTGATCGAATCAGAAATGAGGAGATTCGTAGAAGAACTAAAGTAACTGACATAGCCCAAAGAGCCGCTAAGCTCAAGTGACAATGCACATCGCCCGTAGAACCGATGGCCGTTGGGGCAGATATGTGGCAGTTGAGTGGCGACCGCGCACAAGAAGACGCAGTATGGGCAGGCCTCCAACAAGGTGGCCCGACGATCTGGTGAAGGTCGCGGGTAGCCGCTGGATGCAAGCAGCACGAGACCGGTCGTGGTGGTGATCCTTGGGGTTGGCTTTTGTCCAGCAGTGGACGTCCTCTGGCTGATGATGATGATGATGATATTTATTGTTTTAAGTATTTTGTTCACTCATGTATACTGTTGTGTTATTATTAATGTAGGTACTGTTTGTTAGCCATGTATTTATTTATGGAAATGTAAAAAAAAATGCAATCAACAAAGTTAATTTACAAGAAAAACAATAATTATTACACACAATGTTATTTTTACTTAGTCTTTTTTATAACTAAGTCATAAGAAAAAGTCGACAGTTTGCATAATTATCTAAGTTATAAGAACGCACTTACCATTACTAATATACTTACCTATTTATAAAAACAATAAAATAACTCAGTCTTCACAGTCATGATTAAAACGTTTCAACGAACTAGCTCTTATAGAACTAGCTCTAATTCGAATATTTAATTATTATTTACAAATCCATGTATAATTATTGTAGGTAAGTTACATACTTACAGTAGGTAGCTATTGTTTAGGTATGTATTGAAAATCAATCGACATATTTTAATTTCATGTAAGAAAACTATAATTACTATTACTAGTGAAAGTTTTAAATATTTGTACAGCAATGTTTATTGTAAATCTTTTTACAAAGTTTATTTCGGGGAACACAGCTGCAAGGGGCTATACTTGTAGAAGATTTAAAAAAACTTTAATCATTGCACATAGGACGATTATTCCGGTAAACAAAATTCGAGTGATGAACGAGGAATAATAAAGCAATACCCATAATGATTTTGCTAAATCAGGCAGCTTTCAGTATTAAACTTGGAAAAAAAATCACAAGGTGTAATTGGTCCATGGAATACGAAAATGGCTTAATCGGAAAACTGCTATAATGACTATTGCGGTCTTGTTCCAGGCATCCATCGATATATAGTTACTATACCTTTTCCGCTAGGTAAAGTAACGTTATGGTTCAAACACTTACAACCACTGGTTCTGAGTAGAATAAGAAATCCCGGAGTTTTTTGAAGAAATACCGATATTTACAAAATACCGATATCAAATTTGGTGGTATTAACAGCTCCATGTTATGCCCCGTCAAGAATTTTAGGTAAATACAGTCTGCCTATTCCTATCACTGGATATAACACAGCAATGTAAAACAATAAATGTTGCTTTGCGGCAGAAACAAGTTATTAGGGTGCTTGCGATCCCGTCCGATAAGTTCCAGGTCCTTTAAATCACCGTGCAAGCCTACTACCAAGATATTTTAAAAGAACAGTAGAAGAGTATGTCGAACATAACGAACGTTGAAAAATATGACTACCTCAGGTGGAAATCAAATCCACAGATCTCTTAGGATGTACATTCTAAGAGGTTTGATGAGACCCTGTTGCAATAAAAACAAAGTCAGACGCGTTCAAAAATTTCGACAGATCTAACCAATATCTCGGAGGCGGGGTGGTTAACGGAGCCGCCTGGAAAGCGGAGGACGTGGTGTGGGTTCGATTCCCATCTGTCATTTTTTTCAACGTTTTGTTATCTTCGTTATTAGGACAAACAATCGTTTGCGTTTGGCTGGCACAGACTATAGTTAGTTAGTTAGATTAGTTGATAAGACGGTTTACGCTTTTCGGTTTAACATACAAACTTTCAAGTCGAATTATTTTAAAACCAATGAGCCAATTTTATTGAAACTTTGCATGCTTATGTAAAATACTGGGATCTAAATAGTTTGTTGAAAACATTTTAAAAAAAAGTTTATTTAACTGAGTTATTGAGATTTTAAACTTTCTATAGCGAACTTTAAATCGTAATAACTCTACTAAATAAACGTTTTTTAAAAATGTTTTAAACACACTATTTAGTTCTCTAAATTATACTTTAGCATTCATAAATTTCGACTTGAAAGTTTGTATGGGAAACAGAAATGCGTAAACCCTCTTAAGTCTTAACTACAAGTTAGTTAACTGTTTTTTTTTGTAATTATTATTAGTATTGACGTCAATAAGTGCTGTAAAGGTTTACATTAAATAAATAATTTGACTTTGACTTTGACTTTGAATCAAATAATAAATAGTATTTGAAATATGAAAGGAAGTGCATTTCGTGATGATTCTTAGATTTTTTTATTGTGACTCGTCATAGTGACATCCTGCCTGATGGTAAGCAGCCGATGCAGTCTAAAATAAAGAGATAAAGATATTATAAGTAATCTAATCTTTAGAATGTATACATATTCGACCGACGGCGGCTTAAAGTACCTACCTCTCAAAGAATTTTAACCCTCTTTTGGTTACTCGTGTTGAGTAGCTTAACATTCACGATCTCGCTAACCCCAGCACCGTCCTCGGTGTACTCCGTTGGGTTTGTACTCCTGTACAAACGTTAATTTGCACAATAAATACCGAATCCTCGATACAAATGACACAATACATTGATGTACAAAAAAGAGTTTATCTTTATCTGAACGAGTAACATTGTCGTCGTGTTTATGTAGAACCGAAACTATTTGTTTAGGTCCTGTGTTCGTAAAATCTTCTGTTGTTTGTGATCAACAGTACTGCTGTTTACGATATATTACAGTTTTAAATATATTTACAGACTGTCTCATGAATTAAATACAATAGTAAGCACCACATCGTTACACAGCTTAGTTAATATGTAAGACATACTTTGTAAACTTAAAAAATCTTTTTATGGCTAGGATTCCCGAGCGCAGAAACTAGTAGGGGACTGATTGATTGCACATCGCGATTCGCGGCCGTCAACTTAGCAAAATACCTAGGTAGGTAATTTTGAAAATCAAGAATTATTTTTAAATTTTTTAACTTTTGTCGGCCGGAATGCCTCACCTATTCAAAGACAATTATTTTCGTATATTTTTCATTAACTAAAACCAATACGATATTTGAATTACGATTAGACGGATGTTTTAAATTTTATTTGTTGCAGTAAAGTATCACTAATAGAGTATTTAATGGCCGGAATGACTAGATAAAAGACTGTGGAATAACATATATATTTTTTCCAAATTTTGAGTACTTCTTGTTTGTCTTCTTCTAACCTTATCCCGCTGCAAGGCTGCAAATTTCGCTACTCCCTACCTGAGACTATTATGTATAAGTATTGTATATGTATATATTACATTACACACTATGTATGTATTTATGTATGTATGTTTAAATTTAATTAATTTTTTTGTGTTTAGTAATTAATAAGTTATGAAATCTTTGACATGTTTACACCTCCGATTTTAAAGTGTTTAAGTTCTCTCCATCCGACTGGTTGTCTGGAAGAAATCACTTTATAGCGATAAGACCGCCAAATTGTAACTGTGTAATGTACTTGTTTTTTTTATGTTTTGTGTTTAATGTAAACTGTTACAATAAAAGTATTATCTATCTATCTATCTATCTACTTGTGATTTGCAAGTAATCCATAATTTAAAACACCCTAATTTCGGGAATTTCGGGAATCCCAGCCTTAAGTAAATTGTAACATAATTAACAGGCACATTCGCTCGAGGCATCTCGTACAGCGGTTCCGCCTTCAACCCTTGGACTCTGGCACAGCAGCCAGGGAAGCACGCCAAGAGGCTGGCGACGCTCGCTGGCTGCCCCACCACCACCAGCCAGGAGATGGTGAACTGTCTCACCGGCAAACCTGGAGACGACATCGTCCATGCTCAAGCGCAGATGCATGTGAGTTAAGTACCAGACCAGACATAATAGAAGTTCAATCGTTAGCAACCTCTAGAAGTATTCGTGAACGTTTCCTAACAGAATTTTATATTTTATGATAATTTTATATTACAGATATTTTTCCTTAGCACGACTTATGTCTAAAAATATAAACGTCCATCGTTCAAAATAGTCCAATCAGTTTTTAGACCAGTCATAAAAATGTCCCCCTCTAGAAACAACTGACCATATACATGACCAACTATAATATCGTACAGTCATAAAAATTTCCTATTGTACTTGTACTATTTCTATAGACTCGAATCTACTTTGGTTAAATATCAAAACTCTTTAGTATGACACTGATAGTGATAGCTAGATACTGGCTACTTGTATTATGAAGTATTGCTTGGTTTTATTGAATATTATGAATAGCAGTCTTTTTATTCCATGCGAAAAAATCGGCGAAAGTCTGATATATCATTCGATCGGAAATATGCGGAGTATTTGAAACTACTGCATAGTAACGCGATTACAGCACTGCAAATGATGAAAAGCATACATTTGCGATTTTCGTTAAATTCAAACGAAAAAAGTGATTCTAGCTATCGGAGTCCATGTTAACACATTTATTATTAGAATATTATTTTTGCATTATTTTTCGTATTTTAAATTTCGTCAAAAGTAAAAATGGCGAAGTGCTATAGTAAGGCGTATGATTTATTTTACTTTAATTTACTAGATTTCAAGTTTTAATGGACATTGTTGACTAATGGTTAAGTAATACTCGTGATAATTATTTTTAATTTGTTAGATGCCTTTTATTAATATGTAGAGACCAGAAAACCTCAGTGGTTGAGGATTCTGGGTGAAACGCGCTTCCACCTTCGGCCTTATCGTCACTTACCATCAGGTGAGATGAAGGCCAAGCGCTTACCCGTCAAGGTAAACAAAAAAACAAAAAAAAAGACTCTGTCTCGCCGTTTTGTCAGTTTATTTCGCTAATTCCCACAGTTTCTCACAGCTCAATGCTAGACATTTGGACGTGGTTTGGGCCGGGTGAAGTAAAATATTAGATCAGTTGTCCTTTAGTGATTCGGCATAATATTTGCCGTCATACATCCTTTGTGAGCATAATATTACATTCGCAAGATATTAGGTAATTTTTAGTTAGGGCAACCTTGCCCTTGTCATTGGACATTTTTATGATTGGTCAATTTTATCATTTTGACATGCGTTTGTACATTTCTCTATTTGGACAATTTTATCATTCGACATTTCTAGGGTAGGGCAATATAATTACTGGTCATTTTTAAGTTTGGACCATTTTACTATAGGACATTTTTATAGTTGGACTATATTAATTCTGGAAATTTTTATGTTTGGGCAATATTGTTATTGGACATTTGTATGGTTGGATAATTTTATCACATGGACATGCCTTTGGACATTCGTATTTTTAGACGTTGTTCTTATTAGACATAAGTCGCGCAAAGGATATTTTTGCATTCACAGTGCCATTTATAAAGCATAAACTACAATAAGAAATAAAGTCTCGTCTAAAAGTTACTTGTGAGACTGTTCTCTCTGTCGACTACAAACTCATTCCATAGAAATCCAATTGTCTATATCAACACTTGGCTGGTGTGAAATAAAGGATATCTTTCAAGTGATGGATGGATGTCGTAAATTTTAGGAAATTCAAATTAAAAATTCTTCCAACTTAGTAAAGGCATCGTACGCATACCTCTTCCACCTACATAGGCGATACCCCCCGAAAGAGCGGTTTCAGACTAGCGTTTTATACGCGCGTATAAGCTCGTTTTTGGAAGCGCATGTAGGCGCGTATAGGCGCGCTTTTTGCCACACGCGCAGCTCGTACGAGCGTTGACGCGCTTATAAGCTCGTATAAGTACTCAGTCTTGATGCAACTATTAGTGACACCCATACAGCATCTTTTTCGTCTTCTCAGTCGACAGCGAATAAGTAGCAATGTTTCTTCGTTTGGTAGCGACTGCGTTTGGTAGTGGTGAGCCCATCGCCGTAGTGCGCGTGTAATACGCGTATGCCAAAACGACCGTATACGCGCAGAAAATACGCTAATCTGAAACCGCCCTAAGTATAAAAAGTTGAAAGGACGTCTTTACCAAGTAGTTTTGCGTTAAATCCCGTTTAAATATGTGTGCAAACATTCTTCCGTCTTGCTTTGTTGCTGATAACGTTAAGTTTTGACAACTTTATTCCACGTTTCCACCCAGGACTGGACAGTCCACATGTTTACCCCATTCACGCCGACGGTGGAGCCAGCGGGGGTTGGCAACGCGTTCCTCACGCAGTACCCGCTGGAGGCGTCGCGTTCAGGGAACGTGTACAAGGTCCCTCTCATCGCCACCGTCACCTCCGAGGAAGGACTCTACCCTGCCGCCAGTACGTAACTTTTCCTTATTTTGTTTTTCAATTACAACTATAAGCTCATAGTTTTCGTCTAACCGAACATTGAAGTGTACTTGAAGAAATACGCGAGCCGTCCGAGCCGTCTTTGTAAAAACAAATCCGGATTTATTTAAGGAAGTGACAATGTCAGTCGTCGTATCCGTGCCAACGTTGCCAACAACTCTAAACTTTGTGTCTGCAGAGCTAACTCTGCACTTAAGCTTAAAAGTATTTGCGGTATGGGCCCAATGATACCTACCTATATATAATTATGTTACCAGGTGACATAAGGGATCTTATTACACATTTATTAAAAAAGAGTTTGAAAGGTTTTTTAGTGGAAAAATGTTCAAGTGATTTGTAAATTTACTGGCTCTTAGATATATTTTATTATTGTAATCATTGTTTTAATTTTTAAATTATTTTGTTTGTTATTAGTTTATGGTTATAATTATTTGACAATGTATTAAGTACCTACTTATTAACATTTTAATACCCATTGAAATGAAACACTTTTTACGGATTAACTCGCGTTTAATTTACTATTTACATAGTTTTTATATTATCCTGACGTTTCGAACCCTTTACAGGGTCCGTGGTCACAGGGTCTCCCTGTGTCCACGAAACTTGAAAGATATCCTTTGTCTGCAATTTGTTTAATTAATAAGTTAAGCAAAATTTACAAAAAGCGAGGCCGCTACGCACTATTCCAATAGCTATTCTACACTATTCAATAAGTAATAATTGTTAATGTATTTTTGTTTCTGAGATCCATAACGCCAAAATTGGTCATTTTACGCAAAAATCACAGTCGAGATGTAATAGGCCTCTTAAGTAAGTTTGTGAGTTTGTATTGTGTTTGTATAGTTGTTTGGCACGCTCTACGGCGTATTTACTGTGACAGTGACACTGGGAATATCAAAATAATAAAAAAACAAAATGGCGGGTTTTAGGCGCCACATTCAAATGTTTGGCACGTTCTGCGGCCTGAACGGCTCGATGGATTTTAGCTTGTGAGGTTACGTTAGATTCGTATTTACTGTGACACTGGGTATATCAAAATTAAAAAAAACATAATGTCGGATTTTTTCCGCCAAATTCAATTGTTTGGCACGCTCTGCAGCCTGAACGGCTCGATGGATTTTAGGTTCAAAGTATTTGTGTGTCATGTGTAGGTATATAGGTTACTATACAAACTCATTTAATAATAAAACTAAAAACAAATAAAATAAAAAGGGTACCTTAAAAAACTAAAAAACCCGACTGCGTTTTTGTGTAATTTGGAAATGAAAAACCCTAAAGCAAGACAAGACACAGAAACACGCAGTCGGGTTTTTTAGTTTTTTAAATTACCGTTTTTACTCGCGTATTCGTATCAATTTGACATTCAAACCGTACAACCGGTTACCACTGTGACCCCAACCTTGTAGTACGGTCACGTGCGGTGAGTGAAAAGCTAATATTACGCATTTTCTGCGAATTGCTATCAAATCCTTCAGGGGCGACCGCGCACTGGAGATATAGTTTGTCACACACTACACATATTTGTTGTAGTTTTATTACAGGTCTGAGTATAATGTACAGTGCTATGCAGCTGTGGAAAGTGCTAATGTCTATGTGTGCGTTTTAAAATAAGTTCTCAAGTTTGCTAACCTCCCTCTTAAATGCATCCTACGTATACCTTTTTGTATCTGATGTTTCGACCGAGTTACACAGGTCGTAGTCATGGGCTGCGGTCAGCCCGTAAGTTAGCGACAGTCCCCGTCTAATTGTTTAGTTATGACGGTAGTTTCGTCAAGAAGCTAGTCTACTTGAGACACAGAGTACTTAAAGAGCTTTTTCGGAGCTGAGTGCATATTAAGACTAATTTCAGTCAGTGGTCACAGGGTCTCCCTGTGACCACGGACCCTGTAAAGGGTTCGAAACGTCAGGATAATATAAAAACTATGTAAATAGTAAATTAAACGCGAGTTAATCTGTAAAAAGTGTTTCATTTCAATGTGTAGTGCTCGCTTAAACCTCAGAAAACAATATTTTAATACCCATTTTTAAGTCAGTGGTCTTGATAGTATTTTTTTATCAATATTTAATTTAATTTATTTTAATTTACTTATTGATTTAATTTGATGTATTTAAATTCTTAATTTTTTGTATGATTTGAAGGCGAGAACATGTTAGGACATTATAATTATTAACAACTACACTACGTGTATACTCATGTTTTAATCAACTAAATATATCTTTATCTTTATTGGTGGACAACAGTCACCAACGGCTTAACGTTCATCCGAGTCATATAACGTAATCGATTGGTGAAATTAGTCTTAATATGCACTCAGCTCCGAAAAAGCTCTTTAAGTACTCTGTGTCTCAAGTAGACTAGCTTCTTGACGAAACTACCGTCATAACTAAACAATTAGACGGGGACTGTCGCTAACTTACGGGCTGACCGCAGCCCATGACTACGACCTGTGTAACTCGGTCGAAACATCAGATACAAAAAGGTATACGTAGGATGCATTTAAGAGGGAGGTTAGCAAACTTGAGAACTTATTTTAAAACGCACACATAGACATTAGCACTTTCCACAGCTGCATAGCACTGTACATTATACTCAGACCTGTAATAAAACTACAACAAATATGTGTAGTGTGTGACAAACTATATCTCCAGTGCGCGGTCGCCCCTGAAGGATTTGATAGCAATTCGCAGAAAATGCGTAATATTAGCTTTTCACTCACCGCACGTGACCGTACTACAAGGTTGGGGTCACAGTGGTAACCGGTTGTACGGTTTGAATGTCAAATTGATACGAATACGCGAGTAAAAACGGTAATTTAAAAAACTAAAAAACCCGACTGCGTGTTTCTGTGTCTTGTCTTGCTTTAGGGTTTTTCATTTCCAAATTACACAAAAACGCAGTCGGGTTTTTTAGTTTTTTAAGGTACCCTTTTTATTTTATTTGTTTTTAGTTTTATTATTAAATGAGTTTGTATAGTAACCTATATACCTACACATGACACACAAATACTTTGAACCTAAAATCCATCGAGCCGTTCAGGCTGCAGAGCGTGCCAAACAATTGAATTTGGCGGAAAAAATCCGACATTATGTTTTTTTTAATTTTGATATACCCAGTGTCACAGTAAATACGAATCTAACGTAACCTCACAAGCTAAAATCCATCGAGCCGTTCAGGCCGCAGAACGTGCCAAACATTTGAATGTGGCGCCTAAAATCCGCCATTTTGTTTTTTTATTATTTTGATATTCCCAGTGTCACTGTCACAGTAAATACGCCGTAGAGCGTGCCAAACAACTATACAAACACAATACAAACTCACAAACTTACTTAAGAGGCCTATTACATCTCGACTGTGATTTTTGCGTAAAATGACCAATTTTGGCGTTATGGATCTCAGAAACAAAAATACATTAACAATTATTACTTATTGAATAGTGTAGAATAGCTATTGGAATAGTGCGTAGCGGCCTCGCTTTTTGTAAATTTTGCTTAACTTATTAATTAAACAAATTGCAGACAAAGATTTGTATAAAGTGCGCTGAGGCACTATTTTGAGCTCATCGATTGAACTACTGTTCTAAACAAGTAAAATTAAAAAATTATAATGTTATCTCTTATATAGTAGAATAGTGCATAGCGGCCTCGGGATTTTTAGATATCATTGATTTTATATAGGAAAAAAATCTTATTCTAAACCAAAAAACTTCGAAAATCGTTACTGTGAATTTCTCTTATCTACGATAATATTATTGAGCAAAATTTATACCAGAGTAATTGTTATTTCATAAGGAATAAAGATTTTATAATGAATTTGTTATCCTATTTCAAAAAAACGATAAATACAACTGCAAAATTACTACAACATGCGATGCGCCGGCCGTCCGAATTCAACTTATGCTAACAGATTGGAGATTTGTAATATTATGCGAAAATTTATTATCCTATTTCGATAAAAACAAAAAATACAACTGCAAAATTACTACAAAATGAAAAAAGGGCATTTTACGTAAAAATCACATTCGAGATGTAATAGGCCTCTTAAATACATACTCTCGAAAAACATAACCTTCCTTTTGGCGCAGTCGGGTAATAAATGCTTTTTGGTCAATTCAATTTGTTTTAATAAATAATTGTCTGACGATATTACTGCGTATTAATTAGAAAAGCTTTATAAGGTCAAAGACTGTTGCGGACAAGTGGTCAGCAACATAGTTTTCAGTGAACAGGGTCGGCCTGCATAGTTCAATGCGCACAGAGTTATACTAAAACTGTTTTAACTACTTGAATTGTCATTGGTTTGAAAATATGAAGAAAAAAATCCCGAGCATGTTGTTTAGATTCGGAAGCATAATGAATAATATTTAGACTTAAATTCCTGCCCTTTGACTTAATAAAAAAAATGTAAAACGGTGAATTTCAAGTTCATACTTCATGTTGCGATTTAACCAAAAATATCTTTTTATTTTCTCTTTAAAAATTAAGTAAAAGTGTAAACAGTAAAGGTACATTTTGATGAATTTGAGAGATGTTAACATTTTTTTCTCTGAAATAAAGGGTTTTTCTGTATATGTCTCTCAGTGAAACTGTAGTCACATCTGTATTGATCCTTAGTTTTTTTTTTCGTTATTTACTGCACTGTATGTTTTAGATATCTTGCTAATCGTAAAGGCCTGTTTAGGTGTTTGTCAAGGACTCGCCTCTTAATAAGTAGTTACCGTTAATCCCCGTCTAAATTTTAAAATAAAATGGAACGCAGAAGTATTTAAAAGAAACCGTCTCTCAGTGTACCAAAGATACCCCGGAGTTCTGGAAGACCTGGAGTCCCGTTGGGAGCAGCTGGCCAGCCTCATCTTCGAGTATAACGACACACTGCCAGAACAGTTGCGGTCTTCTGTCGCCGCCGAGATAAAGCAGCGGTACCTTGGGGAGAGGCCAGTGTGCCAGGACACCTTCCCACAGCTCATACAGGTGTGTTGCGTTACATGGTATTTTAGTGGGTATGCCCCCCTTTTATACAACCATGTCTTGTAGCGGCTAATTAAAATAATACTACAACCCCCTTTCTTCCCTTGAGTGTCGTAAAGACTAACAGACTAAAACTGCACATACATCCAACAGCATAGAGCGGCGATGGACTCACCACCTGTCACGTTAAGCATATTCGAGCAGTTGTAACTTAGTGAACATGGATTGTAGTAACAGTAGACTGCTTCTGCGGTTCCCATTGCCTATTGTCTTTGACTAACCCTTTGAGGGGCTCGATGACGCAGCGGCTAGTGCGTTCGGCTTGCGAACTTGCCCGTTAAACAACTTTCGCAATGCCGGGTCGCTGGATGGGTGACCAAATTTAAAACATCTCGAGCTCCTCCGTGCTTCGGAAGGCACGTTAAGCCGTTGGTCCCGGTTGTTGTCGTAAGATGACAGTCGTTAAAACCCACCAACCCGCATTGGGTCAGCCAGGGTTGCATGCATCCTACGTGTATACCTTTTTGTATTTGATGTTTCGACCGAGATACACCGGTCGTAGTCATGGGCTGCGGTCAGCCCATAAAGCCCGTTAGCGACAGTCCCCGTCTAATTGTTTAGTTATGACGGTAGTTTCGTCAAGAAGCTAGTCTACTTGAGACACAGAGTACTTAAAGAGCTTTTTCGGAGCTGAGTGCAGATGAAGACTAATTAACTAATTAATGACGACCTCCTTGGTCGAGTGGTTTGTACACCGGTTTTCATGGTGTCGCCATCTCTGAGGTCCCGGGTTCGATCGGTTCGATCCCCGGTCGGGTCAATTTAGAAACTATTGTTTTCTAAATTGTCTCGGGTCTGGGTCTTTTCTATGTATAATAAGTATGTATTTAAGTATTTTAACTATGTTTATCCGTTGTCTAGTAACCATTTAACGAGTTTCTTCGAAGCTTCTCTTGGGCTAGATAATTGGTGTGATTGTAATAAAGTTTTTTTTTTGTTGCGTAATTTCGATGTATTTTTGGTTGGTTAAGTATCATTACTTATTATAAAGTAAAGTCGCAGTTTTCCTCTTTTCCTCTGTCTGTTGTAACCTCCCCCCCTTTTACAAATTTTGCTCCCTTAAATCTAAACCTAAATCTACCTATATGCCTAGCTACCTTATAATACATACACACATCATCGCCGCTTTACCTTAACTTAACTTATTATCTAATTCTTAAAACTAATTAACCTAATTTATCTACAATCTAATGGTTGTGTCTGGAGTTTTTGTTTAGTGCGTATTGTTTGTATGATGATGAAACCTTAGCATAGCTTAATTCTATTTGCAGTGAATTTCAGTCAAGCAATGTAATATTATAATAACTACTATTTTGGCCAGATCGTCTAGTGAACCCTCCGTTGTTAACCGCATTTAAGTAACTCAAGTTCTTTCGTGAAAGTTTAGTAATTGGCTTATCCCTGTGTTAAATTATTTTCTCCTGACCTAATTACCTACCAGTCTATAAATCCTAACATAAATATGTGTAGCCTAGCAATGACTCCGTCTGAACTGTGACCTAAATCCTTCACTGCAGCTGCGGGGAAGATTTGTAACCACTCAAAGGTAATCAGATGATAGCTTAGCTTGTAGGTATTATTATTTATTATCAGTAGCATGATACATAAGAAGCCTGGTGCAATTTATATAAAGGTTTAGTGGGATTATAAAAGTCTTGTGGAAGTATAGGAGCTCCATCCTCGCCCCCTATCGTGCCATTCAACGCATTCGTCCTTCAGGCCCCGCCACTCCAACTTCATCTTATAAAGAGTCATCACAACTTATGACTTATTTTCTCTCATATTAGGAAATATAGGTTAGCATTTTAATTATATTTATTCCTCATAAACCAATAGTGTTTACCCCAAGGCTGGCTATCATCCAAATATCCTTCTCACATTAAGAAGTTAATTGTTTAATGCAGTAACTATGTCTTATGAATTTACTTTTAGATATCTTTGACCTTCAGGAAGTAGACTTAAGTTAATTACTTTTCCATTAACTTCCTTCCTTTGTCTCTCAGACTGAGTGATTAATTTTGATAGACTACCAAATCATAGTCAGTATATTTTTTTAGTAGGTAGTTAATTATCCCTGTTAATCATTAAATAAATTACATTTAGAAGTTATCTTTTACTCACTTTAATAAGTATAAATTAGACTGTACTAGGTATTAGTCTGATTGATTAGATTGTTCTCATCAAATATTTCTATGTTTCATATTATTAGAAGTAAGTACTTACATATCTTAAGAGGTCTATTCAAATGGTATTAGTAGACCATTGTCAGGCTAATTAGCTGGTTGTTATCAATCAATTATTTCTATGTTTCAGATTATTAGAAGCTCATAGCTTGCAATGTCTTCTTTCAACGACTTATCCTAGGTTCTAAACTGGTTTTAGTTGTTCAGTTTGTATCAGCTTATTTTTGCTAAGGTATCGGATGTAAAATTTTCCATACTTTGAAGAGTATAGCCATGTGAGATCGTATTGCATCCCAGGGAAAGCTAACAAATGCCTGTTTGGTCATATCAGTGTTAGAAATCAAACATCACAGTACGACTAAGCTTATTTGCTATAACTTTTTAGTATTTTTCTTGTAATAGAAAACCAGTCTAGACTTTTAGGTACTCCAAAGTAATGATGGTACGATATTATCATACTTCTGTTAATTATTTAAAATGAATAATTAATTGGTAACAACTTTAGGAAAACAATTAGAATTTTACCGGCCTGCGGTAACAGATTACTTGCCTAGCTAGGACCCACATCACTTCATCATAATTTTATTTAGCGCCGTAACTTAATTATCCCTGCCTTATTAGTCTGAATTAATAACTAACCATATATATATATCCGCCTACCTATAGATTCCTACAACTTTCCTCACTTGAAAATGCCTATATTTTGTCGAACTAACAGTCCCTCTTGTGTACCTTGCAAACTAGGCCAAGCCTCATTTAATTTAAATTCGTGGTGTGTGGTGAGAGTCGCATTGCCCCTGAAAGCAACTAACTCCTAAATGTTCTATCAGTCGAGCCAGTATACTCAGTGTGTTATTTTCCTATCACTACACTGTATGTATGGAGATAGACTCGAGATTGGACTGGGTCATACGGGTCTACCTCCAGCTAAATGGTGTCTGACCTATCTTCAACTTTCACTAGGGAGACAACTGTCTCTCCCCCATTACTCCGTCGAAGATAGTGTATTGTTTAGCGTAATAGTGTAAAACGCCGATCTTATTAAATACAATCAAAGATCATCCAGACCGAAGTCTGTTGAAAGGTACATAGGGTTTTGTTGTCACCGTGACTCGTTTCCGCCGATGTACCCCAGAATACTTCATTCTGTTAACGGATTCGAGTTGCGATCGCAATAGTTTACTTTATTAATAACTTTCAATTTCACAAATCTTAATTAATATCGCAGCTCGAATATCACTTAGCGCACTATCAAGCTCGGACGCTATTTTTCCCGTATGAGTCGTACCGCACTCTTAAGTTGGACCGCTCCGTTGACGTCCCAAAACTCAATGCCCGCTAATTTTCCGCCCTTTTCCTAAGCATCTTACTTTCGCGCCACACGCCTAAGATTTTTTCCGCGCGAGCCCACTTTTCTTCCCTTCAACCAATCGCTAGCCGTTTCCCCGATCCCCCCCGCCTTCGCGTCGCGCCACGTGGAGCTATCATCCGACCTCTCTTTCTGTCTTTTTCTCAACCTCTCGCTCGCTCATAGCCGCTTTCGCCGCGCAATTCTAAAATTTTTCCATAATCTAACCAAATCTCGTCCGACAGCCAATATTTCATCGTTGAATATCTAAATGTAGCCTTCTATTAACACTTCCCTCTTAATAATCCTCCACTTAAGCCAATATTCCTATATTTTGGGAAACTATCAAAAGTTCCGTATTCCGACCATAGATGGCGTCCGCCCGTAGGTGAACCACTTTGCCGACCCCAGAGCAGTCCCCGCGAAACTCAAAATAAAATACGGTCCTAGTCAACCTAGCAACCTTACGCGAAGCCCAAATAAATGACTTCCGCTAGACGCCACCTATGTCGCAAGGGACGCGCAGAGCAGTCCCCGCGAAATTCAAAATAAAGAAGTCAAACTAGCAACCTTATGCGAAGCTTACGTAAATAACTTCCGCTAGACGCCGCCTATGCCGCAAGGGACGCGCAGAGCCGTCCCCGCGAAATTCAAACTAAAGATAAAGCGCTAGACCATTGACCATTATTCTGAACTAGTTTATTATTCCCTTTTTCATGCTTATTATATTAATGGTGCTACGCATTAATATTTATTTTAATGCTACTCCCACACATTCCTTACTAACGGACAGATACCATTCATTCTGTACCGTTACAGCCGCCCCCGATAGAATTTAAGCAGATAAAGTACCACTCTTATCTGCGGCGAATTATATCTAAACCCTGTACTTAATTAAGTACAAAATAGCACCTCCTTCCTTGCCAACCTCATTGTCATCCTAGCCCTCAAAGATATTCCTACTATTTATAGTTCCTCCCCAAATCCCTAATGACTCCTTCCTCCATAAGCTTTCTTATTGCAAAATAGCCCACACCCCTCATTCTATTCAACTGACACAAAATCATAATCGCATACCCAGTTCTCGTGTTCGAAACGAAATCCCAGTAAACTTAGTCTCGGTAAATATTTCCCAATAACTTAGACATCTACCATTTCTTTAATCATACACAACCTCCGAATAATGATTTGCCTTTTGTTTACCATCATAACAACAAATCATATTATAATATAAATCAATATAACAGTCTCTTGCTCTGTCTACTAACGCCCCCTAGCGAAAACTCTTCAACTCTATGACGATTCCGACGTAAGTTTATAACATCTTCCGAACCATTCAATTATTCTATTCTTTAAATTATTTTCCTAGAATAATTTCAAGTACATCTGTCATCATGGCCTTCTTTTAACTTACGTCTCTTCTTACAACTTGTTTCGCATCTAAATGTTGCAACCTAGGGATCGAACCTGGGATCTTTCGTGGGTGAAGCATCAACCACTTCGCCGTCATGGTCTTTTAGTTCCAACTAGGTTAATGAATAATAATTAATAATTTGAATTAAAACTTTCCTTCATACTTTAACGCTACCAATCTCATCTTAGCTTATATAATTACCTAAGATAACGAAACGTCGGAACAATTGTCTACCTCAGGCAGGGATCGAACCCGCGTCCTCCACAATCCCTAATTAGCTACTTCTTTCAACCGAAACCTATTTTCCTCTCCGCGGATAAGAAATCTTAACCAAACCCCCCCATAACAACCAAAACCAGTAGGCATACCATCATCGCCCAAGAGTTATAACTTTATTTTAGATGAGATACATCTAATGTCTAGTCCTGCAAATAACCGAGATAGAATACTAGACTCGCTTCTGTCCGGTACGCAGTGACACCCACTCACCGTGCATACAAATAGAGGTCTTAACGCCTTACAATAAGGTTGTCGATCGTAAATACTTAGGAAAAACTCATTCACTCTAAGGGGGTACGCATCTCGAAACACGTCCTTGAGTTTTGAACTAGCTACCCCGTAGTTCAGATCTATTAGAAGTTTGTGTGCTATGTATATCCGTCTAACTGTCAATGTATGCGTCATCGATAAATACTTGTTAATACCCCGGTACGTGTTGGACATTGTATACTAATTGACAAGTACTGAGCTTATACGTATAAGCAAATACTTATGCCAAAACCTATCTAGTAACTATGTCTCATCCCTAGTTATTACTATGCACGAAAGACAACATTTAGACTCATTTGCTAATATATAATACGTCAATATCCCCTTACTTTCCTATACCTTTGGAAAATATCATTTTCTTTTTAAATTAAACAGACCGGTAACTATCTTATCCGCCCCCACAACTCTACTTAACTTCCTACCTTTTATATTACTAATAATCGGTCAAATCGGTAAATAATAAGTCATTAAAGGTGACACTTCGTCTTAGTATTCATGGTAATTAATATCGTAAGTTCCTTCTCGTATTTACTGAATTCCAAACTGCGTGATTCAATAGTGCTAGTTTCCTTTTATTTTTTTATTTTTTTTATTAGATGTTTTTAATTTTATACTCGCACAAGACACATTATTAAGATGGTAATCTCCCGAATGTTTGTAACTCTAATTGGTTACTCATTATGCATTCTACTTTACTTTTCAGCCTTCCGTCCAGATGGTAAAATTCCCCAGCAACACGAGATCCCCTGACCACGCCAAAATGAAATGCCATCAATGGCCTCTGTTTCTGCAGCCTAAGACATTATCTCTCTATAGGTTAGTCAAGTATAATTGTCCTGATTTAGACTTCACAAGACGCCCCCAAAGGAACCACCTTACAGCAGAATTTCCGCAACTTTAAGAAAGGCTAGTTTAGGAAATGAAGCTAAATGGAAACCACTTAATTTTATTGTGTGCTGAGTAATTCCCACTTCTACAGCACAGTTCCGAAACTTCGATTCAATTACTTTACCAGGTAAATCAAAATAAACCCTACACGCTTAACTAAGTTCTATTTGTGCCCAGTGCGACTAAAAATATTCGAACACCCTAAACAAGCTACTTTTACTAATTTAACAGTGCCAATTAAGAATGCTCCCTTGTGTCATCTATAATTTTATTGTGTGCATAGACGACCAAAGACCTCGCTTTCAGCATGCCTTCTTCGTTGGACCCGCTTAGTTAAATACTCTAATCAAAATTCTAAAGTTACAATTGAAAATGTCAAAAGTTCGAATATTATGCAATAGAGAATTTCTCTAACATAGTTACTCCATCTCTTCGCACTATTTAGTCAGGCATATTGCAATTCAAGTATTTATTCTAATTTATAATGACCTATCTTCTCCACCCCTGTTCACATACTTTAGCCATCCCTATCCACAGCTGCGGTGAAGATAATTAGTTAATGAACAAAACATCCTATAAATACTCTATGTTGCTACCGCAATCACAAGAAATATTTACTAGGAGGATTATCTATCATACAGCTGACTATAACAAAATGAGTCCCCCTTATCTTTCTCCGTTCCTTCTCTAACGTAGAAGACAGCAACAGACAATTAATATTTAATTACTTATAATTTAGAACAACCCTAGGTAAAACGCTACCACAAAACTAGACTAGAACCGAATAATACTAACCGAAGTAAACTTTTGTATTCACACTTGCAAATAAAATATCTTTATCTTTCCGTGATGAATAATATTTTGATAACACTATTTCATCAACTCAATGTCCCGGCCTACATATGTGAAAACTCCCAATCAATTAGTTTGTATAAAACAATCTAGATGCAACATGCAGTTCACATTAACTAACAATTTTAAGGTTGTGCCATAACTTCGACAATAACCTACCTTAGCACTAATTTTAATCATCTACAATTATATCACGTACATATTAGATGCCAATAATCTAGATTATTTAAGAATTCTAGCAATTCTAATCAATAACCAACAAGATCATCCCGCTGTGACAGTCTGCGCTGACCTTCCCACAAGTCAAAACCGCGTTTCGTTCGTCCTATCATTTCTAAACCTGTAGACATTTACTTTGTACTAAACAAATTCTTGAGTTAATAATTATTTGCCAATTGTTAAGCAACCCTATTTAATTTCATAATAACAATTTTAATATAGCAGTATTAGAATATTATTATAAATCTCGAACATCTTTATTTATTATAATCAACATTACCGGTTAAAGTATTTGAATGGCCTAGTGCGAACTAGGTTTCAGGTTGCACCTCGGGAAAATAAATTTACTATTGACTCTAAAATCTACTACTAATAAATTTATTATTTTCTTCTGACATACAAAGATAGGTTATGTATGACTCTAGGTCGGGTTTAATAAACTTTGAACTATACCTACCTCCACGATAATCTCGGTTAAATATATATATCCGCAAAACGAAATATGTCCAATACGGCCGATTTTACTAAATTTAAATTATGCTACTAAACAGTACGTGTCCTAAGAACATCACACATCCGAAACCCATTTCAGTTCTAATGTCTTTACCCATCTAAATTAAAATTTGTACCTGTCGACGCGAGATAACATCTAAATAATTACTTTGTATGATTCGAATTGTGATAGTTGATTTTGTATTGTAATCTCGATAACGCAATATCAGGGATTTACTTATTAATAAATTTTACACTAAGAAATTTATTCTCAGCTCGCAATATCATCGCTTTATTTCCGGCTTGAATGTTTCTGCGGACTATGAGTTTAAATTTATCCTGCAACTTAAAATTGTGGTATATATAATCGATCACTGTTTTATAAGTAGCTGGTGTTAACTTTTAAAATGATAAAACGATTTAACTAATGATTATGACGTGACATCCGCCCGCAACTCGCCTTTATAATTGATGTGATAACATACGCTATTGTTATCCCTATAGCGTAACAGTGCTATAACTCGTTAATTTAGCAGTTAAATCTCGACTTCAAGCCAGTCAACTATTTTTTCTTTTTCTCTACCACTATTATTATATTTTTCTTTCGACACCTATTTTGCTCCCAAGCTCAATTAATATCCACCTTCCACAATTATCCATCATCCGTTCAGGTATCCTCGAGAAGCATTTCTTTTTTTTTTTTCTCTACTAATCCGCCAATCGTATTCCTACTAACATCTCTTCAGCATATATAATTTCTACCGTTCCTCAATTAAATATAATTAAAGCCGGCTCTAAGATAATTATAAATATAATATTTTAGTGTCGTGTGTGTGTAGAATCAAACTTCGACTAGTCAATGATCCCTAGTAAGTCGGCATGGTTGCCCTAGAAGAACCATCAACTAACCAAAGCTAGCGTCTGGGATACGCGTCAGAATATTCTCCTTCGGCACTACCCGATTAGTCAGTACCAGCCTCTTGTACAAGTGCCTCTTTCGATTTACCCACAAGCAAAGCTGCTGGCTTATGTAGACGCGGTCAAGCATCTGATTCAATGTTTTTGTCTGTAAAATGGGTGATTATGTTTTGCTTTGTGTACTGTAATTGAGTATTGTAACAAGTACTGATTGGATATGATTTATAAAATATATATATAATATTTTGTAGTAGAATAAACTCACTACTCCCTATTCTGTGCTATGCTACCACTAGTATACTTCCTACACTTTCTCACCCACAAGAGTATCTCCGCCCAAATATATTTATATAAAACCAATAATTAAATATAACCAAGTGCAGGTTCTAATGTACTTATAAATATAATAGATTAGTGTCGTGTGTGTGTAGAATCAAACTTCGACTAGTCAATGATCCCTAGTAAGTCGGCAGGGTTGCCCTAGAAGAACCATCAACTAACCAAAGCTAGCGTCTGGGATACGCGTCAGAATATTCTCCTTCGGCACTACCCGATTAGTCAGTACCAGCCTCTTATACAAGTGCCTCTTTCGATTTACCCACAAGCAAAGCTGCTGGCTTATGTAGACGCGGTCAAGCATCCGATTCAATGTTTTTGTCTGTAAAATGGGTGATTATGTTTTGCTTTGTGTACTGTAATTGAGTATTGTAACAAGTACTGATTGGATGTGATTTATAAAATATATATAATATTTTGTAGTAGAATAAACTCACTACTCCCTATTCTGTGCTATGCTACCACTAGTATACTTCCTACACTTTCTCACACAACACTTAACTAGTAATATCATTTTTTTTTTTTTCAACATCTTAATCGTTCAACGGAGATAGACAATTGTGCAAGATACTCTTCTTAATAGGCTAATCCAACCCAGTGAATTTAATGATTTATCTATCTCTACCTATCCTAACTAATTAGTCATGTAGTAAGGTCTTTTCTTTTCACCGCTCTCCCGACTTAGATATTTCTAGGTAACTCACAACTGATAATATTAGTTAAGTAGGTATAGTAAGCTATGCCCAGCGAGCTTTACCTCTGCGTACATTAACCTCATCTTAAGCTAATAATAGTCCTTTATAAACCTTCATAATTAACTATTTAACACGATTTCAACTATACGGTAAGAAGCGACGATTACCGGTAACGACTACTCACAACGCTGCAAGAGTATTTCAATTATACATATTATTATTAGACCGCACCCTTTTACCATCATCCAAAATAAAATCTTTTATTGGTAATCCAACGCCATCTAGCCTCGTTAATAGGTAACCTCCCCACAACAGAGTAGATATTAGATAGTTGTTTCCAGACGGTAACGACTTTTATCGCCTACTAGACGTATTTATCCGTTTATATTATGCATCCCAAACTACGTTGCTTTTAACCCAAAATTCCTACTAGCAATGAATAGTCATATGATTCTATCCCCTACATGACATCCCTGCTACTTGTTATTACTTATAATCGCGATTCCTCATCAACGCGTGTGTTTTGAACCGTAATACTATTTTATGTTACTTTTCCTAGGATTTTAGCGAACTAACTAAATGAAGCGGCATTTTCCTTGTGCAGAGCAATTGTCCCCATCTACATGTCACATAATAATAATTCCACCACAATGTCATTGCATTCCAATCTACTACGTGATAAATATTAGGAAAATCTCTTTCAATGTAAAAATCGCAGGTATTAAAAATAACAGGTATGGAAAATAACAGGTGATTCCGCTTGCTATTACAAAATCACATGATTACGCGATAAGGAAGTTTCCTCTCCGATTGGTTTTATGACTTCATGTTTTATAATCATTCCTAATTCTAGATTGTTTATGGTGTCGCTAAATCATTGGTCTCTATGGTCCAACCATAGACAAATGATTTAATAGTCCTTGACTAGCCTAACTACTCTATGGATTTCAGATGTGAGACTCAAGTACATTATTATATTTTTTTTCTCTAACATAACCAACAAAATAAAATATAATACGTGGAATAGCACATCAACTAAAAACCGCAATCGCTCAACGATTATTAGTCAAAATATAATTATTATTAGTTTTATATTATGCTGTTAGCGTCATAACTTTATAATATTGTACAGCATATCGCCATCCTATAATATAAATTGAATCCAGCAATAATTAAGTTGGTTAATTCTGTCCAATCTCGCCCCCTTGCCTTTCCATCCGACAGCAATAATAATTAAACCGCCCCCTATTCTACAAATCTTTCTAAATCAATAAATGTTGAACTATGTCACCCTATCGACTTTTTACGATCCTAAAAATAACTCAACACAAGGCTGTATGAACCAGTTGCCTATGCCTATATGAAATCTATCACCAGGAATAGAAACAAAACTACAGTTACCATAGCTCCTAACGTCAACAACAAAAATTGGATACCTGGTTTCAGTATTCAAGGAAACAATTACTAAAGGTTTCAGTATTCACAGATAACTCAACAATTTTAAAATTTAATACTCCAGACCCCCGGATAATAACTATATCTATGTACTTCGTGCACTTATGATACTTTGGGAAAACAACAACGTCTAACAGCCGCACGGTACCTGATGCTGGCGAAATCCACCATTAAATAAAGAAGGAAAAGTTAATAACTGAAAGGTATTGTATTTCAAATAATACTCATTACATTATTGTTTTATAGTTTTATCTCCTTTGACCTTTAACCTAACCTGAGAATCTTTTTGTTACAGATTTCGTACAACAAAATTTAGCTCCAGCTCTCATTGCGACTGTCTACAATATTGGTCGAACCCGTAATACAAAGTGTATGAATCAACTTTAGAAGATAACAACGTTTATTGTGAAAAGTGTCAAATTATAATTCACCCACTATCAAGAGCCCGTAATACAAAGTGTATGAATCAACTTTAGAAGATAACAACGTTTATTGTGAAAAGTGTCAAATTATAATTCTTCAATATCTCTGAATTAATTAATCTTCATTGAATTATTCCCTATTAAGCCAATTCTAAACTCACACATCGCAACACGACAACAATTTGTGGGAAAAATCCCACTTCTAAATTAAAGTATTACCGCTTGACTGAAATCCAATACAACTATATTAATGATAATTTATAACTTAACTTTCTGATCCTGGTCATGGCTTACCAATTTGTAACCTCCCCCCCTTTTACAAATTTTGCTCCCTTAAATCTAAACCTAAATCTACCTATATGCCTAGCTACCTTATAATACATACACACATCATCGCCGCTTTACCTTAACTTAACTTATTATCTAATTCTTAAAACTAATTAACCTAATTTATCTACAATCTAATGGTTGTGTCTGGAGTTTTTGTTTAGTGCGTATTGTTTGTATGATGATGAAACCTTAGCATAGCTTAATTCTATTTGCAGTGAATTTCAGTCAAGCAATGTAATATTATAATAACTACTATTTTGGCCAGATCGTCTAGTGAACCCTCCGTTGTTAACCGCATTTAAGTAACTCAAGTTCTTTCGTGAAAGTTTAGTAATTGGCTTATCCCTGTGTTAAATTATTTTCTCCTGACCTAATTACCTACCAGTCTATAAATCCTAACATAAATATGTGTAGCCTAGCAATGACTCCGTCTGAACTGTGACCTAAATCCTTCACTGCAGCTGCGGGGAAGATTTGTAACCACTCAAAGGTAATCAGATGATAGCTTAGCTTGTAGGTATTATTATTTATTATCAGTAGCATGATACATAAGAAGCCTGGTGCAATTTATATAAAGGTTTAGTGGGATTATAAAAGTCTTGTGGAAGTATAGGAGCTCCATCCTCGCCCCCTATCGTGCCATTCAACGCATTCGTCCTTCAGGCCCCGCCACTCCAACTTCATCTTATAAAGAGTCATCACAACTTATGACTTATTTTCTCTCATATTAGGAAATATAGGTTAGCATTTTAATTATATTTATTCCTCATAAACCAATAGTGTTTACCCCAAGGCTGGCTATCATCCAAATATCCTTCTCACATTAAGAAGTTAATTGTTTAATGCAGTAACTATGTCTTATGAATTTACTTTTAGATATCTTTGACCTTCAGGAAGTAGACTTAAGTTAATTACTTTTCCATTAACTTCCTTCCTTTGTCTCTCAGACTGAGTGATTAATTTTGATAGACTACCAAATCATAGTCAGTATATTTTTTTAGTAGGTAGTTAATTATCCCTGTTAATCATTAAATAAATTACATTTAGAAGTTATCTTTTACTCACTTTAATAAGTATAAATTAGACTGTACTAGGTATTAGTCTGATTGATTAGATTGTTCTCATCAAATATTTCTATGTTTCATATTATTAGAAGTAAGTACTTACATATCTTAAGAGGTCTATTCAAATGGTATTAGTAGACCATTGTCAGGCTAATTAGCTGGTTGTTATCAATCAATTATTTCTATGTTTCAGATTATTAGAAGCTCATAGCTTGCAATGTCTTCTTTCAACGACTTATCCTAGGTTCTAAACTGGTTTTAGTTGTTCAGTTTGTATCAGCTTATTTTTGCTAAGGTATCGGATGTAAAATTTTCCATACTTTGAAGAGTATAGCCATGTGAGATCGTATTGCATCCCAGGGAAAGCTAACAAATGCCTGTTTGGTCATATCAGTGTTAGAAATCAAACATCACAGTACGACTAAGCTTATTTGCTATAACTTTTTAGTATTTTTCTTGTAATAGAAAACCAGTCTAGACTTTTAGGTACTCCAAAGTAATGATGGTACGATATTATCATACTTCTGTTAATTATTTAAAATGAATAATTAATTGGTAACAACTTTAGGAAAACAATTAGAATTTTACCGGCCTGCGGTAACAGATTACTTGCCTAGCTAGGACCCACATCACTTCATCATAATTTTATTTAGCGCCGTAACTTAATTATCCCTGCCTTATTAGTCTGAATTAATAACTAACCATATATATATATCCGCCTACCTATAGATTCCTACAACTTTCCTCACTTGAAAATGCCTATATTTTGTCGAACTAACAGTCCCTCTTGTGTACCTTGCAAACTAGGCCAAGCCTCATTTAATTTAAATTCGTGGTGTGTGGTGAGAGTCGCATTGCCCCTGAAAGCAACTAACTCCTAAATGTTCTATCAGTCGAGCCAGTATACTCAGTGTGTTATTTTCCTATCACTACACTGTATGTATGGAGATAGACTCGAGATTGGACTGGGTCATACGGGTCTACCTCCAGCTAAATGGTGTCTGACCTATCTTCAACTTTCACTAGGGAGACAACTGTCTCTCCCCCATTACTCCGTCGAAGATAGTGTATTGTTTAGCGTAATAGTGTAAAACGCCGATCTTATTAAATACAATCAAAGATCATCCAGACCGAAGTCTGTTGAAAGGTACATAGGGTTTTGTTGTCACCGTGACTCGTTTCCGCCGATGTACCCCAGAATACTTCATTCTGTTAACGGATTCGAGTTGCGATCGCAATAGTTTACTTTATTAATAACTTTCAATTTCACAAATCTTAATTAATATCGCAGCTCGAATATCACTTAGCGCACTATCAAGCTCGGACGCTATTTTTCCCGTATGAGTCGTACCGCACTCTTAAGTTGGACCGCTCCGTTGACGTCCCAAAACTCAATGCCCGCTAATTTTCCGCCCTTTTCCTAAGCATCTTACTTTCGCGCCACACGCCTAAGATTTTTTCCGCGCGAGCCCACTTTTCTTCCCTTCAACCAATCGCTAGCCGTTTCCCCGATCCCCCCCGCCTTCGCGTCGCGCCACGTGGAGCTATCATCCGACCTCTCTTTCTGTCTTTTTCTCAACCTCTCGCTCGCTCATAGCCGCTTTCGCCGCGCAATTCTAAAATTTTTCCATAATCTAACCAAATCTCGTCCGACAGCCAATATTTCATCGTTGAATATCTAAATGTAGCCTTCTATTAACACTTCCCTCTTAATAATCCTCCACTTAAGCCAATAATCCTATATTTTGGGAAACTATCAAAAGTTCCGTATTCCGACCATAGATGGCGTCCGCCCGTAGGTGAACCACTTTGCCGACCCCAGAGCAGTCCCCGCGAAACTCAAAATAAAATACGGTCCTAGTCAACCTAGCAACCTTACGCGAAGCCCAAATAAATGACTTCCGCTAGACGCCACCTATGTCGCAAGGGACGCGCAGAGCAGTCCCCGCGAAATTCAAAATAAAGAAGTCAAACTAGCAACCTTATGCGAAGCTTACGTAAATAACTTCCGCTAGACGCCGCCTATGCCGCAAGGGACGCGCAGAGCCGTCCCCGCGAAATTCAAACTAAAGATAAAGCGCTAGACCATTGACCATTATTCTGAACTAGTTTATTATTCCCTTTTTCATGCTTATTATATTAATGGTGCTACGCATTAATATTTATTTTAATGCTACTCCCACACATTCCTTACTAACGGACAGATACCATTCATTCTGTACCGTTACACTGTGGCACCGCACTATTCTCCTAAACCACGAAATGAATTTTTATGCGGTTTTCACTAAAGATAGAGCGTTAACTGGAGGTAGTTTTTATTTATATTTTATAGATATATTTTTTTAAATGGCTGAACTATTACGGTCTTTCTAAGTTAGCGTGGACGAAGGCGCGGGCGGGCCGCTAGTAATTATATAAATAGGTATATGCAACAAATTAAATGGTGTTAATATTCATGGGAATTACATACTCTCTTAAATAAACTTTCGAAGATAATTTAAGAAGATTTTTGCTTTTTTTTGTTTTATTAGGTACAACCCTATCAAATTAGTAATTCTATGGTAATTACGCACAATCAAAGCCTACAAGTGCGAGTGATGTTACCGCCGCGATAGCATTCAAATTGTGAGTGCAACGTTGCTAAGAAGGCGATAGAAAAAAGTAAATAAAAACGGCTTTGTTAAAAATGTTATCTTTTGTAAAATTTGACACATACTTTTTATAACTGTAATCGATTCTACTCTAGATTCTAAACAAACTAAATTCAGGTTTTGAATTTCATAAACTGAGAAATGGTCTCTGAGAAATATCGGAAAGTATGCGGTTTATTATCTAGGAAGTATTTTATAATCATTATCAATCCTTAAGTGAAATAGGTGGGTGTAGATAGTAGTACTTGTATATTACGCTGGCTAAGAGCAAAAAACTAAAGAAAATTTGTTGTCCGTCAGCTAAATTGGAACAGCAGTCGCCCAGAATGAGACAAGTCGTATATTCGAGTTCTATTTGATGCAATCCCTTTTATGTAAACCATAACTAAATGTCAAAAGCGAATGTGTAAAAGTGTCACGTAGCGGTGGAAAAATACTACCATCCCTTCTTCCCTTGGGTGTCGTAAAAGGCGACTAACGGACTATAGACTGCACATTCATCCAACAGCATAGAACGGCGATGAGCTCACCGCCTGTCACGCTGAGTACATGTGTAGTCGCTATTTGGTAAAAAGTGGACTATTATGGTAGAGGACTGCTTCTGCTATCCTCATTGCCTAGTCTCTGACAAACCCTTTGGGGATTAAAGTCGTGATTATACATATGTACCTATGTATAACTAAATGAATTGATAGAAGCTATACAGTGGAATGATCTGCGAATAGTCGGAACACATTATTACATTACGAATTTTGTATATCAAGCAGAACAACTCGAGAATATAAAATTTTCTGTTCTGTTGATATTGTGTAAGCATGACGTAAACTTGGAACAGAGTAAAATATAATATTCAAATGGCTTCCTTTAGAAGTCTCGTAAGGGCTTGCGGAAAATTTTACTTTTAAACAAAATACATAAACATAAAGAAGCTGTATTTTGAACTTTTCTTTTGTACACAACGCTTATCTGTATTCTTTAGTAATTTTATTTGGTTGTCATCCAGTAGAACTAAATTTATATTTTTTTTATTTGTAAATTTTAGACAATTTGCTGTTTGTACTAAACTAAACGTGTTACTTTTCATTTATTTTCCTTTTGCTCATTTTTAATTTTTTTTTTCATTTTCGCATATCCTGCTTATTATACTTGATTCCAATTTCAAATTTCAATATCATTTTATTTACTTTTGGCTACAATAATTGAACATTTATTGTAGTCGCTATGCCATCGGTTCGTAAGTCTAGGGGCGGGAGCCTTGTATTGTACTGAGAAGTCAATCATTTCCCTGGCTTATATACTGTCTCACTGCTCTGCAAAGGCCTCCCCCTAGTCTTTTCATCCATCTCTGTCCTCAACCACCTCATGCCAGTCGGTCTGGTGTGCGCTTTTTTATTATTAGTCTTTTGGAGGGTATCCGTTAGCGTAGCGGGAAAAGAATACGACCTCTCTTCTCTTGGATGTCGTAAAAGGCGACTAACAGACTAAAGACTGCACATCCTCCCAATAGCACAGAGCGGCGATGGGCTCACCACTTGTCACGCTGAGCACCTGTGCAGTCGCTGTATGGTGAAAAGTTGACTATTGCAGAGGACTGCTTTTGCGGTCCTCATTACCTAGTCTCTACTAGCCTTTCGGGGATAAAAGCCGTGATTATGTGTGTATGTACGTTTTTGGAGGGTTTGGACCTTAGCTCACCCTGCTTGTCCAGTACTTGTTGGTGGGTCGCCAGAGCCTCGTCTGTTGGCCGGCAGGGTGCACCACGTAAAGGTTGGCTTGAGTCTATGATTACTTTTATAAAATAATTAATTACAATTTAATTTACTTGTACAATCTTTTCTAAAATGAAAATACAACTTAACATTGCACCTCTCGTCTGTGAGGTAGCAGAATTCAACCAGAAATTACCCTAGACTAATTATTAAAAAAAATCCTGCTCTGACATAAAAATGATGTTCCTTTTGCATGTTTTCTTTTTGTATTGAATTAAGCCAACAGAAAACGGTTAGCAATCAAAAAAAATACAAAAGGATAATGAAAAAAATCTTTACTTGTAAACGTTTGATATAAAAACACAGGTACGAGTAGCGAGCCTTTTGGGATTGCGAACGAAACGTTGACTTGAAATTGTATTGCGCGCGCCAAACGCCCGCCGCGGCGCGCCGATGCCGATGCCGCAATATTTGTACTTCTTGTTAATTATATTTTACTGGCGGGGCCCGCCCACGGCGTCGTCAGAGACAGGAAAACGGCGACTTTATTTTATAATAATGTTGTCTCACAATAATAACTAATCTGAGTATGTGATGATAATAATCTTAGAGAATGAAGAACTTTTTATACTCTAAGATGAAAATTAAAGTAACATTTTAAACACTGAAAAAAGACGACAACCTCAGGCGGGAATCGAACCACGCACCTTCCGCATTTCGCGCGGCTGCCTTAACCACTTGGCTACCGAGGTCTGGTTTTCACCCGTCGAAATTTGTCAGTGCTTGATGCTTATGTTTTTAGTCAACATTGCTTCATCAAATCTTAGAAGTTTTTACCTCTGTGATCCGAAAGAAATATTTTTACAAATATTTGAACATTCGGTTAAAATGAAGCTGCGTTTATAGATTAATGTTTTTTTTAAATATATTTTAGCGTTTTATTAACGCTTAAATATACCTACTTAAGTAAAATTTTAAACCCTGAAAAAAGACGATAACCTCAGGCGGGAATCGAACCACGCACCTTCCGCATTCCGGGCATTTTTACAGTGTTTAAAATTTTACTTAAATATATTTAAGCGTTAATAAAACGCTAAAATATATTTAAAAAAAAACACTATGATGATAATGTTAATAATAGTGTTACCTTTTTTCACGAATGCCTGTGGTGTTGTCTTGTTTTGTGTGTCTATAAAGGCGTTAGTCACTAACACTCTCTGTACTATTCAGGCACTGAGCGACCGGTTGTTCTCCGCTGATGTTGGGAGGCTGGTGGAGGAGCATACCCTGAGGACTGGCCAGCCAACATACCTCTCCCGCTTCAGCTACCGCGGCGAGCGGAGCCTTTCTAACGTCATGGCTCTCAACAATGAGAACTATGGTACGTATTTATTGTTATAAAGTAAAATACAGCTTGAACATCCCCTCTCCTTACTTCACTAAGTTTTACTTGTACTGGCACCTCGAGACCAACCGTTAGGTTATGCAAAAAGTGCCTGACGTCCCTGCGCCAGTAGAACACTCGCGCAGGAGACCATCTAACGCAGATGGTCTTGATGCCAAATCAGTGCCCGCCGAAGCGCGCTCTTCATTCGGTACTCGTAAGACTAGTGTCTCGGGAGAGTTTCCCCATGAACACGTGTAGTTCACTGCCTATTGTCCAAATAGGTAACCGGAGCTGTCAAGCTCGCTCACTTCTCGTTGCACGAAGGGCACAACTCGCAGTTGGCACTGCTCGGGTCGTCGACTCTAAAGTCGACTCCCAAGTGTCCACCTTGGTCGCGGAGTAGTAAGCACACTCACTTCCCAGAACCTATCCGGGGGCCTAGCCAGTTCCCTCGTCCTACGCGGCTGGCTGGACTGGAGGCCAGCTTGAACAGTTCGATTCAATTAGGATGGCGGTTGTGAATTTAGTTGCGAGTACCGGTGCGCGCAGATACATCTCGTGACGAGCGGCGGGAGGGCCAGCGCGGGTTGCGGTCTGCTAGCGGGCAGGGGTGCACCGCACCGCCTTCCCCGCGCTGTAACGCCCCGCTAACACCTAAAATTCGCTACTGCGGCGCGACTTGTGACTAACTTCACGGACGCCATTCCATTTGAATCGGACTGTACAGCCTGTATTAGTATACAGGCTTTATTATAGTATTATGTTGTATTAGTATACAGGCTGTACTTTACTTTACTACCCCACTGCAGGGCAAAGCCATCATTGAAATCTAGTCATCGATACAATTAATAAGTATTAGCTTAACACCACTCTTAACAAATGAGTTGGTTATCACAAACCCGGGCTATGCATCGGAAAATTCGAAAACACACTTTGCCTGACCTGGGAATAGAACCCGCGACCTCCGGATATCGAGCCGACCACATACTAATAACCTTTACCACCAATTATTTTTTGCAATTTAATGTAGCATCAAACTATACTTTATTACGAATAGCCAGATAGCTTACTTAATAATGATTCCAGTGATATAAGTTATTTATATAGTCTCCATACAAAATTTCAAGGAAATCGTCATTTTAATGAGTAACCGGAAATAGACCGGAAGTACTAAGGAAGTAGTGACACATGCGCCGATAATTTCCAAGATCCTATCCTTTATTTAGATTCTTAAAATTATCTTTTTTTAATAACCGTGTCGTGTAGCAGTACCAGAATACTACCTCCCCCTCTCTTTCCTTAGGTGTCGCAAAAAGCGACTAACGGACTAAAGACTGCACATACATCCAACAGCATAAAGCGGCGATGGGCGCACAACCTTTCATGCTGAGCACATGTGCAGTCGCTATTTGGTGAAAAATGGACTATGGAGAGAATGGCTTTTGCTGTCTTCATTGCCTGTATAGTCTCTGACTAACCCTTCGGGGATAATAGTCGTGATTTTAAGTATATGTGTATGTATAATCTCTTAAAATCTTGAGTACATTCTTTTAACCACGGATTCTCAAAACAGTAAAACATGTGAAGTTTTAGAAATCACCGATTCATTATTAAAAGAGATTTAAAAAATAAAGGAACTTCACAAAGCATTAAAAAAAATCTCAATAAAAATAACTGAGAAATGTTGCCATACCAATTTTAAAGAAAGATTTTGGAGTTTAAAGGTCGCAAGTAACGAAATCGGCATAATTTTAAAAATGTCTTTTTTTAATAATCCGTGGGAACGGGGTCAAATTTTTAGGGCAGAGCATGTAGCAGAGGGCCCGACCTATCCCCCATTTTTGTATCTTCAACCGTCTGCAGAACAACCTGTATATCCAATTTGTTTTTTCATCTGACAGCTGTAATGAGCTACCTAATAACATTAAGCCTCCAATTTTATTTCTTTGCTGAAGGTAAAGTATCATTCAACGCCCGTATCAGATCTGCTATTAATTACTCCGAAGTCCGAACTGACCTCCGCACTCAATAACCTAGGCAGGGTTGGGTAATTTTAATATTCATGGGGAATTTTCCGATTCAAAAAGCTCGGTTCACTACAACACAACCCTAATCAGAGCTCTAAATATCAGTGGATTTACGCTGGTGCGGCGCGGAGTAGCGGCGAGCACGGTTGTATCAGTGAGCATGCCCACGACCAGTCGGTCCGTTTTATTAGAGAAAACATTTTTACGGACATTTGAGTAGGGTTTAACGCAAAACTTTAGGGTGGATTTGACCAAACTGGAATAAGACTTACTCCGAGATTAGTCCATACAAATTCGGCGTTTATACTAGGCATAAGACCTTATTCCAGTTGGGTCGAATCCACCCTTAGTAATTATAAAGGTATCCTACGGTTACGCAAACGTCGGGTATAATAGGTATGCGTAGAATAGGATGCTTTTACTAATGGTGGATTCGACCAAACTACAATAAGGTCTTATACCTAGATTAAACGCCGAATTTTTATAGACTAATCTCGGAGTAAGTCTTATTGCAGTTTGGTCGAATCCACCCTAAGTAGTTTTGCGTTAAACCTCGTTCAAATATTTGTGTATATGCGCTCAGCTGTTGTCGTCATACCAGACACAATAGAAATTTAATTGTTACCAACCTCGAGGAGTCTTCGTGATAGACAAGGGGATGGAACGAGTAGATTTGTATAGAATCCATAAGTAATACTGATCCGATTGTTGAATAAAAACTAAAAAATCAACAGGGTATGTGTGTCGAAAAGTCGGAAAGGAAGTAGACACCGACAGTCAAATCGGATCCTAAAAAAGGCGCTCGTGTGCGAGCTTTATCGATCAAAAGCTTAATCAACTATGGCGATGCCTGAGGCTTCAAAGAAAAGACGTGATATTATTGTTACTGATTTATTATGGACGGGCAAAAAAACAACCATGTTATGTAACAATCTTTTCAGACACATTTTGTAATTTGCTAAATTGCAAATCACCTCGTTTGCCACTTTATCGCTGCTCCATGTATTGCATGGAGTCAGTCAGCACTCAAAGGCATGACGTGCAGTTACGGCTTTTTCTTTTCATACAGGAGAAAATGCATGTCCACGCTGAGGGTTCTTTTTTATAATACTTGGCCTGCAAACGAACATACGACCCACCTAAAGGAAAAGCTACCACACAAGCGCGCGACACCAAGGCACAATACTGTGACCGAGGGCACCACGCGCGCGCTGCCGACTCTGAAGCCTCACCCTGTAATTTTACTGGATTTAATACCTTTCAAACCGGAACGCAGCACATAAAATAATGCTGCTTGGCGGCAGAAATAGGTATAAGGGTGGTCGCCACTTCCAGTCGGATTCTGGACAAAATCCGACTATTATGATCTTATGTGTAATGATATTCATAAGTGCTTAATTATTGTAGCCTAAACTGAATAAATGACATTGATTCCTGATTCAAGATTCATCTGTATGTTCCTAGGGGTGTCCCACGCAGACGACATGACGCACATCTTCCACCTGCCAGACCTGGACATGACGAGCCACGATGACGTCAGGATCAACCAGATCCTCATCGACGTCATCTACACTTACGCCACCACGGGGTAAGTGTGTGACAAGCTTGGTTAGCTGTTGGTCTTCCTATCAATAAATAGGAATATGAAGAGTGGCAAATGCATAAAGCAAAGATAATTGCTGGGAAACTACTTTTATATTTTGTTATCGCCCGCTATGTAATGAGATGAGCATAGCATAGACTGTGCTAGGCGTTAGAAAGAGATGGGTGCATGATGGCGTGGGACTTCTTTCGGATAAGTTTATATCAATCTATCTTATCTGGTTTGGGGTGGGCAAGAACTACCTCCTAATGGTCCACCCCGGGCAATGGCATCATAGGCTCGCTAGTTTGTGCAGATGGCTGAATGCTCTCTCTGCGATGGTAGAGGCTCCGCAAGGAGCCGTCTGGTATGCTACCACCCTCTTGCCGGAGTCCAACGCCAAGCAGTCTTACTGCGTTCCGTTGGTGTGCAGGAGTACCAGTGCCATTGGGGATAGGAAGCGGCTAGTTGCACTGTTTGGAAGCGAACGGTGCTGGTTTCACGACTATTTCGTACAGGGCAGCTCGACCTGGAGGGTAGTGGGATCCGAAGCACGGTCGTGCCGTTGGCCGACCGCAGTTAGTAGGGAGCCCAAAGAGTGCGCTAGCCACGTGCAAAAGGCTGCCCCGCCAACTTGCGAAAAATCCCATAAATGCGTCACCGTGCCAGTTGGCGACTGGATGGGAGGACCCGGGCGTCCCCGCAGATCGAGTTTCCCACGTGACGGTTTAGTCGGAGTACACCAGTTGGTTCGCTGAGTAGTGTCTCAACAGTATTTCACATCTTCAACTACACTTCCCCACTCATGCAATGTAAGTCAAACAGAAAAAGGTTAAAACAACATCTGCACTTCCTCCGTGGTTTGAACTCCAATCTCGAACAGTTCCATCCAACATCTTGCAACCGACAAACCGCACTTATTATTTTTGACAAACACGCAGATAACAACACCGTTAGACGTGTCGTACCTCAACTACCCGGGTACTAGCTTGAACACAAGTTATAGAAGTACGCCACCGTCTGTGTGTCTATGGCGGCGCTACTACCGCATACGCCGCACATAGTTCGACACGAAGCTTCTCAACCGTGTCAACAGATGGCGCTACAAAAATCAACTCAACGACATCTCCATACTAACAGAGAAATAGTATGGGAAGCCTGCATCGCGGTAGCGGAGTTACACCACTTCCTTCGCTATACATAGCACCTCCAACTAACATCCGTCGGACCTCGGTCCACGAGCTATACCACCCAGCTCGGAGGAAGATCTTCCCTTTGCCTTCCTCAAAGTTGCATCCATTCTACCCACCTTCGGCTTCCCATAATTGGTGACCCCGACGTGATCCTGCATACCATCCGCTTCCCTACAGTGGTGACCCCGACGGAGCACAGAACCTTCAACATCATCGTCGCAGCCTCGCAGCCCCCATCCGTCACTCCCCATCCATCATCAAGTCTAACTTCGCCAGCAGTCTCACAGCAAGCCAGCATTCAAGCCTCAAGGTTCCACCGCAGCATCTCGGACGACGCTTCCTGGACCTCCGGCACACTAAACGGCATCATCCCGACCTGGTCTCCGCAGCCCACGACCGGTGCATCAATGTCGGCCGCATCACTCCGGCGTGGCAGCTGCTGCACACCAGCAGCTCGGACCCACCGTCATCACCTGTCTCGTATCACCGCAGACAGGAGCAGCACACTGCATCACTGGCAACGCGCCTTTACCCCACCCGTCTCGACTCACCGTAGACTGGGGCATCCTGCAGCAGCACTCTTCACTGGCACTTGCAAGCTCTGACGCACTGACTGCTGAGCACACTCACTGACATCGACCTCCGGTCTCAGGGGGGGAGTGATGTGGCGGCGCTACTACCGCATACGCCGCACATAGTTCGACACGAAGCTTCTCAACCGTGTCAACAGATGGCGCTACAAAAATCAACTCAACGACATCTCCATACTAACAGAGAAATAGTATGGGAAGCCTGCATCGCGGTAGCGGAGTTACACCACTTCCTTCGCTATACATAGCACCTCCAACTAACATCCGTCGGACCTCGGTCCACGAGCTATACCACCCAGCTCGGAGGAAGATCTTCCCTTTGCCTTCCTCAAAGTTGCATCCATTCTACCCACCTTCGGCTTCCCATAGTGCGCGGTAACGTTTGCTGTAAGCGTCTCTGTGGCTTTGAAAACCCAGGGTATTTCGCTTTATGGATTTTGGTCGACACCGGAGTAAAGAAATTCATCTACGTCGGTGTTTACCGCTCACACACCAGGGACCAGGAGACTACCAGGCTAATGAATAATTTATCAGAGACAGCAGATCTAGCCAATCAAAGGTACTCTGCAGCGGAATTAATTTTTCTTGGGGATTTTAATGCTCACAATAATGAGTGGTTGTTCCCGTACAAGAAATTTTACCACGCTAGACGAGAATTATTTTAAACCCACCATTAAAACCCACCAACCCGCATAGGGCCAGCGTGGTGGGTTATTATGGCCCAATATCCCCACGCGCCTGTTGTGGGAGGCCTGTTTCCATTCCCTGACGGCGTCTGTGTTCCCGAGTGCATATAGCTCCCACATCTTTAAAGCCAGAGTGAATAGGCTGCTTCTGGGCAGGCTCGTTCCATCGTCAGCCTCTTCTTAATCCTACGGATAAGACTGTAGCCAAGAGCAAGCCGCCAAAATTAGGCCTAAAGGCACAATTTCACTTCAGTCACAATTTGCCGAGCGAACAGGCTACATCGCACTATTGCGGATATTCTACTGTGTGAAAAAGAGAAAGACGCTACTCCGCAGTGGCGTCGGAAACGGTCGTACGTACTCGTCTGTTGCGAAGCGACCGAGACGTCGACGCGCTACTCGCTGACTCCCTCGCGCTGACGTTGAAACTTACCGCTTTGTCTCGGTCGCTCGATTTACACTTTATAGGTGTGCGTGTGTGAGTGTTTGCTTAAGTAGTTGAGTAGGACTATATTTTGAATGACTACAAGTAGGAGCATGCCGTATCTTCCGTTTTTGTTTTAATCTAAGTAGATACCTAATCATTCTACGAGTATCTACGAATCATTATGACTTTTGACTCACCGCTCAAACCCCAAGCGGTCGCATGAGACCGCACCTACAAAAACACACTTGACTTTGTACCGTGTTTTCATAGACTTACAGACTACTTTAGTCTGAACAAGTTTGGTTATTTCGGTTCTGTGGTTCATCTTATGTATTGTTATCGTAAAATATCGCATAGTCTATGCTCGATACTGTCAAATTTGACGTTGACAGTTGCGCCAAAAAAAGTGTCAAAAAAAATCCAAGACCGAGGGAAATAAATTCCTGCTTGTCGGCTTCGTTAATTCCATAGTGTCATGTCGTATGGCATCCTTTTGTGGGGAACAGCGGCTGATGTAAAAGCTATATTTATTTTACAGAAACGAGCAATAAGAACCATATAGAATGGGATCACGAACTTCTTTAGGAAACATTTTTAAAGAAGTTGGTGTTCTTACTGTTGCATCGCAATATATTTATAATTGTATAGTTTTTGTGCGTTGCAATATTAGCACTTTTTCTAAACACGGTGATGTACACAATTTCAATACTAGAAGTAAGTCTAAACTAGTAATGCCATTGTTTAGGATTAAATCTTGTTTAGAATGGTCATTAAACAGTAAAGAAATATTTATAAGACAAAACAGCCTGGTTATAATAATATATTCACTTTATATTTTCTTAATCCATTAACTTTATAACTAATTAATTTTACGCTGGTATAATAGCCTTTATCAGCAGTGTCTTACAGACAAAGGTAACCTACTCAAAATTTATGTTGTGTATAAAGTTGTCTAAATGTTGTCTTGCTTTAGTTGGAGTTGATCGAGTGTGTCATGCTCTATCAAAGTATCTCTGCGGTGGTGGCATGTGCGTAGGGTCGTTACGTTCCCTAAAACATGGTTGAGCGAAGCGATGGCTGATTCACGGTAACCTATCATAAATTCGAAACTTTCCTGTACGAATTTCAATTGTTCGAAAACGGTATGACGAAGTTTTAAATACCAGATCGTTGCTTTTACATAATTTTGTTAATCCATAAACTTATCATACATACGACGTTTCATTTTCCAGAAAAACTATTAGCCGATTATCAAAATTACTTTTTTTCTTTTGGAAGATGTTTTGTTTACAATAAATTTCATATCTAGAAGTATTAAAATTCGAAGTATCTTTTTCTCTAAAATATCATACTTTTTGTTTGTTTCATATGTTCATATTATTAGGTGAATAAATTTAAATGTCTTAAAAAGTTAATATTTTTTGTTTCCGGCAAGATTGCGTTTCAAAAGTCAGTGACAGAAACGAATCGCGGCAAAACCGACTCCACGTAGTCTTGTCTGCCCTACGCTAGAGTGTACTTTACGAACCGGTTCCGACGGAAGATCAGCGCTGATCGCAAGGCCAGCTTTTTGCTGAGTCGGAATCCGTTTTGGGACGTTTTCTGTATGTTTTTTAATTTTATTTTTGTTTGTAAATTACCTGTTGTGTCCCAAATAAATGTTTTTTCTTTCTTTCTTTCTTTCTTTCTTACTTCAAGCCCGCGTAGGCGCGGAGGGGCGAGGCGGCCCGCGAGCTGAGGAGCAGGTGGGTTTAGCGCTCGCCGCCGTAGCTGAGGCTGGTTTAAAAGCAAGCTGAAGCTGCGGTGGTGAGCGAAACCCATCTGCAGACGATAAGCTCGCGTGGGACCGCCGGAGCCTCGCAGCGCCGGAGCCGTGACAGAAACCATGCCTGCTGCATGCTTGCTTGCTTGCTGCTTGCTTGTTTGCATGCTTGCTTGCATGCTGCATGCTTGCTTGCATGCTGCATGCTTGCTTGCATGCTGCATGCTTGCTTGCATGCTGCATGCTTGCTTGCATGCTGCATGCTTGCTTGCATGCTGCATGCTTGCTTGCATGCCGCAGCTTGCTTGCAAGCTTCAAGCTTGCTTGCTTAGATGCTGCATGTTTGTTTGCATGCTGCATGCTTGCTTGCATGCTGCAGCTTGCTTGCAAGCTCCAAGCTTGCTTGCTTACATGCTGCATGTTTGTTTGCATGCTGCATGCTTGCTTGCGTGGTGCATGCTTGCTTCTATGCTGCATACTTGTTTGCATGCTTAAACGTTACTACGATTACAAGTTGTTCGATGATATTATGGATTTCAGTTATTTGAAATGTTGTATTTAGATAATATTGGAAACGTGTTTCTGGAAAATGAATCGTCTAGCATTATTAGCTTCGGCCAAACGTTGAGTGGGATTTCAAAACATAGAGATTTTAAAAAAAATAACAATCGATAATCGGCATTTCAAAACTTTGTAAATTGAGTTTTCGGTAAAAAGAAAATTATGGAAAACAAAAAATTACAAAACGTTTTCGGCCAAATAAAATTCGTACAGGCAAAATTCGAATTTATGATAGGTTACCCTGATTCACATGTCATACTCGTGAACGGATGCCGCCTGTGGAGGCTGGTCTGCTCTTGCAATTATATTTTTAATTCTAGAAATAGTCTTTCTTTTTCTTGTAATTACGTTCCAGGACATTAACAAGAGCAGTGGTGGTGCTATGTCCGGGTCGAAACCCAGTCTGAAAAGGACTTATAGGACAGGATAAGGCGACAGGATCAGCCTTAAAAACAGGTGACCAGACCAAAGTCACTATTAAGTTGGCCACATCCAGTCTAGCTAAATTACACACTTTTACGACAAAGAGTTTGGACTTAGGAGGCTTAGCCTTATAAGATACAAAATTTAGGTCATGCCTGGAGAAGTCAAGAGCGGGAAACTGGCCATGTTTGACGGCATGGGAAGATGAAGAAATTAAAATGTGATCGATCCAAAAGTCAGAAGTCGTTAGATTATGGTGTGTTGGATCGAGTGGAAGAATTTGGAAGTTCGCTGACTCAGCTATGGATCGATACTTGCTAAACCTTTTTCAAGGTCGGTGTCGAAATCATCCCATAATAATGTGATGGGAATAGTCGATAGCTAAAAGTTATTTTTTTTTTTATTTGACTCTTCATAGTTACTGCATCCTGCCTGATGGTAAGCAGCCGGTGCAGTCCAAAATAATGAGAGCGCTCTCCATCATGGAATAAGTACGGTAACGAGCGCACCCATTCATGACGGCCTGCATAAATGCCGTTTCACGCCTCGCTCGGAAACACATGCGCCGGCAAAGAATTCCAAAGCTGAATGGTCTTACAGAGGAACGACTTGCCAAATTTTTTGGTACGAGTACTGATAGTCTGTACAGTATGATGGTTATTCCTAAGACCAGCACGTGTAGTCCGGGAGAGGAAAGGAGAGGGCAGAATAAGATCAAAAAGTTCTTCAGAACACTCTCCGTAGTAATTCCGGTAGAAGAAGCAATGTCTCTACGCAGCTAAAGGTCCTCAAGGAAGGCTGTAACCTCAGCATCTCCAATAATGCGTACCGCTCGCCTTTGCAGTCTATCAAGTGCATCGAGAAGGTATTTAGCGGAGCCGTCCAATAGGTGGTAACAATACTTCATACTCGATCGCACCTGAGTTTTGTACAGCAACAGCGCTACTCGGGAGTGAAAAACCGCCTCACCTTATTGAGAATACCCAACTTCCGGGAGGCAGTTAAAATAGCACTCTCGATGTAGCATTTTGGATTCAGTTCCCGGCCGATATCCATGCCAAGAATGCTGAGGTTCACCGAAATGGGTAACGGAGAGTTCTGAAGAGAGGGAGGAGTAAGGAAGAGAGTTACCTTGGACGAGAATGCACAAACCTGGGTTTTGCTAGCATTAAACTCGACTACGTTTTTAGATCCCCACTTAGAGACACGATCGAGAGTCAGGTTCAGTTTGGCAACCAGTTCTTGCCTTTTCACCACGATATCGGCTTGCTTAGCCGTAGGATGTCCCAAGTACCGTTCATGCACCGTACTGTCATCCGCATAACAATGAATATTGCCCAAGGACAACATGTCATTAATATGCAGAAGAAATAGAGTAGGTGAGAGCACAGAACCCTGCGGCACTCCGGCATTGACTTTGTAGAACGCGGAGGAACTACCCTCATAAAGGACACGAATCCTCCGCTCTTCTAGAAAGTCTGCAACCCAGGCGCACAAACGGGGCGGCACACCGTAGGCCGGCAACTTGAAAAGAAGGGAACGATACCACACTCTATCGAAAGCTTTGGCGATATCAAGGCTAACTGCCAGGGATTCGCCACGCTTGTCCATCGCTTCACCTTACGCGTGAGAAACGTACGATAGAAGATCACCCGTTGATCGCCTTGGTCTGACCCCATACTGGCGATCATGGAGCAGCGAGTGATCTTCTAGGTAGTGAATGAGCTGGGAATTAATTATCCGCTCAAACACTTTGCGCAGCACAGAAGTTACAGCGATGGGTCGATAGTTGGCTGAATCCGAACGATCCCCTTTTTTGGGGATGGGTTATATATTTGCCTCCTTCCAAGACACCGGCACATACCGGTATCGTAAGACTCCCTAAACAATCGTGTCAATACCGGAGACAACTCAGCCGCGCATCTGAGCAGCACAATCGCCGGAACACCATCCGGCCCGCTAGCCTTCCGTACGTCGAGCGACCGCAGCACGGCACGTACATCACACTGCCTGATACGAATATCGGGCATGGTGGTCCCACAATGTGTTATAATAGTTGGAGCGGCGCCACAATCGTCGATGCGCGAATTGGCCGCGAAAAGTTCAGCCAACAAGTTCGCCTTCTCAAGCGGCTGGTAAGCTAACGAGCCATCTGGATGTTTTAACGGGGGCAGCGAGGGAGAGCAGAAGTTGGCCTGCACGGTCTTAGCGAGCCGCCAATAGCTACGGCTATCCGTAGGGTGCGAGATCAACTCCCGCCCCACCCTTGCCACTCTTTGTGCATCCGCTCCTGCACAAAGAGTAGCAAGAAAAAGAGAATCGATATAAGGGTGAAATTCAAAACAGAAGGATGGCAATAAAAGACTCCCAGGACAACTATAATACCTTTTACATCAATCTCAAGGAAGAGATATTCCATGCAGCCGTGGCGGGAGGCAGAGGAGGCTAAAAGCTTGTGAGTTAAGTAGATAGCCACCCCATCACGACCCTTGCTAATGCGATCATTGCGGATGAGATTGAAGCCTGGGAGTTTATAAAATAAGGAGTTCAGACTCAAGAGTGCTTGGTTGTTCTGTGGCACTTTATGGTAACCAAATAATGCCACGTGCCGGGAGTAGTCTTTTTTGTATTCCGTAGATTAGATTAGTCAGTAACGCTGCACCATTTCTTCCGCGAATAAAATAGTAATGCGCTATTACAATTATTTTGCCGACATGTATTTTCGCGAACGTTATTATAATGGCTTTAGACAAAACAGTTACTGGGTTAAATTTATAATAACCGACTGCTTTAATTTTATTCGTGTAAAAATAGATATGGGTATGAATATAATACTCTTGTAACATTTTATAACTTTTTAATTTTAGAAAATAAAATCTAGTGTATTGACACTCATAGTTTTTAAAAATACAATTAAAGGAAAAAAATATTATAGCCATTGTTATTTTATTCGCCGGGAACGGCGAAGTGGTCAATTATTGTAGCCTAAATTGAATAAATGAATTTAACTTTGACTTTAAAGGTATTTTTACACCCTGTATGTTAAACATAACTTTTGACGTTATTTGAACTCCTCCTTTTTGGACCAGGCAGATTTTGTCAGGAATGGTAGAAGATACGGGTTCGAATCCAGGATTTTATTTTATGATTTATTACCTGTCCGCTTGTCCTGTTGGCCACGGTCAGTGTTGCAATTTGAAAATTTACTAGATGCTTATGAGACTTCAAGATTTATTTATTTTTTAATTACAACCGTGTCGCGTATCGGTGAAAACATGCTACCACCCACACTCTTCCTTTGGTTGTCGTAAAAGGCGCCTAAGGGACTAAATACTGCACATTCTTCCAACAGCATAGAGCGGCGATTGGCTCACCACCTGTCACGCTGAGCACATGTGCAGTCGCTATTTGGTGAAAAGTGGACAATGGTAGAGGACAGCTTTTGCTGTCCTCATTGCCTAGTCTCTGACTAACCCTTCGGGGATTATAGTCGTGATTATAATTATGTATGTAATTATTTATAATTGCAACATCCATGTAGAAATGAGTTTTCAAGTTACCGTACTTCGTTGGACTTCTTTATAGTTTTGGCCGCTCCGCAAGAAATGTATTCAAGAATAAACAGTTATTCTAGGAACATTTCTTGCGGAGCGGCAAAAAGTCAGAACGAAATTAGGCCCACTACTATTGCTAGTTGGATAAGGCTGTCATTAAGTTACATTTTAGGATCGTAACTTAGAAACTAATTAACACGAGTTTCCTAAACTGACCTACAAGACATTGACTACATTCGTGTTGGAGTCGCTTTTGCAGTTGTCTTACTTTTCTAGCGTCTCTTTTGCATTGTAAGTATATCCTAAATAAGTATTGCCTTATCAGAGTTATCTTACCAATGGCTATATTATAATATAACATACATATTATCTATGTTTATGTTTTAGATAAGTTCCTCGTGAACGAAATTTATCTAAGACTTATTTACTTAGAGAAAACTGTAAGAAATATGTAAATATTGCTCTATTAGTCACTTAGTCTTCTAATAATCACCACAGAGTTGGCTGGAAGAGATTTGTTCTACAGTTCTTCTAAGTTCACGTAACGTGTGTTTTATTAAAGTATTTTTATGCACAAATAATTCTATTGATAAAAAGCATAGTTGAAGCCTATTAAGTATACTCATTATTACTAGCGGCCCGCCCGCGCCTTCGTCCACGCTAACTTAGAAAGACCATCATAGTTCAGCCATTTAAGAAAATATATCTACAAAATATAAACAAAACCATCCACAATTAACGCTCTATCTTTTAGTGAAAAACGCATAAGAAATCCATTGCGTGATTTAGGAGAATAGTGCGGTGCCACAGACAAAGGGAAGCGGCTACTGTACTTTATAATATGTAATGATGATTCTCTACCCATAGAATGTCATTTGTTGAAGCATAAAAAATCAATGTAAATTAATTAAAATGTACCTAAAGGAAGTTACGTCATCATTATTTCGTTATCTATAGAAAACTCTACATTAAAACGAAACGTCTTATGTTCGAGACAATCAAGTAGGAAGCCACCAAGAAAAACAACATGTTTCTCTACATTTTACGATCGACGCTCAGAAAGCACTTCAAGTTGTTAGTTTCAGCTATGTTGGCGAAAGTTTATTCGTGCCGTGACGTCAAACAGGACTGGAGTCTTACTACCTTTCACACCAGCACATTCTACCTTCATTCATTCACAGAAGATCCCTAACCTTCTGTACATCGACGACCTCCGTGGTCGAGCTTTTAACACACTGGTTCTGGCGTCGCCATCTCTGAGGTCCCGGGTTCGATTCCCGGTCGGGTCTACTTTGGTTTTGCGGGTGTCCATGGGCGGCGGTGATTGCTCTCCATCAGGTGACCCGCCTGCTCGATTGCCTCCTTCTAATATAAAAAACACTTAGAAATAACTGTTTTTCTAAATTAATTTCGGGTCTAGATGATTTATTTGTATAATATACGAGTATATGTTTATTCGTTAACTAACCAATAAAAAGAAAGTTCAAAATAAGCTAAACTTGGCCTCGTTAATTGGTGTCAGAGTGAAAAAAAAGTAAAAGTAAAAAAAATAATTTTAAATTGAATGTACGTCATAGGGTACAGCGAGTTTTTTTCACCACAACTGTTGCCCGCGACTTCGTTCGCGAGGATTACGCTATTCTACAGGAACACAAATTTCTTATTATTTCCTAAATCACGTTAACGAAATGGAGAATGTGTAGGAGTGCCTCCGGTGACAGACGAAGTGTGTTACATTGTTGCCATACAAATATTCATTTTTTAAGGTGATAAGAAGATTTTATACATTATAAATAAAAAACAATTGCTGCGAATGTTCGTGCATCACTTGAGAACAGCTGCTCCTATTTGACCGATTTTTTTTGTTGTGTTTGCAATTATCAGGACAAGGTTTTGTTGGTATGAAATATATTTTTATTAAATTCGTCACAGGGCCGAAGTCGCGGGCGGGCCACTAGTGATGGTGAATAAAATTTATCCTATTATAGAAGAGGTTGGCAGTATCTTTTTAGTAGCTACTGACTAAACGATATTTTTGTTACGCGTATTTACCGTGCCTTGAATGCCGAAGGTTATAGGCTGTAAAACTTTTGTTTTGTCTAATTCCATTGGCTGGTTCGTTTTTCGTTCCGTTACTTTGCCAAAATCCATGGCAATAATTGCAACCTACCAACCTACATTGCGCAGTCTTACTGATATACTGAGCTAACTTAAAAAATCTATTTTTTAAACTAAATTGTAAATTCCGCTCTTCTATATTTCAGTATATCAAAATTTTGAGTTCGGTCTGTGTTTTACTCGGAATGCGATTGGGCCAGCGCACAGTGTGTTAAAACACCCAAAAAAAGACACCTTCTTTTTATTCCAGATTCCTATTGTTTGACTAACTATTAATACTCAAGAAATAAATCTAATATGCTTAGTTTTTGACAAATTTTAATATTTTTTGAAATACAAACTTTTTTTTCCAATCATTCATGAAAAGAATACATAATTGAAAAATTATTAAATAAATTATCAAAATAATACTAGTGATAGATAAAACTGTCAAATATACACATTTTAGGGTAAGGACAAGGTTTTGTTGGTATGAAATATATTTTATTAAATTCGTCACAGGGCCGAATCGCGGGCGGGCCACTAGTGATGGTGAATAAAATGTATCTTATTATAGAAGAGGTTGGCAGTATTTTTTTAGTACCTACTGACTAAACGATATTTTTGTTACGCGTATTTACCGTGCCTTGAATGCCGAAGGTCATAGGCTGTAAAACTTTTGTTTTGTCTAATTCCATTGGCTGGTTCGTTTTTCGTTCCGTTACTTTGCCAAAATCCATGGCAATAATTGCAACCTACCAACCTACATTGCGCAGTCTTACTGATATACTGAGCTAACTTAAAAAATCTATTTTTTAAACTAAATTGTAAATTCCGCTCTTCTATATTTCAGTATATCAAAATTTTGAGTTTGGTCTGTGTTTTACTCGGAATGCGATTGGGCCAGCGCACAGTGTGTTAAAACACCCAAAAAAAAGACACTTTCTTTTTATTCCAGATTCCTATTGTTTGACTAACTATTAATACTCAAGAAATAAATCTAATATGCTTAGTTTTTGACAAATTTTAATATTTTTTGAAATACAAACTTTTTTTTCCAATCAATTATGAAAAGAATACATAATTGAAAAATTATTAAATAAATTATCAAAATAATACTAGTGATAGATAAAACTGTCAAATACACACATTTTAGGGTAATCAGAAGTGATTTAAGTTGCTAAGAAGAGATTATTTAATTATTATTTATTAAGATTTTGGCACCAGACAATTACTTGTGATGGTCTTTCTACACGATAATAAAGGCACGTCCCAATTCCGTGGATTATCAGAGTAATAGCGCAAATACAAATATCCGATCTTTTCTGCCTCCAGGGTTGTCACGTATTTTAATTGTTAATAAAATTTTGCACATCACAAAAACAATTTATTTTAACTCAGCTATAAAAAAATATTCCGTATCCGATGTTTGTTTGGATATTGATAACAACCCTGCCAAAATAAAAAAAATTGTATCTTCTTCCAATAATCCACGGAATTGGGACGTGCCTTTTTTATTGTGTATAAACATACATCACAAATAATCGTCTGATGCCAAAATCTGATCCCGAAACGGCAGACTACTAAAACAAATAATTTAAAACAAAAAAGTATAAAAATTAAATAATCTCACAAGTAAGCAACTTAGATCACTTCTGATTAGACTAAAATTTGTGTCCTTGAAGGTTTTATATATACACCAGTGTATATTTTATAAATTTTTTTAGCTTTTTATTTCCGATTTTTATTCCAAAAATATTTAAAAAAAAGTTTGATTTTCAAAAATATATTTCGAAAATACTAAGAATCATGTCATGTCATGTTATGATGTGCATGTCAGAATTTTTAAAGTATTTTTTTACTATTTATAGTGCGTCAAACAGACTATAGGAATCTGGAATAAAACCAGGGTGTCTCTTTTTTGGGACCTTCAACACACCGTGCAGCATGGTGGTTTATGGCCCAATATCCTCATGTGCTGACGTCCATAAAGGCACATAATAATATAGGCACAGGGCCTAGCAGTGGGACTTTTATAGGATGATTATGATGGCATAACTAACTCACTGCTCCTTTTATCGCTCTTTTTGTATGATGCATCCAATCTTGATAGACCGGTGAGTTAGCGGAATTAACGATACATATTTTTTTATTTACGTCGACTCTAATACCACTAACATTTTCATTTTCGTCATCGTCATCCCCAATTGTATTGTAAGTCAACCTTAACGAAATGTGGTTTGTCTTTCGTTATAGACGGCCAATAGGCGCATCGATTTCAATGCACCTTCTTTTATTTACGAAATCACTAAGTATTTGCGGAAAGTATAGCGTCGTACATTTTTTTTGGATTATTATTATTATTATTGAGCCTTTAAAAAAGTCCTGTTAACCCATCCAGAAATCTTTAATGACTGTGTAGGAGTGGGTTTACGTCAGTAGTCTAATGGAGCTATAGGGATTAGATCACGATTTCTCGCACACAACGGCTTCCACCTCTTGAACTTTATTGTTTTAGGCGTCATCATCATCCTCATCATCAGCCAGAGGACATCCACTGCTGGACAAAGGCCTCCTCCTCCTTCTTGAGCGTTAACACCTTTATTATTAACTGATTGATAACCATAACAAATATTTTAGATATTTTATTAATAGATAGGAGGAGCTACGCATTGGGCCGGCTCGCCCGGCGTAATACCACCCTCTCACGCATAAAGGCGTGATAATAGTACTTAGTGCTGTTGTGTTTCGTCCAGCCAGTGAGGGTTCCTTAGACCCATACCCCCCCCCCCCCCCTCACAATTCCTATTCCTTCCTTAAAGGACGGCAACGCGCCTGCGATTCCTCTGGTTTTGCTGGTGCACATGGGCGGCGGTGATTACCTACTCTCCATCCTTCTTTTATAAAAAAAGGAGCTCGATGGCGCATCGGCTAGCGTTTTCGGCTCACGATCTTGCCCGCTAAGCAATCATCGCAATGCCGGGACGCTGGATGGGTGACCAAATTAATAACATCTCGAGCTCCTCCGTGCTTCGGAAGGCACGTTAAGCCGTTGGTCCCGGTTACTATCGTAAGATATTGTATTTTTTCAATTTATAATATAGTGTTATTTTATTAATTAATTAATTGAATATTTTACATTTATTTATTGAATTAATTTTATTGAATTATTGAGTAATCTTTTTTTTATTTTTACTGTTATGTCGACTGTTTTGTTATTCGTAATATTTGATTATTTTTTTCTCAATAATAATTGCTTATTAATAATGTAATGGTATTGTAGTTGTTTTGTAAATGTTATTTTGCATATCTCACTTTTGAGAGTTCTGTGTAAGCACTGCGCATTAATGACTTCTTGATCCTGACAACGGGTCAAGCTTCTTGAGTTCTATGATTTAACCGCAATCGAGATGGAGTCGGGAGATCTGCAGGGTAACAAAAGCATTTTGTTAATGTTTAATAGGTTTAGGTTTAAAGATGATTTATTCTCATAAGAAACAAAAATACATTTCACTTACATGAGAACATAAATTAAACAATATCAACATTACAAATTTCAACGCGCGAGCGAACAATATAAACACGTCAAATTAAAATCCTAAATTGGGTTGTTAGTATGTATCATACTTATCAAGACGAACACTGCAGTCAGTTATTGTGCGCGTGAAGCAACCGGGCTCGCGATAGAAAGAAACTGGTTTAATCACACAATGTATCTATATTGATATCGGAAAAATGTTTTCTACATACCTAATTTTTATGACCTGCATACTATCCATTCTTCTGGCGGATAAACCAATTTGTTTGGCCTGTTTTCGTTTTTCTCGGGATGCTTAATTTTACTATAATTCACTTTATTGGTATTGACAGGTCTATTTATTGCTTGAGTCTGATGCTATCGACAACTTATTATAGCTGGTAATCTGATATGATTTTATTTTTAAATACTTTTAATTGATTACTTTTGTATTAGAATTTAGTAGGTTTCTTAGCTTATATCATTATTTAATTCTGTCATCATGCTTACCTGTTACTGAAGATAATGTTTTGTGTTTCACATATCCATTTTCACTTGTCACAATGATTGTGAGTAAGTCGCGCGAACACGTCCGATCCCGGTCGCAACGCATTGCCTCTGTGAGGACAGGTGTTGCGGTTCGGGTTGGATTGGCGAGTTTGTATTGTATTATTGTTTCTTTTGTTATTATTATTATTTGTATTTTGCTTGCGGGTTCGGTGATTTGGGGGAAATTTTGTTTGTTATAGTGAATGTCTGCTATTTTTATTTTTGTTTGGATGTGTGTTGTTCAAGTAATGCTAAATAATAATTTATAAACTGTTTGTTCCTAAAAAAAAAATTAAAAAAAATAAAAAAAATAAAAAAAAAGATGGCAGTCGTGAAAACCCACCAACCCGCAATGGGCCAGCGTGGTCTGTTATGGCCCAATATCTCCACGTGCTGTTGTTCACGTGGGAGGCCCGTGCTCAGCAGTGGGACGTTTATAGGCTGATGATGATGATGATTAATACATAGATAAAATATTGAATTGATTAGTGTGAACATTAATGATCATCAAAGGTCAAAAGTGTTACGGTACGAACCTTTGTGAAAGTTATTAGTTTTCGTTTTCGACCGCGATTGCGGCAGCCAGCTCCAACTTCTATTCATTAAAAGTTCTCGCTATTACTTGTGACTAGCTGAATGAAAATAGAATGAAAAAATGTCGAGCATGAACAAAATAGGTCGTTTTCTCAAAGTTAGAAGTTTTAACAAAGTTAAAAGGGCTATTTTGTGTACACTGGTTAGCTTCATAACTGACAACACAAGCTACACAGCAAGAAAAAAAAACGTATCGTATATTTAGGCACCTACATGTTATGATTACGCAATGCAGTCTTCTGTCAAGAATAATCCAGCAAGACAATTTATAGGTAAATAAATCACCTTTCTGGGACCCACAAAAATAAAAAGCAATGTCTTTGAGGCCGATTTTGGCATGGTCTGTTACAGTCAGGCAAAAGTCGAAGATTAAAAGCAGAATATGACTGGATGTTTCCTATTTTTATGTATGTTTATCCTTTATCTAGCTAACCATTTAAACAATTTTCAAAATAAGTTTAACTTAAACCGCCTCTGTGGTCTAGTGGCTAAGCCACCGGTTTCAGACCCAGAGGTCCCGGGTTCGATTCCCAGCGGGGGGTACATCTTTGTGTGCTCGGTTTGGTTGGTGGTAGGACTGTTAAGTCCGCTTGGCTACCTACCACCATCTTATCTAAGTCTGTCGCCATAACAACGATGTTTATAGCATTGTTGTGTTCCGACAGTTTGAGATAAGATAGCCAGTTCCTCAGTGGTTGAGGATTACGGGTGAAGCGCGCTTCCACCTTCGGCCTTATCGTCACTTACCAGCAGGTGAGATGAAGGCCAAGCGCTTACCCGTTGCCGAATAAAAAAAATAAAAAAACTTTGGCCAAATAATTGATGAGAGCATAGAAAGTTTATTATTTATTTATTAAGCTCACGGCCTGCGTGGGATGCAACGACTGTACCGATCAACTTTGGATTAACTTTTCACTGCGGAACGGCAAAACACCAAAGGGAAACTTCGACATTTAGTATTTTTTAGATATACGAGATTAGACTCGCATACATTTTCCAGCGAACAGACCATTTTAATACAAAATCTTTTCGCTATACTAATCAATATTGTAAATCGCTTAATAAAATAAAATGAATAGAGTTGGAACCCAAACAAAAAGTATCGTTTTCCTAGCAGCGTTGTTTTATTAATTCTTTAGCGAACAGATATTATAATACAAAAAGGTGTTGAAATAACTCTTAGGGCGTGAATCGAACCTTCTTCTGGTAATCCAAGCCAGGTTATCATTACTTTACTACGACCACGATAACTTTATTACAGAATTTTTCTATATTTTTATGACTTTATCATTCAATATTGCTAATTTCTTCAGTATTCCATCGAGGAAACCACAAATAATGTGCGGCTCAATGGCATGATTATAAATTTAATAATAATTATAACGTTAAGGCGCTATTTCAATCCCATAATATTTCTTACATAGACCACATAAAACATACTAAAAAAGTTTAAACCTCGATTGAATAGTAAAAACCTGTTTATATCAGAGCATTACAAAATTTAAACAATGTTAATGTTAAAATTCAATTCAACTACTATCAAAGTCACAGATATATCTATATCTGTGATCAAAGTACTTGTTGTATATTTAACACCAGCTGGTGCAGACAAAAGGGACATAACTATGAATGCAATCTGCACAAATGTTTCACTAACTCTTGTCTCAAAGATTTATAGATAGATGGCGCTAGACTCGCTGTTGCACTGCAGTTTCTGTATTTACCGTAGACAGCGCCAGTCCACACGCCCGCCCACAGAACAATATCGCCCGCCACTCGTTCTCTTTTTGACGGCTGCAAGGTTGTTGAACACAATAAATGTACCTATTCTATTTACAGGTGGTATCACCCGTCCAGTCCTTGTCACAGTATTAAATATTAATTAAATTTGTTTACGCTCACACCAACTACTCTAATAAACATAGAAAAAACATACAGATATCGGGCAAACAAAGAGAAAAGTAGGAACCCGCGTAAAAGAACATATAGCCGACGTCAAGCATAGGCGCGAAAATAAGTCTGCAGTGTGTGAACGTGCTCTCGAGGGACCCAACCATTACATCAGATTTGGCAAACCTCAAATACTCGCCAGGGTACAATGATTCATCCCTAGGATGATACGCGAGGCTATTGAAATTAAAAAACATAGAAATTTCAATAGAGAGGATGGTTGGAGTCGTATTGTGTAAACTTGAACGCAACCGGTTAAATATAAAAATGATTGACGGTAGGCAAATAACTTCTAACTATGAGACGACCAACACCTCAGTCTCCCTGTGACCACTGGCCCTGTAAAGGGTTAGTAACGTCAGGATAATATAAAAAAACTATGTAAATAGTAAATTAAACGCGAGTTAATCCGTAAAAAAGTGTTTCATATCAATGTGTAGTGCTCGCTTAAACCTCATAAAACAATATAGATAAAACACCCAGACCCGAAATCCATTAAGAAAACAGTTTTTCTCTAAATTGACCCGACCGGGAATTGAACCCGGGACCTCAGAGATGGCGCGACGCCAGACCCGGCGTGCAACCACTCGACCACAGAGGTCGTCGAAAAGTAAAGTATAAGTTAGCCTTTATCCTTGAAGGGTTTAGGGGAAGCCTTTGCTCAGCAGTGGAACAAAATAGGCTAAAGGAAAATAAAGTATAGCCTATATACTGTCCCTCTAAACGAAGGCTCCCATTATTGATAACAAGTCTTTGCTACAATTGTAGACTTTACGCATTTAAATAATCTGAAACAATGTAATACTGTCTGCAATGTTAATAATAGGATTTTAGATTTGGTTCTTGTTGATCAGCATCATTGTCAAGTAACAGAAGCAACAGATGGTCTTTGCAAGGTGGATCCGCATCATCCTCCCCTCGATATTATCCTGGAATACATTATCGATAAAACTCTGAAACCTAATAAAGCAACTAGATATAATTTTAACAAAGCTGATTACATTAATATCAATACTGAATTAGGAAAAATAAATTGGCACGAATTATTCAAGGACATCATAGATCCTAACCAAGTACTTGAAATACTTTACGAGCATATAAGTAGATTAGTAAAATTGTATGTTCCTGTTATAACCAATAGGAATAGGTCTCGACCGCCGTGGTTTTGCAAAAAACTAGAGAGGTGCATCCGCGAAAAAAATAAATATAATAAAAGATACTACACATATAAAAATCCTATGGATAAAATAGCTCTTCAACTATGCAGCAAACGTTGTGAAAAATTATCAAAACAATGTTATAACTCGTATATTAACTATATCCAAGAGAAAATAACGAAGCAACCAAAATGTTTCTGGTCATACATGAAGGCTAAGCGGAATGGAGCTAGTGCCTACCCGAAAAGTATGTCTAATGGTGAGATCTCTACTACTAACGGAAACGATATTTGTAACATGTTTGCGTCATATTTTCAATCTGTCTATTCTCCAAATATGAAATCACAGGGTGTAGTCAATACCTCTGCTTATTTAGATAGATTAGCGAACAGTTCCGACTCCTTCTCTACTTTACAGATCAATATGGCCGCTATTGTTACTTCTCTAAAGTCATTAGACGTATCGAAGGGTCCGGGTTCTGACAATATACCCCCTATTTTTCTATCTATGTGTGCCGAAGAGCTTGCGGTTCCGTTATGTTCAATTTTTAATCTGTCACTTAGTACTGGCATCTTTCCTATAAAATGGAAGCTAGCTAAAATTGTTCCGATACACAAATCAGAATCTAAAGACATTGTGAGTAATTACAGGCCGATATCCATTCTCCCCACCTTGGGTAAAGTTTTTGAGGTCTTAATAGTTCCAAAAATTCAAAGTTATTTCAAAAAATATGTGTCTGATTTTCAACATGGCTTTATTTCTGCAAGATCCACGTGTAGCAACTTAGTGACATTCGTTGAAAATACTATAGAATCGGTGGATTCTAACAAGCAGGTGGACGCGATATATACTGACTTCAGTAAGGCGTTTGATAAGGTTCCACACTGCATATTGATTCAAAAGCTTTCAGTATATGGCTTCACTGGTATTTTTCTTAAATGGCTTAGTTCTTACTTAACCAACAGGTACTTGTACGTTGTAGTCAATGGTTATAGATCTAACAGCTTCCAGATAACCTCAGGCGTACCCCAAGGGTCACATTTGGGACCTGTTCTCTTTAATATGTTCATCAACGACTGGCCTGATTGTTTTAGTGATTCCACGCCTTACCTGTTTGCCGATGATTTAAAGTTAACACGAACGGTGGACAGTATGAGTGATGCCCTATTGCTTCAAGGTGACATTGACAGGCTGTTATATTGGTGTGAAAATAATGCCATGGAACTTAACATTAAGAAATGTTTGCAAATTACTTTTACCCGAAAAACAAAACCAATTACGCACAACTATTCAATGAATGGCTCACACCTAAACGTAGTTGATACTGTTAAGGATCTTGGAGTCCTTATCGACCGAAAGTTAACGTTTATCCCCTATATCGATTCAGTTATCAAAAAAGCGTCAAAATCATTAGGGTTTATAATCAGAAACACCAAATCATTCCGTAAAGTAGAAACCAAAATTTTTCTATTCAATTCGTTAGTGCGTAGCTTAGTTGAGTACTGTTGTGTTGTATGGCGCCCTCATTACTCTGTACACAGTCTTAGAATTGAACGGGTCCAAAAACGCCTATTACATCATTTAGCATACTCCTCTGGCATTTCCAAGAAGATTAAGGGATATGCAAATCGTCTTAATTATTTTAAAATCAAATCTTTAGAATGTAGAAGAAACATGTTAGATTTATCATTTTTATCTAAAATTCTAACTGGTAACATTAATTGTCCTGATCTTTTAGCAAAATTTAAATTCAGAGTACCAACTAGGTATCCCAGAAATCCCATTGATCTCCTATCTCCCCCCTTTCGTAAATCCGTACTAGGCTCAAACTCCCCGGTTCCAAGGCTATGCAGGCTTCACAATAAATTTAATTCTCAGTTGGATATGTTTTGCACATCATTATTCAAGCTTAAATGTCAGCTTCAACAACTGGATATTGGTTAGTCTTTATTGTTGAATGCGGGACTACTATCTTATAAATTGCTTACTACAACTATATTGCTTAATACTATATACATCTTATTACTGGTAAACACTTAAATTTAATATTTAATGCATGCAGTGTTTACCGACTTACTATTGTACACTTAGTTTTAATTGTATTATTTAGTAAATATAAATTTATTAGTGTAACAATTACAGGTAAACCTAATAAATAAATAAAATAAATAAATAAAATAATTGATGTGTAATGGTCACAAACCCGGGATATGCATCGAAAAATCCGAAACACACTTGCCCGTCTTAGGAATTACATTTCGGTTTCCCATACAAACTTCCAAGTCGAAATTTTTATAACCATTAAGAGGCCTATTTCATCTCGAATGTGATTTTTGCGTAAAATGCCCATTTTTGCATTTTGTAGTAATTTTGCAGTTGTATTTATCGTTTTTATCGAAATAGGATAATAAATTTGTGCATAATATTACAAATCTCCATTCTGTGAGCATAAGTTTAATTCGGACGGTCGGCGCATCGCATTTTGTAGTAATTTTGCAGTTGTATAATATCGTTTTTATTGAAATAGAATAATAAATTCATTATAAAGTCTTTATTCCTCATGAAGTAACAATTACTCTGGTACAAATTTTGCTCAATAATATTATCGTAGATAGGAGAAATTCACAGTTAACTTAAGCGATTTTCGAAGTTTTTTGGTTATTTGACTATATAAGAGATAATATTATAATTTTTTTATTTCACTTGTTTAGAATAGTCGTTCAATCGATGAGGTCAAAAAAGTGCCTTCGCGCACTTTATGAAAATCTTTCTCTGCAATTTTGGGTTTAATTAAAAAGTTAAGCAAAATTTACAAAAAGCAAGGCCGCTATGCACTATTCCAATAGCTATTCTACACTATTCAATAAGTCATAATTGTTAATGTATTTTTGTTTCTGAGATCCATAACGCCAAAATTGGCCATTTAACGCAAAAATCACAGTCTAGATGTAATAGGCCTCTTAAGCCAATTTCAATGATACTTTGCATGCTAAAATAACATACAGAGATCTAAATAGTTTGTTGAAAACATTTTTAAAAAACGGCTAAATAACTGAGTTAATGCGATTTTAAACTTTCTATAGTGGACTTTAAATCGCAATAACTCAGTTAAACAAACCTTTTTTGAAAATGTTTTTAACAAACTATTTAGATCCCTGTATTTTTCTTAAGCATGCCAAGTTTCATTTAAATTGGCTTATTGGTTATTAAAAATTTCGACTTGGAAGTTTGTATGGGAAACCGAAATGCGTAAAACCTCTTAAACCCTGTACCTCCGGTTATCAGGCGCCTTGAGGTTTGCAAATGACTAAAGTGGTAAATTATTAACATTAACTTATTTTCTTACAGCATACCGAAGGTGCCAGGGGTCGCATGGCTGCCAGTACAACCGGGGTCATCAGAACTGAACTACTTGGAGATATTCTCTCCAGACAAGATCGAAATGAGGAGCAGCTCTGACTTCGGAAACAGAACTTTCTGGGACAACCTAGGGTTTAATGAGAATGAGAACTATAAGAAACAATTTTGATTGATTCATATCGACCTAATATCACATTGCACTATATTGTTTAATACTTAAAGGAGCCCCCAAATGTTATATTTAGTGTGAGTAATAAAACAGTTGCAATAAAACTTGGTACTACAGATGTTAAGACAATAAGCACTCATAAATGTCTTGCCAACTATAAAATTACGGTGACCAATAAACATCTATAAAAATAGAACTTTCACTCATCATTATTAAACTCCCTTTTGTCCCTAAGTCCCTTTTGTCATAAAAATGGCTTCTTACATTCATACATACATAATACTCACGACATATACATACCTACCTGCATTCGTCGCGGCGTTGGCGCGAACAAACACTTTTTTTTATTTTGCCTATATTGTGTCCATCATGCCGCATCAGACCACCCAGGAAAAAAATAAAAAATGTTAAAGTTCAAGTAAACACTATTAAAGCATAATTTAATTTAAACATTGTTTTGTCTACGTCACACAAACGTCGGCGTCGTTGCAAAGTTAATCATTTTCTTTATTAAATACCAGCGGTCCGCCCACTACTTCGTCTGCGTAAACACCCTCCCTGTATCCGGTGACGAAAATCGGTACATTTTCTTTCATAGAAACCTTTTTCTGACAATAACAATCACTAAAAAAAAGAATCAGCCGAATAGGTGCAACCGTTCTGAAGTGATGCGTGTACAAACATTTCGGCAATTGATTTTTATTAATAAAGATAAGAGATTAAATTGAAATATCCCCCTGTTAAATGTTTATTGTTATTTAATAAACTCCTGTCGTAATAAAGAACGCAGTATTCGACAGAAAATCAATTTTCCTTCTTTGCTAGAAATGGCATCCTAACCTCCAGCACTTTTTCAATACATGTTAAAAATGCAGTACCTACTTGCACGAAAACTGCGTTTCTACTACTATGTATACTCCAGAGCGATATTACTTCTTAAATACTAAGTCGTAATGCAGTTTAAGATAATACTGTGTTTTATCTTGGTAAACAGAAAGAAAGTGGTGCTGTGAGTGTTATTGCTGCGTTTGAGCTTAGATTACCAAGTAAAAACGAGAGGCCGTTAAGAGACAGTGCCGCGTTTCACGCTAGCACGTTAGGATGTTGTCGTCGCTCGGCCGGAGTAGCTGCGCGCATGTTTGTTCGAGACCACTTTAATTATAGTCTGTTGTTTATTAAGACCGAAGTTACTGGAAACTAAATTACATTTCAGTTCTTTTTAAGGAATTTTATAACTGCCTACTTAAGCTACGAGTAAGGATAAACAGATTAAAAAAATAATTTAAATGAAATTCAAAATATATGAAAAACATGAAATAATATAATTTTCAATCTTCGAGGAAGACTATTTTTGTTGCTTGCGTAATATATGTATAAGTATTTACAAACAAAAATTACCGCTTACAAGTTCTATATACGAAATAAAATAGCTGAAAAACGCAGATTAAGACGACAATGGATGCCAGCAGAAATGTGCACGATGATCTCTGAACAGTACTCAAAAGGAATAAAAAAAAATGCTCAAGGAAAACGAAAATTATACTCTCCAGGTACACCTCAGATCACTCTCACCACAAGGCTGAAGATGGAAAATGTCTAAAAGGTTTAAAAATAACAAAAAAACACGTCCCAGCATTGAGAAAACCAAGCGGCGGTTGGGCTAGAAATTCTGCAGAGAAGGCAGAGTTATTTGCTGACTTTGTGGAGGAAGTGCTTTAACCCAATGAATCCAACTCGACACATCTAGAAGATGACATTGATGACGTTATTAACAGCAATCAACAGATGTTTTTATCTTTGCAACTGGTCAGGCCTAGAGAGGTATGTATGGAAACATATCACACAGCTGAAATAGAAAAAAGCACTTGGCTTTGACTTAATAACTGCGAAGGTTTTGAAACAATTACCAAAAAAGGGAATCGTATTGATGAGAATCATATTTAACTCAATGTTACGACTGCAGTATTTACCACTGCTTTGGAAGGTATCCGTCCTCAATGTGATCCCTAAACCTGGAAAGCCTGCATCTGAAATATCCTCAGTCCGAGAAACTTCTATTGAAGCGCCTTGAGCCAATACTTACGGACCAAAATGTTTTACCGGATCATAAATTTGGTTTCCGCGAACACCATAGCAGTAGAATAAATCCACCGAGTTGCCCACACAATTAGACAGGCCATGGAAATAAAAGAATACTGCTCTGCAGTTTTTCTCAATGTGCAACATGCATTCGACAGAGTGTGGCATAAGGGACCTAAATAGGATTGATTCCTGGCTTAAAAAATGGAGGATGAAAGTTAGCACTTCCATGTCGACCCACATAACTTTCACACTAAAGAGACGGGACTGTCCCTCCGTTTAATTTGATGGTACGTACTGTCCTACCCCACTAAACAACAGTAAAATATTTGGGAATACACCAAGATAAAAGGTTTACCTGGAAAGATCACAACAAAGCTAAACGAGATCTAGCAAATAGAAAAATGAAGGAAATGTATTGGTTAATCGGAAGACAATCAGTGCTAAGGTTAGAAAACAAAATTCTCATATTTAAATGTATAATAAGACCCATATATTGAATTATATTATATGGAATTGAACTCTGGGGCTCAGCGAGTCACTCTAAAGTGGAAATACTCCAGCGTTTTTAAAATACAGCTTCTGAAGAACTTATGTAATGCACGAAAAATGTAGAAGTACACGAACACCTACAGATACAATACATCAGGGATGATTTAAAGAAATCGTATAAGATCTACTTGCAACTACTTGAGTGCCACAAAAATCACTTGGCTACGGACTAAAGAGAATGCCCCTGGCTACAATCTAATTTACTTAACTGTTTTGTCTAAAATCTTGAGGGATGCCAAATCACTAGATGTGTAAAGCTCCATAATGCCTAAACAATTTTATAAAATCAACATATCTGATTATAGCAAAGAGGCTAAAATATAAATAAATAATTGTTTGTAAATTACATACCTGCTTATTATTTCAGAATTTTACATTTAACATAACCAAATAGAACAATAATTTGATCACATGTTTATCTATGTGAATTATTATTATTATTTTTGGTCATTGCATAGTTACAGCCTCATATTTATGACGATTCAGTAATCGTAAAACATGTTATCACTAGGAAAGAAGCAGTCTTCTTTCCAATAACATGTATTTTTAGTACCAAGTTATAATTAGAAATGCAGTTCTTAGCAATAACTAGGCAACAACGCAGTACTCAACACACTTACTGCGTATTATCTTAGTATAAGTATTATAAATTCCATAAGATACATAGAATAAACACTATGATCGACCATATGTTAAGTAATACTGATGCCAATATTTTTTTTAAAAAGGGCGAAGTGTACGTACACATTTTTTTAACTAAATCTAAATACAATTTCTAAAAAATATTAACTTCAACTGTATTTTTAATGAAAAATCTTTTAACCGCGCTTTACCAGAAACCGCCATTTTGCAAGTACTGCGTTTACCAGTACGACGGCAGTTAATACTTTGCTATTCTATTTTAGAAACCCCATATACTTTGGGGATTAAAGTTCCTCGCGTCTGTAGGTTTACCCTTGAGACCCTACACGTGACCCCTGGGTGATGCTAAATGAGTGACACTAACTAAGTGGTAGAGCCACGCTGCGTTGCAGCACGCATTGGGCAGGCTCGCCCGGGATTCTCACGAATATCCGGCGTGAAATAATGGCACTTGATGCTGTTGTGTATCGCCCGGACAGTGAGAGTTCCGGAGGCCCATCCCCCCCCCCCCCCTTCTCACAATTCCTATTCCTTCCTTAACCCTATTCCTTTCCTTTCTCAAAGGTCGGCAACGCATCTGCGACTCCTCTGGTTTTGCGGGCGGCGGTGTTTGCTCTCCATCAGGTGACCCGCCTGCTCGTTTTTCTCCTTCTTATATAAAAAGGTACATATAGATACCCATAAAAAGTAGATAATAGTAGTTTTGATTGACTGTACTTATATATCTTAGTTTGTGGTACAGTAAGCAATGAAGGCACCTGAACATTTATAGTTTTATTATAGTTATGATAGTGTTAAAAATAAGAAAGTATTCAAGATTGGTAAGTACTTATGTACTTACCTATCTTTATTATTGAAATGTTTGCATTTACAATGTTATTTAAGATAACATGTTTACTAGAAATAACAACCAGCTTAGTAGCTTATCCGTTAGAGCAGCGGACCGGCGATCCATAGGTCATGGGTTCGAATCCCATTCGAGCATTCCTGAGACCGTTTGTTTTATTCTAGTAAACATTTTATCCTATAAAGGTGCAAAAGCTAGTTTTATTTTCAACTGAAAAAACGAGAAAAGAAATCTCACTAGTCTAGGCAGCTGAACTGAACAACTGAACTAGTGGGAATAGACGTAAGTAAGTACCTAGTTTATTATTATATTTTCTTACTTTTTAAGCCAATGGGCCCTTATTCTATATCAACCACGTTATCAACATCAGATCTCATTCAACTTTGGAATGGAAACTGAACTTTTAAGGAGTTTAGGTACTAAAGCAATTGGGAAACGCAAAAACTTTAAATGATGGATTTAAGTACAGACACCAGCAGATCAACCTCTTTAAACTGTCAAATTTTTCTAATCGATATTGATACTTAAACCCAAGCAATAAAGTTCAAAATGTATTGAAGTTTTTTGACATTTTGTAGTAAGTCTGTACAACTTTAATTTCTTTAGGTCCTTCGTCGCAATCAGAGATTGACAAGCAATTATGGTTCTATCGCTCGTAACGACGACGGATGAAAGGCACGGATAGATCTGACGATTAATTGAATAAAGCTTTCCCGAATTACGGCTTCATTTTTTAAAAGAAGAGATATCATCCGCTTTAAACTTTTTAATGGCTTCCTCTCTGAATAATTACAATTTAGTTACGTCCAAAGATTTAGACCACTTTCGCTAGATTCTGTTCTAAGATACATTTCTTTTTAAATGTTAATTAAAGGAAGTAGGTATACATGAATATGAACTCCGTGTGACCTTTTTTACAGAAACTCGGCGTCCAGGGGATTAGGGCGCTGCACACGAAGATACTTTTGGAGGCTGGTGTCGGATACTGGCTACCACTGAATACTTTATATTCATAGCTCGCAGACGTAGATACTTTTTTAAACCAATCGCAACCACCTGTCATATAGCGATCACGAATCAAAAAGTTTTCGGTGTAGGCGACTGTGATCCTAAGTCGTCAGTTGCCAACTCAAGCAACATTAACAAACCTTACAAATGTACAGCGCTGTGGAAGCTACATGACATAGCAGCTACGGTTTCCTATGAGTGCGGTGTCGGTAACAGCCCAACTAACAAAATATAGTTTTCGTGACAACGTTTTCGTCACAACTTAAGGTCAGACTGTTTTGGTTATATAGCTGTCGTATTGACGTATACATGACGCGAAATAGGCGGAAATAATAAAACTTTTATTCGTATAGCGATCGTGTCAAGGTCGTATTAGTGGCTACTAGGAAGGTAATAGTCATATTAATATCAGATATACGATAAATATTCGTATAGCAGTCGTGAAAGTGATTAATATTAAAACCATCGTGTCGTGTAGTGATCCAATAGACGTCGTATAACTTAATAAACATTGGGAAGTAGTCATTAGCATAGCCTTTACCCGGATGCTTGCTATTACAGCGCAGTTCAGTGGGAGTGAGACAACAAAAAACAAACGAAAAACAAAATAACTGTTTACAAAGTGTCACCATCTTATGTCTGCCATATTTATTACTGAATGTTAATAACTATATTGTAGTTGGTGTTAGTAGGTAACAATATCTACTTTTCTAAGGGAAATTAAATTTCATGACGATTGTATATACAATTTTTCACAAATCTTTAATGCTCCCTTCGAATTATTGCAAAATAAAAATAATTAATCCCATTTTATTTAAGATTTCTAGTACTTTTACAATTATACGACTTTAGGTAGTGATGATACCTATTATATGATATCTTGGACAATAAGTCATATACTACGATTTTAATTCTTTTGTCGTCCGCCATTTTTAGGATACCGTAAAGAAGTGAAAACCCGTGGGATAAACATTTTATTGAAATCACAATATAGTGATAATTGAAGATGTTTTATAATTCTCATTTTCATTACTGTTTTCATCATCATCGTCTTGGGTTTCAAACGAATAATCATCATTTTCATCATCATTTTGCAAATCTGCGATGATTATTTGAGGATTACTTCTTGAACTTACTAAATTTTAAGAAACAAAAAGATATGATAATTGACAGGCGTTAGATATTATTACGATAAGCTACCTATTTAATATTAAGTTCATTTTGTATATGTACATATGCATTCTTTTTCACAAATACTATTTCTTACTACGGTACCATCTTTTGATTCTTTAACACTATCATAGCTATCATATAAAAAGCTTGTAAAGTCAAAGTCACAACAACGGAAAATATACAAGTTCAGTTCGTAAAAGAGTACCACGTGAAACCATTAAATAATCAAAATGTTTATATAAGTAACTTATATAAGCATTTTAAACCCATAAGTTATATAAGACATATAAATCTGAATATTGGGCTTTTAAACATTATATAAAAGTCGTGTGAAGATAGTCAAAAAATCCTATAAGAGACGTGTATACAGCTGTACGTTTTATAAGAGTTAAATTTATGGACTTTATATGATTGTCATGTAGAAATCTTATTACTGACAAAAAGCAGTGTTATGGTCGTCATTATAACCAGATTATGATTGTCATATAAATTACTTTTATACTACATCAAGAAGGCGTAAAGTAGTCGTAAACGAGACTAATAAATGAGTGAATATATTTTAAGGTCACAGCTACGATCTTTATAAGATGGTCATGTAATTTGGTTGTGTAAACGTTTACAGGACTCAATTAAATGACTAAAATATTATACGACTAATCGTTCGTATTATAATATTGTAACACGATTCATGGGAATTTGAGTTACATCTATATGACCTCTATATGACCAAATGTTATTTAGGCTTCATATTATATGACAATTTTGTTAGTTGGGAGGCAAAAGGTATTCAAGCAAGCTAGTAAAACATATTTTTCTTAATAAAAATATTAATATAATCGGATTATATCGATGGCCCCTACGTAAACTATCGAAACTTATTTTAGACACTTTTCACCAGCGCATTTCGAAGTTAGTTTGTGGTATATTTTTTTAATTAAGCCCCTTACATTTAAACTTGGCTTTTTATAAAAACTGGGTTGGATAATACATTTATTGTGCAGTATGTGTTTAAGTGAATTTATGATAGTTTCGGAGATATTTGAGTTACGATAGGTTACGTCGTAATACGTGATATGCTGCATATCGAAAGTACCACTTTCGATTTTTTACGTCTATTTTATATTTGACAGTTCTAACGAAACTGACAAATTCGATTATTTACGTGGAGAATATTATTAAAATATTGAATTAAATTGACAATTTCGATAGTTTATGACGGAAACGTCTTAATAAAGTTATTAAAAATATCAATTTGTTTCGTTATTGAAGCCATGATTTTGAGGCCGTTTACATAAATAGTATAAGGAAAACGAATACTTTGTTTTATGCTGTAACTTTATTTATAAATTGTACTTATTTAAGAGTAACTTCTTAATTCTAAGAATAGCACTTTAATCACTGGAAATCATCAGATTCCTATAAATCAGTCATAAATGTAATTTTACTTATTAAAAGTAGCAACCGCAGTACCTGCGCATTAAAAACAATCTTATTACTACACATAATATTAAACATTTGAGATCACAAATCAACCTAAAGAAACAAACATAAATAAACTTGTTTTAAACTATTATTTGAAATTGCACAGTTATTTTCTTACAATAAAAATAAAATGAGATCAAAGTTGTGTAAATTAACATAAAAAATACTTGTCATACAATAAAATAACAACTAATTTAACAACAATGCTGGTAAAATTTAGAAGATTCTTTAATCTCCTTTAATCATCAATTCTTTAATCAGAAACCACATCATTTTCAGCAACGTTCATGCTATGAGTAATGTTTTTATAAAATCTATGGTATTCCTTAGGTATAACCCCTGTATCACATAATGAAACAAGATCTTTGTACTTTGCATCTGTAACAGTTAGAATATTATCATAAGCCATTTTAAGTTCGTCGTAGTTATTCATTCTCCTACCTCGTCTTCTCGTTATAATAGAGTTTAAGCAATGCTGTTCCCATTTCAAATCATATTTAAAGAAAAGACAATTAGGTACTGTCTTCTCTACCTTGACCTCTTTGATTTTGTTCCACATTTCATTATTATTGTTTGTGTCCTTTTTCCAATTACGTTCATCTAACAAAGGCTTGAAATCGAATACATATCTTGTTGCGTTATTTCTATAACATTGTAAGGTTTTCGATCAGTTTTAGCCCACCTCACCAATGCGTACCACTGGTCAGGAGTATAAATCATCTTCCCTTTGGATTGTTTTTCAATGAGAGCATGCACGCTGTCGCCCTCATTTTGGGTGTGGCCCTTTTCAAGAAATCTATGAGTTATGTCAACATTGTAAGTTCGTGCTAAAAACATGTACATGGAGTAAACAACTCTGTTACGATTTTGGCCAGAGCAATTATCTGACCAAAACAAGAATGACTTCGCTCCTTTATCTATCAGAGTCTTCATGAACATCATTAAACAACTGCTAACTTCGTTGGCTCCCCTTTTTCCAGTACATTCTGTCCACATATAGCAAAAACCTTCTTTGTTTGCTGCATCAAACACCGTAAATTGTAAACTGACAGTTTTCGTTTATAATAGAGCAATCCAACGTCACCATGTGGAGAATTCAAAATTTTTTGAAAATCAAACGTAGCGCACACAATTTCAGGCGAATTTGGAGCTACATGTTTGTCAATTTGTTTAAATTCCCTGGCAATTTTCTTATTCTCAATGTGCTTAGAATGAGCGTTTATCTGATCTTCAGTCGAGTTGGTTTCATTTGAAAATGAATGACCCAGTTGCCAGAACTGAGTCAATATATTTTGCCTGATATCTATGTTGAATCTTTCGTGACATTTCAATTTACATGTAGTAGAACATACCGGTCGCAACTTCTTGTCTGCTTTAACTTTTCCTTTTCTAGTTACGTACTCTTGACCAGTATTTAATAATAGTTTGCGTTTATTATCTATCCATTTCTCAGTACACCTTTTTCTCTTTTTTCCAGGGTTTGTCTTAAATGTGCTTTTCCTTTTTCGTAAATTGTTATCTGTGCTAGGAGAATCACACTCTGAAATAGTTACTAAAGAGCTAACACTGGCAATTGGCGCTGGACTTTCGACAGGTGTAAGTTGTATTTGGTCATTTGTTTCATTTACCAATGATGTAACTGGAGAACAAGCCCTTGTTATAGCGTGATTGGAATTTTCAATTTGGTTTTGTGTAGGCACATTGATGCTTACACTGGCGAGAGATGAGGGAATCTCAGCAGACGTAATTCGCACTTGATTATCTGATGTATTCAGCAGCGGTGGAAAACAGGAGCTATTATTACTGGCGGAGTCTGCAACTTGATCTTCGGTAATAAAGTTAAAATCTTGTGGTGGGGACGGCAGTGGTGTATTTTCTGAGCTGACTAAAATTAAAGATTCTTTATCGCTGTTTAAATTTGTGGGTGACTGCGTAATCGTTGTCAGCAAAAGTGCAAAATCTGCTGTGGTATAATGTTTATCAGATGATATTTCATTTTCAATGATGCCCTCCAACGCAGCCCACTCGCTAGCTCCAAAATCACAATCAGCGGGCAGCGGCGAATCTGAAACAAAAAGAAAATTAATACATGACACGTATCGAAACATAAAAAAAAAACATAATTTCCGGCGTTTAATATCTAAACTGACAGTTTCGTTTTATTATTCAACTCAAACTCCTTAGTAAAATAATGAAACTACTCGATTCAATATAATTTCATAGTTGGATATCGATGTATAAAATCGAAACTGGTAATTTCGATGCAAAGGCAAAATTTACATTCGACGTACAGTATTGAAACTGCCAGTTTCGATTCTTTAAGACGATGATGTTCTATAAAAAGCCATAAATTAATTATATGCTTTAAAAAAAATTATTGCTTACTTATTTTTATTAAATTAAGCATAAAAGACTTTAGAACTAATTAATAAAATTAATAAAAATATGTAACTTACCAGCTTTAGGTATTTCAATATTATGTTCGCGCTGAGTTGTGTTGCCTGTTTTCACTAAATCAAGCATTTTTTTGATCTTAAGCAACTAAACCTATAGTTACTCATTGTAGCGTATCTAAAAAACCAAAATCATGACTAACTTCACTACACACGTTGCTCGCAAGGTCGCCCGTTGCTCACTAACCGCGCCGCAGGCGCCGCCGCAGCGTAAACTGTCGACAGTGGTAGTTTCGTCTCGCTCGCACGTCACCCGCTCCGGCGTAAATGATAGAATCTAGGCTTTCGATTATTTACGTGTTTCACGATTGAAATTTCCGCCAAAAACGAAGAAATTACATTCCTTCTTCGCAGAGTGTAAAATATACCTCAATAGGAGCAGTTTATACGAATAAAAAAAAAATGAAAATTTTGCGTTTCGATAATTTACGTTGGGACCGTCGATATGCCTATCACCGAACACCTAGTACACCATAAATTACAGTTGCGGGACATACCTATTCACTAACACCATATAATTTATATTGTTGAAATTTTGCATTCACAATGCTATATAGATATACTTAGATTAAAACATTTGTTTTAAACATTTGAACATTTATTGAACATTTTTGAATTTTATTTAAACATTAAAACTATTGTTTTAATCTTAGATATAGAATAAAATTTTACTAGAAAAAAATCAACCAGTCTCAGGAAGCTCGAGTGGGATTCGAACCCACGACCTTTGGATTGCCGGTCCACTGCTCTAACCGGTGGTTTAAGCATAAAGCAAATAAGCAATTACGTCTTTATCGATTGTTAAATACTTATACACACTTTTAAACTTTCGCGTTCCATTATAAATACACATTTAGACGGGGATTAACGCTAACTACATATTATAGGCATACTACGCATACCTTTTTATACCCGACGTTTCGACCGGTTGCACCGGTCGTGGTCACGGGCTGTCGCGATGTGCTGCCTCCGTATGCGCGGCTGAATCCTCGTCCACCGTCACATTTTTTATCCAGCTACCGTCACACACAACACTAACGGTGTCCCTATTACGTACACAGGCCTTATTCTGGTGGTTAGTCGATTGGGAAGTAAAACGAAGTTGCGTTTTTGCAAATACTGGATTCCACGCTGTAGATAGTTTGTGACCGTCTTCCCGATTGAAATTATTAGGATGCTTTTTGATTTCAATCGCTTCACACACTACCCTTGAATAAAAGTGGCGATCTGTGGAGAAGACTTGCGTTCGATAAAATTCAAACCAGTGATTTGCGCCTCTTTCAAGTAGATGTTCTGCAATCGCTGATTTATTAGACTGGCGGTTTTTGACAGCTGCGATATGTTCTTTGACCCTTTCATGAATTGTCCGCTTTGTCTGGCCTATTTAGGAACTACCACAGCTGCAGTCTATTTTGTAGACGCCTGGTGTTTGCATTGGCAAAACATCCTTCGGAGTGCCCACGATGTTGTTAACCTTTATGCCTGGAGTGTATAATATGGTCGGTATGGAGTACCCACGTAATATATAGCCGATCTTGTCTGTGACTCCTTTGACATAAGGCATGTAGGCCGGTTGCCTGCTAACCCCTGGATGCTTGTTGCGTTTGATCGGTTTCCGTCGTCGATTCACTTGATATCCGTTTTTCTTAAGTGCCTCCTGAACATAATCCAACTCCCGCTCCAAATGCTCAGGGTCACAGAGGTCAAAAGCTCTGTTCTTGAGTGACGTCACAACGGATTGCAAGTGTCTAGGGTAGTGATGTGAGGCAGCGTGTAGATATTTGTCCGTGTGCGTGGGTTTTCGGTACACACAGTGCGATACGGACCCGTTGGATCTCACGGTCATCTTAACGTCTAGAAAAGACAAGGACCTGTCCGCCTCCATCTCGTATGTGAACCTCATATGTGGGTGAATGGAGTTGAGATGTTTAATCCATTGATCCACTTCCTGCTTGCTGCCTTTAACGACACTAAAGATGTCATCTACATATCTTTTCCAAAGTCGTATGGTCTTAGGCCCGAGACTCAGTGCCTTCTCTTCAAAATGCTCCATCCAGATATTGGCTAGTACCGGGGCGACTGGGCTTCCCATGGCGACACCATCAATCTGTAGGTAATATTGACCTTGGAAAAGAAAATAGTTGCCGCCAAACAGTGCTCCAGTAGATCAATGTAATTTCGCGGCATTTCATTGTCCCTCAGCTTTTCCCGGACTACGTCCAAACACTCCTTTATTGGAACATTGGTGAACAGAGATTCCACATCAAAGCTCACCATAATGTCTTCCGGTTCCAATATAAGGTCTTTTATAATTTGGACGAAATGGCGTGAATACTTTACAAAAGACGGTGTTTTACCCATAAAAAGGTATAAAAAGTTCTGCGTAGTATGCCTACGAGTATAATATGTAGTTAGCGTTAATCCCCGTCTAAATGTGTGTTAAATATTTGCAATAGTATTTCTTTCAAATGTGAGAGTAGACTTCTCAGTGACGTAATACCGCTGGATTGCAGAGTAAATCAAACTACTAGGAAAAATTCAACGAGTCTTCTGGAGTCTTGGTAGCTCAGCGGTTAGAGCAGTGGACCGGCAATCCAAAGGTCGTGGGTTCGAATCCCACTCGAGCTTCCTGAGACTGGTTGATTTTTTTCTAGTAAAAATTTTAAACCATATATTTATACCGACATCGAGTATCATCCCACTGCTGGTAAGGCTATCTCATATGCACATGGGGATATCGGGCCATAGCATACCAGGCTGTCCTAATGATGTCCTGATGATTCCAAATAAGTAACAAAGCTAATTCCTCTTATTCCCTAACAATTAATTAGTATTGCAGACTATGTACACTTAGTTTGCAAATAAAGTTTGATTGATTTGCGATTGTCAGTTATTGTTTGTGGGCAGAGAACCTGTGGAAATAAATAAGTATACACAATTTCGATATCTATTTTTAAGAAAGTCCTAAAGATATTATTTCACTGTACGAATAAATACACTTCAAGCTGGCACACAAAAGAAATAGAGAGGGCAAACACATTACGCCCGCTTCGGGTTGTAACAAGTGCGTTACGACTGCGAGTGTTACGACTCCCTAACTCCCATAATAGTTTCTCGGAGATGATACTGGCGCTGTTACTACAACTGCGAAGTGCTATTTCATTTAGCAATTTTCCTTTTTTTATTGAATAGAATAGAATAGAAAAACGCCATGTGACGTAAAGAGTCATGAATATGAGTGTTGGAGGTAGGAGAGGAAGAGGAAGACCAAAGAAAATATGGATGGATTGTTTGAGGGAAGACATGAATGAGATGGGATTGGATAATTTGATGACGAATGACCGAGTTGTGAGGAGCTCGATGGCGCAGCGGCTTGCGATCTTGCCCGCTATTTTCGCAATGCCGGGTCGCTGGATGAGTGACCAAATTAAAAACGTGCTTCGGAAGGCACGTTAAGCCGTTGGTCCCGGTTGTTGTCGTAAGATGACGATCAGGTGTGCTCAGAGGGCAACATTCAGAAACTTTTATATCAAGAAGATCAGTCATAACCTAATCGAGTATGTGGGACGTTTATAGGCTGATGATGATGATGATGATGATGATGACCGAGTTTTATGGAAGAAAAAGACATACTACGCCGACCCCAAATAACATGGGAACAGGGCAAGCGAATGATGATGAGAATAGAAAAAACATTATTTGGTACTAGCGGCTGCTCACGGTTTCACCCGCGTGGTTCCCGTTACTGAAGAAATATCGGTATAAAAAATATCCCAGGTTATAAACTATCTGTATGCCGAATTTCATTCAAATCCATTCAGTAGTTTTTAAGTGAAAGAGTAACAAACATCCATCCATACTTACAAACTTTCGCGTTTGTAATATTAGTAGGATAGGATAAAACACATCAAAGTACAGAGCCAAAGCATACTAAAATTAGTACCAAGCGGGCCCGCTTGGTACCTACTAATTTTACTCTGCTCAGTATAAACCGTGTTTGCGTCACCACGGCACTGTTTTTCACCAAATGCCTTTAAGCCTCATGACACTGAGCAAACAACTCTTACGACATTATAACATAAAATATACAATACCAACACACTGTTAAATAAGTCAAAGTCTTCGAATAAGTCTGAATACGATATTTTACGAATTCATATCAAATATCGACACATCAATAAAAAGGTTTATCATATTTTCCTTAGCTATGAATCGAATCAAAGTAATTACTCAAGGATCAAAGAACATGCCCCAATGGAAATTGAACTGCAGGTTGTTGCTCTCACATAGCTACAGTGATTTCTTATTTATCTAATGCGAGATTATCAAAAATAATAAAATCTGCAGAAATTCTGACAAATATGTTTGATTGTAACTAAGATATTAGACTGATATTAACGAAGATCGTAATAAGGATTGAGGATTAGGTTAGGTTTAAGACATTAATAAAAGGATTATTTGTTTTTAAATATGAGTAATAAGATAAGGCTTTCTTTCAATGTTTTAATTTAGTCATCATTATTTTTCGTAGATATGAACCTATTTAGAATAATACTTATTAGTCCATAAGTAAAAATGTTTCGTTGTTAGGATTAAAATAAAATCGTATTCAGAGCGACTTATTTAGCAGAGTTCCACCTGTGATAGGATTAGCGAATTTTGAGGATCATTTAGGTCTTATGTCGGAGCATGTTTTGAAAAAAGACTGCGTTCGTATTACCAAAGAAAGTCACAATACAGGATGTTTTAATTGTTACTTTCTGTTTATTTTTTAAGGTAGAGCAGCTCTTGATTTTTTGTGGTATTACTTTAAGTCACAATACGCGCAATATCTGTGCAAAGTTTGAAGTCAGTCAGTTAAATAGATATAGAGAAAAAAAATAGTTTTAGGTACATTATGGTGTCGAAGCCGAATGGGGGGTAGTGGGGGGTTAAAATCGTGTACATTTTACACATGTAATGCATCGTTAGGCCATAGTTTCGTATATTAACATCGTAATTGTACTTCATAAAATAAGTGTGAGTGAAATTGTAAAATATGTTTATTTAATGCCTTACTGCCGCAATCAGATGTCTTTCAACATGCATGATTACTTAACACACTTTCGTATTATTCATTGTAAATAAGTCCCTATTATAGACAGGCCGTAAATACCGAAGTTACCGACATAATACAAATAATCAGTGAGCCAAAGTGGTAGCTTTATTTGGTAGTTCCAACGAAAACCCGCTTTTCCAGAATCGTGAGAGGAAGTTGACCGCAATGAGAAATCGAACAATAGGATGTCTTCGTTGTACACTACAAGAGCGAGGCAAGGAAAACTAAGTTATACTATTGGTGGAGTTATTCCTCACGCATCGCTTAGCAGTACTATTTGAAAAGCAGTATACATACTCGTACATAGGTACACATAATCACGACTAGGTTTAGTCAGAGACTAGGCAATGAGGACAGCAAAAGCAGTCCTTTACCATAGTCCACTTTTCACCAAATAGCGACTGCACATGTGCTCAACGTGACAGGTGGTGAGCCCATCGCCGCTCTATGCTTATGGATGTATGTACTGACTTTAGCCCGTTAGTCGCCTTTTATAAAAAGGCCCAAGGGAAAAGAGGGGATATGATAGTATTCTTTCACCGCTAAACGCGACACCGTTACAATATATTACATTACGTTAACGAAACGCGGGTTCGATTCCCGCTTGAGGTAGACATTTTTCAAAGTATCGTTATCCTTGAGTTTATTTGAGCGTTTTTAACACAAATCATCAAATATTACGGATATTACATTATGTTTTACACACTGTTTTGATTACGTGTCTGAAGTAAATGGTTGTACAATTTGTTCCCAGAACTAAGTGCGAACTGTCAACATCATTCATAATACGTAACGCCATATCGCAGAAGTTAACAGTGCGAGAGAGTGGCGTTTCCGCGCGTCGACATTTGGGCGGGCGGCGGGCGGGGCGGCCCATAAAATGGCGATGGGGCGCGATTCTTTTATTATCCGGGGTGCATCTTTTTATTTACCGGTGACCTTGGAAATAAAAATTACCTTTTATGTCTTTATGAATAAGAATCACGAACTGTCAAAATATGTGTAACGTTATGTAGCTGACTGTACTTACGTGTAAATACTTGTTAGAAGTGATTGAGATTTTTCTAAAAGTCGAATTTACTGTATGCTTGATCGAAAACACTTTTAATATCCTAAGCTGCTCTCAGGTATTTCATAGCAGCAATTTCACGCTACCCCCCTGTATTCGAAGTCACGAGTTGTTACTACTGCTATTTTGACACTAGACGTTCTCGATCGGTTTCTTTTTCTAAATTATTTTATTGACTGTCAATTAGGAATACCGACCGACTTATTATTTTTTTATTTCATCCATGGTCGTTCCAATTTAAAGCAAAGGCCTCCCTTCCCTTTTTCCAATCTTCGCGATTAAGGGCTCTTGATGGCCAGTCTTTACAGTAGGAGTCTAGCTCGTCCCACCATCTCCTTCTGGGCCTGACGCGTCATCTCCTGGCATCGCGTGGCATCCACATAGTCGTGGTTTTCGCTCACATCTCGTCCGACATGCGACAGATGTATCCGGCCCAGTTCAACTTTAGACTAGCGGCCTTTTGTCTAACATAATAATCGATTTGATTGTTTCTAAATTCAACCGGATCTAATACTGTATTTTGTTTTACAAAATGTATTTTTTCTGGTCCAAGAACTACTATCTTTCATCTATTTATCTTATGGGTTTTTTCATCATCATCATCATCATCATTGGTCTGTAGTCGTGCTATTGCTGGCACAGGCCTTTCCACATGGACAGACATAGGGAGATTAGGCCATAGCCTAGCACGCTGGCATAATGGGTTTTTTATGACTGCTATATAGTAAGACCCTTTTATTCAGGCTCATAACTCATAACAATTCCCATTTCATAGCTTGTCTGGTTTAAAATAACAATCGTAATTAAGAATTCAATTCTCCATTTCAAACACAGCTTCCTGATATTACGCGCAGCGAACGTCGTATAATTCACAATTCCCCCAATTGGTTGGAAACGAAATCGTAAACGTATTTCTTATAAAGCAGGAGTGTTTTTAAAGTAATACTTTTACTGGCGCTATGAAAAATGGCTTCAAAACGAGACAAAGTAAAAAGGCTCTTTCATCGTTGAGCAGAGCTTATCCTTTGTGCACTTTATTTTAATAGGAAATAAAAAGGGCTAATGGATATTTCTTTATTATCTAACTAGTAGCAGTGCACTAGTAAATAATATTATCATTGAGGTAGTTAATGTTGAAAGACGTGATATTTCTTTGAGTTGTTGAATGCGAGTTTAGTGAAGCAAAACGACAGCGAAGTGACAACACCTCCATCAATATTTTTCGAAAAATTTACTTTCTCATATAATTAACTATAAGATTGATTTCCGCATATTTTGATAAAACCACCCTACCTGTATTTTTGACGACAACTGGAAAAAAATCAATGTGAAAATAGCTTCTAGCTAAATAGCATTATAGCAATTCCTCCTATCTACGTACAACTTGGCACAACCCGATTACACTTAAGGGCCCCATAGATGATCAGGTCGCCGGCAGGTCAGGCCTGTCAGTTAGTAGTACAACGCACGGGCGGCGGCGGCGGCGGTACTGACAGGCTGATACCTGCAGGCGAACTGCCCCATTACTCTTGAAACCGATCGCTATTGGATCGGATTGGTATTGTGAATCTTCGTACTCCTAAGTTACGACCCCAGAGCTAATATGGATTCATATTGCGTGGATATTGAGTGAAAAAAATACAAACACAATGTCATTTAGTTCACGCAATATGAATCAAAATTAGCGCTGGTGTCGTAACTTAAAAATACGAAAATTCACAATACCAATCCGATCCAATAGCGATCGGTTTCGAGAGTAAGGGGGCTGATCGTGTGTGGGGCCCGCCGGCAGGTATCAGCCAACTGACAGGCATATACCTGCCGGTGTGCCGGCGAACTGATCGTGTGTGGGGCCCGCCGGCAGGTATCAGTCTGAAAGTTAGTACTAGCCGCCCGCCGCCGCCGCCGCCGCCGCCTGTGCGTTGTACAACTAACTGAAAGGATGATACCTGCCGGCGACCTGATCGTCTCTGGGGCCCTTTAGACGCAAAACTTTGCAAGAAACAAAACGTTTTTTTCTCTTTGTGCATGTTGTCTATGTTAGTTAGAAGGTATTGTCACTTCGCCGTCGACTAAGGATGTGTGTCTGGATTAGCAAATGGTAAGCGATGGTCTCTGCCCACCCATCCGGGAAGCGGCCGTGATGTGTGTTGTGTATGTATACCCCCTTATTTTTTATTAGTTTTAATGAAATTAAGGGTGAGTTCCACCTATGAAACTAAACAAGACAAAGACAAGACAAGTAAAAATGACAAAAAAATGTCGACCTCCTGTCGATACAAAACTGTCCGATCAGCTGACGACAATAGTGTGGGAGGTCGATTTTTTTTTGTCATTTTTGCACATAGGTTTATTGGGGAAAGTTGTTCAGATTCAAGGGTAGAACTCACCCTTTATTTCATTTAAACGAGTAAAAAATGAGGGTGTATTATTATGATGTTGAATGCACTCACCACAATAACTTACTTTGCGCGACTCGACTGCATTCTTTTTCAACTTCATACTTTGATTTTGCCTATCAACAACTCTAGTTATTACGATAATAGCATATTTGCTCTACTTACCTTAAACTGTAAATTACCTAAACTTACTCGCACACAAACAATTTGTAAAATAATTACTAGACTAAATAGTATGATTAACTTTAACCCCGATTTCATTTCTGTTGACGCGGAAATTCATTGTTGACAGATATTTTATATACTAAGTTCTTTTAAATGAATACTTATTGTAAAGGACAATGGGCAAAAGTGGTCCAAAAGCTGAGACTAGATCCTCCACTGATGAGACTTGTGGATAATGAAAGTTTATACTTGTCATAGTCCCGGCAATTTTTTTTGTGGTCAAGTTAACCTGACTATAAATAATTTTACGCTATGTGTCGCACATGTTTAGACATGTTTGTGCCTCTCTAAATAAGATACGGTATCTCGTTTCTTCGCCTCAAATTGCCCCCCTCCCCCTCCCCACCTCTCCCCGCTCCTCCAGCTCCACCGCTGTCAGATGACTATAAAAAAAAATCCCGGGACGGATTTTGGTAATATTTTGAAAAAATCATATGACAAGTATGTACTTTCATTTTCCATAAGTCTCATCAGTGGAGGATCTGTCTCATCTTGGACCAAGTTCCATACATTTATGCCCATTGTCCTTTATTATTAATTAATTTATACAAAGTAGTTAAGTTCTAACGAATATTTTCTTGTAATTTATTTATCAACTAAGCATATTAACTTATTTTGCATAGAGTTATTTTAATCTTTCTGCTTGACCTGGAAAACCGGAAGATCCTAGTCCAGGCACATGTATATTTTGATTCTATTAGTACGTATATATTGTATAGCATTATGTTAATATATTGTAAAATTAGTTTTTCAATAAAGATTTTATTTTTTATTCTATTTTAGTCAATTCAATTAAATAAGCGAAAGTACCTAAGCTTATGAAATAAAGTTTTCTTTTGGCACTTCATACCAAATTCAAAAAATGTATCTTCAGCGGCGTTTTTGTACCCTGACATGTCATGGCATTATGCCATTTTTTCTGTAGACATTACGTTAAGTGGCAACCACTTCGTATACTTACAAAGTAAGTGTTATTATTATTTAATAATGTCTGAGGCTAAGTAAGGCCAGGTTGGAGCACACGTCAAAGTCAATAAAAAAAATTCATGCGAAAATGTATCTGTTCCTGTTCTCTTGGTTAATCCTTGCTAATATTATAAATGCAAAAGTGAGTTTGTTGGTTTGTTACGCTTTCATGCTTAATCTGCTAAACCGATTTTGATGAATTTTGATATAGAGATAGGTAGTACCCTAAAGACAACTTTATCCTTCAAAAACTAACGAAAGCGAAGCCGAGGGCAAAATCTAGTTTACTATGTACTAATATTTTATCTATTGTTAATATGTTATTTATATTACGGAGATGGGTTACCACGTGTCACGCTGAACATAATGTGCTGTCGCTATTTTTTGAAAAGTGGACTATGGCAGAGGACTGCTGTTGCGTTACTCATTGCCTGAGTCTGGCTAACCCTTTGGGGAATATAGTCAAGATTACATGTATGTATGTAATATTATATTGTTTTATATAGGTAAGTTGTTTTATTGCATTGTCTTAGAGGTGTCACTTAAAGCCAAATGGTCGAATTTGTTTAAGATAAAGGATGGATTTGCTATGTATTCTTTAAAAGGATTTAATTTGACGCACAAACACATTAATCTTCAATAGAAGTAGGCCAAGACTTACAAACGTTTGACGTGAAAACGTGCTCGGAGGAACGCCGCATATTGCTTTCACACATGTTTTCAGAGTAATAAAACCTCCATTAATATGAGTACCATTTCCTCATATTAGTCCGTACTTCAGCATATTTCCTTCATAGTTAGTCGTTTAACTTTTACAAATAATATATTTCCTTGCTTGCTTTTTCTTTAACAATGTTTTAATATTAATAGTATTAAATATTTAAGAAAACATGTAAAAGAGTTTCGACGTTTTCTTTTAAAACTACTTTTGCCAATCTTTAAGTCTACGAACATTATAACATTTTAAAACAAATACTTGTAAAAACATGAGGATCGGATGTTGATGACGTATCTGTTGACATTGAATGGGTGCCTTTAGCTTTCAAAGTAAAAAGTAAATAAGGTTAATGAATTTCGGCCGGCTGTAAAAGAGCCCCGGTAGCTTATAATTGAAAAACCTGACCTAGAATGCAGAAGGGTGCAAGTGCATGATTAGTCCTGCTGAAATATTTAAACATTTTCCAATTTGTAATGCTATTCTGTTATAATTATATTAATATCTATTCAAGTGTCATTTTTACTTATCGATGTTACATGCACTGTTGTCCGAAATCGTAACGTTGATGTTGATATTAATATACTGGGATGAATGTGGTTTATTTATCGGTACAAGGGTAGACCGTACATTGGCGAACTCGACAATTAATCTCTTGGTGACGTGTGAATTACCCACAGTTTCGAGATATATTAAAATACAGTAAAAAAATTTAAGCGATCTATCAAAAATGTGTTTTCATTCGAAGTGATGTGTAATTCGATATTATCTAATGGTCTGCTTTGACTAATCTTTAATCTATACTAATAAAAATTAATTGCGCACAATGTTTGTTTGCACATCACTTCAGAACGGCTGCACTTATTTGGCTAATTATTTTTTTGTACAAGGTTTCCATGAAATATTTTTTTTGGAAATTCTTTACAGGGTACGAGGTGTTAAGGTATAAGATTTATAGTACGATTTCTAAAGAACATTATTATCTGTTCGTTCATATATTCCCAATACACACAATCTCATAGCTCAGTGTCCCCGTGACCACGGTTGCTGCAAAGGGTTCGAAACGTCAAGATAAGTAAAATAAACGTGGGAAATCGTTTGGGGTGGAGGTCGGGCCCTTATCCTGTTCTTAAAAGCCTCTTGCCCCTACATATCCTCCTGAGACCCAGAGTGTAAAATTTTGTTGGATCGTGTTAATTTTTGGTATTATTTGGACTATTTACGTTAAGAGAAAAATGGTGAATAAAATCCCTTACCCCCCCCAGAGCCTTAAAGTAGTGGGTATCACCCATATATTATGGTTGGATGGTTTCTTTATAAGGTTGTCAACAATCAGGTGTACTGCTGTGATGTTGTCGACCGCGTCTCTTTATCTGTGCTATCCAGAATTCCTCAGAAGCCAATTAAAAGGATATTTTAAGAGAAAAATGGTGAATAAAATCCCTTACCCCCCCAAAGCCTAAGTAGTGGGTATCACCCATATATTATGGTTGGATGGTTTCTTTATAAGGTCGTCAACAATCGGGTGAACTGCTGTGATGTTGTGGACCGCGTCTCTTTATCTGTGCCATCCAGAATTCCTCAGAAGCCAATTAAAAGGATATTTTACAATCCTCTTGTTAGAACCAATCTTGGTTCGAGTTCCCCTTCAGTGAGAATATGCCAGGAATACAACTTCGCGAGTAATAGTGATGATATTGACATTTTTGGCGACTAATTGTCAGCATTCAGAAGGAAGGTGCTGGAATTATTTACCAAGTAGAGAATTTTATTATTTATTATTGTTATTTTTATAATTATATATTATTAATAATTTCGCTAAGTATGTATTAATTTAATTTAATTCAATTTCATTTATTTTAATTAATCAAATAATTAAATCATGTATTTTTATTTTATTAATGTTGAAAATTAGTAATTATTTTAATTATTTATTTAATTTATTCAAACGTGTCTTTTTAAATTGAAATTTTTAGTTTTATAATTATCAATATTGTACGCGCCTGCAGTTGGAGCAGATATCTGCTATGTTTTTGTTTGCTTTGTTATTAACAATGTATAATGGTCTGTTCTGTATTGTGTCTTATGGTTAAATAAATAAATATTACGGGTCTGAATGGAACCAAAACGTGACAAATTCTATGATTTATTCAGAATAATTATTTGAAGTGTGGAACTCATAAAATCAGTTTCAATTGACATTAAAGCAAAAAAATAAGTTACAAGTAAAACATTTCACAAAAGTTAGTTGAGAACAACTTTTGAACCGACACTTAGATCGGTTGTTTTGTTTTCCTTTGAAACAAATGGGTAAATATTATGCCTCCTTCATCCTTTTTGAAGTGTGGGGTACCCATTGGTTCAACAAGTCTCCGTCACATGGGTTGCCGTAAAAATAAACATTTTCACGCCTACAAAGAATACTTCGGCATCCATTCTACAACGTTCAAGGTATTCATCGAATTTCCAAACGGCTCACCACCTGTCACGCTGAGCACATGTGCAGTCGCTATTTGGTAGAAAGTGGACTATGATAATAGTCGTGATTATATGTATGTATTATGTAAAATAAAGGAGCTGTTTAGTGGCGGCTCATTTTTTTTTTTATGTGACACGTCATAATGACTACATCCTGCCTGATGGTAAGAAGCCGATGTAGTCCAAAATAATGAGAGCGCTCCTCACCGTGGAACAAGCACGGTAACAAGCGCACCCATTCATGACGGCCTGCATAAATGCCGTTTCACGCCCCGTTTAAAAGACCCGGGATTATAGGAACTGGGAAACACATGCGCCGGCAGAGAATTCCAAAGCCGAATGGTCTTACAGAGGAACGACTTGCCAAATTTTTTGGTACGAGTGCTGATATTCTGCACAGTATGATGGTGGTTCCTAAGACCAGCACGTGTAGTCCGGGACAGGAAAGGAGAGGGCGGGATTAGATCAAAAAGTTCTTCAGAACACTCTCCGTAGTAATTTCGGTAGAAGACACTGAGAGAAGCAATGTCTCTACGCAGCTGGAGGTCCTCAAGAGTGGCTGTAACCTCAGCATCTCTAATAATGCGTACCGCTCGCCTTTACAGTCTATCAAGTACATCGAGAAGGTATTTAGCGGAGCCGTCCCATAGATGGGAACAATACTCCATACTCGATCCCACCTGAGTCTTGTACAGCAAACAGCGCTACTCGGGAGTGAAAAACCGCCTCACCTTATTGAGAATACCCAACTTACGGGAGGCAGTAAAAATAACACTCTCGATGTAGCAATTTGGATTCAGTTCCTGGCCGATGTCCATGCCAAGAATGCTGAGGTCCACTGAAATGGGTAAAGGAGAGCTCTGAAGAGAGGGAGGAGTAAGGAAGGGAGTTATCTTGGACGAGAATGCACAAACCTGGGTTTTTCTGGCATTAAACTCGACCAGGTTTTCAGTTCCCCACTTGGAGACACGATCGAGAGTCAGGTTCAGTTTGGCAACCAGTTTTTGCCTTTTCACCACGATGTAACACTTCTGTCTAAACACAAATACTAAATCCTAAATAATATAATATCAAATCAAATGATCTCACTATGATCTCACTATAAACGTCCTACTGCTGGGCAAATAAAATTATTTTAGCGAATTGTACACATCTAACAGCTGACAAGGACGCAAATTGTTTGCTGATGGCTTAGGGCGTTTAGTGGCAGCAGCCTTTTACTTTCTCGACCACAACTATTAAAATAAACTATTTATATGTATAGAATAAGCTATTTTATTTTTAATTATTTTGTGGTAATTTTTTTTTTGTTATTTTAATTTCCAATTTTTGTGACATAATTTTATTGTATACTGAGACTCTAGTTCTTAAGATTTTTACATTTTTATTTTATGTATGACATGTCGGTGTTTTGGATGCATAATCTGTAAATCAGCATGTAAAATGAAATAAATAAATAAATAAATGACAGAGCTTGTTCACTTACTCTAAATATCCCGTCGTTAGCTATTTGTGTGCGCGGGTGTGTGAAAGCGTGTTCCAGCCGGATTGAGGTGGTCTCTTACAATTTGATCTGGAGGTGCTAAAGGTAATTTTTCCTTTAATCAAATAAGGTTGATTAAAGGGAAAATCATAATAAAGAAGAAAGTAATGTATCGCTTATAATTTTGCGATTGTGTAGGCGAGCCATTATTGAGTATCGCTTATAATTTTGCGATTGTGTAAGCGAGCCATTATTGATTCTGTCTTCACTATGGTCTAGTCGGTCTGTTATTGTCTCTGCTCGAGCGTCATGACTGGTAGATATCATTTGGGGAGTTTAAATTAACAGCCATATCGATTTTTTATGCGATTTACTCTAATATAAAAAGGAGACACGCTGAGAAAGCTTTCTTTTCCCGCTGTGCCTACCTACTCGCGACATTACTTACAACGTCGCGCTGTTAAAATTCTGCGCGAAAATATAACCCGAAATCTCGGTGAGTTGTCTATAATATTTCCAACTTGAATTATTTTGTTGAATTGCTGTGTGTTAGTTTTACAGATATTACTAGTGTTTTGCAGTGTTTGGTAATTGCATAGATTGTTAGTGTTTAACGTAAAGCCTAAATTAATATAATTCGTTTAAAGTTATGTTACCTTCAAAGGGAATAATTAAGAATCAAACGAACTTACCTTGTGAAGTTTGATTCCAATTATGCGAGGGTCTCAACCGAAGACGATTACTTATTACATGCAGCAGTACATGAGATGGTGCTATCTTCTTCACACTTTTAGATATATCCTAAAAAGAAATATCTTATTTCCGTTCCCTGCACTGGCAACCCCGCGTCACGAGACGTCATTATTTCAGAGAATTTTGTGTTATCCTCCATAATTTTTTATTTTATTTTTTGGGTTGGGAGGGATGGGTTGACGTAATCGTCTTCGGTTGAGACCCTCGCATAATTGGAATCAAACTTCACAAGGTAAGTTCGTTTGATTCTTAATTATACTTCGGGTCTCAACCGAAGACGATTACTTATTACATGCAGATGTTTAGAGCATTGTAATGTTAACACAATAAAAATAAAAAATTATGTCAATTTAAACTTTACAATATATAGGTAGTTTTTTATAAGTGCTTAAGCCTCCTTTAAACCTTAAAAGATGCATTTAATGGCTATCGATGCATTGGTCGTTTTCTAAACAATGACTTTAACAATTTCATTTATTTATTTGATTTAGTATTATTATTTTGTTGTGTAAATACTGCATTGACAAATTCATTCTGATTTGTACCTAAACATTTCTCCAACAATATTAACAAATACATTTAAGTGACTCAGCCCACAACAACTCTGCGAAACACCTCCAGACTAGATCTGTGAGCGCAGTGTGAGCAGTAAATGCCGAGCGAGTATTGTGACTGTGAGCTCCAAATAGACAGACAATATCGGTATCGGCATGTCGTCCACTGTCTTGGAATCCTTTTTTTTTTTTTATCTGCAACAAATGTTTTTGACCGCCTTTTTATGAGGTTGGCACAACCAGCAACAAATAACTGGGATTCTTACAAATATTGGACAATCTGATAGCGGTTGCCAAATGCGGGTCCTGAAGTCTAAATGAAGTCGGTAATTTCAATCACAATCACATAATTTTGTATCGATATATTATTTTTGATTAAACTAATAGACTGCGTTTTTTGAGCAGAAACAATAGAAAATATAGTGTAAAAATCATAAGTGACAAATCAATGATTATGATCTGATTCTAAGGATAGTCCTGAAAATATGGTTTAATTAACATGACATTTGTGTCCCATGTTGAATTGTATTTTTGATTTGGAGCAATAAATCTTAGTAAATCTTAATAATTAATAAATCTTAATAACATTTAACAAAACTGTGTTAAACACTGTCATTTATGTAAAGTAAATTACTTCCCTTAGATGACAGGTAAAGTGGACCTATGCGTTTTTAAACAACATAGAACCTTCCTCAAACTTTTTGGTTAGAAATGATAACTTTATAACTATCAGCTTTGAAAAGATTCAAGTTATTATTTTTCGAATAAAGCTACCAAGATATTATCAAATACAGTATTGATTTAATGTTACTGATTTTGTTGCAAGAGATGTAAACATATATCTCAAGATGATTGTGGTATACCATGTCTGGTCAACGATTCACTAATAATTTGGCGCCACCTGGATAAGGCTATCTAGAAGTGGATGGCTCGCCTTGAAAGGAAATTAGGTATAACAAATATTATTTAGGGCCGAAGAACATTTTTTCTTGGACAACAAGTTTGGGCCACATTGTATACAAAGGATGTAAATTCTAATCTGTACCACAACAATACCTTCTGCTTTATCAAATTTATATTAAATGTAAGTGTTTTTTTTTTGTTATGGCTTGGTCAGGATTTTGTGATGCATTCTGCGTTTGTAAAGGTTTGTAAGGTCAAATTATGGCTTTGCCAATAAACTAATAATATGTGAAAATGCATGGTAGGAGACTTACCTACTCCGTATCTAAGTATATCCGTATAATGTTTTCACAAGACTGGATGTAGGATGCCAATACAAAAAAGTTTCTGAATCAATTAATGCTAAGAACTTCTCTTTTTCAAACAACTTGGTGTAGGTAGGGAATTCAAACCGCAACGGCCCTGTGCATGCTGTAGTCAATATTCCTGAATTCATCTAAATCCCTCATTATACATTTATGTATAAAAACAAGTTCTGTTGCTCGGTTTTTTAGTAATGCTTTTGTAAGTGTTTGTGACAAACCCAAATGACTCCAAAAAGGTGCTTGTACTCGTAGTTTTATTATTCAATACACACTCGTCATAGTTTGAGCTTATTTTTCGTGCGTAGGTACATAACATAAACTAAACAATTATTGTAGAAAATTCAAATATTATTTTGCGCAATTGTTCTAGAACCGGTTCCAGTAATTTCGCAAACACAAATAGGCCGAACAGAAGAACATTAATTTCAACTGAGGCCTCAAAGTAAACCTTAACTTTTTCCGATCAGCTTTAATTGCAGTAGATACTTAATTAAAAATAAGCATCTTGAATATCAATTGTTGACAATAGTAGTTGTGATTTAATAATTTAAGGGCAGTTCGATTCTTTGAAATATAATTATTTTGAAACTGCTTTAAATTTTAAGTGAATCTGTGAGATCCTTTACCTTTTTTTTTTTTGTAAACTTTTCCTGACCTTTATAAACACAACAAAAGAGAATCAGACAAATTAGTCGAGCTGTTTTCGTGCGCTTAGCAACACATTTGGCGATTCATTTTTATCTACATAGATTGAGATAGTAAGTAACAGACATGGTTTTGGGGTATAGTTGTTTTGTATAGGTTTGCCGGGAAAATGAATAATTCATTTACGAATCCAATGTAAAACATTACGATCCCTAGTGAGCTCACACTTTCTGTCATTCAATCATAAAAATAGATCAAGCGGCTGCAGAAGCTCTGATTCCAACGTCTCCCTGTCAGATATCCGGCGGAACCTCGGCAGTCCCTCGGCGGTGTGAATGGTGCAGGTGGCCTTGATCGCAGCTCGTTAGCTGATGATACTACTACGCGCAGTGGCGCCCCCCCTAGAGTTTAAAGAACCTCGAAGTTGATCACAACTTCAGCCCGGGCATCAGCCCGAGACCCTGTACAGAGTGTTGGATTTTTGTTTTCTTTCCGAATCAAACTTGGTTATGGTATTAGGAGTCTTAATATTATTATGCTCAGAAAGTGAAGTTTTAAAACTTTTATTCATATTTACCTCCAACAGAGCTTATTATTATTATTATTATTATTTTTATTTAAGTAGGTAAGTAAGTACTTATTATTATTATCCTCTTTATTTAACATAATTCTTAAGTTTAATGTTTTACAATATTTTATATAAAAACCTATTTACAATATAAAATATTATAAAAAACTTAACCTAGGTTGCCACCGGCAGCGGGGGTAGACCCAAGCTATCGGTGGTTAGAGCTGCAGAGTGAGGAACCTCCTGACAAATCGTGCCGTGTCAAGGAGTACTGCCTTTTGCATCTGACCCTTGACCCAACCTTTCAGCGAGAGCCTCTCTAGGTGTTGATCGAGGCTCTTCGCTATAAGGCCGTGTGCCGAAACGACTATCGGTACAATAATGGTTGAATCCACATCCCACATGGCGGTAACCTCGTGAGCCAAGTCAAGGTACTTACTGAGCTTGTCCTTCTCGGCTTTCACGAGGTTCTCGTCATGAGGTATGGTGATATCAACCAATATTGCCTGGCGCTGAAATCGGTCGATCACCACGATATCAGGCTTATTAGCGGCAATAGTCCTGTCCGTGATGATAGAGCGATCCCAGTAGAGCGTTGCATGACCATTTTCGAGAACTGGCGCAGGTACGTACTTATAGTACGGCACCTCTGATTTAACAAGGCCATATCGAAGAGCAAGTTGCTGGTGAATTATTCTGGCTACTTGGTTGTGTCTGTGCAAATACTCTCCGTTAGCAAGATGAGAACAACCGGAAATAATATGTCGGAGTGATTCTCCCGGACGGCGGCATGCCCGACAGATGTCGACCGTACCGTCCCTCATAATATATTTCCGGTAGTTATTCGTCTTGATAACTTCATCTTCAATAGCACAGACATAACCTTCGGTTTCCCCAAAGAGGTCACCGAAACGTAGCCAGTTCACCGAGGCAGGCAAATCTACATCAGGCCCAGTTAGAGCCCGATAGTAGCGCCCGTGTAGCACCTTGCTCTTCCATATGTCCTTGCGATCGAGAGTGCTTAGCACCACTGGTTTGCGCCAGTTTTCTGTTGCCAAGGAGAGCGGCGTAAAGTGTCTATCAACTGCCACGACATCCAAATGCATCCCGCACTCACTGTTAAGGAAATAATCCCTGAGACTGCACACCTCACGGTTATGTAGGTCCTTGGCATTTAAAAAGCCGCGACCCCCACATCTCCGCGGGATGTACAGCCTCATAACAGATGAGCGCGGGTGTAACATTCTGGAAGTCGTGAGCATTTGACGGACTCTTCTATCCAAGGCGTCCAATTCGGTCTGAGTCCATCTTAGTATGCCAAAGGAGTATGTGAGTAGAGGCATAACCCAGCCATTAAAAGCACGCGTCTTATTGCCACCCGATAAAAGACTGTTAAGTACTTTTCTTAGGCGGCAAAAAAATCGCTCCCGTAATGACTGTTTTATGTCCCCATCCACAACACCCAAAGACTGTGACATACCAAGATATTTATATGTTTCAACTTCGGAGAGAGATCTGAAGTTTATCGTTTCGGAGAGTTGTAAATTGGTTGAATTTACTACTCTCCCACGCTGTACATGCATAACCGCACACTTATCCACACCAAACTCCATCTTGATGGCACTGCTGAAAGTCTCAGTAATTTTCAGCAGTTTCACCAAGTCTTGGCGGTTTGGTGCGAAAAGCTTGAGGTCATCCATGTACAACAAGTGCGATATAACTTCACCCCCTCTCCGCAGTTGACAGCCTAACTTTGAATTTCTCAACAAAGTACTGAGAGAATTCAAAGCTAGGCAAAACCATAAAGGACTCAGACTGTCGCCCTGGAATATGCCACGCTCTATCTTTATAAGATCCTGCGTGGCAGAAACACTATCTCGACATCCTGGTTGACTCAAGACCGTGGTCCACTGCCGCATACATGATATCAAAAAGGATTTTAAAGTTATATCAATTTTATATAACTCTAAAATCCTCACCAACCATGAATGCGGCACCGAATCATAGGCCTTCTTATAGTCAATCCAGGCTGTAGAGAGAGTCCCTCTGCCACGCCGGACCTTCTGGCATATGGTCATGTCAATGAGGAGAAGCTCCTTAGTACCACGGGACCCAACCCTACATCCATTCTGAGTCATGTCCAAAATATTGTTTGCAACAATGTGCGTATTAATTTTTGTTCTCAGAATGGATGTAAGGAGCTTGTATAAAGTAGGTAAGCACGTGATGGGTCTATAATTTTTCGGTTCCGTGGTACTACCTGATTTATGGAGCAGAAAAGTGACACCAGTAGTCAACAAACTTGGGAGTGAGCCGAGCTCTATGGCTTCTTGGAATTGCGTTGCCAGTAACTCGAGTGAACATCAAAACCATTTGATCCAGAAGTTGTGCAATCCGTCCGGTCCTGGGCATTTCCAATTTTGGGCCGTACGGATTGCACAACTTACGTCAGCTGTACTTATATTTATAGGCTGCATGGTCTCGATAGGTTCACACGCGTCACTGACAACACTCATCCATTCACCTTCCGTGTGCTCGACGGACACCGACCAAATGCTGCGCCAGAAATTAGTCATGGCATCAACATCTGGTAGCTGTCCGTCGCTCACACGTTGATCAGCTCCCTCCCAACGTATGTATACTTTTCTTTGGTCACTTTGAAAGAGGCGATTTTGTTGGTATCGGTCCACACGCACTCTGTAGCGACGTATACGGTTTGCCCACGCATAGACTTTTTGCTTCAGAAAGTCAATACGTTCCGTCACACAAGCCATATAGTTTTCCGGACGAACATCAGTCCCAACAAAGGCTTGTGTGACGAATCGCATGACGTGAGGTCGATTATTGCCATTTCTGAAGCAAATTAGCTTTGCAATGAGTGTCCTGAACTTATTAATACGCCCCTCGATCCTCAATTGCCAAGCAGGGGCAGTCCCGGTTCGCCGCGGTACTCGGTCAGAATCCTGGAATTTGACACGAGCAACGCGACACACCGTGATGGCCCCACAATAAAGGATCGAGTGGGTATCAATTAAACTTTCACTGGTTCCAAGATAAGGAACCAGTAAATCGTTCAAGGCACTCATTAACGCCAAATTATGTCTATTCGTGGGCAAACAAGGTATACGCGGCCTAGAGTTACGCGTGTCACGATACTGTAGAATAGCATCGTTCAAAGCGCTCCTCATTTGCTCATTCGCCTGCGTACTTACATTCGTATTTATGAAATCTTCATCGTCGGGTACCGGATCTACTCGCGCCACCAAAACCGGCGTCACGGCCGGTAATTGTGGGGCAGGGCGATCCTGCACCGAAGAAGAAGCCGCACAAATACGTTGTGACTCCAGGCGTAGCCGATCAAGTGCTGACTGATCCAGCAAGTTGTTACGCTGGATCACCCGCACTTGATCCGACAATCGTTGGGCAGACACGTCTATGGTCGGTTCAAGGGCCTGAAACAAAGACAGCATCCTAACACGATACGCAGTAAGGTTAGTTCCTCCCTCTGTTGCCCTGTAGTAGGCGCGCATGCAGTTCTCATTTATTTGTTGAGTCCATCGCATGCGGCGCACTACACCACCGGTAGCGGGGGTCGTACGCGGGGCAGATGGCCCCACTGATCCCAAGCGTGCCGGCAGCGGTGGTCGTCCACGTCGCGCAGGTCGTTGTGGCGGCGGAGACGGCGATCGCCCGCTCACGCTGCTCGACTCGTCTCTGGTAAAATCATCAGACGAGGAGCTTACGGTCGGCGGAGCGGGCGATGATGGAGGGCGTGCGCTTCGTCTTGCTCTTCGTAGTATCATACTTTCATTTTTATTTTAGTACATTATGTTTATTGTTTCAGGTCCGTGATTGTATGTTTGATCAATTTTTGTATGGCATATTGTGTTGACATACGTCACCATTCTTCAATTTTGTTAATGTTGATTTTCTCATTTTTAAATTATTGTGGTAGTTATATTTATATGTTTTTGATATATTTTTAGCTGGTTTTCTCGATAAATAAGTTTATAAACTGTTGTAATTTGTCAAAAGACTTGTTACAAAATAAAATAAAATACTTGAAATAAAAATGATGTGACAGGTGACAAGAGCTTTTTTCTTTTTTTTTTTTGTAATTTAATCAATTAATTTTATTTGTTTATTATTATTATTATTATTATTTTTTAATTATTATTATGAGTAACCCTTTATTTTTTATGAGGTTCTTCTCTGAGAAATTGTAAAATCTATGGGTGTTCAATGAAAGCAGGCTATCGTCGGACTCACCGTCATATACGGCGACAGATCGAAGATCCTAGTGGCGCAGCTGGCACGGGCACAGGCGCTAGCGCTGCAAGCAGCGCGAATGGCCAAGCTTCGTTTCTCCCGCTACTGGTTGAGTCATTGTAAACATCAATGACATAGTTTAAGATGTCTTCACCAAATCATTATTGATAAGTAAACCCGAAGATAACGAAACGTTGAAAACATGTCCACTTCCGGTGGAAATCGAACCCACGTCCTCAACGATGTTGAGACTCTGCTTTGTTCCACGGAGGACGTAGAAACGTGAAACTGTTAGGGTGAAATAGGTATGGCCTCTCATGGTTAATGTGGAGTAAAAAATCCTCAACACAGTTCAAGTGGAGTTAGAAACAATGAAACGGCTAGCGTGGAGTGAAATAAAGCCTCAACACTGTTAAAATGTACTAAGTACATATTCCCGAAACGGCTTGCTTGAAATAAAATATAGCCTCACTCAACCCTGGTAGAGTGGAGTGAGTATCTTCGACACGGCTTGTGTAGCCGCTGTGTCGCGGAGTAAGTCTAATTATTATTCTAATACAATTAATAAGTATATATAATGCTGAGGTCTGACCTGAAAACCGCGTGGCTCCTTTGCTTCCAATCCAGAGGGGCTCCTTGGAATTTTCTTTCTTGATGTATCCACCAATTGACAACATCAATATAGCCTCAACACTGTTAAAGTGGAGTGAGTATCTTCGACACGGCTTGCCTGGAGTAAGATACAGCCTCAACACTGTTAAAGTATCCTCGAAACTGCCTGCATGCAGCCTCAACAGTGTTAAAGTGGAGTAAGTATCCTTGACACGGCTTGCGTGGTGCCTCAACACTGTTGAAGTGGAGTAAGTATCCTCGACATGGTTTGCGTGGAGCCTCAACACTGTTAAAGTGAAGTAAGTATCCTCGACACGGCTTGCGTGCAGCCTCTACACTGTTAAAGTGGAGTAAGTATCCTCGACACGGCTAGCGTGGAGCCTCAACACTGTTAAAGTGGAGTAAATATCCTCGACACGGCATGCGTGGAGCCTCAACTCTGTTAAAGTGGAGTAAGTTACCCTGACACGACTTGCGTAGTGTAAAATAGAACCTCAGCACTGTCTAATTGGTGTAAGTAACCTCGATACGGCTTGTATGGAGTAAAATCAATGACATTTGAGCAGTTATATATCCTCGACACATCATACGTTTAGTAAGTTATACACTGTTACAATGGTGTCTAAGTAAATAGTTTTGCATTTAAAGAGTTTCTATTTTGTAATATTATTTGTATATTATTTGTATATTATGTATTATTATTTTAGAACCCAAGAAAAACCAATAAAAATGAGGGTAGATAATTTGAATGATAAATGATCTTAGTTCCTTACAACTATGATACATTCCTTAATAGTTAATTTTCCAGGTACATTAGCGTTATGTTCCAATACCTGCGTGTCGTAATATCGTTGATACGACATTTATCACTATTCACCGACACCGATGATGATAAACGTTTTTTAATTAAAAATGATTTCTTTACTTTACGAAGAATACCATAATGGTCACTGTCTCTCAACTTCGAACTTTAACATTTTCCCACTATATTAAATACAAATTTAATTTCGTTACGAAAAGTACGTGTGATTCCGATAACACAAAAACACGTAATGACGTCTCGTGACGCGGGGTTGCCAGTGCAGGGAACGGAAATAAGATATTTCTTTTTAGGATATATCTAAAAGTGTGAAGAAGATAGCACCATCTCATGTACTGCTGCATGTAATAAGTAATCGTCTTCGGTTGAGACCCGAAGTATAATTGGTATTCCTGTCTTGTTACAATTACTGTCTAACATGTGTAAATGGTATTGGAGGACGCGAGGTTCCTGTGATCCCGTGGACGAAATACCATTCCCAGTTAATTTATTGTCATTTTTACCGTTTCAGACAACATTAACTACAATGCTGGTATCTACCCGCTGCTTTTGTTGTAGTCTCCTTGTAGAATTGTCTAACGGTTTTCCAATCATAATTTTACTTAGTAAAGAGGGCCTGGTTCAATTGTAGCTGTTCTACAACAGCCACAAAAGCCGGAACTTAGTGAACATAAGTTCATGCCTTTTCTTGATGTATTCCAGGGTTCATGTACCAGGCTACACCCACTGGGCCTGTGCGCTGTTGCCTGCTGCTTGCTGCCTGCCGCCTGCCCGCCTGCTAGAGCTCGTGCGTGGATCAGCTGCTTAGCGTACACGACTTCGCTTTCGTCCCTGCGCGCAGACTGACCTCACCGGCTCCAGGTTCCGGGTAGCTGCAGTCTACGAGGAAGATTAGCCTAAAGCTAAGTCCCTTTTAAGTCCTAGCAAGCGGACAGAGTGAGCGATCCGTAAACCACCCCCTAAGTTTTGTAAATTCTTTACTAAAAGAATAGGATTAAACTTGTTAACCTATTTACTGTTTTATTCCTATTCTGAGGCAACTAAACCTGCTTCAACGATATCAGCTTGCTTTGCCGCAGGATGTCCTATGTACCGCTCATGCACCGTACTGTCATCCGCATAACAATGAATATTGACAATGTCATTGATATGCAGAAGAAGTAGGTAGTAGAAGTAAGTAGGTGAGAGCACAGAATCCTGCGGCACTCCGGCATTGACTTTATAGAAATCGGAGGAACTACCCTCACAAAGGACACAAATCCTCCTCTCTTCTAAAAAGTCTGCAACCCAGGCGCACAAACGGGGCGGCACACCGAAGGCCGGCAACTTGGAAAGAAGGGAGCGATGCCATACTCTATCGAAAGCTTTGGCGACATCAAGGCTAACTGCCAGAGATTCGCCATGCTGGTCCATAGCTTCACCCCATACGTGAGTAACGTCCGCTAGAAGATCACCCGTTGATCGCTTTCGTCTGAACCCATACTGGCGATCATGGAGCAGCGAGTGACCCTCTAGGTAGTGAATGAGCTGGGAGTTAATTATCCGCTCAAACACCATGCACAGCACAGAAGTTACAGCGATGGGTCGATAGTTGGCTGGATCCGAGCGATCCCCTTTTTTGGGGATGGGTTGTATGTTCGCTTCCTTCCAAGACACCGGCACAATACCGATATCGTAAGACATCCTAAACAATCGTGTCAACACAGGAGACAACTCAGCCACGAATCTGAGCAGCACAATCGCCGGAACACCATCCGGCCCGCTAGCCTTCCACACGTCGAGCGACCGCAGCACGGCACGTACATCACACTGCCTGATACGAATATCAGACATGGTGGCCCCACAATGTGCTATGATAGTTAAAGCGGCGCCACAATCGTCGATGCGCGAATTAGCCGCGAAAAGGTCAGCCAACAAGTTCGCCTTCTCGAGCGGCTGGTAGGCTACCGAGTCATCTGGAGTTTCAACGGAGGCAACGAGGGAGAGCCGAAGTTTGCCTGCACGGCCTTAGCGAGCCGCCAATAGCTAAGGCTACCCGTAGTGTGCGAGATCAACTCCTGCCCTACCCGCGCGACTCTTTAATTGTGCATCCGCTCCTGCGAGAGCCCTCATATTAAACCTAGAGGCCTTGTTGTAAGCCGCCTTCAAGGAGCCGGTACTCGGGTCATTTAGTGCGCAAGCCCTCGTCTAAGCACGATACGTCGCCTGCTTGCATTCAGCAGCTTTGGTGCATTCGCGATTGAACCAAGGCCATTTTCTACCAACGCTGGCAAGATCTGTGTACGGAATATAATATTCTATACAAAACAAGATCTCATCAGCGATGGCAGAAGCGCACACCGACATTAATTAATCATTAAAAGTACTACTGACTTATCTCTCCCCTTGGGTGTCGTAAAAGGCGACTAACAGACTATAGACTGAACATACATCCAACAGCATAGAGCGGCGATGGTCTCACCACCTGTCGCGCTGAGCACATTTGCAGTCGCTATTTGGTGAAATGGACTAATGGCAGATTACTGATTTTTCGGTCCTCATTGCCCAATCTCTGACTAACCCTTAGGGGATAATAGTCGTGATTATTATGTTTGTATGTATGTAAATTACCTATAGGAAGGTACGAAATAAATCAGGCGTTCACAACATTTTGGTGTGGCTACGTGAAGTATGTCGCTCCGCGCGATATATCAAAATTATCGGCGCGACCTGTCATTCCATACGCGCGGGAAATACGCGCGTGGATCCAGAAATGGCTATTTATTTACCATTCCAGTAAACGGTGCAAGATTGCGCTGATAACATTAATGTTTAAATGTAAAATAAGTGTTGACATGATACTATTTGAGAGGTAGCTACTTATAAAAAAGCTCAAATTGTGTTACATTGCGTTAGGATTGATTTTAATAGTGGAGGGCTTTGCCTATTAGAACAGTATGGGGGCTAATTATTTTCTACGATATATATACTATACTAATACAGTGCTGTAAATTTCGTGTAATTAATAATAGTGCTCCTAGGAGACAATAAGTCCACTTCTAATGTTTAATCTTCTTCATCAACGGTTGTTTGAAGAGGTCACCTAAAGTGATAAGAAACGCCCATTGTAAGTCTATACTCTTTATGTTTCTCTGTCATGATTTTGTGGTATTACAATAATATATATTTATCTCATCTTATCCAATTCCCTCTCGCTCGAGAATGTGACATGTGAACAAAAGTTGTCGCGTGTTTTGTGTTCAGAAGTGGTCTGTGGTTTATCATAATGCTGCGAAAAGTAAAACATGTACACACACATGCACACTTAGTACGAAAGAGTTCGAATTTTATTTTGGTTAAAATAAGTAAATATTTTGCTAGTGTAGAAATGCTTGGCATTCTGTGGGCAAGCAGTATAAAATTGATGTCCTTATTTAAATTACATCGCTTCAGTTTACACTATAATTCAAGGTAAGTAATAAAAAATAATTTAAGTAAGTATTTCGATAACATAAGATAAGACAAAACCAATTTATTCGATTCAATTAGTACAATTAAAACAGAAACAAACCTGTGGTTATGAAAAGGCATGTCTAAGCCAATGATATAAAAGGTCATTGGTCTCAGCATAATTATGCCGTGGTGTCACAATGACATCGCGACGCTGCCGCTGGTCTTCCGTACATTTGGGACCACAGAACAGTATCTAATCCGTGTTTAGGACCACTAAGACCCATAACAATAAAATATGAAATACTTTAAACTTCAAAACGTTTGCATAGTGATAGCTACTTATTTGATTTGGGGATATAAATAATATGGGGGATTTTCCTCATAAACATAGTAGATACCATGAACTATCTAGACCTTTTCTATACAACAACGCACGAAGTTAGATAATAGGATTGTTACTGTGACGAGTTTCGAAACGTCGCACAGTGTAGGAATTTCGCAATCTAGCGGGATTTAATTATTAATAACATTTAACGTACCTATTTTTTTGACGACGTATAGTTATGTTATACATCCGAATGTTACAACAATAGAAGAATAAGAAGTTATTTTAACAGATTTTATAAGTTAAAAACTAAAATCCCAAAAATATCTAATAAATAAAACATATCTAGAGAACCACGGCAAAGTCCCTAAATGGCTGGCAGCGTTGCCCTTTTGTATTGCTCAGCTAATTCGTTGGCCAAAGTAGGTAGCAGCCAGCCCTCCGGTCGCCGGAGGACTCGACAAGGCGTTTCATAAATCAGATTTTATTGAATATATTATTACACTAAATCTAAATAATAAGACTGTTCATGGTATGGTAACGGTGTTTTTAACAGGCTACATATAGGTTGAATAGAACCTTTTTATTTATTCAATGTTTTTATTTAATTATGTTTTTCTTGTCGTTTGGTTTAAATAACTTGACAGATTTTGATGTCACAAAATAGTAATAGTATTGTTTTATTATTGTTCTTTTAGTTTTTATCGTATCGTTTAATTAATAAAGTATTTTGATCTCGTTTTGTAAACTGGTGTTTTCATTCGTGGTCCTTCGAGCCGGATATTAACGACGAGTATTTTGGATTACGTGACAGTGACGCAAACAAGCAAAAATATATCTGATAGCCAAAAGTGAGCAAAGATTGTATGGGCGAATAAACTGTAAGTACCTTTACGCAATAAGTTAATGTGTGATTAGAAGGGGAATCACTGCCTGATTTCGTTTAAGTGTCAAAAGGTACAACATTAATAAAATTCGACCATACTGGACTTACAACTTTGCTCACTAGATTCATAGAAAAAATTGGAACAAGCGACACATTGTGTAATAGCTAACTTGCAACTAAAATGGATTCATTTATAAGAGTACAGGAAGACATAGCAAAAAAGATTCACAGAACTTTTGACAATTTTAAGAAGTCACCTCGAGATAGATTAAATGCGTCATACGTTGAAACCAGAATTGATAATTTGGAAAAACAATGGATAACATTCAACACAACGCATCAGAAATTAATTTATGAGTTTAGTAAAGACGACTTCGAGAAATCTGCATACAATTTTAAGGATTTTTATGGTTTAGTGGAATATTTGTATTCAGACTATAAAACTGAACTTAAGGAGCGTTTAAAACAATGCGCTGGATTTAACAAACTAAATTCTTCGGAAGCTCTCAATGATATTGAACATATTGGTGTGAAGTTGCCAAGCATTGCTTTACCACTATTTTCTGGAAATTATTCGGAATGGACAACTTTCAGAGATCTCTATCTATCCCTCATTCATAACAATACAACTTTACAGGATGTACAGAAGCTTCATTACTTGAAGAGTTACTTGACGGGTGAAGCAGAGCAACTGTTGCGGCATCTACCGATAACAACCGAAAACTACTCTGTATGCTGGGAATTGTTAGAGCATAGGTTCAATAACAAGAAATATGTAACTTATTGTATTTTACAGAAGTTTTTCAATCTAAAAAATATTGTTCACGAAACGTCAAGTGCTCTAAAAGAACTGTTTGATAATAAAACCAACGAATATCTTAATGCTTTAAAAAATGTAGATAATTAGGATGTCATATTAATATATATTCTTTCATTGAAATTAGACATTGAGTCTCGCAAACAATGGGAGGCTAAAGTTTGTAATCTTACTAATGAGTTACCAACCTTAAAACAGTTTTTAGTATTTTTAGAGCACAAATTTAGGGCACTGAAATTTTTAAACCCTAAAATGGCAAACACTACTCATTCGCATCATGTTTCAAATAATATGAATTATAATAATGTTGTTCCTTGTTCTTTTTGTTCTGGCTGTACTCATAAGTTAGGAAATTGTAAAGAATTTGCAAATGAAAGTTTATCAACCCGTTACAATTTTGTTCAAACATTAAATCTGTGTTATAACTGCTTAGGAGCAAAACATTCTGTTATTTCTTGTCGTTTGCCCACTAGATGTAGAATATGCAAAAGAAAACACCATACATTATTGCATAGCAACAATACTAACGTATCACTGGACAGTCCAGAATGTACCTTACAAGTAAGAAAAAGCGATGTTGTGGCGGCAACAGTAAAAACATCAGGCGAGATCATAGAACGTCAAGTAACCACTTGTTTCTCTAACAACAAGAGTCAAGTGCTTTTACCTACAGCTTTGGTAAATGCTGAAACGAACAACGGATCGCATATGACACTAAGGTCGTTATTGGACCAGGGATCACAAGCCTCCTTTATAACGGAGGCTGCAGTTCAACTACTTGGACTGAAGAAAATTCAAACCAATAGTGTCATATTAGGAGTAGAAGGTGACGGTAATACATCACTGAATTCCAAAGATGTTGTATATATCAAAGTGCAATCAATTCAAGATCCAAGATTTACTATTAAAATTAAAGCTCACGTTCTCAACAAACTGACCCCATGCCTTCCTGAAAAAAGGTTTAAGAATAAATGGCCAAACTTACTAAGAATGACGTTAGCAGATCCAAATTATAATATACCGAACAAAATTGACCTTTTGTTGGGAGCAGATGCATATTGCCAAATATTGTCTGAAGGCTTATTCAATGGTCCACGAGGGACACCCATGGCTCAAAGCACAAAATTCGGTTGGATCTTGTCTGACGAAATAAACAACAATAATGGGGACAGCCTTACGAGAGTTTAAAGCTTAAAATTTAAAGATGTTACAATAAAAGGGCCTATCACGAAGTTGTGTGTGTTGCCGGTTAATAACTAAATTTGTACCTATGGGAATCATTTAGTGTTCCTTTATGTTTGTGTTTAATATTATTTACAGTTACATAGTTTAAGGTTGTATTAATTATCGTTCATAACTTCTAGCCATCGTGAATGGTCATTATTTGCGTTATCATTATTACAGTCCACTCTCTCTAGTACGATCGTTCATGGTGGGCGGTAGTTATGTACATTTTTGTACATGGTGGGCGGTATGTTCATGGTATGGTAACGGTGTTTTTAACAGGCTACATATAGGTTGAATAGAACCTTTTTATTTATTCAATGTTTTTATTTAATTATGTTTTTCATGTCGTTTGGTTTAAATAACTTGACAGATTTTGATGTCACAAAATAGTAATAGTATTATTTTATTATTGTTCTTTTAGTTTTTATCGTATCGTTTAATTAATAAAGTATTTTGATCTCGTTTTGTAAACTGGTGTTTTCATTCAAAGACAACAGATTTTTACAAGATTTTTTTAATAATTTCTTGGAGAATACTATATTGATACTTGAAACATAACTTAGCATTTCAATGGAAAGCAAAATATGACGTTATTCAGCACTACATATTTTGTTGACCATTTTTATTTCAATATTGCTAATAATGCTTCAATTTCCCTACTAGCCTCTTCAAAAAATTTTACTTACTCATTAAAGCTCATAAAAAAAACAAAAACAGCATCAAAATGCTCACCCTGTTTATATGCCTAATATCGAACATTTTATTTGTAAAAATGTATGGGTGTCGCAAAAACGCGCAACAGCTGTAAGCTGTATTAATTACTGAAGACTATAATAATAATTATGATGTAAGTTTTGTCGTGTAATATTGTATAATAATATAAATTTTACTCTATTGTAGTTGACCATTATTGAAAATAGGGATATTTTATAGGTTTATATAATGAAATGCTTTCTTATATGACTATGTAATTAATAAAATAGTATTAATCTTACCTCAAAGACCCTGTTAACACAATAAACAACAACACAAAGTCCAAAAGGACAATGGCGAACCTCCATACAAAATTTTTGTCCACATTTTTTTATGCGTATTAGTATGAAAAATATGTAAAAGTATAGAGCTTGAATTCCTTAATAGATTGACGTTAAAAATACGATTGTAGTAAGTCTAGCTAAAAAGATATTTCAGTTTGAAGTTTTTGAGGTTATGTCTGACCAACTATGATATTATCGAATTAAAACAACTTATTTACAGTATTTTTAGATCTTTAATAATCTATAGATACCTTATACAGAGTTAATTGAAGCCACCAGGCGACTTTTGATTAATTTGTACTTGACTACTAGGTACTAGGTACCTACCTATATGTGGTCAGATATACTTGCCGTTACCACTCTGAGAGTTATAAGTAAGGGATTGAATAAACATGAAGATAAGTTAGATAAGGTCATTGAGCTATTAATGTACCTCAATGGATAAGGTATAGTAAGGCTTTATAATGAAATAAGGGCAAGAAAGAAAAAGAGCATTTAGGTGTTGTGTAAGTGAGAGGCAAACAGGAGCGCCGCCTTTATAAGTGCCTTTCTTTTAAATTGAGTTATACCTAAGTACTGATTATTTAGAGATTTTATCTCTGCTTACATATAGATTAGCTATTTAACTCAGAGCCTATAGGTATTAACAAAAGTACGTAAGTAGGTAGGTACCTACACCTACTTATTAAAGTATATATAGATTACTACCTACCACCTAATGGGTTAAGTAGGTAAGTAAAAATAAAACTTGGTTACTATTTTATTTTTTTATTCCTCATCTTCTCTTATTACAATATCGTCAAGAAATCCTGCAGGTGCAGGCTGTAATATTTTGTTGATGTCTGGCCCAACCAAGGTACCAAACTAGCGTTATAGTATGCGCACAACATCCAACCGTCCGTCTACCAACTAAGCAACTACAGCAATATTCTACTATTCCTGCTCGTCCGGGCACATTATTTTCTATTAAAATATAGACATAATATTGTCTTCTGGAAACATGGCGCGACTTTATTTTCCCTCTTATTAATGTTGTATCACCACCTCTAAGGTTGTATTCAGATGAATCTAGACGCTCACTGCACACTTCAATCCTGTATCTGCCATGGAAACGTACATGCTCCCCATAGTAAGAGCGAGCTTGTCTTATTTAATACGTTCCCAGGGCGAATAAAATTATATCATTATATTCTAATGTGTGCGGGTTCAGTTGGAGCGGGTTCAGTTGGTGCAGCTTCAGATGGTGGCAGATTTTCAGCTTGTTGCACATCCACATTTGTTATGTCCTGTAAAGATCTATTTCATCTAGATGGTTTAAACGAATAACCTCTCTTTTAGTTCGCATCCAGCAAGCATGGCAAATACGATCTACTGACAATATCTGAAAAAAAAAAATAAGATTCATAAAGGCTCATGTTCTCATAACATAAATATGTTGCCTAAAATCCTGTTTAATTTGTTAAATTAACAGTGATGGATATATTTTTTTTAGTAGGTACTTAACTTTTACTGTACAAAAACACCATAATAATTCAATTATTGCTATTACTTTTAGTATGTAGTAGGTAGTATTGAATGAAAGCTATCGGTTAAGTTTTAAAGTATACAAACCTCTCGTGGTGCTATCTGCTTTCTATAATGTTGTATAGAGATTGCTGCATTTCAGTAGGGTTTTCCCTTAATACAATATCACTTTGTCGTCGCAATGTTGAACAGCCACATAAAAGGCAGACATTTGTATGTCCTCTAGTAGTTGTTCCAGCTTCTTCCCCGCCAAGAACTTCATTTCTTAAATTATGATTAACTGCAACCATGGCAAGATCTCTGCATGCCTCACAGACATAGTCATCTTCCAAAACCTAAAAAAACATGAATTACTTATACATTATTATTTATATTCATGTTTAAGCTTGGAAGTGTACAATTATTGTTTCAAAAGTTGAATCTGACCGATTAGGTAACAAAACAAGTAAGGATTAATCATGTTTTCTGTAATTATTTCAATTTAATTTTTATTGCATCATTATGTATACAAGGATGTTATTAATTAGGTTAATTATGCTCCTTGTTGTCTCGTCCTCTATGATGGAAATACTACTTGTTAGTATCGAGTCTTAGCACTCGCCGACGCCACATAAGTTTAAAGTATCTGAAAATAAAATATTTCCGCAGCCTCACGTCACTAGACTAGCCCGCGTTTTGAACTGTCATTCGTTTTTTATGTCACTTGCCATGTACCGGCGCCACTTTTTTCTCTTACTTTTTTGTGAAATAATCTTTTTAATAGTTTTAGTCAGTTTAATTATGATAAATAAACTGTTATTATGAGTAAAAGAAAGAGACGTGAAAAATAAAAATGAAATTCTGGGTTTTGAAATGTGCACTCAGGCCCATCTTTGGGATGAGGCGGTGTTGAAACATTCAAAACTTAAAACGGGCACAATAACTCGTACTTACTGCAAAGCCGAGTTTTTACCACCCTGGGTATTCGCAAGGAATATCAGGGTCTTTCATTTACTGCAGTTTGCTTTGCCATTTGGGCCTAGATCTGCATGACTATGTCTGACATTCCTAATGTGTCAATGATGGCCCTGGATCCGGCTACTACTTCAAGTTCTGTGGAGGAGGAGGCACTAATTGCCCGTGCCAATACAGTGTAGTAGAGGCCTTACCTGTGGAAAAAACCCAGTGTACAGACCCGGAGACCGAGACACCTGCCATAGACGTAGAATTGTTATTTGCTTTGGGGGAAATTGAGGAGGTGCTTAAGGGACCAATTGCTCATGATGAAATTGCACAGAGGTAATGCAATTTCATCATGAGCTCTCACAAAAGGATTGCAAAAAGAAATTAAACCAGAACTTATGAAAAAATACATCCCATATGAAAATATCCCAACGTTGCTCCCAAAGCTCAACCCTGAAATACCTGGCTGTCTCTGACCTGGTTAAGAAAAGAGATTTGATAATTGCTGACAGGCAAAAACAGATGGTTGCTGCACTATCAGCCCTGGGCCAATCACTCAATTTATTTCTCCTAAAAGGTGACAGAATTGAAATTATTAATTAAATAATTAAACACATCAATGATGCTGCCAAAATACTGTGTGACGCTGTGCACATAGATACAAATCGTAGAAGGTCGCTAATACCAACCGTCATTAACCCCTTGAGCACCATAAAACCAGACACAATTGAAAATCAATTGTTTCGCGACTGCCGGCGGTCTCATGATATTTGATCTATTAATAAAGATATGAAAGATTCCCTCACAGGGGGAGCAGATGCATTTTTTTTAAGTAACCTTTCTGAAAAGATCTAGGTTACAAAGGCTGTTCAAAAATCTGTTAAAGACCTGAAGAACACAAGCTTCATTCAAAAACCCCCAAATAAAACCAAATCTTTAAACTGGAGGGGCCCTCCTCGTCCAAGTGCCCGGACAGGGACAGGAGCGAGATCCAACCAACCTGCAAAGCTACGAAGCTGCATAGTTAGAAGTTCAGGTATGCAGACTTCCTTTTTTTTATAAATAATTGGAAGAAAATAACCAGTGATCCTACTATTCTGAAATGGGTATCTGGGTATGAAATCCCTTTTAGTGAGATACCATTTCAATCTTACTTGCCTATGAATAACTCATTTACAATTAGAATTCTGTCAAGTTCAAATTGAAATTAATAAACTTATTCAGTCACATGTTATAGACAAAATATGTCATGAAACAGATGGACAATTTTGTTCACCTATTTTCTTGGTATAGAAACCAAATGGAGAGTATAGATTTATTTTAAACATAAAGAAATTTAATAGTTTTATTACTACAACTCAAAGTCTTATGAAAGACTGTATTATGGCAACAATTGACAAAATGGATTCTTATTACATGTGTAACATTAATGCAGATTACAGAAAATATCTAAGGTTTATATTTGATGGAAAAATATATCAATTTAACATTCTTCCATTTGGCCTTTGCACGGCTCCATACATGTTCACATAATTAAACCCATAACAAAACTTAGAGGTTTACAGCCTGTAAGTACAGTATATCGATGCTTGTAGCTAGCAGTATATTGGTAGTGATCATATTGAGTGTCTTAATAGTGTTAACCAGACCATAGGTCTGCTTACTCAGTTAGGCTTCATCATCAATAAAAATAATTATGTCAACTTATTCCATCAAAGGAATGTAAGTTTCTTAGCCCATTGTTTAATACAAACACCATGACTATTTCAATCGATTCTGATAAAAATAAAAGATGCCTTAACACGTTGCCTGCCACGAAACCAGACACAATAGAAATTTAATTGTTTGTCAGTCACAGGTGACCACCACGGCGCTCAAATTTTTAAGTACCTCTTCCATCAGGTTTTTTGTCAAAAGTTCTGGGAACTCTAATGTCTATTTGTCCAGCTAATCAATATGGGTTACTGTATACTAAAGCACTAAAAAGACATAAATATTTAGCTCTTTTAAAAAATAATAATAATTATGAAGCATTTACTTCCTTGCCCAAACATTGCTATCCAGATCTTGAATGGTGGATAAAACATGTACTTGCCTAAATCAATTTCTTAGATAAGAAAATATAAATATATTCTAGAAATAAATACAGATGTCTCACTATCGGGGTGGGGTGCTTCTTGTGACAAACATACAGCCAGTGGTGTATGGAGAGGAAAAGAATCAACAATTCACTTTAATACTTTAGAAATAAAAGCTACTATGTGTGGTCTTAAAAGCCTTGCTAATAATTCTTCAAATTGTGAAATATTATTACGAAGTGACAATACCACAGCTATACCATATATAAACCGCTTTGGTGGCATACAGTACTCTCACTTACATGTGATTGCAAAAGCTATTTGGCAGTGGTGTGAAGAGAGGAATATTTTTGTATTTGCATCATACATCATACATTAACACAAAGGACAACAAAGTAACAGATTTTGAATCTAGAAAACAGTTAGGTCATACAGAATGGGAATTAAATATTAATAATTTTAATAAAATAGTACAAGCATTTGGTAACCCTGTCATAGATTTATTTGCATTTAGAACAAACACAAAATGCAGGAAATTTGTTTCATGGCATCCAGATCCTTCAGCTTATAAAGTGGATGCCTTTACAATGTCTTGCAAAGGGGTTTCTTTTATGCTTTTCCACCATTTTCTATGATTTTAAAATGTTTAGAAATAATCGTGTCCAATGAAGCAACATGGATCCTTGTAGTTCTCTTCTGGGACACCCAACCTTGGTTTCGCTTATTCAAAAAACTATTGGTGACAGAACCCATTGTATTTGAACCAAGTAATAACTTACTGGTTTTATGTAATTCCAACTCACCACACCCTCTACACCGCAACCTATCACTACTGGCAGGGAGAATGTCCGGTAGGCATTCTTAAAGCCTGGCATCGACGTACAGGCAGCTGAAATAATGATATCTTCCATATCAAGTAACACCTATAAGCAATACTTACTTTGTATTTGGTTTTCTTACTGCCACACCAAACAACTAAATTCTACTAAAGCACAGATGACAGACATAATTACTTATCTCACAAATAAGTTCCACAGTGGTGCATCTTATGGCACCTTGAATTGCATAAGGTCCTCGCTGCCACTAGTGTGATAGGGCCGCAGGTGGGAGCAGACGAAAAGAGTAAAATTTTATTTAAAGGGTTCTTTCGCCTACGATCAAGTAAACTCAAATATAAGTATACCTGGAATGTTTCTATAGTGCTTAATTTTTTAGAGTCAAATTACAATGACTCAAACAACTTACATTAATGTTCATCAAACACAGTTACTTTATTAACTTTACCTACAGGGCAAAGATTACAAAGCCCTAGTTTCTATTGTTACTGACCAGATTAAAATAATTGATAATAAAATTGTTACTATAAAAAATTTAAAAAAAAAAATTAAGACCTCAGCACCTAATCGTCATCAGCCAATTGTTTAAATAATTATAAAAGAATTACCTCTGAAATTAGGAAAATGTCCTAATTTATTTATATCTATCAAGAAACCACATTTGGCGGTATCGGTCAGTACACTCAACCGTTGGATTGACGGTCCTGGCTGCAAGAGGGATCGATACTTCCATTTTTTCTACTCATAGTACCAGGCACGCTACGACATCAGCTGCCATTATGAAAGGCGTTAGCATTGATGAGATACATAGAACGGCTGGTTGGACTGACTCATCGACAACTTTGCAAAGTTTTACAACCGTCCGATTTTAAATAATAATTTCGCTGAAGCGATTATATTGTAATAATAATATTAAAAGTATACTGCTATAATCATACCAAAGATTTATTTAAGGCTGAGGACACATTTAAGTTTGTTTTTTTTGTTTAATAAGATTCTCTTGGAAATTACCAATTATCTTTAAGGAGTGTAAGACTGATTATGCTGTTGAAACATAATATCTGGGATATATTTGTTAACAATAATAAACTTTATGATTCTACAACAGAACTTTGAACATCTAACAAGTAGTATTTCCATCATAGAGGACGAGACAACAAGGAGCATAATTGAACAATCAAACAAACTTACCAAGTGCAGTTCGATTGAAATTATGCTCCTTGTTGTCTCGTCCGAAGATGATGAGTCCCACCCACCCTCACAGGTTTGATACCTATTCCCTGAAGTTGTAGAATCAGTTTCATAAATAAATACACAACTTAAAACTAAATGACAGTTCAAAACGCGGGCTAGTCTAGTGACGTGAGGCTGCGTTCGGATATATTTTATTTTCAGATACTTTAAACTTATGTGGCGTCGGCGAGTGCTAAGACTCGATACTAACAAGTAGTATTTCCATCATCTTCGGACGAGACAACAAGGAGCATAATTTCAATCGAACTGCACTTGGTAAGTTTGTTTGATTGTTCAATTAACAAGAGCATTATGGGGTCCCTAATGCTCTTACACACAAAACACACACAGCACAGCAAAAAGTGTTAGCCGGCAGTGGCGGTAGTTTTCTCATGAACTTTTACAAGATACTTGTAGGTACTTGCAATTTGAGGGTACACCTAGCTGCAGATTATAGCAGTGACTTGAGTTAGGAGCCAATGAAGGGTATCGACGTAATTTATTTACGCATATGTTGCAGTTCAAACACATGATGCGTGTGGGTTTTACACGACTTCCCATCGTTTATTAACAAAAGTACACAACAAAATCCAAAGTAATCGTAGTCATAACGTAAGTCCACTGTCCACAGCGAGCGAGATGATATGACAATGACAGTGACAGGCAGGTTCACAAGACAGGTCGTAGTTGCCATACTCTAAAGCCCTTTAGTCACAATAACTAAAAGTATTTTAATAGTTATTGTGATTTATTGGCGTTTTTATTGTATTTCTGAAGCGTAGGTAATTATATTTAAATCGAAAGTGTTTTTATGCAAGACAGGCAAAGCACTTTATAACCAGATAACTTAATAGATATTACCCTACTTGGCCAAAAGGCAAAAGTCAAAGCTACAATAAAAACCTTAATAAAAACAGGCACCACCAGAGTCATTCGAGTTACTTTTTAAACTGATTTTTTTTCCTGACTTAGTCAGGACTAAATAATAGTCTGAAAAATCTTATGAATTTAAGTAATGTAAATTCGTATTAACGACATTTAATACGCTAAATAATTATCTTGAAAATTATTTCGCCGTTGTCCTTTAATAAGCTATAATCACGCTTTAATTGAAGCAACATTGCACGCAAATAAATGCCATGTTTGGTGCTAATCGAATGACTATTTTTATGTACTTACCACCTTCTTTTCTTTTATGATTCCTAAGTAATAATTTAAAGTTTCTAGTGATTTTAAGTCGTTTGTACAGTACAAAAAACGACATTAATGGTTGAATTAGACCAAGTTGGTATTTTGAATTAAATCCCGCTAGATTGTAAAATTCTACACTGTGCGTCGTTGGATACATTACAAGGAATTAGGCATTGTCTCACTGAACAAAGGCCTCCGTCATTGATATCAAATTATCGCTCACTCACAATATTGAGAGGTATTGGCCTAATCATAATCAATACAGGCCCTGCCAGAATACCAGCGTCGTACTTGTTCTATACAATGTATGTATGTATGAACGCGCTCTCGCGAGGGAAGCTTAAAAGATATTTGAACGGCCTGATTTGCCAGCCCATCGAGAGTTTACTGAACCGCCACCGCAACGACTCATATCACGTCGATCAACAAGCGAAGCTGCCAAAGCACTGAGGGCCGAGCCTAGAGCAGGCTTCGTGCTGGAGCAATCCTGGAGGAACGAGTGGATGGAGGTGACTGCCGGCCATCGCAACACCTTTCCAGACCCAACCCAAAAACCTAGAGGTTTCTCCCTACAGAGGAAACTCTGGTGCCGCCTCAATAGAATCCGCACGGGACATGGCATGTGTAAGTAACTTCATGAAACCTAAGTGGGGATGGATAGAGAATCCGCTGTGTGACTGCGGCCTTGAGGACCAGACTACCCAACATATTGTGGAACGATGTCCAAAGCGCCATTTTCCAGGTGATCTACGGGAACTCTACGACGACCTGACACCAGCAGCTATAGACTGGTTGCGTGACCTAGATGTGGACCTTTAACATTAACCAACCTACAATTTATAGCGATACGCCATACGATTAAATAAATTCTCGTTCTTTTATGTATTCTATGGCGACGCGACGTTGCGATGGAACTTTGTCACACCGTAGCTCATGTATATTTTATATTCTCTGCCGTAGCGGCATATTATGCTGAGGTAGGGCCCTGATTGGCTCGTCACACTGTTGTTTTTATTTGGTATTTTTTGTTTTCACTTTTTTTTGGATTTTTATTAGGTATTTTATGTGACAGTCGATAAATGTTTTTTCATTCTTTCTTTTAATACGCTTGATCCGGGATTAGCATTGAGAAATCCGAAACAAACTTTGCTCGACCTGGGAAGTGAACCCAGCATTTGCAGATATCGGACCGAGTCCTTCGCCACTCTGCCACCGAGGCGTTCATTATTTATTTACTAGCAGCTCGCCCGCGGCGTTGTCCGCGTGATCCCGTGATGGTTTCGCTTTCATATAAACATAATTTTTTTCAAATAAAAATCTTGGATATAGATACACCTTGTACTGACAATAGATATCTAAAAAAAACGGCCAATTAATGCTAAGTCACCCTTATACATGTAGCATTTGAGTTTTATTAGAATTAACTATAGAGATCGACGATCGACGACGACGATCGACGATCTTCGCAATGTGGCTGGCAAGAGCTGGATGAGTGTGGCCGCGGATCGTGCTCAGTGGCGTGTTCTTGGAGAGGCCTATGTCCAGCATTGGACGAGTATAGGCTGATGATGAGGGTCTTTATTGGATCGACTAATTTTTTGTTCTTCTACTTGTCAATGGTACACAAACCATACGCCTTTATTTTTTTCCCACAATTTTACTTTTCTTAAATGTGTTAAGCCTATTTTTACTTCGCCTAACTCTTTATCGCCGAATTTGAACTTCCCAAATGCGACATTAGGCGGAACCATTCATAATCCCTACTAGGGTGACGGACATATATATATTCATATATTACGATATTCTATATCTTTTTTGTTGCGTTACTAATGTTGAGAATATACTATCGACTTACACCTGTTGTGTAAAGTAAGATTTTTTAAATATTTGTAGTTATTATTGAGTCAAAATTACAATTTATTAAAAAACAAGCCTATCACCATTCATAAGCACAGTCATCACCAATTAATATCACCTATTATTACCCAATTATAATTGATAAGTGAATTGTACGTTTTAAGGATGAGTACTATTTTTTATTGTTAATCAGTCATTTAACATTTCTATTAAGGCACGATCAAAATTTACCTTAACATTATAATTATTTCAATTTAGGATGCGAAAAACGTTGAGAATGTGTTTAAATACCAGTATCTATAAATAGTGCTTTAATCGCATTACTGAATGACTAATAAACGTAAGCAAAGCATATCCGTGCGGTGACGGAGAAAAAATACCAATCGCCGCCCCTCTCTCCGTTCGGTGGGTGTCGTAAGAAGCGACTAACGGACTCTTTCGAGCGATGATCTGCTCCACTGGTGGTAGGGCTTGACCCGTCTGGTTGGTGACCACCGTACGCATGGTATAAAACCCGTCAAGTGACTGCTTGTCGGTCGCGTTTCGGGATCAGCCAGCGTATAACCAGAGCTCGAGAGGATGATGCTGCGATGTATTTGCTCTGTGGAGGCTTCCGTCAAACCAGTGCCAGGAGGACTTCGTTAACCTGCCGACCAGGGAGACCCGTAGAAACGGTTGTCCCGCTGGCCGCCCGTGGCACAGTACATGGGGCCCAAGCGAGCCTAACCAGCTCGTGAGGCTGCCTCACCATGCCACGCATAATCTCGGGGTGGTCCGTCGTGCCGGTTGGTGACCGGAAGGTGGGGTCCCGGCGGCCATTCCCGGGGGGGTTCGGGGGCCCTTCCGTTCGGCAGGTTAATAATACTCGTCTGTGGGCAAATTCCTGGGGAAACAGGCCACCACACTTTGACCATTCGCATCACGGCATCATTTTCTCGATTCACGCCTCTCTCTTTCCACTCCTAAAATGACAGCGCCTAACAACAAAACTGGTTCTACAGCGGTGCACACCCCCACCACAACCTTACCGTTTGAGGTGGAGTTCGCTAACATCCGCGGACTCCATGCAAACCTCAATGCCGTCCACCACCATCTTGAGACGGCACGGCCAGCAATGTTGTTCCTGACGGAGACGCAAATAATCCGCCCAGCTGACACCACCTACCTGAACTATCCCGGCTTTGTGCTTGAAGAATCCTTCAAAGCCAAAGCCGGAGTTTGCTTATTCGTTCGGGCGGATGTTTGCTGTCGCCGTCTGCGCTGTCTGGAGGACCCTTCCTTCTCCCTCCTAGTGGTACACGTCGACTTAGGCTCTCATTGCCGTGTCTACGTTTGCGTCTACCGATCCCATAACGGCGACATGGAGACAACTCGACTAATTGAACATCTTAGTCGGGTAGCAGATGATGCGCAGGAGCGGTTTCCATCGGCGGAACTGGTGTTTTTGGGGGACTTCAACGCCCACCATGAGTTGTGGTTAGGTTCCTGCAAAACAGACCATGCTGGTAGAACTGCCCACGCATTCGCTCTCACGCATGACCTGACGCAACTGGTGAACCAGCCCACCAGGATCCCAGACATAGTTGGCCATGCGCCCTCCTTACTCGACCTTCTGCTGACGAGTCGCCCAGCTGGATACCGGGTGGAGATTCGAGCTCCTTTAGGTTCCTCGGATCACTGCTTGATATCCAGCACAGTGCCCTTGGCATCGCGCCCGCCAACAGCGGTTTCGAAACGCCAGATTTGGCACTACGCGTCGGCAGACTGGGACGGGATGCGGGAGTATTTTGCATCCGTCCCTTGGAGGCAGCGCTGCTTTAGTGGGAAGGACCCGACCGCTAGCGCCACTGCCGTTGCTGATGAGATAGTATTAGGAATGGAATACTATATTCCACACTCCTATGTCATCATCAAAGGCAGACGCAACCGCTGGTTCAATCGCGAGTGTGCCAGCGCTGTTGAGAGCAAACAGACGGCATACCGCGCTTGGATCAGAGGTAAAGCTCATGGGGATCCCGAAACTCGCTCGCTAAAAGCAGCCTATAATAATGCCACCAAGTTGTGTAAGAGGGCCTACATTAGAGCGGATGCCCAGCGCGTTGCACGAGTAGGCCAAGAAGTCCTGACGCATCCTACGGGCAGCCGTAGCTTCTGGCGTCTGGCCAAAGCCGTGCAATCCAACTTCTGCCTACCCTCGCTGCCACCACTGAGATGCCCTGACGGAAGTTTAGCTCACAAGCCGCAGGAAAAGGTCGATCTCCTGGCCAAACTCTTTGCGGCTAACTCCCAGATCGATGACTGTAATGCACAGCCACCCTCAATTCCTCACTGTGGCCACACAATGTCTGATATTAAAATCAGGCAGTGTGATGTCCGTGCGGAGCTGCAGTCAATCGATGTCCGGAAAGCTAACGGTCCTGATGGCATCCCAGCAATAGTCCTGAAAATTTGTGCAGCGGAGTTGTCCCCTGTGTTAACGCGTCTGTACCGTCTCTCGCTCTCTTCGGGTTGTGTGCCGGAATCTTGGAGAGAAGCTAATGTGCAACCGATCCCTAAAAAAGGAGATCAGTCAGATCCGACTAATTGCCGCCCTATAGCCGTAACTTCAGTGTTGTGTAAGATCCTAGAACGAATATTGAACAAACAGCTTATTCGATACCTAGAAGATCACTCCCTAATTCACGATCGTCAATATGGGTTTCGGCCAAAACGGTCAACGGGTGATCTTCTAGCGTACGTCACACATCTCTGGGGTGAGGCTATTGACAAGCGTGGCGAATCACTGGCAGTTAGCCTTGACATAGCCAAGGCTTTTGATCGGGTCTGGCACAAAGCTCTTCTCTCCAAGCTCCCGGCATACGCTTTGCCCGCTCAGTTCTGTACCTGGATTGCCAGCTTCCTGCATGAGCGTAGAATCCGTGTCCTTTCGGATGGTTGCGCTTCGCGGTTCATGTCAGTGAACGCTGGTGTTCCTCAAGGCTCCGTTCTATCCCCCACGCTGTTCCTTCTGCATATCAATGACGTGCTTCCTCTTGGAAACATTCATTGCTATGCAGATGATAGTACAGTGCACGGGGGATATAACGGGCACCCAACGGCTGGGCGGGTAGACACCGAAATGAAGCGAGCAAATCTTGTCATTGAGCTCGATCGGATGTTGGACCTCATTTCTAAATGGGGCTCCGATAATCTGGTGGAGTTCAATGCCAAGAAAACACAGGTGTGCGCGTTCACAGCGAAAAAGTCGCCATTCCTTGCTCTTCCCTCTCTTCAGGGTACATCTCTAGGCCTGCAGAGCAGTATTAACATGCTCGGTATGGATATCCGCTGCGATCTGAACCAAAAGGACTACATCGAAACCGTGATTAAAAATGCCTCACGTAAACTCGGTGTCCTGAACAAGGTGCGGCGATTCTTCACGCCTGATCAGTTGTGTCTATTATACAAGACACAGGTGCGGTCTTGCGTGGAGTATTGCTCTCACCTTTGGGACGGCTCCGCAAAGTACCTTCTCGATGCCTTGGACAGATTGCAGCGCCGCGCTGTGCGCATTATCGGCAATGCAGAGGTCACTAAAACTCTCGAGCCTTTGCAATTGCGTAGAGATATTGCGTCACTCAGCGTCTTTTACCGTTTATACCATGGCGAGTGCTCTGAAGAACTCTTAGACCTCATCCCTCCTTCTCCCTTCCTCCATAGGAGTACGCGTGCTGCTCTGCGGAGTCACCAATTTACAGTCTCTAACATTCCATCTCGCACAAAGAAATTTGGTGACTCGTTTCTTTGCCGCACTTCCAAAAGATGGAATAGTCTACCAGCACACGTATTCCCTCCTACCTATGACATAGGGTCCTTCAAACGAAACGTGAAGAAGCACTTTGTGGGCCGGCAGAGTGAAGATGACTGATGCTACGTCTCTTACGCTGCACCAGTTGTCCTCGCGCCTGGACCTCATTTCCACTTAACATCAGGTGGAGTGGGGTCATTTGCCGGGCTTAGTATAAAAAAAAAAAGCAAAATCTTAACCTTGATGTGTCAGAATGGCCGAAAATCACATAAAATCACACAACGTTCACTTCTCCTCAAGAATACGGTGCCATGATAAATGCCAAACTATACAGAGTTTTGCTAGTACAATAATTTAACTTTCTGAAAGCGTTTCTTACCCTTGCAACTTCGAAACCATAGACATTATCTTATAGTTTTAGTTTTTTCACGAGGTGCTGATAAACTGGCGCAGTGCTAGTATATGGGTCATTCACCCTATTCACAATTGCTAAATTGTAATTCGCACAAAGTTTAAACGCGCAAGAGTATAACGCCTTATCATTTTTATATGGCAAAATAACTTTGTAAGTTACTTAATTGCGTGCATACAAACAAGCATGCACGCTACCAAGCATACAGCATGCAAGCACAAGTCTAACCTGACTGACAACAACAACAACAAGGCTGACTGCTGTTACTGTTATGATTTTATCCCGATGCTTCGTACCCGTTAAAGGGGGCACAGGGAGAACGTCTATATAAGGTATGGCATTGTAATTGGAACCTTTTAGAATTTAATGATTTACTTTAAAGATTAATACATTAATAAATAGTCCTGTTAACCCACCCAGGTAACTCATCTTGTGTTTGGGGTGCGTTTGGTTGTATGCTGTATGTATGCTTGCCTGCATGCAGCATGCAGCATGCCCCGCTGCGCTTTGCACTAACTAATTCTAACCTATCATGTGACCTACAGCAGTATGTCCTTTAAGACCTTCTGAATAAAACCAAAGGCAGTATGGATGTGGTACTCCACCTGATGTTAAGTGGAAATAAAGTCTTATTTCCACTTAACATCAGGTGAAGTGGGGTCATTTGCCGGACTTAGTATAAAAATAGACAACCTCAGGCGGGAATCGAACCACGCACCTTCCGCATTCCGGGCGGCTGCCACTTGGCTACCGAGGTTTGGCTTTCAACCGTCGAAAATTTGTCAGTGCTTGATGCTAATGTTTTTAGTCAACATTGCTTCATCAAATCTTAGAAGTTTTCACCTCTGAGATCCGAAAGAAATATTTTTACAAATATTTGAACATTCGGTTAAGATGAAGCTGCGTTTATAGATTCATATTTTATATTTTAGCGTTTTATTAACGCTTAAAGTAGTCATATAGAGTTTTTGCTTTGGATTGCATTGCATTTTATTTCTCGTTATATACTGTTTTTTCCCTGCTGCTACTATACTATTTGTATCTTATTCGTAAAAGGTCCTCACTTTCTTTACTAGTAATTGAATTCTATTATCTCCTTTATCTTTTTCGCCATTTATATCCTTCTTTATTTTAGTTTTTTGATTTAATCCCTTATTAATTTTCTCGAAACTTTCTTAATACTGCTTGTTCTCTTTTTTTAGTTTCTTAATTATATTCATTAAATGTTTCCTTTTCTTGTATTCAAAATATCGTATTTTTCTTTTTTTTTAATCGATGTTTTTGGTTTAGGAATATATAGCGCATTTTTAGCACCTGCTTCCATTTCATCGTTGTCGTAATCAGCTGCCTTTACTAAAACTACTTCGAAAATCACAGGTTATTTTTTTAACTCTTCTTTCTTTTTCAGTTTATATTTTTTAGATGCTTCACGCCATTTTTTACGTTTTTCTCTTCGGTCACGATGAGATTTTTCATGTACACACGGCGTCAGATCAACCTACCCAAAACTGTCAAATTTCTACAATCAATTTTAAACTATACTGTTTGGCTATAGGGATCAATATTCATTGGAGAAATTTGACAGTTTAGGGTAGGTTGATCTGACGCCGTGTGTACTTTCGATATGCTTTTCTTTTTTCTTTCTTGATATCTTCATTATTTTTTTCCTTCACTAACTCATACAAAACAGGATCTTGTTTGATTTCTGCGTACTTTTATCGTCTAGCTATTTTTGATTTGCCAGGCACTCAATTTTCTGTTACCTTTTTCTGTTCATAATTTAATCAGCTGAAAAGAAAAACAATCCATATAAAATATTATAAAAAAAAATTCTAGACCTGGGTTAGAATTTGGTCCTAAGACCAATCAAATAAGAGGTCATTGTACGAAATTCTTCCTGCTCCGCGACCGTACTTTACCTATTACTAACTACCTATATCTTTACTGTTAAAATTGTTTAAAATAATGAATCTAGACACATAGAACTAATCATAAAGCTCAGCGTTATGCAAAATCACTCGGGGCTGAAAATTCTGACCATATTTTGACTAACCCTTAGGTGCCTAACTTTGAGAAACGATTTTCCACAATCTTGTTGTAAAGGTATTGCATCATCTTTAAATGTAAAATTGATAAGATAATAAACATAATTGTTCTTAAACATAATTAACGTATTGAAAGTTAATTTGGCGTTGATAATTTGTTATTCTTACGTCATCCATTTCTCTAAATTACCCAGTATTACTTCCCCACTATTTTTAACAATCTCATATAAGTTAAACATTTCTTCTCTTTCATAAATTTCTGTTATGTACACAGCACAGATATAGTGAAAGTATTCATTTTCAATATTATTTTCATGTATTTTTATGCTAAGTGAATCCTCACATAGAGCTTTGCAGAGTCCACCTTGCTGTGTGGCAAATATTATTTTATAATTATCAAAATATTTAAAAAAATATTTGGGGTCAATGTTATATCTATTAATGTTAATTATGTAATATTGAATTTTCATTTTTAAAAACAGTAACTTCTTGAAATTAAAATATGAACTGTATATTAAAATAAAAAAAAAACATAGGCACTGTGCTATTATTTATACTAACTTCAAACCCTTTCAGCCCTTTTATATTTGAATTTCGAAATAAAATATTCCAATTAGGAAAAACTGAGAAGAAAAGCACACTTAAAGCCAAACGAAACTAATTGCTACGATATCCTACATTTTGAAAATCCTAATTCATTATAGCCATTAACATAACGTCATTACCATAAACACCCAAAAAACGGTGATGATGATGATGGTAATGACGAAAACAGTATTTTTCTTTTTTCGACTGAAGAGCGGTGTGCGCGGGGGTCAATCAAGATTCAAAGAGTAGATCTTTCGCGAAAGAGAATTTGATGTTAGCGCGATGGTGTTGACGAATTTTGGTTACAAACTTCTGGAATTTTATTTTGACTATTATTCCGTTCTGAATTGTAAGCGTTATTTACCATGTAGTTCACAGTAAAATATAGCATATTATAATACGTTTTAAGAAATCGGGTTTCGCGTTCACTGTTACGGAAAATTATTTTCGAATGTTTTGTGGCCGTATATTTTCCTTAGATAATTATGACAATTTACTCAGTTTTATTTGAATTATAAAATGAGTTTCAAGATTATGAGGTTTTGAACTGCGTTACCTTGCGTAAAATTATGCTTAAAATCTCGCCTGAACAAAATAATAAGTAAACTATAATATAAAAAAAAATATTAATCAGAAATGGATATTTTCCATGTTTCGCGAAATTACCCGCGAGCGTTTTGGTTACATACCCGTTATCTATTCCATTGTACTATAGGTACCTGTAGCTTATTAAATCTATGGATTACAGTCAAGGCTAGTAGGTACCTAACATTCAATAGGTACCCATGTCAGTAACCTGTCTACCCATTATTAACGATTAATTAATTGTAGTAAAAGACTATGTGATTTACAACAATGTATGGGTATAGCTTCTCATAATGTAAGTACAAATAGTACACAAGATATTACTTTTATGATATGTACTGAACTGTGGCGGTACTAGTTGAATTAGAAAGACGTGTCTGACATTGTTCCGTTGTTCTTATAGGTCAAGGATCAATAGACCGCCGGCGGTCGCGAAATAATTGATTTTCAATTGTGTCTGGTTTTACGATCCTCAAGGGGTTAAAATGAAAAGAGTTATCTTACCGGATTGAAAGTAACTTACACCACAAGTTCCAGATTGTAAATAAATAATAAATAATAAATAAATAAATCTTTCCAACAATCACACCAATTATCTAGCCCAAGAGAAGCTTCGAAGAAACTCGTTAAATGGTTACTAGACAACGGATAAACATACTTAAAATACTTAAATACATACTTATTATACATAGAAAACACCCAGACCCGAGAAAATTTAGAAAAACAATAATTTCTAAATTAACCCGACCGGGGATCGAACCCGGGACCTCAGAGATAGCGACACCATGAAAACCGGTGTACAAACCACTCGACCAAGGAGGTCAGAGGTGTAAATACGAATATCTTTATTTATTGTTTCCAAAAACTGAAGCCTTATTCCAATGCAAAACAGTGAAAACGTAAGTGAGAATACTGTTTATAGAATCTATTTATTTTAGTTGAGTGAAGTCCATGGTTGAGCGAGTGTATGTGAACATTAACATTTGTCAGAGTAACCTCAAATTTGTTGACATAATACGAGTACTGTACATGTATAGCAACGTAAAACTTTGGTCAGAGGGTCCTCAGAAGGTTCTCAAGCTGTCGAGATCGTTGAGAGATCTGTCTGAGACTCACAAATCGGAGTTTAAATCCTACATTTTAAATTTTAGATTTTTTTTTTTTTTTTTTTTTAATTTATTTAAAAACAAAAGGATTACAATTTAGGTACATAAAGACCGCACCACGAAAACCTCGTAGGGTTTATCTGGGTGTCGGTGAGTCGCTAGTATAAATTATTAATTAGCAGGAGATGTTAACGATAATCTAAGTTGATAAAATCAACCCAGACCTCCGCTCACATCCCTCGCCGTTATGTAATGCTTTTTTAACTTAGATCTAAGAAATTTAACATTGTTAATATACATTGATTGGAAATCTATTGGAAGTTTATTTAAATATAAGGGTACAAGATAATTACTGACTCTAGTTCCATACACATTTATGGCGTTTGGTAGAATATATTTATTATCATAAGAGATGTTTCTAAGATTACTAGGCCTTGATTTTTCTATTAAGCAATCTGGGTTGTTTATTTCAGTTAAAATTGAAAATTCGATTTTTCGAAATACACTCATAACATTACAGTATCTAAAAAGTTCTAGATCGTTTTCTTTATATTTTTTCTTAATAAATTTAGGTACAATAATTTTTAGTATTTTTAGTTGTAGTTTGTAAATCGCGTTGATGTAAGTATCATAGGTTCTACCATAGCTACTTAATCCGTAGCAGATAACCGAATCTGCTAAGGCCATATATAACAATCGGAGGGTTTTAAATGGCAGTATATTTCTAAGTATAACTAATTTGCTTATAATAGATCTTAGTTTATTACAGACATGCTCTTTGTGTGGTCCCCAACAAAATCGGCTATCGATAACGAGACCAATATACGTATGCTTGTCAACAACTTGCAGAGCAGGGCAACTGCTGCATGTATTGTTAGACATGTTATTATGTAAGCAACAGTGCGTGTGGGCCCTTACGACTGGTGCGGTTGACGCCTTATTATGAGATGATCGTATATGGATCACTTTGGTTTTATCTGCATTGATTACTAGACCTACATCGTGCGCCCATTTAATTAGCTGATTAAAATTATCCTGCATCAACTTTTGAGCTTCGTAAATATCTTTATGTGCTACCAGAAGACATGTGTCATCCGCGAATTGGTACACTGATCCAGCGTTAATGGCGTTAGTCATGTCATTTACGTATATTAGATATTCGGTAGGTCCAATTATCGAGCCTTGGGCCGTACCTTTGGTGGTTAGCAGTCTAGTACTGTATTGGTCTTGTATTTTTACGGCAGTGTAACGATTCGTATGGTAATTTTTCAGTAATTCCAGAAAGGGGCCCTGTATGCCACTCCGCAACAGTCTGTCATATAATATGTCATAATTAAGCATATCAAACGCTTTGCTAAAATCAATAAACAGTGCTACTATATGGAATTTACAGTTAAGGTATCCATTAACTTCATCAGTAAAGAGCCGTAATAACTGTGTAGTGCTCTTGTATTTTTGGAACCCGTATTGGTTCTTACTAATGATGTTGTTTGACTGTAAGTAGTTATTTAGTTGATTACACAAGAAGCGTTCAATAATTTTGTCGATGCACGAAAGAATTGTAATTGGTCGGTAATTATTAAATTCGTCATGTTTGCATTAAATATCTTTTTTTTTCTTTTTCTCGAATATTTGCATTTTTTTGCAGTTTTTTGCAATTTGCCGTTACTGAGATGATTCTGCCAAGGTTTTATCAAACAGGAGCATGTGGACTTTCTTTTTGAATGCGTCACGACTTGTAGCCATCCTGATTTCCTGAGGTAGCGCGTTCCACAAGAGTATGGATTGAATATAGAAGGACGAATGAACAAAGCCAGAAGAATGGGAAGGAGAGAAAAGGAGAAGGTTATTTGAAGACCTGAGTCCTTTCATTCCTGTCATGAGAGGTGCAGAGATATTGGAAATGAGGAGTGAGGTAAGAAGGAGCATTTGGTGAATTTAGAAAGGAGAAAAGTGTAGTAAGGGCACGCAAACATCTCCGCTGACGAATGGGTAACCATTTCAGATCAGACCTATGCTTTGAGATATGGTCGTACTTCCCTAGGTTAAAGATAATGTTTTGTTTGCTTCCCTGCTTGACATATGCGTGCCAAACTTGACCTTTAACAAAGAAAACTCTCGAAAAACTAAGAGTATGTCAAAAGGGTATGGAAAGAAGTTACGTAGGCTTAAAACTAAAAGATAGAATAAAGAACAGCTTAATTAGAAAGAAAACTAAACCTAAAGATGTCATTAAGCAAACACTACGACTGAAATGGAAATAGGCTGGGCATATACAAAGAGTTGAAGACGAAAAATGGACAAAGAAGGTAATAAACTGGTACCCCATTGACAGCAAAAGAAAAACAGGAAGGCCGCAAAAGAGATGGAGAGATGACATAATTACAGTTGCCGGAACACTTTGGACAAGAGTAGCCAGAGGACGAAAACGATGGAAAGCATTGGAGGAGGCTTTCACCGCTATAGGCGGTCCCTACACGGAAGAAAAATAACAATACTTACTTAATATTATAAAATAAATTAACCATACTAACAAAATTCTTTTTTTAATTTTTATCTTTACTATATAATTGTTATGAAGTGTTGGGAAATAAAAGCTTTTATTATCATTCTCGTATTTATTATTTTCTTAAGTCTAGTTTTTTTATAATATTCCATATAAAAATAATAAACAAAACTACTATAAAAAATAAAACATTTAACATTATAAAAAACCTAAACTTAGGGTGCCACCGGCAGCGGGGCAGGGCCCAAGTTACCGGTGGTTAGGGCTGCAGAGAGAGGAACCTCCTGACGATGCGTGCCGTGTCAAGAAGTACCGCCTTCTGTATCTGGCCCTTGATCCAGCCGTCTAGCGAGAGTCTCTTGAGATGTTGGTCGAGACTCTTCGCTATTAGGCCGTTTGCAGATACGACTATCGGGACAATGATAGTCGAGTCAACATCCCACATGGCGGTAACCTCGTAAGCCAAGTCAAGGTACTTGCTCAGCTTGTCCTTCTCAGCCTTCACGAGGTTCTCATCATGTGGAACAGTGATGTCGACTAGCACTGCCTGCCGCTGGGATCGATCGACTATCACGATGTCAGGCTTATTGGTAACAATAGTGATAACCGATCGGTCCCAATAGAGCAAAACACGACCATTTTCGAGAACTGGCTCAGGTGCGTACTTATAGTACGGCACCTCGGACTTAATAAGACCATATTGAAGAGCAAGTTGCTGGTGAATGATCCTGGCTACAAGATTGTGTCGGTGCAAGTACGCGCCGTTAGCAAGATGAGAACAACCGGAAATAATATGCCTGAATGACTCTCCGGGACGGCGGCATGCTCGACATATGTCGACCGTACCGTCCTTCATGATATATTTCCGGTAGTTGTTCGTCTTGATAACTTCGTCCGCAATTGCACAGACAAAACCTTCGGTTTCCCCAAAGAGGTCCCCGAATCGTAGCCAGTTCACCGACGCGAGCAGGTCCACATCGGGCCCTGTTAAGGCCCGATAGAACCGGCCGTGCAGCTCCTTGCTCTTCCATACGTCCTTGCGGTCCTCGGTGCTCAGCACCTGAGGCTTGCGCCAGTTCTCTTTGCCTAAGGATAGAGGCGTAAAGGTCCTGTCAACCGACACCACATCGCGATGCATGCCACACTCGTTGCTGAGAAAATATTCTCGAAGACTGCACACTTCACGGTTGTGGAGGGTCTTGGCATTTAAAAAGCCTCAACCACCCCATTTCCGCGGGATGTACAGAGTCTCATAACAGACGAGCGTGGGTGGAGCATGCGATGTAATGTCAGTTGCTGTCGAACCTTTCTGTCCAGGGCGTCTAACTCGGTCTGAGTCCACCTTAGTATACCAAACGTGTATACCAGTAAGGGCATAACCCAGCCGTTGAAAGCGCGCTCTTACCTTGTTGCCTCCTGACAAAATACTGTAAAGTACCTTTGTCAGGCGACCAAAGAAGCGTTCCTTCACAGACTGTTTTATACCCCCACTCTCTACACCCAATGACTGTGACATACCAAGGTATTTGTAGGTGTCGGCTTCGGAGAGAGATCTGAAAGTCATCGTCTCAGAAAGTTGCAAATTCGTAGAATTTACAACTTTCCCCCGCTGTACGTGCATGACCGCGCACTTGTCTACACCGAACCCCATGTTGATGGCGCTGCTAAAAGTCTCAGTGACTTTCAGTAACGCCATCAATTCATGACGTGTCCGTGGAAACAGCTTGAGGTCATCCATGTATAGCAAGTGCAAAATAATTTCACCCTGTCTCCTAAGCCGATAGCCCAGCCCTGAATCCTCTAGCAATGTGCTGAGAGGATTCAGGGCTAGACTTATTATTATTATTATTATTATTATTTTAACTACAATAAAATAAATTAAAAGTAACAAAACAAAAACTTTTCACAAACCATCCACTTGCAGTTGACTTAAAAATCTCAAAACAATAATTTATGCTAAATTTAATATTAACACAAATAAGTATGACAACCAAAACGTCTAAAGCTTAGAATATATATTTTCTCTAAGGTATTAAGCCCTAGAGTATTTAAATAAACTATACTAAGGTTACCTTAGAGCATTCAAATAAACTATAACTGTTAGGCAGACAACACACTATACTACACGTTATAACATCAATCACAATCCAAACAAAACGCAAAAACAAAAAAAAATAAAATTAAAATTATAATGACAAAAACTTTGACATACACAGTGACAAGTGACAACATTAAATTACAGTGACAACTGACAAGGGGTAATTGACATTCTAACTAAAATATAAAATGGATTGGTGGCCTAGAAAACATTTATTAAAGAAGAACGAAGGAAAGGAACGTTTCAGCGCCCTCTAGGAAATTTTCCATACCAACTCACAAAGGCGGGAACTTTTGAACATTGAGTCACGTGGGGTTGTTTACTTTAAAAAAAATATTATTTTTTGCCGGTTTCAAAATTGAAAGCATAATCTCACGCATTAAATTCAAAATTGTGCGTGAATATTATGCTTTCAATTCTGAAACCAGCTTAGATGTAGTTAGTTATGTGGCACATTGTGGTTAAATAAATAAAACCGTTGTACAAATATACATACTCATATTTATTCACAAAACATTGCAATTACCTTTGCAATTACATACTCGTACATCCTAATTTAAGAAAATACATGGACGTATGTACGTATGTACGTGGGTATTTGGTGGGTATTCACATTAATTGTCTTCGTACAAACATTTACGAAAGTTTTCACTAAAAACACTTGCAAAAGTACTCACTCATTTTCACAACACAACTAAAAGAGTTTATATCTCGACATTCACTTGAACAGTAGGTAGATGGACGAGCACGAAATTCAACTCAACGTCGGAAACTTGCACAAGGAGAAAAGTTAACATTCTTTCAATAATTTATCCGAATTGCAAAATAGCAAATTAGGTTATACTATACGCCATTTTTGTTTACAATAAAAAACTACATTCATCTAGGGTTGCCCTGCTCGATACGATACGATACATTGGAATATGGATTCAACACTTAGACGACATTTCGATATACTTATCCATATGATATCAATACGCTTCTCTCTATCTATGGGCTCGTTCTATTCAATTAACAATACGCGTTCAAAAATGCCACCATCAGTAAAGCTGAATGTTTGGAATTATTTTATTAAATCCGGATCCACACTTTCAGAAAGCCGTAAAAGATTAGTTTAGAACGTTTATCAAAATATTATTTGACATGATTTAAGTGTTACGCATTGGCAGCCATGTAAAACAAAAAAGGTTATTAGACATTTGACTAACTGTATTGAGTAGGAAATCTGACAATTTTTTTATTTAAATATTTATACGCGTCCAAATTACGTGTGGATTTGTCAAATGACTTCATGTGAAAAATTTTGGAAGCCTCAGCAATAATATAAAGTCAAATGATTTATTCAACATAAACCTTTACAGGCACTTAATGGCGTCAAAACGAACGAAAAACTGTTAACTAAAATGTAGTTAATCTTAACAACTAATCGACCTCCATTGCTTTTTAATATTTACACCGAGTACATAATACGACTTGTCCTGGAAGGATGGGACAAAGGTGTTTCTATTGGAAGTCGGAAAATTTGTAACTTACGGTATGCCGATGACACTACACTTCTTACAACATATAAAGAAGATATGGAACATCTCCTGAAATGCCTGGAAACAACCAGTATTGGTCTTGGACTTGCTATCAATCGTGACAAGACCAAAATGATGATAGTAGATAGAGCTGAAGACAACCAACCGACCGCCAAAAGTATAGCCAACTGTGATGTTGTTCAGAGCTATATATACTTGGGCTCCAACAGTACAAATACCGGAGGCTGTGAAGACGAGATACGAAGGCGTTGTGCTGTGACGAATCTGGCGTCGAGAGGCTCAAGAAAATTTTTAAAGAGCGCAGAATAACAAAAACCACTAAAGTGCGACTGATGCGAAGTCTTGTCTTTCCGATTTTTCTTTACGGAGTAGAGACGTGGACCTTGAGGCTAAAGGAGAGAAGGAAAATCGATGCACTGGAGATGTGGTGCTGGAGACGTTTTCTGAAGATTCCATGGACTGCTCACTGTACCAATGTATCGATCCTAAAAGAGCTTCACATAAAGGAAAGATTATCGTCGACTGTTCAAATACGAATATTGAAGTTTTTTGGGCACATAACTCGTAACGAAGACTCAATGGAGCGTCTCGTAGTTCAGGGCTGAATGGAGGGCAAGAGATCCCGTGGTCGCTCTCCAACCAGATGGGTAGACCTCATTAGATCCCTCACTCAATCTACCATGATCGACTGCTCACACAATGCCACTAACAGAGTCGATTGGAGACGAATAACGAGAGCCGTCATTCATCCAGACCCCCCCATAACCACGACCACTCTGTCAAGAGTGTAAAAAGAAAAATCTACCTACCTAACTAATCTAGTAACTAAGAAGTTAAGTGTAATATGTGTGTCTAAGGGTGGATTCGACCAAACTGAAATAAGAATTACTCCGAGAGTAGTCTATACAACTTCGGCGTTTAATCTAGGTATAAGGTATTATTCCAGTTTGGTCGAATCCACCCTAAGTTTTAAAAGTGCTGTCGCATTAGGTTTCTATCTGTAATGGTAGTACTAAGTTGAAATAAATAACAATCTACCTACCTAACAAGCTGCTACCAGTTCTGATTTTGGAATTGGAAAAAACTCAGGAGGCCTTTTTTCCCTTTAGGTAACAAAAGTTACATACTGTGTAATAGATTCATAAAAAAACCAACATATTGTTTATTTATATTAATTGTAGTAAAAAAGTTAATTTTGTTTTGATAAACCTCTAGATACCTTTTAGTTATTTTACAGGTCCACGCGTAACTTAAAAACGTTTCAAAATTTACGTAAATAGCTGTCAGATTACTTGCATTGAATTAAAATATAGGAGTTTTGTATATTATAATAATATTGTGAATCGACACAAGTCCTTTTCTAACCGCTTTGTCGATTCAAAATACTTTTGGGGGCATTGGGGATGCCCCCAAAAGTATTGATTCATTGACACGCACTCACTGTGTTACCGCAGTAAAATATGCTGTACGATGTTACCATTAACTAAAATACGAGCGCCTGTGTTTGGTAATTTTTTTTCCCTGTTAGGTAAATTCCAATCGCCCATACGAAGTCGACCCCCCCCCCTCCCCTGATTGGTGGTTGCTGCGAAAAAGTAAAAATAATTTGGTACATTTTAGGAAAACCCACTTCTTAAACGAAGTTAACACGGCTAAATGTCACAACACTCACAACATTATGCTCACTTTGCCTTCACACTGGACGCCTCTGTGGTAAGTTTGCTGGGATATTTGGCCATCAGTTGTTGAAGTTCAGCCATGGTGAAGAGAGCAGTTGTAACAATCTATAATCGGCATTTCAAAACTTTGTCAATTGTGTTTTCGGTAAAAAGAAAATGATGAAACCAAAAAATTACAAAACGTTTTCGGCCAAATAAAATTAGTACAGGATAATTTCGAATTTATGACAGGTAACCCTCAAAATGTTATCATCTCAAATACTCACGCAAAACAAAGAGAGTCCCTTGGGATTATCATGTAGATGATGTAAAAATTCAACAGTTACAGCAAATAAAGAACCTGGGGGTTATCTTTGGTATTAACATTTATTCCTCATGTAGACAGTAACGTAAAAAGTGCATCTAAAATATTAGGTTTTGTCATTAGGAACACAATGTGAAACGACGACACCCAAATTATGACGATGTGAATAATGCGATCTCAAAGATTGTTCACTGGTTTAGTATAAATAACTTGCTATTAAACGAGGGAAAAACCAAATGTGTAAGATTTGTATTGCCTAATGTTAAGCAAGTAACAACTAGTGTACAAATTAAAGATAGGAATGTGAATCCTGTGGACACCACTGTGTTTCTAGGCATCACGTTAGATGCCAAGCTTCAGTGGGGCCCACATATAGCTAAATTGTCAAATAGACTTAGCTCTGCGGCTTATGCAGTAATGAAGATCCGTCAGTTAACTGACGTTGATACATCTAGATTAGTTTATTTCAGTTACTTTCATAGTGTAATGTCGTACGGCATTTTACTGTGGGGAAATGCTGCCGACATTCAAACTATCTTTGTGCTTCAGAAGAGGGCTATTCGAGCAATCTATAACCTAAAGGCTGGCGACTCTCTCAGAGAGAGATTTAAGAATATAAATATAATGACAGTTGCATCACAATACATTTATGAAAATTTGATTTATGTTCATAAAAATACTGGAATGTTTTCAAAAAACAGTGATTTTCACAATGTAAACACTAGAAGTAAGAACAAATTAGCAGTACCTTATACTAGGCTCCAAAAAATAAATAATTCTTTTAAGGGTCTGTGTGTAAGATTTTACAACAAAGTACCAAATGATATTCAGAAATTAGATCTTAATAAATTTAAAATCAAAGAAAAGCTTTATAAAAAAGCTTATAAAATTATTAAAACAGTTAAAAAATTATGTCCTGAATGGGTAGTAGGTTAAAAAAGATTTGGACGATTCAAAGTACTTATTAATTGAGTTTATTGAATAAATATATTTTGACTTTGACTTTGACTTTGAATGATCTTTAATAGCAATAGTGTCAACATACTTTTGTATAATACTTAAATTTTGTGTCCTTAATACCTTTGAAACAAAATTACGCCACTATGCCCTCCATTCCGTAAAACTGGTTTTGGTTCCAAACTTCTAACTCACCGGTCACACGATTCTGCAAACATTATGACTCGCTCAACCCAAAGTATTCGTAAAGCATTGATTAAGAATAGTCCAGGGTAACTGTCCAACATTAGTTCAGTTATAATTATTAAGTATTAAGTACAACAAAAACACAGGATTTTATTTAAGTTTCTTTTTTCTTAGTTTTAAAATTTTCTAAATTTATTTTTTTATTTAACGCAAGTGGTATTTATCTGTAATTGTTTTTAAGAATGTAATTAATAATGTTTCAAATGTTGGTAAATCTTATTAAATAAACAAAAATTAAATAAACTCTTATCTTGAATTGGTAATACAAAGAGACGATATACAAACTACCAAGTTCAAAATTTTAAAAACCAATTAGTTAATTTTAATAAAACTTTGTAGAATGTTAAAAATATTCAAAAAACGTACATTTAGCTGTGTTATTGACATTTAAAGTCCACTATAGAATGTTTAAAATCGCAATAACAACTAATTAATTTATGTAAGTCTACCTATTAATGCTGTTTTTATTATAATTTTAGAGGTATCCTTACATTATAAAAAGGTTACGTTGAATTTACGCGACAGATAGTCTGATTTACTTCTTAAGGGATTAAGGTCGTAACGTGAACCATTTATGGGTTTGGGATATACAAACATTTTAGTTCCACAGCTTGGTCCTAAAATGAAAAAACCCTTCGTTAAAATCGAGGTAAGTATAATAAAATAGGGTTTTATGTTGTAGTATATTATAAATACACGGGTTAGTATAAATAAGTAGAAGAGAAGTAAGCGTCTCAAATGTTGAAGTGTTCTCACGAATGTTATTTCCACTACAACATAACTCCTTACCTACTGACCTGTTAGCTTATGTATGAACTAGAATAAACAGAAATCTGATTTTCTATAATGGTAACAAAAAGCTATAAGGAATAACATTTTTAAAGACAAGTTGCTCGACAATAAAGGAAAGATAAACCATCTATAAAATATCTTTTTCATTCCTCATACACGGAAAGTAGGTCTGAAGTTGCCTGAGGAGCGGGTGGAAAGTAATACTTTTCCGCCCCTATGTGTAGTTGTGACTTATTGTTAAAATAATACTAACAACCCAATATTTGTCGTTAAAGGCAACTAACGAACTAAAGACTGCTCATGCATCCAACAGCATAGAGCGGCGATGGGCTCATCAAAATAATACTACCAACCTCTTTCTTCCCTTGGGTGTAGTAAAAGGCGACTAACGGACTAAAGACAGCACATACATTTAACAGCATAGAGCGGCGATGGGCTCATCAAAATAATACTACCAACCTCTTTCTTTCCTTGGGTGACGTAATTGGCGACTAACGGACTATAAAGACTGCACATACATCCAACAGCATATAGCATCGATGGGCTTATCAAAATAATACAACCAACCCCTCTCTTCTCTTCGGTGTCGTAAAAGGCGACTATCGGACTAAAGACTGCACATACATCCAACAGCATACAGCGCCGATGGGCTCATCAAAATAATACTACCAAGTACCAACCCCTCTTTTCCCTTCGGTGTCGTAAAAGGCAACTAACGAACTAAAGACTGCACATACATCTTTCAGCATAGAGCGGCGATGGGCTCATCAAAATAATACTACAAACCCCTCTCTTCTCTTTGGTGTTGTAAAAGGTGACTAACGAACTAAAGACTACACATACATCCAACACCATAGAACGGCGATGGGCTCATCAAAATAAAACTACAAACCCCTCTCTTTCCTTGGGTGTCGTAAAAGGCGACTAACGGACTAAAGACATTCATCTTTTTGTTTTTACTTTCCCTAAATTCGTAATGAAAAGCACAGTGTTTACCGCGGGTGAAAGACTTATTTACTTCCTCGAACTATTGGCGCCCTCGCTACGCTCGGGCGTCAAAACCCGTCTCGGGAGTAAATAAGCTACTTTCACCCCTAGGGTAACAATGTACTATTTCTTATGCGATTTAAAAGCTGATAGTGGCCGAAGTTTACACCTAATTGGAATTGTTAACAAAACTACGCGACAAACTTTTAAATCGCTTAGGAAGAAGATATTTATAGATGGTTTATTTTTTCCTTTATTGTGCATTTAATTAGTTTTTATCTTTTTGGTTGGAAATATTTATGTCTATCCATTTCAAGGTTACAGCTCTTATCAAGCAAGGCAAATAATACAATACCAAACACGACGGGATTATCTTGTTTCACTGCAGAGTTCCTATGACCACTTTTCGACTGCATTATCAGACCAGCTCCATGGTGCCATATTATTGTATTGTCATCGAAGTTCCGTAAGTATACCTTTCAGCGCAATCGATCCCCGGGAAGTGGTTCACTTCTTTCTTGCAAGATTTGACCCGAACAATATAATACCTACTTACATACAATCAAAAGATCGCAAACCGAAAGACCCTGCGCCATTATGAGCTCCTAGTTTTTTTTTTATTTTTTTTGTCTAGCTAAATCAAAGACCACATAAAACTAAATGCATCCGCGTATTAAAGTACTATCTAATCTAGTCTACCTACGTAGGGACGTTCTGTATTCTGACTGAGGTAGGTACATAGCTAAGTATTCTTGCATAATAATGTTATGTATACCTACGGACCTATCTTTATTTACGTAACATCTGAGAGCATACAAAGCGTTCTAATTAAAATTATATAACCTATGCTGCTGCTAGTTAAGGTCATACATAAGTCAGTAGAACAAGAACAGGGCTATAATTCTAACAGCAAATCTAGTAATGCGTACTTGAAGATTGTGTTATTACGGCCTTACTTATTTATGAACACTATTTGTGCATTATTTAATTAAATATTGTTTGTCTTCGTCACACAAAGGTCATTATGAATTTGAGCAAAAGAGACAAAACAATCATTGACTTTATAAATATGATCGAAGATCATTAACTAAATAATGCTTAAATTGTGTTTTTATAAGTAAGACCCTTTTTGTTTAAGTTTCTTTTATAATTTTAAACTGTGGCATTTCATATGTTTTTGTTTGTATGATTACTAAGACTAATTACATGACTTGCAAGTATTTTTATCAAAATTCTTACTTTGTAATTAGGGATTGCAATCCCGCAAAACGGGATCACGCATTCCCGCGGGATCCCGCTGGTTTTGTTAATCTGCTGGATCTCCCAAGCGCGGATCCGCGAATCCCGCAAATAAAAAATAGGGCGCTAAAACTTTTGCGATGGTATCAGAGGAGAGTACCTGACGCTCGCCTAGGAATATATCCTGACGGTTCAGCCTACTAGCGTAGAAGCCGAGAGAGCGTTTTCAGCATCAGGATATATTTGCAGTTCACTCAGAAGCAGGCTCGGAGATGATACAATAAATGCCATTTGCTTGCAAAGAGCGTATTTTCAAAAGTTATGACCATAGGTTGATATCATGGTAATAGCATCTAAATGATTGTTATGATTTGATTATTAGTCATTATATGAATAAGACTGAATGAAAATATAAAACTATTGTTAGGAGTAACTATGCCAATTATATAACCCTTTGAGGATCGTAAAACCAGACACAATTGATTTTCAAATGTTTTGCGACCGCCGGCGGTCTTATGATCCTTGACCTATTAAAGATGAATAATTACTTATTTATACTTAATTAATAGAAAAAAATAATTTCTGTTGCTTAATGTAAAAAATGTTTAATAAATGTTGATTTTTACACAAAAATCTGTAGTTTCAATTTGATTTTATCACATAATTTCAAAGATGCGGGATCCCGCGTGATCCCGCGGGAATTAATAAGCTGCGGGATTGCAATCCCTATTTGTAATATTCTCGTCTACGTAAATCTGGCACCCGCATGACAGAAAATCAGCACACAGGCGCAGCCCCAACATAGCCCCAAAGCTTGGCGTAAGCTGATGATATTTTGCACGTAATGGAAAAATATCTTTGTTTGTTTATTTGTGATTCTTTGCATTTTATGAATACACGATTGTTCTGTCTTAGCTTGAATACAAACTATTATTTAAATGTGTTTTTATTTTATATGTGTTTTTTCAAAGAAAGACACCATGTTCACTGTTTACTCGTAAATTTCTCTCAAAAAAACGAAAAAATTCTGTGTGTGATAATTGATATTTGTACCAAGAAATGTCAATAATTTGTTTGTAAACATTATTTTTCTAATTTTCCGTAGTCCGTAGTGCGTTCTGTTTTATTTACTTGTCTACCTAACCTATCTCTCCGGGAAAAGGGCCGTGTAATGTTTGTATGTACGAGTATTACCTATGAACGAATATACTAATTACTTGACAATAATCAGCTAACAATTGACAACTATGTCTCTTAATAGAACTTAGGCACAATACTTTAAAGTTACCCTGGCTTAGGTGTAGGTACAGGTAGTAGGTACTACCATTGAATTAAAGTATACTTAATAAAAAATTTAGTAAACCCTCAATAAGTACTACTCGACATTTATTCTGGTTACAGCCGTTACAGCCTGGTTATGGTGCTGCCACACTGCTGTTTAAAAATGTTTACAAACGTTAGTAAACATTTGTTAGGAAACATACGATCACAATGTTAGAAAATGTTTACATGTTAGGCAATGTTAGTAAACATTTCTAAACAAATTTGTTAGTTAACAAATTGTAACAAAATAAAACATTTGTTATCATTTGTTTGTAAATATCCAGGCCACAGCCCCTGCTGTGCGGAGAGTGCGGGGCCCGGCGCGGCGTGCTCCGCGCCGTGTGCAGTCTACTGTAATTGTCTGTACTTACTGTAATTGATATAATCTTTGGCACTATACTTTTGTCTAGCTCTTAAGCCGTGTCTCCTGCGACACTGTTTTGTGTTTTCTAACACCTAACATCAAACATTAACAAAATATAGGAGTAAATTTTGTTTGATGTTAGGTATTAGAAAACACAAAACAGTGTCGCAGGAGACCCGGCTTTAGTGTTCGGCGCATCCAGGTATTGCGCCTTTTCTTTTTTTTTTAAACAAAAAATAAAAGTTGAATGAGCAAATCTTCTTCTATTTTCATGTAGACGCCTCGGAACGTAAATACATACGGCGAGCGAGCCGATTTTTCAAATGTGATAAATGTTTGTAAACATTTTCCATCGATGTAGGAGCACTTACAACATTTAACAATCCCTAACAGAATGTAACAATTCCTAACATTTGTTAGTAAATGTATTAGTGTTAGAAAATGTTTGTAAACATTTTTAAACAGCAGTGTGGCAGCACCTTTACAGCTTACAAACTTACCTATACTAGACTAGCGGCCCGCCCGCGCCTTCGTCTAGGCTAACTTGAAACACCGTTATACTTGGGTTCCCTACGTGTACATTTTACTGAGACGTGGTAGGTAAAACCTACATTCAAGATTGTGATAGGGATCAACAAAAACATTTGTTTAGTGTAAATCAATGTATTTTTAATCAATTGGTCTGCGACAAAATAACATATGAGTACAACTATTCAACATTTTAAAATAAATACACTTTTTGCAATTAGTGACACTAAATAACTGATAACGAAATGCAAATGAGTTCTCCAGTGCAACTTGCGCTGACACATAATAGATTACAGTTAAAACTACCCTAAAAATAATAACAAAAAATGTATTGACAAAATTGTCGAAGTAACGTTACATCGGACAAACAATAGTCGGAACAACAAGGTACCGAAGTAAGATGTTCAATGTTCAGCTAAGTCGAACAAAAAAACCTTCGCTAAAACAAGCCATCGCACTATGAAAGCTTCGGTATAAGGTTGTCGAAGTATCAATTTTCGAAGGAAGGTGATTCGAACACACGTAGGGAACCCGTTATACTTCAACCACTTTGTACAAACTACTTACGTCTACAATATAGAAAAACCATTCTTAGTTATCGCTCTTTCTATTGGTGAAAACCGCATTAATATCCATTGGGTGGTTTAGAGGAAAATGGCGATTTTACTTTATAATATGTAATGATGATGATGATGATGATATAGAAAAAACCAGCTGAGACAAAAAGTAAGTAAGTACATATACCTACGTACTGAAGCAAATAGGGTAATAGTTTTTAACTACATTATTTAAAGGTGACCATCATTAAATTTTATACTTGCATTTACTATTTATAATTTGGAACATGTAGGTAATAAGTAATACATTTGATTTAAGGCATTCAACTGTTTGGACTTTTTCCATAATATAATTAATCCTAAAATGTAACATAAACCATTAGCGCAATAGTTATAATGATTAAAAAAGTTTTATCATTATCTTGACAGCTGTAGATAAGATAAGCGAACTACTTACTAACTCACTCAATGGTGTGTCTGACTTCTTATTCTGACTGCAAACACTGTCATAGATTAAAAGCGGTGCCATCGACCGACACACGCCACGCCAGTCGCCACCGCCAGTGTCCCTCAAGACACCGCGGCGCACGCGCACGTGCCCTTTTCGTTCCATTTTTAAACATTCGCCGGCGCAAAATGGCAGCTTTTAGGTTATTTTTGTTTTTGTTATTCGCTGTTGTTATTAGCGGCCTAGTATCCAATCCTATAGTGAGGGTTAGCCAAGGCCTCCTCCGAGGGTCTTTGAAAGTGTCTACTAAAGGACGGAGCTTTGCGAGTTTCCAAGGGATACCGTACGCGAGGCCGCCGGTCGGCAAATACAGATTCAGAGTGAGTGTACCTACAATTCATTATTAATTAACAATTCACTAGTTCGAAATGGCTGTTGATGTAAACATCAAACTCATTATAAAGTTACGCTAATTGCACTAATTATGAAAGTGCAACCAGCCATGTCTTTAACGTTTTGTTATGAAAATACTAGTGTTTAGATTTGCTATGCTGCGAGTAGGGTTGCAGTGCCATCCGAACTTTATAATATACTTACTCTAATAAATAATGCAATCAAATGCTTTATTTTTTAACACACTCAGTTTTATTTTTAAAAGAATTGCCAAAATTAAAATTAAAATTAAAACAAAAAATGGCTGTCTTACTACAAAAAAAGTTCTAAAGTTACATGGATGCTTACACTTTTTGTCCAATACACACATCTAAAATACGAGTTTAACTTTAAACTTCAATCATAGACAATTTATAATCGTCCTAATTGAATCGCAGGAATCAGGAGTAATTTTTTTCTACCCTAAGACCTTGAGCGCCATGGGGGTCACCGGTAGGGTTGCCACCTTTTTTTAGGACGAATAATTATATTTTTTTCATTTTGTTAGAACAAAAATAAAGTACGTAGCATAAAAAAGAGTATTTATATATCTGTCCTTAAAAATGTAGTTTTTGTTGCAATTTGCGACATTTTACAAATAATTTTTTTCTTCTACTTCTTTTACGTAAATAGAGTATTTTAGCGTAGTTTATTAGTTTCATGAAAAGAGGACAATAATCTATTTTGGAGTACGGGTGGCAACCCTAGTCACCGGTGACCGACAAACAATTAAATTTCAATTGTGTCTGGTTTTGTGGCAATCAACGTGTAACACCCTGTGTTCCTCACTCAACTGATTTACAATATTTACTCACACAAAATATGGCAGGCAACCCTAGAAGTTAGATTCTCATTTGTTGTCGTACAGACACCAGCAAATAGACCTACCACAGAATGTAAAAATTGTTTAATTAATTTTGAACTTTACTGCTGGGGTATAAGGATCATTATCGACTAGAGAAGTTCGACAGTTTTAGATAGGTTTACCTGCTGGCGTGTGTACTATTTCAATAATGGAAAAACAATATTTTACGCAGGTTCATGATTTTACTTCATTGCCCGTACGTAACTATTTGTTAGCACATAAAACAACATATAAGGAGTTCATTGTTTATTGTTTTCTATTTATGTGCTGTGTATTGTCTCTGTATGTGCTGTCTACGAGTATATGTGCTTGTCCTAAGGCCCCAGTACACAGTGGCGTATGATGGCCCTCTGCCATCGCCATTGTGTAGACGGAGTAAATTGCCCGCCACTGTACAACCATTATTACCCAGTCTACACAATGGCGATGGCCGGCAGTGGCCCATCACACGCCACTGTGTACTGGGGCCTTTAGGAACCACCATCATACCGTGCAGACTCTTTAGCAGGACTGTTGGGAATTAACCTAAAATTATATTACGTTTATATCGTTATTAGCCATTGTGACATTGCTTCTCTCAGTGTCTTTTACCGAAATTACTACGGAGAGTTCTGAAGAACTTTTTGATCTTATCCCGCCCTCTCCTTTCATCTCCCGAACTACACGTGTTGGTCTTAGGAACCACCATAATACTGTACAGACTATCAGTACTCGTACCAAAAAATTTGGCAAGTCGTTCCTCTGTCTGTAAGACCATTCGGCTTTAGAATTTTTGACGTGACAACGTCTTAAATTAGGTTGCGGCTGGGAGTCACTTATGAAAAAGTGTAACGCTGGGTAACGTTACGATGAGTCACCGAACGAGAGAGAGGCCCGCCGAATGCCTTGCGTCTCTCTCCCACTCAACTATGATAAATTTGTGCAATTCTTATTTTCATTCAATTCCTTGTTCCTATTGTGCAATTTAATTATATTCATATCAATAAATATTCTACCGAGAAAAAGACGTTGTCACGTAAAATCTTCGCCCGTAAAACCGACTTTACAGGCAAACAATTTTTTTCCGGCGCATGTGTTTCCCAGCTCTTATAGTTCGGCTCTTTTAAGCAGGGCGTGAAACGGCATTAAAGGCTGAATTACACGTATTAATTTGTTAAGTAGGCAACTAAATTCTAACTTAATTTTACGTGACTTATATTTAAGTATATGTCCATACGTTTTAAGTAGTTAAGCTCTTTAGTTTACTTAACATGGACGATCAACCACGTAATGAAGTCGTAAATTCTGTGCCTTTTGTTATTAGCAGTGGTCGGAGTAGGTATATTGAATTAAGGTCACTGACATCAAACGTATATGTTAATATGGATACTCCTCCGAGTTTCCGGATTATTATGATAAAAATACCGAAACATCGAAATTATTACATGAAACTAGTTAAAAATGTATCAATACTCTCAACGCTATGCTGCTAGTGGCGCTGGTCTCCATCTCTAATGTTGGCCGTATCCATTGTCTCAATCTCGCAAAAGAAAAGAAATCACGTCTTAAATTATTATTAGTGATTTTTTTTTGTTAATCTTTAAATATCTTGGAAACGGTGCGTCCTACGCTAAAATGGACGAAATTTTGTCCCCCCTTTATAAAACCCCCGTCTAACGCTAACCAACCATCACGATGGTACAATTATTAATAATTGTCGCTTTTTAATAATTATTTAGGGTAAGTAACGATTAACTAGTTTAGGAAATGTAGTTTATAGATTTGTTGGGCTTATTTCCCCTTTGGAACTCATTGACTCACTTGGCCGCACATTTGGTCGTTGATTGTAGAGGTTAAGTCACTCTCACACAGGCCGGTCAACGGATAGGTGACCAAAGCTTTATTGTTTCGACCTGTTGGCTAATGTTGAGCCGGCTCTTTGGCCTAAATAAAAGTGTAAGGCCTAAGTAAAAAATCAAAATGTAGAACTTGTAACCGATGAGGATTAAAAATAATTATTTTTAATAAAACTGTAATAATGATTATTTGTATTAACAATAAACAATTTTGTTTGCTTACATATGGTTTTTTATTTTATTACTCTATTTACTAAATTTTTGGAAACTCCGGTACATTCCGGAAGAAATGCATGTCCATGTTATGATATCATGACGCAAGTATCTAAAATCAATATACCTACTCCGACCACTGGTTATTAGTGAGGTTTTGGACGAAGTCAAAGATGAATTAATAATTAGTGATCGCCATAGCTGACACGCCGCTATATCGAGAATTGATGGTTGTTTAGCTTGTTTATTTCAAAAATTCGTGCTTCTTGTATTCCACAAGCGTTCTTCCTTTAAATATTCTTCGACAAACTTCATTGTAGTATCTTCCGTCCATTTCGACATTTTACAAAAAGAAACACGAAGAACAATTGATCCCGAGCATATCAGTAACTACCCTACAGAGTCCAAGCTCTTTAACAACGCGCAAAATTTATACCTATTCTGATAGGGCTGACACCTGTTGTACGTTTAAAAATTAAGTAGGAAAAATAAAATAAGGTAAGAGGTACATAATAAAACGTGTATTTTAAAAAGTATAAAATAAGGTTTAGTGTAATTTGACACATACTAAAGTTAAATTAGTTCAAAGATAACGAAACGTTGAAAAAATTGTCTTCTGTGTTGGATCGAACCCGCGTCCTCCGCAAATAATCAAATATTACGAATCTATAAAGCAGTCTTATCTTAACTGAATGTTTAAAATATTTTAATACAGAAATATCCTTATTTTTTTCGGAATTATTCATACACACGGTACAAGAGTTAGGAATTGTGTAACTAACCCGACTTTGTTTTATATTTATTTTTATGATAAAACGGGATTTTTACCATGTCTGAGTTGTTTGTTTTGAGTCCCCGATATTTCGGCGCAGTTGCATGCACCATGATCACGGAGTAACTCAATCATGGTAAAAATCCCGTTTTTTCATAAAAATAATTGTAGTGACCATGAAAGTTTAAAATGTTATTTTGTTTTATATATTTATATTAAACACGAATGTCCCTTAATCGATATTATATAAATAATTAACAGTGTCGCGTAGCGGTGAAAGAATATACCCCCACCCCCTCTCTTCCCTTGGGTGTCGTTAAAGGCGACTAACGGACTAAAGACTGCACAAACATCCAACAGTTTAGAGCGGCGATGGGTTCACCACCTGTCACGCTGAGCACATGTGCAGTCGCTATTTGGTGAAAAGTGGACTATGATAGAGAACTGCTTTTACTGTCCTCATTGCCTAGTCTCTGACTTATTATTGAAATAATTTTATGTTTGTTTTTTTATTGTGATTTCTTTTTGTAGTACTGATTCAATTGTTCATATAATTTTCCAGAAATTACTATCTACCGATTATTTTTCATTATTTGTCATGTTGTGTTTACCTATAATTTGTTGTTGCATTGTAACTATTTTTATTCACAATACCATTTTAGATTATAAGCTGTCATGTAACAATATTGGCACCCCTAATAAAATTAAAAAAAAAATTTAAAGTAAAAAAACACTTTTAAAAAACAAGATTTTATTTAAATGCGCTAAAAAGATAAAAATAAATATTTACTTTAAAACTTTTACGAACGACTGTCGTCGTGTTATAACGTCATTACACAATTTATATGATATAAAAGGTTGTCGCATGATTGATGTATGTACTCGTATTTTTTTAGATTGAAATTTTTTATAGTTGAAAACAATCACATCAAGTTATTTAATTTACTTGTTATTACAGTACTTATATAGTAAATCTCGGAACAACCTTTTATATCCTAAAAATTGTGTAATGACGTTATAAGTTGTTAGTAAAAGTTTGAAAGTAAAAGTTAGCGCATTTAAATAAAAGCTTGTTTTTTAAAAAGGTGTTTTACTTTTAATTTATTTTTTACTTTTTAGTTATCCCTGGACACTTTTTTCATCTGTTCATCTCACTGAACGTGTAGGTATACATAATTTATTCACGTCTTCCAAACCACCACCACTCACTACCCATCAAAAACGGTCTACCCATTAAGACGAATCAAACTCGACGCGGTTGTGTCGCTTAATTACTGAGTTCCTATGGCCACCTTCCAGCTCCATCATCAAGACCCTGGTTACCATCTAGCACCAAAGTACTCGTCAAGACGATTCAAACGAGCCCAAACTCAATGAGGTTGTGTCGTTTCATTGCAAAGTTCCTATGGTCACCTTGCAGCTCCATCACCAGACCAGCTCAATGGTACCTACTATAATATTGCATTGTAATGTATACCAAATTTCAGCTCAATCAGTTGAGGAGAACTAGTCTTAAATTCAGTTGCAAGATTTGTCTCACACATACTATTCTAGGGTGAATTTCAACAGGTCCAATAAAATCTTCATTTCCGTGGATTTTTTTATCTTTGAGTTTTTTCAAGTTTTTGGTAATATACGTATTCTTGCTTAATATCTGGCAGATAACTTAAAAAACTAACGAGATATACAAGTTTAAAAATTTCGTGCCACGGCGATGAAACATGCGTGCACGGAAATGAAACAAGCGTCCACGGCAATGAAAGAACTGTGCCACGGAAAAGAAAGAATCAATCCACGGAAATGAAAATCCGTAAAACATAATATTTGATATACTTACCTGAGTATTATACTTAGATACAATAAATACACGCCTGTCTCCGAGAGGGAAAGGCATACCCAGACGGTGTCTCTCCATCGGATCCTATAAATTCATCCCATACCACAAACAATGTCCTAGTTCCACCCAAAATTTGTATATATATCAGTCCACAGTCTTCTCTTCACATATTCTATTTACTTTTACTTACTTATTCTACTCTTATTCTTCTTTTGTGATTTCTCCCTACTGAAATTTTACTCCCATACAAGTGTTGGCACCAAGACCTGCTATGAACAGTTATTTTAAATGCCTTTTAGACACACATTTATTCTTGCTACTTATTACTTATTACTACCTACTTATTATAGAATGCAGGGGCTCATTAACTCGATTCTCTATTTTTACTCTTTTCTTAATGTCCTCCTCGCATCGGCCAACACAATCTCGTACCACAGACAAGTGTCAACAATGGCTGTTGATCTAAACATTTTATCCTATATTTATATAGCATTGTGAATGCAAAATTTCAATAATAAAGATATTTATAAGCAATTACGTCTTTATCGATTGTTAAATACTTGCAATAGTATTTCTTTCGAATGTGGGGGTAGACTTCACAGTGACGTAATACCGCTGGCTTGCAGCGTATCAACTACTAGAAAAAATTCAACGAGTCTTCTGGGGTCTCGGTAGCTTAGCGGTTAGAGCAGTGGACCGGCAATCCAAAGGTCACGGGTTCGAATCCCATTCGAGCTTTCCTGAGACTGGTTGTTTTTTTCTAGTAAACATTTTATCCTATAATTTATCCATTTATGTAAAAAGTCGCCGGACAAAAGCGATCAAATTTGTTTGACGATATTACGCTTGCTAAATATTATTAAACACGTTTAATTGGTTTTTTCATTTACGCACTGGAGCAGGTCCACAGATGATTTATTCTGCCAAAATATTTCAAATTCCGTTAGGCGGTTTTGGAAAATTATTTACTTATTGAAAACTTTAATATCATACGTCAGCAAAAATTAAATGATTAACTTTAACTCATTTTTGCACGCGCCCTTAACACGCAAGATGCAGCCAAAAGCAATTAAATGTTGAAACTCGATCATTGATTTCATAATCAAGCTCAATAGCTCAATAGCAATGTCCAGCAGTGTTTTTTTATTTTATTTTTTATTGGAGACTGATTGCGCGTTTGTCCTCGATTTCACCTGTTGGAAAGTGATAATGAGGACGAAGATGGAGCAGTCAGTAAATGCCTGTTTACTCTAGCCTTAAACACGCCCAAGTTGTAGCGTTCGGGAAAAACAGTCGCAGGGAGGTCATTCCACATCCTAGCTGTCATAATGAGGAAACTTGAAGCAAATCGCTTCGTCCGGGCGGGTGGAATATCGACAACATAGAAATGAAAGCCCTCCCTCCGTCTAGTAGTCCGATAATGGAACGGGGAAGGGGGTATGAGGTTATGTAACTCCTGAGCACACTCTCCGAAATGTAACCTGTAGAAGACTGATAAGCAAGCCACTTTGCGTCGGTGTTCTAAACTTAAAAGTTTGTTATTGACCAGCTCATCGTCACCAATCAGCCTCTTTGCTCTTCACTTCGTAGAATCCAGGGCAGCCAGCTGGTGCTTTGCAGATTCATCCCAAAGATGAGAACAGTACTCCATGCACGATTGGATCTGAGCTTGGTGAAGAGTAAGAAGCTGTCCCGGGGTGAAGTACCGTCTCACTTTAGAGAGAATACCCAGCTTTTTTGCGGCGGTTTTGGCTTTATTTTCTATAGAGCGGCCGAAATTTAGGTCTGGTGACAAATCTAAGTCAAGAAGATTTAAATGGTCGCTAATATCCACAGGTACATTCCGGAAAGTCGGAGTCAGGTTAAATGGACTCCGCTTGGCGCTAAATAAACACGCTTGCGTCTTGGTGGCGTTATATTTGACCAAGTTGGCCTCGCCCCATTCGGAGACAGCTTGGAGGGCCAAGTCAATACGCTCGACCAAATCAACTCTCAGGGCGTGAGTTTCGTCCTTTGAAGCTCGTGAATTGCAAAAGTATTTGTCCACAACTGTGCTGTCATCTGCATACCCAATAATACCAGGTTTCAGCAGATTATTTATGTGCACGGACCCTTGAGGTACCCCGGCATCTATCGCCATTAAATAGGAGGATTGGCCATCGAGGACCACTCGAATCGATCGTTCCCTCAAGAAGTCTTGTATCCAAACACACAAGCCGACGGGGATCCCATAACTTGGAAGTTTGCTAAGTAAGCTCGCATGCCAGACCATATCAAAAGCCTTAGAAATGTCTAAAGACACGGCAAGGGCTTCACCGTGCTTTTCAATGGCTTCACTCCACAGATGTGTTACATAGATTAGTAGATCTCCCGTAGACCGCCCTGGAAGAAATCCGAACTGACTGTCACTAAGGAGATCGTTCGTTTCAAGATATGCAAGGAGCTTGTTGTTTAAAACACGTTCCAAACATTTACAAAGTAAGGACGTGATGGCGATGGGTCGATAGTTGGTAGGGTCAGATCGGCTACCTTTTTTCGGAACTGGTTGCACATTAGCATACTTTCAAGCTTTAGGAACAAGGCCAGCCTTTAAAGAGAGTCGAAATAGGCGTGTTAAAACTGGAGACAGCTCAAGCGCGCAAGTCCGCAGTCTAGTGCAAAGTAGCCTAAGCGTTAATCTTTTGCCTTATCAATCTACTTACTGAATTTCATATGAATCAGTTCAATAGTTTTGGATATCAACGTGTCCAGAGAAATGTATATAAAATGTAATGTAAATGTATGAGTATAAAAAGAATAAATGAAAAATCCCTATTTTTTTCGTCAGGCAAAACTGACTAAAATTATGTCTAACTTCTTTTTATGTTGTTCTAATAACATTCAATAGACACAGCATTTTCTACATTATATATAATGGTAAAATAAATATCTGCTTCTATGCATTATTACAAATTGATAGACTTCAAGGTTCAAATTATTAAATAATTATTTTTGATAATTGCTAGTCAAAAGTGATTAAATGCACTCCTGTCGAAAATACTATTTTTATTTTTATAATAAAGATAATTGAATCAACTAGTCTTAAAATCTAAAAATTTTAATGAAAGCTAGTATTTAACAAAACAATCTACAGTAAACGGATAAAATGTTTACTAGAAAAAAATCTACCAGTCTCAGGACTCAGGAAGCTCGAGTTGGATCCCACTCGAGCTTCCTGAGACTGGTTGATAGCATTGTGAATGCAAAATTTCAATAATGAACAAATCTACAGTAAACTTTCAAATTGATTTATCTCAAATTGCATTATTGTGCATTTCAATGGTTTTAGCAGAATGGCGACGATACGTGTGATGGGGTACCAAATGTTACATCATTTTGTAAGGTAAGATAGAAACATCTTTTTGTAGTTGACTGTACAGTAAATAACTTATCAAGTCTATCCTTAAGTCTTTTATCGTATTGCAGAGGGTTAACTTGACGAGTCCTGTACTGTCAGTAGTCGGTACTACCTGATTACAGGTAAAGATGTTTTCTTTGGCTAATCACACCATGGCGATGAAAACGTAAGTCACGGAAATGAAACACCTGGCCACGGTAATGAAACTAAACGGTTTTACAAGGTATGGAAATGATTTTTTTTTCATTTCCGTGTCTTTTTTTCATTGTCATAGCAAATTTTGGCCACGGAAACCACGGCAATGAAAGCACGGCAATGAAAGCACGGCAATGAAAATCAAGGCAAAGATATAAAATAACAAAAAATCTATTAATTATTCGAAGTAATAAACACTTCACAAACAAACATAAGAGAAATGGCGTTCTATCAAATGCTTATTCAAGAGGACAAAATAATTCAAATAGAAGTTATACCTATCTACGGCGATGAAAGAAAAAATGTCCAGTGACAAAATAATGGAATACTTACATTTATGGCGCGAAAACGCAGGCACTGTGTACGTCCTTCCACGTCGAGCACTTAGGTGGCACTGATATGCAACGTTTAGCGCACAGGGCTCCCCCCGAAAAAGCTCCCGACTAAAGTCGTTAGATAAAACAATATTCATAAACATGTTTAGGACACGGCGATGAAAGGTAGTTCTGGGACAAATGAATTTTTATTAACCATTCATTGTATGGTTTAAATATTTGAATAAATGTATTCCGTAACAATACTTTAACTATTCACGTATCAAATAAAACTAGGTTTTAATATAAATAACCAGTACATTTTTATTAATGAGGTATAATAGACATCAAGTTGACGTGTGGACAAACACGAAAATGAAAGATTTCGAGGTTTAATTTTTTTTTTGTAGAACCTATTAAACTTATTAATAAAATAATTAGTGCCACACATAGATTACTATTTCACCTAACCAGAAAAAAATGTTAGAACATTATAGCTATGTTTTTTAGTACCGATTTCATCGATGCCACGCAATTTTTGGTCCCGGGAAATTCACCCTCTAACTAACGGGGGAAGTCAAGTTAATAATAAGAAGGATCTTCTTTTCTAGGTTTTATTCTTAAAATAAGTGATTTGATATTATGAGTCATTTACCAAAATTAAGTTCATAGATAGATAACTGGAGAGATTATTACCGACCGCTTTTTATTTAATTATTCGCGACGCTTTGCTGTTATACCCGTCCCTTACCGTCGTACCGTCGAGAGAGCGAGAGAGAAGCGCTCGAACCATCTTACTACAACAACCAGGACAACTCCGAAGCACGGAGAAGTTGAGATGTATTTAATTTGGTCACCAACCTATTCGCATTGCACTGCGAAAGTTGCTTAGTTGCAGAAAATCGCAAATCAAACTCCATAGCCGCTGCGCTATCGAGCTCCTATATTGGATTTATTTTAACCTTTTTTTTCCATTCCTTTGTCGTCTAACAGAGAAACTGATACAGTCAATATTAAACCAATCGGACTTTTGTCGCATAATATGGTAATTTCATTGCCAATTACATTCGTATTGAACGGTTTCAAAAGGACGATTAGTGTTCGGTACGAAAATTGCAAAATACGTTGTTAAATGTATAACTGTAATTAGAGGAGAAGGCCTTACTTTAAAACCAAACCTTATACTTACTTTTATAAAACCAAAAACTACGAATCGCTTTTTGTTTCTTTAATCAAAAGTGATAATGTAATAATGGCTAAATGCAAATAAAATATGTTCAGGAACAAATTTCTCAGATTTAATATAATACATTTAAAGTACTTTCTCACCCTAAAGAACTTATAACTCTATTTGCTCGGATAAAATGTTACAACCACGTTACAACCCTACAATGTAGTCTTACTACCAAGTACAGCGGTAGATAAAAAAGTAAAAACTTGTAGGTACTTGTACAGCGGAAGAGTTGAAAGCACGAGGGCGCTACGCCTCTTTTAAACTGGGTGTACTATCAAAGAACGCCAGACAGACTATCAGGGATTGTACGCGGCTTTGTCTGAATTAGACTGGTCAGACTTGACTACTTTATCAAATGTTAATGTAGCCCTTGAGTTGTTCTATAGCAAATTATATAAATGTATAAGTGACTTTGTGCCGGTTAAAAGTCCCCAAGTGAGACATAACCAATACACTTATCCAAAATGGTATACCAAAGAAATAATTAGTAACATAAAGTTAGTAAAATAAAAAATATTTTCATTTAAAACGCTACAAGTCGGAGGGAAAAGAATTTAATAAAGAACTTTTTTAATATTACAGGTGGTGTGTAAAACATTTGATTGACAATGCATATCGGCAGCATTTGACTTTGACCCAAAAAAATATTATTGACGACCCGATTCAATTCTGGACGTATGTTAAAGATAGGAAAAAGAACCGTCAATCCGCAGGTACTTATTCTTATAATGGGGCTCAGGTGATGGGCCACACTGCAGCCCACGCCTTTGCTGAATATTTCAGTTCTGTCTTCCAAACAGAGGTACCTATATTGAGTCCAACTGTAGCCGCTCGTGCTGCTGACATCTGTGCTAACGCCACTTATGTTTCTGTTGGACACATAGACGAGGCTGATTTGAGGTCGGCAGTAAAACGTCTCAAACCGAGATCCTCAGGTGGACCCGACGGTATACCTGTATTTATGGCGAAAGATTGTATTTTTGCCCTTGAGAGTCCTCTTTTGTTCCTCTTTAATCTGTCGCTTAGTGTATCAGTTTACCCTAGGATTTGGAAACTATCAAGGGTTACCCCAGTTCCAAAGGGAGAAGCCGGAAACGACGTTTCAACCTTTAGACCGATCGCTGTACTATCAGTCTTCGCTAAAATCTTTGAGACAATCTTAAGTTCCTGCATTAAAAGGCAAATTTGTAATGAACTGCACGACTGTCAACACGGCTTCCGTAGCGCTCGGTCGACTACTACCAATCTCGTGGCTTATGTGGATTATGTGTATGAAGAAATGGACGCAGGTCGGCAGGTAGACGCTGCCTATTTTGATTTTAAAAAAGCCTTTGACCTCGTAGATAACGACATTCTACTGCAAAAGCTGGCGACAATGGGCTTTACACCTAAACTTCTTGAGTTTTTCTCTAGTTATCTCAGCGATCGGTGCCAATTTGTAAGAACTGAGGGATTCGAGTCCAGTAATTATTATACTAGATCTGGCGTGAGTCAAGGAAGTACCCTGGGACCTTCGCTTTTCCTGATCTTTATTAATGATTTACCAAACAGGTTGCGTTCTTCAAAGTGTCTTCTGTTCGCTGATGATCTCAAACTGTGTTTGGGAATTGGCTCTTTGTTAGATTGTAACGCTCTTCAAAATGACATAGATGCTGTTGCTGAATGGAGCAGACTCAATCGTCTTCCATTTAACAATAGCAAATGCAAGGTTATTACATTTACGCGGAAACGACCCCCGCTGCATGCAAACTACAAATTATATGACGCACCTCTGGAAAGAGTTAGTGACATTCGCGATCTAGGTTTAATATTGGACTATCAACTTGACTTCCACAAGCACGTTACATACATGCATTGCAAGGCGGCAAATAAAACATTAGGGTTTGTTATGAGAACTTCCGCACAGTTTGAAGATCTGCGGGTAGCAAGGGTGCTATACAGCTCTTATGTCCGTAGCAAACTGGAGTTTGGTGCTATCACATGGGATCCCTTCGAGCATAAATATAGTCTAATGATAGAAAAAGTTCAACGTAAGTTTGCCCGTTGGCTATATAAAAAAGAGTACGGTTACTACCCCTTTTTGTATCCATCTGTATTTGTTTCAGGTATGGTAGATATAGATACCCTCGAAATGAGAAGATTAATCCAGTGCTTATTATATTACCTTTCTATAATACATCATAGTATCGACAGTCCGTCAGTACTGGCCAAAATTTTGCTATTAGCTCCTGCTCATGTTGGGCGGGATGAGGCGGGGGCGGTGGCGCCTCGCCGGCGTCCGCGTCTTCTGTACAGGCCAGTCACACGCACTCGTCGCGGGACCCAAGCGCCTACCGTGCGTAGTTTACGACTGATGGGGGATATGCTTGCTCAGCACCAGGATATTGACCTTTTTGCGGACTGTTTGGGACGGCTTTATGACAGAGCCCGCACCTTTGTAAGCAAGATGCTTTGTGCATCTTCCCATTATCATTAATTCTGACCATTTACTGTGACATAGTTTAGTTTTTCATTTGTTAAAAGATTGTGTTTATAAGTCGGTTGACATGATGTATGTAACTAATTTTAAGTTTATTTATATGATTGTGTAATTTATTTTATTGACATTTTTAATCCTGATCTGACAATTTGCTGTGACATAGTTTAACATTTTTTTATAATTCAGTTGACATGTTTGTATCCAATTATAAGTTTACTTTTAAGACTCTCTAATCTGACATTTACATTTTGAATCTGACTTAATATATTTTTATTTTAATAATGTGTAATAATCTTTAATAAGATAATGTATTGAATAACGTTTATAATCTTTTGGCATGTGTACATAACAATTTATCTTGTAAGCGCTTTGGATTGATCTGTAAGCTTACTAGACTTGTGTTGAAATAAATAAATAAATAAAAAGTATTACCTGTTTTCCATTTTCAGGATACCGGGTTGCCACCGCAGATCAGCTTGAATAATCCATGGAATGGGAGAGAGATATCCCGGAACAGTATTAATGGGAAAATGTTTTCGTAACCACTTCTGGCTACAAGCGATACGATCGCTTTCCTTGTTGATGCATAATTAAGTAACGATACGCTCGGTCCCAAGTCCGGAGGTCCTAGGTTCAATTGCCAAGTCGGAAAAGATATGTAGTCTGAGTATTGTTTTCTAAGGTTACGCGAACTGAATTTACCTTATTATCCCCGAAGGATTCGTCAGAGACTAGGCAACGAGGACAGCAAAAGCAGTCCTCTACCATAGTCCACTTTTCACCAAATAACTACTGCACGTGCAGTAGTGAGCTGTCACGCTGGCGTGACAGGCGGTGAGCCCATCGCCGCTCTATGCTGCTGTATGTACAGTCTTTAGTAAGTTTTTTTTTTTTTTTTTTTTTATATAAGAGGGAGGCAAACGAGCAGGCGGGTCACCTGATGGAGAGTAATCACCGCCGCCCATGGACACCCGCAAAACCAGAGGAATCGCAGACGCGTTGCCGGCCTTTAAGGGAGGAATAGGTTTAAGGAAGGAATAGGAATTGGGAGGAAGGGGGGGGGGGGAAGGGGCCTCCGGAACCCTCACTGGTCGGACGAAACACAACAGCACCAAGTGCCATTATTTCACGCCGAATATTAGTGAGAGGGTGGTATTACGCCGGGCGAGCCGGCCCAATGTGTGCTGCAACGCAGCGTGGCTCTACCACTCAAAAAAAGTGTAGTGAAGTCGTAAAAGGCGACTAACGGCCCATTACGACACCCAAGAGAAGAGAAGGGGTGGTAGTATTCTTTCACCGCTACGCGACACGGTAACACTATAACAATATAAAAAGACCTGGACTTCATCTATAAAGACCTGGACTTCATCTATAAAGACCTGGACTTCATCTATAAAGACCTGGACTTCATCTATAAAGACCTGGACTTCATCTATAAACTTTTATTTTTACGACCAATAATGATTTTGAAAAAGGTGCACTTGCTGTTTTTTGCTTACTTACCTACTTACCTAAGAATAGTTAGTTAATTTGACGAAGTAAGTGAAAATCTGAGTACTAAACTGTGGTCCGGCCACAGAAGAACACACGGAAGGAGAAGACCCCGGCGATCGTACTTAAATCGATCGGTGGCGTTCTCGTTAAAGTCAAAGGTCAAGTCAAGAGTACCCGAAATAGGGGAAGACCTCGGCGATCGTTCTTAAATCAGATCGGTGACGTTCTCGTTAAAGGTCAGGTCAAGAGTACCCTACATCGACGAGCATGTATTAAGAATGTTATGAGAGTGAGTGAAGCAAAGGACGTGTGTAATGCCTCCTCTTCACATCGGCAGACGCATCCGCAGACGTCATCTGCGAATGCGTCGCCCGACGTGTAGGGGAGTGATTTGCGCTAAAAATTGAGACGCAGCAGACGGATCTTTTCCTTAAGTTTGGCACACTCTTTATAGGACACCCTGTATGTAGGTATACTTAATTGTTGAAATTTTGCATTGTATGTATACTGTACTGTAGTAACTATTCCTCTTCCATATACAAGTACCTATTCCAAGCCAAGTTCTCAGTAGACACTATAATCTTTGACAATTCAGCGTACAGAAATAGATCTAGCCCAGACATTCTCTATTTGTCAGCGGCAACCTTTCCTTTGTCAACTAGGGTAATCGAAAAAACGGATTTCTAATAGAATAAGTACCACTGTAAACAAGGATTTCTTTGTTTCTTTTCGGTTTGTTGTTTTTATAAAAGCATTCGGTGCGTACACACGGCGTCAGATCAACCTACCCAAAACTGTCAAATTTCTCCAATGATTTTTGATTTTTAAAACCAAACAGTAAAGTTCAAAATTGATTGTAGAATTTGACAGTTTTGGGTGGGTTGATCTGACGCCGTGTGTACATACATACAATCATGACTATTATCCCCGTAGGGTTAGTCAGAGACTAGGCAATGAGGACCGCAAAAGCAGTATTCTACCATAGTCCACTTTTCACCAAAGAGCGACTGCACATGTGCGCAGCGTGACAGGTGGTGGTAAGCCCATCGCCGCTCTATGCTGTTGGATGTATGTGCAGTCTTTAGTCCGTTAGTCGCCTTTTACGACAGCCAAGGGAAGAGAGGGGGTGGTGTGGATTTCGGTTCGACGCGATTCTATTTCGGCGTGCAGTGGTACTGGGGGTAGCGATGCGCATTTGTCTGGCACATATACTATAGCTCGTTAGATTAGTTGTTAAGTCTTAACTATAAGTTATAAGTTTTTTTTATTATTATTATTATTATTGACGTCAATAAGTGCCTGTAAAGGTTTACATTGAATAAATAATTTGACTTTGACTTTGGTAGTATTCTTTCACCGCTGCGTGACATGGTTATTTCGGTGTCTAAATAGATAGGTGTTTCGTAATGTTTGTGGCGATTCGAATGAAATTGATAAAACCTTTGAACCGGTAACAATTATAATAACTCAAATTACGATAAACATGGGTATTTATTACGAAAATTTTGTTATGAACAAATCGCAATTGTAAAAAATTTACGAGCGTTATTCGAACCCGAACTCTCTGACCATTTGTTAAATTTTTTTTATACTAATTAACTATATTTTTTTATTATATAAGCGTTAATAAAACGCTAAATTAGACGCTATATAACAAAAAAAAGAAAAAACCTTAATCTAGAACCTGATTGTGAAGAATTGCATGTTTAATGAACACATTTTTAATAAATATGTTTCTTTTTTTCTTACCTAGTTTGTTTCATATGGTAAAATTTTTTATTCAGTGATTTTCAAACGGTGACATTTTACAACTCTATTGAATCAAATGGTAACATTAACTTTATGTTGGGTCAAAAGGTGTCATTTGATAAATACTTTATTAAATATCGGCTTTATTTACTTAGGAAAAAACATGTTGTGCCAAGAAACAACGTTAGCATACTGAACTACTGCGTGCAGGACAACTCTAAAAAAGACCTCCTTACTGAGATATATATAGCGTTAGTGCAGTCAATCTTGATATACTGCATTCCTATTTGGGGTGGTGCAGTTAAAACGCGGTTTATTGATGTAGAGAGAGCCCAACGCAGTTTGATCAAGACAATGTATTTTAAAAAGATGCGTTTCTCAACTGAACACCTAAATAAAATGAGTAACCTTTTGTCTGTTAGGAAGTTGTATGTAGTTTACACTGTACTAAGAATGCACAAATCTTTAACTTATGATCCTGAAATCTCAAAAAGAAGAAGGAAAGACATTGTTTCGAGAATTAATAGAACCAACACTGTGTTGGCAAATAGGCAATATAATCAACGATGTACTCAATTATATAATAAAATCAATAAAGAAATATATATTTACGATAAACATTACCATGAATGCAAAAAAAATATTTTGAAATGGTTAGAGTCTAAGAGCTATGATTCTATAGAGGTTCTATACTTTTGATCAGAGCATAAGATTATATACACACACTGCACACACTCATACACGCACACGTTCACCCCCCCCCCCACACACACACACACAAACACACACACACACACACACACACACACCCACACACACCCATACACACACAATATTATATAGAAACTAGCTGTATGTTGCTAAGTGGATTTATGTTAATGTTACTTTACGATTAATTCTAAGGAAGAGCAGTATCTCTTAAAACAGGCTTACTTAGCTTAAAAGGAGGTGCTGATCACTAGTTTAAGATGTTCCAAAAAATTGTTAAAGCCAATAAATTATTTTTTTTTTTTTTTATTTAAACGTCTAAGTACATAAATACTTTTATATACGTTAAAATCAAGTTACTAACTGACACATATATGGTTAACAAAAATACATAATAATTGCATAGATCAAGGTAAATATTTATTTTCTCATTTTACTTATAATAAGGAAAAGTGTAAATTACTCCTTTTGTTCCTAACCTCCTCAGATGAGGTTAGGAACAAAAGTAGATATTTACGTATTTGGCTTAACTCGTTTTTTTTAGCTATCCGACTTATTACCCTGAATTCTATCATTATATGCAATGACCAACTTCAAAAGATGACTAATCTCGTACTAAAATCCACCTCAATAGCTGCTTCCGGTACAAAAAGTGACATTTTTATTCAACCACAGCAGTGGTCAAGACTATAATAGTGGGATGCAATACAAAATGTTTAATTGATTTTTGACTACCTCTGTAGTCGAGTGGTTAGCACGCCGGTTTTGGCGTCGCCATCTTTGGGTCGATTCCCGGTCGGGTCAATTAAAAATAACTATTTATCTAAATTGATTACGTTACGGAGATTTCTATGTTTAATAATATGTATGTTTATCCGTTACCTAACCAATAAACACAAGTTTCAAAAGAAGCTTAACTTGCTCTACAAAAATAGGTGTAAAAGTGGAAAAACGTTATTAAAATATGTAAATAAATTATTAATGCAGACAATTCCTTACAATATTCAAACAGTAACTAAGTTTTTAAGTAGGTTCCTTTTTTAGCATGCAAATAAATTATGATTTCATTTGATCTAAAAAAAGACGAAGCTAATTATTCGTGTCTCATATTCCAAACTAAATAGATAAGTAATATGCTTTCAAAGTCTAGAAACCGAGCTAGGTAGTTCTTTCGAGTTTTAAGTCGATTTAACCACAGCTTTAATTCTCAGAATATTATTAAAGTTGTTCAGAATAAACTTCAGGCTTATAGTTTCATAGCGAGCAAAAGTATAATTGAAGGTAATAATAATAAATGCTTTATTTCTCTTCACAATAATTTGTTTCACAATAAATTTGGCTTGTACAATAATGAGTTTGAGTTATAATAAAATTATTGTGGAGACTGGTGCCCGTACTAAGGTAAAAAACCCGTTTCACAGGTCGCCGGGCCTCCACATCCCGGATACTATTAAATATTTCTAAAACCAAGAAAAAAGTGTCGCTCTAACCATATTTAGAGAGTAACCATCAATCACTCATTTATTTATTTTTATTATTCGAATATTTTTTTTCACAATGCTATAAATTTTTGTCTAGTAAAATTTTATCTTTTATTTGTTAGTCTAATTTAATGTTAATTGTCAAGTACCAGTGTTAGTAGATAATAGTTAACAAAACCTCTGTGTCGTCATAGTTTATTTCCTGTAGCCATTTCCTTAGTTTTGATTTAGATTCTTTGCGCGTCATTGGGTATACTTATAATATTCATTTATTTTGTTATATAAATTACCACCTATAAATTACAACAAAAGAATTTGCGTGCAAAACTAGTGTTAAAACGGACAGTGGGACATCCACTATGGCTTTTCTTGAGATTCGAAGACAAGTCAGGATTATAATCCAATTCCAAATGCTAGTGTGCAAATAGTAATGTTTATGAGTCGGACAGTCGCACTTCACATTTCAGATACAGCCCTTTAATGGGAATAGGAATGGTAATCGAAGACCTACTTTTAGGACTGCTCTTTGTGCTCTTTCCAGGTCAAGCATTGAGGTTTAGAGCTACCACCCCAAGTGGTGATACAATAAGTAAGCAGACATTGGACTAATACAAGATAGACGGTTTTCAATATTTTTGGGTCAGCAACGTCACGAAAATTTTTAAAAATATAAATCATTTTGCGTATTCTTGCTGTAGTTGCTTCGATATGGGATATAAAATTAAGATTTTTGTCTACTATGACACCAAGATATCTGATGCTATCAGTTTTTTTCTAATTAAAGACATGAACAAGAGGCATTTTAAGGGCCAAACGTTGGAATGTGAGATTATGAAAAGATTAGTAGTATAGGGCACATGTTCCTAAGGGAGAATGGTATGTATTTTGTTTTCGTGTCATCGAGAGTGAGTTTATTAGCCATCAGCCATCTTTTGACGGTGTTAAAACCATTTTGTGCATTAGTAAAAACTTGTTCCCATGTTGTTTTCTGAGGTTTAAGCAAGCACTACACATTGAAATGAATCACTTTTTTACGGATTATTTCGCGTTTAATTATTTACATACTTTTTTATATTATCCTGGCGTTTTGAGACGACGAGGGTCTCCCTGTGACCACAGACCCTGTAAAGGGTTCGAAAGTCAGGATAATTTAAAAAACTATGTAAATAGTAAATTAAACGCGAGTTAATCCGTAAAAAAGTGTTTCATTTCAATTGTTCCCATGTATCTCCACCAAACAATAGGGCTGAGTCGTCAGCAAATGTGATTATTTTACCCTTATTTAAGTATAGATTACATAATGTAGGTCGTTAATATAGGCTAAAACAGGGTCGGCCCTAAGGAACTTCCCTGTGGTACACCGATGTCGATAGATAAGTCCGTACTGCGCATATCAGAAATCCGAATTCTCTGAAATCGATTTGACAGGTAGTCCCTAAAGAGGTCGAGTTGGGTACCCTCACACCGACCCTTTCAAGCTTATTTAGAAGGAGTTGGATAGAAACTGTATCAAATGTCTTAGCTAGGTAGATAAATATGGCTAATATTTCTTGTTTGGAGTCAAGATTGGTGACAATTAAGTTTACGAGTTTATGAACTGCATCATCACAGGATAAACCAGCCCTAAAGTCGTATTGGGACGGCGGATTGTGTATTTCTGCAAGCTTCAATTTATCAGGAAAGATACCCGTACTAAAAACTAAGTAAAATATGTAGGCGTGGCTAGGCCTTGGCGTCGATATTTCGAGTGACGTTCAGTTTCGTGGTCATTTGGAAGGTAAAGCTAAATTAGCTTCGAAAAAGCTGGGTGTGCTTAATAGAGCGGGTCAGTATTTCACGCCGGCCCACCGTTTACAACTGTATAAAGCACAGGTCAGGCCGCATATGGAATACTGCTCCCATCTCTGGGCTGGAGCACCCCAATACCAACTCCTTCCATTTGACCGCATTCAACGCAGAGCTGCTCGAATTGTCGGCGATGTGGTTATTTCAAGTCGGCTCGATCCACTGGCTCTTCGGAGAGACGTTGCGTCTCTCTGTATATTGTACCGTGGGGAGTGTTCTGAGAAATTGTTCGGCTTGATCCCTGCCGCTGATTTCCTTCACCGCACTACACGCAATCGACTGTCATTCCATCCACATCACCTTGATGGATGGCGGTCTACTACTGTGCGTTTTTCAAGAAATTTCTTGCCTCGAACTACAGTGTTGTGGAACCAGCTTTCGGCGGCGGTATTTCCGGACCGTTACGACTTAGGGATCTTCAAGAAACGAGCCTATTCCTTCCTTAAAGGCCGGCAACGCGCCTGCGATTCCTCTGGTTTTGCGGGTGTCCATGGGCGGCGGTGATTACTTTCCATCAGGTGACCCGCTTGCTCGTTTGCCTCCTTATGCTATAAAAAAAAAAAAATGTAGACTAGCAATTTCACTATAGCGTTTAAGCAGAAAATTTGGAATATTATAACGTCCCGTTGCATAGTCATTTTGTAATGCTTGAATGATAGTTAAGATTTCTGCTGCATTAGTATCCAAGAGCACAAAATAATTGGGATGTGATTCAAATGAAGTGCTAGCAATGTCACCTTTGAAAGGAATCTTTTCAGCTAGTCTGTTCCCCACTTCTGTAAAGTGTTTGTTAATGTTATTTATATCCTGCTGCGCGTTATCATCCGAAAGTAATTGGAAAGGGAGTGTTTTTTTATTATTATTGTTATATTATGTAATGGACTTGATATTATCCCATAGTTTTTTAATACTTGTCTAGTATGGCTTTTGAATTTTGATCGATTATTGTACCTACTCTTTTTTTTAATTTTTTGGCGTAGTTCTTAGAGAAGTTTTTATAACTTTTGAATGTAGTTTTTAAATTGTCATTGTCATGTTCCTTCTTAATTTGTTTATGCAGTTTATGGGAGTTTCTCCCGTCTTCTTTTACCAACAACACGTGTTGTGTGACTCCATTTTAACTCAATCTACCGTACAAAACTAAACATAATTTTAAAATATATACTACTTGAAATTGGCATTTATAATATAGCCATTAATAATATGCAGTTTATATCGAACTCTCATGCATTTTAATTAGACCAGTTATCCAATGTTTTTTGTTCTACTTCTGAATTGAGTACAGTACTGTTCTTGTTTTTTATTTCGTTAAAAGAATCGGCTAAAAAGTTCAAGGCCTAATTTATGCCATGTCCATAGTAAAAACGAATTTGTTATTTATATCCTTAGGCTTAAAAAAATCTGTTAAGGTTTTTATAGCTAGAAAGGCCATAGATTGCTATTAATATTGTATCCCGATTTAATGTGACAGTTCAACAGTTCGAGTCAATTAAGTCGGGTTATTCTGTTGCAAATTGAAATTTGTCGTTAATATAAATTATAACACTTTCATTTTGCGACACATGCCTCGTCGTAGCCGCGTAGTGGTAACCCTCGATAGTTCGAATTTGATAGGAACGTGTAAACTAACATTCGGTTAATATGATCAGATCCTGCGCCCGTTGTAGTAGTGTATGCGGGCCGGTTATATTGCAGTAAATGCTTCGTATGTTTAATAAGCACAATTTTAGTAACGAATTATTATGTATAATCAAATTTTAACAATTATCTATACACATATCTACAGTATTCAGATGAAGATTCCCCAAACTGGTCAAGGTCGTTATTTATGTTAATTGAGTTACCCACTATTAAACGTAATTGGTATAATTATGTACTGATTTAGTGCAAGAGAGTAAATTGATTCGCATAGTTGTATGTTTATGTAGGTGTTGACCGAAATAATATAGTGTTTGAGATATACTTAGTTAATGGGTTATATATAGCAAGTTAGCTACAGGTATACAATCAATATGTATCAATAAGAGATTAATGTAGGCCATGCTTCTAATAGTAATATTTTTCAGTTCAGTTTGATCGTTACTTGATTTAAATTATTGCGGATATGCGAATTTTCATGACATCTTCCTCCGATTCAATACGTAGTATATGTAGGTATGGGTTTGGAATTTTCACTTATTTTAACATAAACATGGCCGTAGTTGGTCCAACAGCTGTAGGCGGCCCGGTCTAAGACCAGCTGACGACAGTAATTGTGTCGCTTTTTAGCCTTGAATGTCAATGATTCTCCCATAAAGATAGGTTGAGAAGGCCTTGGTAGGGCCTCTACTGGGTATTCAGTTTGTTTCAGTTATATTTATTGAAATGCCTGCATTTATTTAGCATATTTTCTTTGAGGAGGGCATGATTCACGATTATAGAGCTGTTCTTCAAATCCTTGGTAGGTCTAGTAGTTCTTGTTACGTCGCGAATTTGAGTATCATCCAAGTGTAGGTTTATAGTTTTGCCAGTGTTTTTAAGGTGAGTCAGCGAGTGAGCGTCAAGTTGGCAGGCACACCACGGAATTAGATGGTTTTGACTATGTCAAAAAATTGTGTATAAATAGTGATAAATAGTGACGTATAGCATATAAATAGTGATACTATATCGTTTAATAACAACCTACATTTTTATAGGTACGCAGCTTATTTTCTATTATGGTATTTACAAAAAAGATATACCTAGGTACGGTCGGGGTCGCCGTCGCTTTACCATTTTGCAGCGATTTTCGTGTGAAGCGCACCGACCGCCCGGGTACCTACGTGCCTGTACCAAATAGACGACGTGGTGTGCAAGGGATTTTGACCTTTAGACTGGTAAAGCGACGGAGTCCGCCATTGTACCTAATGTGAGGTAGATATTTTCTCAGTCATTCAAAACTTTTCATATTTACTACTCGACCAACATAATTAATCGCATTAAAGCTAGACGTTTATCATAATTGTTCAATAATTAACAATCTAAATATATTGCACTTCAATTAGTTTGCACATGCTGAGTGGTCAGATTTTAAAATGGAATATCGAAGAAGATACGTTTAGTTTGTAAATTATTGAACAACTGTGATAAACGTCTAGCTGACATGCGCCTAATTATGTTGGTCGACTAATACGTATTACTTCATAGTAGGTACTTACCAAGCTAATCTTTCGTAAAGTTCATCATCATCATCATCAGCCTATAAACGTCCCACTGCTGGGCACAGGCCTCCTACGTGAACAATAGCACGTGGGGATATTGGGCCATAACCCACCACGCTGGTCCAATGCGGGTTGGTGGGTTCTAACGACTGCCATCTTACGACAGCTTAACGTGCCTTCCGAAGCACGGAGGAGGAGCTCGAGATGTTTTAAATTTGGTCACCCATCCAGCGACCCGGCATTGCGAAAGTTGCTTAGCAAGCAAGATCGCAAGCCGAACGCGCTAGCCGCTGCGCCATCGAGCAGCCGCTGCGCCATCGAGCAGTTAACGTATAAAGTAACGTATTCGTAAAGTTAACTAGGGTCAAGAATATTCCTAGTGCATTAAATGTTAAAGTTACCTGCCTAGTCTTTTATGACTAATAAACAAAGAATGAGCTACGAATAGTTATTCCGTGTTTTGTTCCTGTCATTTAAACGTAATTTTTAATTAGAATAAAAGAGACAAAACACGGAATAACTATTCGTAGCTCATTCTTTGTTTATTAGTCATAAAAGACTAGGCAGGTAACTTGTCGGTGGTCGAGTAGTAAATTTGAAAAGTTTTGAATGACTGAGAAAATATCTACCTCACATTAGGTACAATGGCGGACTCCGTCGCTTTACCAGTCTAAAGGTCAAAATCTCTTGCACACCACGTCGTCTATTTGGTACGGGCACGTAGGTACCCGGGCGGTCGGTGCGCTTCACACGAAAATCGCTGCAAAGTGGTAAAGCGACGGCGACCCCGACCATACCTAGGTATATCTTTTTTGTAAATACCTTAATAGAAAATAAGCTGCGTACCTATAAAAATGTAGGTTGTTATTAAACGATTTAAACACTTTCACTTCTGATGCAAATGTACTCACTGCTTATCAATTTCAACACAAACAAATAAAACTTTTCGCGCACCATTCTCGAATCACCGGCTCACCGCACATAAACAAAATCACGCCATCTCTCGGTCGTTCGCGACACTCGCTCGTCCACCACTATCCCGAGACTTTTAATTTGAGTCACTAAAATTACAAATTGCTTGACATAAGTTTCCATAGAAATAACGTGAAACTGACATTACAACGATAGATTTAAGTATAATTTTATGACTTGAATTAAAAATAATTAGACTTTATGTCAGTATCTTAAGTCAATAAATAAAATTGTGCACGATTGTACTTTAAATCGAATGTATGGTAGAAGTTTACATTAGATTTTTGGAAAATAGCAAAGAAGAATTCTTTTTTTATTGATATTGAAATATTCACAATTTCACACACAATTTTTTCATGTATTTATTTGTTTAAAACTTCAACCCGTTTCTCTGGAATCGCCATCGCAAGAATCGTCAAGTTGGCAGCCCACTTAGAGACCGTAATATCTCGGTTTGTATTGAAGTACAATTGTTGAAATTTTGCGTATTCGATTCACTATTTATGCACAGTTTTTTGACATATAAATCACATTGATACGAACTGTATTTCTTAATGTGCCTGCTATCTTGACGTCAAGTTAGCAGGCACACCAAGATACTCAAATATCTTTTGAACCATAGTATCACTATTTATATGCTATACGTCACTATTTATCACTATTTATACACAATTTTTTGACATAGTCAAAACCATCTAATTCCGTGGTGTGCCTGGAAATTTGACGCCCACGTCAGCGAGGATATGCGAGAAAAACTGTTTTGTAAATGAAATGGTTTATGTATTTACTATTAAATTACGCTCTTATAAAAAATACATAATACACCAAAGGATATTGCCTAAAGAATGTGCTAATTTATTACGCGATTAGATGTACATACTTTACTCGATTATAAAAAATACCGAAAACAGGCCAAAAAAAAGTCTAAAACGGATAATTTCTTACATTTATTTTAACTTTTAACATATTTTTTACATATAAATATTTATTTTGAAGTTACAGATAACCTGCTAATTTATTAAATCCTTTAAAGTCCATAAATATATGCAAAAAACCTATAAGCACCTATAAAACGCGCCTATTTGCGCCGCTTCGCTGTTATACCCGGCCCGTACCGTCGTACCGTCAAGAGAGCGAGAGAGAAGCGCTCGAAAGGACTCGCCTTAACAATTTTGCGTAAAGTATCTTTAATTTCCTGGTGCTGTTTAGGTATATTTCTAACTTCAATCATTGAAGTACGGGAGTTTTTCTCATCTTGCTCCAATTTTGACTCAAAAGCGTTAATTTGTATTTTATAATCAGCGTTTTCACGTTCTATGGTGGACACACACAGAAGGCAGTCCTCATATTTCGGAAAAAGAAATTCGACACTATTTTGAATAAATATCAGAATTTTGTTGCGTAACTGTGGCTACAGAGTTGATTAATTTCTCAAATTTTGTGTTTTGCTGCAACTTAAATCTATTAAAAAGTTCATTGATTCTAGTCATAAGCGAGTTTATATCCAACGGGTCTCCATCGAGTTTACGCTTTAGTCATCTTGTAATAATTGGTTCCGACGCTGTACATTAGCATGTGTTAGGCGGCTGGTTTAGTTGAGGATCGGAACCATAGCTCGTAAGTTCCTTAGCATGCGTTTCTATGTCTTTGTTCGGGTTGCGCTGAGTCTTAGGCATAATGAGTTAACAAAAGCCGTGCGATGTAGGCCTAAATGAGTGTCAAGCGATTGCCGTCGGAAATTGGTCGAAGGTAATTTTATTTTACCGACCACCGAGTGTATTTTATTTTAATATACTTAACCTCTATAAGCAAATGAAAATATAACAACATACATACCAAACAAGTCCAAACACAGCAGGTTTATCTTGTTTTATTGCTTCATTTCTGCTTCACGATCATTACCTCAATGTTCACGATGCACATTTTGGATTCAGTGCTGTTATTATTAGGTTTAAAACCTCAATATTTAAAACACACAGTCAGGTATTACGCAGACCACAAGACCTCAGTATATGGTTGCTTTGGACCTGGTCTTGTAATACCAGCTTGCAGAATGTAACCTATCTCCCGAGCTCTTGACTTTCTTTTGCTATTGGTATAAACCAAACCATTTGCGTAAAATGGGCGGACAAGCTGTATGAGTCTTATGACAAACTGTCTGAATCTTATAGGTTAAAGTGTGACGTGGGACAAGGTGGACTTAGCTCACCTCAGTTGTATAATTTCTACATGATGGAGCTGCTCGTGAGACTCGGCAGCACACAGATCAGTTGTCATGTGGATGGAAAGTGTGTCATCAACCTAAGTTATGCCGACGACATGGTGTTGCTGTGTCCCTCGGTCAGCGCGCTCAGAAAGCTACTGGAAATCTGTGATGCATACGCCAAATACGCACGGGCTTGTTTATAATATAAAGAAGAGTGAGCTTGTGTTGTTCAAAGCAGCGAATAAAAGCCTTAGCTTCATACCGCCTATGTAGCTCTACAGCACTGCTCTGGAGGGGGTTTCGCACTTCAAGTACTTAGGGCATTATGTAACAGAAGACTTACGTGATGAAATGGAAATAGAGAGGGAGCGAAGGGTCTTATTAAGGCGGAGGATTGCACGATGCAATGGCTTTGTTAGGATTACATTTTTATTTTACATTGTTCAAAGCATGCTGTCACTGTCACTGTCAGGCTTTCTATTCGTATGCTCCTGCTGGGTCAGCTATACACAAAGGGCGCTTTGAGGCTGCCTCGTTACTGCAACGGGTTCGATGCGATAATGCGTAAAAGGGCTACGTCATTGTTAAGCAGAACACGAGGCGTAGCAACAGCATTTTGAAGCCAAAAGAACAACTCCTATCATTGGACATCTTTATAAGGTCCTGTGTACCTAGGCTAGTAAACAACACACAATACACCTCATTGTATATTGCTCCCTATTTTTCTTTTCTCTAATAGATACGATTATTTTATAATTTTATTTAATTAGGTACTATAATTAGTATCTTCTAACTAATAAATAAATATTGTGACATTGATTGATTGATTGAAATTTTAAGTATTCTTTTCGAAAATCTACACGAAACACTAAGTACCGTTTTTAAACGAAACACTTTTTTTACGAATCTAATTTTACATTTTTCACATTCATTCTTTCTACTTTTCACAATTGCGATTGCGACATTGCGAGTTAAAAGTTTCGAAGTTTTTTTGTTAAGCTTTGTTTGCGTTGTAAGTCGTGTCTTTATAAGGTTTTTGCGATCAAACGCCACCATGGCAACGGCTATGGGTAGCTCACGGGCATGTAAAAAAGAAGGACTACGCGTCATTTACTGAAGCGCATAAAGTAAGCCTGTATTATTGTAATTATACAGCACACCCTTACACAAAGGCAAGCCGATCCGTCGTCCCCGTGACAGCACAGTTCAGCACACACACCAACATAAAGGTTGCTTCACTTGTTAGTATCGCGGCGCAGAGTCCTTCTTTTTTTACTTGTCCGTGGGGTATAGCTACCTCTACCGGAATCGGTCCTAAGAGATCGGAAGGGTTTATTTATATAAAAAAAATGGTTTCACACATAAACAGAATACGGCCTAATATTGGTTTTTTATTCTACCATCGCTATGGAAGAAGGGTGAAGTATTGTATTAATAATTAATTATTATAGTTGAACATATTATCTAATGACTCATAAAGACAAAAACATGATTGGTAATACTTCACTCGATAGAAAAAAAGTTCAAAGATAGCTCTGATAACATTTTAAAAGAGCTGTTAGTCAGATAATACATTAATAAATTACTTAATTTTTTTACCCATAGAAAAAACTTTTCATTATCTAGTGAATGCAAAAAGCACATATTTTTTATATCACTTGTTTTTTTCTATATTTACCTATGCAAAAAAACCTATAAAACGCGCCTATTCGCTGATATACCCGTCCTGTACCTTCGTACCGTCGCGAGAGAGCGAGAGAAGCGCCCGGAATAGGTACCTCGCCTTAAGGCAGGCCGCACAAACACGGTTTCCTGATTAGGTTTCCGTATCAGGAATTCAGATTCGGAGAGCTGAATGCACGCGCTACCTACAAAATATGCACAGGCCGCAAACGTTCGTTTATTTTCCATCAGGAAAAAAAACCTGACGTTCGTTCCGGGCTCCAAACCGCCGCTATACGGAAAAAACCGAATGACGTCATTCCGAACGCAGGGCTCGCGTAGTTTTCGGTTTACCGGCCGCACACGAACGGACGGAACGGAATTTTTCATTCAGAAACCGCATCAGCGTTGGATTGAGAGGACGTGTGCTACTGATATTTTTAGTAAATTAAATTGTGTGTTTACATGCAATTAATCACTTAAAATTTAGTTAACTACTTAATACGTGTAAATCTGGCATTGTCGCCAGCAACAGTGCCACAGAAATCAGCTCGTCTTCGTCCATGTAACGTGCTTTCACGAAGGCGTCGTCACTCTACATACTGGCAATATTAATTCCGAATAGAAAAAACAGAATGTATGCGCTAGGCTTTACGGAATTCCGAATCTGAATTCCTGATACGGAAACCTAATCAGGAAACCGTGTTTGTGCGGCCTGCCTCTTTCAAGTCGAATTTTTTAAAAACCAATGAGCCAATTTTGATGAAACTTCGCATGCTGAAGTAAAACACAAGGATCTAAATAGTTTGTTGAAAACATTTTTAAAAAACGTTTTTCTAGCTGAGTTATTGCGATTTAAAGTCCACCATAGAAAGTTAAAAATCGCAATAACTCAGTTAAATAAACATTTTTTTTTAATGTTTTCAACAAACTATCTAGATCCCTGTGTTTTACTTCAGCATGCGAAGTTTCATCAAAATTGGCTTATTGGTTTTTAAAAATTTCGGCTTGAAAGTTTGTATGGGAAACCGAATGGCGTAAACCCTCTTAAGCTATGAGTAATTAAGATTTACGGGTGATAAGGATCAAAAAGTGAGTCTTATATAAGTGAGTGCGAATATGAGACATAATACATACGCTCACGAATATTATCCCCGAGGGTTGGTACAGAGACTATAGGCATTGAGGACCGCAAAATCTGTACACTACCGCATGCCACCTTTCACTCAACTTACGTAGCTACGTACATACATATAATCACGACTATTATCCCCGAAGGGTTAGTCAGAGACTAGGCAATGAGGACCGCAAAAGCAGTCCTCTGCCATAGTAAACTTTCACCAAATAGCGACTGCACATGTGTTCAGCGTGACAGGTAGTGAGCCCATAGCCGCTCTATGCTGTTAGATGTATGTGCAGTCTTTAGTCCGTTAGTCGCCCTTCACGAAACCAAGGGAAGAGAGGGGGTGGTAGTATTCTTTCACCGCTACGCGACATGGTTATTCACTCAACTTTTAAAAAACATGTTATTGCATACATTTCAAATCACAATATTATGTAGTCTTGGTTTTGATTAAAAGTCAATAAAAACAGATAGTACTTAATTGATTTAGCTTCTAAACGTATCACTTTTAGATTCGTGGTGTGTAATGGTATTATTATACCATGCTTTTGCTCAGAAGCCCTGCCCGTTCATAGATAGATATCTACTTAGAGCATTAAACCAACGATATCTATAATAAAAATCAATTGCTACGTATTATGTATGTTCGAATTCTATTTTGTTGTTTGTTTCTTCTTTTTTTTTATACCAAGCCCGGCAAATGACCCCACTCCACCTGATGTTAAGTGGAAATGAGGTCCAGGCGCGAGGACAACTGGTGCAGCGTAAGAGACTTAGCATCAGTCACCCTCACTCTGCCGGCCCACAAAGTGCTTCTTCACGCCTCGTTTGAAGGACTCTATGTCATAGGTAGGAGGGAATACGTGTGCTGGTAGACTATTCTATTGTAATTTTAATGCAAGGTTTGTGTGAAAGAAAAAGGACATTTAAAAAACCTGACGATGAGTCAGTATGTATAAAATGATCATGGTAGCAAAATCTAGATAGACCTAAATATATAAATAAATAATCTAAATATAAATATAATAATCTTAAAATATTACCTTCTGTTTATTAGTCTAAAGTCAGACATTTTTAATTAAAAATTAATTTACTGAGTGATAGAGCCACGCTGCGTTGCAGCACGCATTGGGCCGGCTCGCCCGGCGTAATACCACCCTCTCACTAATATCCGGCGTGAAATAATAGCACTTGGTGCTGTTGTGTTTCGTCCGGCTAGTGAGGGTTCCGGAGGCCCTTCCTTCCCCCCCCCCCCCTCACACTTCCTATTCCTTCCTAATACCTATTCCTTGCTTAAAGGCCGGCAACGCATCTGCGATTCCTCTGGTGTTGCGGGTGGGAGTCCATGGGCGGCGGAGATTACTCTCCATCCGGTGACCCACCCGCTTGCTCGTTTGCCTGCTATTATATTAAAAAAAATTAAATTATGGTGAATTAAGGGGAATTAAGGTGAGAGAAATTTTTTATTTTTAAACCAATTTTAAATTTGCGGCTGGACATTGGTTTTTTTAAGTTTTTCGGCAACATACAATTCTTTGATTATACATATATGTCTACAATCATAGCTAAACCTGTTTTTATATTTATTTTATTTTATACCACTTTTGTTTAATTAATCATCCATAACACATATTTATAAGGAAGCCAATAATCAAGACTATACACGAGTATCAATAAACTAAAAATAACGAATCGAACAACCACAAACAGTGTTAGAAAGAGCTGACAACTGACAAATCGAAAACACGTTTCGTTTTACCCTTGATAAGTATAGCCGTTCAATCAATTCATAACGAATAACGATGAATTATTGTGATGAATCGTTACGAGGCCTATTACATCTCGACTGTGATTTTTGCGTAAAATGACCATTTTCGCATTTTGTAGTAATTTTGCAGTTGTATTTATCGTATGTATTGAAATAGGATAATAAATTCATGCATAATATTACAAATCTCCACTCTGCGAGAATAAGCTGAGTTCGGACGGCCGGCGCATCGCATTTTGTAGAAATTTTGCAGTTGTATTTATTGTTTTTATCGTAATAGGATAAAAAATTCATTATAAAATCTTTATTTCTCGTGAAGTAACTATTATTCTTGTTTACATTTTGCTCAATATTATCGTAGATAGGAAAAATTCACAGTTAACTTAAAGCGATTTTGGAAGTTTTTAAGTTTAGATTAAGATTTTTTTTTTCTATGTAAAATCAATAATATCTAAAAATTCCGAGGCCGCTACGAACTATACGACTATTTAAAAGATAACATTCTATTTTTTTATTTTATTTGTTTAGTACAGTAAGTATCTAGTTGAATCTAGGAGCTCAAAAAAGTGACTTTGCGCATTTTATGAAAATCTTTCTCTGCAATTTTGGGTTTAATTAAAAAGTTAAGCAAAATTTACAAAAAGCGATTCCGCCGCTGCAAACTATGCCAATAGCTTTTCTACACTATTCAATAATTCAAAATTGTTAATGTATTTTTGTTTCCGAGATCAAGAACGCCAAAATCGGCCATTTTACGCAAAAATCACAGTCAAGATAAATTTTTAACCTTCTATAGTGGACTTTAAATCGCAATAACTCAGTTAAAAACCGTTTTTTATAAATGTTTTTAACAAACTATTTAAATCCCTATGTTTTACTTTAGCATGCAAAAACACACTTGGAAGTTTGTATGAAAAACCGAAATGCGTAAACCCTTTTAACAGCTAAAAGGCGAAACGAAAGGCTTTGGATGTCATTAGAGCGTTCAAAAACCTTAAATTGGTTACTGCCGTACGAAAAGAAACCTAAGTATTGTATTTTTCCTGCCTTAAAAGTGGAAATATTTAGCATAGTTAGATTTAGTGAATTTTGAGCAATTTTTGTCAATACAAATTATATTTATACATTCACTAAAACAAACAGGTCCAAAATGACCATTGTCGTTTGTAAATTGGTCACAGTGTACGTAGTGTTCACGCGGACGAAGTCGCGGGTAGCCGGTGAGCGTAAGTTAGGAGCCTCACCACTCACCACAGAATTAGATGGTTTTGACTACGTCAAAATATTGTGTATAAATAGTGATAAATAGTGACGTATACCATATAAATAGTGATACTATAGTTCAAAAGATATTTGAGTATCTTGGTGACTTAACGTCAAGCTAGCAGGCACCTTAAGACATATAGTTCGTATCAATGTGATTTAAATGTCAAAAAACTGTGCATAAATAGTGAATCGTATACGCAAAATTTCAATAAAAGTACTTCAATACAAGTCCAGATATTACGGTATGTAAGTGGGTTGCTAACTTGACGTTTTATGCGATGGCGATTCCAGAGAAACGGGTACAAGTTTTAAACAAATAAATACGTAAAAAAATTGTGCGTAAAATTGTAAATCTTACATCTATATCTATCTTAAATAAAAAAAGAATTATTCGTTGCTATTTTCCAAAAATCATATATAAACTTCTACGTAATACTCTTTATATGGGCTATCGATCAATGTTGAACTTTGCTCCACAGTAATAAGGTTTAAACTTTATTTTAATCATGAGGTGGGTACTATCAAGCAAAAAAGTGATTTTGTTTTTACAAAGTCAAAGTCAAAATATTTAATCAATGTAAACCTTTACAGGCACTTTTTGACGTCAATATTAATAATAAAAAACAGATATCTAACTTATAGTTAAGACTTAACAATTAATCTGACTAACTAATCTACTCTACCTAACTAATCTACCTACCAATTTTTGACTGTGGCAATACATATCCTCGGTTCAATGCTATTGAGTTGGTATTTAAACAAAAAATTCAGTCTCACCACGAGGCTGCTAACTTGACGCTCACCGCTAGCCGCTAGTACTAAATAAATAACGTTCTATTTATATGCGAGATTATACGATAAGTTGTTAGCAAAATCTAGAGAAAAGTACTCTCCTCTTCAAGTTAGCTTTCGCTATTAATTGGATATTCATGACGCACCGCCCGCCGCGCCGCCGGCCTGCTCACACAACTTTTCATCGTAGTTTCTATCAGCTTACAAGATATTGAATCAACTCCCTGTGGAACACAGCCCCCGGTAGAGTTTTCAAACTTTAAATAGCTTTAGCGAAAGCTCAAATAAAGCGGATAGACAAAACGTAACTAAAATAAGTTTTATTTAATAATAAGTTCAATAATAACGAAACGTTGAAAAAAAATGTCTAATACCTCAGGCGGGAATCGAACCCGCGTCCTCTGCTCCGGGCAGCTGCGTTGACCGCTCCGACACCGGGTATTGGTTAGACTGACGAATTTTTCAACGCTTTTGACTTTATCTTTTTATAGCAACTAGTGTCTTATCAAACCTCTTAGAATTTACATTCTTAGAATTTATTCGACGTTTCGTTCTTTGAGTTTATTTGAGGGTTTTTTAACGCAAGTAATCAAATTTAATAGTAATAAAATAAGTCAAAAATCATTACCTATCATGCTGAGTGCATGTGCAGTTGGGTCAATCCCGGGACACTTGAGTTTGAGGGTCACAGCATAATATAAATTATAATATACCTAGGTACAACTAGGGTTACCATCTGACCGGATAAAGCCGATCTTGAACGGATTTTTATGTATTAGACCGGACTCCGCCCGGATTTCGCGTCAGACCGGACCGCTCCTCCTCCAGGAATTCCTATGATGATGCAAACCTATTTGAAGAGTTCTGTCTGCTAAAGAATTTTCTAAACACAAAGCAGAGCGATTTTTATGAAGAGCTTGCTGAAAAGCAAGGCTGTATTTTTTTAAATACAATTAACAACAGCTCAAGAGTTTCAAAACTTCTGATCAGTATTTCTTTAGTATTTTGCCTCACAATGCAAATGTGGAGCGAGTCTTTTCTCTCATGACTTCTCAATGGAGCAACGAAAAAAAAAGACTCAGTGGAGTCAGTAAGAGCCATATTGCTTACGCAATACAACTATATATAAACACATAACGTGCGAACAATTTTATAGTAAAATTGCTGGAAAAGCAGACTTTTTGGATGCGGTTGCTAGCAACTAATAAAAATACTAAAAGACTCCTACTTTTTCAGGTGTATTTTTTGGTAAAAATGATTACTATGATTTTTATTTTATACACATGGCAGGATTTTTTTTTCAAAATCAAGATTTTTAGACTTGGCCGACAGGATTTTTTATTTCTAGGCCTGGTAACCCTACCTACAACACACTAAATTGAATTAGCACTTATAAGTTTACTTAACTTAAGTATAATTGAATACATTGAATACCTACTATGTTTATTTAATTATTTATGATATTATTATAAAAAATAACAAAAGTAACATCTAATATTAAAATTAAAATATTTACAACTTATAAAGATAAATAGAAAACTATAAAAAAAAGAATTCACCCAGATCATCCCCATCAGGCAGAGTACCCAGAATACTAGCCGCATTGCCGCGCTGGATGGCGAGGCTTAGGCGTTGACCCAGATAGCTGCTGGCTCTGGGGTCTCGGGTGGCTTCCACCAGTTTTTTAGAAATATTTCTAAAGAGCTGGTGGGCACCCAAACCCCACGGTCCTAATGTCTCCACCCCAAACGGCTCAAATATGAAATCTCCAGTCAGATTCTCATACTTGCGCCGTTTGAGGTTCTCCGCATTAATTGCAGCCGAGCCAGCATTGATGCATGAACTTAGAAGATGGGACGGGGCAAGCGTGTCAACACATGTAGCATCCCACACCAGTGCCCGTCCCACTCTCCAAGGTACCAGGGTCATGCCGTCCGGCCTCTTGCCATCATCGCGCGCCAGGCCGGCGGGCTCTAGTATGGCTGGAATTCCGGCAGTGACTAGAGCTCGACGAACGATGTCATTCAAAGAATGATGGCGAGCAATGCGGCCAGCGCTCCGTGTACAGGACAGCCCGTGGTGTCCGAGGGTGTCTACCGGTGCGCCACAACGACATTGATGGGGGACGATACTGGGGGCGCCAAGACGCAGGGCAGTGGCTAGGCGAAAAGTGCTGCGGTCTAGCAAAGTACCCGTGTTCGATGAGGGTAGTGCCTGCAACCAAAGACCCGACTCCCAGCTCCCTACAGCTAAAGGGCGGGCACGCTCTGCGGAACTAGAAGACGTGTTGACAAGGTTATTTCGCACCAGTTCGCAGAGGGGCCCGTCCCAAAGCCTTTGGGAGGAGGTGTTGTTTGGAAGATCAGAACACGGGCAAGATGCGCTCCAGGCGGCCTTGGCCTCGTCCATGTAGGGTATCAAAATGGAATTGGATGTTCGGTCCAGTATTTTGTTTGTAAGTGATAGTTTTACGGATACCCAGGCCACCGAATCTAATTGGAAGTGATGCTTGGGTCCAAGAGCGGTCACTGAAGTTAATATTTAAAATGGAACACAGTGTATGTTTTATGGTGCTATCTAGGCTGGCAAGAAGGTCAGGAAACTTCCACAGCTGATAGCACCGCAAGACATACGTGAACTTAGGAACGAAAAGTGAATAGCGAATTAAAGCGAAAGCCATGTGACAATTAATTTTGAAAAGGCGGTCTAATGTATCACTAAAATTTTGTAATTTTGATGATATAAAATTTTGGAAGGAAGGGAATCATCTAAAATAGGCGACCCCAGGAGGTGAAGAGAACTTTCGTCTATCACTTTTAAGAGAGGAGCAACGTCTTTAATTAAAGCTGGATATTATACCGTGTCTGTCGATGCAACTGTCCGCTATGAAAAGTTCGCACTTAGCAAAATTAAGCTCCAAACCAATGGCTTGGAACTCGCGGACTAGGATTAGGAGGTCTGAAAGGACAGTTGATGCATCGCCGCCTAGAGTCCCATCATCTAGATACCACACGTTAAATTTTGAATTTAGTTGCTCGATGACCGGGTGAATGGCTAGACTAACAATAGCTGGGCCCAAAGGGTCGCCCTGTTGGCATCCTACGGCAGATGAGATGAGGTGTTCCTTATACAAAAGATTGGATGGGTTGTTATAACACTGCATCATGAATGGTAATTATGCAGGAGCTTTTGATTTTATTTGATCCAACATGGCGACCCTGTCGACAGAGTTAAAAGCGTTTTTAACGTCGACTTTCAATACCACCTCACCGCCCTGATTAAATAAAAATGATCGGAGTGAGTGGACAGCTACCTCACAGCCTCCTTTGCTGCCAAAACCTAGCTGCTTCGGTTGGAAGTAATTTGTTAGAAAATTTACAGATTGGCAACAAATTTTAGCTGTGAGGCGCCGGTCAGTAGAGCCAATGGCAATGGGGCGAATGCCACCATCCCTCTTCCTCAGAGCGCAGAGGTTTGCTCCGTATAAAATATCCACAACATCTTGTGCTACCTCACCCCGCAACATCAGATTACACAGGCTTGTCAACGCCTGAAGCAGGGAATCGCCAGCCTCACCGCAATAACCGCTGGTGAGAAGCGCTGCCGCCTTAATGTCTCCCTCACTTATCTTGTTTTCTACATACTTATAAATATTATAATTTGGAGAGGCGGAATAGATACTAATATTGCCATCTAAGCAGTCCGAAATGCAATTTTGCTTAACACGAGAAGTGAGGGAGGCATTATTGAGTGGATCTCTGGAAACATGCAGGACACGGTATGGAAAAGTTAATAAGTGCTCCCAAGCCTGTCTTGTGTTCTCATGCGCTGTCTTGCGAACAGTTTCGGCGAGCTTCTTGGACACTGCCACTCTCGTACCTCGCGGTATACGTTTTAAAACTAGCACGGAATGTTTTAGTGCTGATATTTTTTGCCAAAAGGGTTGATCAGCAGCGGTGGAGTTGGGGATAGAAGCAGGTGGCGTGGGTGTTGGAGCCGGTGCCGCGGCCTGTTTGTGGCATTTGCCAATGTGAATGCGCAGGCCTCTTTCACTTTTGAACAGACGGGCCTGGGGGCATTGTAAGCACTGTACAAGATTTTCTACAGACACGATCGCGTTATCAGTTGAAGTCCCTGCATCTTGGCTTTGAGTTTGCATTCGAAAACACTTATAACTTACAATATGTAACTACAAACATTAATAAACCCTAAAAAAAGTAAACAAATAAATATAAAACAGGCTGACAGTCTTTAAGTATGACGGGCGCAGGCGCGAAACGTCAGCAGCACGAACAATTGTAGGCTCAACGCTACACTATTGGCCAAAGCGGAGCCGTCGTCAAGGCGACGAAAGGCAGCTTGTTGTGTTGTGACGTGGTCTGTGGTTGTGACAGAAGGTAGGTAGCATATGACGGATCACCAACGCCAAAAATCATCGGGTGCTCCTTGTTCCACAGGCGCTACAGCGGCGGCGCACGCAGTTGATAACAATAGCGCAGGCGTGGTCACAAGGCTGGATTACATGTTGCACTTCGGCTTGTCAGAATATGCTCTTTAGATAAAAAATAATTATTTAGTGCGAGCTCTGACCAAATATTACATGGACAGAGTCTTACGACGTTGCCGCTTTTACATACGTGTATCAAAGTAAAGTATTTGTATCTCTGTAGTGTGATATGAGTAAAAGAGATAGTGAATGTACGTTTGGCAACGACGCACTGTCGGTGTGAGACGTGTCATTTCATGACCGACTGCTAGGTCAAAACATTGCTGGATTGTGCGAAATAATAGTGAAATATTAAGAAATCTTAGTGTTTGTGTTATTTGTGTAATATACAATTGACATAATGTCTTGTTCTGCTGTTTATTGTTCGTCAAGAACAACAAAAGGAGGTGTGAGGGACCAGGAATTATCATTTCATACGTTAGTGATTTCTCATAATATGTATGCTTTACTATGAGTTTTTTAATAATTAAAACGGCAAAGCATTAATTTTTGCTAATTCTAAATCATACTATATCGTACACTATTCATAAGAATCAGGTTTTAAACCTTAATTAAATGTAATTTAAAGGCTTTGTTTTTGGCATAATGATTAGTGATGTACGTATTTGTGTATCGAAGCTTTATCGATATTACTAATATTCTTTTTATTATTCTTTTTTTAGGTTTCCAAAATGCCCGGAAATAAGACGTGAATGGGTTATAGCTATTAGACGTAATAACTGAGAGCCTACAAAATATTCAAGGCTCTGTTTCAAACATTTTGAAAAATCTTTTTTTACAGTAAAAATTTTAGCCTTAGTTCAAAATTGAATCTTAATAATATGGGCGGGAATATGAAAAGTAAAAAGTATTGCTCTTCACTTTACTACACAAATTATTATTTTTTATTTGTTTGTTATAATAGAAGGAGGCAAACGAGCAGGCGGGTCACCCGATGGAGAGTAATCTCCGCCGCCCATAGACACCCGCAACACCAGAGGAATCGCAGATGCGTTGCCGGCATTTAAGGAAGGAATAGGAATTGTGAGCGGGGGGGGGGGAGGCCTTCGTAACCCTCACTGCCCGAACGAAACACAACAGCACCAAGGGCTATTATTTCACGCCGGATATTAGCGTGTTACCAGACCAATCGATCGATTGTCGATCGATGGTAGAATGGATTAGTCGACGTCGATCGATGTCGATCGACAATCGACTGGTAAAATGGATTGGGTGTTAAATAGAGCTGTTTGATTAGACGCACCGGCCGCTTCACTTTTCTGAGTGGTAGAGCCACGCTGCGTTGCAGCACGCATTGGGCCGGCTCGCCCGGCGTAATACCACCCTCTCTAATATTCGGCGTGAAATAATGGCACTTGGTGCTGTTGTGTTTCGTCCGACTAGTGAGGGTTCCGGAGGCCCTTCCCCCCCCCCCCCCCCCCCCTCCTCCCAATTCCTATTCCTTCCTTAAACCTATTCCTCCCCTAAAGGCCGGCAACGCGTCTGCGATTCCTCTGGTTTTGCGGGTGGGTGTCCATGGGCGGCGGTGATTACTCTCCATCAGGTGACCCGCCTGCTCGTTTGCCTCCATCTTTTATAAAAATAAAAATAAAATTATTTCGTGCCCATGGATAATAATCGTAATATTAGATTATGTTTATGTTGATAATAATGAGTGATGATAATATGAACGTTTAAATACTAAATGATATTCCCCCAAACACCTTGGGAAGCACTTTAGATTAAGCAACACCGAAAAAGGGGGGAAGGGGAGGGGGAGGGGGAGCCAAAGTGCGAAAATGCATAGTTTTCAAGATATTTTTATTTTGAGGTTATTTTAGGTTATTTTTAGGAAAAAAAAACAAATATTCTACTAAGTTACCATTACCGTACCCCCTCCATCCCCCTCCTCTCTACCTCCCTCGAAACTACTAACCTCGAAATTCATGACAATCGCTACGCAAAAAAAAAACAAAAACAAAAACCGCTGCTTAAAATGTCATTTGGATAAAATAAGCGATCGTTGGCTTTAAAAAACGGCCGCATCCAGATTCTTCTGCGTTTGCGTTTCCGTAATAATAGTACGAGCAACATCGTACTGGCCAAGAACAACGAGTCCTTTTCTGAATACATTTCGCTGATGGAATTTAGCCAGGGTTAATCGATCAACGTCGACCGACCGTCGATCGATGGGTTAGACGAACGGTATCCGTCGATTGATTAAAGTTACCACACCTATCGATCAACGTCGACCGACCGTCGTCGATCGATTGGTTAGTCAAACGGTAGGTATCCGTCGATCGATTAAAGCTACCAGACCAGTCGATCAACTTCGATCGACGTTGATCGATGCCGTCGATCGACGATCGATCGATTGGTCGGGTAACACCCTTAGTGAGAGGTTGGTATTTACGCCGGGCGAACCGGCCCAGCGTGCCCGGCGTGCTGCAACGCAGCGTGGCTCTACCACTCAGTCAGTGTCACTCATTTAGCACCACCCAAGGGTCACGTGTAGGGTCTAAACGGTAAACCTACGGACGTGAGTAACTTTAACCCCAAATTATAATAACGAACTAGGTACACACCACTTAAAGTGATTATATCGATATACTAGTCACATCTTTACTCACGCACACATGTACAGATAGAAAGCTGCACACTAACAAAATACGGACATGCTAAAAATCCAAAGACTCTGTCCATTGTGATATTTGGTCCGAGAGTGCGAGTGTAAATGACACATTCTTTCAGTCACCGTGACGGATCTATACTATCTTACTACCTAGGTAGTATTGAAGCATATCAATTGAAAACAATATTTTACAGAATGAATTGCATGAACATTCATTTGAAACTGAAAAATGGGGTGATTTGACAAGCTTTTCACATGTCACACGCGCGGCGCTTCTCCCAGGATTGACCCAGTTGTTACCTGCTTCGTGAACCGTGAACTGTGGCAGTGGACTACTTCTGCGGTCCTCATTGCCACTAGGCAATTAGAGACTACTTTGAGGGGCTCAGTAGTAATTTGGGGATAATAGTTGTGAATCTATGGATGTATGTACAACTTCCTCGATTGTACAGCCCCTCTCCGTATTCACTAAGTTTTATTTGTACTGGCACCTCGAGACCAACCGTTAGGTTATGCGAGAAGTCCCAGACATCCCTGCGCCAGTAGAACACTCGCGCAGGAGACCATCTGCGTTAAGGTCTTGACGCCAAATCAGTGCCCGCCGAAGCGCGCTCTTCATTTGGTACTCATAAGACTAGTGTTTCGGGAGAGTTTCCCCGTGAACACGTGTAGTTCACTGCCTATTGTCCAGATAGGTAACCGGAGCTGTCAAGCTCGCTCACTTCTCGTTGCACGAAGGGCACAACTCGCAATTGCCACTGCTCGGGTCGTCGACTCTAAAGTCGACTCCCAAGTGTCCACCTTGGTCGCGGAGTAGTAAGTACACTCACTTCTGGGAACCCATCCGGGCGCCTAGCCAGTTCCCACGTCCTACGCGGCTGGCTGGACCGGACCGGCATCTAGGGGGCCGCCTCTACTAGTTCTCCAGACTAGTACCGAAGATGTCAACACCAATGTCCAATGAGAAACACCGGAAAAAGCTGCCAACTATAAGGGAAACTCACGTTCCCCGCAGGACTTTTCGCTGCTGGCCCCACAAAGACCGCTACTAGGCCCCGCTCGCTGTGCGCAAGTTTGGAAATCCTGGCACACAATACCAAGACAAACGAACATTCTTAAACTCTACAGCTAACCACAAGCCACTACGAGTCCAACCCACGTCCAGATCCCGCCGGAGGCGCTGGTCAAGGCACAACCAGCGGGGGGCATGAACCGGAACCCCGTAGTACCCCTGAGAAACACGATCCTCGATTGTACTATCGAGGAAGTTCCTAGTCGACAACTTTTCGACGATATACGCTTGCACAAGATATCTACGCGCACGCTACTGTACTTACGCATGCGCGGTCGGAATGAACCGTATGTACCGGGGAACAGGGAGTGTAAATGAACCGCAGATAATGATGTTAATACACTGATTTATTCTACGAGTAAAATTTTTACCGCTTATATACTAATGACAATATGTCTTATCTTAATCTTAATTTAATTATATATTAGTACGAACAACCTTTATCATGATTTTACTACTACGTGAGACTACGTGAGTGACGAATAAGCACAGTACTCCCCCATTTTAAAAAAAAGAGAAACAAAACTACGTAAATAACATTCGATAATAACATAACGTAAATAAGCAAAGATGAAAATGATGTCAATGGAGTTCGCCAATATGCTGACATATCAATCAACGACAATCAACTTAATTCTTTTACTGGTTTGGGAAACTCATCGATCGCTTTATACTTTTCTTCAGTCGGGGCATATTCCTTGGCTCGTTATAATATGATAACCTAAAAATCTAATTCGCTCTAGAGGAACTTGCATTTTTCTAAATTTATTGTAATCCCTTTTTCGTACAATCTTTGAAACACCGTCTCCAGTTGCTGGAGTGCGGAAGCTTCATCTGGAGCGCTTAATAATATATGCCTCCGAGGGATGTTAGTCCAAGTGTCAATACGTCCAAGGATAGAATACCCAGTTGCCAAAATGTCTTTTGGTCAAAACATCCAAATGCCAAAACCCCCGAATTACGAAATATCTAACTGCTAAAAAGTCCAGTGAACATAACCTCCAGTGTTGTCAAAATGCCCATCGCCGAATCGTGTGATTGCCATTACGTCTAGTGAATTTCACGTCCAGTTACCAAAACGTGCAATTGCCAAAACGTCCAATTGCCGAATCGTCTAATTTCCAAGAAGTCTAATAAGCTTAACCACTTCAGCCAATGTTATTATCGGAGAGAAAATCGAGTGCTAAAGAGGTTCAAGAACTAATGTCAAATGTATTTACACTCATGTGCACTAACTTACCGAAACATCACCGAGAAAGTGATAAACATAATAAGGGCAGTGGTCATATTAAAAAATATTAAAATAGCAATAAAGATCATGGACACGTATGTGTGGGTCGTGCTTATTTCTGCCGCGAAGCAGCAAATCATTGTCGCCTTTAAAATCAAACAACGCTTAAAAAACGGTCAGACGTCTGTGTCTTTATAGCTTCTGGACTGGACTTTATGATTTCTAGGACTCTTGTACCAACTAACTAGTATCAGTAATGGCATCTGGACACTAGGACTCATTGGACATTTTAACACCTGGGCCAAATTGACCGGTGGTGTTTATGGCATCTGGACACTAGTGCTCATTGTACAATTAAACACTTGGGCCAAATTGATCTGTGGTGTTGTAGGGAAGCCATCACGTCGGGGTCACCAATTATGGGAAGCCGAAGGTGGATAGGGTGGCAACTTTGAGGAAGGCAAAGGGAAGATCTTCCTCCGAGCTGGGTGGTATAGCTCGGGGACCGAGGTCCAACGGATGTTAGTTGGAGGTGATATATATGGTGAAGGAGGTGGTGAAACTTCGCTACCGCGATGCAGGCTTCCCATACTATTTTAGTGTCGCAGTATGGAGATGTCGTTAAGTTGGTTTTTGTGGCGCCATCTGTTGACACGGTTGGGAAGGTGATTGCTTCGTGTCGAACTATGTGCGGCGTCATGCAGGTAGGTGGCGCCGCCACAGTGTTTATGGCATCTGGACATCTAGACCCCTTGTACGTTTTGACACTTGGACTAACATCCCCCGAAGGCTAATATATTTTCTTTATTTTTTTTTTTACTAGGTATGGGTTTGCTCTTGATCCCAATCCAGTCCAGGGGCTAAGACAGGATCTATGATGATGCGAGCTAACCCAGAAGGTGCCTATTTACTCTTGCTTTGAAGATGGACAGGTTATATGAACTCGAAAACACAGACGCAGAGAGGGAGTTCCACTCCTTTGCTGTACGCAGTATAAAAGATGTTGAGTAGCGCTTTGTGCGACATTTAGGAATATCCACCAAGAAAGGGTGTTAGCCCGCAGTGCGTCTGGATGTCCGATGGAAGAAGGGGGATGGTGGTATTTAGCTCATGCAGCTTCAGAGCACACTCTCCGAAGTACAGTCTGTAAAAGACCGACAGACAGGCAACTTTGCGGTGGTGAGCTAGGGTGTGAAACTTGCTCTTCACCAGTTCTTTGTTGCCAATTAGCCTCTCAGCTCTGCGTTGAATCGTGTCCAGTGCAGCTAGTTGGTATTTTGCTAAGCCGTCCCACAGGTGACTGCAATATTTCATGCAAGATCGGACTTGAGCTTTATAGAGAGTTAAAAGCTATCCCGGCATGAAATATCGCTTGACCCTATTTAAGACGCCCACCTTTTTAGCTGCAGTTTGAGCCTTGGACTCGATGCTGGTGCCGAAGTTAAGGTCTGAAGACAACTCCATGCCCAGAAGGACGAGACTATCGGTAACAGGCAAAGATGCACCCCGAAAAGTAGGAGGCAGGTTAAAGGGACTCCTTTTATGAACATACACAAAAAATAAAGATGATATCTAGGTCTCTAAATATGGAGTCCATAAATCGTTGGAATGTTTGACCGGCATTACGAAGGCCAAAGCGCATTCTTGGAAATTCGAACAGTCCAAAGGGTTGTAATAATTGCTGTTTTCTCCACTTCTTCGACCGGGATGCAAAAATAGGCCTAGCGAATATAAATTTTGCTTAAAATTCTGTGCGTATGTTAGTTTCCGTCACACCACCTCGCATTCGGTTTGCACTGAATGCGAGATGGTGTGATGGCTTCTGATCTCCTAGATTTACCTCGGGGAAATGTTTTTGAAGTCGTTGTTGTTCAGATTCTTCTAGGCAGCTAATTAGGCGCTCTTTGATTGTTGCGTACTTTCCTGTCGCCGGAGGGGCCGTTATTATGTCGCTTACCAGGATGATTCCTTCTTTGGTTAGCTTAGCGACAACCGTGTTGTAATTGTATTCATCACCTTGTTTGTGAGACGCGACTATTGAGCGAACCAAAGTCGAAGCTAGTCCCTTCAAAACTCTGGAATACGTGATACTGATACGATGTTTGTACTCACGGCCATGTGATTCTGCGTTGCTCGTTTTGCAGGGCGTCGGGTGAAACATGTTGATTTCTAGTTTTCTACTATCCTGAAGGTTGCTGTTGGCTATGTCACCAAATACAGCCTGGGAACAGGGAGTGTAAATGAACCGCAGATATGATGTTAATACACTGATTTTTTTCTAGACCGTCTACCGCTTATACATCATGTCTTATCTTAATCTTAATATATTTATCTATTATTACGGACAGCCATTCTCATATTTTTATTACTACGTGAGACTACGTGAGTACGTGACGAACTGGCACAGGGTGCAAGCGAATATCACCAAAACATGGTGGACCGGGGACTTCCTTGATTGTATGTATTAATGTTCTATATAAGGTTGCCAACTATACTGTTAAAAACAGTATTTTATTTTATTTTATTTTATTTTGCAATGTGAGAAACATACAGCACATAATAATACATATAAGCAGAACATCAAGTATCTTACATTGGCCAATAAAGTTTCTGCAAATTTACAAAACAACCTGAGTTTACACAACATTCGGATACATTACCAAAAAATTTTGAAAGCTTAAATTTTAAAAAATATATATATTAACAAAATGTCTCTTTTAAATATATATATTATATTTATTTAAAAGAGACATATATACTTAAAGTTAATAAAAATTAATCAACAAAATTCTACAGATTAACCTAAGTACTTATACGCACTTTGACTTTTTGTTGACAATTTCAATGACCTTTTTATAGCTATTGTACTGTTTTTCACTACATTATACTTTTTACTGTTGAACAAAAAGAAAATATCCAAAATTTTGTTTTAGTATCATTGTGCCCTGTTAACCATATACTTACCTGTTTAAAAAGTAAAAAGGTTGCGAACGTTGTCTGCGCGGCCACAGATTAAAGAAGAGTTACCAGATACTTCACTCAGTAGTAAATTACCAATACCTACTGCTTTATAAGCCTACTAATATTTAACATACCGCGCGATCCCACAGCAATCGTAGGGCTGCCTCATCGATAAAATTAAATTAACTTAAATAACTATTTGTGTCTATTTTACTGAGAACTGTGAATATGCTCTGACTATAGGTGGTAGTTTAAAATTGTATCGTTTATAAAATATAATTTTTTATAAATTAGTGCTGACATCATCATCAAAAGTAAATAGAGGTCAGTGTGTAGGTAAAATAAAAAACTACTACTGCACAACAGACCCATCTACTGCACATAGGGCACCAGACACGCGTAGAAATGAATGGAACAATTAAAATTGAACAACGTGCATGCGCTTCGCTTGCTTAAAAACCGCACTGAATTTGGTCCGCAAACGGCCCGAGACCGCTCGGCCGGGCGGTGGGTAATTATAGCGCGCAAGTATATAGAGTGACGGAGGCCTGGCGCGGCGCAGCGCAGCCATATTTTTAAATCTTTGAATAAATAAAATACTGTCCATTTTTCTAAAATACTGTTTATTTTTCTTATCTTACCTTAACATACATTTTTGAAAGTTGGCAACCCTAGTTCTATACCACTTGTCTAGGCCCTCAGCAATAATTACCAGATGCACCGTCATCATAGCCCAAGCATCTGTGCCCCAGCAGTGTCCAAATCAACAAAAAACTTGGCAACATTTTCTCATTTATAACATTTGTACTCAATGACATTGTACAGAATGTCATTGTTTGTACTGCAAAAATAACCGTTGTGCCCGGGTGCGTCCGTATTGCAATTAGCAAATTCTCAAATTGTCGTGTCCCAATCAACATCATTGGAGAGTAGTACAATCGCATGTTTGTGTAGCTATTACGTCATTATCCAATCCAAGGCATGTTAAGCCGGTGGTCACGGTTGTTGTCGTAAGAATCCAGTCGTTGTCCCATCCGTCTGAATTATGAGTTTTAATCGTATTTAGTGTTTGATAACGTTTACGAAAACGCGATTTTTAAGGAATTGGAGTAGTACTTACTACTTTCTGGTGTAAAATGAGTTACAATATTTTTATCATTCACATTCTCGCGTTCATTAAAGTCACTCTAATGCAAAGCAGCTACGTCATTTTAAACCACAATTTTAACACGGTAATATGATAATTTTACCGTGCTTTTAGTTTCCAGACCTTTTAACATAGATCTACTTACGTAGCTACATACGAGTAAGTAGATGTTAAAACTTCTGGGTAGATGGAGCTGAAACATTTTTCATATTTTTCTTTCAAACTTTTCTTTAATTTTTCTAATTTTACGTGTCATTTAGCGTTACAAACCTTCGTATTTCCTCTTTTTAGACATAATGGTAAAACTTTTAAAAGAATCTTTGTCCGAAGAAAGAATCCGTTGAAAATGGTGCCAGCCCAGGCGAGACCACAGATTGAATTGTTATTTACTTTATCTTCGATGTCTTAACTATCTATTTCAACTTAGTGAAAAGAAAACAAAGTAAAACGTATCGTGCTGACACTATACGTTTTACTTCAAATGTTTTCATAATTTAGAAGACTAACAAAACAAACAAAAACAGTCCTCTGCCATAGTCTAATTTTCACCAAATAGCGACTGTACATGTGCTCAGCGTGACAGGTGGTGAGCCTATCGAAGCTCTATGCTGTTGGATGTATGTGCAGTATTTAGTCCGTTAGTCGCTTTTTACGACACCCAAGGGAAGAGAGGGGGTGGTAGTATTCTTTCACCGCAACGCGACACGGTTTCTACAAAGTGAACTAGAATAATGGTAATTTGGCCAGCCAAAAACACTACACTATAATTGAAGACCCAGTCTATCTATAAAATGTACTTATCTGTACCGTGCCCTAAAGAGAAGACGAAACCCTAATAGGATAGCTTTGTCATCCACCTATGGCTGGTTTCAGCGTCAGCGTGGGCGGTAGCGTTACTATAAAACGGTACAAGACAACAACTAGCTCGTGGGCCGCGTCGCTTCACCCGCGCGGGCGATCAGATATTATGTATAAGTTTAAAACACTTTAAAAATTACGTTCGTGACTGTATAAAAATCGGCAAACTAAAACAATAATACCTAAATTTTAAAAACTTGTCAAAATGGTAAGATATTTATGAAATAATTATGAACTCGGCATAAAGGCACCAAACTCAATGAAACTTGAAAATTCGGCATAAGGGTAATCGTTGTATGATATTTCAGTAAAGTCGACAAACAGGGAAAGGCACAAGGGTCCTAACTCGACTCTGAAACCACACTAAGCGAATGTCTGTACGACTGTGGGTCAAGGTCCGAAATGAAATTAGTGTCGAATGCTTAGCCGTACAGAGTCATTACAAAAATACCAACAATCGCTTCTGGTTTTGTTGTGTCAGTACAAAATATATAACATACGACGACATACATTTGACGACCGACCTCCGTAGACGAGTGGTTAGCACGCTGGGTCTGGCGTCGCACCATCTCTGAGATCCCCGGTTCAATTCCCGGTCAGGTCAATTTAGAGAAAAACTTTTTCTAAATTGATTTCGGGTCTGTTTGTTTTTTCTATGTTTATGTATATTTATTCGTTATCTTACCATATTAACGAGTTTCAAAAGAATTTATATTGTTTTAGATAATTAGTGTGAAGCGTATACCAATTTATTATATATTTTTTTAACATAAACTGCATCTCACTTAGTTAGAGAGTTTCATTCCTAGGTCTTACACCCGTGAACATATTAGTATGTCCATGTACGAGTATGTCCATGCATAAACCATCCAGTGCATATATCTTTATTTACGGAGATACTTTATCAAGTATATTTTATTCTTATTTATTTATTTTAAACTTTTGGCGGACTTAATGCCTGAGGCATTCTCTACCAGTCAACCATAAGGTGGTGCAGAGATGACACAGTAGGTGCAATTGTCTACGATTACAAATGTGACACAGGGCAGTATAATTATTTAAAAAAAAATATATACAAATATTTAGGTACACACAATTACATAAATTAAAAACTTACACAAATATATAAAAATAAATACTAACATATTTATATATAATATATTTATTCATAATATAATAAATAAATTGATATTTATATTGTCACAGTTCAGTGTTTTAAGGAAATTTGGTCAGTATCACAGTATTTATCTATCTAAAAATCTGTATCTATCTAATCTAACCTTATATAATACGCTGTAAATATATCGCAATAAAAAAAAACCAGACCTCAAAGAGTATTTTATTAAGAGAACACCCCACTTACTGAATAATTCATCACACAAAAGTTTCCCTTTGCTTGCCCCCGGGACACAAACAAGACGACCATGGGTTACGCAGTGTGAATCCGTAACCGCTGCCAACCCGACCGCCATTATACAACTTTACTTAGTTTTTTTAATGCTTTATTTTGTACTAGTTACGTCCAAGGTACAGTCAGCATCAAAAGCAGCTTAGCATATGAAATTTTCAAATGATTGTTACGGTTGGAATGGCCAGAATTGTCTGACATAGGGTAACTGACCCCCTTTTCGACCAGGTAGGCGACTCTTGAAACAGAATTGCATTAATCAATTTCCAACCACAAATCTAAAAAATATCAAATGGCACTTTTGTAAGCGACAATAGCGCCACATTAAAATTAAATTGCGTGGAAATCGATTGAACAAATTATTAACGAGATGGCGTTACGGAATTATCTTTACTTATCCCAATATCGATAACATATTAATCGCATTGCAATTGTATTAAGATTGAGTTTGCGTTCGAGAGTAACCCCCCAGTTAAGGGGATTCTTGAGTTTAGCACTAACGTTTGTCTTGAATTTGTACCCTTCCATTCTACCAATTTTTTTTGCGTGCATGTAAACTAATATAGTTTTGACTCAAATAGTGAAATTTATCTTAAACAGCCACAAAATATGTAAAAATATTATTTTCTGAAAAAGGATCATTAGTACCAGTTTTCGGCCGTTTCACCTAGTTGACGACCATTAAAAACCTAGTTGGCGGCCGTCAAGCTTCTTTTCAGAATATGGGCTCTAACTTATAAGGTTAAGGTCCATTGGGTGATTATAAATTAAAATCAATAAAATATATATTGAATAATTATTTATCACCTGAATATAACAAAAAACAAACTATAAATCAATTTAAAACAAAGAGCATAAAAAGACATTGCACAAGAATTAAACAGTCTCTTAAAATACTAATCATAATTTGAAACAAAACAGAAAATGATTGCATAATCAAATAAATTGTTTGTCTGAAAACTTATGTCAATTCAAAGAATCAAATAATCTAAACTAATCAATTTTCTCAATACAAATTAGCTGACTCAAAACAAAATGTTTAATGAAGACCATAAATCAATTTAAAACAAAGAGCATAAAAAGAAATAGCACAAGAATTAAACAGTCTCATAAAATACTAATCATAATTTAAAACAAAACGGAAAATGATTGCATAATCAAATAAATTGTTTGTCTGAAAACTTATATCAATTCAAAGAATCAAATAATCTATACTAATCAATTTTCTCAATACAAATTAGCTGACTTAATCTGTAACGATACCTATATATTTATTGAAATAATTTACCGCGTTTTCTCTAGCATGTGCTGCTACCTGACACAAGTCGCATTTATATGGAGCATTAGCCGCATCGTTATATTGTAAATTACTAAGCCTTGTACATTTCAAGTGATACCATCGTATACAGGTGTCACATCCTATATTCTTTTCACTTTCCTCTTCTGTGTCGCTGATAAGATCCACATCACAAGAACTACACTTCAGATGAGATTGTGTCTCTATTTTTGCAGCAGAGTTAGTCCTTTGTTTTTTTCTCGATTTAATTTGGGAAAGTTGCACTTTGTCTATTTCTTTAGTAGCTTCTTTGCAACGCTTAACTACTTTGCGTTTCTTTGTTGAGTCTTGTTCTTTTTTTTTCTTTTCCCTGTCTATTTTACGTTGTTTTATTAACTCTTCTTTTACCAGTTTTTCTTTATCTTTTTGTTCGTGATAATCCCGCCAAGCTTTAGAAGATATAGCACTTGGAAAACTGCATTTATTAGTCTTTTCTTTTATTTTGACGTCAGAAAACTTTAGATGCTGCTCAAAAGGATCAGCGTTTAGCCTATTTTCTTTTTCTTTGCATGTGAATGTTTTTCTATCAGGCGTTAACTGGTTTTCCTTGTTTTCGGAGTCTGTTGGTTTGGGTATACTACTATAAACACTTTTCTCATCCAGTGACAAGGAGCCAATAGGTGAGGCACATTTTTCATGGATCTCAGTGTCTGTCTCTATACGTATTTCAACGACTGTATTCACGTCCGAACTAGCCACAATGTTTTGCAAATTACTTTTGGCTGCAGTATATGTATCACAGTTAGAAACGGGATCAGAAGTTACATTTTGTTTTGATACACTTGTCATTGCTGAACTGCCACTAATAGGCGGTGTTGGGTGGATTTCAATATTCACTGGAATGTTATGATTTGTAGGTTCCGATATTGGTATTGTTATATTTTCAGACAAAATTTGTGTCAAGTCTACATCGCTTAGATTTATTACTGAAATATCGTTAAGTGATAAAATAGACCCAATTTCAGGAATCCCTAGGAATTCTTCATTTGGAAGGGTCTGCTCAACAGTCTCCGCAGTCTCCGTTGATGCACACTTTGTTTTAGATTGATTCCCACTTTCATTAGATTTTGAAGCTCGAGAGTTTCTCGGGGTCTTAGATTTTGAACGGCGCTTTGATAGATAAGTGCTTTTAGTTTGTTCTAGTTCATCAACAATTATCTTGGGGTTTATGCCCCTTTTTGCAATATTCTCACTCATTACAGAGAAAACTTGTCTTGCAACCTCGAAGTGTCTCTCGGTCAGAGGTTTATTCAAATTTGCTTTGGAAGCGTTATTTATTTGGACGTCTCGAACACACTTCGTAAAATCAACTTGCTCGACATCGAAAGGATATAGCCCACATTTACGAAAACCATTTTGAATTATTTGCACCATTTCGATGTTCATCGTTTCTGCAAAAACTGAACAAAAGTTAGTTTTCGTAATTGTTTTATTCAGATTTTCAGGTCTTTTGTGCCACTCTCTAACAGTATTTTTCCAGCCCTGTTTTAAGGGTTTGAAGACGCTCACATCTGCTGGCTGCAAAATGTGAGTCGTGTTCGGAGGCAACGCGTACAAAATTATTCCATTTTCCTCACAAAATTTGCTTAGTAGCATTGACATGTGGGATTTATGGCCGTCTACAAAAAAAATTACCGGCTTCTTGACATTTTGTTCAGTCAGCCATTTACTAAACTCGTTCGCAATATATTCGTAGAACACCTCGCTCCTCATCCAACCAGTCTCTGATTTACCTAACACCCAGTCTGGGGGCATACTTTCGACTACAGCTCGAGGTGGGCGCAAATATGGAAATACAACTAAAGGCGGACAAATTTGTCCATATGCCGCTATAACAGCCAGAACTGTTATGTTCTCCTTCTCATTTCCTTTTTTTACCACATACACATTCTTGAAACCTTTGGGTGCTAAGACTTTACCACTTTTAGGGCAAAGGCTGATTCCTGTTTCATCTGCATTTAGAATTCTAGTTGGGTCTTCCATAATATCCAAAAGTCCTCTGTCAGCCATAAATACTCGTAAATACGAAAACCATTTTCGTATGGAATTTTCTGTTACAGCTTCTCTTGCTTTGTTGATGGCCTCTGGTTCACGAATGCTTATATCAGGGTGGCGCCTTAACAGTGACTTAAACCACTTTTCTCCAGGTCTCCCGTTAGGAAATAAATGATCTATTCTAAGGTCCTTTGCAAGAACAGAAACTGTGTCAAGTAAGTCTTTTTTATTAACGGGAACACCACATCTGGCTAGCTCTTTAATCCAATTTACAATTTTTGCTTCTCCTTCATAACCGAACTTTGGTTCCGGCCCAACTTTTCTAGGGTTTTCTGCAATTCTTCCAGATAATCTATCTTGAACTGTCGTTCTTGGTATGTTATATAAACGGCATGTTTCTCTGATGCCACGTTTGTTATCTCGAATTTCTTTCAGTGCATCTGCCAACGCTTCTTCTGAATACTGAAAATTTTGTCGTCCAGGTCGCAAAACACCTCCACCGTTCTTTTTCTTACTCGATTTTTTAGATGTATTGCGTGCCATCTAGAAAGAAATAAGCATAGTTCCAATACCAAGCAAAAACAGTCACCAGAAAAGAAGAAAAAAATAATAAATAATAACAAAGTTTTATCAAAATGGAACAGAAAAATAGTGGTTTGGTAGTTTGTTTTATCTATGGCCGACCTCTAAGTTAATATCTACCTATTTCCGGCCGTATTTTTAACATTATGGCCGACCTCAGAGTTAATTTATACCCATTTACGACAGTCTTTTTAACATTATGGTCGAAAACAGGTTTGATTTATACTTATTTCCGGCCGTCTTACTACCACTATGGCTGACAACTGGCTAATAGTTTACCAAACGCCGGCCGTTCTTATAGTTGGTAGGCCGAAAAAAGGTATCATTAGAGCTAGTTTACGGCCGTTCAAAAGTGGATACTTTGCAAGCTCATATATTAAAACACAATACATTTATATGTGGCCGTAATCTGGTTGCAATATCACACAAATTGAGTTTTACTGGAATGATTTACAATACCCAACCTTATGTATCGCACTAAAGGAGACAAAGTGATAGTTTAGACTGGAAATCAAACTGGTTTACGACCACCTGGTCGTCAGCTAGATTTGTAAAAAAATAGCTATCTAGTTTGCCGACCACCCAAAATTAAGCTAAAGTGTTTTTATATCGTTAGTTTTTATTGTTGAAAATGAAAATAAGACTCATAATCCATAAAAAAAACATGCTACAATAACAGCGAATGTAAATAATCACATGCAGGTTACCTTCAAACACACTAAAGCTCACTATTTTTTTTCTACTTTTTCCACACGGCAGCAACGCGACCTCACAGCAAGACTTTGAATCACAACTAACGAATTTGTACGCAGGCATCATAGTTCCGTACTGTCAAATGTCATGTATGACGTTTGAACGAATGAAAAAGCACAGAGTAGGTTAATCATGTTCGGATACATTGCTTAATACTTCGCAAAATGTGCAAAGCGGTCGCAAACTGGTAGTGGTCGCATAACAGGTAGTTCTACCCTAGCTGTTGAGTCAGAAGTACATGACCGTCACTATAGGTAATTACAGAGAAGTTATAATTATGAACACCAAAAAATGTCATATAATTCTGAAATGTTAAATGATGAGTATGTAAATACACTTACACGTGACTATTACTTTTGCTACCTTGTTTTTGTTAAGTTACTTTTGATGCTGACTGTACTAGTAGACCTGACAGACGTTGTCCATAAACTTATATTAGGTTGTCCTGTCCAAAGCACAATGACAACACAACTGGCAGGAAAAAGATAAATTTTAATGTCGCGAAGAAGTAAAAAGTTAAAAAAGTTAAAAAAGCTGCAAAAAGTTTTTAGCAACCAATTAATATTTTATATTAATTTGTTGTTAATTACTCGTAAGTGTGTACATATTGCACGACGCCTTTTTATGTTTATAGTTTTGAGTTTTACTATTTTTCTCACCGTTTAACTCTGAACTTTCACAAATATTTCAAGATCAAAATTAACCAAATCGGTTCGGTCATTCTCAAGTTTTTGCAGATGAAATGAACAGCAATTCACTTTCAGAGATAGCTTTACCAACATGATATCGACATCATGACTATTATCCTCGAATGGTTAGTCAGAGACCAGGCTATGAGGACCGCAAAAGTAGTCCTCTGCCACCAATGATGTCTTTTATAAGTATGTCTTTGTCTGCCACAGCCCACGTTTCACTAAATAACAACCGCACATGTGCTCAGCGTGACAGGTGGTGAGCCCATCGCCCCTCCATGCTGTTCGATGTATGTGCACGTGCAGTCCTTAGTCGTTAGTCGATTCTTACGACACCCAAGGGAAGAGATACCGGTTGATAGTATTCTTAAAAAATGAGCTGGCATGGTGGCTCATTTTTTCCAACAGGATGATTTTAATGTTACATACGCAAATACACTATAAACACAAATCCATTGACAACACATCAGTGTGGACTGCATGCAGGAAGTATTAACTATAAAAATACATACATACATACGTGGGTCACTACGAAAGTTTTGAGATACAAAAAAAGTATAATTGTTTTTCAAATTTTTTTTATTACAGTTCCTCAAAGTACTCTATGTCCATTAGCTTCTATGCATCGATTCATCTGCCTAAACCATGATTTATAGCATTCCTTGGCACGGCAACGGACACTGTCCCAATCTGCAGAAAGACCGCCACAATTGACAGGGAACTTCTGCGTCTTCGTATTGATGTGGCCGCGCTGCAGGAGACCCGTCTCCCGGATGAAGGTAGTCTGCGTGAGGATAACTTCACCTTTTTCTGGAAAGGTAGAGACGCAGGCGAGCGGCGTGAATATGGAGTCGGTTTTGCAGTATGCAATAAAATACTTAGCTGCTGTGAACAACCATCGTTTATTTCCGAGCGACTAATGGCCCTAAGAATAATTACAGCTTCTGGTCCCCTCACACTCGTCTCTGCTTATGCTCCTACTCTGAAAGCTCACTCAGAAGTTAAAGATAAATTTTATGAAGACCTTCGAATGGTTTTGGCAAACGTTCGTGCATCAGACAAACTCCTGCTACTGGGTGACTTCAATGCAAGAGTTGGGAATATGCCGAGTATCTGGCCAGACTGTATAGGCCCACATGGCATTGGAAAAATGAATGAGAATGGTCAACGCCTACTGGAACTATGCGCATCATTATCACTAAGTATTACTAATACCTATTTCCGGAATAGAACAGCGCATAAAGTCTCATGGAAACATCCACGGTCAGGCCACTGGCATCAAATTGATTTTATAATCACGAAAAGACGAGACCTGCGTGATGTTCTTAACTCCCGTACATACCATAGTGCAGACTGCGACACAGATCACTCTCTAATAATGGCCAAAACACGTCTCTCACCTAAGAAGATCCACTCGGCTAGAAGCGCTTCTCATAAAATAAAAATTAATACCAGAGCCTACCTAGATGACGCGCTATATAAGCAGTTCACCACAGAACTTAAAGAAAAACTAGCTCCAGATGATCTAGGTACTGCTGATAATGCAGAAGCTATATGGATCATGACCAAAGGCACTCTCACGCAAACGGCCCTCCGAACATTTGGGCGACAGGATAAGATGCAAAACGACTGGTTTGCTGAATGCGAGACTGAGTTGCGTCCATTTATAGAGGAGAAACGTAACTCTCGTATACAGGTCTCGAATAATCCGAGCGATATACGTGCAAAAACCCGTTACAAGGCTGCAAAAGCTGAACTTCAACGTGTCTCTCGCCTTTGCGCAAATAGGTACTGGAACAGCTTGTGTAGGTCTATTCAGCATTCTCGGGATATTGGTGACTTTCAAGGCATGTATCAAGGCATCAAGACCGCCATCGGTCCAACTGTCAGGAAGCGCGCAGCAATAAAAGATCTTAATGGAGACCCCATCACTGACAAACACTTACAGTTGGATAGGTGGGCGCAACACTATACCAGTCTGTACTCCGAAAAGGTTAACATCAGCCCAGAAGCCCTGAACGCTCTACCATCTTACCCCGTAATTTCGAGCCTAGACGATCCTCCTACTCCCAAAGAATTTCAACTATCACTGAAGAGCTTAAAACTAGGTAAAAGTACCGGCCGTGATAATCTACCTGCCGAGGTGATCAAGCTCGGCTGCGTGTCACCGATATTGTATCGCATCCTATTAAGTTGCTGGGAAGAGGGCACAATACCTCAAGACATGCGGGACGCTGACATAGTAACTCTCTATAAGGGAAGAGGCGACAGAGGTGATTGTAACAATTACAGAGGAATATCACTATTGAGCATCGCTGGCAAAGCATTCGCCAAGGTAGTTCTAAAAAGGTTGACAACTCTTGCAGATCAGATCTACCCAGAGTCGCAGTGCGGATTTCGAGCCGGCCGATCCACGAATGACATGATATTCACTCTGCGTCAGCTTCAAGAAAAGTCCCGTGAACACCTTAAGCCTCTATACATGGCCTTTGTCGACCTAAACAAAGCCTTTGATACTGTCAGCAGGGAGGGTCTCTACAGTGTACTATGCAGAATTGGGTGTCCGCCAACACTACTGTCATTGGTGAGAGCCTTCCACGATGGCATGAGGGGCTTTGTGATTTTTGATGGTGATACATCTGCGACCTTCAGCATGAACCGTGGTGTAAGACAGGGCTGCGTCCTGGCGCCCACACTCTTCGGGATCTTCTTTTCTTCTCTTCTCCTGGTAGCATTCGAGGATTGCGACGTCGTGGTACATCTGCACTCAAGAAAAGACGGAAGACTCTTTAACATCAATCTTCTAAAGTCAAAGAGAAAGCGTCACGACGTAATAGTTCGTGAACTCTTGTATGCTGATGATGCCGCACTTATTGCTGACTCGGGAGGATGATCTGCAGGAGTTGGTAACAAGATTTGGTTGCGCTTGTAAACAGTTCTCGATGAGTGTTAACACCAAGAAAACCGTCGTTATGGTTCAGGGAGCAAACTTTCCACCCAACATCACTCTCGATGGCGCTACGCTGCAGGTCGTTGATAGCTTTTGTTACCTTGGCTCTACCACAGAATATAATCTTTCCATCAACAAGGAGATGGATGTGCGCATTGGCAGGGCAGCGACAGCTTTTGGCAAGCTTACCTCACGAGTTTGGAAAAACAACAAACTTACTATGGCTACCAAGATTCTCGTATACCAAACTTGTGTCCTTAGTATCCTCTTGTATGCGTCGGAAACGTGGACTACCTACGCCAAACAAGAGCGTCGCCTCAACGCCTTCCATATGCGGTGTCTGCGATCGATTCTGGAGGTAACATGGAAAGACCGGATGACCAACGAAGATGTTCTGACGAAAACCAACTGCAACAGCATTACAGCGATTCTTAAGCAGAGACGTCTCCGTTGGCTAGGACATATTCATCGCATGAATCCTCATCGATTGCCCCGTGAGGTCATGCTCGGACAAATCGCTGACGCCAGAAGACCTGTGGGACGTCCCATGCTAAGATTTAAGGATTCGTCTAAGAGAGATATGGAGAGTTTTGGCATAGACACCAAGAGTTGGGAGGCACACGCTGATATGAGACCAGAGTGGCGCCACGACTTGTCTACTGGAGTGTCAAGACACGATGAAGCCTGGCTAAGTAACCTAAAGCAGAAAAGGCTTCGCCTTCACACCGCTGTGCCTCCCCCCGACTCACGTTTCATCTGTGACAAATGCGGCAAAAAATGCCGTGCTGCAATTGGTTTGATAAGCCACAAGAAAAGCTGCAGCAAAACGTGACAGCAACACAGCCACTGTTACCATCATCTGCCAAGATGTTGTGGCCAATGATGATGGTACTCTTCCTTAGGGAGGTCTTCTACGGCCTGCAAGTAGGCCTTCTGTGCATCCTCATGACTGTTATATCGCGTGTCACGAAGTCCGAGTTTGATTTTCGGAAAGAGGAAGAAATCGCAAGGAGCTAAATCGGGGCTATACGGAGGATGACACAATTCTTCAATCTCTGTACTCTTCAAAAAATCCTTGGTGACAATGGCGTTGTGCGGCGACGCATTGTCATGATGCAAAAAGAGCCCCCTCAAACCAGTTTTAGGTCGTTTTTGTTTTAAATTAATTAATACAGTAGGTAAACACACTTCAATATACCATTATCACTCTCCTACTCTCCTCCTCTACTCCGTGATCAATTTTTCTGAGCACATATTTGCACCATGTCATGCGAGCTTCTTTTTGTTCTGAAGTCAGCGAGTGAGGCACCAATCGTGAACATAATTTCCTGACTCCAAGCCGGTTGTGTAAAATTTCATTAATAGCTGGCGATGAAATCTTCACGACCTCTTCTAAATGTTTCTAAGTCACTTTTGGGTCTTCCTTAATATTTTTTTTCACAACTAGGACGTTTTCGGGTTGACTTTTGAATCGAGTCGCCTGAATTTGAAGAAACTAACACTGTGGGGGGGTCTAAGGGGTTCTTAAATAAAGGTTTATTAACATTTTAGCTGCCGCCGTTGCGTTAAAATATAAAAAAACCACTTGAAAGTTTTGTCAAAATCGGCTATAATCACGAAAAATTACACGTTTTTAGGTTATACAGTACCATAGTAACAGAACCGAAGCGGGGGGGGGGGGGTCGCACCCCCCCCCCCCCACGAGGGGGGCTCGGGGGGCGAAGCCCCCCGCCATGAAAAAAGACTCAAGAGTAAATTAGGTTAGGTTAGGTTAGTATGTTAACCAAAAACGCGCGAGCCGAGCGAGCGAAGCGAGCGTGCCGCGGGAGCGGCCGGCGAAGCGCCAGAAATGACATCCCAACTAGCAAAATTTCCTCCCAAAAGTATAAATTTACCAGTCTTATGGTACTCCGATAGACTGCTATAAGTGTGGATTTGGGCGCCCTTAATAAGTGTATTTACCCTTAAATATTATATCCTAAAATGGTCTCGAGAAGTGTATTTCCAATCTTACAAAATTCTTGCTGATGCTTTAATAATACCAAACAGACTTACAAATGATTTAAAATGGCATTCTTTAAGGGCATTTACCCTTATAATGCACTTACTAATGCTGTTCTAAGTGTGATATTACTTGTAGTGCTCTTTGCGAGCTTTTAGTAAGACATGTAATCAGATGTAATCACAGTCCGCCGAAAGGATTGCCAAGTGCTCGTGAAACTTTTCTGAATAATAAGAAGAGTATTAAAAACGTAAGTATTATGTACTGTCCTGTTTTATTCACTTTCCTACAAAATGTGTAAGTATAATTTCATGTTTATTACGCATTACTAACTGTTATTTAATTGCGAAGTCGATTTTATCGAGTATTTTGAAATAACAATCACAATATTTTTACGGGCCATTTCAAAAATTAATCTTTAATAATAAAAAATATTATATTAAAAATGAAAAACATGGTAATGTCGCCATTATCACCAATCATGTCTTATAGTGGCTTTAACAGAACCAATATAAGTGCATTACCATTGTTTAAGGTTTACACCGCACTTCTAAAATCAAATTCAACCACATTTTTTAATCCACGCGGCCATTGCTCATAACCTTTAGGGTTCATTATTAAAGTAAAAGTAGGCTAAAAGACAAACAGGGAAGTTTCTGGTCGACCACCTTTTAACTTTTTTGTAATGCATTAGAATTCTAATTGCAATTATCTAGTTTCTAAGACATTTGACGTGCTAGTACTCTTTACTATCTTTTACAATAGTTACTTCTAAGATCGAGTGATCTTACAAAATGCATTCATAAGAGTTTATACAGAATCAAGGGTAATTAGGCTTATAAAGTGCGCATATAATACTACTGTTCTTACAAATGTTTTATAAAGTAAGCTTTTATACATCTTTAAGAATAAGTTATAAGTAACAGACGATACCTAACAAAACACTTAGTAAAGTCACTTCTAAGATTAAGTGGTCTTACAAAGTGCATGTATAAGTGTTAATTAATACTCAAGGGCAATTAGGCTTATAAAGTGCGTGTATAATACTATTGCTCTAATAAACATTATATAAAGTTTGCATAAATACGTCTGTAAGAATAAGTTATAAGTGTAACAGCCGATATCTAATAAAATACTTTGATAAGTCACTTTTAAGATTAAGTGGACTTACGTAGTGCATGTATAAGTGTTAATTAAGAATTAGGCTTACAGAGTGCGTTTATAACACTATAACTACTGATCTTATTGATGTCATTTCTCGTTTTCTTATATACTTCTAAAAGTATTTTTTACAAGTATATATGCTCTTATAGCTTAAATAGACTTATAATATGCCATTATTAGAGTCTCTATCTTAATCAGAACGTATATAAAATTTATTTAAGGACATAGCTCTTAAAAGCTTTCGTTTCTAAGGGTATTTTGCTAGCTGGGATTTTTGTTAATTTCCATATTTTTAAAAAAATTACATAACTTAAAAATTACTTGCTTGTGGCAGGAGGGGTAAGTGGGGGGGCTTTCCTTATTCCTCCCCTCCCCTTCCCCCACCAATTATAGCGAATCGATTCAATTTTTTTACTACGATACATAACCTCAAAATACAAAAATTATCATAACTTAAAAACTACTTGTTGGCGGCAGGGGGGGTAAGTGGGGGAGTACTCCTCCTCCCTCCCCCTACCTTCTCCACCCCCACCCCACCCCCGATTCAGGCGACTCGATTCAAAAGGTTTACCCGTCTTCTTCTGTAACTGAAGTCGCGGGCCGGCCACTTCTTTCATAATCATTTAGGGAGAAAATCCCTCGTTTAAATTGAGCAAACCATCTGAAAACTGTTGCACGCGATGGTGCAGTCCCCAAACGCCGAAACTAATCGCTCTCTGCACTCACATACATTTAATCCAAATTTATAATCGTACAAAATCATCGCACGAAAATGTTCTTGTTGACGATGAAAGCCCGCGGAATTGAAACAAAAATCAAACGTCATGTTTTTATTTTTAAATATTTGATCAAATGGTTTTCTATGTTCGAATTACAAATAATTTATCTTTAAAAAAAGGTTCAATCTAGTTGCGTTCTTTTTATACATTTTGAGTATCTCAAAACTTTCGTAGTGACATTACGTACATATAACTGGGCAATGAGAACCGCAAAAGCAGTCCTCTGCCATAGTCCACTTTTCACCAAATAGCTACTGCACATGTGCTCAGCGAGACAGGTGGTGAATCCATCGCCGCTCTAAGCTGTTGGATGTATGTGCAGGCTTTAGTCCTTTAGTCGCCTTTTACGACACCCAAGGGAAGAGAGGGGGTGCTAGTATTCTTTTACCGATACGCGATACGGTCATGGTCACGGTCATGGTCAAACTATATCCATATACTATAATCACAATATACCTACCTATATTTACAAACAACTGCGTTATGCGGCATGTTGATTTGTGATTGTGATAAACTTTACTGTTTTTTCAACAGATTCCTTGTGTTAAGCTATATTATTAAGTTTAAGTAGTTTACGTAATTTATTGTTTTTCAAACACGAACACTACTACACACAGGTTCAATGTTCATTGGGAAAACCTACTTCCTCTAACCTTGTATACGGTTTGAAATGTCAGGGTAAAATAATATGTAAAAATCTAATCAGACACACAAAAATTGTTATTCTTAAACCACATAAATTGTTTATGTAAAAATTGTATTCAAAAGTTGTGAGCGCAAAAAACGTCGTCGTCTCTAATTATTATAATACCAAGATGTCTGGCGCGATGCAACGATGCGAATTAATTTATTCGACGTAACCTACACTACGTGACTCGCTGCCTTACATAATTAAATACGTGTCTCATATGTACCGATAAAGACATCCATAGCAACGTGGTTTAATTCAGCATTGTATTCCGACACAGTTAGAGAAATAAAAAATTCACAACGGTCACACCAATAATTCAGCCCCAAACCGGTCTTACTATTAGTTATTATGTGCCCAAACTAAGCATAGCCTGAACTATGGTGACTGAATAACGGATAAAGATACATACTCGTATATACCTACTAATAAATATAGATGACTCGGTCACAAATGCTCGAGCTCACCACACAAACATTTGCCCCTACTGGGATTCGAACACGGGACCGTGGATTGCGCAATCAGGGTCGCTGACCACGCGACCACCCGGCCGTCAAGAAGAAAGCCAGTTTCGCAGCAGGAGGATTTAAGGATTTATATAGAAATACAAAAGGTCGACATTAACGGTAAAAGATCTCCGGGATCAGTGGTTAAAATGGGAGTTCTGCAGGGTTCAATACTTGGTCTATTCTTGTTTTTGGTTTATATTTATGACTTACCTTATTTTGTAAAAGACAGTCATGAGATAGTATTGTTTATGATACTTCACTTTTATTCAAAGTGAAACGACGACACCCAAATTACAACGATGTGAATAATGCAGTCTCAAAGATTGTTCACTGGTTTAGTGTTAATAACTTGCTATTAAACGAGGGAAAAACCAAATGTGTAAGATTTGTATTGCCTAATGTTAAGCAGGTAATAACTAGTGTACAAATTAAAGATAAGAATGTGAATCCTGTGGACACCACTGTGTTTCTAGGCATCACGTTGGATGCCAAGCTTCAGTGGGGCCCACATATAGGTAGCTAAATTGTCGAATAGACTTAGCTCTGCGGCTTATGCAGTAATGAAGATCCGTCAATTAACTGACGTTGATACAGCTAGATTAGTTTATTTCAGTTACTTTCATAGTGTAATGTCGTACGGCATTTTACTGTGGGGAAATGCTGCCGACATTCAAACTATCTTTGTGCTGCAGAAGAGGGCTATTCGAGCAATATATACCTAACCTAAAGGCTGGTGACTCTCTCAGAGAAAGATTTAAGGATATAAGTATAATGACAGTTGCATCACAATACATTTATGAAAATCTGATGTGTGTTCATAAAAATATTGAAATGTTTTCAAAAAACAGTGATATTCACAAATTAAACACTAGAAGTAAGAACAAATTAGCAGTACCTTATACTAGGCTCCATAAAATAAATAATTCTTTTAAGGGTCTGTGTGTACGATTATACAACAAAGTACCAAATGATATTCAGAAATTAGATTGATAAATTTAAAATGAAAATCAAAGAAAAGCTTTATAAAAAAGCTTATTATAAAGTGTCAGATTATACAGAAGACAAACCAGCTTGGGCCTGAAATGCTCCAAGTACTCCAACAGCTATTTCTAATTGTCTATAATTAATTTATATAGAGCACCATATTTAATTAAACTATTTACATTCAAATTCATATTTTGTATTTTGTGACCTGGTAACGACATAATAATATAATATATATATTTTTTGTAAATGTCGTTGCTTCTGTGCGCTGTGGTTTCTTGCGCCCGTTCTTTGCCACAGTTAAAAAATGATTAATGCTCTAAGCCTGAATGGGTGGTAGGTAAAAAAATATTTGGACGTTTCAAAGTACTTATTAATTGAGTTTATTGAATAAATATATATTGACCATAAAAAAAACGTGAGTTAAGGCTTGGGATTCCAGAAATTCCCGAAAATAGGGTATTTTAAATTATGGATTACTCGCAAATCACAAGTACTCAAAATTTGGAAAAATATATATTATGTCATTCTACAGTCTTTTATCTAGTCATTCCGGTCATTAAATACTCTATTAGTGATACTTTACTGCATCAAATAAAATTTCAAACATCCGTCTAATCGTAATTCAAATATCGCATTACTTGCATTATACTTGGTTTTAGTTAAGGGAAAATATACGAAATTAATGGTCTTTGATAGGTGAGGCATTCCGGCCGTTATAAGTTAAAAAATTTAAAAAGAATTCTTGATTTTCAAAATTACCTACCTATTTTGCTAAGTTGACATTCGCGAATCGCGATGTGCAATCCATCGTCCCCTACTACTCGGGAATCCTAGCCCTCCGTGGTCAAGTGGTTAGCACGTCGGCACAGTGTTATAGTAACACTGTGACGCCGGGTCTGCAGTGCGATTCTCTAAGTTAAAGCCTTGGTAGCAGCGGCTGTCGCAGCGCTGAGAATTTCTCTGTCTCTTTCGTAAAGAGACAGCATATCACAGCCATGCGCGCAGCGTCTATGTGTAGATTAGAGAATCGCATAGCTGGTGTCGCGCCATCTCTGACGTCCCGGGTTCAATTCCCAATACAATTTAGGTCGGGTCAATTTAGAGAAAAACTATTTTTCTAAATTAATTTCGAGTCTGGGTGTTTTTTCTATGTTTATGTATATTTATCCGTTATTTTACTATATTAACGAGTTTCGAAAGAATTCTAATCTTTGTCTAGTTTACCTAGATAATTGGTGTGAGCGTAAACAATTTTTTTATTTTTTATTTAATTCTGGATAAATTACGCTTCCCACATTCGACATTATTGTTACTTACCAATCTTACCATAAATTAAGAAAATGGCTAATCACTTCACCTTCCTAAAACGTAACATAATTCGACGGCACAGTGACAATTCCTTTTTCATTTCATTCTATTTAATAATACACAAAGACACGGTAGGTGCCACGTGGAAACAAATGGCTACGAATAAGGATAAGTGGAGTGCCTTAGCTTTAAGCCAGCCGGCTTACATGCAGGAAGGCAATGCCAAATGTGATGGCCTAAATAAACCACAAAGACATAATAATATAAACAAGTGTTTATTTGATAAAAACTTAGAAGGTATTTTCACCTCATGCTCCAACCCGCAATGAGCCAGCGTGGTGGGTTATGGCCCAATCTCCCATGTGCTGTTGTTCAGGAAATGCCAGTGCCTAGCAGTGGGTCGTTTATAGACCACTGATGATGCCACTTCATCATACTTAGTCAATGATGATGATGATGATGCCACTTCATCATACTTAGTAACTTCTGGACATAGGCCTCTGCCAACGCATGCCACAGCGCCCGATCTTCCGCTTGTATTATTATTTTTAGTGAAGTGCATAATTATAGCTAGGCAGTTCCAGGCATACGTCCTGATAATAATAATTATAACTTAAACCTACATATAGTCACAAGCATAGTGCATTAACCTTTGTAACTACTAATAACAAACCATATATTATCTAACCATTTGTTTAAATAATATACTTCTAAACTCGTCGTGCATTTATTATCTCCCAACTCCTCCTCGACGTATCACTCCTCCGTTCTTCTGCTCCGTAACAGGCTCTTCATATCAATTGGCACTTTGGTGACATGTCGCAGGAATATGATAAAAACAGATTTAATTAATTTCCTAAGTGATTTGATCAAATCATTTCCCTAAACAAACCTAGAACAAATACCAGAACTGGTTCCGTGAAATGACCAAAAACATGTGACCTACAGGAGTAGGGCAGCTAGTATTTCTGTTGTCTAATAAAAAAAATACCTACGCTACCCTGCGCTTTGCGATTGTCTTAAATTTCTAACCTATCACGTGACCTACAGGAGTAGAGCAATTTATGTTCTAGTGGTGTTCAAATCCCTAGATTTGTTTAGGGAAATGATAAAATCGTGTTGTTATTTTAACATCCTCGTGATTTTATCAAATCACTTAGGGAATTGACCAAATCTCTGTTTTTATTATATGACTGCGACAGATGCGTTGCTTTAAGTAACTTCACCCTGATTCCTCAGCTGTCAAGGAATCCGAGTGAAGGCTCCTCCACCATTGGTCTTCACCACATCGGGTGAGATAAAGGCCAATGAAGGGCCAATGCTTACCCTTAGACATAGCAACAAACCCAATATTCACGACTATTGTACCCAAATTGTTAGTCAGAGACTAGGCCATGCAACCACGTTTCACCAAAGTTTCACCACCGTTGAGAGATGGTGAGCCTATCGCCGCTCATGCTATTGGATGTATGTGCAGTAATGGAAGATTATTAGGTCACATGTTGAAATACCAGACAACAGAATTTCTATTGTTATCGAGCTCTAGAAGTCCTTGCCACAGACGAGCGGTTAAGTAAATGACAAATATGTATGGACATAGTGCATGTACGAGCATAACATATTAGTAATTTGTATACTGTATAATTAGGTAACGACATGTTATTTTGTAAATGTCGTTACTTCTATATATGTGGAGTTTCTTGCGCCCGTTCTTCTCCACAGCTAAAAGAATTCCTGAATGGGGGAGGTGGGTAAGCAGGTGCCCATCCATCCAAATAAAGAAGTAAATTTAAGTTAAGACGATTCAAAATGCTTATTTTAAGTTTACTCAATAATGAAATTTTGATTTGATTTGAGTATTTGTTAATAGAGTGGGGTTAGGTAGTAGGTTCTTTTGGTGACTCGCTACACACACGGCATATCTTATCTTAGCGGGGCCCGCAGAGGTCCACCTTTCGTAGCTGCACGTGTCGACCCGTTGGAATCTTTTATGCAAACACACACACGGCTTACCCGTAGAAGTATAAAGAAAAGAAAATAATATGTCGTTTCATTTCAGGAACCTCAGCAGCATAAGCCATGGACTGGCACCTGGGACGCCACGCGCACGCTCTCCGACTGCCTGCAGTACAGTCCGATGGATGGCAAGGTTGTAGGTAAGTCACATCAACCAGCCGGTCAACCTCATCTCAAAGTTAAGCGACCATGGATGCGGAAGGAACGTACTAACTACCCAATATTATCCCCTTGTCTGTCATGAAGAGGTTATTGACAATTGAATCTCGTAATAATACCGTATCGCGTAGCGGTGAAAGAATACTACCACCACCTTTCTTCCCTTGGGTGTCGTAAAAGACGCCTAACGGACTAAAGACTGCACATACATCCAACTGCATAGAGCGGCGATGGGCTCACCATCTGCCACGCTGAGCACATTTGCAGTCGCTATTTGGTGCAAAGTGGACCATGGTAGACGACTGCTTTTGCGGTCATTACCTAGTGTCCGACTAACCCTTCGGGGATAATAGTCGTGATTATATGTATGTTTGAATCTCGTAATATTTGATTATTTGCGTTAATAACGCTCAAATAAACTCAAAGATAACAAAACGGTCAAAAATATGTGTATCATACCATACCATGTGGTTCCCAACTTAGGTAGCTACATTTGTCAGCGTTTCCTTGTCAACAATTGAATTACTACTCTGGCTGGTTTTACGGCAGCTGAGCTCATGCTACTCCATCTGCGTTAATAATATCGTCTAACTGAGGAAATAAAAGGCCTGCAATTGGTTCTTCTTCTCTCCCAGTTCCAATAAGTAACAGGGAAGACAATATGCATTTTTTTATTCAAGAAGTTATAAATGAAGAGTTTGGATCTCTCCAAAAGAGTTTGGTCTCTGTTCAGACAATTAAATGCTGGCGTTTTGAGCGCAATCAACAAATAAATGGAGCCAATAATAAAGGAAATAAAGGAAATTTCTGACTCTATATCATTTATCAATATAAAATTCGAAGAAATTGAGAAGGAACAGATTGGGACTAGGAGTGAGTTAACGATGATGAAGTCAGAAAATACAACACTAAAAAGCACTATAACTGACATTGCTACCCGTCTTAATAGTAGAGGATCCGAGTATAGAACGACCTTCACCGGGACGGTTAATGGATGAAAAGTATTTTATATCAAATTTAATGTGTTACAAAATATATTGCGAGTGGGTTGGCTGAAAAATTTCAGTCCAGTATATGATTAATTAAATATTTAAAATACATTTTTTAAACGTTGCACTGGTTTGGATAATAGATAAATTACATAGGTACCAATCGAAAGTATGAAGCCTATAGAATATGCAAACGTTAGGTTGACTATTTTAACATTGAAAATGTTTTTTCGATCGCTCCGGTGTAGGGCCCCATTTTCGCTGAAAGTGTGTTTGCCCATTGGTATATAGTGGTTTAAGGCCATGAGGACGTGTGAGGGCTCAAAAGACGTCAAATTTGAATGGCTTTCAGATGGTGAAAAAATTTTTTTTAAAAGTCAATAACTTTTTTCGAAAATTTAAAAAAACCAAAAAAAAACCTTGATTTTTTAACACCTTCCCTCTGAATATCTTCGATATCTCGTGAACGAGGTCGAAAATCTAAAAACTGAGAGAGTCGCCTAGAGATATTGAGACGGGGAACATTTTTTATCTTTTACTTTTTTGTGGGAGTGATAAGGGGGGCGGTATGCTCCCCCTTAGCGGCGCGTGGAGCGTCGCCGTGCGGTATTACTCGAGCGTCATAGCCCTGTGGAACTTTGCAGCTTTGAGATACGAAGATAATAGACGCGGAAAATTAAGGGCTTTAGGATAGTATAAACAAATTTTGGAAAAGTCGATTATTTCTTTTGAAAATAAAAAAAATCAAAAAGATCTATGTTTTATACGAAGATCTATTAGGACTTAATAGACACGGCAAATTAAGGGCTTTAAGGTAGTATAAACAAATTTTGGAATAGTCGATAATTTTTTTTGAAAATAAAAAATAATTATTTATTAATAATCTATAATAGATAGGTTCATTTTCAATGCCCTTTCAAGTCGTGTAGAGCACGAGATCTGTGAATTTTTTTCCCGTCATAACATTGGGTAGGCAGGTACCTTTAAACAGGTAAGTCAATTTAATAATCAAAAAATATTTTTTTTATATTTAATTAATCATTAAAGGTACTGCACTGAAATTTTTCAGCCAACCCTCTCGCGATATGTTTTTTTACATATTAAATTTGATATAAAATACTTTAGGTCGTTCTATCCTCGGATCTTAGACTATAATGACTTAGAACAACAATCCAGCTCATGTCATTTATAAATTCAATGCTTGCCAGAAAACAGAAATGAAAATTTATGTAACATTATTTCTCATCTTGGTGTCAGTGTTAATTTCAAAACGGAAGAAAGTGATATACAACACCGTACACGAATTGCTAAGAATGATCCGTCTAGCACACGTCCACGTGCTGCAGTTGCGCAATTTGTGTCTTCAAGACTTTGTAATCATCTTCTGACATCGGTAATGCATAAATTGATGAACAATCGCATAGATAGCCCCAAATTACTCAACAAATTTGATTTTAACATACCTAATAGAGTATTAGGTACCCTTGTGGATTGTGTTCAATAATAAAATTTGTAGGACCAGAATGGACTGTGGCTCGCCAATTGTTCGTCTTTCTCGTCTGTATAACAACCTAGCCAAACAATTGCCCGAAATCGATATTAATTTTCAAAGATTAACAAATTTTTATCTATTTTAAAAAAGAGTAACGTGCCATAAACTGCTTTTGATTGAGAATATAGGTTTAGTCTATAAATTATTAATTTCAGTGTTCTTTATTTTTTTCTGGCTGCTGAGACGGTTAAATATTGTAATGTTTAAAATCATAATTGCTTTTTTCTATATTGATGTTTCTAAATGATTTCGTGTCTTTAATGCATGTTGTGATTATCTTTAATTGTCAAAAGAGTTAGCTCTAAGAATATTTGTTGTTTTTATGTTATTATTCAAAACGCTGTATTTTATGTTGATAATCCAATAAATAAATTAATTAATTAAATACAATCGTGATAACCCCGAAAACAAACTAAATAGCGGACATTTTGGAATTTCTGGGCCCAACACCACGGTTTACGTGGTTGAACACCTGGTTACAACTAATAAATCGCTACATGCTTCAGCCAGGACCAAAGCAAAGAAGATGAACTATAAATATGTTTGTATTAAGAGCGGAAGAATTTTTGTAAAGAAGTCTGATGATTCAGAAATCATTATTAAGAATAAGGCCTTTGCCACACTAGGGTCGTTGCGGTAAAAAGCCAATACCATCGGAGCGACCAATCTTCCGCGAAGTGTGTCCGCTTGGTGGTCTGTGGTCCGCTATTAGTCATTTATATGCAATAACATGTATTGGCGTTCCGCAACGGAAGTTCGGCGTCGGAATTTCCGTCAAGTTTAGCAAAGGCCTTACAGTAGTTTATAGTTGAACGTTATTTTTTTCTCACTTTTTCTTGTATAAACCATGCTTTGGGACGTTAGTTTAAAATACGCGAATGTAAATATTTATTTTTAGAATAGTAGAGGTTTGAGGACTACCCATACTTTTTATTGTAATCCTAGTTGTACTAATCATAATAATAATAATAACAGAAACATGGTTAAAGAAGTTCAGAGCTATTTGATGACCGATATGTAGTCTACAAAAGAGATAGGAGCACTTCGTCTTTACACTGTACTAGGAAAGGGGTGTACTAATTGCCGTTTCAAAAAAGTTAAACTCTAATCGTGTTATCAAATGGGAAAGTGACTGCGAAGATATATGGGACACAATAGATGTTATCTCGGCTCGTCGTTCGCAAAAAATGGCTTTGTGTACGGATTATCTTCCTCCTCCGGTATCCTATCGAACGCTTCAACATTTTGTTGAACAATGCAATCAAATATTCGATCAGTGTGACTTTCCTATTAGTATAATCGGTGACTTTAATTTAAGTAAAAAACTGGGATTCCGGATCCGATAATAGTGGACTATCTAGTACCTACATGTCTTACTTTTATAGACTTTATTAATATATTATGTAAAATGAACCAAATAAACGACGTCAAAAACGATTCTGGCCGTGTCATTATTGGATTTGGTCTTATTCACTGCAAACACATTCGCAGTGCACAAATCTACGATTTCATTAAACGTCATTGATAAGCATCATCCTCCACTTGAGATAACATTTTTACTTAAATCTCTACATGATCTCCGTTACAATGATATAAATAAGCGACCTGACTTTTACATGGCTAATTACACACAGATAAAAAAGTGTTTAAGTGAACAAGATTGGGATCAGAGTTTTAAGTAGTCAGATGGTGTCGATAACATACTTGACACTTGTTACAAAATCATAAACTCAACTCTAATCATAAATCCCATTATGTAAGCCGAAAAATAAAAAACCTCTCTGGTTCACTAAAAACTTAATTAGGTCTCTAAAGGAAAAAACAATGTACGGAAACAATTTAATAAATAGAAAAATCCTTTAAATAAAATCGAATTAAAGGTTTTAACTAAGCGATGTGAACATTTGGCTAAGAGCGCATATGATTATTATAAAGGAAATATAGAGGAGAATATTAAAAATAACCCAAAGTCATTCTGGTCTTTCATTAAAAGTAAACGCGGAGGAACTCCGATGGCTATGACTTAAGTAGATGCCAGATACTATCCAGAAATTTACGATCTCTTTTTGCAAACTACTTCTCATCATTATATTCCCTTATCGATGATACCCATGACCTCGACCCTAACTCTAGTTTTCTTACTTCCTAAATAGTCAAAGTCTGTCTAATCTGTTTATCGTCCGGTATAGCTTGCTTTCAAAAATGCAACACCATAATATTGGAAAAGGTGCAGACCAGTCGGTATTCCCCCTTCCCCCATTTTTGTTTCATCTTTCGCATCTGTTCTGGTTAGTCCACTTTTAAAAATAATTAATAGATCTTTACCTACTGGTGTATTTCCTGCCCAACGAAAGAAAGCGAAAGTGGTTCCGGTTCATAAATCAGACAATAAAGATAATGTCTCTAATCCATCACTATTCTTTCATGTTTTTCCAAAATATTTGAATCTCTAATCTATCCCTATCTTCAGCTTTATCTTAAACTATATCTAACTGTACACCAGCATGGTTTTGTCCATTCCTGATCTACAGCCACAAACTTACTTACTTTTGCAGGTCAGTTTTTCAAGCAGTCGATTCCAATTCGCAATACGACGCCATTTATACAGATCTAAGTAATGCCTTTAATAAAATATCTCACTCCATCATGATACAAAAGTTTTCATTTCACGGTGTCACTGGACCTTTGCTGAATAGGTTTTTGAATTAGGTACCTTACAGGACGTCAATTTTATGTAGTAGTCAATAGATTTCAGTCAACCACACTCGAAATAACCTCTGGTGTACCCCAAGGGTCACATTTGCCCTGTTTTGTTTAACTTATTTATCAACGATGTACCTATTTGTTTTCAAAACTCTGATTGTTTTTTACATGCCGACCACTTAAAGCTTCCTAAAAAAAATATTATTGTCTCTTCGTCAGAGTGATGCAATGTACTTAAACTCCAAAAAATGCCGTCATGTAAAGTTTTCCAGAAGGGAGCAGTTTCCCTTATGAATATTTTATAGACACCGAAAAGCTTGAGGAGGTGGATGTGATCCGCGATTTGGGAGTTGTTTTGATAAAAATGTTAACTTTTGTACCGCACATGGATAATATTATTGCTCGAGCATCAAAAATATTAGATTTTGTTAAACGCAACTACAATTTTTTTTTAAGTAGCACCAATACCTTGCTTTATAATAGTGTCGTCCGGAGTATTCTAGACGATAACAGTGTTGTATGGAGGCCTCACTTTGCTACACATAGGTACCCTACGTCTAGGGCGGATTCAGAAGCGGTTCTTGCGGCATTTAGCTTTCCCCTAAAAGCTAAAAAAATCAATCCTGTAATAAACGCTTACAGTATTTTAAGGTTCAAAGCTTAAGCGCCCGTATGGAGTTAACTGGCGCCACACTTATACAGGATGGCCTAAACGGTGACATTAAAAATTTTTTTTTGAAGTCTTAACATCTAGGAAATCCCGGAAATATCCCATGTATGTTCCACGATTTTTTTATAGTTTTCAAGCTATGATTATGTTTTAATTTTGAGAATTTTCAACTTGACCGACTTAAATATTTTATTTATTCGGAAATAATGCGTCTTTTTTTGTAAATTATGTATCCTTTTTTGAAAAGAAGCATAATTTCTGAAAAAAAAAAAATTTCATTCGGTCAAGTCGCAAATTCTCAAAATTAAAAAAAAATAGCTCGATAACTACAAAAAATCGCTGAACATTCATTTACATGGGGTATTTCCGGGTACACCTGGATGTAAGAAATCAAAAAAAAATGTTTAGTGTCACCGTTTAAGCCACCCTTTATATACGTTGTTAAGGGATACAATTGATTGCCCTCAGTCGTTGTCCCAATTCAAATTTCGTGCTCCCATGCGATATCCTCGTAATAAAATCACTCCCCTTTGCGACGGACAGTGCTTGGTGCTCATTCTCCAATGTGCAAAGTTATTAATAGCTGTAGTGATGCTATTGACTTGCACAATGACATACCTGGATCATTTCACAAGTCTGTTGAGACGAAGCCTATTAGAACAGCTTCGTGCGTGCGGCGTATTTTAATTTAATTTAGTTATAAGATCCTGTTTTTATAAATTTAAATAATGTTGCAGGTTGTGTTAGCCTTTAAGTAATCGTAGCATTAAGTCGTTATATTAAAAAAGTATTGTTAGAAATAAAGAAATACAGCGTCAGATCAACCGGGTAGGTTACTGTCAAATTTCTCCAATGAATATTGATCCTTAGAACTAAACCATAAAGTTCAAAATTGATTGTAGAAATTTGACAGTTTTGGATAGGTTGATCTGACGCCGTGTGTACACAATTGTTGACTAAACTAATAAATAAAAAATAAAATATTAAAATTAGTTAGTCTACGTCTCTGCGTCGCGGTAATGTAGTAATGTAGCCAAAAGCTGATCTTGCTTTGCTTAACGCGGTAATAAATCCTTTGATGTGTCGAAAACCGCCACCCAAATTAGCGGTACAATTAAATGTCTAACGACATTCATAATGCATATATACATACATATATATAATCACGACTATGATTCCGAGAGGGTTAGTCAGAGACTAGGCAATGAGGACCGCAAAAATAGTCCTCTGCCATAGTCCACTTTTCACCAACTATCGAATATCGACTGCACATGTGCTCAGCGTGACAAGTGGTGTGCCCATCGCCGCTCTATGCTGTTGGATGTATGTGCAGTCTTAAGTCCGTTAGTCGTCTTTTACAATAGTGCTTTTAATATAGAGCCACCACCACAGATAGCTCTATAATCCGTGTAATATAATAATTTTACTTTCCTAAAAGACCTGCAATGGAATTGTTAGAGTGATAACGACGCTCTTTGTGCGTCTAATTTCTTGTTTCCATGTTAAACTGTTTTGTCGTCTACAATTGTTCTTATATTAATTACTTTTCGTCACGTAAAATGTTTTTCCTCTCTCTAGTATGAGTACACTTATACTCCGTCACTTTGAACTTTAAACTGTTCACAACAGCCCTTTAAGTGAGTGAAACGAGTGAGAGTACGATTTAAAACTTTACCTTGTATTTCGACAATGAGTAAATGAACAATTATCACTTTTGTTTGTTCGAATTAACTTGACAAACAAAATTCTCTTTGAGGGTTGAATTGCCTTTGCCTTCGTTAGCGACCTGACAAAAAAATAAAGTATTCGTCGTCGCCGGTTTAACGAAGGGCTTGTTCCGCTTTTGATGTACTGTCACGAGCACCAATATGTATACACTTTGAATCTTATTCCATTGTATTAAGAGCTACAATTGTTTACATATTTTTGCTCGTGACTGTACATCATTTTTTTTTATCTGTTACCATAAAACAAAAGACTACGAATTCCTAACTATGTAGTTTGTTTTCTTAGGTTTAAGCGAGCACTACACATTGAAATGAAACACTTTTTTACGGATTAACTCGCGTTTAATTTACTATTTACATAGTTTTTATATATTATCCTGACATTTCGAACCCTTTACAGGGTCCGTGGTCACAGGGAGACTGAGGTGTTAGTCGTCTCATTGTGAACATGCTCTCGAGGGACCCAACCATTACATCAGATTTGACAAACCTCAAATATTCGCCAAGGAACAACGATTCATCCCTATGAGGATACGCGAGGCTATTGAAATTAAAAAAAACATCGTAATTTCAATAGAGAGGATGGTTGGAATTTACCACCTGCCTGGGACCCCATCATACAGGTCATCAAATCCCAGCCCCAACAGCAACACATTGCCAGACCTAAAAATATTGTTAGCTCGTATTGTGTAAACTTTAACGCACCCGGTTAAATATAAAAATGATTGACGGTAGGCAAAAAACTTCTAACAATGAGACGACCAACACCTCAGTCTCCCTGTGACCACGGACCCTGTAAAGGGTTCGAAACGTCAGGATAATATATAAAAAACTATGTAAATAGTAAATTAAATGCGAGTTAATCCGTAAAAAAGTGTTTCATTTCAATATGTAGTTTGTGATAATTTACCAACTACTATCGGTAAATTTGAATTCTTTAAAAACCTTTTCATTCGGCAAAAACTTACTTATACTTACTTTAAAACGTTGAAAAAAATTACTACCGCCCGGTATGCGGAAGACGTACACGTTTGGTTCTAACCTGAGGTTGTAAGTGTTTTCAACGTCACTGTATTTCAGTATATTTGAGGGTTATTAACGCAAAGTTACAATAAAACTACAAAAATTACGACACTTTAAAAGCTCTCCCATAAATAACGTAGGCTTTATACAATTTAGATGCCTTCTAAAAATACCTTTTTAAAAGAAATAAAGCATTTTCAGTTTTTGTGTTTATACATTTCAGTATCATATGTTCTTACCAGCTTTAAAGTTTAATAATTTTTAACCAGTTAACCAATTCTAATAAAAACATTCATATTATGTTATAATCAAACAAAAATGAACAATGCGGCCAAAAGGTTTTACAAATTATAATAATAAAATGGACATTCAATTTGATGATTTCATAACAATACATGCCTAAAAAAATACCCTGTTACTGACATAGGGAGACCTTTTAGTAAATCAAAAGATATGTTTGCTTTAATTCTGAGCTGATTAAAATAAACACGGACAAAATACCTGTTTCCCTGAGGGGCGGGAAGAGTTCTCCGACTCAGGGCACCACCAACTTGCCTCGGTAATGACCACATAACAGAAGAGCTAGATACGACTCTGACAACTTGCTTGTTCGGACTCTTCATTCAATCATCTTGCGTTTGTCTTAACAAAGATAATTGTTTTTATATGTTTTTTATATATTTTATAACGCTTCAATATACCTACTTAAGTAAAATAAGTAATACATAAAAATAAAGTATTATTTAGAAAACATTAATCTATAAACACAGCTTCATCTTAACCGAATGTTCAAATATTTGTAAAATTATTTCTTGCGGATCTCAGAGGTGAAAACTTCTAAGATTTGATGAAGCAATGTTGACTAAAAACATAAGCATCAAGCACTGACAAATTTCGACGGGTGAAAACCAGACCTCGGTAGCCAAGTGGTTAAGGCAGCCGCCCGAAATGCGGAAGGTGCGTGGTTCGATTCCGCCTGAGGTTGTCGTCTTTTTTCAGTGTTTAAAATGTTACTTCTTTTTTTATCTATTTTTTTAGAGGCTTTTGCTCTACAAAAGCATGTCAGCCTCAATCATATCTTTAACTAAAATAATTCTGTAATACTTAGTCTTACGCGAATTAGGAGTTATTGATGCCAAAACCATACCATACACAGACCTTGCCATATCAGAGTTAGGTTGCGCTAATACTTCCAAAAATACACTTACAAAAAAAAGATAAAGGATGAAGAAAGATTTCTCCCTGTGTTCACGGACCCTGTAAAAGGATCGAAACGTCAGGACCACAGAGTGTTATGGTCAGGAGCAGGACTAAGGCTGGATTCGACCAAACTGGAAAAAGACTTACTCCGAGATTAGTCTATACAAAATCAGCGTTTAATCTAGGTATAAGACGTTATTCCAGTTTGGTCGAATCTACCCTAAATAAAACTCAAACATGGAGTAAATAAAAGCGAGTTTCAGCCGTAAAAAGTGTTTCATTTCAAGATAAAGAAACATTAGTTGACCACAAGCACATTGACGCCTGTATCATAGAACACAGTATAATATTAATACAAACTAAAACAAGTGCGAGTCGGACTCGCGCACGAAGGGTTCCGTACCATTATCTTTAAAACTTTGATCGATGTTTTAATAATAGTGTATTTTTATTTAATTAAATAATTTAAGACGTATTAAAAAAAATACTTACTAGATCTCGTTCAAACCAATTTTCGGTGGAAGTTTGCGTGGTATTGTACATCATATATTTTTTTTAGTTTTATCATTCTCTTATTTTAGAAGTTACAGGGGGGTTACACACTTATTTTACCACTTTGGAAGTGTCTCTTGCGCAAACTATTCAGTTTAGAAAAAAAATATGTTAGAGACCTCCTATATTTTTGAAGACCTATCCATAGATACCCCACACGTATGGGTTTGATAAAAAAAAAATTTTGAGTTTCAGTTCTAAGTATGGGGAACCCCCAAAATTTATTGTTTTTTTTCTATTTTTGTGTGAAAATCTTAATGCGGTTCACAGAATACATCTACTTACCAAGTTTCAACAGTACAGTTCTTATAGTTACGGAAAAAAGTGGCTGTGACATACGGACGGACAGACAGACATGACGAATCCATAAGGGTTCAAATAAATAAAAACAAATATATTTCTTATTATCAGTTTTGTCGTGTTGAAACTGCCAAAACTTCAAATAGATTATCGATTTTAGTAGAATGGTAGGGTGCTAACTTCGATAGGGTATGGGGTATTGAGTTCAAAATCGATTGCATAATTTTGACGTTTTGTCGCAAAATGTTAACGTGGTCTGACGTACTGGTGCCCGTACGATATCGGTTTGTCATTATCTTCAATAAATTCCATGGACTTAATGATAAATTCCTGATCCCTAAAATGTTTTATGCATGAACTGAATAGTTACCTAAAGCATTTTTTTTTATTTGAGTTCTCTTTTTTTGTTGGCATCCAAATGATGCAAAAATCACTATAAAGATATTCGGAATGAAACGAATGAAATTGAACCTTTTTTAAGTGGCCTCAATTCCAATATATCATCTCTTACGACTTCCTCTCAAATAAAGTATCCAGTACTTTGATTTTGAATTCTTTTATACATGATGAAAACAAAAATTATGGATAACCTGTCCAGCACTTTTCAGATAGCCAAAGTATATGTAAAGTATACAAAATATAATACTGCTTTTAATAATGTTTTATTTAGCTTAAAATTAAATCATTATTGTTATGTATAGTAAGTCAATATTGTTTTTTTCTCAGTAAGTGAAATTGTGTAATTTCTTAAAGAGAATATAAAGTTCTTAAACCACAAGTAAATAATTACTTACTACTAGTTTGTTCTTCATTAAAAGTTGAAACCTACTAGATGTAATCACAAAATTAGGATACAAACATACAAATAAAACTCCTTTCTAACTATTTCAAATTAAAAGACGAATCATGTTCTAATATTTAATTAGTTTCCCAATATTACTGTTTCCTGTTTCCAACTGTGTCGTGTAGCGGTGAAAGAATACTACCAACCACCCCTCTCTTCCCTAAAAGGTGACTAACGGGCTAAAGACTGCACATACATCGAACAGCATAGAGTGGCGATGGTCTCATCACCTGTCACGCTGAGCACATCTGCAGTCGCTATTTGGTGAAAGGTAGACTATGGCAGACGACTGCTTTTGCTGTCCTTATTGCCTATTTATAGTCTCTGACTAACCCTTCGGTATTATATGTATCTATGTACTATTTCCTACTTAATATAATTGTTTTGAAACAGTGCTTCGCTAAGGCACAAGATAAATTTAACTTATATTTATACTGTGGCTAAGGTTACTGAACCATTCAACCGTATTCCTAAACACGTTCGAAGTATGAAAATGCCACCAAAGAATTTCTTTTCTACGAGTATTTTTTCCGCTTTCTTTTTAGCGCTGTTTGCTAATATCGGATTACGGAGTGGCAATGCGATGCTTCAACTGCGGGGGGCTGGCTACAGACTTTACATAGGATGGATTATTTCGTCGAATCTCAATGTCACGATACCCCGACTGATAATGAATCGAAATGTAGTTTTTATCGATATCGAGGCACTAAATGGAAAAGTAATTCTTCTAGTTTTCACTATGTTTTCATTATCTTTTAGTTTAGTCTAAGTTAACGAAATATAATAACTGTTTTGTAGGCATTTGCTATTTAAAATATAGAATAATACTTTGTAAATTATATTTTTCAATAAATCTTTTTGAACATTTCTGTATCAAATCTCTACGTTGAAAAGTTTTTTTTTATAGTGTGTGCGTGTGTGTGTGTGTATGTGTACCACTGAATAAATTATTTTCATTTCATGTTATTTAATGTGACTTCAGGCTATTTTCAACATCGGGAAACTTCAATTTATTGCTTTTTTTAGATAGATAGCGTTTATTGCGTCATGTGGAAGGTCTTAAAGTTATACATGCATGGAACTCAAACATGAGCCCTGTGGGCACTGCAAAAATATAATATTTTCAATAAATTTCAATTTTAAATAAACACTGATTACAATTCAATTTTAATAAACTTGTTATCAATTAATTGCACAACAAGATTAAACTATTAACAAAGCACTCTCAATACAATTTTAATATCATAATATATATTCACAAATAATAATAACAATAGTAACGTAACAGCAACAGTCTTGGACAGGTATCCAATTATGGACAAATAAATAATAAATTTAAAATATAACTGCAAAAATTGGGAAATGCATCCTAGCATCACTATAAAAGAAAGATTTACTAATAAGCGGTCAAAATTATGTCATTTCATTAAATTCAGCCATTTTATTTTAAAATGGCGTAAAGGTGTTTGAGCACGCTTCGAGTCGTTATTAGAAAATCCATTTTTACTAACAAAATCTATAAGGAAGTCAGTACGCACAATTATTTTTAGCTACTTTTAAATTAGTCACATAGATTTATGGCGTATTATTATGTATTGTTGCTTTTTGCAACATATTTCACGCTTTCGGCATGATTATAGTTAAGGTATTAATGCTATTTATTAGTGTCCTAACTAGATATCTTTTCTAGGATGTTCTATTAGTGCACAATTGTCGAAAATCTAATTATTTTAGGTTTAACATCCTACTAATATTATAAACGTGAAAGTTTGTAAGTATGGATGGATGTTTGTTATTCTTTCACGTATAAACTACTGAATGGATTTGGATAAAATTCGGAATACAGATAGTTTATAACCTGGATTAACACATAGGATACTTTTTATCCCAATATTCCCCCGGGAACCACGCGGGTGAAACCGCGAGCGGCCGCTAGTAACATATACTTCTTTCACTATACCTACATTTCTTTCAATTTATTTAGATATCAGTGACAATTGTACCAATGATGGACGTATGTCAATGACAGGTTTTTCTTAGTTTTCTTTAGTGGACCTTTTTTTTGCCTAGAATGGCGTCTGAGAATTACACCCCCCGAACAAATGAAAAGGGCAATCGACGCCGTTAACAATGGGGAAAAAAAGCAAAAGCCGCTGAAAATATTTCAATTTATTTATTATTTTGAAGTACCTAGAAATACTTTAAATAATAAAGTGTCAGGAAAAAGTCCTAAAGTCTGTTCTATGGCTCCACAACACATATCTGTCTGAAGACGATGAGTATTTGTTGGAGCAATGGGTGCTCATGATGAGCGAGAAACATGTCCTAATTATCGGATTATCATTTCAAGTTAGGTACAGGATTTAAAACCTAGAGGCGGCCCGCGACGTGCCTCGACTACGAGTACCGTGTGGGTACTCGTAGTCGAGGCCTAAATGTGCATTGGGCGTTCAAACATTGAGTACTGTCCATAAATAGGTGTTTATGACTGGGTGTTGTTCATTATTAGGTGTCCATCACTAGATTTTTACTGTCCATTATTGGTCCAAAAAATAGGGTTTTTATTTTACAAATTATTTTTTAGTTAACGTATTAGGTGCGAACAAATACATTAAAAAACACTTAACTGTAAGTATGCCTAAATAATATCTAAAAAATCACTATAACCGAATGAGAAATTTACTAAAACAATCAATTTTTTTTATAACCTGTCCATAATTGGGGTTGTTACCTTAGATCTTTTAGCCGAGAGCCTCGATCAACGCCTAGAGAGGCTCTCGCTGAAAGTATTTTATTCTTTGTAGGCAAGTATTTGACCGCGATCTCACCCGATGGTATGTGACGATGCGGCCTAGGATGTAGCATACTTACCTAGATAATGCCTGTTCACCCTTGCCTTGAAAATGTCCAGGTTGTACGTGTCTGGAACAGATCCACAGGAAGGGAATTCCACTCCTTAGCTGTCCGCATCAAAAATGATGACGCAAAGCGTTTTGTGCGTATAGGTGGTATGTTGTCAGTGTAAGGGTGAGATCTCAGTCCGCGTCTCGTTCCCCAGAGATAGAAACGAGAAGGTGCAATCAGCTCGTGTAGTTCCTGCGCACACTCGCCGAAGTGCATTCGATAAAAAACCGAAATGTTGGCAACCTTGCGTCGATGTTCAAGACTCTGCAGCTTGGATTCGACGAGTTTAGAGTCGCCAATGACCCTCTTAGCACGCTTCTCAATAGAGTCTGAAGCGGCTAACTGATACTTGGCAGCTCCATCCTAGAGGTGGCAGCAGTATGCCATACAGGATCGGACTTGTGCTTGGTAAAGCTGAAGCAGCTGCCCCGGTGTAAAATACCGCCTTACCTTAGAAAGGATGCCAATTGTTATTTAACAAATGCTCAAAGGGCGAACCGGGCCTTACGCGTCTTTGTCGTCTCAATCGCAATAGAAAACATAACTATATCAAAGCAACGTCATTGCAAACGATAATTAAGAATCAAACGAACTTACCTTGTAAATTTTGATTCCAATTATGCAAGAGTCTCAACCGAAGACGATTACTTATTACATGCAGCAGTACATGAAATGGTGCTATCTTCTTCACACTTTTAGATATCCTACAAAGAAAGTTCTTATTTTCGTTCTTTGCACTGGCAACCCCGCGTCACGTGACCTCATTATCTTAGAGAATTTTGAGTTATCCTCCACAATTTTGTTTATTTTTACTTTTTGAGTTGGAAGGGATAGGTAGACATAATCGTCGTTCGGTTGAGGCCCCCGCATAAATGGAATTAAACTTCACAAGGTAAGTTCGATTGATTCCTTATTAAACTTCGGGTCTCAAGGTAGTTTTTTTATACATAAACTTCCTTTAAACCATAATGATGCATATAATAATTGTTAAAGATGGATTTGTCGTTTTCTCAACAGTGACTTGAACAATTCCATTTACTTATTTATTAATTTATATAATTTTTGATTATTATTATTTAATTTGTGTTAATACTCCATTGACAAATTTATTCTGATTTGTACCTAAACATTTCTTTAGCCTACAACAACTTTATGCGAAACCACCTCCAGACTAGTCTGGAGGTCGGTCAGATCTAGATCTGTGAGCGGTAGATGTAAATGCCGAGCGAGTATTAGTATTATAAGTGAGCTCCAAATACAGACAAATATCGACATCACAATCTCAATGTCGACCACTGTCTTGGAATACTTTTTTGACACAATCAAGGTTAGGTGAGGTTAAGACAGCCAGTAACAATCTTATAACAGGGATTCTTACAAATATTGGGCAATCGTATGAGCGGTTGCCAAACGCGGGTCTTAAAGTCCTAATGAAGTCTGTAATTTCAATCACAATCACATTACTTTGTATTGATATAGATATTATTTTTGATTTAACTAATAGACTGCGTTTTTTGCTCTGAACTAATGCAGTTGTGCCACAGATTACTTAATAATTAATTGTGCAAATATGTAATCGGACGCCCGCCGGGTGCGGGCGGCGAGAGCGGCGGCGGGGGTTATCGGATACGATGACGTCACGTCACGTCAGTCGAGTGCCAGCGAACTAAGCGAGGTAGAGTGTTTTATGCAAATATTTATGTACAATAACTTTGTAAATACTTCTCGTATCGAAGTGAAATAAAAACTATTGGTTTTAGAATAACGACTTCTATAATGGTATAAAGTAAAATGAACTTTTTTTTCAGTCCATTCCGAGATCACGCCTTGGCATTTGAAACGAGGCAACCCTAGCCGTTGCGCTGCATTTTCAGTTATAAGAGAAGCCTGCGATCCCTGGTCTAACAGAACTCGAAGATTGATGTATGAGCCCTTAGATGATTGTACTTTTATTATAGCTGTTGCTAAAAGTATCTCCGGGGCATGATGTTGTAGAGACACGTGTGAGTTGCTGCAAATGGTGTTTGAAGGCTCCGGCGGTGGTGGTGCGGTAGTGTACTGCCTAGAGGTCGTTGCACCGAGCGCGCTATCTGATTGCGTAAACGCCACATGCAGTAAAGTGATGTGCGCCTGATTGCATTCGCGACACTTTTTGTCTGAAATACAAGCCTTTCCTTTATGACAATAGAGGCAATTTTGGCATAAATTATACATAGCGATAGCTTTTCGTTTCGATACGGCAGTCATTTCTAGAAACTGCCTACAGTGAAAGATTCCGTGGTCATCGTTTTTACAAATGACACACTTATAATATTTTGTAGCAAATACGTTTTTTTTGCTGTAAAGTGGTTGCGACATATTCCGCCGCTGCTGCGAAAATGATTGCTTAATGTTTGAATAATTGTTGAATGATTTAGGTAACTTAGAACTCGAAGATGAAATTGTATTATAATTAGGGTTACGAATGATAGATATATTCTGATGTTCTTGTTTACGTCTTGAGCTTTCCATTGTTGTAAATTTTTTCTACTGATGCTGTGTATTCACTGTGTGTCTCAGTATCTAATTTTTGGCATAATAAATAAACTAGCAGTGGATCCCACGAGTAGACAGTTATTCCCAAATTTTTGATGGCATTTAATGTTTCGCGTGTAGTATCATGCATTCTTTTCAAATGGCTTACTGATGCTTGTTGCATGACTGGGACCCCAATAAAATGTCACAGTGAGAGTTAAGATATAATTTCTTATTATCGTATCTATGGGTCAGTATGTCCCAGCAAATGGCATAGTTGTCCGATGATATTGATAAGTGCTGGATGAGTCGCTCGGCCTCACCTCTAACCTTTGATTTTAAAAACTGCATTCGTTGAGCGCTTGATAGAGAGGGGTTATTATGTATGGTCTCAATGAACAGGTCCTTAAAGGAGGTCCATTGATGGTAGCTACCGCTAAATGATGGTAATTCTAAATGCGGTGTTGATTGTTCGCGGTGGGCTACGGACCACAGTTTTTTTATTTATGGCCTTGATTAGTTCGTTGTACTTCCTTTCGAATCTAAAATATGTAGCTTGGTAATCTGCTTCTCGGCCACCCAACTCGCTATCGAGCTCCCAATGCGCAGCAAATGATCAAACTCCCACTTATCCATGATATTGTCTAGATTGATGTTAGTAATGGTGTGTTTAAAAGCTTTGAAGTGGCTAGTTTGCTTCCTCAACATTTCATCCGTTTTGCTGGTCATGCCTAAGGAGCGAGATGAGGTTCCCGTCTCCATCATTTGATGAGAACTCGGCATACCTATAGGTGTAGCCGGCTTTGATAAGTGGGGTTGCAGACCGGCTGCCTTCGTCGCTCGGTTGATAGTTTTGTATAGTTGCCCTGATATTCGAGAACCTATCCCTTGTAGCATCATACTTATTTGAAGTAAAGTATTGATGAGATTTATCTCCAAACCCACAAAGCTTAATAGTAGAGGATCCGAGTATACAACGACCTTCACCGAGCGGTTAATGGATGAAAAGCATTTTATATCAAATTTAATGTGTTAAAAAATATATTGCGAGTGGGTTGGCTGAAAAATTTCAGTCCAGTAGGTATATGATTAATTAAATATTTAAAAATATTTTTTTTAAATATTGCACTTGTTTTGATAATAGATAAATTACATAGGTACCAATCGAAAGTATGAAGCCTCTATAATAAGCATACGTTAGGTTGACTATTTTTTTCCTGTCATTACATTGGGTAGGCAGGTGTAAACAGGCAAGTCAATATTAGTAATTTGCAACCGTCTGGTTAGATAAATAAAATTTATGTTTATATAAAGATAAGCTCATTACAAACACACAAACACCAAACCAGTGCAATGTAAAAAATATTTAACATATTAAATTTGATATAAAATACTTTTCATCCATTAACCTTCTCGGTGAAGGTCGTTCTATACTCGGATCTTAGACTATAACATGATTTGATTGATATTCGAGCCAATAAGCATCTAAAGTCTCGAGTCGTTGTTTGACATACGTGACAGTTTTCCTTTCCGAACCATCTTTTCTGAAGTTGGTATACACCTGTTCAATAGCAGCTGTAATCTGCTCCCCAGTTTGTAAAAAATCTTCCATGCTGGACATATTCGGTGACTATGATATGTGTTAATCGAAAATTAACATGTTTTTATATATTTCATTGTGTATCATTCTAAGGTTTAACGCCTTTGTGTTATCGATCATAAGTTCAGAAAAAATCAATTGTCATTCAAGCAGTGATCGTGATTGGTCTAACGGCGGCCAATAGAGGGCGCTTAATGTCAAAAATGTCTAGTTCATAGTTTTTAGTTTTAATCAATCGTTCATTGGTTTTTTCATCAAGGCGTGTGGACGCCATTTTAATATTAATTATAGTAGTTAAATCTTGTTACCTATTAAAATCAGTGTGACAAAGTAAAGTTTTTATTTTCATCATCTGACCCATTACCATCATCAACTATCAACGTCTCAAGGGTCAAAAGCGACGTTTCGAACCCGCCGTGCGCGGCCCTTGAGAAAGTCATCAACGTGTACGATCCTTGGCCGTCACGATCAAGGCGGGCCGAGAAATTCTACGCACAATATGTCTATGATGTAAAAGCAAAAAAAATGATACGCCTTACTTGAGTGCTGGAGTGCTCTAACCGTGATTGTTGGATGCTCACAATCCCAGAGTAGGTTCACTTGGCCTACTAGAAGTTTGCTTCGATAACTTTAGTGCTAGTTCACTCGTTCGTTACTGTTTGTTCACAAATGCACCAAAGTTTCTTGTTTTATATGATTAAGTACCTAGTAAGAAGTTTATAATGAACCTTTATGAACTTTTTCAAGCTAATCAGTAAGATGGTGCTTATTAAGTTATTTGATGTAGTTACTTTACTTAAATATTTACTTACCAAATTCTTAGTAAAATCCTGACAGGGCGCCACCCGCCGAATGAAATCCTACGATTACGAAACGCGGCAAAGAGACAAGTGGACAACAAGAAAAAACAAACCGAACCGACCGAAACCGTAGCACAAAAACAATAGAAACAATTTAGTAACTTTGGGCACTCGTTGTCTCTTATGTAATTTAGTTGTGTTACTAATTTATTATATGTAATGAATGATTGTTATGTGCCAGAATAAATAGAAAAAAAAACTTTGTCTTCGATCGAAGTTCTGCTATTGCTATCTTCCTCATTAATCAAGTGTGAGAAAGAAAACGAAAATAGAATGGACTAAAACCAAGTGCGCCAACACGACGAACGAAAGTTCCTCGCGTTTTAGTTTAACGATTTACTTTTTATGTTGGAAAATAATTTTAATTTTAATATTTTATTTTATTAAGTCCTGAAAGTGACGTAAAAGTAACATTTTAAGTCGTGTAACATCGAAGTAACGTGATAGGGTCAAAAGTAACATAAATTGTTACAAAAGTAACATTCTGGCAACTTATCACTATCCACCGACACCGATGATGACAAACGCCTACGTTTTCGAAATTAAAATTATGATTTCTTTACTTTGCGAAAAATACTAATAATGATCATTCTCTCTCCACTTCAAACGTTAACGTTTTCCCATCATATTAAGTACAAAAATTCCGTTACAAAAAGTACGTGTGATTCCGAAAACACAAAAACACGTAATGACGTCACGTGGCGCGGGATTGCCAGTGGAATGAACGGAAATAAGAACTTTCTTTTTAGGATATCTAAAAGCGTGAAGAAGATAGCACCATCTCATGTACTAATTGCTGCATGTAATAAATAATCGTCTTCGGTTAAGACCCGAAGTATAAATATTATTATCATTTTGTTGATATGCCAATAAATAAAATAATAACAATAAATATCACTACAACTAACTAAACATATAAAAAAAATATTTAAACGCGATTTAACGCACAACTAGCAGACATGCTACTCTGTCAAGGAAGTACCGGGAAAAGATCAATGATACACAAAATGTTAGTTATTCATCCTATTTTATCGCCTTCAGAGTATGCTCCTTCAGAAACGATACACTTACGCCAACGAATAATCCAATCATCAAAACATTTTTTAAACGCTTTTTCCGGAATTGAGTTCTGTTCTCGCCGCGAATTCTCTTTTATGTCTTCTACCAAATAAAAAGGGTGCCACGAAGTGAAAATTTGAGTTTCGGAAAAAGAAAGAAGTCGGCTGGAGCCATATCTGGTGAATAAGGTGGTTGCTCGATGGAATTTGTTGAGTTTTTGGTCAAAAATTCGTTCACAATGATGGCCATATGCGAAGGCGCATTATCGTGGTGCAAAATCGAAGATTTTTTCTTTCCACAAATTTGGACTTTTTCGTCGAATTTGCTCTCTTAAACGCCGCATAACGCTCAAATAATATTCTTTATTTACCGTTTGACCTTCCGGCAAGAATACCGAGTGCACAACACCGTGATAGTCAAAGAAAACAGTCAACATGACTTTGACTGTTTTTTTTACGGTTTCGGTTTAGTCGGGACTAGCCGAGCGGCAACATGTTTCATACCACAGTGATTATTTAAAATGGTACGGATCGACTCGTGAGACACAAAAAGTTCAGCGGCTATCTCTCTCAAACTTGAATGAGGATTTTCAGTCACCATTTCCTTCACTTTTGCGATGTTAACCTCAGTTGATGACGTTGATGACCTACCAGAGCGAAGCAAATCTTCCATCACATCTCGACCGGTTTTAAACGCTTTGTACCACTCATAAGCACGTGTTTTTGATAAAGTCGATTCACCGTAAGCCATCTGTAATATTTTCAGTGACTCCGAACACGAAATTCCATTGGCGCCGCAAAATTTAAGACAAACTCTTTGTTCGATGTTTTCATCCATTATGAAATTCTCAATACACACTAGATATAAACTAACTACACTGAGAAAAATGGGGCACTATAAACTATTGTGCATGCACATCTTTTTGACCAATCGTGCAAGCACGTTAAGTTACGCTGCCGACGATGCACATAAAATTATGGTTCCACCGTAATATAGTGACGTCACAACCTTATTTGCAGCTCGCACTATAAAATATAGTGCAAGATATCATAACGTTTAGCCCTAAGAAAGAAAAAATATAGTGCACTGCTCCAAAATATCTAGTTGACGGCATTTTATATTATAATGCATTGCGATTACTTATAGTTCCGTATCATTATACTATTATGTGCGTTTGCACTTTACTTATTGGTGCCTATCAAGTCGTGCACCATAATATTTCGTGCCTGCCCATGATATTATACGATTGCTGGAAGCATGTCTTTACATGCGAGTGCACTAACTATTATAGTGCTTCTTTACATTGGCATGATCTTTTTATGTGCTCGAGCATTTTTGTCGCACTATTTAATATCGTGATGGCATGGCTATATTTCAGGATTAGCACTACATCTATACAAGGTGTTTCCCGACGATGAAATAATATATTCTAATTAGTGCTTGGAGAGGTGTCCTGAGTCAGGCAAGATTGATAGGTCAAACAAAAAATTCGGTCGTTTTTTTTACTTCACATAGTTACAAACTAGCGCCCCGTTGGAACTGATAAACAATTTGTATAGGGAGTCGAAAAAAATAATCCGTTTTTTTTTGTTTGACCTATCAATCCTGCCTGATTAAGGATACCTCTCCGAACACTAATTTGAAAATATGATTTCATCGTCGGGAAACACCCTGTGTACATTTAGTACTAATCCTAAAAAATATCCACTTACATCACAATACATATACAGAAAAAAATGTGCTGAAATTCACGATGCCTATAGTATTAATCACACACAAAATCTAGGGTATGTAAGTAATTTAAAAAAAGGTTTAAAATTATACAAACATTTATTTTCCATAAAAATTAGAACTTATCCAAAAAATCTTTATTATTATTAGAAAACCATCATGTAATCTATAAAAATCTATAAAAAAGGCGCATAAAGAGTTTACATTGGTAATTATAATAAATTAATTTAAATACACTTGGCAAACTTACAACTATACATATTCAAATCGAAACAGTCTTAAATACTAAAAGCCAATTAAAGGTTTCCACATCTGCACTAAACACACAAAAATACACATTTACATTTACATATACCTATACAAATTCCAAGTTTAAGAGGAAACACTACGTGAAAGTGTACGTCCTTTGTTTCCTCCTTCAGAACTTGACCAATTTTTATAACTTTTTCAGCATCGGTTAAAGAAAAAGATTTTCTAAGTCTGTAAATTAATCTAGTAATTTTTTATGCATTAAGTCATTTATTTAATTACCAGGAGCCTTCAAAATTTAGCAAAATCACGCCGTTTTAAGGCGTCTTCAGAAATATTAAGTAGCTGGTTTAAAAAAAATCAAACGTACAAAGAAAATCTCTTTCAAGGGACTACTAAACGTCGTTAGTCTGTGTTTTGAATGAGAATTTTGCATGCCACTTCGACGTAGTGTTTCCTCTTATGAAGCCTATGAAGCTGTTATAAACAATTCCATTATGTAAGTGGTACGCATTAAATAAAAAGACAACAACAGTGACAATAACAGTGGTATGCATTTAAATAAATAGACCACATTAGCACTTCAAACTCATAAATTACTCGGCAGGTTTTCGTGACGATTTAGTAAAAATTAACAAATATATTAATCAAAAATATCTCTAAAACCTGCTGAGTATAATTTATGAGTTTTATGTGCTAATTTTTTGCTCCTTTTTTGTAGGCAATTACTGTTCTATATACCATCTGCTAGTAATGTAGTTCATATCATTGTATAGTTTGCTTAGATTATGAGGGAAGGGTGCTACAGAATCGCTGGCTTTTATACAGTTGTAGTTATTATTTTGTTCGACCTCATAATGCTCATTCATTTTAATAGTATCAAATAACCGGCAGTAAAAGTAAACAATATTTGAAGGAGTTACAACTATTGCTTCAATGGCTGCAAAAATGTGCAACTCATGATTTGGTTCATCGAAATCCACAAATACAATGCTGTAGGGTTTCCACTCCACACCTGCTATTTTTACGGATGCAACAAAAGTTATAGGACCCTCCAGGTTAAAACGCATTGCCCAAATGTTTCGTATTGGGCCGAATTTACGTAACATGGCAGGGTAATGAGTAAGAAAATGAAATTAAGGCTTTAGTAGTGACCCCGTGAGCTTCATAAACAAAGAGTTAAATTCAGAGACTAAGCAATTCCATTTATCGGCTGTAAAGTCATAAATTCTAAAAGCTAACAAAATGTCTAAAATCTTACGTAATAAAATGAACAAATCCCAGTTCTCTTCGCCAGTGGAAATATATCGACCAACGATTAGTCCAAAGTACCTTACCAGAACTATCATTTCGGAAGCTGAGCATCTTAGCCGGACTCTAGCCCCTTCGAACACTAAACAATTGCTAGGTTTTGAACTTGAATCGGGGCCGTAATTGAACGATATCATGGCTTCTTTCAGTATATTAGCCTATAATATACCATTGCTTACATTAAAGTTTATTATGTAAGTCATAACATAGCGACAAACACCTTCCAAGAAATCGTGCATGGCGTCTACTGCTACATTTTCAATCTATCTTGACAAATTTATCTTGACATCGTCATCATCTGAAAGAAAAATTAATTCAATGAAAACATTGTTTTCCGAATAAATTATCAGAATAAATTGGTAAGTGGAGCTGCCGTCGATAGTACTTATTATGCTGGTAAAAAATATTTTACAGATATTGTTAATTTGACTTTGGTTTTTAAACTCCCAAATACTCAGACATCTAAAAGTTAAATAGTACTCAAGTTACATGCTGTCACTGTCAGTTCCATAAATATAATATAGTATTCAGCAGTAAATTTATGAGAAACTCACCTCTTAACATGCACTGCTTCGTAATCGTTTTGATGGTTGCAACAAAAAATTTGTCTTTCAGGCTTTTAATCTTGTTTTGCCAGTAGCTAATAATTTTAGGGTACCAATTCTTTGCGCGTAGCAAGCCTGTCAGCTGCGGCTGGGTAAAGAGCTTCGAAATCTTTAATGAGGAGTCTCCAGCCTTCAGATCCCTTTAGGACAGGATATGTGTTTAAATATTCTTGAACCTTGCCCGTTTCTTGGTAACATGTATACAGACGAGCTCTAACTGTCTCTGACCACAGTTCATCAATTGTCGGCCAGGGTACGCTCACGATGTCTGGTCTATATAGCGCTTTTTACCAAATCAACTTCACCTGAAACAAAATTAATAATGAATACAATATAATAAAATAAAGACGTTTTGCCACAACCGACAATTGCATTCTACTTGACTTGACAGTCAAACGTGATAAATCACTATATCATATTGCGTTTCAGTGGTCATGCTAGGAGGCTGGAGATAAATGGGGAAATGATTACTGCAGCGCCCCCTAGCAGCTAAACACCGTAACACATATCTAAGAACCAACTCTGATAACCTAAAAACCTATTACAGAAAACCGCATCGAAATCAGTTTAGTAGTTTTTGAGAACTTTTCAAGTGCCGACTTATCTGGTTGCTGCAGCGCCCTCTGGTGGTCTACCACCATGAAACATGTCTAAGCTGCTCTGAAATGATACCTTTTGAATGCAAAAAACCGCATCAAAATCGGCCTAGTAGCTTCCGAGGAAAATGCTAACAGACATCCATACAAACAAACAACCTCTAACCCCAAACGCATAATATAATATACCGGTACCGTTCCGTCCGTCGGTCGTGGGTAAAAATAATAGGTACTTATTGCTATCACGATAGAATCGCTATCAGAATCCCAAATTATGTTTTTTTAATCCAAATGTTAAACAAAAGTACGTTTACTTACCTACCTAACTTATTACTTGAAATGAAAGACTTTTATAATAGTAATAGTAAAAAACTATGCAAATAGTAAATTAAACGCGAGTTAATCCGTAAAAAAGTGTTTCATTTCAATGTATAAGTAGTGCTCGGTTAAACCTCAGAAAACAATAAATTATTAGTGTTATAAATCGGTATCGGTGCTACTCACTAGAATTTGGCACTGATAAATATTTTAAATTACACTTTTAATAACGCCGCTAATTATATAGTTTATTAGATTTAAAATTCATGTTTTTTCCATTTAAAACTTAAGCACTTAGGTACTTATTCTATTTTTTCAACACTAAACAGGCAAGTGTCTGACGAAACGAAAAAATAGAAAACTAGGTACTTACTGGCAAAGTGTTCGACGATTTCTTCACCAAAGTCCTATTTTCTTCACCAAAGTTCTCCCATGGGATCCATTACAGAAAAGCACAGCAACTCGCACCGCACGCTCGAGAGGTCACAATGATGAATGAGAGAAATGCGCCTACATGCCCGTTCCCGGACCCCCGCGTTCGACGCATGCACGTAATTTTTAAGTGCATACGCACCATATATTTTAAAACTTACATAATACTTTTTTGTGTTGAGCAATATTTTATTCAACCGGCACGATTCTTTATCGTGCAATAATATGTATGCGCACTGAATTTTAATGGTATGCATGCACGTAATCTTTATGTGCATACGCACCATATATTTTAAAACTGCTTTAATACTTTTTTGTGTTGAGCAATATTTTTTTGAACCTGGCACGATTCTTTAACGTGCAATAAATGTATGCGCACTGAATTTTAATGTTCCTCGGGATTGTTATACTTATTGTGCAAATAATCGAGAATGGCACTATAAAATTTGCTGCATAGTTTGAAATATATACATGCATTGCATCAAATGTAATGATGTAACTCTTTGAACCATAACTTTCTACGCAAAAAACGATATTTTATGGTGCATTTAAGACGTTGCTAATAATATTGTGCTTTGATCACTATAGATTATGATGATATCCACAATTGTACGATAAAAGATAGGACATGTGTACGTTATATTTTGGTGAGGTTTCTTGCACAATAAAGTTTAATGCCCAGCAGAATAATTATACATTCGTGTCACTATTTAAAGTGTTGCGCACTGTTTTATTAGTGGTAAGCAGGGTATTTTAAAATGATTGCATAATATTTTACTACGTCGACTTCAATCCATTTTTCTCAGTGTAAAAACAGCACTGTATTAATTAATCTAAATAACAGATGCAACTCAAACTCCGCGCCAAAATGGATAACAGTGGTTTCAATCTAACAAAAAAAATAATAATTTGGAGTCATGAACAAATCATCAGTTCCCGAAACTTTTTTGACTGAATGTACATACTTACATAATCACGACTATTATCCCCGAAGGGTTAGTCAGAGACTAGGCAATGAGGACCGCGAAAGCAGTCCTCTATCATAGTCCACTTTTCACCAAATAGCGACTGCACATGTGCTCAGTGTGACAGGTGGTGAGCCCATCGCCCCTCTATGCTATTGGAAGTATCTGCAGTCTTTAGTCCGTTAGTCGCCTTTTAAGACACCCAAGAGAAGAGAGGGGGGTGGTAGTATTCTTTCACCGCTACGCGACAGGGATACGGAAGAGAGGGAGTTATCAGCAGACTGATAACGGTTAATTTAATGGGCTGTAAATTGTGACTATAAACATTATTCCAATTATATACAGGGTGGAAAAAAAATCGTGGTTGGAGGAAAAGTACCCTGAATATTGGTGATGGCAAATTTTACTGAAAGGAAACATTCCTTTATTTTTAAAAAACATTAAAACTGCATTTAAAGATATTTGAAAAATTACCTGCTTGAGCCGGGAATCGAGCCGGTGAAATGTCAAAAAAAAACATCCTGTATTTTATGATACCAACCGAAAGAGTCATTCTTTGGCTCAATTTCTTTTAAACAACATATAAAAGATAGTGGTATCTACCCGCCTGCTATCTACCACTATCCTATCCTATCCTACTTCCTACTAATATTACAAACGCGAAAGTTTGTAAGTATGGATTAACACACTGGATACTTTTTATCCCAATATTCCAACGGGAACGGGAACCACGCGGGTGAAACCACGAGCGGCCGCTAGTCTTTTATAAATATGTCGCTGTTAGTACCTTAGTTTAGAGAAAGACCAAGAAAAGTAATGTTTTATTGTAAAGCTTACTTTACTACTTATCGAAAGAAAATAGTGAATTGCTCAAAATGAGACCCATTATGCACAGAAGTATTCTTGGTCTTTCTTGAATTTAAGATACTAAGTTGTTTAAAATAAATTGATCCTTATGAATGACTCTTCGGTTGTTTTCATAAAATACAGGATGTTTTTTTTTCACATTTCACAGGTTCGTTTTCCCGGCATAAGCTGGTGATTTAACAAAAAAAATTAAACGCAGTGTTAATTATTTTTGAAAATAAAGGAATGTTTCCTTTCAGTAAAATTTGCCATCATCAATATTAACTTCCTCCAACCACGGTCTTTTTTTTCCACCCTTACGGGGTGGAGATGACACTACGACAATAAATGAAAATATTGGCTATACCTACTAGTTCATAGAAATAATTTGAAACTTTCAAATGAATCTTAGCACTGAATTATTATTTTTTTATTTTTCATACATACTAATTAATTTTTGAAATAAAAATAAGAATAAAAAAATAAACTAAGAACTTATTACCTCCAACTTTTTTACTACTTACTGAGTTTTTCTTCCTAGTTTTCCCCACTTAACTTAAGGGAGAACTATATCTACTTTTTGCTCTTTCATGCTTCTCGTACTTCCATTCATAATCTTCTATTACCATTCATCATCTTTTGCACTATTCAGGGTGGCTACTTACTGAGTTACTGAGTATGTTGTGTGTGGTAATGTGTAAGCGAATGAGTGTGTATGTCCGCCACGAGCAAAGTACAATGGAATAAGAGTCAAAGTGTATACAATATTGGTGCTCGTGACTGTACGTGTGAGTAAGTTTTGGTGGATCTGTGCGTAGCTTAGAAGGCACACAAGGCAGAAATGGTTAAGTGTTACTTAATAGGAAGGAGAAACTTTCCTGTCGCGTCATAGTGTAGGGACTTCAACAATTACCTACTGTCAGTTGGCAGCTGGATTTAGGGAGCGAGCGGATAGGTGTTGATAATGGTGTTAGTTTTTTTTGTAAAGGAAGCCTTCCTATGAATCAATGTAAAGTGCAGCCTACATACTGTGCGACTGGCTTCCATCATTTAACCCCTCAAGCCCTAAGCGGCCATATTTAGCCGCACCTAAAAACTCGCTATTCCGTCAGACCCCAAGCGGCCGTATATGGCCGCGCTCTCCACTTGACTTGGTACCGTGTTTTGATACAATTAGGGACTACTTTAGTATGAACAAGGTCGATTATGTCTGTTCTGTGGTAAATTTTATGCATCGTGAACGCAAAATTTAACTTGAACTGCGTTCGATTTTTTTTTTTCCATTTCCCCAAATTTAAATTTCCACCAAATCGCACCTGCTGTCAAAATGTTTAGACATTTCGATGCCAAGACTGAGAAATTTACAATTGATGGGTATTGGCTCAATCACCACGCTTGCTAAATACGGGTTGGCGATCATAAACCCGGTCTATGCCATAGAATACATAATAGTACAAGTACAGAAGATTCACTCCGCTAAGTCATTTAAATAAATAGCGACTCTTGCTGAGACACAATAAAGTGCAATTCAGGTCGCACACCGCTCCTACACCTACAGTTAAATTCACCTAGAAGTTGCCTCTCTTTCTATCGCGTACTATCGCGTAGCTCTTATCTCTTCTAACGACTGCAGGGTGTTCGCGGGCGTCCGTCCAGTCGGCTACTTGTAGCTTCATACCTAAAGCGCGGAGTGCGCCAGACCTGGCTTATGCATTGAAAATTGCAAAACTTTCCCCGACCTAAGAATTGAATTGCTGAATTACGGGGGAAGTGCTACTACAGCTTGGTTGAATGCTCTAAGGAATTTGTAGATCAAGTCAATGTTATCTAATTTAATTTAATTTGATATTTTAACATTTTATTATTTTTGTTTTTTGTATAGTTACATTAGTACTTTTTTTTTAATTTCCGACACAGTAATTGTATTGTTATGGAATAAATAAACTATTGAACTATTGAATTAAACACCACTGTGTTTCTAGGCGTCACGTTAGATGCCAAGCTTCAGTGGGGCCCACATATAGCTAAATTGTCGAATAGACTTATCTCTGCGGCTTATGCAGTGCTTAATGAAGATCCGTCAGTTAACCGACGTTGATACAGCTAGATTAGTTTATTTCAGTTACTTCCATAGTGTAATGTCGTGCGGCATTTTACTGTGGGTAAATGCTCCCGACATTGTAACTATCTTTGTGCTGCAGAAGAGGGCTATTCGAGCAATCTATAACCTAGAGGCTGGCGACTCTCTCAGAGAGAGAGATTTAAGGATATAGATAAATGATGTTCGTAAAAATATTGAAATGTTTTCAAAAAACAGTGATATTCACAATTTAAACACTAGAAGTAAGAACAAATTAGCAGTACCTCATAATTATGCTCCATAAAATAAATAAGTAATTCTTTTCTCGAGCGCTTCTCTATCGATCGCTTCTCGCTCTATCGATGGTACGTATATGTACGGGACGGGTATAATAAATAGTAAAGCGGCGCGATTATGCGCGTTTTATAGGTTTTTATAGGTTTTTTGCCTATATAGACTTTGTAAGATTTAATAAATTAGTAGGTTCTCTGTAGTACTTCAAAATAAATATTTACATGTAAATGTTATGATAAAAAGTTTAAAAATTGTAAGGATTAATCCGTTTTAGATTTTTATTTTAGCCTGTTTTCGGGATTTTTTTATAATCGAATAAAGTACATCTAATCGCGTAACGAATTAGCACATTATTTAGCCAATATCCTTTAGTGAATTATATATTTTTATAAGAGCGTTATTTAATAGTAAATAATTAATTTTGATGAAGCAAAACTGTTTGTTTTAGCCGCTTATCCTTTCTAGGTAATCTAGGTATTGCAATCCCGCAAAACAGGATCACGCATTCAAAATTTATAAGGATAATATATTTGCAGTTCACTCAGAAGCAGGCTCGGAGATGATTTTTTTTTTTTTTTTTATAAAAGAGGGAGGCAAACGAGCAGGCGGGTCACCTGATGGATAGTAATCACCGCCGCCCATGGACACCCGCAAAACCAGAGGAATCGCAGGCGCGTTGCCGGCCTTTAAGGGAGGAATAGGTTTAAGGAAAGAATAGGAATGGGAGGAGGGGGGGAGGGGGGGGGGCCTCCGGAACCCTCACTGGTCGGACGAAACACAACAGCACCAAGTGCCATTATTTCACGCCGAATATTCGTGAGGGGGGGGGGGTATTACGCCGGGCGAGCCGGCCCAATGCGTGCTGCTACGCAGCGTGGCTCTACCACTCAGTCAGTGTCACTCATTTAGCACCACCCAGGGGTCACGTGTAGGGTCTCAAGGGTAAACCTACGGACGCGAGTAACTTTGACCCCCAAGATACAATACCATTACTTTGCTTCATAAAAGCATATTTTCAAAAGTTAACACCATGGTTGATATCATGATAATAGCATCTAAGAGAAAGTTGTGATTTGATTATTAGTCATTATATGAATAAGACTGAATTAAAAATATAAAACTGTTGTAAAAAATAATATTTTCAACAGGTTTATATTTTTAATTCAGTCATCAAGCACTGACAAATTTCGACGGTTGTAAGCCAGACCTCGGTAGCCAAGTGGTTAAGGCAGCCGCCCGGAATGCGGAAGGTGCGTGGTTCGATTCCCGCCTGAGGTTGTCGCCTTTATCAGTGTTTAAAATTTTACTTAAGTATATTTAAGCGTTAATAAAACACTAAAATATAAAACATTAATCTATAAAACAGTTGTTAGGAGTAAGAGTAAAATTAAACAATACCTACAGATGAATATTAGAAAACAGATTACAAATGACTTATACATAATTAATAGAAGAGATATAATTTCTGTTGCTTAGGGTGGATTCGACCAAACTGGAATAAGGTCTTATACCTAGATTAAGCGCCGAATTTGTATAGACTAATCTCGGAGTAAGTCTTATTCCAGTTTGGTCGAATCAAGCCTTAATGTAATAAAAGTTGATTATAACACAAAAATCTGTAGTTTAAATCTGATTATATAACATAATTTTAAAGATGCGGGATCCCGCGTGATCCCTAATCCCTAATCCTCGCTGACTCGCCTTAATAAATTTAAAATCAAAATCAAAGAAAAGCTTTATAAAGACAAAACCGCTTGGGTCTGAAATGCTCCAAGTACTCCAAAAGCTATTTCTAATTGTCTATAATTAATTGTACATTGTATTGTAGTATTGTAATTATGCAATTATTTAATTTATTTATTATTTTTGCAATTCATATTTTGTATTTTATGACCTGGTAACGTAACATACATTTTTTTTGTAAATGTCGCTGCTTTTTTTTCTTTGCTCTGTGGTTTCTTGCGCCTGTTCTTTGCCACAGTTAAAAAATGACGTACTGAATGGGTGGTAGCTTAAAAAAGATTTGGACGATTTAAATTACTTTTTAATTGAGTTTATTGAATAAATATATTTTGAGTTTGAGTTTGAAAGGTCACTCGGCCAAAAAGGAAGAAACTTTGATCGAAGCCTGTTCTAATTTTCTGTGTTCGATCATCACCATGGAGCACTCCTCATTAAATTCATTAATCTCATCGTCATTATCATTTTCAGGAAGCGAAAACTGTCTGTACCTCAACGTGTACACTCCCAACGCGAACGCGGGCGCTTCGCTGCCGGTCCTGGTGTTCATCCATGGGGGCGCCTTCATGTACGGCTCGGGCTCCCTCTACGACCCCAGCCACTTGATGGACAGGGACATGGTGGTGGTCACCATGAACTACAGGCTGGGACCTTTGGGTAAATAGTACATCAACATGAAAAAAAATTCACAGATCTCATGCACCGCATGACCTTCAAATAGCATTGAAAATGAACTTCGGTAATAAAAAAAACAGAAAATCTATTTTATTCTTCAAAATATTTTATTTTAATTCATAATGGAAAATACAAAGGTTTCATACTATACAGGCGTAGTCTTTAGCTTTGTTGTACGAGCATGTAATGTTTATTTTTGCAAACATTATTTTATACTTAATTTTCAGGTTTCACGTAACAGTAATAATATTTTCAAACATAGACTATTTTCACAATTTATATTATTTTTAATCCTTATTATAAAAAAATGTGTAATTAGTATTAATAAACTACAAAAATAGAATTAATACCATAACTATATAATATCAAAACCCCGAATATGAGACGCACAAACCTAGATCTTAAAATCGTCATAACTCCAAAACCTATTATTATTTTCATAAACTTCGAAAAACATCCCGAGATGTAAATAACCTTTCTGAACATGTACATGTTGAGATTATGTAAAAAATATCATAAATAAGAGTAGATATTGGGCCCACCAGGTACACTAAAAAAAAAATAGTGACTATGTCAGTTTTATTTTTTAGTATATTATTAATCTCGTCAATACAAATGTTTTGACACCTTAATTAACTATATTGACCTAGAAATAACGAGAAAATCGGCATGTCGCACTTACTTGAAAACGGGGCCCCTACAGAAGCGATCGAAAAAACATTTCCAATGTAAAAATCAGCATCAAGCGGCGATGGGCTTACCGCTTATCACGCTGCTGAAGACATGTGCAACACACCATGTTTGCGCAGTAAGTATATATTTATTTTTCTTTTGACTAGTCATAGTGACTGCGTTATGCCTGATGGTAAGCAGCCGATGCAATCCAAAATAATGAGAGCGCTCCCCACCGTGGAATAAGCACGGTAACGAGCGCACCCATTTATGACGGCTTGCATAAATGCCGTTTCACGCCCCGCTTAAAAGACCCGGGACTGTAGGAGCTGGGAAACACATGCGCCGGCAAAGAATTTCAAAGCCGAATGGTCTCACAGAGGAACAACTTGCCAAATTTTTTGGTACGAGTACTGGATAGTCTACAGTATGAAGGTGGTTCCTAAGACCAGCACCTGTAGTCCGGTAGAGGAAAGGAGAGGGCGGGATAAGATCAAAAAGTAAGATCAAAACACTCTCCGTAGTAATTCCGGTGGAAGACACTGAGAGAAGCAATGTCTCTACGCAGCTGGAGGTCCTCAAGAGAGGCTGTAACCTCAGCATCTCCAATAATGCGTATCGCTCGCCTTTGCAGTCTATCAAGTGCATCGAGGAGGTATTTAGCAAAGCCGTCCCATAGATGGAAACAATACTCCATACTCGATCGCACCTGAGTTTTGTACAGCAAACAGCGCTGCTCGGCAGTGAAAAACCGCCTCACCTTATTGAGAATACCCAACTTACGGGAGGCAGTTAAAATAGCACTCTCGTGTCGATGTAGCATTTTGGATTCAGTTCCCGGCCGATGTCCATGCCAAGAATGCTGAGGTTCACCGAAATGGGTAACAGAGAGTTCTGAAGAGAGGGAGGAGTAAGTAAGGGAGTTACCTTGGACGATATGATATACACTCACAACTATTAATATTCCCAAAGGATAAGTCAGAGACTTTGCAATGAAGAACGCAAACACTACACACTGTGTGCCACAGTCCACGTTTTTAAGTAACAACTGCTCCATGTGTGTTGAGTGTAATAGGTGGTGAGCTCATTGCTGAATGCTAATTTTTTTTTTACAATAAGGTGGGCAAATGATCCACTCCACCTGATGTTAAGAGCCCTATTGCATCTCGACTGTGAATTTTGCGTGAAATTACCAATTTTGGTGTGTTTGTACTCAGAAACAAAAATATATTAACATGTTTGACTTATTGAATTGCCATAGATCGTAGCGGCCTCGCTTTTTGTAAATTTTGCTTAACTTTTTAATTAAACAAAAAATTGCAGAGAAAGATATTCATAAAATGCGCGAAGGCACTTTTTTCAGCTCTTAGACTGTTTCCAAACAAATTAATTAAAAAAATAGATTGTTATCTATTTTATAGTCGTATAGTTCGTAGCGGCCTCAGAATTTTTAGATATCATGGATTTTTATAAAAAAAAAAATATTCCAAACCAAAAAACTTCGAAAATCGCTTTAAGTTAACTGTGAATTTCTCCATCTACTATAATATTATTGAACAAAATTTATACCAGAGTAATTTTTACTTCGTGAGAAATAAAGATTTTTTTATAATGAATTTATTATCCTATGTCGATAAAAACGATAAATACAGCTGCAAAATTACTACAAAATGTGATGCGCCGGCCTCCGAACTCAGCTTAATCACTTAGAGTGGAGATTTGTAATATTAAGCATGAAGTTATTATCCTATTTCGCTGAAAACGATAAATACAACTACAAATTAGGTACTACATAATGCGAAAATGGGCATTTTACGCAAAAATCAGTCGAAATGTGTCAGAACTAGACCAAACTTTATTACTTTTTCAGCATCGGTTAAAGAAAGGGATTCTCTATGTCCGTTTGTTTGATTTTTTGCATTAAATCATTTATTTATTAATCAGGTCCTTAAAAATTTTGCGAAATCACTCCGTTTTATGGCGTCTTCAGAAACATTAAGTGGCTAGTTAAAAAAAATCAAACATACAGACATAGAAAATCTCTTTCTTTAACCGATGCTGAAAAAGTAATAAAAATTGGTCAAGTTCTGAAGGAGGAAACAGAAGACTACGAAACGTCGTTTTTCTGTATTTTGTATGAGAATTGTGCATGCCACTTCTCTCTCTTCTTCTTCTTCTTCTTCTTCATCTCTCATAAGTGGAAGTGGAGTCCATCCGCGGGGACAACGGGTGCAGCATAAGAGACGTGTAGCATCGTCACCCACACTCGGCCTACAAAGTGCCTCTTCAGACCTATGTGTGTACTGGTAGACTATTCCATCTTTTGGAGGCGCGACAAAGCAACGAGTCACAAAATTTCTTTGTGCGTGCTGTTGGATGTATGAGTCTTCAGTCCGCCAGTCGCCTTTTACGACACCCATGAGAAGCGATGGGTTAGTAGTTTTCTTTTAATATGAAGCCGCCACCACACAGCTCTGCCAGCTCGCCAGTATGATATTCGTCGCGGTCGTTCGGCTGGTGATCTTTTAGTATACCTTACTCACCGATGGGCGGAGGCAGTCGAGAGTAAAGAGGAGGCACTGGCAGTTAGCTTGGACGTAGTGAAAGCCTTTGACCGGGTATGGCACAGGGCTCTTCTCTCTAAACTTCCATCGTACGGGATTCCTGAGAAATTGTGTTCGTGGGTCGCCAGCTTTCTTTCTGGGCATAGCATTAGAGTCGTAGTCGACGGTTCGTGCTCTGACATGAAGCCCGTAAATGCTGGAGTCCCGCAGGGGTGTGAGTTATCCTCTACCTACTTTGTTTTTTCTGCATATCAATGACATATTGAATAACAACAGCATTCATTGAAATGCGGATGATAGCACTAGGGATACGCTCTACACCAGAAGAGCTAATATTTCTCTGGAAGCGTATTTCTTATCCGTGTACAATAGAAGGCAGTACTGCCTTGAAACATGCACTAACTAATTCCCTTTCCAAACTCGTGTTCAATTCCAGGCACGTGTCTTTCAATCGCGCACGGGTTTGTAATTAGCATACGCGCAATTGAACGCCACAAATCCGTGTTTATTTTGGGGCATTTTTATCAGGAGGCTCATTATCATTAATGTTTGATGCAATATTATGAACACGCCTTCTTTTCTTTCTTGTTTCTGACTTGGCTGGTCGACCTGATTGAATCCTTCCACTGCATGGTAGACCTCTTTCTTTGCGGCGAGCGATCGATGTTGTTTATACATAAATTTCAGTTTTTTCAACAATAAATGATATACATAATACTTGATGGAGTTTGTAGCTTCGATAAATTAGATCCAAACTTAGTAAGTATGTTTGTATATGCAGCATTTAAATCCTTTTCCAAGATATCAGTAATTCTTTGCTACTGAGCTTTAATATTCTGAACAGCATTGTCAAAGCATTCATTGTCGATGGTTAACCGTTACACTGTTTTCCGCTTGATTCATTGGAAGTTCAAGAGTGTCTGGTACTTCATCATCTGGTGTAATAGAGTCAGTTTGGCTTGTCATTATTTGTGCTTGATTGTCCCGTAATATTTTCAAAGAATGACGGTGAAAACTAGTCACCCAGAGCGAATTTTGCAAATTGTTAACGATCAGAGTCAGTCTAATGTAATGATGTGGTAAGTACACTCCCATTTTTCTCTCTACAGCACAGAGATGTTTACAAAATCGGCCCCCAGCTCCATACGGACAGTCACATGTTGCCATTTCACAGTCAACAACATACAGATCAGTCTTCTCTTTCACGAAGTAAGTATTCATGTGTACAATATCTTTAATACTGTTACTTGCTTGGCAAAAATTTTCATATGCTAACGTAAGATTTCTCGCACTACCTTTCGCAAACTGAATCAACCTTTTCTTGTGGTATGATTTAAAGGTATTCGCGATAAAGTCCACTAACGCGCACATATTGTACACTATACCTACAGCGCTGCAGTACTACGTCTTTAAAAATTCTTATTGAGGATTCACAGTATTTGTTTGTGTCGTTCCCTCATGTTAGATTATCAAGCGATATGCTAAACACCACTCCTCACGCCGTCCCCATAAATTTGTTAAAAACGTTTTATTTTTCTTAACTTTCTCCTTATTTGATAAATCCGACATTCTAATTTCGGCTTCTTGCATTGTCTTGGCATACATTCCAGTACGAAATGTATTCATAATTGTTTGCCGATCTTCTTTAATAACGTTATGTTCACTTTGCCACAGCCAAAGCCAAAGAGCTTCATTTACATGAAATATAAAAAGAAGTAATCTGCTGTTTGGAAGTACTGTTCGTAAAGCATTCCTTTCTACGCTGCTGTCATCAGTTATGACGAGTTTTGGTTGAAAAATGTTCTTGCATGTATCCTCTTAATATTTTTTTCAGATTGAAAAGATTGTATGATTTTCTTGAGATTGACTTGTGTGCAAAATGACAACAATAATAGGTGTTAAGCACCAATTTTTGTTATGTACCACAGGCGTTTGTTTGATCTCAGGAACTACTTGTATCAATAAATACACAAATAGGTGTTATTATAACACACACCGTTGGTTTTTCTTCTAAGAATATCTCTACGTTTGTTTTAGGCAACTCAATCTTCTTTCGTTTTAATACTTCAATTATATTATAACCGATGTCTCGCGTCCCGTAGGTTCGGCGGCACCGTTGTTCATACAGACAGATGAGTAACTTGGCGGTCGCATGGATTTTTTTGCGCATTAGTTAAAATATTATTAGCATTCTTCTCACATTCTTCAATGATAGCTATTTCGTGATACAATTTTGTTGCTGCAGCTGTCATCCCACCTTCAAAATACGATTCAAATTGCTTTATCGTATCTTCGGAACAATGCAGTAAGCTCTTAGAGCATTCAACCAACATGCTCTAAGAGTAGGCTCAATGCTTGGGCGACATTGACTCTGTGGGATAATTAAAGTTTATCTCTATTAGAACATTCAATCCCTGTTTCATTAGTTGTGAATTTTTTATAGTACCTACTCTTAGTTACTTTTAAAACCTTTATCCCAATGCTTGCTTTACAAATTATAGTTTCTCGTCACACCTTTCTTTTTTTTTTGGTTTTGTTTCTTTCCGAAAGATGTCAAATAAATACTTTTCTGAAATCATATCGTATCTGCTGCGAATATCGTCTCAACATAATCCAATTTGTTTGAGTTGAGTCCAAAAATTTTTCAATGAAATAACCACACTTTTTGTCGTAATCGTCTCCATCATAGTTTACGACTTCAAAATTGTCCACAATACCACTAAGTTTAATGTTCTTTAATAGTTCCATATTAATTAAAAAAACATAAACTATATAACTACAGTTATATAGTATAACTACAGTTTACTTTGTATTTATTTATCAAGCACAAGATAAAATGTAAATTGTTTACTATATTAGCAATATATCTAATAATAGTTCTATACTAGTATTTTATGTTTTGTAGGTATTTAAACGTGTCACAGTGAAAAAACAAACGAATGCTACTGGCGAAGTGGCGAGACGCGAGCGGTGCGGTGAAGTTTACGCGCGAACTTCATGGCTAAGTTCCATTCATCGCCTTGGACACGTGTTTAGAAGAACAGTTTGCGTTGCAAACCCGTGCGCGATTGGAGGACACGTGCCTGGAATTGAACACTGGTTTGGAGAGGGAATTAGCGGAACAAACCCGTGCTGTTTCAAGGCAGTACTGCCTCCTATTTTACACGGGAAATAAAATACACGTCCGGTCATTGTGAAGATCCTAGTGGAGGCCTTTGTCCAGCAGTAGACGTCTTTTGGCTGATGATGATGAGGTTGTTGATACAGACATACGTATAATCACGACTGTTATCCACGAAGGGTTAGGCAGAGGCTAGGCAATGAGAATCGCAAAATCAGTCCTCTGGCATAGTCCACTTTTCACCAAATACCGACAGCACATGTGCTCAGCGTTACATTTGGTGAGCCCATCGCCGCTCTATGCTGTATGTGCAGTTTTTAGTCCGTTAGTCGTCTTTTACGGGACCCAAGGGAGTGGTAGTATCTTTTATTAATGAACAGTTACGCGAAACGGCTCCATGTAGATTAATATTTGTACATTTTAAAGGCTTCCTAAGTACGGGCGATGAAGCGGCACCAGGCAACGCGGGGCTGAAGGACCAGGCCTTCGCGCTCAAGTGGGTGCAGACCAACGTCATGATGTTCGGAGGGAACCCTGACAGCGTCACGCTTACTGGCTGCTCCGCTGGCGGCGCTAGTGTGCACTACCACTATCTGTCACCTTTGTCTAAAGGTAAGCTAATAATCCCAATGTTAATTAATAAAAAAAATCACAGATTTCGCAGTCCCCGCAAGAATCGGAGCATTGAAAATAAATACAAAAATTTACAAAAAAAATAAAAATATTTTGAATAACACATTGCTTACAACTTGAATAATAAGAAATTTTTATTGAGATATACTTTCCTAAAATTACACAACTACTTACATGTCGAATTATAGCATACGAATATATGACACTGCACAACACAGAGAATAACGTTTTCTTTTCTTTTACAACCTAAGAGAAATTAATAAATCGGGCGCCCGATGAATTTCTCACCCTGCATCCGCATCTTTATATATTATTAAACATTATTCAAGAGGAACAAGTTCCACAGCTTAACAGGAATTGCTGAATAGGGATCTGGAAGCTTAAATTGGGTCATTTAACGTTTTTTTATTATTTTTAATCAGTTTGGTTTTTTAGGAATAGTAACAACGTAGCATGAAGTAGGCTCATGATAAATATGTTGCAAAAATGAAGAGAACTAATAAGTTTTTACTCAACACCTACTTGTTTTATAAATAATCGGAAACTTTGTATGTACTTACCTATTATTAATAAGTGTATATTCTTAACAATAAAAACGTCAGTAATTCAGAAAACATTTTAGAATAGCACAAAATGGCCATTCTCGTAAAGAAGAAACGTTGCCAAGATAACAAGTGAATAACTCTCGAAAACCGGCAAAAGTGTCGACTGCAAACGATTAAGGTTCTCTGTAAAGTTTAAATTGAAACTAAAACCTTGAAACACTGGCTGCCTCCAGTTTTGGCTGAAAGCCCGCCCTAGCAAATTCTTTCATTCAGTTTCTTTTCCCTCTCTTTAACTCACATGACGTTTAACGGCAATGCAATGCCTGGAACTTGTGTAACGTTTTCAATTTGAAATGTCGCGAGCATTGCTTTGTGAAGACGCCATTTTCAGTCATTATTTCTTTCAAATGGTTCAGTTAAATTACAGTAATTTGAGCCAATAAACAAGCATTCATAAAAATCCTTTCATTCTGGGTCTAGCATGTCCCTAATAAGATAAAACCTTGTGTGAATAATAACTTGTATTATTTTTAATTACAAAACAAAGTTAGCTTAACGCTATCGTCTCTTGTTTACGATCACGTCAGATTATAGTCAAGTAATACCCCGTTGTTTGTGAATGAAATATAAGAAATAACATACAACAAAGAAGATACCAATTAACTTTACATTTTAAAGACACGCCACACAATTTTTAACACAGTGGTTACCACGCCGGTTCTGTTCTGTCTGTATCCAACGCTTTAATAGGAAGCACTAAGAGTATACCTATGTAATTTTCTTTCATCTCCCAACGTAACTGCTCGTCAATTACCTACCCAAGCGGCTAGGGCCTTAGTGACACAATTCCTTGTTCGTATCAAAGGATAATACCCTTAAGGAGATAAACATAGAATAAGTATGTGATAGGTACGAACAAACAGTCAATATTTGTCCTAGCCATTTGTTTCAAGCTTAGAATACGTTCAACTCGGAATCCATTGTTTACAAGTGACTCTCAGAGTAAATGCGTACTTTTTGTGTACTCATCACTGATGTATACTTTGTTAATCTATATACTAAGAGGAAAGAAGAAAGGACAATGGATTTAATGACACACGTATGCCGTTAGTAAGTATGTCAACAGCAAAAGAAAAAAGAACAAACATATAAATTAACGTTACTATTGATAAAATATTATTATTGTTGTGAAACATCGGAACGTAAAGTAAAGACGGCTAGTTATAAATATTTGGTTTCATTACTGGTATCCTGGTTTTAGTCAGCGACATTTGCTGTTGACTGTTTACGTTGAACAAAAATTATACACCCTTGCTGAGTTTCATGGCGGTTTTTCACAACTCAAGTTAGGCTTACGAACCGATTGTGTAGTAAAGTAACGTTTATAAGAGCTCACTTCTTGTAACCTAAACTTTGAATTATGACTAGCATGTCACTAAAAAGGCCCCACTGTGCATGTCTCAAGCTTTTGATGAGTTGTTCATCACTAAAAATGCACTCAGCATGACCGTATCAAGCTTTCAATGAGCTGTTTATCGTCTTTCGGGGTGTATACTCTTTGCCACAGACTGTAATAATAATATGTTTTTCTGAGATGTTCGCCACTAAAAATGCCCCACTAAGCATGACCGTATCAAGCTTTCGATGTTGTTATCATAGTCTTTCGGGATGTATACAGCGCGTTAGTTAAACCGAGGAACATATTAGAAACGGGCAGGCGGGTCACCTGATGGGGAGTAATCACCGCCGCCCATGGACACCCGCAAAACCAGAGGAATCGCAGGCGCGTTAGGAATTGTGATAGGGGAGAGGGGGAATGGGCCTCCGGAACACTCACTGGCCGGACGAAACACAACAGCACCAAGTGCAATTATTTCACGCCAGATAATTGTGAGATTATTGTATTACCCCAGGCGAGCCGGCCCAATGCGTGCTGCAACGCAGCAAGGCTCTACCACTCAGTCAGTGTCACTCATTTAGCACCACCCAGGGGTCACGTGTAGGGTTCAAAAGTAAACCTACGGACGCGAGTAACTTAACCCCCAAAATGTTTATGTTTACCCAGGCATAAACTACCATAGGATTAAATATGCCCATCGTGTTAACTAACACACTGTATAGGTATTCTTTGCCACACACTGTAATATTCTTTTACCCTCAGGTCTTTTCGCCAGAGGAATAGCGTTCAGCGGCTCAGCATTCGCGTCGTGGACGCACGCCGTGAAGCCGGCGCAGAAGGCGAGGACCCTGGCGGCCATCGTGGGCTGTCCTACCGCCACCAGCCGGGAACTGGTGGACTGTCTCAAGTACAGGCCGGCGGAGGTGGTGGTCAACGCGATGGTCGAGATGTTTGTAAGTTATTCATCATCAGCTTAGAAACGCAGTGAAAGATACTACCACCCCTCTCTTCCCTTGGGTGTCGTAAAAGGCGACTAACGGACTGCACATACATCAAACAGCATAGAGCGACGATGGGCTCACCACCTGTCACGCTGAGCACATGTGCAGTCGCTATTTGGTAAAAAGTGGACTATGGTCGAGGACTGCTTTTGCTGTCCTCATTGCCTATATAGCCTCTGACTAACCCTTAGGGGATAATAGTCGTGATTGTTTATGTATTATAAACGTTCCACTGTTGTGTACAGGCCTTAAAAACTAATGTAAAGATAGTGTGTGAAAAAGATAAAAGATAGAAGGGTGGTCTTTGTCCAGCAGTGGAATACAATAAAAGTTTCAATGATACCGCGTATAAAAAATATTTATGAATACTATCTACCGGCTTGCCCACTTCATAATACCAGAAAAGGTATAAATTACATTTTACAACACATCAGATATGAGCACGTTTCCACGGGAAACCGTTGCCTTTATACTCTAAAGGATGTTATACACAAACTCAGTGTGACAGGCAGCACTTGTATATAAATAAAGTTATTTAAGCGTGATCTTACTCCAACTATGTTATAAGTATTCCGCTTCAGAGAAGTTCACAAACTATTCGAAACGCTGTTTGCTCCAAACTCTGAGATCAATTCCGTTGGATTGGATCTATTCGCGTTTGTTTTACATGTTATTATTTTATGCTAACGTTTCGAACCCTTCGCAGGGTCCGTAGTAAGGGAGATAGAGTAACAATAACAAGCCTATTATTCATAAGCGGACAGATGTCTTGCGGCACGTGTGCCATAGATTTTGGGCGAGAAGTCAGGAGACTTTACACAACATCGCGGGATAATTCATCAACTGACTCGACAACCCTGAAGAATCTAGTAATGGCTAGAGATTTGCTTGCGAGATGCCCTCGGAGGGGCGTTCGGTCACACCAACACCTGTCGGGGAACCGTACGTTTCTCGCCGCCCCTAAAGTCCGGTTACGCTGTAAAAATCTATTTCCAAAAAAAATTGGTTGCCTGTAAAGTCGGTATACGGGCGAAAGTTTTACGTGACAACGACTTTGAGTGGTAAAATAATTTTAATGTGAATATTCATTCGTATAGTAGGAAGAAGGATGAACGATGACGCGTGCCTTTCACTTTTTATGTCTGTCTCTCTCGCTCTTAGGCGGGCTAACCATGCCCGAGTGGAAGGGACGCGTGCCTCTCACTCGCTCTCATTGTGAGCGCATAACGTGAGCGGAGCGTAACGCAGTTTCTTGAAGTGTCACCCGGCAAACCAATTTATAAGACGTTGTCACGTCAAAAAGAAAAGCAAGACTCACGTGGCTCTTGGTTTTTTCATCCACTTTCATTCTTCTTCGAACTTTACCTTTCTACTTTTCTCTTTGGATGTCATGCTAGAAATAATTAAAAATGTATTTTGCGAAAAGTCATGACGTAAGATTGCTGACGATATTGCCCAAAGTCTACTGGCTGTTACAATATGTATTATAACTAAACCTCAGAACAATAACCAAGTTATTGTTCTGAGTTCTTGCGGCCGTTCTTTGCCACAGTTAAAAAAACTTGAATGGGTGGTAGGTTAAAAAAGATTTGGACGATTCAAATAAGTACGTTTATGAATTGAGTTTATTGAATAAATATGTTTTGACTTTGACTTTGACTTAGCAGCGAGTCGAACAGAGGCAGTTATTATTTTCAGGTTGTATTTGTTTTCCAATAAAGGTAAAGGCGAATGCTAAACAGTAGTTGGAAACAATGCAACGGTTTAATAGAGTTCCACTCCTTTCCATTGCATATTTGTTGTGGTTGTCTTATACGAGTAGGTACCTTTTTATTGCAATGACTTTCCATTACAATAAAAAGAACTTACTCGTCTAAGAGTCCTTCAATGAGGGCTTTTTCAATTTTTATTTGACGCTGTAAAAGAAAGAGAGAAAAGAAATGCCCTTGCTGAATTTTTTTGCTAGCTCTTCTCAATACAGAAAAAAATGATTATTGACAATACTTTTTAAAATGGTTGTGTAATACTTTAACCGACAAATAAGTTTTATCTGACTATTGAAAAATCGGCCGCATATTGAATAAATTATTGGAATTCCTTTTACTTTAATGTTTATTGTAATTCCAAAATCTATACACGCAAATAGTGTTAGGCTAATCACACACTACGCAGATACGGTAAGATATCTGTATCTGAGCAGATATCTGTCAATATCGCTCTCTATATAAATCATATGAACCAACACACACAGCGCAGATAATTTTTATTTTATCGTACAGTATCTGTGAGCACCGACACATACCGACAGATGGTGAGATTATTATCTGCGTATACAAATATATCTGCAGATAACATCTGCCGTATCGGCATCAGTGTGAAGGATTCCAAGTGAATGTATCGTCTCGTATATTATCGTATCTGTTTAGTGTGTGATGCTTTCAGATAAATAAGTTTTTATACGCAGATAAAATATTACCGTATCTGCGTAGTGTGTGATTCGCTTTACGTGACAAAACTTTAACGCAAAACCTGAAAGCCTGCTACGGATATTAAACGAAACGATTTTTTCGGATTAACTTGCGTTTAATTTTAAAGTGGCCGAAGGGCAAAGTGCTCGTTCTGATATCTGGAAGTCTTAATAAGATTCAATATTTCGAGGTCATGCAAAGAGTGTTTCGAATTTTTCGATGCATTGATAGATAGATAGATAGATTAAACATTTATTTGCATCAAAACCACACATGCTTAGGTACAAATAAAAATCATTTAAATAACATGTTGGTAGTTGGTAGCATGTGTGCCGCAGCGATGCAAAATAAATAAAATGTATTATTATTATTTTTAAAAAAAGGCAAAAAGTCAGTGATACTTTTGCTCAAAGAGCAAAGCACTGGTTTTCAGTTTTTGCCCAGAGAACCCGCTAGGCCGCGGAAACGGATTTTTCTTTTAATGGACAATAAAATAACAATAAAAAATGAATTAATATTAAAAACGTTTCAAAGGACATTAATATAAATAAATACTAATTGATTGCCCGTTTTTCTAATCACCAAACTGCATCTGGCAAGCTGGTGGTTAAGCTTACTTATTTCTTTTATGGATTCCTTTACCCAGCTGTGGGATATTATATAGGCCGGCCATTTAAATGATCCTGTATTTTCGATTAAGGCTTCCTGCCTGAGATTATTGTCGTTTCATAATTAATTTGTAACTGGCATACCGACAATCATTTTAATTGGGTGCTAGCAGTTTCACGCAAACTATGCTCATTAACGCGAGTTTATTTAAAAAAGATTTCATACAATGACATTACATGTTTCATATAAATATGTAGTACTAGCGGCCGCTCGCAGTTTCACCAGCGTGGTTCCCGTTCCCGTATGAATATCGGGATAAAAGTATCCTATGTATTAATCCAGGTTATAAACTATCTGTATGCCGAATTTCATCCAAATCCATTCAGTAGTTTTAACGTGAAAGAGTAACAAACATCCATCCATACTTACAAACTTTCGCGTTTATAATATTAGTAGGATTACATAGATTCCTTTTAAAACTAATCTTTTATCTAATACCTTACAACTATTTATAATAAAAAAAGTCTAACGGCATGTTATTTCGACATCAGTTCCCAGAGAATAATGTTACGAACCCTACATGTGGATTTACCTTAACCCTTACATGTTGTTGATCGGAATTATGGGCTGGCCAAAATTTATCTCTTGGGGCGTAAGCTTTACAAAGGCTTTTGGTGGCCTACTACCAAAGTCGCATCCCTAAACATCGATACATCCAATATCAATAATCTTTCAATTTTCGGCTCGAACGCCTTGGAGAATCTAATAAGGGAACAATCAATCAAACGATGCCTGCCTGTCCTTGGTGTCTTATGAGGTGCAAATATATATTGATATATATTTAAAGCTTCAAGTATGTGGCTTCAAGTACGTGGCTTCTTGCGCCCGTTCTTCTCTAAGTAGGTACAGCTAAAAGACGGACGTCTTAACGAAGTAGTAGGCAAACAAAGTGGAGGACTCAAAAGCACTTTTAAAAAAGGTTTATATCAATAAATGGGGGTTAAAGTTACTCGCGTCGGTAGGTTTACCCTTGAGACCCTACACGTGATCCCTGGGTGGTGCTAAATGAGTGACACTGACAGAGTGGTAGAACTGGTAGAGCCACGCTGCGTTGCAGCACGCATTGGGCCGGCTCGCCCGGGGTAATACCACCCTCTCAAGAATATCCGGCGTGAAATAATGGCACTTGGTGCTGTTGTGTTACGTCTGGCCAGTGAAGGTTCCGGAGCCCCCCGGACGGCAACGCGCCTGCGATTCCTCTGGTTTTGCGGGTGTCCATGGGTGGCGGTGATTACTCTCCATCAGGTGACCCGACTGCTTGTTTGCCTCCTTCTTTTATAAAAAATAAAATGATTTTTGACTTTGACTTTACAGTTGGTGTACACGGCGTTGTCTAATTGGTGGCGATATTCTTCTTATCAGTTGACCCGCCTGCTCGTTCGTTTATCACCTCACATAAACCTTACCTAATGACTGCTATTTATACGACAACACCCAGAACAACGGATCAAAGTCCTTTCCGAAGCACGAAAGAACTCTACCTATTGTATTATGGTCACCCATGCATCGACCTTACACTGATAACGTTGCTTAACTTAAATGCCTAAACCGCTGCGTTATACAATTTCACAAGAGCGTTTTTTTATAGTGTTACTTATGCGTGGACTATAATTACACCTGGATTAACGCGGAATTTATAATACACCTGGAATACTTACGATGCCTTGTTATTGTTAATTAAAGAAAGATAGACACATCCTTTGTTCTTTTACAGGTAATAATTTAGTCAATGTTTATTTAGTAGGGCAAAAAGGTTAGACTTATCTGACCTACGTGCGCTATACTTAATATTAAAAGTAAATTGGGAAAGTTATTCAGGAGTGTCTAAAAGAGAATTAATGATTTTATTTTGAATTCTAAATATTTTCGACGGGTCTCTAGCTTTTGTACATTAAATTTAACTATCCTAATTTCATAATTATAATTAGTACGTCCCAGCTGTAGGCGGTAGCACAACATCCGCAAGCACTTTCTCTGTACTCTCTCTATTTCATCAACATGTACTTTGTAGTGCGGTGACCAAATATGGCTGCCGTACTCCAAGATACTTCTGGTAAGAGTATAGAATAGGTATAGCAAAGAGTTGGGTTTCTTGAAACCTCTTGTGGACCTAAAAACAAATCCAAGGAGTTGATTTGCTCTTGTTGTTATGTATCTATAGTGTGCCCGAAATGATAGTTTCTCATCGAATAGAATGCCCAGATCCCTAACAACATTGGATCTTGTGAGAATAAGTCCATCAATCTTGTAATCATTAACGATCCTATTATGATTATTTGTAAATCGCAATAACTCAGCTAAATAAACGTTTTTTAAAAATGTTTTCAACAAACTATTTAGATCCCTGTGTTTTACCTACTTTAGCATGCAAAGTTTCATCAAAATTGGAATAGTGGTTTTTAAAAATATCGACTTGGAAGTTTGTATGGGAAACCGAAATGAGTAAAACCCTCTTAACCCGTCGAGCGTCATATGTACGTATGGGTGTACAAAATAGTTGAGAGTCATGCGTGTCTCTTGTACTTACCGGTGTACAACAGACTTGGCTCAGATTGGTCGTTTTATTTTAACCGGTCCGAGTTGTAGTATACAAGTTTTGGCTATCAGTGAATTTTCTATGGTCCTTATAGATTAAATTAACATATCTAGTGGGATTCGGACCAAACGAAATATTTTCGAGAAAAAAAGAAAACCAAATGTTACTGCAGTTATGAGCGGACGTCAGCCATATTGGTGAAAAGTTGTGTTGTTGTGATTTGTTTTTATGATGTTATCTCGACGTAAAATATGAGTTTTTGTATGATTCTTATCTATATTTACTGGAAACTTAATACAGATTTTGTGCAATGCAATAGTTGTGTGATATAGTGGCAATTTAGATTAAACGAAGAGCTAGAAGTATCATTTTGATATTTTGATTTTGCTAACAAATATGGCTAACATTGTGTGTTATAAAGTTCTGTAATTTCCTTCATGTTTTGATTTTTTTGATAAAAGTGATTATAAACATTAATTAGTTTGTAGATTATTTCATCAGCAACCTTTTTTTATTTACAGTTAGGCATATGTACTTTTAGGTCACATGTACACGGGCCGGCCACTTTTAATGGCGGCGGTTGTTTATTTTGGTTCCCTAGTTAAAAATCGTTTTGTGAGTGAAGTTCAGTGCCAAAGTGTTTATGATTCATGTGACCGGTGCATAGTAATGTAAACTAAAAAGTTATTATGTCAATTGTGTTGTGTGTCGTTTGTTAATTATTATAACAAACAGTAAAACCAAAGGTTACCTTTATGAAATATTGAAAACAAAAGAAAATCGTTCCAGTGCCACTACAAGTAAGTCTTTATTGTTCATTCTAAGTAGTTAACTACGTACAAAAACTCATACAGAAAAGAATGACACCTCATTCACGCAATAATCTCGTATAGTTGTTACGCAATAAATATTTTTCCCTAATCAAACAATAAAAAAGTGATGTATCGCAAAATGCCTGACACGTAAAGCATTTAATGATTTAGGGTGGCTGGCGCGCCACGGGTTAAGGTACATATCTCGCAAGGGTTAGTCAGAGACTAGGCAATGAGAACAGCAAAAGCAGTCCTCTACCATAGTCCACTTTTCACCAAATAGCGACTCCACATGTGCTCAGCGTGACAGGTGGTGAGCCTATCGCCGCTCTACGCTGTTGGATTTATGTGCAATCTTTAGTCCGTTAGTCGCTTTTTACGACACCCAAGAAGAGAGGGTAATATTCTTTCACTGCTGCGCGAGACGGTTAATTGAATTAAAAATAGCTTAGCCAGTGGCTCCCATCATCAAATCAATACATCGCTTCAATTGATGGGTACCTATTCGGTTAATCACCGCGCTTTCCAACAGCGGGTTGGAATACTCAAACCCGGGTTATGCCTCGTAACATCAAAAAAAACACACTTTGCCCGACCGATATGCGGGAATTTAACTCCGGATATCGTAAAGCGTACAATTTCGTGGAATATGGGGGTTTAATCGTTAGGTGGGACACAGTATATACGACCACAAAACAGAATGTTCTGTGAGTACGACAGTCGGATAAGCTCGATCGAAGTCGGTAATCGCTTCGATGTGGTAATAGACCCCGCCCTCAGATGCGATATGTTTGAAAGACGCAAATTAAAGCGAGTTTGTAGGTAATATATACTGTAGATTATTTAACGTGATCCCGCCGGGGAATGCAAGTAATTCGGACGATTTTCGAAACGATACGATCGAATATGGGTTTTCGTAACACATGAATTAAATAAAATAACAGAGTGGTATCGGGTATTCTATTTTTTTTTGTAAATTCGTTTTTTTACGCTTTTACGCTTAAACTACTTATCCGATATTGATTAGTAAGTATAGAACAAGATCGGGCCCTGAAGACGGTTTTAACAGGTTTTATAGGCATGGAGCAAATGTTAATTGTTTACCGCGAAAATAAAACTTAAAAGGGGAGAAATGGGTTGTTGAACATTTTTTTATTTTATTGACACATATTTGTTATTTTACATTTATGACAATATAAATTACATATATCAATACAGTAACAATATGTATGCCAAAGGCTACCGGCTCAGCTAGATGCAACATAGGCATAATGCCTATGTAGCGCTGGTTTTCAGCCAGTACCATTTTCTCTTAAAGCACACATATATATCCATAAATCCTGCTTTAGCAATTCACAATATCAATATGATTAACATGAGCACACTGACCTGACTAACCAGAATATGACACTTTATATTGCGTTTTCGTCAGATTTGTTTAAAAGTGACCTACAGAAATATTATTTTAAAGTAATGATTTACGCTCATATATTTATTTAAAAAAAGGTTTGAAATGGGATAGCAAAGGTTACCTACATATTATATGGTTTTTACGTAAATACTTCCTGTATCGAACATGAAAGGTGCATTGACCCGTGCTCTGTTTGTTTCTTCAATTCATTATTATTTAGCACAAAAGCGCCCACGCTCTTTGTCAAAGGTCCTCCGTAGCGTAGGGTTCAATAAAATGTAAATAAAAGCAATTTCCTTTGGCTTTGAACAGATTGAATAGTGGCAGTATTCCTTTCTGATGAAATTCAATGAATTATTGTCTAACAGACCCTTATGTCCATGTTTGAATTAAATATTAACACACTACCAATGTCTAAATATTCAGCTTCCTAGGTGCATTTGCCGAAGTAAAAGAAGGGAAAAGATGTAGTTGAGGTGTCATTTTGAATATCACGAAGTGTAGGATCTTGAGGTGTAGATGTGATAAATATGACATAACTAGATTATAGCGCCTTTGCGCGGATCCGACAGCCTACTGCTGGACTCTTCGATCAAAAATACCATTGTTGATCGAAGGCTGGACTCAAGACTTCCCACATGAACGGGGGAAGGATTTCGCTAATGATTTAACTTGCCCCTGGGTTCCTAACCTGGGGGTAATTACCCCCGCGGAGGTATAACTGGCATTTCACGGGGGTAATAATTATTATTAAGAGCTGGTTGTTGTCTCGAACGCCGAATATCCATCTTCATTTTTTTTCACCAAAAAGGTGATTGTGAAAAAATTGAGAAGTACAGATCCATCAGCTTACTGTCACTCTTATATAAACTCTTCACGTGAGTAATAGCCAATAGGCTAGCGAGCAAGTAAGACTTTGACCTGCCACGCGAGAAAGCCAACTTCCGGTCAGGATTCAGCACTAACGACCACCTTCAAACGTTAAAAACTGTCATCAAAAAGTACCATGGATACAGGAAGCCCCTCAATTAACGTTTTGTAGACTATACAAAGGCATTCGTTCTATTAAGTGGTGGGCCGTAGAGGCAGCAATCGTAGGATCAAGAGTGGACGAAAGATATATCTTAATGCTGGAACACCTACATGCGAACGCGACTGCGTGTGTTAGCCTCCACCAAAAAACCGGCAAGTTTAAACTTTAACGAGGTTCATAATATTTCATTACTTTCGTTAAAAAACGCTCAAATATTGAAAAAGTTAACTTTAACGTTGAAAAAATGTCTACCTCAGGCGGGAATCGAACACCGTCCTCCGCAATCCGCCCGGATTGTGGAGGACGGGGTTCGATTCTGCGTAGCTGCGTAGACCACTCCGCCACAGAGGTGTTAGACAAGGCGACACCATCTCGATCGAGGGAGTATTTAGAAAGCTCAAATAGGAAAATAAGGGCATGGTTATCAATGGAAAAAGACTTTCGAACCTTAGATTTGCTGACGACTTGTTCTGGTTGGTTCTGGTATCAGAGTGTATTGATGAGATGGTGGTCATATAAGACCTCAAAAGCGAATAAATCAAGGTCGGTCTAAAAATGAAACATTTTGTGCTAACAGAAATATTTAGCGTGGTAAGCTACCGTTACGTTTGAAGATGTACAGAATGAATGGTATCTGTCCGTTAATAAGGAATACATGAGTGTAGCACTAAAATCAATATTAATGCGTTGCACCATTATTGTGATAAGCATAAAAAAGGGGAAATAAACTAGTTTAAAATAATTGCCATGTGGACAAGTGGCTTTATGGTTGAAGGTTGTAAGAATGAGTCAATGGGCAAGTGGCTTTATTTTTATTTGAATTTCGCGGGGATTGTTCCGTGCGTCGCTTGCGAAATAGACGCTGTCTATTGGTTTGGATTAATTGGAGATTCGCCTGGATTGGTCAGCGCGTCCCTCGCGACATAGGCGCCGTCTACCGTGCGTTATTTACTTGAGTTTCGGAGAGACGGGGATCGGGTCGGTACAATTGTTTCACATACGACCAGGCGCCATCTATGTTCAGAATGCTGAACTTTTATAATTTTACTAAATACGGGATTATTAGCATAAGTGGGTGTTTATTAAGAGGGAATTGTTGATGGAAGGCTACATCTAGATGTTCAAACATGTAATATTGGCTATCTAAAGAGATTTGATTGATTTATGGTAAGCACTAAAATTTACGCGGGAGCGTCGGTCATGAGCGGGCGGAAGTTGAGATTGAAAGATAGAAAGAGAGAGGACATTTTGTCTCCACGTGTAAGGACGTGAAGTTGGCCAGGTAACAAAAGATAACAAGTGTGAAGTAGAGGCGAGTAAGCGATAGGGCTAGCAATTGGGTGAAAGGAGGTGAATGGATTTGCGCGGGCGAAAGTCGGGTAAGCAAGGGGTAGGGGTTCGGGAAAAAGGCGGGAAATTAAAGATGCTTGGAGAAAAGAGGAAAATTAGCGGGATTCAATTCAAGGTCGTCGGACGCGCGGTCCAACTTACGAGGGGCGGTAACGATCTCATACGCGGGAAAAGAGCGTCCTAGCCTTTTAAGCGCGCTAAGTGATATTCGAGCTGCGATATTAATTAAGATTGTTTGTGAAATTGAAAGTGATTATTAAAGTAAAATTATTGCTGTCGCAACTCGAATCTGTTAACGGAATGAAGTATTCCGGGTTATATAGCTGATACGCGTAACGGTGTCAACGAAACTATATATCTTTCAACTGATTTCGATCAGGAGGCATTTGGCTGTATTTGATAAGGCCAGCGTTATAAATTACAACGCTAAAGAATACCCTATATTCGACAGAGTAACAGAGGAGAGACAAGTTGTCTCCTTAGTGAAAATCGAAGATAGGTCAGACACCATTTAGCTGGAGGTAGACACGTATGACCCAGTCCAATTTCGAGTCTACCTCCGAACACACAGTGTAGTGTTAGGTTTTAAACCCTGAGTATACTGGCTCGACTCAATAGCTCTCTTAGAGGTATGTTGCTTGCAGGGGCGACTCGACTTACACAACTCACCTCACAATTAAGTTTAAATGTGGCTTGGGCCTAGATTGCAAAGGTATGCAAGTAGGGACTGTTAGTTCGACAAAATATAGGTATTTCAAGTGAGACAGGCTGTAGGAATCTATAGGTAGGCGTCTCTATATATGTTATTAGGTAGTTGTGGATAGCACGGTATGTACATACTGTGCCCACATAGACTAGGTACAAAGGCCGCGAAGCTAGGGCTGGATTAGCTTCGACTAATAAAGTTAGGGATAATTAAGATATGGTATCTAAATAGATATTACTATGAAGTGATGTTGATTATGAGCACTGAAAAGACCGATCTAGGCATGTAAGCTGTTACTGTAGGTCAATAGGACTCTAATTGCTTTCTTCAAGGTGTTACCAATTAGCTATTCATTTTAAATAATTAGCAGAAGTGGGGTAATATTGAACCATCATTACTTTGGATTACCTAAGAGTCTAGACTGGTTTCCTATTACAAGAAAAATACAAATAAGTTATAGCACATAAGCATAACTTTGCTGTGATGTTTGATGTCTGATACTGAAATGACCAAACAGGCATTTTTTTAGCTTTCCCTGAGGTACAATACGGCCTTAAATTGCAACTCTTCAATGTGTTATAAATTGACATCCAGAAACCTTTTGGGGGTTAAAGTTACTCGCGTCCGTAGGTTTACCCTTGAGACCCTACACGTGACCCCTGGGTGGTGCTAAATGAGTGACACTGACTGAGTGGTAGAGCCACGCTGCGTTGCAGCACGCATGCGGCCGGCTTGCCCGGCGTAATACCACCCTCTCACGAATATTCGGCGTGAAATAACGGCACTTGGTGCTGTTGTGTTTCGTCCGACCAGTGAGGGTTCCGGAGGCCCCTTCCCCCCCCCCCCCCTCCCAATTCCTATTCCTTCCTTAAACCTATTCCTCCCTTTAAGGCCGGCAACGCATCTGCGATTCCTCTGGTTTTGCGGGTGTCCATGGGCGGCGGTGATTACTTTCCATCAGGTGACCCGCCTGCTCGTTTGCCTCCCTCTTTTATAAAAAAAAAAAAAACCTATTGGTAAACTTTAAGCTAATATTAAACAACTAAGAACCAGTTTGGAACCTAGGTTATTTCGCCTGAAGATGCGAATTCACCTTAATGGTCAAAGACCTTACAAGTTATGTACTTCTAATATTATGAAACATAGAAATATTTGATTGGTAACAACCTGAACCGATTAGACTAATGGTACAGTCTGCTTTATACCTATTAAAGTGAGTAAAGAATAACTTCTAAATATAATTGATTTAATTATCAACAAGGACAACTGTGGACAATTACATGGTACCTACCTACTTGAAGTATACTAACTATGATTTAGTAGGCTATTAAATAATCACCCAGTCTGAGAGACTGAGGTATAAGTTAATGACAAATTATTAACTTAAGTTTGCTTCCTAAAAGTTAAGGATATTGAATATGTATAGTTCATACAAGATAAATTGATAATGATTGCTACTGATAAGGTTTGGGGATGATAAATTAAACTGCCCAAGTCGAATGCTGTAATTGCACTGAATTTATTGCACACTAATTTTACATGAATGAACGCGATACATTCGCGGCGCGGCGTAAGCAATACGCTAATTGACCTAATTAATAAATATAATGTGCGGTTCCGTACATCCTGCCCTCTAAACAAAGGGAATAAGAAAAACACTCCATTAAAATTTGAGCTAAGTATAAGCATATGAACAAATAATGCAAAATTTAATAAGTGTAAAATAAATTTATAACAGATGTAAATGGAATGTATGTTGTAAAAAGAAATTTAATGGTACATAAAATGATAAAAAAGTAAGTTGAAATGTAAAACTTAATAACTATATTTCACTGCTTATTGTAATAGGTCCTAGTCCCTTGTTATGATTAGTCGTTATCATTATGCACGATAGGGTTCGTAAATCGAGGCACAACGAAAGGCGAAGATGCCTTATCAACGCTTATCACGGATCTTTTAAGCTCACTCGGTACACTACACAGATTGCCCATATTCACTTTCTCACTGATTGTGCTGTAACATACAGGCGACGACGTCGCGTCTGCTGCTGGTGCGGACTCGGCCCCGGCCGGTCCCGCCGGAGTGTCAGCTGGCGTTCCCCTTGCTGGATTACTAGGCGGTTCTCGTTCGTCGACCTTCCCACATCTATTTTTCAACTTCCAACATAGTATAACGATGCTGGCCGTGAGCAGTATGCTTATGATGATATAAAGCAGGCTATAAGGATGAATGTCATGAATTGATAGTTTCTGATCAGATTGTTCCTTGATATTGTTGATCTGCTGTCGCATCTCTCGCCATGCCGACTCATGGTCTTCGATTTCCGTGAAATTAAGTGTTGATGACGAGTTGATAATTTTGTTGAGTACCGCTAACCTAGGGGCTTCAAAATCACTCTGAAGTTTCGTACTATGCATAAAATTATTATGTGCGGAGATACTGTAAAATGGTGACTCTATAGTACAACCTTGACCCACTGTAATAATCCCGTTTCCAACTAATGAGGTCATTGTCATGTCGGATGCACAAAAAATGCGAAGTTTGCATTCCTCACAACACGAGAATAACTAAGCGTTCTGGCCGTGCAATTTGAACCACCGGTCCCCGCCACTTGATACTACTGAATTACGACAAACATAAACATCGTCTTTGTCTACGACCTTTATGTCACATATGGATTGTTTTATTTTAAAGTTATAAATAGGCTTATCTAATGCGCATAATAAACTAGTAGGCGTATGGAAACACGAACTCAAGTCTTTATCAGAGAGTAATATTGATGTATCTTTTCTCAAATTGTATGCTATGTAAGGAAAAGTGGAACTCAGAAAATTACAACTTTCACCCTTCTTAAATGCTAATGGTATAATTTTGTTTAATTCAAACATATCAGTTGTTACTAGGGGTATCTTAATTTCTATTATAAAATAATTATCATATACTGTGTGACTGCTGTGTGCGTTTTAAATTTGATATGGCAATGTAAGCCGATAGAGCGGATGACGTCTCATAGAACCTAGTGCGTTCGTCTAGTCTCACATTGTCTAATTCAGACGAAATATTTTGCAAGTGCTCTTTGATAAAGTTAAATTGCTTACGCATGATAATCTCATTTCTCTTAATAACATTATACTCTGATTCGATAACCGTAGTCTGATTCTTTATAAGATGCAGTAAATGATTCTCGTTTTGTGCAATTTTTTCTATGTCACTTTTATTCTGGGCCGCAAAGCGTTCGTCTAAAACTCCGAACAATGTGTTTGCTATATAGCCTACCCCGTTAATTAAGCCGCGCTTTGCTCTCTTTGAATTTTGAACCTTAAGGAGTAAGTCGTAATGTTCAATTTCGCTTATTTCGTGTTCTAGTTGATAAATAATATTTTGATATTCCGAATTCATGCCATTACTCGATTCTTTTAAATGATTAACATAACTTTTAAGATTATGAACACCTCTGTAATACGTTGACATATTATAAAACAATTCACAGTAATTCCTTTGCTTCGGGTAAGCTACTCGCCCCACTTAATAAATCATCCATGAAAAAGGCTGATTCAGCAATTTTAGAAGCCAATGGGTATTTTTCAGCGCTATCCCTCTCTCTGTTTTAAATCTGTTTTAAAGTACGCATAGCAAGAAAAGGAGCGGCATTGGTGCCGTATGTCACGGTGGTTAAATGAAATACGTGCAGCTCATCCTCTGGGGCTTCGCGCCAGATTATGGCCTGCAGGTTTTGATCACTTTCCCTAATTGCTATAGTCCTAAACATTTTCTCCACGTCAGCAGTAATTACGTACTTGTGATTTCTCCATTTAAGAATGAGGGAAAGCAAGTCCTGCTGTAAGTTAGGCCCGCAGTACATTAGATCGTTTAAGCTGTGGCCTGTAGTTGATTTAGATGATGCGTTAAAGACTACTCGCAACTTAGTGGTGGAGGACTCCGAGTTTGTCACCCCATGATGTGGTAAATAAAAAGCTGAAAGTTCAATTTTTATCAACTTTGCGCATATGACCCAATTGATAATATTCCCGGAAAAAAATGTCTGTAATCCTGTGCGAATTGATAATGTTTAGACATTTTTGATTCTAATTGCTTAAACTGTGATATGGCCTTGGATTTGGTTGATCCAAGCTGTGATTCAAAATTAGACTTCATCGGTAAGGCTACTTCATACCTTCCGTTATCTAAACGTAAAATTGTTCACACTGCTTCTCGTCTTCTGTCATATGAGTGGCAGATTAGTCGTTTACATCTTCCATCTCCCAATACTGTGATATTTCTTGCAGGTTGTTTATTACTACGTGACACTTAAAAGTTCTAACGCTACCTGATAAAATCCAGCCTAACTTGGTCTGCTGGGCTATGGGCGCCTCTGCTGGGCCCTTGATAAGACCACCTAAGATAATTTCCGAGTATACACTAGCGTCTAGGAGAAGATCGATTGGCCTTGACCGGTTATACTCGGGATCTGCTAGTTGTAGTGATTGAAGATGGGGCCATGATTTTTTAGGAAAAGAAACATTTGGTAAATGATTAACTACCTTATTTACAATCAAAGCCTGGGTAGCCAATGAATAGTCTCCGTATATCGAGCGACCTTCTAGCAAAACTATCCCTTTACTTTGCTTGGTGCCGGGCCCTATTCCGGACACCGATACTTGATATTTTCTAAGCTGTAAACCTAACAACTGAGACGCGTTTTCAGAGATCAGAGAGATTTGAGAACCCTGATCTAAGAGTGCTCTTAACGTCACATAACTACCGTCTGCTGATAAGATGTTTATGAGTAGCGTTGTTAGCAATACCTCTTCATTGTTAGACGCTACATGATTTACGCTATGCTGTTTAACATTTGATTGGTTTGACTCTATTTTTGGCTCAAACGAAGATGGCTCATTATGATAACTAAAGGGTTGACGTGAGGTTGATGGTGTGGCGGATGAGAAAAACGCATCATGTAGCAACGTGTTATGATTAGCTTGACACTCTTTGCATCGTTTTGATGAGGCACATTTATTTTCATAGTGATTGTATAGACAATTGCGACAATAACGTAATTGCGGAAAGGCGAGCGTCAGGTTTCATACCAAGGAATTTCCGACACATGTATAAGTCGTGGCGCGCGCTGTTGCACAATGGGCATGACTTAAAGTTAATTGCAGTCGCTGCTTGAAACCTTTAATTATAATTACTATTAGAATGATTAAAATTATTTGATTTAAATTGATTTGATTTATTGTTGATAAAATGTGGCTGATATGGAATGTTGATTTAGGAATTAATGCAGGCGCTTTCTCGACCTTATGTACAGGCTCGAGAGATGTAAACTTAGTTTCAAGGAAAGTTATCATTTCGTCCAAGGCTGGAAGCTCCCTAGGCGACTTACGGAACTCCATGTAATTAGTGTATGTCTCCGAATCTAATTTTTTACAAATTAAATGGTCTAACAATGGGTCCCACGTGTTTGTATTCAATCCGAGATTATGTATGGCATGGATACATTCTGAGGTGGTGTCATGTAATCTTTTTATTTCAAATGATGACTGTTTCTGGATTACAGGTTGATTTAAAAATATTTCAATTTGGTTTGTAAAAAGAATTTGAGGGTTGTTACACCTATGCGTCAGAATGTCCCACGCAGTTTCGTAATTCTCGGAAGAGATATGCAGATTATAATTCGTGATAGAATTGTTTTCATGAATCGTTTCATTAAAAATATCGTAAAATGTAGGCCACTGTGTGTACTTTCCATTAAAAACAGGAATTTCTATCTGAGGAGTGGATTGCTGTACATGAACTAGAGAGGTTAACTTTTTATTGATTGTTCGTTTAGTATCCCGGAATAATTTTTCAAACTTAGAGAATTCCTCCTCATAACTTACGTTCTCCCCTAACAACAAATGATCTATTTGCAAGTGTAAACTATCAATATTATCCCACTTTGCCGAAATATTTTTTAATTCATCTTTAAGCTCCCAATTCTCTGATAAAGACTCGACATTGATACTCATAAGGAGTCTATTAAAAGCCCTGAAATTAGTACGTTGCAATGCTAAAAGTTCTTCTGCTTTTCCACATGGCACGGTTCCCTTATCCTCTTTACCGTAAATAATAAAAAGTTTACGCGTCATCAGATAAAAATCACGACCTTGCTCATAAAATTTTTGAGAAAAATAATCTACCGCTTGCTCAGGATGAAGAGAAAACTTAGAATGATTTTGTTCGAACTCTCCCCAAAGGTTTTCAAGGGTCTCGATTCTCTTCTGAAGGTACTCCGGCGTCTTCCTCGAAGCGGAGTCCTTATTGAAGTTGACCTTGATGGTGTTTATGGCCTCTAAGAGCTCTCGTTGACGAGCTACTAAAGCTTCCATTTCTATGAAGTATAAGGAACATTCTTACTTGAAATCTGATGTGGGAAGAGTAGTTGGCTTACTACAGCTGCTCGGCTGCTCCAAAGCTGGTGTGTATTGCCTGTACTGACAATACTGCTGGTGCTGACCACGTTGGACTCCTCACGCACGGTATAAAGCACAGGTCAGGCCGCATATGGAATACTGCTCCCATCTCTGGGCTGGAGCACCCCAATACCAACTCCTTCCATTTGACCGCATTCAACGCAGAGCTGCTCGAATTATCGACGACGTGGTTATTTCAGGACGGCTCGATCCACTGGCTCTTCGGAGAGACGTTGCGTCTCTCTGTATATTGTACCGTATATATCAGGGGAGTGTTCTGAGGAATTGTTCGGCTTGATCCCTGCCGCTGATTTCCTTCACCGCACTACACGCAATCGACTGTCATTCCATCCACATCACCTTGATGGATGGCGGTCTACTACTGTGCGTTTTTCATGAAATTTCTTGCCTCGAACTACAGTGTTGTGGAACCAGCTCTCGGCGGCGGTATTTCCGGACCGTTATGACTTACGGATCTTCAAGTAACGAGCCTATTCCTTCCTTAAAGGCCGGCAACGCGCCTGCGATTCCTCTGGTTTTGCGGGTGTCCATGGGCGGCGGTGATTACTTTCCATCAGGTGACCCGCTTGCTCGTTTGCCTCCTTCTGCTATTAAAAAAAAAAGTAATTTTGCTTCAAATGATAGCATTCTATTTGAATTCACCTCCTAAAAAGAGTAGGAAATTGAATAAATTTAACATCTTTAATAAACTTAAAATGTGAAACTTGTTAAGGCAGTCAATACAATTTAGTTAAATTGGTAATTTATGAGAACTGTACAATAAACACTAAGAGTAAATAAAAGTAATTTTGCTTCAAATGATAGCATTCTATTTGAATTCACCTCCTGAAAAGAGTAGGAAATTGAATAAATTAAACATCTTTAATAAACTTAAAATGTGATAACTTGTCAATGCAGCCAATACAATTTAGTTATATTGGTGATTTATGGGATCTGTATAATAAATACTAAGAGTAAATAAAAGTAAATTTACCTTTATTAATAGCATTCTATTTTAGTCCACTGCCTGAAGGTGGGTTTTGAATAAATTATTCACCATTTATAGAACTGAAGGTTAATATTCTGATAAAGCAATAAAGACAGTCAGTTAATAATGTTACATTGTATTAGCTTTATAATAAACACAATGATCAGAGAAATAAGTGGGATATGTTGAATGCTTGCTTCACACCTCTGTTCTATAAGGGATATCATAAGACATAAGTTATTGCATCGAATAGTTGGGTTCTGAATGTGATAAAGATATTTGGATGATAGCAAGCCCTAAGATAAACTTTATTGATTTTATGAGAAATAATAAGAGTGTAGAACCTAATAAATAATTTTCATAATGTAAGATGAAATTGAAGTTGAGGAATTATGTAAATTCTCAGTCAATGAAAGTTAACAGTAGCATCAAGAAAAATTACTTGGTCGGGGCCAAAATTAAACAATGTGATGTATGGCACGCTATGGAGCGGCGGTTGGGGCTCATAAACTACCACAAAACTCTTTTATGTATAATGCTATCGATTATAAATGATAATAATACCTGCAAGCTAAGCTATCATCTGATTATCTTTGAGTGGTTAAGCATTCCTTTCCCGCAGCTGCTGTGAAGGATTTAGGTCACAGTTCAGACGAAGACACTGATAGGTGTATGCATATCTAGGATATTAGGTATTGATGGTTAGGTTAATAGGTCAGTAGGAAATAATTTAACGCAGGGATAAGCCAATTACTAAACTTTCACGAAAAAGACTTGAGTTACTTAGATGCTGTTAACAACGACGGGTTCACTAGACGATCTGGCCAAAATAGTATCATATTATAATATTACATTGCTTGACTGAAGTTTATTGCTAATAGGGTTAAGTTATGTTAGGTCTAGGTTAAGGTTCCATTATCATACAACCACAACGCACTCTACAAAACATCAAAGACACAAACATTAGATGTAGATCACATAGTCTTTAGTTAAGTTAAGAGTTAGTATAATATAGTTTAAGTTGAGAGTTAGGGAAGGCATAATTGATGGTAATCTTGAACGGCGGTATGTTGTAGGTTAATTAGTTTTAAGAATTAGAATACAGTAGAACTCCAATTATCCGAATTAATGGGGACCGGGACCCATTCGGATAATCAAATATTCGGATAATCGGATTTTTTTTTAAAAATTGCCATTGGAGAGAATTAAAGCTACGTTTTGATATTGCACTATTTTTTTATTGAATTAAATAAAAGAAACATGAAATTTTCACATGTTTTAAATATAAATAAAATGTACTTATGTACAAGTTTAGAAATAAAAATCATTGTTTTTTAAACATCTCCGTCAATGTAAGCTGTTTTGCGGTCTTCAACCGTTTTCGGGCAGCCAGGTCACGCATTTTGTGATTCGGATGATCGGCGATTCGGATGGTCGGAGTTCGGATAATTGGAGTTCTACTGTAGTATGTTAAGTTAAGATTAACGGCGGTGGTGTATGTATGTAATTAGGTCAGCAAAAGTCCATCGACGGGTGGGAGGTTACAAAGATCGTGCAGTGGGTTCTGCTTGTATTCACATTACTTCACATGCGGAGCGGAGAAAATGTCACTCACAAAAAAGTCGACTGAGAAGTTCAGAGTTGCGCAAAGGGCGATGGAAAGAGAAATGCTAGGAATTATTATTAAATAGGACCAGTCTGAACACAGCGTGTCTAGCACGCGAAGTGTTTACTAACGAACGGTAGTAGGTATAAATACCTATCACACGTCATATTTTATTTTTTTTACCTCAGCCGCGGTTTGTTCGAGTTCATCGTTGGGAAGAGGGGTAAAATCAGGAACCTTGTTAGGTCATAAGGGTAACGGACCTGAAAAGGTTAAGAACCACTGAGCCAATTGTGGTTTGGTAGGTTTTACTACGTAGTACTATTATTTACTAGCGGCCGCTCGCGGTTCACCCGCGTGGTTCCCGTTCCCCTGGGAATATCGGAATAAAAAGTATCCTATGTGTTAATCCAGGTTATAATCTATCTGTATGCCGAATTTCATCCAAATCCATTCAGTAGTTTTTATGTGAAAGAGTAACAAATATCTATCTATACTTACAAACTTTCGCGTTTATAATATTAGTAGGATTCTGTGGTTTTACTAATTAGATTTTACCAATTGGCATCTTTCTTACTATAGCAACCGGGACCAATAGATTAACGTGCGGAGCGGCTAGATAGAGCGGCTAGAGCGGCGATGGGCTCACCACCTGTCGCGCTGAGCACATGTGCAGTTATCATTTGGTTAAACGTGGACTGTGGCAGTGAACTGCTTCTGCGGTCCTCATTGCCTAGTGTCTGACTAACCCTTCGGGGAAAATAGTCGTTAATATAAGTACAGGATTTTTTTTTATTTGTGAACATATTTTTTATATCATTTAGTAACGTTAAAGACATCATTTTATTTTTTTTAATTTATTAAGTATTCATTGATTATTTAATTTGTCCGGCACAATAAAAAAAGGTGACGTGTAACGTTAAGGTAACCTAACCTGTAGGTATCCTGTGGTATCGTAATGTGTCAGAGTTCAAAATTGCGCGGTCCTGCTCGATTGACCATGATTAACGGATTTTTTGTGGATATGTTTGATCAGTTTTAGTTTCTTTATTTTTCACTTTAAAAAAAAAATTAAATCGTTAGCTCCAGATTAAGTTACTCTATAATTTAAAAAATAACGTGCTCAGATAAAAAAAAGGCTGTGGATAGAGTGCCATAAGCGGCATTCTAGTACTATCAGTTACGATGCCGTCATTTACGGCATTCTAATACAAGGTGTAGGCAGTGTATACAGTGCCACAAGCGGCAACTAGTACGATCGGTTACGAATTAACGATACCGCAATTACGGCATCCTAGTAGGTACAAAGTGTATAGAGTGCCACAAGCGGCGGGAACCGTAACATATTTTTTATTTGTCATAATGTTCAGAGGACATTAGGAGTTAGATTTTTGTTGTCTAATAAAAAAAATAACCTCGAAATTCAAGACAATCACTAATACGCTGCGCATCGCGAATGTCTTACATTTCAACCTATCACGTGACCTACAGGAGACTTAGTATTTCTGTTGTCTAATAAAAACTTTTACGGCAGATTAAGCGGCGTCACTATTATACCGCAAAACTTACGGTTCCCGAACCGATTGAGATAAAGTGCCGCTTGTGGCACTGTATACACTTCCTAAAAGAAATCCTGTATGTATGTAAAATTTTTGTTTTGTGTTGTCACCAGGATTGGAAGGTGCACCTGTTCACGCCATTCACCCCCACCACCGAGGCGCCGGGGGTCCGGGAGCCCTTCATCTCGCAGTACCCTTACCACGCGGCGCAGGCAGGTGGCATGCAGCGAGTGCCCCTCATCACCTCGGTGACCAGCGAAGAGGGACTCTACCCAGCCGCTGGTGAGACCACGCTTTGATTTCCTTCATTTGTTTACTTACTTACTTACTTACTTATTTTTATGTTTCTCACCGGACTTGCCACCAGGAGAAAACTCCTTTTTTTAAATTTAAAATCTTTTTTTAGTGGAAATAATTCAATACACACCTGAGAGCCAGTAGAAAACGCCTTCTCTAACTTCATCGCCTCCCGTCCAGTAGACCTAGCACTATAGCATGCGCAACACGAGAAAATTATCTCGACCCTTTTCTCGTGTTATGTCTATACACGATATGTCAAAAATAGACATATTAGTAGTTTTTGCTTGTCTGTGGTATTTTTGTCTACAAACCCTCACACATGCAACTTAATTGTATAAAGTTTTAACAACTGTAACCGAGATAGATTGTCATTCCCGCCATCGAAGGAAGAGAGATATCGTCCGCGACATAATAATAAGGTGACTGACTGCTAGAAATTGCAAGAAACTTCAAGAGCTGGTCAGGTCAAGTGTTTTAAACATGACAAAAATGAAAAAAAAGATAGCAGATTAACGTAGGTACTTATCGCCCAGCTGACGCGGACGGGTCAACAGAAGGGTGGGTGGGCGCCGGCCGATGCCCGCGCGGTGTAAATAATCGTTATTTAATATTTAATTCATTAATTTTATTTTTCTTATGTTATTGCTTTAAAATAAATTAGATACGCAAAGACTATCAAATTAAGATTCATAAAATGAATATTTGATGAAAAATATAAAAGCACGAATTCCTTTTTTGTCATTTTTGTCATGTTTAAAACACTTGACCTGACCAGCCCTTGAAGTTTCTTGCGGTTTCTAGCAGTCACTTTTATCTCGTGTGGCGCATGCTAGGCCTACTGGACTTCTTTAGTAAAGAACTAAACAAAAGTAAGAAGTAAAGTACAGCCTGTATACCTACTTCCCACTGCTGGGCAAAGGCCGCCATCATTGAAATCAACTCATCGCTACAATAGATGGGTATTGGCTTAATCACCACGCTTGCCTAATGCGGGTTGGTGATCACAAACCAGGGCTGTCAACATCGGATAAATCCGAAACACACTTTGCTCCACCTGGGAATTGGATCCTGGACCTCCGTTTATCAGGCCGAGCGTTAAGCCACTCGGCCACCGAGGAGGGCCACTAAACAAAATGCCGTCAGAATGGCAAAATTGTACTTAAAGATTATTTTATTTGTAGTTAGGTACGCCAGTAGTATGTACTTTGATTAGCTAAAATCTCCAATGTCGTAGGTAAAGACCTAATGTTAGATTGAAAGCCTAAGACTGCTCTACAGACATTACATCTAAGCCGAAGCCCTTTTGAAAGCTTCCAGGTTATCCGCTCGTTATTCAAATCGAATGCGCTGAAGAATCCAATTAAGTACACACGGCCTCAGATCAACCTACCCAAAACTGTCCAATTTCTACAATCAATTTTGAACTTTATTGTTTGGTTTTAAGGATCAATATTCATTAGATTCATCTGACGCCTGTGTACAGTCGAGAAAGTGCCCGGTCGATCACTTTTCGGCGATATTCGTTTGCACGTATCTAAAGGTGGGTACTGACCGGTGTTACGGGCTGTAATGTAACATGTTACAAAGGGAGCGTTCATGCAGTCAGTACGGGAAAACAAGGCGCTCGCAGCGAGCAACGAGCGGCTCGTTGCCTGCTGCTAGTGCTCTACTACTCTGCTGTCGGTTTTTTAGCGAATCCTTTGAGTGTTACGCGCCTCAGTCAGTACGTCACGCACATGGCACAATCGTCGATTTCAAATACTTCGGGACTTTAGTTTTGATTAAAATTCGTTCATTATAGCTTGATACCGTGACAGGTGTCATGAAAAACGACGACTTGACTTTGTAAAAGCATGTGAATTTATTTGACTACCTACATTTAAATAATATTTATTTTTATAATCCATCACTTAAGAGAGTGGCTTGTGAATGTATTGCACGGACGAGCAAAGTGTTCGAAACAAACATGTTACACGGATTTTAGCACACGGCGTAACGTAAGATGATCGCTGCGAATGATACATTACACCCCGTAACACCGGTCAGTACGAACGTACGCGCCGCGGTCAGAATTGAGCGCAAACGAATACCGCCGAAAAGGTGTCAACCGAGAACTTCTTCAACTGTACGAGGACACGCTTGCGTGATGCCAGCCCCTAGAAACCCCCGGGGATTGGTCGGTCTATACCCAAGGCTGAAGGAACCATAAAGTTCTCATAAATCCGATTACACCGTAAAGGTCTTTTGTTGAATAGTTTTCTCGGTCGCGTCAGGATCGTTATTCGCCTTTAAATGACGACCTCCGTGGTCGATGGTTAGCACGCCGAGTCAGGCTTCGCGCCATCTCTGAGGCCCTGGGTTCAATTCCCGGTCGGGTCAATTAAGAGAAAAACTGTTTTCTTAATAATTGATTTCGGGTCTGGGAGTTTTTTCTATGTTTATGTATATTAATCCGTTATCTTACCAAATTAACGAGTTTCAAAAGAATACTCATCTTGGTCTAGCTAGATAATTGGTGTGAGCGTAAACAAGTTTAATATTAATTCAATTTAATATACCTACTTAGAGTGGATTCGGCCAAACTGGAATAAGACTTACTCTGAGATTAGTCTATACAAATTCGGCGCTTAATTTTTGTATAAGACCTTATTCTAGTTTGGTCGAATCCACCCTTATTTATTTAATTTATATATGTTGATGTACGTCTACAATATATGCAAAGGCATAAATAAGAGTCTTGCAAGGTGGCATGGCATGCTGCTAAGCTATGCGATTCTCTAAGTGACACATTGACGTTGCGCGCTTGGCTGTGATCTGCTGTCTCTTTCCAATTCCATGAATATGAAAGAGACAGAGTCAATTCTCAGCGCTGCGACAGCCGCTGCTACCAAGGCTTTAAATTAGAGAATTGCACTGAAGCTCAAGTACAAAGAGCTGTCATCTTCGCGCTCGCTTTGCAAAGCACTCGATCTTGCCAGTTAAAATTCTTTCGCAATGTTTGGGCACTGGGTGGGTTACCAAATAATTTAAAAAAACATCTTTAGCACCTCCGTGTTTCGGAAGACACGTAAAGCCGCCGATCCCGGTTGTCGTAAAATGGCAGTCGTTAAAAACCCACCACCGCATTGGTAAGCGTGGCTCAATCTACCCACGTGCTGTTGTCCATGTGGGAATGCCTGTATCTAGCAGCATCACGTGACGTTTATAGTCTGATGATGATGACTTTATAGGCTGCTGCTGATGTCTTTATAGGCTGATGATGATGACTATATAGGCTGATGATGATGGCGTTATAGGCTGATGATGATGACTTTATAGGCTGATGATGACGACGTTTATAGGCTGATGATGATGACGTTATAGGCTGATGATGATGACATTATAGGCCGATGATGATGGCGTTTATAGACTGATGATGATGACGTTATAGGCTGATGATGACGACTTTTATAGGCTGATGGTGATGACGTTATAGGCTGATGGTGATGACTTTATAGGCTAATGATGATGGCGTTTATAGGCTGATGATGATGAATTTATAGGCTGATGATGACAACGTTTATAGGCTGATGATGAAGACGTTATAGGCTGTTGATGATGACTTTATAGACTGATGATGACGCGTTTATAGGCTGATGATGATGACTTTATAGGCTGATGATGACGACGTTTATAGGCTGATGATGATGACTTTATAGGCTGATGGTAACTTTATAGGCTGATGATAATGAATTTATAGGCTGATTATGATTACTTTATAGGCTGATGAAGATGACTTTATAAGCTGATGATGATGACTTTTTGAACAGCATATTTAGCTGACGCTTCGCTTCTGCCGGAGCTGGAAGCCCGCTGGCAGCAGTTAGCCAGCAACATCTTCGAGTTCAACGACACGCTGCCGCTGGCGCTGCAGCCCGCCGCTGCCGCCAAGATCAAGCACCAGTACTTGGGGGGGAAGCCTGTCAGCAAGGACACCTTCCCACAGCTTGTACAGGTTTGTACCTTATTTTGGGTACTTCTAGAAATGCCTTATCCTTCTGGGGAGGACTGAGTCGCATTGAATATACCCCGAGAGTAACATCTCGCATTATGTAGAAACGTAGTGGAACAGCTCTACAGCTCGAACACGAAAGGACCGGGAAATGCTTCCAGTTACTGGTTCGTCTTCGGCGTGAGCGTAAAAAGTTATAAACAAATACCACGTTCTTTTTCGGATTTCGCCGAAGTTTCTACATACGTAGTAGTTTTTTTTATCCATGATGCTAAGCACTATTGGCTTTCATTTCACCGAATGGTAAGTGACGATAAGGCCGAAGGTATTAGAAGCCTAACCCGGAATCCTCAGGAACAGCCTCAATCTAATCTTTTAGCCTATCTTATATTTTAGCTGTCGGCACTGTAGAAAACCGTTTGAAACCATTTATAACTATAATAATCAATGGTTTAAAACGGTTTGAAACGCAAAAAAAAAACCGTTTTAAACCGCATGGTTGGTTTCGTTTTATACCGGCTTTACATCTATAAGGTGGCTGCTAGAAACTGCAAGAAACTTCAAGGGCTGGTCAGGTTAAATGTTTTAAACGTGACAAAAATGACAAAAAAGATTGCAGACTAAAACGTAGGTACTTATCGCCCAGCTGACGCGTGTGGTCAACGGCCGGCCGCTGCCCGCGCGTTGTAAATAATCGTTATTTAATTGTTAATTCTTTGATTTTATTTTTCTTACGTCATTGCTTTATAATAAATTAGATACTCACAGAATATCAAATTGAAATTCATAAAATAAATTATTAAATGAAAAATAAAAAAGCACGAAGTTCTTTTTTGTCATTTTTGTCATGTCTTAAACACTTGACCTCATCAGCCCTTGAAGTTTCTTGCGGTTTCTAGCAGTCGCCTTATACAGTCGGAGTCCGAACACAATGTTAACATTGTTGTTATAAGGCCGGTGGCTTAGCCACTATACCCAACGCAAAGACTCGTGGCTGACGGTGACATGAATCACTTTTGTAACAGAGATGCGCACGCGCAAATTTACAGGAGTGTCGATAAAAAGCATTGTTTGTGAGTTATCGACAAATATGTACAAATTATCTCACTATAGTATTGATCATAACTAATAGTTATTAATGTTTTTTATATATTTTGGCGTTATTATTAACGCTTAAATATAAGGTGACTGCTAGAAACTGTAAGAAACTTCAAAAGCTGGTCAGGTCAAGTGTTTTAAACATGACAAAAATGACAAAAAAGGAATCGGTGTTTTTTTCGTTTTTAATCTAACACTTGTCATAATAATAATTACTTACAGTTAAAATTGGCCATAACATAACTTGATGATATCGATAGTCGTTACTACACCTTAAATACTTACACACAATTCAATTCAGTTGTTAAAGGAAAATAAATGGGGTCTCATTGCACTTTGCAGACTAACGTAGGTAGGTACTTATCGCTCAGCTGACGCGAACGGGTCAACAGACGGTCGGCCAGCCGGCCGTTGCCCGCGCGATGTAAATAATCGTTATTTTTAATTGTTTTTCATTTTATTTTTCTTGTGTTATTGCTATAAAATAAATTAGGTCTCTCAAAGACTATCCAAAAAAAAATTTACAAAATGAATTATTTAATTAAAAATGTAAAAAACACGATTCCTTTTTTGTCTTGTTTAAAACACTTGACCTGACCAGCCTTTGAAGTTTCTTGCGTTTTCTAGCAGTCCCCTTATATACTTAAGTAAAATTTTTAAACACTGAAATAAGACGACAACCTCAGGCGGTAATTGAACCACGCACTTTCCGTATTTTTTCAGTGTTTAAAAATTTTACTTTAAGTATATTTATGCGTTAATAAAAATGCTAAAATATATATTTAAAAAAACCTTAATCTATAACGCAGCTTCATCTTCACCGAATGTTCAAAATATTTGTAAAAATATTTCTTTCGGATCTCAGAGGTGAAAACTTCTAAAATTTAATGAATCAATGTTGACTAAAAAACAAGCATCAAGCACTGACAAATTTCGACGGGTGAAAACCAGACCTCGGTAGCCAAGTGGTTAAGGTAGCCGCCCGGAATGCGGAAGGTGCGTGGTTTGATTCCCGCCTGAGGTTGTTGTCTTTTTACAGTGTTTAAAAAAATATATAGTTATTATACTATGAAAAATTTACATACTTAGTATAATACATAGTACTTACATACATAGTACAATATCTGCAAGAACAGGACTTGGAGAAATTATTTTTATGCAAACGGCTATTAATACATGCTGATAGTAGCGACACCGACGACGATAAAGACAAAAAGTCTCAAATATTTTTTGTGAGAATGTCAAATACTAATAATAAACAAAACAATCAATTACATTTCTCACATTTAAAATAACCCAAACTTATTGTTATCGATAAACATAATATACAAACAACGCGCATTACTACGTCTTTGTGACGTCACCCATAAACAGTGTAAGTGAGAGCACATGATGTGTGCGCTGTCTCTTTTCGCACATTTTATTGCACCGTCTGCCACGAGTTGACTATTAAGAGCACAGAAGCGGTTGTTTAGTTGGTAATAAGGTCCCTTTTCCCCAGGCGCTCGGGGACCGGTTGTTCGCCGTGGATGTGGGCAAGTTGGCTCAAGCCCACGCGCTGCGCTCTGGGCAGCCGGTATACGTGTACCGGTACGCGCACCGCGGATCCACCAGCCTCTCCGACTGCATGTCGCACACCAAGGGCAACTATGGTACGTAAATGTAACGATTCAAATGATCACAATAAGCTCAGTTCAACTGTCGTTATACCAGACACAATAGAAATTCAATTGTTAGAAACCTCTAGGAGTCTACGTGACAGATAGGGGTCACAAAACCGGTTTCACCGAAATCTAAAAAACCAGGTAAACCGGTTTTGCCGCTAATTTTTAAAAACGGGTTTAAGATTTGACAAAACCGGTTATTTCGATTTTTCGGGTTTTAACTTTGGTCGGTATTTTTGGTAAAAATTCCTACTTTATCCAATTTCTGGAAATAGGATCTAGTCTAGCAACACTGGTTTCACGAAGCGCTCAAACGATTCTAGAAGCCAGAACCATTAAAAAAAAATTCATACTAATTTATAACCACAGACTAAGTAGAGAAAAAGTTTCATAATTAAAATTGAAATGAGTATTTCACTGTAGATTACGATTGCGGCTATAGGTAATCCTATCTCTATTTTGTGGTTTATTCTAATAATTTGAGATTTGAGATTTTGATTCACTGACGCAATACAAATTAAAACAACAGCTGCCTAAAAAGATAAGTTTTTGTTTAACTTTATTGCCGAGTATGTTGCTAAGGATACTACACTTGCCGACTTGTAGTAATTTGATGAAATTTCTTTCTCTCTAATAACTAACACAATCGAGCATTTATTGTTGTTAATACTATAAACATTTCTTACGGTGCTTTTGCTTTAAACAATTTTTATGTCTCATTTTCAGTGAAATTAAAGGAAAGGAAGTTGGGCGGTGATCATGGATTTTTACACACTCATCTTAAATCTGCACATTCTCTAAAAGTGGCTTAATATTGTTGATAATTATTATTTTATTTCATAATATCATGCATGTCATGATTTTAAGAAAGCATTTTGTGTGTTTGTAATAATTAATGTAAGTTTAATTTGACTTTAAGGGATAGGTACTCCAAGTAATATTATTGTAACAAATGATTATTAAGGCTGATTAATAAAGAATATTCCTTGACATTCGATTTTTAAGTACTTAATAAAATCGAAATCACCGAAAAAACCGGAAAACCGGTTTTGTCACAGTTTCAAAACCGTAAACCCGGTTTTCAAATATACTTTTGAATTTGTGACCCTAGTGACCCTAGTGACAGACAAGGGAATAAATAAAGAATAACAAACTTCGAGTGGTTCTTTTTGTTTTTGTAAATTTTATGTAGATTGGAGCCCACGCAACGTTAAACGAGACGTCGCGGCAGGCCTAGAAGGAGATGGCGGGACGAGCTGGACTTATCGGAAGGACTGCCACTCTAAACCGTGAAGAGTAAGAGGGCAGGGAGGCCTTTGCCCAGCCGTGGCACGAGCCTGGCTAAATAATAATAATAATAAATAATACAAATACCTTTCAGTAGCCGCATACTGCCTTGCTTGGGTGCTTTCTTACTGTCAGAACTGCTACTCAATCATCAACTACGGAAGATCAGATTATCTTATCGCTAACTGATGTAGTTAAACAGATTTAGATAACAATGGAATAGTAGTTAGCCAAGCGGACTAAGAACAAGTCTTAGAAGAAGCTCTATTTAGCTTTAGCTTGCCTTGCCCTTTCACCAAACAAACTGAGTAGGTACAAGCCTATGAGAATCGATCTAGGAAAGTGTGCTCATGGTTCAGAGACAGACAGCGGTGCACTGGATAGGAGGGATTGCGGTAAAAGAAAATAATAATAATAATTTAAATAATTATCTTACTATGTCAAATGTCCATGCCCCTTACAGGAGTAAGCCACGCTGACGATGTGATGCACATTTTCAAGTTCCCTGAAGTGAAGTTCAACGTAGCCGAGGACGGCCAGATGATCAACCTCCTGATCGACATGGTCTACAGCTACGCTACTACCGGGTAACTATGTATTTAAAAGTTATTTACTACATAATTGCTTTCTGACGTTAGGTACTAACAATAGTGTCTTTCTTTGATAAAACAGTATAAATTCGAGTGAGTTTAAATAGGTAATTATTTGCACATAGAAATGACACGATACTAATTTGTTCACAAACATACTTTATCGTATTTGGCCGTACAGACACTGACTTGCCTTTGGTGTGTTGGATCCTCTAAATGAAACTGATTGAACGTAATATAGTAAAGGCCGGCCAAGGACCAAAAAGTCGTAAGTATCTAAACCAAATCTCGTATGTAAGTTTTGTAAATACCTACAACAGGTATGGATGAATTCGGTCTTGGCTGACATACTGTCATGTGACTTTGCAACCCGCGCCGCACAACCTCCGACGAGCGACGCACGCACGCACGCTTGCACTCGTCATGATAGTGCTCCTGGCTCCAGATTATTGGACACAGCACAGTCGTTTGAAGTCGTATTTTAATTAACCTTATATTTGTAGATAGCTCATGAAATTTTGCATGTTTTGTACAAAAACTATTATTTAGATAAAGTTACTCGTTTCTGAGAACAAAGAAGAAACAGTTCATGGTAGGAACGAAATTTAACGAAAATTCAATTAATTCGAAATATTTTTGTAATTACAATTTTTTTTATAGATGTCTATGAAGTGATTAAAGTACATTTAATGAGCTTTCAAATGATATCATGCACAAGCAAGTTGACCGCATAAGTGCGTCGGCGGCCATTTTTATGATGTCACTGCTGCCTCCTCCACCACTTTAGAACTATACAACAAACAGTTTCGAGATCTGGAGGACACCCCGAACACATCCATACCTGTTGTAGGTGTTAAAAAAACTTTCTTATACGATATTTTGTATTTTCTGCCCATGGCCGGCCTACTAATAAGCGAATGTGAATTCTATTATCTAGCTAAAAAGAGCCACCCACTTTTCTATACTGACAATAATTAAATGAATCAAAAGCAGCAGGGATTACGTGACTAATGATCTCCTGTTACCAAAGGTTCCTTAGTGATGACGATTAATCCTGAAACCGCTTGGTTTTACCTCAGTTGAAGTGTTACAGCGGCAGCGGCCGCCTCATAAATTATCCAACTTCAAACATTAATCTTATGCCATTTCATAAATAACTGTGTAAGTAAATGATTGTTTGATAAAGCTATCGTGCGTGATATTAACTCTTTCAGATATAATAAAAACGATTTAATGTTATGAAAGAATCAAATTGAACAAACAAAGGTACCTGTTTGTCGTGTAAACACCATGCAGACGGAATGGGCTCGAAATGTTTGTCTGATTAATCCGACTGTCGAGGAGAAAGTTATATCGTGATTTAGGAAAATGTTATGTAAATCTTTTCAATTGAAAAAATACAGAGGAGCATGTTTGTAAAACATTTTCGTTAGATCACAGAATACTGAAATCTTATTCACAACTCAATTAGTGAGAAACTACATATTAGTTGATAACTTTACCATTTTGCGTTTGCTTATACTTAGAAGGCTGTATTTACTCATACATGCCAACAAACGCCTTAGCCAAAAACAGGTTTTGCGTAAACTAGAGACGTCACCAAGGTCAAGCATCAATGTTGAGCACGAATTTGTGCAGGTGCTTAGCTTCATTCAGCCCATTCCCAGCACTAATTAATCATAAACATAAACATTAATCTTTCTCCATTTGTAATTTACTTATTACAAAACTAGGTAGCGGCCTGCACGCGCCTTCGTCCGCGCTAACTTAGAAACGTCGTCATAGGTACCTACTTCAGCCATTTAAAAAATCCCTTTTTCACAGCGTTCCAAAGTTCAGCAACGCTGCGTGGCTGCCCGTCACGCCAGGGTCTGCTGAGATCAGCTACTTGGAGATATCCTCGCCTGCCAGAGCCGAGATGAAGGGTAGCAGCGACTTCGGCCAGAAATCCTTTTGGGACAGCTTGGGCTTCGTCGAGAACGAAAACTACCATGCGTACTTAAAAGATGAATTGTAAACTTTTTTTACGTTAATTACTTTTTTTTAAGTTTCCTACTTACTTAATTATTATTTAGTACTAGTGCAGATAAACCTGACTATTCTAGCGTGTTACATCGATCTAACACAAGATGTGTTTCTTTCTGAATACTTCGTTAGGCTGTATTCGTTGTCTGTCATCCATCATCGCCAGCCTATAAACATCCCACATGTGGGCAAACCTTCCCACATGGACAGGCACATTGATAAGAAATATTCTTTGTTCAATTTAATAAAATTCGAAAAATATAAAATTTTGTGAATTCTCCAGGTTTATCTATACCAACCTTGTCAATTACTTATGTATAATTTTAACTATAATTTTACAAATACATACATATCTGAATAATGAGGCATTAAAGAACAATATCCAACATCCTTATTTATGTTTACTCTTGCGAACTGCAATTAGGTTATTATATTATCGAGACGCTTACTTTTATCAAGTAGATAAAAATTGTGAAATCCATACATTGAATCTATTATATCGTATGAAGTATAAATTACGTGTGTGTTTTTTATTGATTACTATCCCCCGCCATCGTTCGGCCACCACATTTCAGAGCAACCTGTGGTTTTCAGACCACCAGAGATCCCGGATTTGATACTCAGCCGGGTGTATATTATTATTATTTTATTAACTGCTAAATGTGGACTTTCGCCGAATATCAAGATTCAGCATCCTGTGGAGCATGTAGTCAGTCGCATATTTTGAACCTGAAAGACCTGGAGGCTAAGCGCATACCGGAATGGAAGCTGAGGTGGCGGGCGATCGATTGCTGAACTACCTACGATGGTACCAACGACCAACCAAACTTGCTTGTTTTAAGTCCGCCTAGCTAGCTAGCTTCATCCATCTTATTTAAGTTTGTCAGCAGATTTTTGTGTTCCGACAGTAAGATAAAGTAGGACTGCGGCCTTATTGTCAGTTACCTCATGTTCCTCATCGTAAAAGGCTGGAATATAAAAAAGAAAGACAATATTGTATCCATCTATCTAGGTATATTCTTCTTTTGTTTCTATGGATATCGTGACGCACTATGATGAAGAATATTCTCTTGGATATGATTTGGATAAAACTTATGAAGGACCAGCAGTGCAAGCACGGATCTTTCATCGACCGTTATAGTGACATCAGACGATAAAATTTGAGACAGTTTAAGTCGGAAAATTGACATCGGCAGCATGGGACTTGCTTTATCGACCCGTAGACATAATCGGTAAATTTTATCTATTTTGTATACGAGCTGAGCATAGGACTCGAAAGTGACATTTCTTGTAGATAGATTATATCAATATGTAGATAAATTTATCGGCATCTAAAAGTTGGTAGATAAACTTATCGACGCTTTTGACGCCATTGTCACATAGTAAGTACTACGTACCATAGTCGCCATAAAAGTCGATAGATAAACGGTTTTGTCGACCGATAAATTTACCGATCGGTAAGATCCGTGCTTGCACTACTGTGCAGTTAAATTTAGTTAGGGTTAAGTTTTCAATATATAAATTCGAAAAAGTACTGCTACCTACCTATAAGTAATGACGAGTTCCGATTGCTTATCATTCTTAGCAATAAAAATATTAATCAGCATATTTTTAATTAATAGCTTTTCTATGTATTTGCCTTAACTATGCAAATAAGTAGGTACTTCAAGAATGGAAATTTTAAAAATGCTTTTGTAAGTAAAATGATGTACGGTCGGGGTCACCGTCGCTTTACCACTTTGCAGCGATTTTCGTATGAAGCGCACCGCCCGCCCGGGTACGTGCCCGTACCAAATAGACGACGCGGTGTGCAAGGGATTTTGACCTTTAGACTGGTAAAGCAACGGAGTCCGCCATTGGAACTTACCTACATAATTTGTTTACTCTCCTCAGTATTTAATTACACTCATTGTTATTCTATTTCAACATTTATGTTCTGAAACGAGACCAAATAACAGATGTTACAGTACCTACACAAATTATATGACTGCTTAAACTTTTTGCAGCCTAACTTTAGTAATCTACAAAAATATCATGAAACAAAATAATAAATAATAATTTAAAAATAGAAATTTAATGTATTATCACACCTTTTAAATACAGTATTAAAGCAACAAATCTATCCATAACACAAACTTGTTTCTACATAAAAACATCCCATGAAACAACAGATTCATTATAAAAACAAAATCTATTGAACTCTGTATTCTTAAACTAGATCCCTCACACAAAATAATATTCCCTTTTTAAAAAGGTACACTTACAACCACAGAAGATTAACAGTGAAAAGGTTTAACAACAAATTACCAAACTAATTTGAAACTCCTTACAGTAATATAAATGAAACAGTTAAAATACAATATTCATTCATTATAGCCAGTTTCACCATACCTTACTATATCACAGACAGTTTACCCATTAGTTCTCTACCATATTTATATGGTATGCTAGTCAATGTTATTGGTAAGCTATCTGGCACATAATAAGAAATAGAGAAACTAGTGACTGCATACTAAGCCTCCAATACAAAATAATTTAAAAAAGAATTGAATAATAACATTATGAACTATTAGCAAAGTTTGATATTGAAATAAAAATAATTTGATCTGAAATCAATAAGGCTCTTTACAAAATTATGTTTTTCTTTTCATTGGCAAAAATCTACACTCTGCTTACATAATTATTTGTTTGTTATATTTGGACAGACTTAGCTTTTGCATTTTATGAAATTATGCAGAAGTAATAAATAATTTTGCAAACAGAATGGCTTTTTTTTCATATTATACAATTTTAAATAATCATTTTTACAAATCGCACCTACCTTAATAAACTAATCAAAATTAATTTAAATGCTCAAGTTATTTATTAAATACCAAAGCCTTACTTATGTTTATATTTTAGTTAAATTGTAGATTTAAAAGTTTAACATTGTATAGAGTCTGTACCTACGTAACATTGATTGCTGCAGTGTTATTTGATAAGATATCAAAATTTTAAGCAATAGTACTAAAACAATAGAATGTTAATTACAAGGATAAAGTTATTTAGTCACTTTTGGAATTAACAATCAGACCTTGAACTTAATGTGACTAAGAAGACCAATTTCGTCATCTAGGTATTTACTCATCCTTCTTGCCGTCTCCTCCACTTGACACCGTGATCTTCTTCTGTAACTTGCTGTGTTCCTCAGCAAGGCGGTCATACTCCCTGTTGAGACTTTCAGCCTGGGACTTCACTGCTTCTTTGTCTTTCTTCTCTCTGCTCAAGTCTTTCTCGAGGGTCGCAATTTGGCTCTTCAGATCTTCGAGCTCCTTTTTCGACTGCTCGTCGCCAGCCCCCTGCTGCGCGAGGAGACTCCTGGCGGCAGTGGACGCACTCTGCGCTTGGCGGAAGTTCGCTTCACTCTGTGCCAGTAACATGGCCAGCTGCGAGATCATCTGCACCAAACGGCGGATCACCACCAACAGGAACAGCGCGAACCCGGAGATGTAGAAGTTCCTCTGGGCACGGAACAAGCGCATGTTACCTTGCATCTCTGCATCGAGGTGCTGATGGTCAGTTTTGTCGCCGTCGGAATATTTCTGCATCTCACGAATGGCATCTAGGAGGCACAAAACCAACACACCGACCAGCACGAAGAAGTAAATATAGGCTTGATTCCCTATGTACGCTAGAAACTTCGATTTGAAGAACTTTTGCCATCTTGACGGACTCGCGATGGGCAATGTAAGAAGTAACACGACCGCTATTTCGGCGTACAAAAACGTGGCGATAATGGACCACTGTAGACTCATGATTGCGAATTAAATCTAAATGTAACTAACCAAAAATATTACCGGCACCAGCAATATATTTATGCACTGTCGTATGATGAATCGTTGTGAAACAAGGTAGGTAGTTTGACGAAAATAAATCGGTGACTCACCACGCGAAGAACGACAAATATGACAGACAGTGAAACAGATGTTCAATTCAATATAAATATTTACGAGTCAACGCTATTTTTGTTTGTCTCGGCAATAATAATCTAGGGTCTTTCAACAAACGTTTAGCGTAAGTATGAAATTCATGAAAAATGAGAATAACAGGAACACAGTCAGAAATGTCGAAATGACGTATGTCGACTATGACGTGTAGGTCAAAATTATTGATGTGTAGTGATACCAACCTATCGACAGTGCTACTATCGACAGTTAACCTTAAAATTTAAAACCAGTTAGGTAGGGTTTTACTATAAATGACATAGGTAGGTATACAGAAATAGTTACATAATAAGGTAACTGTTGATACCAATTTTAACAATATTTTTCAACTTGTTGTTACACAGTTTTAAGATAGTTAGTTAGTAAGTTACTTAGAGTAAAAAAGATATTCTGATTCCGATTCTCTGTGTTTTAAAGGTGTTATGCTAGTTACAAAACCTTTTCAAGGCATCGGTAAAACAGTTTTATGTAATTAAATTATATAAAATTTAGTAATTGCTACAATAAAAGTTAAAATAGATGAAAGAACATTAACAGATAATTAAAATGTGTCGAAACTTAACAGATTATATTTTTCCTCAAAGTATTCTTTCATGTTGTAAAAGAATTTAGATAATAATACATTTTAGCTTGTTTTTAAATGTACTGTCTTGGAGGGCTTTGAGTGTATAAGGTATGTTGTTGTACACTTTCGTATCGATTAATTGAACAATGATAGTCACACTGTCGATACTATTTCTTTCATAAGACAAACATTATCGTTTGTAATAAAATAAGCCCTAACGGCTTTGGATTTTTCGATTGTATCATTAGTTAAATAGTCAAATAACATTTAGGTATCGGTAGGTATTACAATAATATTCGCACCCCGTGCGAAATAATTAATTTAAATAATAGTAATTGCTAAGTAGTTTTCAGGGATTGTGCTGCTAGATGCGAGCAGCATATGACCGGTCGTGCGTTTTGGAAATCCTTGTGGGAGGATTTTGTTCATATAACGATGATGATAATGATATCGTAGAGTCTAATTATTAAATTCTATTAGGTTTACGGTGATCCGTAAAGTCATCGATAGACTTTCGACAGTGTCTTATTAAATGACAGACACCTCTATGTTTGTTGTTGTCTAATGCTTGTTTCACACGTATTTTTCAAACTAGCGATGCTACCTACTAAATAACTGACCTAGTGCGAGCAAGGTTTGAGGGTGCGAAAATATTACTGAGAGAGAGAGTGCGCTTAGCATAATTTAACAAAAACTTTTTACTTTTACTTTACTTTGCTATAAAAACTGAGAGCTGGGCTACACGCCAGCTAAATCCCGTTACCTAAAAAAGGTCAATGACAACAAGTGTCAAAATTGACAACACTTCTCTTCTTTTTTCTACATCTCTGACATCATATTTCCCAAATACGAAAAGATAGAAAGATTAAATTGAAAACTATTGTTACTCATTGATAAACTTTTCATACAATGGCTGATCCAAAATATGAAAACCTTCCCGGAATTGTGAGTATAGCTAAAAGTGACGTGACATGATTATTGATTGATTTCAAATGTTCCTACAACAATATAACAACTTTGTTTTACAGGCTTATGACCAACCAGATTTTTATGAAACCGGCGATTTGCCTGAAGCTGATCAGCCGGATCCCAGTGAGGAAGAAGAGAACGAATGCATCGAACAACTGCACCTATCAGTGAAGGACTCATTTAATAAATTCAAAGGCAAATTCTTGACTGGAGCTGTCGATTTTTCTGATAGACTTAGTAGAAAAACAAGAATCGGATACAGGTAAACAAATGTATTTCTTTCAGCTACAGTGTCATATTACTAACCTACTAATGATACTTACATTTTTATTTTACTTAAGTACCTATATAATTTTCTGATAGAACTAATTTGTAACTTATTTTATTAGTTACATACTCCCATGTTAACATTTTCATTACTGTGGCGAAAGTAAAGGTAAAGATCTACAATAATGGTGCACAAATTGAGGGGTTAGGGGGGTGGGGGTAAAGGGCTACCCCTGGTGTCATTACCACTCGCAGGAAGTACATAGTTATGGAGATATAATGCATTTCAAATCTCTTTTAAACTAACCATAAATAGTGGTTCGACTGTATTGTATGCCTGACCAAATGTAAGGTGAGAATTGTTTTAGGTCTCTGTTATATAAATTACTCTGTGGCGGCTGGCAAACCTATCTGTTATCATATCAACTCAGCCTTACAACGCGCTCGCTCAGAGGTAATGCGACATTTTAGTTTGATGTGTAATGTGGATGGGTTTAATCGTGATGAATATGGTGGCGGTATACATCACGAATATACGAAGATAAAATATAATTTTACACTGTTTTTTATATTAACTTACGAATATTTTGTTAATCATAATATGTTATGTGTTTTTGTAACTATATTATTATATTCTATTTTTGTATTTATAGCATTATATTATTGTATTTGTCTTACGTCTTATCATAATATTTATATGTTTCTAAATACATGTTTGCGTTGTCACAATTTTGTATATATTATTATATTATTATTATCCTATATTATTATTAGAATACACACAAAATTTATATACACTATAAAAATACAATTACGCATTAATTCAAAATATACTTACAGCGAGGTTATTCTCGCACTAGTATCTGGTGCGCGTAGTTTAGTTAGTGTGATTTCATACCTGCACAACTTGCCCGCTAACGTTGGTTTGGGTTGTGATTGTGTCTGTTGTGCGGTGGGAATGTCTTTATTGTCACTTGTTAGTTTAAGATACCCACATTTAAATTATACAATTGGAATTTTTTATCATAACATGTTAAATGTAATTTTACCTTACCCCTTGAGGATTTTAAATATTTTAATAAGAACAATTCACACAATAACATTGACCACGTTATTTTTTTATACGAAACACATAATGGTCAATTTACCTACGGCTATTCTAAATGTTCCCAATGGCTAACAACAAGCTAAGCATTTTTTACCAAAACTCAAGGGGTTTACGTACAAAATGTCCTGAGTTCCGCCAGGGCTTATTACGTAATAGCTACGACATAATCGTTATAACTGAGTCATGGTTGCATTCCGGAATTTTTGACGGTGAAGTGAGTGATAATAGGTATGACGTATTTCGATTCGATCGCGATCTCTCTTTAACGAAGAAAAAGACAGGGGGCAGTGTGATGATACTAGTAAATCGTAAATTAAATGCTTGCCGCGTCGATATCTCAACATGTATTTACACAGAAATAATTTTTATCACTATATCTTCGAAGGCACTACATAGTAACACCAATTTACATGTTATAGGCTTATACATACCCCCTGGCCCTGCCTGTTTACCCGACAGTGTTGACAATGTGATAAACATAACTAAAAAGATGTTTCAACAATATTCTAACGACAATTTTGTGATATTAGGTGACTTCAACCTTCCTTGCATCCAATGGGATAATTACGGCCCTACTCACATCAAACAGGGTTCCACGGAAAGCCAAAATGCCGGTGTACGTTTACTAGAACAACTAAGTCTTCATGGGTTAACCCAGTATAACACATTAAAAAATGGTTATAACAATACTTTGGATCTGGTCTTTTCAAATTTAAATTTAGAAATAGACACAAGTACGTTGCCCCTCACAAAACTAGATCGTTCTCACCCTCCTTTTACGATATATTTAACTGATCACGCCATATCATTTTTGGAAGAATCTTCCATACCTAGACGTAATTTTAGAAAGGCGGACTATCAACATGTGCCTAGAAACACAGTGGACACCACTGTGTTTCTAGGCATCACGTTGGATGCCAAGCTTCAGTGGGGCCCACATATAGCTAAATTGTCGAATAGACTTAGCTCTGCGGCTTATGCAGTAATGAAGATCCGTCAGTTAACTGACGTTGATACAGCTAGATTAGTTTATTTCAGTTACTTTCATAGTGTAATGTCGTACGCCATTTTACTGTGGGGAAATGCTGCCGACATTCAAACTATCTTTGTGCTGCAGAAGAGGGCTATTCGAGCAATATATAACCTACAGGCTGGTGACTCTCTCAGAGAGAGATTTAAGGATATAAGTATAATGACAGTTGCATCACAATATATTTATGAAAATCTTGTGTATGTTCATAAAAATATTGAAATGTTTTCAAAAAACAGTGATATTCACAAATTAAATACTAGAAGTAAGAACAAATTAGCAGTGCCTTATACTAGGCTCCATAAAATAAATAATTCTTTTAAGGGTCTGTGTGTACGATTATACAACAAAGTACCAAATGATATTCAGAAATTAGATCTTGATAAATTTAAAATCAAAATCAAAGAAAAGCTTTATAAAAAAGCTTATTATAAAGTGTCGGATTATACAGAAGACAAAACAGCTTGGGTCTGAAATGCTCCAAGTACGTACTCCAACAGCTATTTCTAATTGCCTATAAGTAATTAATTTATATAGAGCACCATATTTAATTAAACTATTTACATTCAAATTCATATTTTGTATTTTGTGACCTGGTAACGACATATAATATATATATATTTTGTAAATGTCGTTGCTTCTGTGCGCTGTGGTTTCTTGCGCCCGTTCTTTGCCACAGTTAAAAAATGATGTCCTGAATGGGTGGTAGGTTAAAAAATATTTGGACGTTTCAAAGTACTTATTAATTGAGTTTATTGAATAAATATATTTTGACTATTGACTATTGACTATTGAACAAATTAATGATCACCTGCAGTCAATAGACTGGCAAATAATGTCGAAATGTCATACGACTGAAAATGCAATTACTCTTTTTTATAACATTATAAATAATTGTATAGAAAAGTTCGTTCCACTAAATAAGTTAAATAAGAATAACAAGTATCCAAAATGGTTTAGTCCCTCTCTAATAAAAATTATTAAGGAAAAGTCTAAAGTACATAAACAATGGAAGACCTATGGAAACCTGTTGGACTATGACGAATTCTCCCTACTTAGAAAAAGACAACACAGAGTTCAACAATTATGCTACAATAACTATATCAAAAGGACAGAACAATCTATAAAACATAATCCTAAGGTATTCTGGTCTTATCTTAAGTCCATGCGCGGTAGGTCAAATTATCCGCAAAACTTTATTTTTAACGACACTAGTTACTCGAATGGCAGGGACATTTGCAATGCCTTTAACACTTTTTTCCAAAGTGTTTTCGGTGTACCAACCACTAGCAATACTACTTCGTACGCAGTCGACAAGTGTTTCGACTCTTTGTCGATACTTAATATCCCGTCTAACGTTATCGAAAAAGCTTTAACCAGTCTGGATATAGCCAAAGGGGCCGGAAATGATGATATACCCCCCCTGTTTTGGGCTAGCTGTTCTAAGACTTTGGCACAACCAATCAGCTTTCTCTTTAATTTATCCCTAAACGAAGGATTGTATCCTGCTATATGGAAAAAGGCTCACATAGTTCCAATTCACAAAAAGGGATCCAAAACTGAAATAAATTGCCAATAAATTTGACTACAATTTTAATGGCACGGTCATTAATAGGACACAACTGATACGCGACCTAGGGGTACTATTGGATGAAAAATTTGTGTTATCGAAGCATATCGACAGTGTAACCGTCAAAGCATATAAAACTCTTGGTTTTGTTTTACGGGAATGCAATCATTTCAAAGATAATAAATCTATCGTAACGGTTTACTGTGCATATATTCGCAGCGTTTTGGAATTTGCCAGTCCGGTATGGAGCCCTGGATATGCCATGTACAAAAATCAAATAGAACGGATACAAAAAATATTAGTTAACCACCTCAATTATAGGCGACGGTTAATTTCTACGGAAGAAATTTTTCATACGAAGAAAACTGCTATCGTAATAACTTGTTAACACTAGAACAAAGACGTTTAGTATCGGACGCTAGTCTTCTTTACGACCTGGTGCACGCACAGGTGGACTGTCCGGAGCTGGTGGCCGGTGTGAGCTACCGCACCCCCTCACGCCGTACGCGGCACACACCCTTGTTGGCTGTACCGCTGCGTGTTACCAACTATGCCCGTAATGCTCCGCTCACAAGAATACCTCAAGCATACAATAATCTGTTTAGCGAAATAGATATATTTGCAAATACTAAGAAAGCCTTCATCGTCCGCGTTATCAACATCTTGAAAGAACAGAACAACCCTGACAGTCAACAATAGCTAACAATCACGTGAGACCGTTACTATGCACACAAAGGTTATCCCTCCTCAAAAAAAATAAAATTTAAGCAAGTAAAAGTAAAATTATAGCGAGTAATAGTCATAGTATTCTACTATGATATGGAAATGTAATGCAGGATATAATATAATATAATGTAATATGATGTGATGTAATATATTTATGTACCTTATCATGATATGTATATGTATGTGTATATATGTTTGATGTGTTATAATGTATGTATGTATGTTTATGTATGTGCGTGTATGTATATGACATGATGAGTTCGCCATCTCAGGGCAGAGACAATTCTCATCTTTAGTAGTTATTTTTTTGATTGGTCTGTTTTGAATTTGTAACATCAAAATGATTGCTACCTACTTGTGGTTTTTTTAGGGAAACCTGCTAATTGGCCTTACTACCCATGCATTACTATAAGAAAAAACTGTATAAAACGCTGTTTGGTTTCTAAATAAATAAATAAATAAAATAAATAAAATGTGTGAAAAGGTTGTTGAAGATGGTTAGGGGGAGGGGGAAAAGAGAGTGGAGAGGGGAACTTTCTAACCTATCACGTGACCTACAAGAGGAGGGTAGCTTTATTTCTGTTGTCTAATAATTTTTTTTTTATATGATTTTATCTTGCGATCAGCCCTTAGGCTATGAGCAGATGGGGTCCATATTAGCTCACATAAAACAATTATTCCTATTTTTTATTTGTTTTCATAATAATCACTCTTCCTAATTTTTATCCTAATACTTTTTTGTTCATAAATTTTTATTACTTCTATCGGAACTCATAGCAGACAGTAATCATATTTTTTTATTAATACTGTGTCATTACTAAGAACATATTTAAAGTTATAATCTTTTTTTCATAATTGTTTCTTTCTTATCAGACAATTATCATAATTTTCTTTTTATAATGTCATTATTAAGAAAATCTTTGAACTCATAATATGGTTTATTACACTAGACCACCAAAGCGCCAAAAAGAGGGATATCGATTTTAATTATTTTATTTTCTCTGGAAATATTTGATGAAATGTGATGAAATTAAATTACTTTTATTTTTTTGCTTAAATTATTCTAAAAGATGGTTAAATAGTCTATATGTGATATTAGTACAGGGTTATAACAAGGTATACCTATAACGCCCAGCGTCAGCGTCAAAATGACAGACTTATATTGTGAGGGTATTTTCAAAATTAATTTTATAGTCAATGCAAACTACCTTCAGTAAAGAGTTCATAGGTGATTTTACCATTTTTTATTAATTTGTCATTCAAAACGCGTTGTTTCCAGTTGCATTCAGGCATGCAGCATGCATGCAGGCATGCAGCATTCATGCAGGCATGCAGCATACAAGCAAGCAACCAGTATTCCAAAAAAACATGCAACATGCATTAAAAATGCATGCAAGCACACAGCATTTATTAAACTTACAAAGTTATTTGTCACAAGTGTAACGTAACCTAACCAACGAAACTATAGTTTTGCATACTTAACTTTTTCTTTATAGCGGGTGGCTCATAAAAATATTTATGTTCAAGAAATATATGAAAACGAATATTAGTATGAAACCAATTTATGAATATTGGCGTTATGTATTAGAATGATTAAGATTTTCGATTGTTAGTATAAGAAAATGTATGAAAAAAATATTATTATAAACAAAGTGTATATTATGAATTCTGATGATTATTAGTTTCGATCGTTAATAATGAATATTTTTATGAAGAGTAATCATTATGATGTAAAATGGTATGAGAACTATTTTCGGACTTCCGATAATAGGACTTAAAAAGTTATGTGAAAAAATGCGCACCCGAGCAGATGTGTTGAGTGGTTTTTAGCAAGTAGAGTCAATTCCCCAGCGGGAAATTCTCTATGGGCATAATTCACAGAATAGAGTCCAGGTCTATGATGTTGCGCCTTTCAGATGTCTTATTGTGTCCGAAATAAGAAGCTGCATTGCAAGCTGATTTGGATGGTTCTGAAGTCGAGGTTTGTAGGTTTTAGCATAGCTTTGTATTTCCTCCTTTATGGTGCTAATGTTCAGGTTCAGGTGTTCGTGAACTTCCGAGTTTCTAATAAACCAGGGAGTATTCAATTGCTCTTTAGAATAGAGTCTTCAGCTGTTTGTATAATGTTCAAATTTGAGTCTCATGCTGAACCCCAAAGTTGTAAACCATCCGTCCATACTGGCTTGAGGACAGTCTTATATATAAAGAGTTTATTGTCCAATGAAAATATGCTGTTTCTTCCAAGTAACCAGTAGAGTCCACAGAATCTGATATTAAGTTCATCTCTTTTGGCCAGGATGTGGTTTATCCACGTCAACCTACGGTCAAGGTGCATTCCCAAGTACTTCGCTGAATTCCTATGAAGAAGTTGTTGATCGCCCAGTCTAACTGGTGCACAATCTCCTTTCTTTAAGGAGAATGTGAGTAGACTGATTTGGCTGTGCTAACTCGGATACGCCATTTTTGTAACCGTTCCTGAATTTTGTTTAATCCTGTTTGTAGGGTCTTTGACAATTCTTGGCATTTTTGCTAGACGCTAATAATGCTGTGTCGTCAGCAAAGGTGGCTACTGTTACCCCAGTCACTTGGGGAAGATCATGGGTGAACAGAGTATATAGTACTGGACCCAACACAGACCCTTGGGGAACTCCTGCTACTATGTTGTAGAATGGTGATGTGCTTTCTCCTTCTTGGACCTGAAACTTTCTCTCCGAGGGATATGATTCCAGAATTCCGTAATATCTATGTGGTAGTGTAGTTCTTATTTTAAAAAGAAGACCCCTGTTCCATACCCTATCAAATGCCTGCTGGATATCCAGGACAGCTGCCGAGCAGTATTCTTTTTTCTCAAGAGATACACTGATTGCCTGGTACACTCTATGAATTTGTTCTATGGTTGCGTCCTCGTGCCTGAAGCCAAATTGGTGATTCGGTATTATTGTCTTTCCGAGACCTCTACTACGAGTCTTTTCAAAAGAATTTTTTCGAATAGCTTAGACACAATAGGCAACAGGCTTATGGGTTTATATGAGGTAACTTCATGAGTTGGTTTTCCTGGTTTATGTACCATTATAATTAGTGAAACCTTCCATAGAGCTGGGAAGTATTCAGTCCTCGACATGCTGTTAAAGAGAAGGGTGGGAAGTAAGCACCTTTTTATCAATAAGGTCAAAGCCCGGAGCCTTGTTGTTTTCCAAATGGTAGGTGTGGTGACAACAGTGTATATCTCTCGAGGAGATGTTGGTTTGACTGGGTTATCAAATTGTAGGTCTTCATTCAAAACCTAATCTATGTCCGATTCATCGCATCCAGGGCTAGCCTCATTAGGAGCAAACACACCTGACAAATGAGTTGCGAAAATGTTGGCATTTTCGTCTGCTGTTCTAGCCCAGTTATTCACTGTTGTCCTTAGAGGAGGCTTGGGAATGATGGGCCTGTTTGTATTTTTGCAAGCTTTCCACAGGGAATAGTTTGAAGCTCTTGTTGCTGTAAGCGACTCGATCTGGGCTGTTTCAGTTGTGTGAGAAGCTTCAATGATAATTTCTTTTAACTCTTTTGTTGCCTTATTTAGAGCTGTTTTGTCTGCTGGGTGCTGGCTAGTGTGCTATTTTCTACGCTGCCTTCTCTTGTCCTTAATCTTCGCCCTGATTACTTCGGGAACAACTCCATGTCTTGGCTGAAGATTATTTGTTTCAGGGGTGCAAGTTCAGCAGCTCTTCTGTACCGTAGTGGCGAAGTCTTTAGCAGCGTTCTCAATATCATTATTTGTTTTGCTATTTCCAGTTCCAGCTATTTTTAGTTCCAAGCGTTCTTCAACCATTTCTCTAAATGACGTCCAGTCTGTTTTTTGTTATACAGAATTGTTCGTTTATCGTAATGTAATACTGTAGAACTGACAGTTAATATAATGGATGTGTGGTCGGAGGAACCATCGAGACACGATTCTATTGAATAGTGGAGTTGTGATAGTCCTTTTGTGATAAAGAAATCGATGACGTCTGGAAGCCTATTAATATTGGCAGGCCAATATGTAGATACCGCGCTGTTGAATACGTAGTAAGATTAAGTTTATCCAAGCTCTTTTTGAGCTCTTTTCCGCATGTTGTATTCAGCCTGGACCCCCAGTAAACATGTTTTGCATTCCAGTCCCCTCCGTCGATAAATCGTCTGCCTAGCGTTTCAAGGTACTGGTTGAATAGGCTTTCGCTTATTGTATGCCTAGGAGAGCAGTAAACTGCCGATACGTAAATATGTCCTTGCTTATCCTCTACCAGTACATTTGTTGCTTGAATATGGTTTGTCGCAAAACCCGGACACTCGTGATGCTTAATAGAAGATTCTATTATTATAGCAGAACCACCATGAGCAGTTCCGTCTGAGTGATTAGTATTGTATGTACTATAGTTCCGTATTTTAAGGGGGTGCCGCGCGATCGCAAAAACTGACATAAGTCTCTTAATGAACTACGTTAAGTTTATGCTTATTAATTTTTGACGTTTTTTATGCTTAAGTTTTTATAAAAAAAGATGTTTTAATGATTAAAAATGTCAACCTTATTGGTTAGGTACTAATGTTTTCCAAAACTCATTTCAGCCGCTACTTTATTTTACTTCAAAAACTCTCCAATTTATATTACTTACCACAGTATCAATACGATAATTGGAAATCATATTACACAATTCTATGACCACGGCTTATATTTCGGTTCGACGCGATTCTGTTTCGGCGTGCAGTGGTACTGGGGGTAGCAATGCGCATTTGTCTGGCACAGACTATAATAGCTCGTTAGATTAGTTATTAAGTCTTAACTATAAGTTAGTTAACTGTTTTTTTATTATTATTAGTATTGACGTCAATAAGTGCCTGTAAAGGTTTACATTGAATAAATAATTTGACTTTGACTTTGACAAAGCAAAATCAATCATATTATTGATATTTATAATAGAACAACTGCTTTGAAGTTTCAGACTAAGAGTGGATTCGACCAAACTGGAATAAGGTCTTATAACTAGATTAAACGCTGAATTTGTATGGACTAATCTCGGAGTAAGTCTTATTCCAGTTTGGTCGAATCCACCCCTAGTAATTTAATTAAAGCAATGTTTTTATTCTGCGAAATGTGCAAAACAATCATGCGCTTGTGTTAAAAATTGAAATTTACTTTTTAAAGATGGGGGGTGACCTGCGGAATATCAATACAAATCTTTTCATGTAAGAATTATTGTTTCATGCGTAAAATTAAGAAAGTTGTCAAAAAAATATGTGTTTAGGAGTCATTAGATTTATGTATTGTTTGTTATTGTTCCAAGAATTTGTTTTAAATTTCAACAAGGCCATGATCTTGTGCAATGATCAGGCTTACATAAGTTCTTTTAATATATTTAACTAATTCAGCGCATAGTACACACGGCGGCAGATCAACCTACCCAAAACTGTCAAATTTCTACAATAAATTTTGAACTTTACTGTTTGGTTACAAGTATCAATATTCATTGGAGAAATTTGACAGATTTGGGTAGGTTGATCTGCCGCCAACTGTACAAGTGACCTAAAAATACGTAAATTTTCACAATTTCGTGCAGGACCCCCTTAATTGAACTATTATCTGTAAAATGGGATTCTGACACTAGTAAAATATCAAGTTTGTGTAGATTTAACATATGTTCGATTTCGTATATACTAGGCGCCAACCTATTAACGTTCCAGGCTGCCAGGCAATAAAAAAACAACCTCGAAATTCTGGACAATCGCTGCGCTGTGCTTCGCGATTGTCTTAAATTTCCAAACTATCATGTGACCTACAGGAGTAAGGCAGCTAGTATTTCTGTTGTTTAATAAATAAAAATGTCTATTCCTCAATTAGTAACGTCAAAGTGTCAAAATAATATATAAATATTACAAAAAATATTAAAACTTTAAAGGCTTATATTTCGAATACTAAGAGTTTCCTGAAAAAATTAAAATGTACATTAGAATCTCTGATTTTTATAACAAAGTGGAATATTCGTTTTATACGTGTCCATGTCTACAGCTTCCTCATTCGACATAGAGAAATTCTAAGCATGCCATATTTTTGTGCATATTATGTGCAATCAAATGTTTCAGTCCTAATTTTTGTGCCACCACAACTTCGTTACTATGAGTTCTTTTATGTGTGTAAGCTGGAGACACGTGTCACCAGCTCGCACACGCCCGTTAAGACAAACCAGTGAGGTTAGGGTTTTGGACTATAGCTAGAAATTTTGTGCATAATTTGTGCACTAGAAACAAAAAAAACTAACCATCACACTTAAATACTGTTGAAACTACGATCATAAAACTGTGTGCGAGCTGGAGACGCGGGTCTCCAGCTCGCACAGCTGTATCTTCGTAATTGTTTAAGCTACGGTTATGAATTATACCTCAAAATTTTGTGCAGAATTTGTGCATAATGCACAAAAATTTTCAAAACTTTAACTCAAAAGGTTTTTGAGCTACGAACCGATAAGTATGTGTAAGCTGGTGACACGTAACACGGGCTAACACATGGTGAATAATTCACCATGCCGTTCCGTGCGCTACACTATTGCAATCGAGTTTGAACTTGAGAGCTAGAATTATTTAGAGTTATTTTAATTTGCGCTCTCGATCGTTTCGTTTCTATACCGAGAATTTTAGACTAGGAGACTGCTGATATAGGAAATTGGTTAATTTAAAATAAAAGCAAAGCATATTTTATTTATGAATGTTCATAAAATATCGCTATGCTTAGTTTTAAGTATTTACAATAACCTCATTAATATGATAAGTAAGTGATAAAATTAGTCTGCCTGTATGTTTTTATTACCACGTTTTTATTAGGTAGCTTTCTCGTTTATTTGTTTATTTATTTGTCGACAAATGCAAACGATTTTGTACTAGCTTCCCGATGAGCTAGACTTGCAACTTTGAACATAGGTCAGAACTGGATGACAATGCAATATTATGGTGTCATTGAGCTGATCTGATGATTCAGCCGGAAGAAGGCCACAGGATCTCTGTAAGAAAACCATGAAACCCCATTCAGGCTCATTTGATTAGTTTTGATGAGCACTCTGTAGGGAGACGACTAGACGAGGTCCATGGTCTGATGATGAACCCGAAGGAAGGCCACATGAACTCAGTATTGAAACCATGCAACCCCATCAAGTTTGGGCTCGTTTGATTCGTCTTGACGAATACTCTGTTAGAAAAAAGGGTCCAGGGTCTGATGATGGAGCCAGAAGAAGGCCACAGGAACTCAGTATTGAAACCATGCAACCCCATCGAGTTTGGGCTCGTTTGAATCGGCTTGACGAGTACTCTGTTGGGAAATAGTGTTTAGGGTTTGATGATGAAGCCGGAAAAAGCCCACAAGAACTCTATAATAAAACCATGCTACCTCAACGAGTTCGGGGTCGTTTGAATCGCCTTGACGAGTACTTTATCGAGAAATAGTGTTCAGGGTCTGATGATGGAGCCGGAAAAAGGACACAGGAACTTTATAATAATACCAGACAACCCCATCGAGTTTGCGCTCGTTTGATTCGTCTTGACAAGTACTCCCATAGGAGATGAAGAATTTTTAGTTTTGGCACGTTAAATAAAAAACTAAACCATCAACCATTCTGACAAGGTGTCGGTCAGCCATCAACACATAGAAGAATTGGTAACTTGCAAACTTTTTAACTTGCAAATAGAAAAAGTAAGAATTACTTACTACTGGTAAAATAAAAACGTTTTGTAATTTGAAATAGCTTTATTAAAAATAATAAAATCATCTCTTTTTTTCGTAATCTGTGGATTGGGTTTGAAATAGGTACATATAAAATTTAACATCTACCTACTTACTAGCATTTGAAAATAACTTTAGGTACTTACTCATAAGATAACAAAGGTACGCCTACTATTGAATCTAGGTGATCTACTGCGGATGGACAACATCTACAAAAAGAAGCCATAACTGGAGGTTAGTATAGGGAAGCAGCAGAACGATTAGATAGAACACAATTAAATTAATTTCTATTAACGTTCTTTTTCTATAGAATTTACAAAAATGACGAAAAAGGCCGGCGCCCAGGAAGATGCGCGTAATAAAATGCCCGCTTGCAAAGTGTTAAACTATAGCTACGTAAATTTAATATCGGTGATAACAGTATCGACCATATCTACGGACTATTAAAAATTCATGCAATATCGTGTTTTTTACCACTATATAGTTTCAGAACGCATCGAACGTTTATAATAATTTTATTTCATTAAACTTTTACAAGCACATTGTTTGTTAAAAACTACAGATTAATGATAATTCAATAAATATCAGCGATACGGTTCAACATTCTTGAATTCGATCACGTGCAATATATAGTGATCTCAACGCACACCGCATTCCTGACGCGATATAGGGTTTTCCAAAATAGGTATAGTTTCAGAACGCATCGATATCGGATTTGACGATATTGATGCAATAAATACGTTTCAGTAATTTGTATCGCCTACTTCTAATTTTATCGGAAAAAATGGAAGAGGTGATTGCGCTTTATTACATGTCGGTAAATAATTACTATTTACTGCATCTTTATTATTTTTATTAATTATTAATTCGTAATATTGTATTACTTTTAATACTTTATCGTTACTATAATCCATAATTATCGAAACAGAATAATATCGATAGTCGTATTTGCAACACGTTCACACCTCTAGCTGTCTCGCAGTCAACTAAAGTGTGCGAAGGGAATGTGGCCGCACGAACTTTATCGCGACAAAATACTTGATGTGTGGCAATTTACCAACAGCGCCGCGCGTTAACGCCATTAGTACAACGCGCTAACGCGAAGTGCTTGGCCAGACGTGTCGCGACAACGCAAATCTTCGCGCTAGCGCGATAATCTGGCCCTAGCATTACATTGGGGGCATTCCAGCAGATTAATCGCAAAGTCATCGATCGCCATAGAGTACGTTTATTTTTATTTATTTATTTACATTTAACCATGGGAAGTAATAAAATCTAATATTAAAACAAATTACTTTCAATGGTTAAAATTTATTCTGTGACGGTCGATAGCGATTAGTTTGCTGGAAAGCATCCATTCTTTATCGAATTATGCTCAAGTATTCAACCATTTTGTCGTTCTGCACTCCTCCATAATGTTTATCATTATGCCAAATCTAATTATTTAATTGTCTCAACAACTAAAAATAACTAAGACATTCGTGTGTGAGATATCTAAAATAAAAAGTAGGGTAGGTTATTAGGTACCTATAGTGAAACTAAATTAGTCGCGTCGCGCATCGCTTTAACAAACGGCTCCTAGTCTAAAAGTGGCAATAGTGTAGCGCACGGAACGGTAACGGCGCGCTTAGCCGCTTTCGAGCCATTATTTTGATTTTTTGGCGGGAAAACAGTTTTTGGCTTATAATTTTTAAACTAAAAGGCCCAGAGATTCGAAATTTTGCCTCGTGTGTGCACAAATTATAACGTATTAGTTGATTTTTAAAACGAAACGCTATCTTATACAGTTACAGTAATTCACCATGTGTTAGCCTTTGTTACGTGTCACCAGCTTACACATACTTATCGTTTCGTAGCTCAAAAACCCTTTGAGTTAATGTTTTGAAATTTTTTGTGCCTTATGCACAAATTCTGCACAAAATTTTGAGGTATAATTCATAGCCGTAGCTTAAACAACTTCGAAGATACAGCTGTGCGAGCTGGAGACCCGTGTCTCCAGCTCGCACACAGTTTTATGTTCGTAGTTTCAACAGTATTTGAGTGTGATGGTTAGTTTTTTTTGTTCCTAGTGCACAAATTATGCACAAAATTTTTGGCTATAGTCTAAAACCCTAACCTCACTGGTTTGTCTTAACAGGCGTGTGCGAGCTGGTGACACGTGTCTCCAGCTTACACACATAAAACAACGCATAGTAACGAAGTTGTGATGGCACAAAAATTAGGACTGTAATGTTTGATTGCACATAATATGCACAAAAATATGGCATGCTTAGAATTTCTCTATGTCGAATGAGGAAGCTGTAGACATGGACACGTTTTATACATATTCATGCACCATTATTGTAGATCCAAGCCAAAGTAAAGCTTACATCAATATAGCCTTACTAATTCCTAAATAAGTGGATGAAGACGTTGATTAGGAACTGATATAGAAATCTCTTTAAACTTACTTCTGTTTATTAATTGTCTAGCTAACAAAACTTACAAGTTTAATAATGAAGCTTAACTTTGGCTAGTTACAGTACAAAAAACATCAATTGTTTTTTGTCATTTGTGTAAGAAGTTATTCATTACTAATTTAATGCTCGTACAATGCAGTGTTCATGTTAACTTTAGAAAACAATAAACATTTGGAGCCAGCAATAAATATATTTAATACTTTACAGATCCGGAGAATGGGAGTTAGCAGCAGAAGGAGAGCCTGAGACCCCAGTTGAGAGATACAACAGGCTCCGCTGTGAGTTCTCAGAACTACTGGAGCAAATCACAGAGCAACAAAACAATGCTACTGAGAGTGAAAAGGTAAAAAAATATATAACAAACATGTTAAAATATACTAACTAATTAACTAAACTAAACTACTATGTGCCGATTTTACCAAAGCCGAGTAAATCTTATCCCAATAATAATGTGATCGCCGGTCTGATTTGACCGTGACGAGTACTCGACGTTAGGATAGGACGACGGTAGGATAAAGGTACTTACGTGGAACTCAGGACTCAGGCGGAAGAAGGCGTAGGCAGGCACGGGCCTGTGTTGCACTTCACTTCCCATATGTTGGTTTACGTGCGCGCGCGCTCACCGATGAATGCAGACTCTCTGACGCCAGCGCGTCACTTCATCCGCGGAATGTCCGGGTAGGTTGCGTTCGGTGCATTGGTATTATCGCGTACACAACTGCGCGTTATTTTGGTAGATGGCGCTGGTAGTATTTTAAACGTCACGGGCTTGGCGTGTACAGATAAAATGACACTTAACTCCTATGTTACCTTGTTATTATTATTATTAATCTTAATTAATGGCTTCGCTCTTAGCATTAAGCCAATTTCAAGTAAGTAGTATATATTTTAAAATTATATTCAGTTTTGTACGGTAGATTGAATTAAAATGGAGTTTCACAACACGTGTTGTTGCTAAAAGGACACGGGAGAAACTCCTGTTACCTTGTTTTAATATAATAATGATAATGGCCCCTTTGGCCAAATCTGAAGGGTCAGAAAGGCTATCTAGTTTATTACTATTGGCCCGCCCGCGCCTTCATCTACACTAACTTAGAGACACCATCATTGTCCATCATACTTCAGTCATTTTGTACAAAATATTTACAAATTAAAAACAAAAACCATTCTCAGTTATCACTCTTTCTATTTAAACCACAAAAAAATCCAATGCATGATTAGAACAATAAAGCAGCTACAGACTCAGGAAAACAGCGAATTTACTTTATAATATGTAATGATTGTACTGTAATGATTATTAAAAAAATATTTTTTTGTACGTTGACTTATACATTAACATTCAAACGATCTCTAATTTACAGGAAGAATTTACGAAGTTGTCATCTCAAATAAATACTACAAAGAAACTTTTAGAAGAATTGAAATTAGAGGAAGGAGAACTGATAGATCCTAAGGCAGAGAAATTGAAGTAAGATTGTTTTCATTTAATACTTCCTACACATATTACCGCAGATCTGCTATTATAAATTCGTGTTTGGCTACCACCTTTTGTATCTATTTCTATTGCCTGCTGCAGACCTCTCCTTTCCTGCAATATTCAGTTGCGAATGAGATACACTATGAGATAAAGATTCCATGGGTAGCTGAAGCTTGCAGCGTGACAGCTCATGTCAATCAAGCGAGCGAGACAGAGTTACGCTAAGCGAGTGAGTCAGCAAGCACCCCGAAGTTCCACGACGATGACGATACACGATAAATGAAACTCGCTCATGACAATCAATGCCATAAATTTAGACATTGATTGTCATGAGCTATATGACTCATAATAAATATTTTCTACAATGAAAATATTATTGTTTTGGTGTACTTTACACGTGAAAAGTTATTTCATGTGTCTTGTTTTTGCTCAATCAGTGGTTTTGCACCGTATAAATGAACAACAAGGCATTTTTAACGCTCTTTCTTACTAAAACAGAACTAAACGTCACTGGTACGAACGACGACTGTCACGGTAGTCAATGCTACTGGGACGTCATAGTATATGCAAGAGGCGCCCGCGGTACGTTGGTACAGTCCGATTCAAATAGAATGGCGTCCGTGAAGTTAGTCACAAGTAGCGTCGCAGTAGCGAATTTCAGGTGACACCTCCGCCCGCTAGCAGACCGCAACCCGCGGTGGCCCTCCCGCCGCTCGGCACCTGCGCACTGCGGCACTCGCAGCTAAATTCACAACCGCCATCCTAATTGAATCGAACTGTAATGCCGCAGTTCCACATTCGCGCGAGTCGCGAGTCGAATGGCGAAGCGAGGTGCGTACGCGATTGTGTGAACGAACGCTCGTCACTCGCCTCGCGTCTCGTCTCGCCGCTCGTGACGCTCGCGTTCGGAGCGGTTTTTTGGACGCGACTCAAAGGGCACGGATGACGAGGCGAACTTAGTGTTTACACATTCGCTCTCTCGCTCATTGTATTTTTATTGTTGATCAAGCAACATATACTGTATATTAAAAATGGATGAAGGTAACGACAGAGTTCTAAAGTTTTGGGAACTTTACCAAGCTCAACCAGTTATTTGGTTTGGTTTCCAATACATGATCGACACAAAAATAAGCAAAAAATTTTTTTTTAATAATCATTGACACGCGGATACTGCTAAAACGTAAACGTCGTCCATTCTTGCAAGTTGAAGTAGAAAAGAATTCACGCGAATGTGTAAACAGTCACTTGCATCTGTTTAAGGAAGGCGAATGTTTCGTCGAACATATCGTCGAATGGCGAAGCGAGTAGCGATCACACATGTGGAACTGTAGTATGACGTGTCTTCCTCTATTGTTTAAATCTATGCTTCTGCACATTGTTATACCGCAGAAGCTGTCCTTAGCTGAAAAACAAAAAGATGCGCTTCGCTATTCTGTCCCCAGACATGCGTGGCGCATCTTGCTTTCTATACCCCCGATAAATATCATATCTGTTATAATATTTGATTCATAACACAGGGAGTACCTGACAGTGAATAGTAAAAAGAAGGGTGACGTGGTGACGGCCCATCTTAAGCTCAAGCCTGAAGTGAACCTCGCTCAGACAACCAGGATAGCTCAACTGGAGCACAGGTGAGTCCAATGCAGCCTTCGATCATATATAAAAACCTAATTCACAATCCCATACTAAATCGTAGCAGAAAAGTGGTAGCGTTGGCATTACAGTCTTATAGACTGTTTTAGAAGAAAAAAGCAATTTACGAAGGAACTCTTTGACATGTTGACACCTACCAAACTATATGCGTACTTTAGAATAATAACTAAGAGCGCTTTCACATATAGGCGTTTTAGTCGCGCGACTGCAGCGCTTCTCAGTAGCGCTGCAGTAGCACGACTGGGTATCTATACATATTTAAGTAGCGCGGCTGCAGCGCGATAACCGCGCTGCAGCCGCGCGACAAAAGCGGGGGTGCAGCGCTTCGAGATTGTGGTGGCGGATACGCCGCGTAGCAGCGCGCGTGCGATCAGTCGGCATTAGATCAGTGTTGTGAGCGCATCTGTAGCAAGTTGCAAATTACCTACCTCATAGCATGTTTGATACCAAAATAATAAAAGAAGAAGAATGAAGAAATACCGTTGGAATCTTTAATGGAAATGAGCTAGTCACCCCCACGTTCAACGCGCGTCTGTAGCGCGACTGTGAAGCGCGCTATCGATAGCGACGGCGGCGCGAGTTAGCCGCGCTACAGCCGCTGTGGTGTGAAGGGATTCGACGTGCAGCGCTGCAGCCGCGCGCCTTAACGCCTATATGTAAAAGCGCTCTAAAGCATAGAAGGAGTGCTATGACATCTGAGTATGCACTCCGTTTGGTCACCATGCGAATTACATTAAACATTAAAAGAAAAGAGACAAAATAAGTTGCTAAAAACGCCAATGTAAAGCGAAAAAAAAAGGTCACCATTTATGATACCGAATTCAAAAGCGACATAGACAATTTGTCTATGTCGCTTAGCGAAAAAAAAAGGTCACCATTTATGATACCGTATTCAAAAGCGACATAGACAAATTGTCTAAAGCGAAAAAAAAGGTCACCATTTATGATACCGAATTCAAAAGCGACATAGACAATTTATCTTTTTTTTTCGCTTTACATTGGCGTTTTTAGCAATTTATTTTGTCACTTTTCTTTTAATGTTCATGGCTCATTTAAAAAAAAAGGGCAACTATACGAGTCGCATGTGGATGCTTTAGTTATTATTCTATGGTACAACCTAAGCAATTCGCATTCTGTGTAACATATAGGTAGAAGGAACTCAAAATTTTGATTAAAGAAATATCGACTTTAAAGTTCAGAGTTTACAGTTTACTTTAAAAATATGGAATATGAAAATTTTGAGTTACGTTTAGAATGCTATCACTAGGTACGTTTTTTGTGCATCTACTTTTTATATGCGATCGAAGAATGTAGCACTTATGCAGGATGTTCCGAAAGTTAATGTCAAGCCAGTAACAGACAACAAAACAACAAAAATATATATGTGGGCAGTATTTGATTTATTAGATTAACTACTGTTATAAAACAAAAATTAGAATAATGAAGATTCACGAAAAATCACTTTTTTTGTTCGAATTTTTCGTGGCTATGTTGAATGAGAATTGATTGAGTTTATGTTTCAGATTGCACAAGTTAGAGCAAGTAGCTGGTGTGAGAGACGAAGAGGCGTTCAGAAGACTGCAAGCGGCCACAGGAGAGGTGACAAATTAATAATTATTGTTAATTATAAATTAGTTATGAAAATCTTTGTTAAAATAAGTTGTGTGTATATTGTTAATAACTATTACGTGACATCATTATACACCTGCCCCGTTCCCATTCTTACTTGGGATCAGTGGTAAGTCTTGATTTATTATATTACCAATGTGGCAATCAAGCCTATGGATGTTTGTATCATCAGTGGTAACTCACGCGTTACTCATCATCTAAAATTTCTATTATGCCCTTTTTGAAGAACCCCCTGAGACTTTTTGATTTTTTTTCTAGTAAACATTTTACCCCTTCTTCATTTTCTTAGGTCAGCCTTCATTTACATTTATTCTTTTCCATACCACATTATCATCTTTTACACAGTATCTATCTTTTCTTTACGCCATATAAAACACTTTCATAACAAAAAAATATTTATTAAAAAAAAACAAGACTATTATTAATGTGCGTTTAACACATTATAAAAATAGTCTTGATAACCCATCCTGTTAATTTAAAGGACTGTGTCGGAGTGAGTTCACGTCAGTAGTCTAACGGAGCTCCATAGTTTAATCTCCATGGATTAAACCACGATTTGTGCGTTCAGACCGAGCACCTATCCGCTCGGCTACCGACGCCTCGCCTATATCTATCGAAAGGAGAATGACCTTTTACTATGGGAGTTAGGCTATTTTTTTTAGCTAACTAGCGTAACACAGCGCTTTAATGAAATAAGTGGTAATCAATAGCAGCAATGCTCTGAATTATGAAGAAAAAATTACATTACAATATCATGCGGGAGGTTGAAGCTATCTTCATTTTTAGCTTAAGATGCCTATTACATCTTGACTGTGATTTTTGCGTAAAATGGCCAACTTTGGCGTTATGGATCTCAGAAACGAAAATACATTAACAATTATGACTTATTGAATAGTGTAGAATAGCTATTGGAATAGTGCTGAGCGGCCTCGCTTTTTGTAAATTTTGCTTAACTTTTTAATTAAACCCAAAATTGCAGAGAAAGATTTTCATTAAGTGCGCGAGGGCACTTTTTTGAGCTCATCGATTGAACTACTGTTCTAAACAAGTGAAATAAAAAAATTATAATGTTATCTCTTATATAGTCGAATAATGCGTAGCGGCCTCGGAATTTTTAGATATCATTGATTTTATATAGGAAAAAAATCTTATTCTAAACCAAAAAACTTCGAAAATTGCTATAAATTAACTGTAAATATCTCCTATCTGCGATAATATTATTGAGCAAAATTTATACCAGAGTAACTGTTACTTCATGAGGAATAAAGATTTTATAATGAATTTATTATCCTATTTCGATAAAAACGATAAATACAACTGCAAAATTACTACAAAATGCGATGCGTCGGCCGTCCGAATTCAACTTTTGCTCAAGAATGGATATTTGTAATATTATGCACAAATTTATTATCCTATTTCGATAAAAACGATAAATACAACTGCAAAATTACTACAAAATGCGAAAACAGGCATTTTACGCAAAAATCACATTCGTGATGTAATAGCCCTCTTAAGACTTTTTAGGTATTTTTAGGTTATGACCACTGTACTTTTTATATGAAATTATTTAAATGCTTAAGTATCTACCTATTTACTTACTGATCCTACTTTAAGAAAAAGATATATAGAATAAAACAAATTTTTAGATCATAGAATAGATTTAGACTATTATTATGTTGACTATCAGTTCAGTTCAGCATTTATTTATCACTTTGTCTCTTAACGCGGCGTTCTATAGAAAACCTTTTTTAACAGTAATCATTATAATTTAAGAGAACATTTTTGATATATGAATGATTAAGACGCAATATATATCGAATGGGCCGGTTTGGTCATTCTCCTTTCCTTTTATTTTTACAACTTAGCTCCAATCCTTTCGTTACCCGATTACTCTTCTTTTTTTAGAGAATAGATACGTCTCGGCCGCTTACTGGAATGGTGCACAAGCTTGGTATAGCTGGTTCAGGACCATACGCAATGACGATAAAAGCATATAATGGACTATCTAATTACATAAAGGCTGAACCTGTCACGAATATATTTATAAATTTGCTAAAAAAATCCTGCAAGACAAGTGTTAATATGAAATAAACGAGTTCTTTAACGATAATACCAATACAATGCTATAACTTAAAAAAATTTCAACTAATAAAATTTTTAAAAATACCTGCTGTTAAAACAACTAATACTATTTTCTTTCCTAGAATGAATAATATGTTGAAGGTGTCGGTCCAATTTCTATGATTAATTTATTTTATATTTAAAAATACAATCATTGTTTTATTATTACTTACTAATTATTTGTTACTATTTAATCAATTAATTTAATGATTCATAAAATATTGTAATATACTTAAGTAATTAAAAAAAAGTGCTATTAGAAAATTGCAACGCCCTTTATGATTACTACCATATTTTATAAGACCCTAATGTACATACAATATGTGATGCAATAAATAAATGAACGAATGAATGAATGGTAGCCAGAGACCACAGACTCCCATATGCTACGATCCTGGCACAAGCTTCTTTTGCTTCACTCACTCTACCTCTTATAATATTTTTTGCTATCGAAAAAGCTTTAATTTAATTTTTAATTCATTAATTTCAAATTTCGCGCGGAAACGGTTGGTCACGTGACATTTGGCCCTGTGACGTCACACTTCAATGAACAAACACATTTATCTTGAAACCTGACAGATAGTTTTTGATATTTTGTGAAATGTGGCGTCACACGAAGCACAATCATGGCCGCCCGTGTTTTGGGTATTTTAATCCACAGATAAAAAATCGCAAAAAAGAATGACCATTTTACTATGGGAGTTAGGCTAGTTTTTAGCTAGCTAGCGTAATACAGCGCTTTAATGAAATAAGTAGTAATCAATAGCAGCAATGCTCTGAATTATGAAGAAAAAAATACATTACAATATCATGCGGGAGTTTGGAATAATCATCATCATTTTTAGCTTAAGACTTTTTAGGTATTATGAGGTTATGGCAATTGTTATCGTATGACTATCATTGAAATGAAACACTTTTTACGGATTAACTCGCGTTTAATTTACTATTTACATAGTTTTTATATTATCCATTTATATATAAAATATAAAAATTATTGACGGTAGGCAAATAACTTCTGACAATGAGACGACCAACACCTCAGTCTCCCTGTGACCACGGAACCTGAAAAGGGTTCGAAACGTCAGGATAATATAAAAACTATGTAAATAGTAAATTAAACGCGAGTTAATCCGTAAAAAGTGTTTCATTTCAATGTGTAGTGCTCGCTTAAACCTCAGAAAACAAAATGTATGACTATCAGTTCAGTTCAGCATTTATTTATCACTTGACTCATAACACGGAGTTCTATAGAAAACCTTTTTTAACAGTAATCATTATAACTTAAGAGAACACTTTTGATATGTGAATAATAAAGACGCAATAGATATCGAATAGGCTGGTTTGGTCATTCTCCTTTATTTTGTAAAAATAAAATATTTAAGTACAAATTATCATAATAAAAAAATCTATTGTATAATTATCGTTAAATTATAAACTACCATTTCCGAAATATTTTATTGTAACAACTGTCAAATAGCCAATTTAAAAAAATCACAGATCTCGTGCTCTATACGACTTAAAAGGGGATTGAAAATGAACCTAGCTATTATAGATTATTAATGATTATTTTTTTTTTTTCAAAAAAATTTATTGACTTTTCCAAAATTTGTTATTTTCCGCGTCTATTAAGTCCTAATACATCTTCGTATAAAACATAGATTTCTTTTGTTTTTTTTATTTCCAAAAGAAATAATCGACTTTTCCAAAATTTGTTTATACTATTCTAAAGCCCTTAATTTTCCGCGTCTATTAAGTCCTAATACATCTACGTATCTCAAAGCTGCGAAGTTCTACAGGGCTATGACGCCCGAGTAATACCGCACGGCGACGCTCCACGCGCCGCTAAGGGGGAGCATACCGCCCCCTCTATCACTCCCACAAAAAAAGTATAAGACATAAAATGTTTCCCGTCTCAATATCTCTAGGTGTCTCTCTCAGTTTTTCGATTTTTTACCTCGTTCACGTGATATCGAAGATATTCCGAGGAAAGGTGTTAAAAAATCATGGTTTATTTATGTTTTTTTTTCAACTTTCGAATAAGTTTTCGACTTTTACAAAAAAATTTTTCGCCATCTGAAAGCCATTCAAATTCTGCGTCTTTTGAGCCCTCATACGGCCTCATGCCCCTAAACCACTGTATACCACGGGAATAACACACTTTCAGTAAAAATGGGGCCCTACCGGAGCGTACGAAAAAACATTTTCAATGTTAAAATATTGAATTTTTGTCGTCAGGCGACTCTCTGCGGCGCGGCGTCCATGCTAGCATCCCAAGCGTCTCTGCTTCGCGCCGGCGAGCTGGCGGCGGCCGAGGCGCGCGTGGCGGCGTTGCTAGGCAACGTGGACGCGCTCAAGCAGGCGGTGCAGCCCGCGCACCCCGACATAGACGCCAAGGTATAGCTAGCAGTAGCAGCCGGTTGCTAGGCGACGGGAACTGCTGGAGTAAACACCGGAGATTGCCTAACCGGCGGGCCCAGAGCCCAGCGGCAAGTGAGGGGATGTACGTGTTTTTAGTGGGTTTGCCCCCCTTTTCCTGAATCCCTGTTTAGTCCTCTGGACCTGGACAGGGAGGCGGGAGCTGGAGGGAAAACCCCACATTACCATTCGCGCCACCCCGGGCGCGGTGATACTCAATAATTTAACCGCCTCTGTGGTTTCAGACCCAGAGGTCCCAAGTTCGATTCCCAGCGGGGGGTTCTTTGTGTGCTCGGTTTGGTTGGTGGTAGGGCTGTTAAGTCCGCCTGGCTAGCTACCACCATCTTATCAAAATCTGTCGCCATAACAACGATGTTTATAGCATTGTTGTGTTCCGACAGTTTAGAGATAAGAGCCTTGGTGATTGAGGATTCCGGGTGAAGTGCGCTTCCACGGCCTCATCATCACTTTTAAATATATTTTTTTTTCCTTCATACTTATTTAAAAGTAGTGTTTAATGGGTTATATCTATTTTCAGGTCAATGAGCTGTACAAACTATTGAAACTGATAGACGGCATATCGCATTCCGAGATCCTGGAGCGCATGGAAGCGCTGGAGGCGTTACATAACCAAGGTCAGTTATCTATCTATCTTTACTACTATACTCTTATAAATACTTACATTATAATCACGACTATTAACCCCGAAGGGTTAATCAGAGGCTAGGCAATGAGGACAGCAGAAGCAGTTCTCTGCCATAGTCCACGTTTCACCAGATTACAACTGTACAGTCACGAGCAAAAATATGTAAACAATTGTGTCTCTTAATACAATGGAATAAGGTGCTCGTGACTGTACATGAGAAGAACCGGCAAGAAACTCAGCAAGGGCATTTCTTTTCTCCCTTTCTTTTACAGCGTCAATACAAATTAGAAATGGCCCTCCCTATCATAGACCTTGTCCAGAAGGGGCGAATTCGCCGCGAATCGTCTCGCGCGAACGCATACGCGCGTTGTCGAGGTACTGGCTGCCCATACATTGGCTGTTCACAAGCATCGCGCGCTTCACGCGCCAATATTCAAGCGATTCGCGGCGAATTCGCCCTCTTCCGGACAAGGTCATAGGACATTTTCTATTACAACAAAAAGACATCCCTTATTCGTAATAGGACAGATTATGGTTACGACAGATTCTTGTTATGGCAGAAGTAACATTGCCAACAAAAGTAATAACCACACAATTTATGTGTTGCTATATTTAAAAAATTAGAACTTAAAACCTTGTAATGCAATATTTAAAAAAAAAAACAATATCAAACTAAAAACCCACAACAACACTGACTGGTGAAAGTCTTAGACACTTATTTTTTTTGGGTTGCCAAACGTTGAAGACAATTCTAGTACACTGATTTCGTTAGACTCAGTTTTTTTTTATTATATCATTAATACATTTATTTTTTAATATAGTTTTCATGGTCCGCCTTATTTTTTTATGCGCGACAGTACTAATTCTGCCATAACAAGAATCTGCCGTAACAAGAATGATTTTTTAGGGGAATTTCGCGAACGCATTATTCAGTTGCAGCGGATTTCAGTATCGCATTTTTTAGCGAATCAATATTTCATGTTGGATATATTTTGCGAATGCCTTATTTAGTTGCAGCGGATTACAAGATCGTATTATTTAGCGTAAAATAAATTCAATCGTGCAGCATGCATCGGGGGCTGCCCCCTCTGCTCGGTGGGGTCAGAGGGCCTGAGGCCCCACGCTATAAAGAAAAAAAGTATGCAAAATTATAGTTCTGTCGGTTAGGTTAGGTTAGTCTTTTGACAAATAACAGAGCGGCCCCCCGACCCCCCCCCTTTTTAAATTATATATATATATATATATAATGTATTAAAAAGAAGCTTTCGCTACAAATGCTACCTACTCAGAAATTTACTGCAACTAATAAAGGAGATCGCGAACTTCATCTATTAATAAATTTTGGGAACATAAATAAAGCTTTCGCTAATAAAATGCTACTCTGAAATATACTGCAACTAAAAAAGAACATCGCGAAATTCATCTAATAAAAAATTATAGGAACATAAATAAAGCTTTCGCTAAATAATGCGACTCTAAAATTAGCTGCTACTGAATAATGCGTTCGCGAAATTCATCTAACAAATCACAAGAATCTGTCCTAAGACGAATTAAGCAAAAACATTATGTAATCATGATGATAATCGTTTCCCTCCCCCCAGCGAGCAACTTCGGCAAGTCCCTCACCGAGCTGGAGACCCTCCAAGGTTCCGTGGCCGACGGCGTGCGCAACAACAAAGAGCTGCTCCAAGGCGTGCAGGAAGTGTTTGCGCATAACGTGGACGCGCTGCAGCAGGAGATACGCAAGCTGGCGGCGAGGGTTGACGCGATTAAAGCGTGATGGAGATGTATGATAGTGTTGCCTATCGATAAAGTATCGATAGACAGTCGACAGTAAAGGCATAACCGATAGTATGGCTGCTTTCGATTTAAGCGTTTAGAGCAGGACCAACATGGTTCAAGTTACATTTGAAACAGACCATAGTGTAGACTCTATATGTGAATCAAGGGACAGCAAATATAACCTGATCCATCCCGGTGCCCCAACGTCCTCCTAAATTGAAAGCGCCCTATAGTCACATGTCAATGCTATCGATAGTAATTAATGAGCAATACTATTGATAACAGTGATACTTTCGGATACTATAGCAAAACCGATAGTTTGACCCAAAAAAATCGATACCATCGATTGTTTTGTGCAATCGGTTGCAAGTTTGTAGAAGCAATAAAATTAACAAAAATCATGGGTTCGAATCCCATTCGAGCTTCCTGAGACTAGATGATTTTTTTTTCTAGTAAACGTCTAATCCTTTTTAGGATGACTGCTTGAAACCGCAAGAAACTTCAATGGCTGGTCAGGCCAAGTGTTTTAAACATGACAAAAATGACAAAATAGGAATTCGTGTTTTTGCATATAACTAACTTATCGCCCAGCTGATGCGGACGGGTCAACAGACGGTCGTATGCTTTAAAATAAATTAGATACTCAAAGACTATCCAATTAAAATTCACTAAATGAATTAATTCATAAAAAATTAAAAAACACGAATTCCTTTTTTGTCATTTTTGTCTTGTTTATAACACTTGACCTGACCAGCCCTTGAAGTTTCTTGCGGTTTCTAGCAGTCACCTTATACAATAGCATTGTGAATGCAAAATTTCAATAATAAAGATATCAATAAATTTGTACAAAATAATCGTTATTATCGATATTTTTTTACCAATAAATGCAATACTATCGATAGTATCGCTGGTATTTGCTCACAGGGAGCTATCGATACAATTGACACGGGGCGATACCATCGATATCCTGAATAATTTTCGAGGTCAAACTATCGATTGTTGACCTCAACATCACTCCTTATTTATTCAATTATATAAATAGACATGGAGCGGTTGCCATTTGTCTAGGGGGTTGTTCTTGGCTTTTACGATAATGGGATGGTGACTGATTAAGATAGTGGGCGGGTGTAGTGTGAACTATTATCGAAATCGTAACGTGAACCGTAAAGGGGAACCTTTACGGTTTACGTTATACAGAGTGCCTAGTTAGTACGATTTTTCTTAAAGCGATCACGCGAGCGAAAGCGAGCATTTGCAGAGCAATATTGCAACTTTAACTAATAATAACTGGCTATTTGACGGTTGTAACAATGAAATATGTCGGTTATGGTAGTTTATAATTTAACAAGAATTATCTAATAGTTTTTTTTTAATAAGATCATTTGTAAATATTGTTTTTTTACAAAATAAATTTGCGATTTTTTTATCTGTGGATTACAAGACGCGAAATACGGGCAGCCATAATTGAGCTTCGTGTGACGTCACATTTCACAAAATAAACAAAAACTATCTGTCAGATTTCAAGATAAAATTGGTTTGTTTTTTATTGTTAATTGAAGTGTGACGTCACAGGGCAAAATGTCACATGACCAACCGTTTTCGCGCGAAATTTGAAATTAATGAAGAAAAATATGTTTTATTACTATTAAACAAAGCTTTTTTGAGAAAAAAAATATTGTAAGAGGTATAATATACTTTTCCGAGAACTGTCAAGTAGCCAATTCCATTCACGGACATTGTTGCGTTGTACTGATTACCTTACACTACTCCTATTTTACGATATAAATTCGATAATTTGTTCATGCTAAGTACACTGATATACTGAGTGCTAGTATTTTTCCCTATTCGAATTAGAACGGTAAACTTTTGTATGAGGTGGAGGCAGTGCCACTTACAACAGACGAACTTGTGTAACAGACTTGTAGCTACTTCGATGTCATATAAATTCTTGTTTGCGCTATGTTGAATGGTGAATAAACCTAGCCTCTCCCTGACGGAAGTTTTCCATATAAGACTGCAGATATCTATATTGGTTGCTGTAGTAATAGATAAATTTGAATATAAGGCGACTGCTAGAAACCGCAAGAAACTTCAAGGGCTGGTCAGGTCAAGTGTTTTAAACATGACTAAAAGAAATTCGTGCTTTTTTCATTTTTAATGAAATAATAATTTATTTTGTGAATTTTAATTGAATAGTCTTTGAGTATCTAATTTATTTTAAAACAATAACATAAGAAAAGTAAAATGTAAAACAATTTAAAATAACGATTATTTACAACGCGCGGGCAGCGGCCGGCCATTGACCCGCCCGTCTGTTGACCCGTCCGCGTCAGCTGGGCGATAAGTACCTACGTTAGTCTGCAATAATTCTTGTCATTTTTAAAACACTTGACCTGACCAGCCCTTGGAGTTTCTTGCGGTTTCTAGCAGTCGCCTTATATAATATGAAATTGTAACAATAATCGCTTTTCATTGTTTATTGGCGCGTTAATGTTTAACGGTTATAAACAAAAGGTTTTTTACTATTACATGCACTCATTTGTATTATACGGCTTATGTACTTTCAAATCTTGCAATGTAGTAAAATTACAAACGCGGCTAAAATTGGAACTAACGCTATGAGGTCACGAGACTGTATAACCACAAACATTTCAAAAACTGGTAATTACATTAAAGAAGTATACTAAATGTATGATTTAAATACTTTGTGGACTCTTGATATATCTATTTTAACCGCGTCAAGTCAACACATTTTTAAGTACTTTAGATTTAACTGTTACTTATTCATTCAATCACTAGACTAAAGGTAAATAGCAAGTACTAGATGATACTAGTAATAACAGGTTACTCACAAACAAACGTTGAAAGTATGATTTCTGTAGTGCGATTCTCTAAGCGCAAACATCGTTTAAGCCTTCCAAGCAGGCAGCGGCTGTAACAACGGTGAGCGTACTATTGGTATTCTGTTAAATAATTTTCAACTCGACACTAGCTCCGCACGGCTGTAAGCGGCGTGATAGAGAATCACTTCTTTGACATTTATTGTACCTACAAATCGGTATTCTGTAAGTAAAACAGCCTCAACTTTGACCACTGCGATGACTGCAGCGAACGATGTGACGGCTGTAACATCTATGATCACGGCCATGCGCGCAGCGTCTGTGTCGCTTAGAGAATCTCATAGCTGCACTGAAACTTTTCAATCCAGAAAGGGACTGTCTGTTGGATAGGTACGATCGAGGAAAGGAGAATGACCAAACCAGCCTCTTCGATATCTATTGCGTCTTAATCATTCATATATCAAAAATGTTCCCTTAAATTATAATGATTACTGTAAAAAAGGTTTTCTATAGAACGCCGCGTTAAGAGTCAAGTGATAAATAATTGCTGAACTGAGTTCACTATCAGTTGATAGTCAACATACGATAATAAACTAAGTCTATTCTATGATCTAAAAACTTATTTTATTCTATATATCTTTTTCTTAAAGTAGGATCAGTAAGTAAATAGGTAGATACTTAAGCATTTAAATAATTTCATATAAAAAGTACAGTGGTCATAACCTAAAAATAACTAAAAAGTTTTAAGCTATAAATGTAGATAGCTTCAAACTTCCGCATGATATTGTAATTGCTGCTATTAAATACTACTTATTTCATTAAAGCGCTGTGTTACGCTAGCTAGCAAAAAACTAGCTTAACTCTCATAGTAAAATGGTCATTCTCCTTTTCGGTCAACCACTTTACGGCGATATTCTGTTGCATACGATCTACGCGTACCGCTAGTTATAATAATATAGATGTTCGTACCTACGCGCGGTCGGCGGAATAGAGCGCAAGTCAATATTGCCGAAAAGTTCCTCGATTAGGTACTTATACATATCAACAGCCCCATTACTCTTGAAACCGATCGCTATTGGATCGGATTAGTATTGTGAATTTTCGTACTCCAAAGTTACGACACCAGAGCTAATATGGATTCATATTGCGTGGATATTGAGTGAAAAAAATACAAAACTAAATGCCATTTAATTCACCCAATATGAATCCAAATTAGCGCTGGTATAGAGTAAGGGGGCAGGTACCACACTCAATGGGCGATTTTCTGACAGCCCAAATTAAAAATTAGTTCATAAATACTCGATAGATGGAGTTTTATAAAAGCAGAGCCGTACCTACTTATGTAAGGGCTGTAATAAATTCTACACTTTTGCTCGTCTACCAAAAGAATAAAAAAAATAGTACTTAACTTATTGTCATTCAGCACATCCAGGACCGATTTCTATTTTGGAATGGAATAAATATTACGCAGCCATACACGTGCTCTTCATGGACTCTCCTTTTACTAAGGGCCATACTAATCTATGCTAAGCGCCATCTATGAAGTCATTACGAACTAATTTCTATTTTTTTTTAGTCTCGAAAAAAATTAACACTGTCAATAAGAGTGATGCGCTAAGTAGCCCAATTGCTTCGTCAATAATGCCCGTTCATTTGATGCACAAAGTACAGCAGCACGCGTTTGCCTTTTCATACAGTTTATTTTTTTAATTAATCAAATTTTTTTATGTTCGGAACATGTCACTGATGTCACATATTAATTTAATTTTGGTGCTCACTTACAATACTCAACTTACTTTTTGATACTATGATAATGTATGTAATTTGTTGATGTTTATCTATTAATAATTTGCAACATTGTGTATTATTAATGCTTTTCTCAAAGGTAAACCATACCTATAAGTATAAATGAGTTCTGCTTCTGTCTGCCACAATTTCATGGATAAAGCAATGTATGTAGCTACTACTGATTAAACCCAATGATGTTATTACATACTGTAAGCATTTACCTTACTTAAGTACCACATTATTTTACAAATTAACATTGAATGGTTACCTTTTATTAGCGATAAATATATATTGTTATTAAACGGTCTCATGGCTGCATTTATATTGTTTGTCGTCAAAAATAGTTATTATAACTTCTTATAAAGACCTATTAAGTTAAAAATGTAACTATATATATATAGTAACTAACTTCAATTAACTCAATTGTTGTAATGCAAGTTATAATTATGTAATGCTTATAATTAATTTATATAAATAAATGCTACAAGTTATTTAGTTACTGTTTTTCAATACTTTTACATAAGTCTTCATTTCCACAAAGTACTTCAATCTATCAAGTTAAATCTACTGTACTATCAAAATCCTGTACTTACACGTGGTAGGTACTACCGGTGGTCCTACTGGTAGTACCACGGGAATTTTTTTGCCTGTGGTACTACTGTCTTGTCTGGTAGTACCACGGGAGATTTTATATTACCCGTGGTAGTACTAATCACTTTAATATTCCCTACAAATGTATTTCGAGGTATGCATAAGCATGAAAAATCGAGTGTTATAGAACCTTTTTCAAATATGTAGGTAAGTACTGGTTAGCTGTGGAAGTATAAAACAAAAAAAAGTTCCACAACACTCGATTTTTTAAGCATATGCATAGCTCGAAATACGTTTGTAAGGAATATTAAATTGATAAGTAATACCACTGGTAATGTAAAATCTCCCGTGGTACTACCAAACAGGATAGTAGTACACGGGCAAAATAAAATTCCCGTGGTACTACCAGTAGGACCACCTGTAGTACCATGGGTAAGTACAGTCAAAATCTTACTAACAAGCTTTTAAAAAAACTAAGTCCTTTTCTGATTAACAAAAATAAAACAAAAGTATACATTACAGAAGTAATGTTTATTTTTAAAATTACACCTTAGAACCTAAGTTTACGGAAGAACCATTTGTTCTTTCCACTTTTGTATCTCTCTTCAAAGCGCACTCTTGTGTTGAAACGGAGCTTCTTGCGTTTAGCAGGGTCTTTCAGGTCCTTTGCACTGAACTTCTCAAAGCTGAAGTCAACCGAGAAACGGGTGGGCATCAAGTGGTTGTAGTTTACCAGCTGAAACAATGACACAATACATTGAAATTGCAGACATACATCAAAAGAGTAGATTATGGCTCCCAAATTATCATAAAAATAATAATAATGCATGTAACAGTTTGTGGAGCATGTCCTTAGATACATGATAGCACATGACGGTGGAATACAACTGAATGGACAGCAACAAGTGATAGGCTATGCGGACGACCTGGCTTTACTGGGGGAAAGGAAAGAGCACATTATAAGGGCAGCGGAAACACTGGACACCAAAGCAAGGAGGGTTGGGCTAAGAGTCAATCATAGCAAAACGGAATGGTGACGGAAGGAAAAGTGCTGAGAGACATTCTTGGTGCAACGCGTACGGCAGAGGGAATATGGCGAAAAAGGAAGAACGAGGAAATCGAGCAACTGATAGCCAGGCCCAACATAATCGGCGGGATAAAAGCACACAAACTTCGCTGGCACGGTCACCTGGAGAGAATGGGGAGTGATCGTGCCGTCAAGCGCGCGTACTTGGGACGACCGAACGGCCGGAGACCGGTCGGTCGGCCTAGGTATCAGGTCATGCGGGATTTGCACGAGCTCCAAGTTCAAGATTGGAGGGCGATAGCGCACGACAGACCGAAATAGCGGCTCTTATTGTCGGAGGCCAGACCCACTTTGGGTTGCTGCGCCATCGTAGTAAGTAAGTATGTAACAGTTTGTTTTGTACAAACTGTGGTTAATATGTGGTTAATAGCAAAGTAGAGAATATTATCCTGTGAAAGTAGTCACTACAATCACAAGATGAGAACTTTTAATGGTTCAGAAAGAGGATTTTGCTAGGAATCAGGGTTGGAATATTTTTTAAATTTATTTTAAAAAATCATGACCTTTTTTGATTTTTTTTTATTTTTTATGTGCCAAAACTAAATACACTATTATTAGTACTTACTGCCAATTCAATAAACTGTATGTGACACAAATACTTTTAAAATTATTAAAATAAAATTAATATTTAAAAAAATTGTTGATTATTTTAAATTACTAAGAAAATTTAATATAGATAAATCTTGACCAATTATAGTTAGTATCCAACTTTACAAGACTGATTTCTGATATGTTTTGCTACAGTTGAAGACAAATTTCAAGTAGGCATGCAAGTCTTTTTTTTTGAGACTGTTAATGCTGTGTAAGCCCTTTGACAGTATTTTATTGTAAGTAACTACTAAGTATTCTTATTTATTGTTATTTTCATTAAAGATATACTAACATTTTAAATTGATTTAAATCAATGAAATCACCTGATTAGGAATTGTTGGCATGGCAAACCTTTGGCAAAATAATATAACACTAAAAAGACAATTTTATTTAGAAACACTATACATAGATTTATTTGCTTTAATACATACATCAGTTACATCACACCCCGCTTCCCCAAGGGGTAGGCAGAGATCAAAGCTTTGCTTTTATTTATTTAATAATAATAGGATGATAGAATAAAATTGGTATAAAATGGTCCTCCAATTAGAATAAAATTGGTATAAAATGTTTAATTAGTACATTTCACTATCTTTACCATAAGACTATTACTTTGGTTAATTAATTACTTAATCAAAATCATAATCATAAATCAAAAAAATCATGATTTTTTCCAACCCTGATTCCTAGCAAAACGAGGAATATTTTGTTTACATGAAGTCTGTGTCCAGCAGTAGGTGGAATAGGGTGAAGTCTCCTAGTATCGGCCTTTTTGAGAAAATGAAACATAACTATGAAAATAGCCTATAATAGTATTTATATAATAGTATTTATGCAAAAAGTAACTCTATGTCCTTACGCATATCCTCCCATATTTTGGTGCGGGTGCCTCAACATTTGAACATTTAATTGGCAATAGAACACGCGCAGGTACAGACGTGCGTCATTTGGTGGCATTGCTTAGTCAAATCCCTGAGTTGACGCATTGCGTTGGTAAGTATTTGAATGGAATTAAACATACCTATGGTATTTTATTTGAACTTGAAGAAAACAGCCAAGTACCGTTTAGATAGTATGTTTTTACATTTATTTGTCTTTTTTATAAAATAATTGTGGGGTCGAGATTAGGGATCTGTATTATTGATAAATCTCAATATCGGCCGGGTGGCCGATAATGGGGTAATGCATGAAAATGTTAAACAACCATGTTTAGCTATTTTACATGTTAGCAGTAACATTAATAAGGTTAAAAATGAAACAACAGCTCAGTTTGATCACTAGATCCTAACGTCGGCCGCCTAAAAACGATTTTTATCAGCTACGGCCGATATAAAGGGAATCGATGCGTCATAACGGCCACCAAGTATTGCGTACCTACTTTCATACTACCCTCGAACTTTACAATAAAATGGAAAATATTGTCAAACAACGCGAGGAAGAAAAAAAAAGAATTGAAGAGAATAAAGCAGAGAAAGAAAAAACTGAAAAAAAATAATAAAAAAAGAAACCAGCCAAAGAAAACAAAAGTAGTAAAAAAGAGATTATTAAAGGACAGCAATCACGAAACTGACCTCACTAATTTACCTTCTCAAGACATAATGGAAAAGGAGAAAATTCTTTGTGTTGGCTGTGAAGAAGCACTAATTAGTGATGTCGAAGAAGATATGAAGACAAAAATATTGGATGCGACATAATATGTCGGCATTGGGGCATATTATGCCCCCAATGGTTCCACTTAAAATGTATAATAGTTCATCGTAGGCGAAATTATATTGATGTTGCTAAAGAAGATTTTACTTGGCATCACTGTTTAGAGCATTTAAATTGAAGATACTTTAAGTAAAGTAATTTTTTTTGTTGACTATTTGGTAATTATTTTTATTTATAATAATTTGTTTTTGGAGTTCCTTTCTTCTTCTTAATTTTTCTTAATAATATTGAATCATTGTGATCTTTAGTTTATAATAACAGAATATATTTTAATTTTTAAGACTGAGATCTAAAGAAAAGACTAATTAATGATATATAAGAGTTAAAAAAGTGATCTGTACTTGAGTTGAAATATAAGGGACTGCTAGAAACCGCAAGAAACTTCAAGGGCTGGTCAGGTCAAGTGTTTTAAACATGACAAAAATGACATAAAAGGAAATCGTGTTTTTTTTTCATTTTTAAGGAAATAATTCATTTTGTTAATTTTAATTAGATAGTCTTTGGACTATTACTTTAGTTAATTAATTAACCAAAGTAATAGTCTTATGGTAAAGATAGTGAAATGTACAATTTAAACATTTTATACCAATTTTATTATAATTGTAGGACTTGTTCTACCTGACTTTGCATTCTGACCAACTTCTTATCAGTCTATCTCAATAATAACAATAATGATAACAGCATTATTGCATTCTGAAAGTTTGAGAAAACATAGGTAGTAATTTTCTCAATTCTGGGTAAAGAAAATATCTATCTTTGGCTTTATTGCTATTATTAATAGCAGGTAAGAGGTAAAGCGATACTGTAAAATTTTCAAAACAAACAACAAGATATGTTCAAAACCGAATTGTGTTGATTATTGAGCCTGCCAAAATTTATAGGTTATAATTAAATTAGCTAAAAGATCACACTGTAGTTTGGCAGTAAAGACATTGATACAAACAGTAACAGTTGTAGGTTCAGCTATTTTGAGGCATATTACAAGCTCAGCTGTTGTAATACCAGACACAATAGAATTTCAATTGTTATAGAGCTCTAGAAGTCCTTGCCACAGACGAGAGGATCTATGGAAAAATATTGCTACCTACACAATGTTTTTTGATAAATTAGGTTACTCTAAGCGCTATGATGGTCACCAGTGACCGAAAAACAATTAAATTTCAATTATTGTGTCTGGTTTTGTAGCAGTCAACATGTTAAAGATATAAATATCCTCTATTTCTGAGTTTATTGTGTTAATTCCTCACACCGCTACATAAAACTAAAACTATATGGACGAGGTGTAGGTGAGGAGGTGTAGAATGCATAACTCACCTTGACGAAAGGCTTTATCTTGGAGCGCTTGTGAATTTTGTTTTTGCCCATCCTCTTGTGTACTTTGCGGGGATACCTGTCGATGCCGGCGACGAAAGCGTGACCGTAAGGTTTGTCAGAGGTTCCCTCGTCGTAGTTTTTCACCACGATAGCCTTGCGGCCCGCGTACCGGCCACTGAGGACCAGCACCACCTTCCCCGGTTTCATGATCTTACCCATCTTGGATGGATCTGAGAACAACAAACCTAACCTTAACACAACATTATCACGGAAAAATACTATGTACTATCTTTATATACTATAAAATCACAGTGGCTACTAAGTAAAGACACAGGATCACTGATTACTGTTGGTTGCTTTAAATTACAACAAAAAGAGCACATTTTCGGAAATAACCACTGAAGTCTGTATTAACATCACAAATTCAAACATCTGTTTTTAGAGTATTATTTCAGGAATCATGAAAAATCTTAGCGTCATTACAAACTATAGCTCACAAGTTTCACTGCGGCAAACGTTTTTGTTGAATTAGTTGTATTTTAGTACGGATTTAGATGGATATATTTCGTAAAACTTCCGAAACTCACATTCTCTTTACCCGTCGACAATAAAAAGAAACCATAGACAAATTGAATTGAATTGGCGTTTGTTGTCACTTTGACAGCTGCCTTTTTTTTATTTATATTTGTTCCATGACGGAAAAGCGCTAAGGTCAGAGACCATACTGCCTAGTCATTAGTTATTTTTTTTTCCCTAGATGATAATGAGTGGTGATTAAGATGATGAATGATAAATGATATTCCCCTAAACCCCTTGAGTCCTCAGTAAAGATGTGGAACTTTACTGAGATCTCACGCGGACTTCTTAAGAGAATTTGAAAAGTGATGTTGCACTGTTTTGTTTCATTTGCCAACACTCATGCCCGTTCACAAACACTTAACGATTAATAATCCACTATTATTTCACATTAATATTCGAAAAAACACAAATTTTAGAAAATAAAACAAAACTGCAGACATGACGCTTCACTTTCCCGCCAAGAAGTCCTGACAGCTGTCTTGCCTGATTACCATTTTACTTTTTACTTCAGTTTTGGCCTAGGATCACAGACATATTATATGTCTGTGCCTAGGACATAACTATTTTAGCCACTAGTATTGTAAACTTAGTTTAATGTTTCATATTTTAGCGTTTTATTAACGCATAAATATATTATTATTATTATTATTCAGCCCGGCTTGTCCCACTGCTGGGCAAAGGCCTCCCTACCCTCCTCCCACTTCTCACGGTTCAGGGCTGCAACCCGCCAGTCCTTCCGATAGCAGTCTAGCTCATCCCGCCATCTCCTTCTGGACATGCCGCGACGTCGTCTAACGTTGCATGGACTCCACTCAGTGGTGAGTTTAGTCCACAGCTCGTCCGACATGCGGCAGACGTGAACGCTTAAATATACTTAAGTAAAATTTTAAACACTGAAAAAAGACGACAACCTCAGGCGGGAATCGAACCACGCACCCTCCGCATTCCGGGCGGCTGCCTTAACCACTTGGCTACCGAGGTCTGGCTTTCAACCGTCGAAATTTGTCAGTGCTTGATGCTTATGTTTTCAGTCAACATTAACTTAGTTGTTAAATGAAATAGTTTGGTGAGTATTATGGTCAGAGGATACATACTTTTTTAAAATCTGTATGTTTATGGTACCTCAATACCTTGTATTCATATTTTATTTCTATTTTTGGTTATCTACTACTTTGACTTTGCTTTTTAAAATTTAATACATTAATCAGGACTATTTGATATGCAGATTCATCATCTGCCTGGAACATCATTATATCTGAACATTATTTATACCACAGACATATTATATGTCTGTGATTTATACATCTAAATTACAGTAAGAGCCTTGGACCAATTGTGATATTTGGTCCGAGGTAAGAGCAGCAAGACCAAAAGATAGGTAGTGTCAGAGCATTCGCTTAAAACGGAACGCACAACATTCGTACAGTCCTATTCAGAGACGTTTTCCAAAACCGGTGTTAAAGCTTGGGTTAACAAAACCTAGCTTTAAGCTTAGTCCCCAGATTATCAATTTTGTTAATCAGAGTGACACTTAAACTAGAGATCAAATTAACCCAAGGAGTAAGGAATTAAATGGCAACACTGACTTTAAAGAGTGAATGAATTCGGAAAAAACGTTATGGTTGCTGATGGTTTTGTCCCGTCACTCGCCGAAAAAAAGTTATCATGTGTCAATTTCAACTCAGCGTGGTAGTAATTTGTGGTGTTTGAATTTGTTTCTAAATCTTAAATCAAGAATAATGTCCGTATCCAATAGTGCGTCAAAAAGAAAACGTTGTGAGAACTGGGGTGAAAATGAAAAATTTACATTGTTCACGTTAATCGAAGAGAGAGTACTAACAATAGAGTGTAAGAAAACTGATTCAAACACTAATAAAAGGAAGATATCGGCATGGCGGGAAATAGAAGAAAAGTTTGTATAATTTTTAGTTCTGCTAAAAGGTTGATAGCTATCACCATGCATGATTATAGACCCTCCTGCCAGGCAAGGTAATTATGGCAAAATCCCCACATGAATACATGCATGGTAGTATTTAACACGCTTTTATTAGGTCGACCTGTATGTAACAAATTATGTAATGGAATCTAAGGTACTTAACTAATTTAACCATCTTCCAAGGGTCGTAGCGTAATGAAAATTGGCAGCTGTATGTAGTTCTGATGACAATACAATTATATGGTACTGTCGAACTGATCTGATTCTCTTCTCTCTCTGAACTGATCTTATCTGACTTTCCTTTACCAGCGCCCCACGCTTTTACAATCAAATATTATAATTAAAAGCACATAGTTTACTCTTTAGCCCAGAAATAGAGACAACTTGAACGATCCTTAATTTATTTTTTGTTTTTATATGCATTTATAAAAGCGTGTTTTTTAAACTATTAATTCTTTATTATGTGGGAGGCTGTCTGCTATTGATGATTATTAACTGTGCTTTATTCTGTATTTTTTTGCAGATTTAATATGATGTTTACCACAAATAGAAATATGAGCCAATTGAAAGAACAGTGGAAGCGAATGAAAGTGGCCGCTAGAAAAAATATTGCAAATTATAAAAAAAAACAAAATGCAACTGGAGGAGGCACAAATAATGCTGAAGTGTCAGAAATGGACTGGCGCATACACAGTCTACTGCCACATGAATTTATTAAAGATATTAACATATTTGACAATGATCATGAAAATGTAAGTACATATTGTACCTTCACAATTTTTATTAAAGTAAAACACTGTCTTAGGCACATCCCAGTGATGGTGTTGCGTTATTTTTATTTTAAGGTAACTTTAATATTATAATTTGTTCCTATTTCAGAATGTTGTTGACACACAGTCACAGGATCCAGTTATTGTGGAAGAAATAGAACATCAAGCACTAGTGGTACGCTTCACACTATCATTGTCATACCCAACAGGGTTTATATGTACTAGACACATCTGTAACACCTTATTCACTATGATTGACAATAAATCTATTGTATTGTATTGAACATTACTAGACTTACATTTAATTAATCTATTTTTATTTTGCAGCATCATGAAGAAAACACACAAAATAACGATGATTTTATTTGTCCCATAGAGTTAGGACACGGACCAATTGAAGAAGTATGTATATTGTATACTTTACAGTACCTAACTTCTCTTCATTTCTGTTCAGTTTTTAAATGGATCTTAATTATTATTTACAGCACTCCTATAGCATACTTGCAGATGTAAATATGAGTGAACATGACAACACTCAAAATGGTTCAACTCACCCCGATAATATTAATATATCACAGGCTTTTGTAATTAATACTACATCTGCCGATTGTGGGACTGACACATCCATGGTTAGTATATTACAGAAATATCCAATCCAAGATATTAATTCAATATTCTAAATATATACCTACATATTATGTGTTTCACTTTACAGACCCCTCGCCGCGATGACTCTATGCAATATAATAATAATACACTGGTGGAACATGTGACTGATCCTAGGGTTAGTAGTGTTAAGAATGCTATACAATGCTATGCATGCTTTAAATACTATGCTGATAATTTACCAAATAAAGTTTTTGATATTATGATAACAGATTGGAAACTTTTGTCTGTCTGACTGGATGCGCATCATACAAAAACTACTGGGTGAATTCACTTTGAATTTGGCATGGAGTTATGTATGTTATGACTTATCTTCCCGGAAAAAGCCTACCTCACTCTTCCTTTCAACTCTTATAACTATATACAAATGAAATTCCATGTGGGCTTAAGTCATAGGCAACAGTTTGTGGGTTTTAATTTTTTCATATTTCTGTTTACAGGCACGCTGTGGTAATATTTTGCAGGCTGCAATTAATACACCGGTGCATACTACTCAAAGTTTGGCACATGCTCATACTGAACGTAGAGGGACTAACACTGTACAGGTTAATTTCAAGTTATATATTAATAAACATTATTTTTTGTGATCACATAGCAATACTTATCCGATTTTTCTTTTGTCTTTTGCAGACCCCTCGCCGCCACGATGTTAATATAACGCAGGGCTTCAGTCGAAGGTCTCGCACATCCATTAGGGTTGGTTACCACCTATGCTTGCAATGTTGTATGCATGGATTATTTTAGAGTCAGCTTGTCACTACTTTATCAGCTATCTATAGAATGATATTGTGACGGTTTTACTATGTAATTCACTGGATTCTCTGTTTACAGTCCTCCCGTACAAGAAATATAGCGAGTGAGTCAGAATACCATCAATTACTGGTTGAAAGAAAAAGTGAGGAGTATGATTTAAAATTAAAACAAATGAAGGAGATCCATGAGTTGGAATTAAAGAAAAGAAAAATTGAAATTGAAAACTTATTATTAGTTAAAGAAAAAATTCAATTAGAAATTGAAATAATTAAAAAATAAAAATAAATTATGTAATAGTACATTATTTTAATTCTTAAATAAAATAAATTACTAAGAAAAATATCTTCTAATATATTGTGCTCTTGTGTAATCACCTCTTGTATGATTCAATGAAGTAGAATTTGTTCTTTCTATTTGATTGACTTCCTCTTCACTTAAATCATCATCATCATCACTGTCAGACCACTCATTGTTGGATCTTAATTCGATAGCGATGTTGTGCAACACAGCTAATGCAACAATAGTAGTTTTGACTGTATCCAGCTGTGTATATAGGCCACGCAACAAGCCCCTGAATCTTTGCTTCCACTGACCAAAAACCCGTTCAATAAGATTTCTTGTGGATTTTTGGGCTTTGTTGTATGCTTCTTCAGCAGGTGATGTCGGATTCAAAATTGGAGTTAGCATGTAGTGGGTGGAACCATATCCACCATCTCCCAGCAACTTCCCAATAAATTCTCCATTTTCAAACCTTTCTTTAATTGAGCTTTCATTAAATATTCTGCTATCATGTGCACTACCTCGCCATCTGGCCACAATATTTGTGATTTTCCCCACACCGTCGCAAATAACTTGTACATTTAAAGAATAAGTTCCTTTTCTGTCTATATATGACTGAGCAAGATCTCCTCCTGTTTTTTTAATCTTGATGTGGGTGCAATCTATTGCACCAATAATTTGTGGCATCCCAGCAATTTTTTTGAAGACATCCATAACTTGTGCCTGCTCCGCTATAGATGTTGGAAATCTAATAAATACAGGCATTTTTTTAGCCAATGCTTGAGAAACTTCTTTATTGATTCTACTCATGGTTGGCTGACTGAAACCGTGCAGGTCACCTGTATCGTCCTGAACCTGAAAGATAACAGAGAGAGACATTTTACTAAGGAACTAAATAAAATAAATATCCAGAGCAATTCACACTAAACTAGCAAATCCTGTAGGTATATTATGCATACCTAGATAACACCTAGACACAGTACAAACTTTTATATTTGTCCTGAGGAAGAACACGCCAGATTCAGATCAGAAGGCAGAGGTGGGCTAACAGGCTAGTCAAAGTGAAGATACTAAAAGCTAGAAAGAAAACACAAATTACTTATAACTTTTACTCACTCTATTACGAGCAAAACCACTTAATGCAGCCAGCACCTTCAATTCTGCACTAATAGGCTTTCCTTTATCAGATGTTCCTTCCTTTAGGTCCATTTTTAAAAGATCTATTATGTATCGTGTTTCGTCTTTCGTAAATCTGTACTTCCTCCTGAACTCTTTCTCCGTATATTCTTGAAATGGATTCTTTCTTTTCCTATATATTCTCGGTTGTGGCACATAATATTCAAACATTTCTTCGTATTCTTTGATTTCATTTAATTCCTCCATTTTCACAATATTTAAACAATACCAATTTTAGGTTAGATTTGACGGCGCAAAGACAATAACCAACCAAGTCTTAACCCATCCTTAAACTTACTTAAAGGCGGGTTTAGTGATGAATAGCTTTAGTTCGGCCATAACCCCGGGACTAAACTGGGACTAAGCGTAGTCTGTCACTCTGAATACGATTTTTGCTAACACGGCGTTAGTACAGTGGGTTAACTTTAGTCCCGGACTAGCAAATGCACTCTGAATAGGACGGATAAAGTTTTAGGTTTTTTTCCTTAGATAATAGCTTAGTGCGTTTTGCACATTTAGCCAGTGTCAAGCAAAGTATCAATTGTACGTGCTAGGCTAGGATTGCTGTTATACTTGATCCTAGAGTATAACAGAATCTGTCGTACTCGTAATATCTGTTATTATTGTTGTAACATATAATAGATGTTAGTGAGTGATAGATTGTATAAGGATTATATTATCCCCAAACCTTAGAGCATTAAACCAATGCTCTGAGCCCCAAACTCTTTTGATTTTCAGTAAAGTTGTGGCACCTTACTGAGATCTTAATGGGTTAATTAGGTACCTACTTAGAATTTTAAAGTAATGTTGCATTGGTTTGTTTCATTTGCCAACACCTAACGGTTAATATACACCACTATTTTACCTTAATCTTCGACAAAACACGAGAAAATAAATCTAAACTGCAGACATGATGCTACACTTTTGAGCCGAAAAATCTGTTTGATTCACAGACGTCTGTGGTTTGATTACACTCAATAACGACTGGTCAATGCAAGATGAATATAGGTGCACGGTCGCCGGTCGGTCGTATTAAAAAGTAGCTTTTAACTCACTTGGAACCTCAGAACAATAATATTGTTCTGAGCTTGGGACGATCACGCTCGTGCAACCCAATCCCTTTCAGCACGACCATTGAGATATATAAACTATAGAGGTAACTACAATGTGCAACATTTTCACAAAAGTCGCATATGTGTGCGTTACAAATCTTACCTTGAAAACGATATTCGAGACACTTTCCACTCACTTCTATTACTACAAATTGTTTAACTTAATAACTCATAATTAAATTAACCCATTAAAATACAAATTCACCAAAAAAAAAAAAAGATAATGACAGCGATTTGTTTGGGTCCAAGTGCGGCTGGCCCCATGTAAAAAGTTGCAGTTTCACCGACACGGCCCTTTCATCCTGTTTTGTCTTTGTTTTACTTATGGTAAACATGATGTGCCGAAACAGAACCAAAATAGTAATGGTTAAAAGCAGAAAGAGATAGTAAACTTATGCTCTCTCTCTCTATAGTTATAAAGCTCAATGAGCACGACAATAAAAAATCAAAATCACTACCTACATAGTCACGGACCGGTCCGTGTACATAGTATGAAACAAAATCGCTTCCCGCTATCTGTCTGTCCGTCCATTGTCATTGTATGCTTAATCTTTAAAACTGCGCAACGGATTTTGATGCGGTTTTTTTAAATAGAAAGAGTGATTTAGGAGGAAGGTTTATATTTATAATACATGCATGAAATAGTAGAGAAACACTGATAGTTTTAGAGGTTTCTAATGTGATGTCGTAAATAACATTTTTTTGCGCTTACATTGCAAACGCTGGCTTCAGCCAGCAGCAAAAGCGCAATAAAATAGGGTTCACCCTTCGAGATAGATCAACATAATGTAAGTAGGTACTACAGTATAATCCTCCCTTGGCCGATTTCGGCTACGGTGACCATTGCTCATCTATAAGTTTAACTACGGTGGGCCCTTAGGTGACTAATGTCTAATATTTATTCTGTGTTAATGTATCCTATTTTAGCAGTAAAAGCACAGAATAAATAATAGTACTGTAAAAGTCCGTCTGCAATGAGGACATAGGGTACCGTTTATGTAATTATAGGTTATTGGGAGGGTGCTTCATTTTTTAACAAGTCCCTTTTGTTGTCTAGTTATAGCCTCCTCTGTTCCTCAAATAGTTTTACATGCTGCTGCAATGTATGCCTCCATTGTGTCCGTTGTTCAGCTAAACTTTCCCAACGAGAATGGTCTACGTTGCATCGCTTCATATGTCTTTTCAGAACATCTTTATATCTGAGGAACTGGCCGCCAGATTTTCTTTTTCCAACTTCGAGTTCTGAAAAGAGGATGCGCTTTGCCAGTCTCTCATCGGGCATCCTCGCCACGTGACCACACCAGCGCAGCTGCCGCTGTATTAGGCAGGCCTCCATACCACAAACACCAGCGCGACGCAAGACTTCCGTATTTCGAACTTTATCGGTCCAGTGGATGTTCATGATTTCTCGAAGGCACCTGAGGTGGAATCTGTCCAATGCGCGTATGTGCCTTTGATAAAGAGTCCAGGTTTCACTAGAGTAAAGAAAATTCGGCAAGACTATCGCTAAGTATACCGTGATCTTCGTATTCACCTGTAGGTCATGTGAGCGAAAGACTCTTTCCCGGAGTATTCCAAATGCTCCTAAAGCAGAGCTGATCCGGCAATTTATTTCCGAGTCCAGGTCACCTTTAGATGATAGGGTGCTACCAAGATATTTAAAATTTTCAGTCTGCCTGAGGAGAGCTCCGTCGAGTTGCATATGCAGGTGGTTGTGATGTGAAGCGTCGATAGCCATAACCTCAGTCTTAGTGACATTTATTTTTAAACCAAATACCTGCAACATGCCACATTAAGGTTGCTTATCAATTCTTGCAAGCCTTCTGGACATTTCGCCACAAAACAAAGATCATCAGCATACATGATCTCAGCGATGGTGTCGTAAGAAACCTTGGTATGTGCTTTGAGCCGGTCCAAATTGAAGAGTTTCCCATCAGTTCGGAAACGGATACGGATGCCATTGTGGTTGTCCTGTAAAGCATTCGCGACAACTATTGAAAATACATGGAGAATATGGTTGGTGCTAAAACACAACCCTGCTTTACTCCGCAACTTACGGGAAAGAAACCGGACTGCTCTCCCTTAGCCGAAACACAGCAGGTCATGTTGTCATGCAATACCCAAGTAACACATTAGCAAGATAACAGTACACACTTAGAACTTTTAACAGTTCAAAGATGAATATGGTTTGTGTAAGAGCTTTGGGAATAGCCATATACTGAATAAGGTTGAGTACGGACCCTTAAAATACTTAAAGCTTAATAAATTCTGCATTTCAGTCCTTTCCTTCTTTACGCTTAATAACCAATCTCCGTAAGGTTATTAGACAGACGTTATTAAGCATTACGCATTCCAGCTGGCTTAAATCTGAAAAACAGTGCCTTCGGCAGCATTTATCTGATTAACAATAATCTATACTGCTATTATTAAAGCAGTACTAAGCTTGTAGCGTTTGAAACAGCTAATTGCTGAATAAAGTATCACCTTCTGAATAATATTGTTTACATAATTCTGGTATTCAGCTTGATACTGAATAATTGTTTTTACTTTATCTTAAACTGTATAAGATTCTATGTTTTACTAATTATTCAGCTGCTGAATAAATAATATTATTTGTGTTTTTAATAAGCTTATTTCAGTATAATAAAGAGGTTGAACTAACTTACTCAAATTAAAGACCAGATTTGTATTGATATAGCGCCCATAGCTTAATACCAGCAATTAGAATATTATTGTACGTATTTATTTTATGCGTTGTTTAAATCATGGATCAAAAGCGTGGCAAAAGCGTAAAGAACCGGTCATATCGAAAGAAAATTGTTAAAAGAATATTTAAATATCAGCAGTAGTAATTGTCCAAGTGTCATCAGCAGTAATGATCATGACAGGATTTGTGAAAATAGTTTAAACAAAACTGAACCCGGTCCTAATCAGCAAGCGTGTTTTCCCTTTAATGATAAGGGTTCCGTCCTCAATAAAAATATAACAGATTTTGGGATTGGAAAACCGAAAGATCTAAAAATCTAAGTATACAGAAAATTTCATTTCTGAAATGGTTATTTTATTAACAGAAGGTATCGCAATCACAAGAAAATAAAATTAACGTTGCGATAAAATGTTTTATTTGCGTTGTTTGTTTGTTTCATCGTAAGCCAATCTGCGCGAGGTTGGACACTGCTGTCTTTACTTAATTAATAAATCCGCATTATATCTTGGCCATCGAAGTTGTTCTTTGTTCTCCCATTGGGTCGGCACAGTACACAAATCTGAATGACCCTTACAACGTGTTGAAATTTATTTAAACGTCATTTTTCTGAAACGAAATATAAATTATAATTAATAATATACCACACACACGAAACCTGCAATTTTTTATAAACATAATAGATACTATTAATATAATAGTCTTTTTCACGTAAAAAAAATAACAAAGATGCTGTGATTTTAAATGTAAGTAATCAATTTAGTGAAAGCCTGATGGGAAAGTTACACATTATAAAAGGTTTTTGTTCGTTTGATTAGAGAACCCTAAAAATGTGAGTAACTAATATAGAAATGTGGTCAACTATATAAATGTTATTCATAAGTAAGTGTAAAGAGACTACTCTTTTTCAAGTTATAGTTTAGTAACAAAACATGTGTGCACTTTTATTCAGCATTATAAAACAAAACATCGATCGCCATTGAAATCTTTGTAATTAATTCTTACAAGGAATTTACGAGATCATAAAAATGCTTATTAATCTTACAACTACAACATTTTCAACTCAAGTCATGTTATTTTGTTGGATAAAATTGCTAGAATTAGATAATTCATCACAAGTACTTTTGTCAGACCTAGTATGTATGTATGAAAATACTATTTACAACTAATTATCTTGATTATTAGCGAGGCGCGTCATAAAAATGAAAACAAAACACGTACTATTCACGACAAAATTACTTGCGCACTAATAATTAACATGTAGCAGACCGCTAACTTGTAAATTAAAATTTACTTACCGAATAACTTAAAGTTCACGTCATGTCAAATAAAGGTATCGACATTATTATTGAACCCAATTTATTTCTTCTTTTCCCAATTTCTATGAATATTGCTTGCATAAATGTCAACAATAAATTAAATGCTTAATAAATTCTGAATACTCTAACCAATTCGACGTAGCTGAATAACTAAGTTGTAAAAGCTTTATAAAAGCAATGTGTGCAGTTATTCAAAAGTTATTAAGTTAATTGAAACATTATTAAGCTCCTACTCAATTGTTACTTAGATGTTATTCAGCGATAGGCATTCAAAATTGGGGCCCTTTTTGCTTAAATAACAGCTGAATAGACGGTACTCAGGCGTTATTCAGCTTAGTATTCAGCTTATGCTCTTGATGAGTGCTCTTAATCAATCTTTATTCAGCACGTCTGTGTTACTTGGGTAGTCTTAACATCCGCGTAAACTTCTCCGTACAACCGAGCTTGCGCAACACAACCCACAAAGCTTCTCGAGGCACGCTGTCAAAGGCCTTCTCCAAGTCTACAAAGCAGAGAAATAAAGGCTGTGACTGCTCTTTGCTTTTTTCCTGCAGTTGACGGATTGAAAAGATTGCCTCACAAGTTCCTCTATTGGGTCTAAAGCCGAATTGAGTTTCTGGAAGAACATTTTCGGAAAGCTTCAGCAGGCGGTTCAGCAAGACTCTGGCAATTGTCTTCCCAGGGACAGATAGTAAAGATATGCCCTGATAAGAATTGCAGTCAGCACGATTGCCCTTATTTTTGTTTAGTGCACAGATTTTCGACACTATGAAGTCCTCTGGAACTTGTTCTTCTTCCCATATCCGTGACAATAGCATAAAGATGGTATCATGCAGCTTGTGACCACCGTACTTCAGGAGTTCACCGGGAATGCGATCCACCCCAAGCCAACCGATTTCTTATTCCGTTGCTGTTAATTAGCGGCTTTCACTTTCTCAAAAGGTCCCTGAAGTGCTCGATCCAGCGCTTTGACACCTCATCCTGGTTGGAGATTAACGTACCATCAGAAAATTTTAGCGGTACATTAACGAGGTGTTGAGGACCGGATCAGTGATCGCAGTTCAGCAAAGAAATCACCCAGTTGGTTAGAATCTGAGAAATCATAGAAAGGCTATGCCTTTGCATGTATTTCGCCTTCTCTAGCCACCATTTGTCTTGCGGGTAACCTCCTCAGTGCGGATGTACTCTTGCTTATAACTTCAGCGCTCTATTTTCCCTGCAGGATTTGCCGATGCTCGGCAATAGCGCTGGCAAGCATAGGATCATTCTCGTCAAACCAGTCTCTATGCACCTTGGTTTTGACACCAAGGGTTTGTTCAGCAACTCTGGTTATCGAGGTAGACAGTGCCCGCCAGTTGGATTTAAGGGTATTGTTTTGCAAGTCAAACTCCTGCAAAGATTCACAAAGAACACGCTGGTATTTATCTTGGGTTTCTGGACACTGCAATCTCTCTAAATTGACATTTAAGGACTTGGATTTAAGGAATCTTCGAGGTGTATGAAGACGCAATTTTAGTTTAGTGATCACGAGTCTGTGATTCGACCAACAGTTGGCTCCACACAACATCACTCTTGTTAAATGTACTTGTGCCAACTCTCTCTCTGCCGTACTATGGCATAGTCAATGAGATGCCAATGCCCGGATCTAGGATGCATTCACGTAGTCTTGTACTTTGCTGGTAGTCTGATAGTATTGGTTAAGGATAGCTTGTGTTGGGCACATAGGCTGAGTAGCAGCTGTCCATTGCTATTCATTTTGCCAATACCATGTCTACCAAGAACTTGTGGCCATGCTTCATGATCCCGTCCCACACGAGCATTAAAGTCTCCGAAAAGTAAAATTTGTCCGATTGTGGTATTTTTGTTAAGACTTGGGTTAGCTGTTCATAGAACTGATCTTTTACCTCATCCGTTTTGTCCAAAGTAGGAGCATAATAGATACTGATAATGTTTAGAAAGTTGCAATCATTCAGCCGTAGACGTAAAGTTAAAACCCGATCCGATATACAAACAGGAAGTTCACCTAGTTTTGCAGCTATTTCAGTTTTATCAGATCGTCTGTGCTCACCAGCTGCGGTCCCTTTCCAGTAGAAGCACCACCGTGCTCTATCAGTTCGCCTTCATCAGCTAAGTGTGTTTCGCTAAGCGCAGCGATGTCAACATATAGCGCTTCAGTTCTCTAGCAACGATTGCGGTTTTTCTTTCAGAGCACATATTAGTAGGTCTATCTAATAAAGTGTGCACATTCCACGTACCAAAAGTTATAAATTGATTTGGGCATTTTTGTACCTTTTTATTGTGTCTTCGACCACGATGAATATGGATGCATAGGCAGCCGTGGTTACTACCTCCCATTTGACAGTGGGGTGAGCAATTTTTGGGACACCTTTTCTTATCCCCTCTCCGGCTAAGCGGAGGAAGCAGTGCCTCTCTGAAAAGAGCTGCTTCGTCACCGAGGGTGCTGCCCAACTACACAGTGTCACCCCTGTGCAGTGCCAGAACGACCACTCTCCCTGGGTCGCCTACGTGCAGATATCAGACAAAGCCCGGCTAGCATCACTGCCGGACCTCTCTACCTCTACCCATCGCCGTAGGACTTTAAATCTCGGAGTCCGATAACACTGAGCTAGGTGTATTACGCAGGAATATATTATAGATAGTGCCTAAGTGTGCGTGCAAACACAAAGCCACTCTCTCGCCCATACTCCCTTTTACCCAGTGGAACGGAGAACCGCTACGACTAGAAGGGAGCCAGATGCAGTGTCTGGCCAACAATAACTTAAGACTCTTTAGAGGAGCTTTGTAGTGGTTGATTAAAACAGCGTTCAGGATGGAATGAATGTCTTTATTGACAACAATGCATGTATTTATACAAAAATTACCAAATCCAATTACTAATAGCAAAGCGTTAAAATAAGTTATAAAATATCATAAGGTACTTTGATAAACATTAGTATTTTCGCAGCGGGTATACTACGCGCGCAGCACCTATCGCCAGCGCTGCTGTGCTCGCCGCATATAAAAGGCGATTTCGCTGTGCGCGAAAAAAAGAATTTATTTAAAAATACAATACAATTATGTTATACAAAAGAATTATACAAAAGAAAGCTGATGAGCAAATGAACATAGAATATAGCACGCAGGCCTTTTTAAAGGGAATGTACTTATCTACGAATTAACCTAATATTTAGTTTATTATTATTATTATTAGTATTTTGACACATCCTATGGGCTATCAATGATGGCCTCTTCCGTCCGGGGGTTGTTTCCTGGATTTATCTAATCGACTATTTCATGTGAAATGTCACTCATAACATATGACAGCATCCTGAGGGTTATCGGAGAAAACGTCTTCCAAATTGATGGGTTTTGAGTTGGTGCATCCTTTTCTCGCGCGACCTTTTCCTCGGCGGCGGCTGTGAACGACGGACGGTGCAGCTATGCGAGCGGAGCTCGTCGCGTCGGCATCATCGGCGTCATCGGCAGCTGCTACTATAACAGCTCTTTTTAGGGCTCCATCTTGTTTGTTGTTGACAACGTCATAAACAGCTCTTTTCAGGGCTTTGTCTTTGTTTCACCGGTAATGGCTGTAATAGGCTACAGTGCTCCCCTTCAAGTGAAACGTACCGGTGGCTTGACGCTGCGGCCTGAGCGTGTTTGCTTATGCTCGGCAGGCGGTGGCGTCTTGATCTTCGGTTGCGTTGGTATGTTGGTACGGTACGGTATGGTAAAATGGTTTTGAGTTGGTACTGGTAAGTCGGTAATGGTATCTTCTAATACGTATGCAGGCTTCAATGGATCAATTGAGATATTCGTTTGACGATTCGGCATCTGGATGGTATATATTTTGCTTGATCGTTTGACAACTCGATAGGGGCCTTCATACGGTTGTAACGGTACAGAATGAATGGTATCCGTCCGTTAGTAAGGAATGTATGGGAGTAGCACTAAAATTAATATTAATGCGTAGCACCATTAATATAATAAGCATGAAAAGGGAAAAATAAACTAGTTTAAAATAATGGACATGTGGACAAGTGGCTTTGCGTTAAAGGTAGTAAGAATGTGTCAATAGACTAGGGCCTTATCATTATTTTGAATTTCGCGGGGAGTGTACCGCGACAGAGGTGACGTCTAGCGTGCGTTATTTACTTGAGTTTCGCGTAGAATTGTTAGGTTGGCAATGGATTAAAGTGATGGGGTTGGCTAACGTGTCCCTTGCGACAGGCAGGCGCCACTTATGGTCTGAATACGGAACTTTTTATAATTTTATTAAATACGGGATTTTTGGCCTAAGTGGGTGGTTATTGAGAGGGAATTGTTGATGGAAGGCTACATCTAGATGTTCAAACATGTAATATTTGCTATCTAACGAGATTTGGTTGGATTATGGAAAAACTTTAGAATTACGCGGCGGACGGCGGCAATGAGCGAGCGAGAAGTTTAGAAAAAGATAGAAAGAGAGGGAAGATGTTATATCCACGTGGAGCGACACGAAGTTCGCATATAACAAATGATAAGACACGTGAAGTCGAGGCGCTTAGGCTAAACAGCTAGCGGTTGGTTGAAGGGAAGAAAAGCGGATTTGCGCGGGCGAATGTTGGGCGCGCGTGGCGCGAAAGTTAAGATGCTTGGGGAAAAGAGGAAAATTAGCGGGGCATTCAATTGAAGGACGTCGGAGGCGCGGTCCGATTTACGAGTGGCGGTAACGATCTCATACGTGAAAACGAGCGTCCGAGCGATTTTAGCGCGCTAAGTGATATTCGAGCTGCGATATTAACTAAAATTGATTGTGAAATAGAAAGTGATTATTAAAGTAAAATTATTGTTATCGCAACTCGAATTGTTAACAGAATGCAGTATTCTGGATCATATTAGTGGAAACGCATCACGGTGGCAACGAAATCTAATATGATTTTAACTGACCTCGGTCAGGATGGCCTTTATTGTATTTAATAAGGCCGGCGTTATCTATTACAACGCTAAATAATACACTATATTCGAGAGAGTAACGGGGGAGAGACAGTTGTCTCCCTAGTGAAAATCGAAGATAGGTCAGACACCAATTAGCTGGAGACGGGCACGTATATCCCGGGCAAAGACCGTCTCGTCTCCTTACACACAGTGCAGGGTTAGGTGGACACACTGGGTTTACTGGCCTGGCGAATAGTCCGCTTAGGGGTCAATTGCTTTCAGGGGCAATGCGACTCACACAACTCACCACGAAATTAAGTTAAATGTGGCTTGGGCCTAGATTGCAAGGTATACAAGTAGGGACTGTTAGTTCGAAAAAATATAGGTATTTCAAGTGAGGTAGGCTGTAGGAATCTATAGGTAGGCGTTTCTATATATGTTATTAGGTAGTGGGGGGCAGCACGGTGTGTGCACGCTGTGCGTACATAAACTAGGTACGTGGGCCGCGAAGCCAGGCTGGATTAATTCCGACTAATAAGGTAGGGATAATTAAGTTATGGTGCCTAAATAGAAATTACGATGAAGTGACGTGGGTTAGGAGCGCTGAAAGGACCTATCTAGGCATGTAATCTGTTACCGTAGGCCAATAAAATTCTAATTGTTTTCCTAAAAGTTGTTACCAATTAACTATACATTTTAAATAATTAGCAGAAAAGTGGTAATATTGAACCATCATTACTTTGGAGTACCTAAGAGTCTAGACTGGTTTCCTATTGCAAGAAAATACTAAAAGGTTATAGCAAGTAAGCATAACTGTACTGTGATGTTTGATTTCTAATACTGAAATAACCAAACAGGCATTTTTAGTTTTCCCTGCAGGCCTAGCATGCGCAACACGAGATATGTCGCGGACGAGAGACGACAAATCATTTTGAGTTGTCATGTCAAGGTTTGTAGACAAAAATACTAAAGTTTATGCAAAAACTACTATTAAGTCTATTTTTGACATATTATGTAGAGTTCTAAGCGCATCCATGTGTCTTTAGTGTCGATAGACATTAGAGATATAAATGAATAAAACACGAGAAAACGGGTCGAGAAGAGTTCTCGTGTTGCGCATGCTAGGCCGGCTGAGGTGCGATACGGCCTTAATATAGCTACACTCCAAAGTATTATAAATAGACATCCGATACCTATTGGTAAAATTTAAGCTGATACTAAACAACTAAAACCAGTTTAGAACCTAGGTTAATTCGTTGAAGCTGCAAGTTCACCTTATGGTCAAAGACCTTACAAGCTATGAGCTCCTAATATTATGAAACATAGAAATAATTGATTGAAAACAACCTACTAATTAGCCTAATAGTACAGTCTACTTTATACCATTTGAATTCACATTAATGGTCAAAGACCTTACAAGCTATGAGCTCCTAATATTATGAAACATAGAAATAATTGATTGATAACAACCTACTAATTAGCCTAATAGTACAGTCTACTTTATACCATTTGAATTCACTTTAATGGTCAAAGACCTTATAAGTTATGTACTTACTTCTAGTAATATGAAACATAGAAATATTTGATGGGAACAATCTAAACCAATAAGACTAATACCTAGTACAGTCTGCTTTATACCCATTAAAGTGAGTAAAGGATGACTCTAAATATAATTGATTTAATTATTAACAGGGATAATTACCTGATTTACTACCTACTAAAAATATACTAACTATGATTTAGTAGGCTATTGAATACTCACCCAGTCTGAGAGACAAGGGTAGAAGTTAATGGAAAAGTAATTAACTTAAGTTCACTTCCTAAAAGTTAAGGATATTGAATAAATCAAACATCTTTTAATAAACTTAAAATGTGATAATCTGCCAATGCAGCCCATACAATGTAGTTATATTGGTACTTTATAAGATCTGTATAATAAATACTAAGAGTAAATAAAAGTAATTTTACCTTTATTAATAGCATTCTATTTTAGTCCACTGCCTGAAAGTGGGTTTTGAATAAATTATTCACCATTTATGGAGCTGAAGGTTAATATTCTGATAAGGCAATAAAGACAGTCAGTTAATAATGCTACATTGTAATATCTTCAAAATAAGACACAATAATCAGAGAAATAAGTGGGTTCTGTTAATTGTTGGCTTCCCACCTCTGTTCAATAAGTGATATCATAAGACATAAGTTATTGCATTGAATAATTAAGTTCTTAAAGTGAAAAGGATATTTGGATGATAGCAAGCCTTGAGATAAACTCTATTGATTTATGTGGAATAATAAGAATTTAAATGCTAACACATAGTTCATAATATAAGATGAAATTAAGTTGGAAGTTGTGTAGACTCTCTATAAAGTATAAATTAAAGTCAAAGTGCGGGACTATATATAAACAATGTGATGTATAGTACGCTATGGAGCGGCGGATGGGGCTCATAAATTGTACAAGACCTTTTATGTATAATGCTATTGTTAATAAATAATAATACCTGCAAGCTAAGCTATCATCTGATTATCTTTGAGTGGTTAACAAATCCTTCCCGCTGCTGCTGTAAAGGATTTAAGTCACAGTTCAGACGGAATCATTGCTAGGCTACACATATCTAGGATATTAGTTATTGACGGGTAGGTAATTAGGTCAGGAGAAAATAATTTAACACAGGGTTAAGCCAATTACTAAACTTTCACGAAAAGAACTTGAGTTACTTAAATGCGGTTAACAACGGAGGGTTCACAAGACGATCTGGCCAAAATAGTATTTATTATAATATTACATTGCTTGACTGAAATTTATCACAAATAGAATTAAGTTATGCTAAGGTCCCATTATCATACAAACACTACACACTCTACAAAACCTCCAGACACAAACATTAGATTGTAGGTAAATTAAGTTAACTAGTTTTAAGAATTAGATAATAAGTTAAGCTAAGGTAAAGGCGGCGACGATGTGTGTATGTATTATAAGGTTTAAGAAGATAGGTCAAGTCTAGCAGTTACACGGTGGTTGAAGCTGTTTTTTTTACTGCGTCTACGCGTATAAACACATGACTGCAGTCTAGCAGGTCTTTGTGTACGAAAATGTGTTTATTATCGTGGCGTGCGGTAGATGTGCGTGGTTTATTTTCTTCGATGGTATTTCGCAGTTGCTCGACGTAAGTATAATTCGCGGTGGGTAGGTAAGTTCGGCTGCGCTACAGCATTAATCCTTATCCAATTAAGTACGATAAATACATTGTGCATGTAATATAGATCAATAAGGCCCTTTACAGCATGTAATTTTAATAAATATTTTCGAAGACATTAAAGATTTAAATTGCACCCGTGCGAAGCCGGGGCGGATAGTAGTCGTCGGTCGCTAGTATTATCAGGGGGGTGTCACTCCGCAGGTCTGTACGTTCGGCCGGCACGCCTCCCAGGTAGGTCGTCTAGGCGTAGCCGCGGCCAATCTGGCGCAATGTTGGCGCGACCGGCGCACAGTGTTTTACGCAGTATGAAAGGGTTGGCAGAAAATATATAAGGTATAAAATAATAAAAAACGTTAATATAAATAGGTAATTCTTATATAAATTTAAGGTGTCTAGGTATCATCTAAATCCGTTTCGGAAGAACTTATCTACAGCACTCGAGCTACTATACGAAGATGTTTGCGGCGGCACAGGTTCCTTTAATAGGCTTGACTTCATGGGGAATTCTTTTAAATTTATTTTTAATTGGTTTTTGAAGGCAAGATATGTAAGGGTCTGAAAACAGTAAGAATCTATTGAAAACATCTAATAAATGGAACTCCCGCGAACACTTTCTCGAAAAATTTACCCTATAAGTATTTAGGTAAGTACAACAAAAATTCAAACAAACGCAATCTAAAGCAATTTTTTTTAACAGATTCGCATAAAGAAGTTCTGTGCTATATATGCTACAAATAAACTACCATATAAAAATGCACAGAAACTTAACAAAACCACGGTTAAAGTTTATTTTTTTAAAGAAATTTAGTCAATAAGCTAATAATAAAAAAAACGAATATTATTATTGTTACGTTACGTGTACGTACCTTCAACTTCACTACCTATTCATATTGAATATTACTGAGTTAGTACATAAAACAACAATTAAAAAATAAACAGCGTAAACGATACAGCGACTTATCATACTATGGGAAATATTTGTTACAATAAGTGCGTCAACTATCTGGCTCACTAATTATAAAGAAAAAGTGGGTAGTAATCATATTTACAAAATCGATTTTCTGCCATCGTACGTAAATACTGTGTGCGAGGGAATAGTACCGCGGAAAATTCAACAAAATTAATGGCGGCTCCTTAGATTAATGATTGGTCTTGCTCTTAGAGCATTGAATGCTCTAAGGTCTCGCTGCGCGCAGCGAGGCCAATCATTCATATATGGGCGGCTCCCTTCGATCAACAATACCTACTACCTACTAGATAACGCGTCACGTTTCACGTACAAAATCAAAGCTAAATTATGTCCACGTGAAAAAATACTTTTTCCAAAGCAATAAATTACTTCTGTCACTTATGAAACAAACGAAATGAACTTATAATTGAAAAGACGTCAATAAAATTTAGTGGTGAAATCAACCCTAAGTTAAACAAAAATGTTTTAATCTAAGTAAGTGGCAACAAATAAAGTACTTTTTCCTGTCATGCCTTGCGAGAAAATAAGAGCTCACTTCTCAAGTGCGCTCTTATTCACCGAGACACATTTTTAGCGCCGACCTGACATCTACTTAGTTGTATTTTTGATCGAAGGCGGCTCCACATTAGTGCCGTGATTTCACGCACGAATTCACGGCACAAGTCGTGCCCTCCACATTCACGGGATGCTCACAATCATTCGTGAAACCCGCTGCGAAATGGACGTAGAAGCTGCTGCTGCAATAACTTTGTTTGCTGTGGCAACATACTATTTAGACGTCCAAAACATTATTAGAAAGCGTTGGAAAAAAAGAAGATGGTGGATGCAATGACCTTTTATAAATAGACTAGTCATACGTGAACGAATTGCATTTAAAAAATGGCGAAATTGTTTCTATGACGTATAATACACGTCGAAAGGGAAAGAAAATAAATACAATCATGACAAGCCTATTGTTAAAAAGAGATAAAAACTATTTAAGGTAGTCGACCAATTGGCAACAGCGCATTCCCCTTTTCACGGCTATCTCGGCCGCCATTATTTTCTCTCTTTCACTCTTACAGAAAACATAGTACACGCTTCTCGCTCACGCATATCGAATCGGCAACAGCGCAAATGTCATAACTAAATTAGAATTTTATATTTTAAATTCATATTTACAATACTTACAAATGAAATTAAACACTTTTCTTGTCTCTTACTGTTGCAGTATAGTTTTTGCAATTTCTGCATACACAGGAAGGTATTTTATTTAACAAACAACATAAAATACTTTAAAAAGGTACAAACGTAATGACGTGACACTGACTGACGTGTGACTGAGTGAAGTCCAGTCAATTACCTTGATTTGTCCTTGCCACTACGGAGGCCAGGCCCCTATTTCACCACGTCGACAATTGTCAGTGACATATGTCGAGTGACAATTGTCAAGCGACAGGTGACATGTGACAATTTTTAAAATTATTTTCTATATAAATGCTTAGAAACATGACAGGCATTTTGTTACAATTGTTTTAATGACAAATAAGTTGCGAAACAAGAATTATTTTTCTTAGTCGACATATTTGTAGATATGTCTGTAAATCTTGACATGAGATAAAAGCTATGTCATGCTTGCGTTACAATTGTAAAGTTTCGTGGTTAACATACGCGTAAGTATTTTCAAAATGGCTCTCCGTGAAAGTAGTAGTGACGATAGTGATAGTAATGATTTTGATGACTTTGCATATATGTAGATGAAGATTTAAAGAAAGAATTAATTTTTCTGTTAAACTTACGGATTTTGCGATTAGGGAAAAATTCCGTGTTAGCAAAATCAGTATAGAATATGTAATAAATAGAATCGGTGCACGTATTGAAACTTGTTAAATACTAACTTACTACAGTCCTCTTTCTCCAATTTTGACACGTTGTGTCTTTTAGATAATATTTCCAATCTTTGTCATGTAAATACTCCGTTTCATTCAAACAATTGAGCTATTTCTTTCCATTTCTTAATTTTCATGTCAAATTTCAATTTGTTATTAAATTTACTAAAAAGCACCGATATGCTGTCGGAATCAATTTTAAGATTGACATCTTTTTCGTTCTTATTGTTATATTATTTATTAAATCAAACACTTAAAAATACAGACTTGCAAAATGGCGGGAAAATATTTAATAGTTTTAAATAAGTTTTTATCAAAGGCATTATTTTGTATGGCAGTTATTGAGAGACTGAAGGCTTTCGATTTTAAAAGACTTATTGTTATTTGATTTTACAACTTCTAATTAGGTATTTGAAAAAAGAGTTCGCTAAATTCCTAGACGAATACTTGATACATTTTCACCTAAAAGACAGTGCAGCCGCGACAATTATTTTTTGACAATTGTCGCACTTGTCAACTTAGTGAAACTGACCAATCGACAATTTTTATCTTTTCTTGACAATTGTCGCACCTGTCGACGTGGTGAAATAGGGGCCAGGCAACGTATTTAAACATAAAATATCATTGGGTGGATGACTGAAATAAATCGTAACCGATCAAAATATAGTCTGGAATAAACTAATTAATTTCCTCTTTGGTAAACTGGCACGGGGCCATGAATGTGGATTTGTAGGGAAGCGGATGGTATGGTGGTAGGTTGGAGATGGATGCCACATTGAGGAAGGCAAAGGGAAAATCTTCCTCCGAGCTGGGTGGTATAGCTCAGGGACCGAGGTCCAACGGATGTTAGTTGGAGGTGCTATATACAGGGCGTCCCACGGATATGCCACATGGAGGAAAAGTACCTTGAATATTGTAGATGGAACATTTTACTGAAAGGAGACATTATTTGAATTTAAAAAACAATTTAAACTGCATTCATAGATATTTAAATAATTACATGGTTGAACCGGGAATCGAACCCGTTATATGAGAAAAATAATCACCTGTAGCATTTATCACACCGATCAAAAGGCTTCATCATAAGCATTATTTTTTGCTAAATAACATAGTGTCACAAATAAAAGGAAGACCATGAATTTTAACATTTTTAATACAAAAATAATCAATTTAGGTATGTATGTATTTATTTCAATGTCAGTTGTATGTCCTTACGGCAATGTCAGCTTTTCATTTTTCTGAACAAAATTTCACATTAAATGTTAAAATTCATGGTCTTCCTTTTATTTGTGACACTATGTATTTTAGCAAAAAATAATCCTTATGATGAAGCCTTTCGATGTGTATGATAAAGCTACAGAATGATTATTTTTTTCATGTAACGGGTTCGATTCCCGGTTCAACCATGTAATTATTTAAAATCTATGAATGCAGTTTAAATTGTTTTTTAAATTCAAATAAAGTCTTCTTTCAGTAAAATGTTCCATCTACAATATTCAAGGTACTTTCCCTCAGTGTGGCATGTCCGTGGGACGCCCTGTAAGTACCTATAGCGAAGGAGGTGGTAAAACCTACGCCTGGCGTACTCACCATGGAATTCTGTTATTTCAAGAATGCCAAAAAACTGTACCCAAATAGTACCAAATAGTGCCCAAAGGAAATAAATAGTACCCTTATGGTTCAAAAGTTTTAGACATAGTTTGGACAGTACGCTAGGCGTAGGTTACGCCTAGCGTACTCACCTCAGTTTGGGAAATCTGAGCAAGCTACAACTTTAATTAGTATGTCAAAAAACTGTACCCAAATAGTACCAAATAGTGCCAAAAGGAAATAAATAGTACCTTTATAGTTAAAAGTTATAGACATAGTTTGGTGAGTACGCTAGGCGTAGGTTCTACGCCTAGCGTACTCACCTCGTTGCGCGAAAACAGAACCAGCAATGGCTCTCATTTCTATCTCAATAAATAGTACCGGAAATAGTACCCTCTAAGAGTGTAATTGTTATTTGACTTTTACACTAGAAAGTCATTAAATTTGATAGCAAACTTCTACAATCAAACTACTACGACATGAGGTACAGGCGAACACATAATAATTTTAATATTATTAAATTTCATATTATGTACCTACTACATATTACTTTTAGTTTTGTTGAAATTAATAGGTGTATATACGTAACGAGGAAGTTTAATATCAGTTATATAATTGATTATAATTATTTTTCTTATAAATAAGATCCATGTTTTCCAAAAAATTGACTATCGTATTTTTACCGGATTTCATAAAGTAAAAGCTTCTTCTATACAAGGAACTATTTGCCTTATGTCTGAAATTGAAAGCTCAATATTGTGCGAGAACAATCTGTTACTTTTGTTGATCATAGTGCAACTTATCGACGCGCGACAGCGATGCATCTTAGTATGAACAAGTTACAATAGATGGCGCTTATCACACTTCTTACTTTAATTACTTACAAACTGACCTGTATTATGAAAGTGTTAAAGATAAATATTGCAATTCACAACAATTTGCTTGACGCCGCGGTGGGAACGCATAGTTTTCTGAAACCGATTTTTTTAGTCGTTTACTTTGCCTTGCCACCGCAACCGCAAAGGTTTGCGAATAGTTAATTTGTGAAACAATTAATGAAAAAACTTGTGAATTTTGTTTCATTGTGATGTGAGTGATCTTTAAATGAGTAAGTACCTATGTATATTTCATCTGTAATAGCATTTTATGTTCATGTTGATTTGCAGTTGATCTTTCATTAGCTAGGTAGGTACCTACTCAGTTTGAATAAATTATATATACCTACCTACAGAAATACGTTATTGTTTTTTATTAATCGTAGAATAACAAATTAAATCATATTCTTAGTTTTCTGGACTGTATAAAGTGTTTAACTGTGTCGCGTACTTACCGGTGAAAGAATACTACCACCCCCTCTTCCCTTGGGTGTCGTAATAGGCGACTAACGGACTAAAGACTGCACATACATCCAACAGCTTAGAACAGCGATGGGCTCACCACCTGTCACGCTGAGCACATGTGCAGTCGCTATTTATGTAGGTATGTATCTATATTAATAAAAATCAATTGCCAAAATGTTTGTACGCGCATCACTTCAGAACGGCTGCACCAATTTGGCTAATTCTTTTTTGTTATATTTGTAATTGTCGGGACAAGGTTTGTATAAAAATGAACATTTTTGGAAATTCGTCACGGGGTAAGGGGTTCACGCGGACAAAGTTGCGGGCGGGCGGTCATTCACGATCCACAAATCATAAATAAGCAATGCTTGATACATAGATATAAGTTGGAGTGGGTCTCATTCAACCTCACTACAAATTTTGTGATTTATAACAGTTATCACTAGATTTATAGTCGTATGGGAAGCCGAAGGTGGATAGGGTGACAACTTTGAGGAAGGAAAAGGGAAGATCTTCCTCCGAGCTGGGTGGTATAACTCGGGGACCGAGGTCCAACGGATGTTAGTTGGAGGTGCTATGTATAGCGAAGGAGGTGGTGTAACTCCGCTACCGCGATGCAGGCTTCCCATACTATTTCTCTGTTAGTATGGAGATGTCGTTGAGTTGATTTTTGTAGCGCCATCTGTTGACACGGTTGAGAGCCTTCGTGTCGAACTATGTGCGGCGTATGCTGTAGGTAGCGCCGCCACATCACTCCCCCCCTGAGACCGGAGGTCGATGTCAGTGAGTGTGCTCAGCGGTCAGTGCGTCAGAGCTTGCAAGTGCCAGTGGAGAGTGCTGCTGCAGGATGCCCCAGTCTACGGTGAGTCGAGACGGGTGGGGTGAAGGCGCGTTGCCAGTGATGCAGTGTGCTGCTCCTGTCTGCGGTGAGTCGAGACAGGTGATGACGGTGGGTCCGAGCTGCTGGTGTGCAGGGCTGCCACGCCGGAGTGATGCGGCCGACATTGATGCACCGGTCGTGGGCTGCGGAGACCAGGTCGGGGTGATGCCGTCGAGTGTGCCGGAGGTCCAGGAAGTATCGTCCAAGATGCTGCGGTGGAACCTTGAGGCTTGATTGCTGGCTTGCTGTGTCTGCTGGCGAAGGTAGACTCGATGATGGATGGAGGAGTGATGGATAGGCGCTGCGACGATGTTGAAGGTGCTTCTGTGCTCCGTCGGGGTCACCAATTATGGGAAGCCGAAGGTGGATAGGGCGACAACTTTGAGGAAGGCAAAGGGAAGATCTTCCTCCGAGCTGGGTGGTATAGCTCGGGGACCGAGGTCCAACGGATGTTAGTTGGAGGTGCTATGTATAGCGAAGGAGGTGGTGTAACTCCGCTACCGCGATGCAGGCTTCCCATACTATTTCTCTGTTAGTATAGAGATGTCGTTGAGTTGATTTTTGTAGCGCCATCTGTTGACACGGTTGAGAGCCTTCGTGTCGAACTATGAGCGGCGTATGCTGTAGGTAGCGCCGCCACAGTCGAAGTAAGAATCACCGCTAAAAACCAGCCCTCATATACAAAAATCCGCATCCAAATCTAGGATATTTAGGAGCTACGGTGCCAAAGACAGAAACACCAACCTCAGGACCCCCCTTTTTTTGGCCACCCTTGGTTTACTGTTATTAAATATGTACCTATTTTATTTTAGGTCGTCGTCTATTAGTGAACTCCATAGTTATTCCAATCTCAATTCCTTTGGTAATAAAAATAATATTTTACCATTCACTGTACTCGACTGTACCACACGTAATTTTTGTATGTAGAAGTTTGCTATCAAATTTAAAGACTTTCTAGTGTAAAAGTCAAATAACAATTACACTCTTAGAGGGTACTATTTCCGGTACTATTTATTGAGATAGAAATGAGAGCCATTGCTGGGTCTGTTTTCGCGCAACGAGGTGAGTTCGCTAGGCGTAGAACCTACGCCTAGCGTACTCACCAAACTATGTCTATAACTTTTAACTATAAAGGTACTATTTATTTCCTTTGGGCACTATTTGGTACTATTTGGGTACAGTTTTTTGACATACTAATTAAAGTTGTAGCTTGCTCAGATTTCCCAAACTGAGGTGAGTACGCTAGGCGTAACCTACGCCTAGCGTACTCACCAAACTATGTCTATAACTTTTGAACCATAAGGGTACTATTTATTTACTTTGGGCACTATTTGGTACTATTTGGGTACAGTTTTTTGGCATTCTTGAAATAACAGAATTCTATGGTGAGTATACGCCAGGCGTAGTTACACAAACTTTAGCTACCGCGATGCAGGCTTCCCATACTATTTTCTGTCGCAGTATGGAGATGTCGTTGAGTTGGTTTTTGTGGCGCCATCTGTTGACACGGTTGGAAGGTGTTTTTGCTTCGTGTCGTGGTAGTGCCAATCTTCTAGCTCGCTCTGAAGTTGTGACGCGCAGGTGTACAGTTAGCAACATTATAATTAGAGCTTTATAATATTTATACAATTTTACAATACATCAAGATAATTTATAAATTAGGCGTTTTATTTATTTTTTAATCATCATCATCAGCCTATAAACGTCCCACTGCTGGGCACAAGCCTCCCACGCTGGCCCAATGCGGGTTGGTGGGTTTAACGACTGCCATCTTACGACAACAACCGGGACCAACGGCTTAACGTGCTTTCCGAAGCACGGAGAAGCTCCAGATTTTTTTAAATTTGGTCACCCATTCAGCGACCCGGCATTGCGAAAGTTGCTTATCGAGCAAGATCGCAAGCCGAACGCGCTAGCCGCTGCGCCATCGAGCTCCTCATTTTTAATACCTCCTCCAATTTTTACCATTTTTTCCTCCTCTATTTTTTAATTTCAAAATTAACCAGGATAAATTAATAACAACAATTAAATTATAAGCATACATATATTTTTAAAAAATAACATTTTAAGTTGCTATGGATGCTGTTAGTTTCCTTATCGGGAGTACGGAAAACTCTCCAAAGATCCGACCTAATTGCTTCTTCCTTAATTCTGCGCACTGTCCATAATCCATACTGAATCCAGTAGCAGCCGCAATTTGTATACCTTTGTCAGCTGCTTTCTTCATAAACTCCTATACGTTATAAATATTTTTTCTAGCTTGCCAACGTAAAACTGTATTGCGTCTAGGCATTTTAACTGCTTTTCAAAAACAAAACAGTACCTACTCCTACAATAACAGTAAGGCTGATTTCACAGTCACGCGTTTGATCTGCGCCGGCCACACGCGCGCGGTTACATTACACTAGATAGTAGTTGCGTTTCATAGTCACGCACGCAGTTCAAACGCGCAACTACTATGTAGTGTAATAATTGTAAGCGCGCGCGTGTGGCCGGCGCTGCTCAAACGCGTGACTGTGAAATCAGCCTAACAAAAAAACATAAATCGACAACTTAACTTAACAAGCGTTAACTAATAGTAACGTAACAACAAACACCTAAAAGTCGCCAAAAAAAATATACTACTCGTGACTGTACTTTCCACTGCTAAACCAAAACAAACGAATACACATGGCGAGCGCGCATGCGCAGGGGTGTGCCCCTGCCCCCCTAACCGCTTACGTCCCTCTGATACCCATATTGTGCTACTGCGACGCGAATCGTCTCGTGTTCACAGCGAGCTAGATGTTTGGCACGGGTTATACTACGTGCGGCGTCATGCAGGTAGGTAGCGCCGCCACATCATTCCACCCCTGAGACCGGAGGTCGAGTCAGTGTGCTCAGCAGTCAGTGCGTCAGAGCTTGCAAGTGCCAGTGGAGAGTGCTGCTGCAGGATGCCCCAGTCTACGGTGAGTAGAGACACATAAATATAAGCTAAAGCAGTACGGAAGCTCGGCCTTTTTCTTGTTTTATATACCTACGCGCCAATTGAGCGTAAGGGTTGTCCTCTTATTTTTGTAAAACTGAAAAAGTTTTTGTTTAGTTAACGCTGTATCTCAGCTAGTTAGTACTTTTTTTGAGATAACTAGCAAAGCTAAAGGTTAATTGTCACTTTTAATTAAAAAAAATTAAAAGCTAATAAGTTCAAGATGGCAGCTACTTTCCTCATTCTATTATCGGATTCATTATCGGAAACCACACAGATATTGATACCCCCTGATATCGATTTTTAAAGCAATCGGGCGAATAACTAAAAAGTTCAAGATGGAGGCTATTTTGTCTCATACTAATAACGGAGTCGTTGTCAGAAACCACACAGATCCCCAAATATCGATTTTCAAAGCAAAGTTTATTAACGATGAAGTTTCGTAATATCAATTCTTATTATTTTTCACCATTAAAATAACGCGCGCTCAAAAAATATACTTAAGTAAGTAGGTACGGCAAATATCACCTAAACAATCAAACGATTTATTTAAAAGAAAAAGCTTTTTATTTAGTAATAATAAATCGTTCTTACCTTTCAACATCAGCAGGAACGGTCACGGGTTCGAATCCCGTTCGAGCTTTCCTGAGACTGGTTGTTTTTTTCTAGTAAACATTTTATCCTATATTTATATAGCATTGTGAATGCAAAATTTCAATAATAAATATATCAGCAGGAAGTTTAAAAAACGAAAGCTCCGGTTTTGAAGAAGCAGTTCAAGCAGCCGTATACTACGCAATACACTCGCAGCATTTTTAAAAATCGCGCGCACAGCGCACGCAAATCACGCAATTTAAACAACAGTGAACACTCGTCTCGACGCGATACGCGCTACTGAGAGCACTGCGATGTCCGCTTGGGGGCCCTGTAAATAATAAATAAATAAAATAAATAATAAAATGCGTTTATTTCAACCAACATGGGATCATAATCATGTACAAAATCAAATAATTCAAAATAAATATAACAAAAAAAAATAGAATTAAAAATATGGATTACAAAATTAAAATAACAAAATTAACATTCAACAAATTAAATTAAAAGCAAAATAACTAAATCAATTCAAAAATTTAAAAAAAACGGAACGAAAGGATGTAGTTTCCCTTTCTATTGAACGCGTTATTGAGCTGTCATGTGTCGAGTTAGAGAAATTTATAATTGTTTGTGTATATCGACCTCCTTTTGGTAATTTTAGTGTCTTTGAAGCCACTATGGAAGATGTAATTAAGAAGATTTGTAAATCTAAAAAGAAAATAGTAATTTGTGGGGATTTCAATGTAAATTTATTAGACAGTCATTCAACTAGTGTAAGATTAATCTCGTTGTTTAAATCATTTGATTTGGATTACCAATTTAGAGAACCGACTAGAATTACAGCAACCACTGCAACCTGCTTAGACAATTTTTTTTGTAACTTTGCTCCTGAGTCTAAGTTCATACTAACTAATTTATCTTCAGATCACTGTGGGCATAAAATAGCTTTTACTGAATATGGACACCCTAACTCAGAAGAAATATCTTGTAGGCCAGTGACAGAGAAACGGGTTAAAATTTTCAAGCATAACATAACTGCTAAACTTGCATGTTTACCATTTATACAGGAAAATCCAGATGCTCTTTACAAGCATTTTTTTGATCTTATAAACGGTGAATTTAATAAAACTTTCTCTATTAAAAAGTTTAAAACTAATATTTCAATGAAATTTAGGGATTGGGCTACAGCTGGTTTGCATAAAAGTAGGACTAAGTTGTATGACTTATATGAGCAGAAAAAATATAATAATAGTCCAAGTTTTCTAGAGTATATCAAAAAGTATTCGAAAACTTTTAGGAAGGCTTGTGCATGTGCCAAGTCATTATTTATTAGTGAAAAAATTAAAAAGTCTGATAACAAAATAAAGGCAACATGGAACTGCATAAACCGCGAAACTGGTAAAATAAAGCCACGTGATACTAAGTTTTCTTTAAGAATAGGCAATAGCTTTTTAAGTGAAGACAATAAAGTTGCTGATGCTTTTGAACAGTTTTTTACAAATATACCAATTGCCACAACTATGTTACTCAACTCTTCACCAAGTAATGCAGAAATTCTGCTAAAAAAGTATGTACCCATGTGTAATGAAGTGTTCAAATTTAAACACGTAAACTGTAAAGACGTACTTAAATCCTTTAAATCTTTAAAAATAAAAAACACTTGTGTATTGTGGGATATTTCAACAAAAATTATTAATAATATTATCGAGTCCATTGCGCCTTTTCTTGTAGTCATATTCAATAGCTGTGTTGACGAAGGAGTTTTCCCAGATCTCATGAAGCATAGCAAAGTTCTGCCACTTTTCAAATCGGGTTGTAAAGATGACCCGAGCAATTTCAGGCCTATTTCGATTTTACCTACTCTTAGTAAAGTTTTTGAAAAACTTATTTTAGATCAACTCGGCTCCCACTTCGCTATAAACCACCTTTTTCACAGTGAACAGTATGGTTTTACCAAGGGAAGGTCTACTACTGATGCTGGTGTAGCTCTGCTAAAACACATATTTGAGGCTTGGGAGGGATCGCAGAATGCTTTTGGAGTGTTTTGTGATCTCTCCAAGGCTTTTGATTGCGTTGAATACAACACCCTTTTAATAAAGCTAAAACACTATGGAGTGCACTCTGATGCCTTGAAATTGATTCAATCATATCTTAGCGGCAGAATCCAAAAAGTTAGCGTGAACGGATCCATATCATCCGGATCTTCTGTGCTAATGGGGGTCCCACAAGGGTCAATACTAGGTCCATTTTTATTCTTAATCTATATTAATGATTTACCATTTTATGCGGAAAACTTTTGCAATATTGTTTTGTTTGCTGACGATACATCTTTGATATTTAAGACTGATCGAAATAAAAATAGTTTTGATGACATCAACAGTGCCCTAACAGATGTGTTGAATTGGTTTACTACTAATAATCTTCAATTAAACGCGAAGAAAACCAAATGTATAAATTTTACTCTACCTAACGTAAAGAATATTATAGGAAATAAAATTAAACTGAATGGTGAACTGTTGGACCTTGTTGATTCAACAGTTTTCTTAGGTATTACCTTAGATTCAAAAATACAGTGGTACCCTCATATTAGCACCCTTGCGGGGAGACTTAGTTCAGCTGCTTATGCTGTTAGGAAAATTAGGCATTTTACAGACGTGGAAACTGCTCGATTAGTCTATTTTAGTTACTTTCACAGTGTTATGTCCTATGGTATACTACTTTGGGGTAAAGCAGCAGATATAGAAACCATTTTCATTTTACAGAAAAGAGCAATAAGGTCCATATATAACCTAGGATCACGTGACTCCCTTAAGGAGCTGTTTAAAGAAATAAATATTCTTACAGTTGCATCACAATTTATTTATAACTGTATTGTTTACGTGCGTCAAAACATTACTCATTTCAAAAAAAATTGCGATATACACAAACTAAATACTAGAAATAAGAATAAACTTGTAATTCCTAAATTTCGACTTCAGAAAGTTTATGGATCATTTATGGGACAAAGTGTCATAATTTACAATAAAATCCCGAACGATGTTATAATTTTGCCCTTTGACAAATTTAAGACACATGTTAAGGACAGACTTTTAGAAAAGGGCTATTACACTGTAAGCGATTACATCAATGACAAAAATGCATGGAATTAACATTCCTCTAGTTTCGCAAACATTGTTCTAATGCGTTCATAGTGCCCGAGTAAAACTTGTAGATTCACTTTTGTTTTTATCTTTTATTTTATATAATTGTTTAATGACTATTGACTGTATAATTTGGTAACGACATATTGTTTTGTAAATGTCGTTACCTCTATATTATTATAAAGCTGTGGAGTTTGTTGTGCCCGTTCTTCTTCACAGCTAAAAGACTTCCTGAATGGGTGGGGTGGGTGGGTGGGTTCCTGTGCCTATCCATCCATCCATATAAAAAACAAAAAAAAAGTTGACGATTCAAAACGCTTAATTTAAGCTTACTGAATAAAGTTATTTTGATTTTGATTTTGATTTTAATAGTTTTACTTTATTAATCACTTTAAATTTCACAAATCTTAATTAATATCGCAGCTCGAATATCACTTAGCGCACTATCAAAGCTCGGACACTATTTTTCCCGTATGAGTAGTTACCGCACTCTTAAATTGGACCGCGCCTCCGACGTCCCAAAATTGAATGCCCGCTAATTTTCCTCCATCCCCCAAGCATCTTAACTTTCGCGCCATCCGCCCCCATTTGCCCGCGCGAGTCCGCCTTTCCTCCCTCCAACCAATCGCTAGCTGTTTCCCGACGCGCCTCGCCTTCGCGTCGCTCATTATTTGTTATACGCGAACTTCGCGTTGCGCCACGTGGAGATAACATCCGACCTCTCTTTCTATCTTTTTCTCAACCTCTCGCTCGCTCATTGCCGCCTTCGCCGCGCAATTCTAAAGTTTTTCCATTATCCAACCAAATCTCGTCAGACAGCCAATATTACATGTTTGAATATCTAAACGTAGCCTTCCATTAACAATTCCCTCTCAATAATCATCCACTTAAGCCAATAATCCTATATTTTGGGAAATTATAAAAAGTTCCGTATTCCGACCATAGATGGCGTCCGCCCGTATGTGAACCGCTTTGCCGACTCGCAAAGCCCCGCGAAATTGAAACTAAAGATAAAGTCCTAGTCAAACTAGCAACCTTACGCGAAGCCCAAGTAAATAACTCCCGCTAGACGGCGCCTATGTCGCAAGGGACGCGCAGCGCAGTCCCCGCGAAATTCAAAATAAACAAGTCAAACTAGCAACCTTATGCGAAGCACAAGTAAATAACTCACGCTAGACGGCGCCTATGTCGCAAGGAGCACACAGAGCAGTCCCCGCGAAATTCAAACTAAAGATAAAGCGCTAGACCACTGACCATTATTCTGAACTAGTTTATTATTCCCTTTTTCATGCTTATTATATTAATGGTGCTACGCATTAATATTTATTTTAGTGCTACTCCCACACATTCATTACTAACGGACGGATACCATTCATTCTGTACCGTTACAGCCGCCCCCGATAGAATTTAAGCAGATAAGGTACCACTCTTTTCTGCGGCGAATTATATCTTAACCCTGTACTTAATTAAGTACAAATAGCACGGCCTTCCTTGACAACCTCATTGTCATCCTAGTCCTCTTCCTCAAAGATAGTTCCTTCCCAATCCCTAATGACTCCTTCCTCAATAAGCATTCCCATTGCAAAATAGCCCACACCCCTCATTCTATTCAACTGACACAAAATCATAATCGCATACCCAGTTCTCGTGTTCGAAACGAAATCCCAGTAAACTTAGTTTCGGTAAATACTTCCCAATAACTTAGACATCTACCATTTCTTTAATCATACACAACCTCCGAATAATGATTTGCCTTTTATTTACCATCATAACAACAAATCATAATATAATTTAAATCAATATAACAGTCTCTTGCGCTGTCTACTAACGCCCCTAGCGAAAACTCTTCAACTCTATGACGATTCCGACTTAAAGTTTATAACATCTTCCGAACCATTCAATTATTCTATTCTTTAAATTATTTTCCTAGAATAATTTCAAGTACATCTGTCATCATGGCCTTCTTTTAACTTACGTCTTTTCTTACAACTTGTTTCGCATCTAAATGTTGCAACCTAGGGATCGAACCTGGGATCTTTCGTGGGTGAAGCATCAACCACTTCGCCGTCACGGTCTTTAGTTCCAACTAGGTTAATGAATAAAATTTATAATTTGAATTAAAACTTTCCTTCATACTTCAACGCTACCAATCTCATCTTAACTTATATAATCACCTAAGATAACGAAACGTTGGAACAATTGTCTACCTCAGGCAGGGATCGAACCCGCGTCCTCCACAATCCCTAATTAGCTACTTCTTTCAACCGAAACCTATTTTCCTCTCCGCGGATAAGAAATCTTAACCAAACCCCCATATCAACCAAAACCAGTAGGCATACCATCATCGCCCAAGAGTTATAACTTTATTTTAGATGAGATACATCTAATGTCTAATCCTGCAAATAACCGAGATAGAATACTAGACTCGCTTCCGTCCGGTACGCAGTGATACCGTGCATACAAATAAAGGTCTTAACGCCTTACAATAAGGTTGTCGATCGTAAATACTTATGGATAAACTCCCTCACTCTAAGGTGGTACGTATCTCGAAACACGTCCTTGAGTTTTGATCTAGATACCCCGTAGTTCAGATCTATTAGAAGTTTGTGTGCTATGTATATCTGTCTAACTGTCAATGTATACGTCATCGATAAGTACTTGTAAATACCCCGGTACGCGCTGGACATTGTATACCAATTGACAAGTACTGAGCTTATGCGTATAAGCAAATATTTATCCCAAAGCCTATCTAATAACTATTTCTCACCCCTAGTTATTACTATGTATGAAAGACACCATTTAGTCTCATTTGCTAAAATATAATACGTCAATATCCCCTTACTTTCCTATACCTTTGAAAAATATCATTTTCTTATTAAATTAAACATACCGGTAACTATCTTATCCGCCCCCACAACTCTACTTAACTTCCTACCTTTTATATTACTAATAACGGTCAAATCGGTAAATAATAAGTCATTAAAGGTGACACTTCGTCTTAGTATTCATGGTAATTAATATCGTGAGTTCCTTCTCGTATTTACTGAATTCCAAACTGCGTGATTCAATAGTGCTAGTTTCCCCCTTTTTTTTCCCATTAGATGATTTTAATTTTACACTCGCACAAGACACATTATTAAGATGGTAATCTCCCGAATGTTTGTAACTCTAATTGGTTACTCCTTAATTACTCTACTCTACCTTCAGCCTTCCGTCCAGATTGTAAAATTCCCCAGTAGCGCGAGTTCCACTGATAACGCTAAAATGAAATGCTATCAATAACCTCATTTCCGCAGCTAACGGTAATATCTCTCTGTGGGTCAGTCAAGCATATTTACCCTGGTCCACACTCCATAAGGCGTCCTCGAATGGAATTACCCTACAGCAGAATTCTCACAACTTTTAGAAAGGCTAGTTTCGGCGGTGAAGCTTAAGTGGAAACTACTTAATTTTATTGAGTGCTGAGTAACTCCCACTTCTACAGCACACTTCCGAAACTTCGATTCAATTAGTTCACCAGGTAAATCAATAAACCCTACACGCTTAACTAAGTTCTATTTGTGTCCAGTGCGACTAAACAATGTTCGAACACCCTAAACAAGCTACTTTTACTAATTTAACAGTGCCAATTAAGAACGCTCCTTGTGTCATCTATAAATTTTATTCAATTTTTTTTTTTATAGTTTTATGGTGTGCATAGACGACCAAAGACCTCGCTTTCAGCATGCCTTCTTCGTTGGACCCGCTTGGTTAAATACACTATTCAAAATTCTAAAGTTACAAATGAAAATGTCAAAAGTTCGAACATTATGCAATAGAGAATTCCTCTAACATAGTCCACCAACCTCTTCGCACTATTTAGTCAGGCATATTGCAATTCAAGTATTTATTTTAATTTATAATGACCAATCTTCTCCACCCCTGGTCACATATTTTTAGCCATTTCTATCTACAACTGCGGTGAAGATAATTAGTTAATGAACAAAACATCCTATAAACATTCTATGTTACTACCGCAATCACAAGAAATATTTACTAGGAGGATTATCTATCATACAGCTGACTATAACAAAATGAGTCCCCCTTATCTTTCTCCGTTCCTTCTCTAACGTAGAAGACAGCAACAGACAATTAATATTTAATTACTTATAATTTAGAACAACCCTAGGTAAAATGCTACCACAAAACTAGAATAGAACAGAATAGAACTAACCGAACTAAACTTTTGTATTCACACTTGCAAATAAAATATCTTTATCTTTCCGTGATGAATGATTTTGATAACACTATTTCATCAACTCAATGTCCCGGCCTACATGCCTATGTGAAAACTGCCAATTAATTAGTTTGTTTATAACAATCTAGATGCAACATGTAGTTTACATTAAAACTAACAATTTTAAGGTTGTGTCATAACTTTGACAATAACCTACCTTAGTACTAATTTTAATCATCTACAATTACATCACGTACATATTAGATGCCAATAATCTAGATTATTTAAGAATTCTAGCAATTCATATTAATAAATAACTAACAAGATCATCCCGCTGTGACAGTCTGCGTTGACCTTGCCACAAGTCAAAAACGCGTTTCGTTCGTCCTATCATTCCTAACTTGTAACCAAATCATTGTTTTGAGTTATTATTTACTAATCAACTGTTAATCAAACCTTTTTAATTTCATAATAACAATTTTAATATAGCAGTATTAGAATATTATTATAAGTTCCGAACATCTTTATTTATTATAATCAACATTACCGGTTAAAGTATTTGAATGGCCTAGTGCGAACTAGGTTTCAGGTCTCACCTCGGGAAAATAAATTTACTATTGACTCTAAAATCTACCACTAATAAATTTATTATTTTCTTCTGACATATAAAGATAGGCTATGACTCTAGGTCGGGTTTAATAAACTTTGAACTATGCCTACCTCCACGATAACCTCGGTTAAATATATATATCCGCAAAACGAAATATGTCCAATACGGCCGATTTTACTAAATTTAAATTATGCTACTAAACAGTACGTGTCCTAAGAACGTCACACATCCGAAACCCATTTCAGTTCTAATGTCTTTACCCATCTAAATTAAAATTTGTACCTGTCGACGCGAGACAACATCTAAATAATTACTTTGTATGATTCGAATTGTGATAGTTGATTTTGTATTGTAATCTCGATAACGCAATATCAGGGATTTACTTATTAATAAATTTTACACTAAGAAATTTATTCTCAGCTCGCAATATCATCGCTTTATTTCCGGCTTGATGTTTCTGCGGACTATGAGTTTAAAATTATCCTACAACTTAAAATTGTGGTATATAAAATCGATCACTGTTTTATAAGTAGCTTGTGTTAACTTTTAAAATAATAAAACGAGTTAACTATTGATTATGACGTGACATCCGCCCGCAACTCGCCTTTATAATTGATGTGATAACATACGCTATTGTTATCCCTATAGCATAATAGTGCTATAACTCGTTAATTTTGCAGTTAAATCTCGACTTCAAGCCAATCAACTATTTCTTTTTCTACTATTATTCTTTCTTTCGATTTATTATTCTTTCTTTACTATTATATTTTTCTTTCGACCCCTATTTTGCTCCCAAGCTCAATTAATATCCACCTTCCACAATTATCCATCATCCGTCAATCTTAGATATCTTCGAGAAGTATTTTTTTTTCTCTCTACTAATTTGCCTATCGTATTCCTACTAACATCTCTTTAGCATGTATAATTTCTACCGTTCCTCAATTAAATATAATTAAATGCCGGCTCTAAGATATTTATAAATATAATATTTTAGTGTTGTGTGTGTATAGAATCAAACTTCGACTAGTCAATGATCCCTAGTAAGTCGGCATGGTTGCCCTAGAAGAACCACTAACTAATCAAAGCTAGCGTCTGGGATACACGTCAGGATATTCTCCGTCGGCACTACCCGATTTAGTCAATACCAGCCTCTTGTACAAGTGCCTCTTCCGAGTTACCCACAAGCAAAGCTACTGGCTTATGTAGACGCGGTCAAGCATCCGATTCAATGTTTTTGTCTGTAAAATGGGTGATTATGTTTTGCTTTGAGTACTGTAACTGAGTATTGTACCAAGTACTGATTGGATATGATTTATAAAATATATATAATATTTTGTCGTAGAATATATTCACTACACCCTATCCTGTGCAATGCTACCACTAGTATACTTCCTACACTTTCTACCCTATACTTCACTAGTAATTTCATTTTTTTTTTAAACATCTTAATCGTTCAACGGAGATAGACAATTGTGCAAGGTACCCTTCTTAACCGGCTAATCCAACCCAGTGAATTTAATGATTTATCTATCTCTACCTATTCTAACTAATTAGTCACGTAGTAAGGTCTTTTCTTTTCACCGCTCTCCCGACTTAGATATCTCTAGGTAACTCACAACTGATAATATTAGGTAAGTAGGTATAGCAAGCTGTGCCCAGCGAGCTTTACCTCTGCGTACGTTAACCTCATCTTAAGCTAACAACAATCCTTTGTAAATCTTCCTAATTATCTATTTATCACGATTTCAACTATACGGTAAGAAGCGACGATTACCGGTAACGACTACTTACAACGCTGCAAGAGTATTACAATTATACATATTATTACTAGACAGCACCCTTTTACCATCATACAAAATAAAATCTATTATTGGTAACCCAACGCCATCTAGCCTCGCTAATAGGTAACCTCCCCACAATAGAGTAGATATTAGATAGTTGTTTCCAGACGGTAACGACTTTTATCACCTACTAGACGTATTTATCCGTTTACATTATGCATCCCAACCTACGTTGCTCTTAAACCAAAATTCCTACTAGTAATGAATAGTCATATGATTCTATCCCCTACATGACATCCCTGCTACTTGTTATTACTTATAATCGCGATTTCTCATCAACGCGTGTATTTTGAACCGTAATACTATTTTATGTTACTTTTCCTAGCATTATAACGAACTAACAAAATGAAGCGGCATTTCCCTTGTGCAGAACAATTGTCCCCATCTACATGTCACATAATAATAATTCCACCACCATGTCATTGCACTCTAATCTACTACATAAAAATCGCAGGTATTAAAAATAACAGGTATGGAAAATAACAGGTGATTCCGCTTGCCATAACAAAATCATATGATTACGCGATAAGAAAGTTTCCTCTCTGATTGGTTTTATGACTTCATGTTTTATAATCATTCCTAATTCTAGATTGTTTATGGTCTCGCTAAATCATTTGTCTATGGTCCAACCATAGACAAAGAACGTAATAGTCCTTGACTAGCCTAAAACTACTCTATGGATTTCAGATGTGAGACTCAAGTTTAATAATATTCAGTTCATTATTATATTTTTTTTCTAACATAACCAACAAAATAAATTATAATACGTGGAATAGCACATCAACTAAAAACCGCAATCGCACAACGATTTTTAGTCAAAATATAATTATTATTAGTTTTATATTATGCTGTTAGCGTCATAACTTTATAATATTGTACAGCATATCGCCGTCCTATAATATAAATTGAATCCAGCAATAATTAAGTTGGTTAATTCTGTCCAATCTCGCCCCCTTGCCTTCCCATCCGACAGCAATAATAATTAAACCGCCCCCTATTCTACAAATCTTTCTAAATCAATAAATGTTGAACTACGTCACCCTATCGACCTTTTACGATCTTAAAAATAACTCAACACAAGGCTGTATGAACCAGTCGCCTCTGCCTACATGAAATCTCTCACCAGGAATAAAACAAACCTAATATTACATTATCGTCAACAATTAACTCCGCGTCCTATCAAAAATTGGATACCTCTAAAGGTTTCAGTATTCACAGATAACTCAACAGTTTTAAAATTTAATACTCCAGATTTTTGGTTATTAACTATATCTATGTACTTTGTGCATTTATGATACTTTGGGAAAACAACAACAACAACAGCCGCACGGTACTTTATGCTGGCGAAATCCGCCATTAAATAAAGAAGAAAAAGAGAATAACTGAAAGGTATTGTATTTCAAATAATACTCATTAGGTACGTTAATCTTTTGTAGTTTTATCTCTATTTGACCTTTAACCTAACCTGAGAATCTTTTTGTTACAGATTTCGTACAACAAAATTTAGCTCCAGCTCTCATTGCGACTGTCTACAATATTGGTCTTAATCTATTGTCAAGAACCTATATAAAGTGTATGAATCAACTCTAGGAGACCTAACGAAGCTTATTGTGAAATAGTGTCAAATTATAATTCTTCAATATCTTTGAATTTAATTAATCTTCATTGAATTATTCCCTACTAAGCCAATTCTAAACTCACGCATCACTACACGACAACAATTTGTGGGAAAAAATCCCACATCTAAATTAAAGTATTACCGCTTGACTGAAATCCAATACAACTATATTAATGATAAATTATAACCCAACTTTCTGATCCTGGTCACGGCACCAATTTGTAACTTCTCCTCCCAACCCAAATCTAACGCCTAGTCTACCTTATAATACATACACACATCCTCGCCGCTTTTACCTTAACTTAACTTATTATCTAATTCTTAAAACTAATTAACCTAATTTATCTACAATCTAATGGTTGTGTTTGGAGTTTTTGTGTAGTGCGTATTGTTTGTATGATGATGAAACCTTAGCATAGCTTAATTCTATTTGCAGTGAATTTCAGTCAAGCAATGTAATATTATAATCAATACTATTTTGGCCAGATCGTCTAGTGAACCCTCCGTTGTTAACCGCATTTAAGTAACTCAAGTTCTTTCGTGAAAGTTTAGTAATTGGCTTATCCCTGTGTTAAATTATTTTCTCCTGACCTAATTACCTACCAGTCTATAAATCATATCATAGATATGTGTAGCCTAGCAATGACTCCGTCTGAACTGTTACCTAAATCCTACACTGCAGCTGCGGGGAAGATTTGTAACCACTCAAAGATAATCAGATGATAGCTTAGCTTGCAGGTATTATTATTTATTAAAAGTAGCATGATACATAAGAAGTCTTGTGCAATTTACATGACATATTAGAGGATTCTGGTAATTTAATAGCCCCGCCCCGCTATTAGCATGCCGACCAGCTCATTGTATTATATCAGCTCTGACCAGATTGACTTTAACATTAATTAGCCTGTGGCTTTAATTCTTTAATCTGAGAATTTACATCTCTCCTCAGAATTTAATTTCATTCTACATTATGGACTATGTGCTAGCAATTTAAATTCTTATTATTCCACATAAATCAATAGAGTTTATCTCAAGGCTTGCTATCATCCAAATATCCTTTTCACATTAAGAACTTAATTATTCAATGCAATAACTTATGTCTTATGATTTCACTTATTGAACAGAGGTGGAAAGCCAGCATTCTACCGGACACTTATTCCTCTGATTATTGTGTCTATTATAAGAGATCACAATGTAACAATATTAACTTACTGTCCTTCTGTCTTATTAGAAAATTAATATTCAGTTCTATAAAGGGTGGATAATTTATTCAAACGCCACTTCAGGCGGTGGCTAAAATAGAATGCTATTAATACAGGTAAAATTACTTTTATTTACTCTTAGTATTTATTATACAGGTCTTATAAAGTTCCAATATAACTACATTGGATTGGCTGCATTGGCAGATTATCACATCTTAAGTTTATTAAAGGATGTTTGATTCATTCAATATCCTACTCATTTAGGAAGTGAACTTAAATAGAATACTATCATTTGAAGTAAATTACTTTGGGTTATTCTTAGTGTTCATTATACAGATCTTATAAAGTATAAGTACATCTTAAGTTTATTGAAAGATGTTTAATTCATTCAATCCTTGACTTTTAGGAAGTGAACTTAAATAGAATACTATCATTTGAAGTAAATTACTTTGGTTTACTCTTAGTGTTCATTATACAGATCTTATAAAGTATAAGTACATCTCAAGTTTATTGAAGGATGTTTAATTTATTCAATATCCTTGACTTTTAGGAAGTGAACTTAAATAGAATACTATCATTTAAAGTAAATTACTTTGGCTTACTCTTAGTGTTCATTATACAGATCTTATAAAGTATAAGTACATCTCAAGTTTATTGAAAGATGTTTAATTTATTCAATATCCTTGACTTTTAGGAAGTGAACTTAAGTTAATTATTTTTCCATTAACTTTCACCCCTGTCTCTCAGACTGAGTGGTTAATTTGATAGCCTACTAAATCATAGTTAGTATGTTTTTAGTAGGTAGTAAATCAGGTAATTATCTCTGTTAATAATTGAATCAATTACACTTAGGAGTTATCCTTCACTCACTTTAATAGGTATAAATTAGACTGTACTAGGTATTAGTCTGATTGATTTAGATTGTTCCCATCAAATATTTCAATGTTCCATATTATTAGGAGCAAGTACTTACATATCTTAAGAGGTCTTTGACCATTGAGGTGAATTCAAATGGTATTAGTAGACTATTATCAGGCTAATTAGCAGGTTGTTATCAATCAATTATTTCTATGTCTCAGATTATTAGAAGCTCATAGCTTGTAATATTTCTAACCTAGGTTCTAAACTGGTTTTAGTTGTTCAGTTTGTATCAGCTTATATTTTACTAATAGGTATCGGATGTATATATTTAATACCTTGAAGAGTGTAGCAATATAAGATCGTATCGCATCCCAGGGAAAGCTAAAAATGCCTGTTTGGTCATTTCAGTATTAGAAATCAAACATCACAGTACAGCTATGCTTATTTGCTATAACTTTTAGTATTTTTCTTGTAATAGGAAACCAGTCTAGACCTTTTAGGTATTCCAAAGTAATGATGGTACGATATTATCATACTTCTGTTAATTATTTAAAATGAATAATTAATTGGTAACAACTTTAGGAAAACAATTAGAATTTTATCGGCCTGCGGTAACAGATTACTTGCCTAGATAGGACCCACATCACTTCATCATAATTTTATTTAGCACCGTAACTTAATTACCCCTACCTTATTAGTCTGAATTAACCCAGCCTGTCGAGCCAGTATACTCAGTGTGTTATTTTCCTATCACTACACTGTGTGTACGGAGGTAGACTCGAAATTGGACTGGGTCATACGGGTCTACCTCCAGCTAAATGGTGTCTGACCTATCTTCAACTTTCACTAGGGAGACAACTGTCTCTCCCTTATTACTCCGTCGAAGATAGTGTATTGTTTAGCGTAATGATATAAAACGCCGACCTTATTAAATACAATCAAAGGTCATCCAGACCGAAGTCTGTTGAAAGCTATATTGGTTTCGTTGCCACCGTTATGCGTTTCCGCCAATATACCCCGAAATACTTCATTTCGTTAACGGATTCGAGTTGCGATCGCAATAGTTTTACTTTATTAATCACTTTCAATTTCACAAATCTTAATTAATATCGCAGCTCGAATATCACTTAGCGCACTATCAAAGCGCGGACACTATTTTTCCCGTATGAGTAGTTACCGCACTCTTAAATTGGACCGCGCCTCCGACGTCCCAAAATTGAATGCCCGCTAATTTTCCTCCATCCCCCAAGCATCTTAACTTTCGCGCCATCCGCCCCCAACATTTGCCCGCGCGAGTCCGCCTTTCCTCCCTCCAACCAATCGCTAGCTGTTTCCCGACGCGCCTCGCCTTCGCGTCGCTCATTATTTGTTATACGCGAACTTCGCGTTGCGCCACGTGGAGATAACATCCGACATCTCTTTCTTTCTTTTTCTCAACCTCTCGCTCGCTCATTGCCGCCTTCGCCGCGCAATTCTAAAGTATTTCCATTATCCAACCAAATCTCGTCAGACAGCCAATATTACATGTTTGAATATCTAAACGTAGCCTTCCATTAACAATTCCCTCTCAATAATCATCCACTTAAGCCAATAATCCTATATTTTGGGAAATTATAAAAAGTTCCGTATTCCGACCATAGATGGCGTCCGCCCATATGTGAACCGCTTTGCCGACTCGCAAAGCCCCGCGAAATTGAAACTAAAGATAAAGTCCTAGTCAAACTAGCAACCTTACGCGAAGCCCAAGTAAATAACTCCCGCTAGACGGCGCCTATGTCGCAAGGGACGCGCAGAGCAGTCCCCGCGAAATTCAAACTAAAGATAAAGCGCTAGACCACTGACCATTATTCTGAACTAGTTTATTATTCCCTTTTTCATGCTTATTATATTAATGGTGCTACGCATTAATATTTATTTTAGTGCTACTCCCACACATTCCTTACTAACGGACGGATACCATTCATTCTGTACCGTTACATCATGAAATAGTCGTATTAAGCGAAAAAAAGATTGAGCTGATTTAATTTGAAAATAAAAAGTTTTTATTTTACCTACATTTCTATGGATGTACAGTCGTGTACAAAATTTGTAACTACATTTGATATTATTGTGAAATATTCCGCTTAATACATATTATTACTTCCGATTAGGCGTTTTCCATGGTAGCTGTTATAATTAAACAAAAAAACAAACATTTATAATTTGTATCCTTATTTATTACAATCGAAAGCTTGCTTTAATACATAACTTGTTTAAATCTCAGTACATATAATTATGTTTATATCACAGCAATTAGTTTTGATTACAATTATCATAGTTAGTTCAATATCTGTTGGTGTTGGATTAGTTCATTCAGTTTATGTTTCTAGAAAATTTCAATAGATGGCGCTGGTAGGTTGAGTGCATTTTCTAAAATCACAAATTCAATTAACGAATCAGACACCAACAATATCAACCACTTTTAATTACTTACATCGAATAAAAGTATAAAACTAATTAAAATAAGTACCTATTAAAGTGTAAACAATCATAAAATCTTGTCATTGTCTTAAAAACTTACAACAACTAAAACTAGTTTTAATCATAATAGTCACAGTTGTTTCATTGGTATAATCATAATAATGTTCTATTATCATATATGTATAAAAAATAGCAATTATTAGTTATAAACAAGTAACAATTATAAGTAATAAATAGAAAATTGTCAGTGTCAGAAACCCTTGTGGACTAGTACTGTCATATTCTATACAGATTATCCTAAATAAAAAATATTTGCATTAATCACAGTCTTTATACATTTCTATGTTATATCTAACAATTATTGGCGCCTTCCGAGTAGGTCTGTACAATGTACATCACATGTAATGAACTTACGTTAAGACTTATCCTAAAGTACAAAAAATAAATTCAGTATTATTGCTAAGGTCTCTAATCCAACTACTTCTTTGTGTAAATAAGGCAATGATTTACTTAAAAAAATAAATATAAATAATAAACAAAAAGTTGATAAATTACGACGATGACGTTCATTTAATTGCGCGCCACAGCTTAGTGACGGGATCAGTAACAATAAAGGAACCAACAACAAACATTTTTACTTATTTACCGGCCTGCATCTCACCTGTTTTTAAAATAAAACATTTCATAAAATTAAATCGATTTAAATAGTTAAAAAGCCCTTAAAGTACCACAAATAGATATTTTCTGCTTACTAGAAATTTAACTAGCATATATTTTATTTGAAATTTCTTATAATAACCGCAACGTAAACGTTTCCGTACGAGGAAGCTTTTGCACGCAATGTTTAAGGTATCACTTATGTTAAAAAGTAACAGAAACCTTCCACTCCAAGAGTAGCGTCTGTTGTATTGTATCAACCCGGCATCGAGACCAAATAGCGATATATCCTTGTCTAACGGAGCATCCGTTAACGAACGAAACCGGACGGGCGGCTTGTTATTGTAATCTATGTCGAAAGTACGTTCCATACTCACAATAACTTCCAAAACGACACCCCGTCTTCGTAAAAGTTTCATAAATTCATTCATACGATCTCTTTAGCACTTAAAATCCTTCACCAGAGTACACATCACAAATTATTTCATGATTTCAATATCACTGGACCAAATAGCCATTTTCTCAAAAATTTGTATATACCACTCAGTCTTGGAATTTAAATGTAAAAAATAATGACAGCAGATGCGCAATATTTTTTTTTGAAATTGCGGATGACGTCACAAATGTCGCCTTCAGCAAAAAAATATTACTCTAAAATCAAAACATATTTTATAGGATAAAATGTTTACTAGAAAAAAATCAACCAGTCTCAGGAAGCTCCAATGGGATTCGAACCCACGACCTTTGGATTGCCGGTCCACTGCTCTAACCGCTGAGCTACCGAGACCCCAGAAGATTCGCTGAATTATTCCTAGTAGTTTGATTTACGCTGCAAGCCAACGATATTACGTCACTGTGAAGTCTACCCTCACAGTCGTAAGAAATACTATTGCAAGTATTTAACAATCGATAAAGACGTAATTGCTTATAAATATATTTATTATTGAAATTTTGCATTCACAATGCTATATAAATATAGGACAAAATGTTTACTACAAAAAAATCAACCAATCTCAAAAAGCTCGAATAGGATTCGAACCCACGACCTTTGGATTGCCGGTTCACTGCTCTAACCGCTGAGCTACCGAGACCCCAGAAGACTCGATTTTTCCTAGTAGTTTGATTTACGATGCAAGGCAGCGATATTACGTCACTTTGATGTCTACCCTCACAGTCGAAAGAAATACTATTGCAAGTATTTAACAATCGATAAAGACGTAATTGCTTATAAATATATTTATTATTGAAATTTTGCATTCACAATGCTATATAAATATAGGACAAAATGTTTACTACAAAAAAATCAACCAATCTCAAAAAGCTCGAATAGGATTCGAACCCACGACCTTTGGATTGCCGGTTCACTACTCTAACCGCTGAGCTACCGAGACCCCAGAAGACTCGATTTTTCCTAGTAGTTTGATTTACGATGCAAGGCAGCGATATTACGTCACTGTGAAGTCTACCCTCACAGTCGAAAGAAATACTATTGCAAGTATTTAACAATCGATTTTTTTCTAGTAAACATTTTAACCTATATTTATATACATTGTGAATGCAAAATTTCAATAATAAAAACATATTTTGTCGTCCTGTAAACAACAATATACTAACTGATATATTTCCTATCCATCAGGTATCAAAATAAAGTGATAATTTAACAGTTTATTCGTCTTATAGTATTTCTCTAAAAATCATTCAGAAATCGGAAACATACTAACGGACTTTACACGCTTTATCTAGTAGTAATAACGACGTATTTCTTACAACTTTTTATCTAAATACGATCATTATAGTCTCAATAATCATTTTCTAATAAGAAACAGTACTTACATTACATAAATCCAATAAAAACAGCACACAAAACACAGCGACTAATTCACTCCGACACAGAAATTTGCGCAACTGTCAACGTCGAAAATGACAGAATCGAGCACAGACTATGCGATATTTTGTGATCACGATGCATAAAATGTACCACAGAACTGAAATAATCGACCTTGTTCATACTAAAGTAGTCTGTAAGTCTATGAAAACACGGTACAAAGTCCAGTGGGAGAACGCGGTCTCATGCGACCGTCTGGGGTTCTAGTAAAACTGGTTTTAGTAGTTGTAAGTTTTTAAGACAATGACAAGATATTATGATTGTTTACACTTTAATAGGTACTTATTTTAATTAGTATTATACTTGTATTCGATGTAAGTAATTAAAAGTGGTTGATATTGTTGGTGTCTGATTCGTTTATTGAATTTGTGATTTTAGAAAATGCACTCAACCTACCAGCGCCATCTATTGAAATTTTCTAGAAACATAAACTGAATGAACTAATCCAACACCAACAGATATTGAACTAACTATGATAATTGTGATCAAAACTAATTGCTGTGATATAAACATAATTATATGTACTGAGATTTAAACAAGTTATGTATTAAAGCAAGCTTTCGATTGTAATAAATAAGGATACAAATTATAAATGTTTGTTTTTTTGTTTAATGGGCGATTTTCTGACAGCCCAAATTAAAAAGTAAAAATTAGTTTAAAAACACTCGATAGATGTCGTTTTATGAAAGCTGGGCTGTAATAAATTCTACACTTTTACTTGTCTACCAAAAGAATAAAAAAATAGTATTTACTTACCTATTTATATTCAGGACATCCAGAACCTATTTCTATTTTGGAATAGAATAAATATTACGCAGCCATACACGTGCTCTTCATGAACCCGCCTTTTACTAAGCGCCATACTAATCTATGCTAAGCGCCATCTATGAAGTCATTTACGAACCAATTTCTTTTTTTTTGATCTCGGAAAATCGCCCATTATAACAGCTGCCATGGAAAACGCCTAGTTGGAAGTAATAATATGTATTAAGCGGAATATTTCACAATAATATCAAATGTAGTTACAAATTTTGTACACGACTGTACATCCATAGAAATGTAGGGAAAATAAAAACTTTTTATTTTCAAATTAAATCAGCTCAAACTTGTTTTCGCTTAATACGACTATTTCATGACTATTTTTTGGCATAAACTTTAAACCGAAAATCGTAGGCGTTCCGGAGATATTTGAAGTTTTCAAATGTTCAAGCCATAATCCTCACCAGGGTACCTTTGTATCTCTGGAGTCTTATAAGGACTATTTCTGAAATTTGGCATGTCGTTATGACTATTTCATGACTATTTTTTGGAACCTAAACCAATTCGAAAGATTTTACCGTTTGCTTGCACCAGACATGAGGATTACCGCTTGACGTTCAAGCCATAATCCTCACTAACCTATAGCTTTATCACCGAAACTTTAATGCGACTATTTCTTTTACATGTATGACTATTTATGACTATTTAGTTTGGTAGTAGTCGTCCGTAAATTTTTGAAGCAACACTGTTTTTTAAGTGCTCCGTACATTTTAATCAAAATCCCTAGTAAAAGTGATAATCTAGTATAGTGCTATACATAGTTTTAAAGGTCTTGAAAAGACCTTTCTAAAAGTGTTTATACCGAATCTGGACTCATTTTGGTTTGTGAGTAATTAAGAAAACCATTTTAATAACTAACATTAACGGTTGGTGTCCCTGACCTTTTTTTTTTTTTTTTTTTTTGGATTGGGGAAAATGTGTTGTACACAGGCCATGCGCACCCAATGGGCTTGGGATGACGCATGGCACGGAGAGGGACTCGAGGCCATATGTCCCCACCCGTTCCCATTCGCTCCCCCGGAAGGGAGCGGATGGGTCAGGTGAGTTAGGACTAGTGGCCCCACCCCATAAAAACCCCAATGCTTGCCCGCAAGACCGATAGCGGAAACCCGGGGCCGCGTGAGCAATCACCGGGAATCCGCCAACGGGATGACCAGTCCGGCCTGGTCTCCTGCTGAAGAGGTGGGAGCCGGCAAGCGGACTCCCACCCAGACGGGGATAGAGCAGTGCAATGCGACTGGGTAGGCCCATCTACCCAGCCGCTGCTCTATCTGGGGGAGGAGGGTTTCCCTCTCCCCCCCCCTCCGCCTCTTCCCTGTGTGGGACCGCGGCCCCACGGTGAGGTCGTGGGGCCGCGGTCCCACACAGGGAGTGCCACCATCTCATGCGACCTGTGCCGAGGCGCAGGAGCGTGAGCTGGTCCCCGCTCTAGTAGGTGGAGGGTGGCGTTAAACCGCCGCCCTCGACCCTCCCTCCGCCGGTTGCCCGGCTGTCGCCCTCTCCAGCGACCCCGCTACCTCCGCCGGTTGCCCGGCCGTCGCCCTCACTGGCAACCCCCTCCTCTCCGCCGGTTGCCCGGCCTTTGCCGTCATGGTGGAGGAGGGCGGCGTTAGTGCCGCACTCGACTCCCCCTCTGCCAGATGCCATTGGTCCTTCCGACCCTCCGACAACTCCCCCACCTCCATGGGCGCAACGCCCCTCCCATGGGTCTCTTTCGTCCTCGCTCTTGGAGGACGACACCTCCATCCCCCCATGTGGTGATCATGGGGGAGCCCCGCCTCCCTACAGACACCGCAGTCTGCCTTCTCCGACTTGCAGTTGGCCACCTTGTGCCCTGGGGCACCGCACCGAAAGCACAGTGCGCTACGGCTGGCCTCCGAGCTACAAGAGTAGCTTAGGTGGCCCACACCGTAGCACACGTAACACCTTTTGGGGCCCCCGTCTAGGACCTCCACCCGTACGCTTGCCCAGTCGAGGACGACGCTCGATTGTTCCGCCAAGAATTTCGCCGCCACTGTCGGGAGCCGGACCACAACGGAGCGTCGCCCCGACGGTCCGGCCCGGACCGGCCCCACCGTGACCTGCTCAATGCCGCACTTCGCCCCCTCTGCTACGGCCTCCCGGATCTCGTCGCCGTCGTAATCGACGTCCGGGTTGAGGCCCACGAGCCGGATCGCGGACATCCGGCACGGCCTGCCGATTATCACATCGTCAGGGACTACCCCGCGGAGCTTCTCCGCTAGGACATCCGCCAGGGGTCCGCTGGAGTCACCCGGGACCTCGAGTTTCCTCCCCCCCGCCGCAGTGTGCAGCATGCGAACGCCACCCGCCAATCCGATATCCGGCAGGTCGACCCACCTCATGGCCTCGTTTAAGGCCGAGGCGTAGGTCACGCCTCTCGCCAACGCCTCTGGCTTCAGGGTCACGGTGACCACCGCTGATCTTGGCACCTCCAGTTTGGGGGGGGGGTCCCACTCGCTCCACCCTCTTCGGAGCCCTGCTGCCCACCCGTATGGTCTGGTTGGCCGCGGACACAGCCTTCCCGGCCCTTCGCCTGGCCGCTTTCGTGGCGACGGTCCTCCATCCCGCCGGGGGAGCAGGCCCTGATCCCGCAGTTCGGTCCCTCAGGGGAGCATCGGGGGCGCTACGAGCGCCGGCGGCCACCCCGGCGTAACTCTTCCCACTGTCTCCCGCCAGCGGCGGCCTCCTGGGGAGGGGGTCGGCTGGGAGGCGACTCTCGATGCTGGCTAGCCGCCCTCCCAGCGACTCCAGCACCTCCCTCTTTAGGGCCTCTAGCATGCCCTCTATCTTTTCCTCCCTAAGGTCCTTCATCTCGACCCGGACCTTGGCAATCTCCAGGCGGAGCTCCTCATTTTCCCTCCGGATGCTCCGCATTTCCCCCTCCTCCGAGACATAGAGGGCGTCGATGCAAACCTGGATGAAATTATACAGGTCCTCTGTATCCGGGCCAAACTTCACTCTTTCCTCCGCGAATAACTTCGCCTCCATTAGGCTCTTGAGCGCACCCACCACGATGTCACTCCTGTTCATCCCGGCCAAGGTGGCCTCGATCTCTTCCAAGCTCCTGGCCTGGCACACCTCGCCGGCGGGTTTGGATTTGCTCGCCTTCCTCGCCTTCTCCTTCCTCGACCTCATGAGCTCCTCGCTGTTCCGCTCGTCATCCAGCGCGCGCTTTCGCGATGACAGGTCTATCTCCATTTGTTCCTACTCGGCCGCACAGACAGAACTGTCGCCACCCGCACCGGGCACCGCCGGTTTCACGCCGCTCGAGCCATTAGCTCGAGCGGACGCTTCCCCAGACGCGTCCCCGGCCTTATTGTCCTTCGCGGACCTCCCCCTACGAACACCGCCCCCCTTGGGCAAACTCCCACTACCAGCACCTTCGGTAGTCCATTTCTCACTCGAGGTCCCGGATAACCTCGAGCGCCGGGCGCCAGCCGGATCACATGGCAAAACCTCTTTCCTATGGTACGACATTTCATTGAAAAGGGGGGGATAGAAATTTTTGGGTTGCGATCCCCATTGGTCGCTAGGGGGTGGGCTGTAAGCCGCCCACCAACCTGTCCGAAAACGGGCGCCCGTCGCAGCGCCCCGCAACGACGGCACCTTTGCATGAAGGGCGCCCAGTAGGGGCGCCAACTACCCCGAACCCACCCCGTGTAACGACGCCCAGAAGGGGCGCCGTCTAAACTCCCCTCAAAGCCGCTCAAGAGTGAGCGGCGAGCGTGCGACCCAGAGTGGGCCGCACGTGGAGATCCCCCCCGCAGGTCAGAGTGACCCGCTGTGCGGTTCAGAAGGGACGCGCGTTGAAGGGGGTGCGATGCCCAGAAGGGGCACCACCTACTTTATTCGGCGCCCAGAAGGGACGCCAGGGATTAGCATAAGGCCCCTTGTCCCACGCTGAACGTGGGCCGAGAGGCCTTACCCCAGGGTGCACCACGAGGAGGTTCCCAAATTTGCACCCCTGGTGTCCCTGACCTACGACAACCCGCAGTTCGCCCGATGTGACGACACCGCTCTGCGCTAGTAATCTATAACTCAGCGCTTGCAGCGCTAACCGTTGCAAGTCCGTCGCTTGATACTGATTGAATTTTTATTTATTAAATTACATACTGCGCAATGAATAAATGTGCTGGCTGCCCCAATGTCTTGAAAGGCGTTAATTTTCTGAACTGCTGTCGTTGTCCGGGTAAATACCATTACAGTTGCCTGAACTTCAGTAAGCAGGACTTTTCTTCTTTTACGAAGGAATTTAAGGAAGCTTGGATCTGTCCATCCTGTCGTTGTAAAGAGCCTAAATGAGGAGATAATACCAGCAGGCCGGTAAGCTCACCTGCACTCTCTTCCAAAAATCCCGACACGTCTGTGCCTCACTTCGATTACGATAACGTTACGCTTCGTAAAGCTGTAGGCGCCACGTCCAAAAACAGCAGCTGTGGCTGTCTTACCCCGGACGTGATTCGAGATATCATAAGGGAGGAGCTGGACAGAAAATTGAATGCTGCTATTTCTGACATCCAACTTAAACTTGATACAATCGAGGACTCCATTAGCTTCTTTAATGCTGAACAAGATAAATTTAAACTCGATTTCCAAACAGGCTCAAATACAGAGCTTGGAGGCTGAAAACGAGACACTGCGCAAAACTACACGTGATCTATCCACCCGATTGCTTAATCTAGAACAACTTTCCCGTGCTAGCAATTTAGAAATCCAGTGCGTTCCGGAACATAAAAGAGAGAATCTTTATAATACTGTACAACAACTTAGCAACACCATCAAGTGCCCAATAACCGACACTGACATCCAGTATTGGAGCCGTATTGCTAAATTCAACACGAACAGTCCACGCCCGCGTTCAATATTGGTGAAGTTTAGCAGCCGACGCCTAAGAGATACTTTTTTGGCCGCCGCTATAAAATTCAACCGCAATAATCCCACCGATAAACTAAACACAACACACCTAGGTTACGGTGCAAGTAAGAAGAGTGCTGTCTACGTCTCTGAGCATCTAACTCCTGAAACTAAGTCCTTACACGCTGCAGCTCGTCTGAAGGCAAAGGAACTCAACTTCAAATTTGTTTGGGTGAGAGACGGCAAAGTGTTCGTGCGTAAAACTGATAGCTCCAGTTACATTTTAAGCAAAGACGTTGACTTATTGGACAAACTAACGTAACTTAACTTAATCGAGTATTAGCCATCTTATTGTAGTTTTTAGATATAGTATATTTCCGTTATTTCCACTTTCTTCGTACGTTCTTGTTGATTGTGGGTATTATTAGTATATTTCATGTTAAAATTTTACTATCAGAATGTTAGAGGTCTAAGAACAAAAACTACAGATTTTTTTAAAAACATTGTTTGTAATTCCTATGATGTAATTATTTTAAGCGAGACTTGGTTAAATTGCAGCGTTTTCGTTTCTGAGCTTTTCGATGACCGTTATGTGGACAGAGAGACTAGTGGCTTTCATCCCAAAAAGAATGGCGGGGGGGTACTTATTGCTGTCTCAAAGTGGATTCTTTCCGTGCGCTTGCAGAGCTTCGAATCTAAATGTGAAGACTTATGGGTCAGACTCGATTGCCTCAATGATTCTAATAAAACGGAGCATTTGTATTTGTGTGCAGTTTACTTACCACCACCTATTCAGAAACATATTCTTGACGAGTTCATCGATAATTCGGACCTTGTCATGGAGCGTGGTTGCCCTGGTAGGGTTATGTTTGTGGGAGACTTTAACTTAAGCAGTATTAAATGGAACTGTTCCAAACAATCAAAGTCATTGGCCGATTCAAGTAGTAGTGCATTGTCAACCATGCTTATTGATATTGCTACACTTCATGATTTGAAACAGTACAATGATTCTCTGAATAGTAAGGGAAAAGTTTTGGATTTGATTCTTAGCAATACAGATATCTCTGATCTAGACATCAGTAGTGACCCCTTAATACCAATCGATCCGTTACATCCTCCCCTAGAATTTACTCTAAAATCTAATATTGTAAATCCACTACCTCAAAACAATAATATTCAATTTTGTTTCAACAAAGCAGACTACGAAAATATTGTTACGGATCTCAACGCAGTGAACTGGGAGAAAGAGTTTAAAAACTGTTCCGTGGTCGATGACATGGTCTCTGTATTTTACAGCTACATTCGCATGGCTATTCAAAAACATGTGCCTAAGTCAAATAAAAAATCAAAAAAATATCCAACTTGGTTTTCGCGTGATTTAATTCGTCTTCTTAGAGAAAAACTTAAATACCGTAACAAGATGCGCAAATTCAATAATAATCCTCTGGACAGACTCTCGTTTGAATTAATAAAAAAACGTTCCGAACATTTAATGCTGTCGTGTTATAATAAATATATTTCCGGCCTTGAGCAGAGCTTGCGCACAAATCCCAAACTTTTTTGGTCCTATATCAAAAACAAGAAATGTTATGATAAGTTTTATCCTGCCCAGATGTCTCTTGACAATGAAACCGCTGCTAATGGCCATGATATATGTAATTTATTCGCTAAAAACTTTTCTTCCGTTTATAGTCACAGTAAATGCACCACATCCACTATTTATGATGTATTATCCGCCTTGCCAACGAACAACTATCTCACTGCTATAAAATTCAAAGATGATCAGGTGTTAAAAGTTTTAAAAAGACTTGATGCTCATAAGAGTGCTGGGTCTGATGATTTACCATCATTATTTGTTACAAGGTGTGCTGCTGCTTTGGCGAAACCTTTGACTCTTATTTATAACAATTCTTTAGCTACCGGCTCATTTCCATCTAAATGGAAAGTAGCACTTATTGTTTATTATTGAAATTTTGCATTCACAATGCTATATAGATAACGGATAAAATGTTTACTAGAAAAAAATCAACCAGTCTCAGGAAGCTCGAGTGGGATTCGAACCCACGACCTTTGGATTGCCGGTCCACTGCTCTGCAGTGGACCGGCACCTACCTTATTGTTCCATTATTCAAAAACGGCAATAAAGATGTTATCCAAAATTACAGACCTATTTCAATTCTGCCTGTATTTGCGAAGGTATTCGAGCAATTACTTAATCCGATTTTCTCTTGGCATTTTAAACATCTAATCGACCCAAACCAGCACGGCTTCATGAGGAACAGATCCACTGCTACCAACCTTACTTCTTTCATTAATAATATTTCCCACAAAATAGATAGTCACTCATCAGTTCACGCAATCTATACCGACTTCAGCAAGGCCTTCGATCGCGTCAATCATAATTTACTTCTCCACAAGCTCTACTCACTTGGAATCGGCGAGCCAATGCTGAGTTGGTGTCGGTCGTATTTAGAGGATAGAACTTCAAAAGTTGTAGTCAACGGTTATTCTTCTAATCCATTTTCAGTTGCTTCTGGTGTGCCTCAAGGGTCGCATTTGGCACCCTTGCTGTTTAACGTCTTTATCAATGATATTGGCAATTGCTTTCAGTCCACTGATTATTATTTATTTGCTGACGACTTGAAAATATTTAGAATTGTAGACTCTCCTTCTGATGTTGCTATATTGCAAAATGATCTCTGCAACCTTATCAAATGGTGCGAGACTAATAAAATGGACCTTAATTCTTCCAAATGGTTTAGTATGCAATTCTCTAGAAAAAGAACTGGTTTTAAGTATCAATATAAAATTAACAATGACATTTTAAAGGACATTGACACAGTGAAGGATCTAGGAGTGTGGCTGGATAGCAAACTGAGATTCAACGTACACGTTGATGCGATCTGTTCTAGAGGTTTCAAGGATTTGGGATTTGTTTTGAGGAATTATAGGGATTTTAAGTCTCCCAGAACTAAGATTTTACTATACAATTCATTTGTACGCAGCGGCCTGGAATATTGTAGCGTGGTTTGGAATCCGTTTTATGACGTTTATAAAAAAAGATTAGAAAGCATTCAGAAAAGATTTCTGTGGCATCTGACATTTGGTTGTAACCTAGAAAAGGTATTTTTAGACTATGAAGCGAGGTTAGATAAATTTAAAATTTGCTCTCTTTCAGATCGAAGACGCTTGCACGACTTGATATTCTTGTACAAGCTAGCGAATGGCATTCTCGATGTTCCTGAAGTTTTACACTTACTTACTTTCTCAGCGCCACTCAAACTACCTCGGCCTTCGAGATTTAATATACTTGCGAATCAAATGAGTAAATCTAATCTTGGTCTAAATGCTCCTTTAAACCGGTTTGTTAGAGAGTACAGAAACTTGGCCACAACAAAAGATTTGGATTTGTTCGCGGGTGGCATTCGCAGCTTTAAAAAATCATTACTGATATGAAACGGTATGTTATAAAGCGCTTCTCTTTATTTTACACAATTTAATTGTATCGATTTATTTGTAATTTAATTCAATTTAATTCAATTTTTTTAATTTACTCAATATTTTAATAATTTTATTATATTTAATTTTTATTGCTTGTTGCTTTTTTTTTTTTTTTTTTACGTGTAACGGGTAAGCGCTTGGCCTTCATCTCACCTGATGGTAAGTGACGATAAGGCCGAAGGTGGAAGCGCGCTTCACCCGGAATCCTCAACCACTGAGGAACTGACTATCTTAACTCTAACTGTCGGAACACAACTATGCTATAAACATCGTTGTTATGGCGACAGACTTGGATAAGATGGTGGTAGCTAGCCAGGCGGGCTTAACAGCCCTACCACCAACCAAACCGAGCACACAAAGATGTACCCCCCGCTGGGAATCGAACCCGGGACCTCTGGGTCTGAAACCGGTGGCTTAGCCACTAGACCACGGAGGCGGTTGAAATTGCTTGCTAGTAGCTAATTAGTTGCTCTCAAATATATATATTTTTTGCATGTAGTCTACACCTATAAGTATAATAGCATTAAGCTTCACAACTCCATTATGTAGTCCTATCTGTAACGATGTAATGTGTATTATGTTGGTGTTCAATAAATAAATAAATAAATTTCATGACTATTTTTTAGCGTTGTCAAAATTCGTTTTCATTGAGATTTCAAATATGAGGATTACAGCTTGAAGCACACATCTTTTACACACACACACACTGAAGCTGACCTTAACCTCTCCCTTTAATTGCCCAGTATTGCATACCTTCGACGGGCCAAGTGCGGACTGCACTGAAAAATGATCCCTAAACACATCAGCAATGCCCTTATGGTCACTCCTCCCATCAATGCTCACAGGAAGCCCAGGTTTCACGTTGACCCTATTGGTACCTTTCCAGAAGCCACAAAAGTCGCCCTTGGAATGACTCGTCGCAAGTGCATCCATTTTTATCTGATCTTGATGATCCTGGCACCATTTAAGGCGAGACTTAAATATTCGCCTACTCTCACACATTTGACTGTGCATGAAACCAACCCTAGGCTTACCACACGATACCCATTCCTTAAAATCTATTCTGGCCTTCCTGTGAGCCGCGCCGACATGCTTGTTCCACCCCACTATCCGTGACCCACACCGACCCGTACGCGGCGAATGCCCATGACCCGCCACAGAAGCAGCGCGCAGGGCGGTCACAATGTCAGAGTACAGTCTGTCAAGAGTATGCCTATGCTCAGGGTCATTACAATATTTATCAGCACAGCTCACAAATTGTATGGGAAAATCAATAAATTTTAAACGCTTATGACACTCGGCAGTATATCTTACAATCGGTTCATCGTCCCTGTAACCCCAAACAACACCCTTATCTGCACTTAGTGTTGTTTGTGACAATTTTAGTTTTAACAAGTTCAAGTTGCATTCAACAATTAGGGGAAAATGGTCAGACCACAGAGTGTCATATTTAACACTAATATTAACAACTGTTTGTTTTGCTGATTGTGTCACTACACAGTGATCCAACCAGCTACAAGACCCATGTGCTTCAATGATGAATGTGTACGTGCCCGAGTTTACTCCAAGTAGGTCGACATCAATACACGATAAGAGATTCTCACTACAAAAAAGTTGAAGCTCAGAGTAAAATAGCGTGGATATGTCGGCATTAAAATCACCCAAAATGAATACCGATTCTACACCGTATTCTTCTACAATTGCGCTTACCGTACTGAGGCAATCCGTAAAATCCGGTAAATTCTCTCGCGAGTCCGTAGGCATGTACACACTCATCACTATCACTGGGCGATCTCTCGTTATTAACTTAATAGCACAGACTCGAGCACTATCACATTGTAATACAGACACTTGTTGGAATACACTGTTCTTCCATAACAAGGCGACTCCGCCAAACGGTCGCCCGCGCAGTATGGCCGCGGACGTGTCCACCGCCGAAGTACCCGTGTACCCGAAGCCGCTGTCGATGGTTCCCAAACACGGTATATCGTCCAGTAGTAACCACGTCTCCTGCAGTGCTATCAGGTCACAGCTGCGACACAATTCCAGAACACTATCTACTGAGCGTTTAACGTTCTTAGAATTGAAGCTAGCAAAACGGTATAAAGCTGCTATTCATTATTACTTTTGTTTGGGCCATCAACAGACGAAAGTCTATTCGGGTATCGGCTTTTAAAATGTATAAAACGCCTAAAGACGATGCCTTGGGGCCATAAGTTCTCATCAAGGTAAAGAGATAATTTCGATTCTGGCACAAAAAATTTGTAAGCTTTATGGCCTTTTTCTTTCTTCATCATTATCCTTTCCAAGCACACAGTGTCGTGCGATTTACCGTGCGAGCCAGCAAGAAGCGAGATTTAAGTCTTTGAACAGAACTATGCTTAAGATCAACCTAGAATTTGTAATAGAGAAATGGGAATTAGAAGACTATTTATCTATTTTAAAAACCAAGTGGGACTGTATTGAGAAAATTCACTGGGAAATTGAAGGTGCCCTGAAAGATCAAAACTTGAAAGAAGAATACAGTCAAAGATTTAAAGATATTGAGCTAAGGTATGACAGTGTGAGAAAAGCGTTACACAGCAAAATATGGTCAAATGTTCATTACCAATGAGCGACGCCTCAGATAGCAATTCCCGGTTTTTGCGGAAACTATATTCAGTGGATTACTTTCAAAGATATTTTTCTTGAAACCATACACAACAACCCTACCATACCGAAGTCGCAAAAAATGCAACACCTAAAAACTAAACTCAAAGGTGAAGCAGAACGTCTGGTCCAGCATTTGTCAATAAACTCTGATAACTATGATTCATGCTGGGAGATATTGACGCACCGGTACGATAATCGTCATCTCCAGTTTACATCATTCATGAACACTATGCAGCAGCTACCCGTGATCCAGCATCCTAACGCATACAATCTAAAGAGAATGTATGACAGCATCACAGAAAGTTTGAACGGCCTGGCCAATATGGGTGCCGAAGTATCAACCTGGGGGCCGATCATCGTACACTACATGTCACAAAAATTAGATTCCGTGACATTCAACGAATACATAAAAGACATGCAGAACAACCGTGAACTACCTAACTTGCAAGAGTTCTTAACATTTTTGGAAACCAAATTTATCGCTTATGAAACTGTCAAGAACTGCCAAAGAGATAATTCGAAATCTCAGAAACAATTACTTCATAAAATTCATAACAAAACAACGAACAAGAATTACTATAGAAATACGAGCACTAACTACAAATCATTTAACAACAAAAATAATTTTGCGAAGAAAGAAACCTTATTCGAAGGCAATAAAGAAGCCTCAAAGACATTTCATACGTCATATGGACACTGCCCGCTATGCGATGGCAATCATGTGTTGATGCAATGCGATAAGTTTATTGACCTAGACAGCGCACATAGAAACAGAACAGTAGCAAAACTCAAACTTTGCAAAATTGTCTCTACAGTCACGGCAACGCCAACTGCACGTCAACTAAAACTTGCAAAGAATGATGCAAAGCATCATACATTATTACATAACATCAATAAATTGAACTTTGAATCATCTGAAAACAAAATTGATAACAGCATACAACCGAAACCTTCTACTTCAACTCAATCGGGCGCTTATCATTTGGCTTCCAATAATACTGAAGTCCTCTTAGCTACTGTCCAAGTGAAGATCAAATCTATCAACGGCACTTACATAACAATGCGAGCTCTTCTCGACCAGGGTTCGCAAGTTAACTTAATTACAGAGAACGCAGCTCAACGACTCCGACTTCATAGAACAAAACTGCATGCAACGGTGTCTGGAGTGGAGTCAACAACTGGAAGCTGCAGGGGACGCGTGAATCTCAGCTGCAAAGCCATACACTCTGACTACAACTTTGACGCTCAAGCTCTCGTCCTTCAAAAGCTCACGAACAAACTTCCAAACAATACTTTCGGAAAAGTTAATTGGACGCATCTGCAAAACCTAAAACTCGCTGATCCTGACTATAACGTTTCAAGCCCCATCGATCTCCTACTTGGAGCGGAAGTTTACTCTGACATTATTCTAGATGGAGTCCTGAAGGGGGACCAAAACTCTCCTACTGCCCAGCACACTCACTTGGGGTGGATCTTGTGTGGAAAACTTAACACGTTCCACTGCCACGCAACGCTAGTGGACATACCTGATTTATCCCGATACTGGGAGAGTGAAGACATAACCCTAAGCACCGCGGACGTCAGTCAAGAAGATCAGTGTGAGATATACTATAAAGAAACTACTAAAAGGAGCTCCGATGGAAAATACATAGTAAAAATGCCTATGTGTCACAACTACAAAGAAAATCTCGGAACATCAAAACCAACCGCCATTTCGCAATACTTACAATTAGAAAAACGTCTGAAAAAAAATGAGAAACTATCGCATAAGTACAAAGATTTCATGCAGGAGTACCTACAATTAAAACATATGAAACCAACGCCAACTTTGTTTTTCCGATACAATACTTTATTCCATCCTCCACGGTTCTTATTATCTACGTGCAAAGGTTCAACATCGCTGTGAGAGGCAACCGTGTCCTTACAACATTTCGTAGTGCAAGTAACGGTATCGGCAGTAGTCAGCTGTTGCGCCGTTATCAGCTGTCCGACGGGAGCGGGAGGCGAGTGCCGTGACGTCAACACAGCGGGGCATAATGCACTTCGGTCGCCTTCGTGCATAGTCGGCTCAATGTGTGACGGTGCGCATTCGAAATCCACTGACCGCCGTTTGCGCTGCGTTGTTTCATCTCCTACCTCCATTATAATATTTCTATATTCGCTAACGTCTTTTTCGCTGCCCGAGGTGGCAAGGAGTCGTATTTTATTTGTAAGAACTCAGCTTTTAAATCCTTTATGTGTTCCAGCGTAGCATATGTTGATTTTACCTCGGCTATCTCCGATTGTACTTTTAGGATATCCTTCAAAAGTTTGGTGCAATCCAAGTGGTCAAAGGTGATGGGCGGCAACTTTTCTAATTGTCGAGCCACAAACACTGGCATTTCATCTGTATCCGCAGATTTAAACAAGTTTACTATATCTGCAATGTCGCGTTCTTCCTTGCCTTTATTTTTGCGCACTATTTTTCGTAGTTTTGTTGAGATCGAGTCAAACAGAAGTGATTTCGATTTCTTGATTTCGTCACTGCTAAAAGACGATAAACAAATTCGTACTAACGTCATTTTGTCAGCGACCGACACTTTATTTTGGATGTAAGCTAACATCTCGTCAATCACAATGTTACATTTATCACATTTCAATATATTCGTCATTTTCGTTAATCAACGCTCTCGAACACGCAACCGTCGCGGGGGGGTGCGCGCGCGCGACTGACGTGCGTGAAAGACGTGCGTCTGTGGGCGTGCGTCGTTTCGAGCGTTTGTACGTAGCTTCCTTACTGCTTTAGCTTATATTTATACTGTGGTAGAGACGAGTGGGGTGAAGGCGCGTTGCCAGTGATGCAGTATGCTGCTCCTGTCTGCGGTGAGTCGAGACAAGTGATGACGGTGGGTCTGGGCTGCTGGTGTGCAGGGCTGCCACGCCGGAGTGATGCGGCCGACATTGATACACCGGTCGTGGGCTGCGGAGACCAGGAGGCCAATTCTCATTTTTCGAGATGTAGTCTCGAATCGAGTTTTGATTTCGATCTTTATCTCGACCATAAAATCTCGTTATTAACATTTTGTTCACGAATCTCCTATTCTCAGCGCTAATCGACTTTGAGTTTGATTCGAATTCGAACTTTATCGAGTGGTCATTGGCGACATTTCTCGAAGGAGAGCCGCTCGAATTGCTTCGAGTGGTCGGCAGTGGTCGAGACGTAATTTCGAATACGAGAAGCTAATGAAACGTCAAATAGCGGCGAAATTACGGTGGATATGGAGGAGTTAATTTCCAATTTTGTCGTGGAAGTGATTTAAAATATTGAGAGAGCTCGCTCTCTTTTTTTTATAAGGTGGAAGAAAACTTTTCACTCCTTAACTGTATATCGGCTTCCAACATTTGTGAAAGAAGCTGCTTCTGCTGTGGTGTTGGGTATTTTTTGTTGACATTGTGACATTGTGTGTGTCTTGTGAATACTAAAATGATCGTTTCGTCACCAAACAAGCACACAACCACAAACAAAAAACATAAAATTTATCGACGATACGTCACGTTTTAAACAATACAAGTTGTTTAAGGAAATTAAATTTGATCACAACACATTAAATATAATGATTTTTCGATACTTATTAAAAATTTACTTCTTTAATTAAAAAGCAAGTTCAATACATTTAAATACTTTTACAGTAAAAATATTTGAGGTACATAGTTGCAACCGGTTTAAAACCGGATGAAACGTGTCAAACGGAACGCATCCCGAGTTGATTGCATTAAAAAGAATGGCAATATTTATCAAAAAAAAACTCGAAGTCTATTTCGATTAGCGCTGAGAATAGGAGATTCGTGAACAAAATGTCGATTATCGAGATTTTATGGTCGAAATCAAAACTCGATTCGAGACTACATCTCGAAAAATGAGAATTGGCCTCCTGATCGGGATGATGCCGTCGAGTGTGCCGGAAGTCCAGGAAGCGTCGTCCAAGATGCTGCGGTGGAACCTTGAGGCTTGATTGCTGTGTCTGCTGGCGAAGGTAGACTCGATGATGGATGGGCGCTGCGACGATGTTGAAGATGCTTCTGTGCTCCGTCGGGGTCACCACTGCTGGGAAGCTGATGGTAAGGGAGAAGCACGTCGGGGTCACCACTGTAGGGAAGCGGATGGTAGGTAGGATGACCACTTTGAGAAAGGCAAAGGGAAAATCATCCTCCGAGCTCGTTGGACCTCGGGGACCGAGGTCCAACGGGTGTTAGTTGGAGGTGCTATATTATATAGCGAAGGAGGTGGTGAAACTTTCGCTACCGCGATGCAGGCTTCCCATACTATTTTCTGTCGCAGTATGGAGATGTCGTTGAGTTGGTTTTTGTGGCGCCATCTGTTGACACGGTTGGAAGGTGTTTTTGCTTCGTGTCGTACTACGTGCGGCGTCATGCAGGTAGGTGGCGCCGCACCGCAGATTTGTACGCGTGAACGCCGCCGCGCGAACCCTTTGTTGCGGGACAAAATACGCTCGCGATCACCCCTGTTTTCCCCGATCTGCCCCCTTACTCTTGAAACCGATCGCTATTGGATCGGATTGGTATTGTGAATTCTCGTACTCCTAAGTTACGACACCAGAGGTAATATAGATTCATATTTCGTGGATATTAACTGAAAAAAATACAACTCATTTTTTTTTATAGCACTCGGAGGCAAACGAGCAAGCGGGTCACCTGATGGAGAGTAATCACCGCCGCCCATAGACACCCGCAAAACCAGAGGAATCGCAATGCCATTTAGTTCACCCAATATCAATCCAAATCAGCGCTGGGGTCGTAACTTAAATATACGAAAATTCACAATACCAATCCGATCCAATAGCGATCGGTTTCAAGAGTAAGGGAGCAGATCGGGGTGAACCCCGCGAAAGCCGTACACATTCACGTTCACGCCTGTTTACGGAGCTTCACGGCACTAATGTGGAGCCGCCATAATAAATATGCAAGACGCGCGAACTCGTACTATTCCCCCCGCTGGTCGCGGTCGCCTGCCTGACGCGCACGCCGCCGGTCGCGCCAACTTGTGTAGCTTTCATAAAAGGAAAAACTTCGATTAAAACAATTTGATGGTAGGTAGCTTGTTACAAATTTATTTTTTTATGAGATCAACACCTCAGTCTGCCTGTAACGATGTTATTCGTTTGATTTTATAGTTCGCGTCAACTTTAGAAGACATAGTTTTAAAGAAAGCGGTTTCATAGTGTATGGTTAAAATATAAAACACAGCTTGATTAATTGAGTTTAATATCAATAAAATTAGAAAATTATTTACACATATTTTATCAAAATACAAAAATAAAACACCGTCACATACATACATACAGGTAATAACGACTTGTATCTATATTGGTTTGACTCCCTAGTTTTGCAGCGCGGCTGCATTTGTAATCAATCTTCAAATAAATAGTTTGTAATTAATATTTATTTATCTATGTTAGGTATACTGTTGGTGCATACAGAATAATTATTGAAATCGATAGTTTATTGAAGAGTAATAAAACTTATATTTCAACACACTTTCAGATGCTCTTGTCTTATGTTCTATTTTTATTATTGCAGCTGTGATTGCTTAAAAGTCAAAATTTAATTACAATATCCTGTTAAAAATATTGCGTGTCCGTCCTATAAATGAGTAATAGGAGTAATTAACTTCAGCTTTTTTGAAATACGACAGCCAGAAATCTGTCATTTTATTGCTCGAACATGTTTACATGGTCGACGTCACCTTTAATAAATGCAAAGTTATCTACGTTTGAATCCCCAGTTTACCGGCACTCGCTCTTAATATATGCGAGCACGTGAATATAACAACATTAACAATCACCTTTAGAATATATTCGCTTGTTTTTTTTTTCATTTACATGTTAGATAAGTGACTTTAAATAGAATTTATATAATAAATAGTTAAAATATTAAGTATGTTTTAATATAACAACAATGAAATTTATTTTACTTCGTCTGTCTCGATAGCCTAAATCACTTTCTTAATACTGGCTACACACATTACGATAAATTTGTACAAAATCGTAAGGCCTGTGGCCGGTTTTACGAAGCGTATAAGTCTAATAACGAGAAAAAGTATAGTAAGTAATTGGAACTTTAAAAGGTGTAAAGAAAGTAATGCAACTGCGAACTCACAATGCAACTTTTTGTGTGCAATGAACAGAATCGGACGGTAGGTCTACGAGTTAAAGGAGATAATAATCTACAAGCGACCCAAACTTAGCAACTTTTAAAAGTCAGCCAGTTTATCTATCGACCAGGGCCCTTATTCTATAACGATTCCTTGTTTCAAAACCACGTTAATTCCTTAAAAAGTTACGATATCTTTCCAAAAACGTATGCGTTTGACGTTTGTGCGCGGTAAGGTTTAGGTGTGGAATCTATAGATTGCGATACAGAATCAGGGCCCAGAGACCGTTCATGTTGTCTTAACCAACCTTAACGCTCGTACTAGCGAATATTGTCTCCTTTACCTCATAGTGGATTACTACTGCATTAGGGAAGCAACGATGACACTCGAAAATGTAGATATCGATAAAAAACCTGTAAAAAATCGATATAAAACTTGAGATTTTTGCTCAATGTTGCCTTTTAGACCCATTAATCTAATACGCATACACAATACACCTAGTGATTATTCAGCCTATAAGGATATCGGATCACGGAGCTACAGTCCTATAATTATCTTGTCAACTTTACAATTCTATAAGAATTGCAAAGTTAAGGTTTTAACTCTAGTACACAGCAAACAATACATCAGTGAAAATGGACATTTAAAATTATTACATAATTTAAGTACACACCATAACTTAATGCGCCATAGATAATCAGAATTTATTAAAACATAATCTATACCTTCTATTTTAACGGAATGTGTTTATTGAAAATTCAATAAATATTTGTTCAACAATAGGCCATGACAACTATCAAAACATTTAGTTATATAATTATTTCATTCGGTCGTGTATAAAATTATGTGTGCTTACTAAGGCAATATAACTGGCAACACTAGTCGGTGCATCGTTGATATTTTATAGTTATTTACTTATTTGTACATCATTTCTTACAAAAATGTATTTGTTAAGGCGGGTCTCTTTGCGACATTGTTTTGTGTTTTCTAACACCTAACATCAAACATCTAACAAAATATGTACGTAGGCCACGCCCATATTTGTTAGATGTTTGATGTTAGGTGTTAGAAAACACAAAACAGTGTCGCAGGAGGCCTTTAGTCTTGGATGAATATTCAATATAAACAACTGAGTGAATGCCATCGAGTGATCGACGATACACCGCCCTATAGTGAGGTAGTCATTTTTTCACAATCCATCGCCAAAGTTCACGCGAAACATCTATGATATGCTCTAGTGACACTAACTGCAGCTTACCTACGTACTGGCACCAAAAAGAAACGTTTCAAATAAAATATTATTTATACATAAATATTAACAACATTCACAACAAAACACTATTACGTAATCTTTACAAAATTGTCCTTAGTACTGTATACACTGCAGGATATTTACATTCTTACACTTAATGAATAGAAGACAATCATTGTGTCCCTTTCTATCTATCTATCTATACAATAACACATTTCAAGTGGTTGTACACATTTATAAACTAGACTGCACAGGAAGAAATGTTGACATATACACTCAAAAATATCCCACTTGCACTATGATAGCACATACTTCTTTATTTATTACACAATTTACATATTTTACTTAACATTTTTGGTAATTAACGTTATACAACAATCTAGAAAACATGTTTTTTTTTCTTTATACAAACATTTTATATTGACAAAAATGGCAGTTTGCTTTGATATTATTTTGAGGGCAATGGATTATTATCCCTATTCTATAGTGTTCAATGAATATTAGAATGATAATAGCCCATTGCCCTCATAACCAGCCTTACTTATAAAAACTTTCGTGCATGTAGTCTGTTCCAGTCGTATCGATGACAATAGTAACGATAAAGCTTTCTTACATACGATTATTCTATATTGCCTTTCGTAAAAATGTTACAACATTAAAAGTTTTAAACACCAAAATTTACACTATTATAAGGTATTATGGTTATATACAATTAAGGTAATGGGTTAGTTGACATAGTCAATAGAGCAACTATTTAGCACCTGTCGAAAACGAAACTCTCTCATAGTTGTTGTATGAAAAGAGGGAGCTATTATGTTATATATTGGGCTCCGTACTTCACCAATCGCCACCAACCTGTTAGTTTGTAAAGCAGTTAGCTGATGTCACTTACATGTTTTCGAATAAAATTACTATTTATCGTTCATATCGAAATTAAAGTTTGCTTCTCATTGCAAACTGCATGTGATTGTCAAAATAAGATTAACACAATAACACAACAAAACATCCTTTCAATATATTTGAAAGCGAATGACATCAAACCCACAAATAATGCTCGATATGTTTCATCTAATGGGTAGGGCATGGCGCCCGCAATCGCGACTCAATAACATAGTACACTACAATATATTATTATTTACAATATTATAATCTCGATCGCTTCGTATTAAAACGTACTATCTAAGTGTCACACACAGTTCAATTCGCAGTTGTGTCAAAATTTACATATAAGTACTTACATACATAATATAAATCTAAGTACCGTTTTGAGAAAACAACACGGCGAGGTGAGATCGGTCTTAAATAACCATTGAACATTGTCACTGAACAGGAAAAGATTAACTGTGAAGCTTGTTAGTCGCCTACGTCAATAATGGCGCGCTAGTATAAATCGATTGAGTTTTACTGAGTCGATTCGAGTCTAAATTAACAATCATTTGTAAACGATCAAAGCAATACCGTCTGCACTAGGACCAAATTTGATGAAAAATGTTTGTAAACAGATTATTCACAAATTATTTGTGCAAATATCTAGTGTCAGTCGGTTTCAGAATGTGTCTTAAAAGAGATTCAGGAGAAAACCTCTAACAATGGTTGCGTTCTTTCAAAAAACAGTAAAAATTAGACTGGCACTAGATATTTGCACAAATAATTGTCAATTGCATTCATCGAATTTGGCCCTAGTATAGTGAACTAAGTACTTGTGAAGCTAAATGGTCTTACAAATTGTAGTTAACAACTACTCGATCCCATGGGAACAAAAACTTGCCCACATCAGTTAGTGGAAACGCAACTCTATAGTTACCAATAGTCGACTACAATAGCCGTTTTTTATGTGTGTACTTTCTTCACTTGACTAATCGACCAAACTGGAATAAGGTCTAATACCTAGATTAAACGCCGAATTTGTATAGACTAATCTCGGAGTAAGTCTTATTCCAGTTTGGTCGAATTCACCCTAAGACAGCCTTATACGTTCGATACTTATTTTCTCGTAATACAACTCAAAATCGGTAAGCATAGTAAATTAATGGAACTGACTTCCAACGTGGTACAGACGCCAGCATATCAACCTACCACACAATGTCAAAGGAGACGGGTCACGGTCACGGCCCATTTAAAATTTACCCAGACCCGGCGCAAAAGAAAAGTATTTCAAATAATTGACTATTATGAGTAAAAAGATAATATATATTTATTTGGTTCTATATCAGTGGCTATCATATGGATATATCAAATTGAAAAAATAGTTTTTAATTTATTAATATCAGTATTTTACTTCTTTGTTAACACTAAATAGGGGCTTTATTCTGTTTGACTAAAATGCATACGCATATGCATTTATGATATATTTTTAAAAACATATGATATTTTTAAGAAAATATCCAAAATTAAGTGAGGCAAAATACAAAAAAAAATACTGATATAAGCTGATCAATAATTACTTTTTCCAATCATAGGAATATTCCTATGATAGGCAAAGATATTGAACAAAAAAAAAATTTAATTAAACTCATAATAGTCAAATCAAGAGATACTTTTCTTTTGCGCCGGGCCTGTGTGTCATTTGACCAGTCTGCTTTCTACAATACATTTTGATCTTTATGATTTGGTTACAAGGATTAACATCGATTGTAGAAATTTTACAGATCTAGGTAGGTTGACCGGCTGGCGACGAAAATATGGATATTTGAAAAAAACCTCTTTTAATTTTGATAGGCATTGCCAGTGTTTTATTTTAAAACGTGAAGACTTTTGAAAAATTCAACATATAACTATCTAGCACACAACACGCTAATACGGACTTTATACTTATAACCTTTAGGATGTCACCGTTAGTTTTTCGTCTTGAACTATTTTATACATAAAGTAATAAATAAGGTAACTAATATCATGGACCAGTGTAATTATCCGATCCTATACTTCCTTTGACGATTTTAGAGCTGCTAGGAGATAAACCTAATTTAAAGATGAATTAATTTACATATATTATAACATTTCGGCTATGTTAACAACAAGTTCAGCAATACTTTCACTTAGAGATTCCGATGCAAGCTCTGTACATCAAAAACCAAATATTTAAATGAAAAATCACCTCTTCATAATAATGCAGCCAATAGACACCAAATAACAGGTATTGCCAGCGTCAATATAGACGAACTAACATAGTGGTCATAAACACTTTAGCATTAAAAAAAATTAACCATACGGGCATATCTTGATTCAGTGGAAAATAGACTTTAAAGTCCTCGTAACAAGATAAATTTTACTTTAATATGAAGATATAAGGATGATTCGACCTATTTGACGCCGACTCTACCAAAATTGTGTGGAGGAATATAGGATTATTTTCAAAAACTATGAAAAATGTAAATCTCATGTAAGTCATCATCGTAAGCCAAGAGATTGGGCGATAACATATAGTCGGCTTCAGAAGTAGCTTAACACTTCGTTCATGTCTCCAAATCACTAGGAATGATCGCGCTCGTGCAACCATTATGATGTATCAACGCGGTAGTTAATATGACATAGTAGGCACTAACAAGTTAAACTCCTTCTGAAGTTCCGCTGGTAGAGATCAACCACGACATTTTGACCACATGGTTATGTGTGTGCGTTATAATATTTACAATGCATCGATGTTCAAGTCAGATTTGAGAATTCTGTAACTATGGCAACTGTGGACCGAACATAAACAAAAACATTGATCTGTCGCTCGATAGGTGAGTCAACTTAAATCATTAATTTATCAGTATGGGACCTCTTGACACATTTGTATGACTAACACACGCCCGCCTCATCGAGCGGTCCTTTATTTATGAGTGGTCGAGCTTTGAGAGCAATAAATCGACAAGAATTTGAAATTTGTTAGGTACTGTCAGCTAGCAAGCAGTCAGCACACAAATCAACATTAATTCGAAATTATATGGTCTGCCATGCCGATGCCGTATGTAATTATCATTCACATACGGCATGATTGCTTAATTATATTTCCTCTTTGTAGTATAGCTGTTATTTATAATAATGATGATCTTTTTCATGGATTCGTCAAAAGATATGTTTTTCTTTTTAGCCATTTATGCGTTTCTGGTTTATTGCTATTTGAAGTAGGTGTTTTCTTCGATAAAGTATTGTGATAAGATGTGTTATCCATAACAATAACCGTCTTTTTGGTACATGATTGCATCTTTTCAGGACTTAGTACTTCACTTTACTGTTTACTTTGCTACACTATACAATGTGACGTATGTGCACACACACACATTCAAAACAAATTGTGGAGGGGCGTACCATTTTTCGTGGTTTATCTCTAGTCATAATTAATAAAAACTCTTTTATATTTCTATTACCACTTACCAACTACTGCGTTGCATTGCATTAAAACTATTTTAACGAGACCTAACATAATCGTCAAGCAGTAAGTAGATATGTACTTACAAAATTAATCGTGTTAGGTCCCTTTAAAATATTTTTAATTCTATTACCTTGTTAGGGATTACGTTGTCTAATGGATGACAAATATATTTAAATAAATAAACTACTAATAGATTTAACACAGTAACTGCTGTTGTGAATCATTTTAAAGTTTTCAACAGTTTATCAAATCCAGTTACAGCGTCAAAACATGACCTAGTTTGTAGTATTTCTTTTTTGTGCGTCATTAAATAACGTTCAAATAAACTCGAAGCTAACGAAACGTTGAGAAAATGACATACTGGGTGTGGGTTCGATTCTAACTCGAGGTAGTCATTTTGTCATCGTATCGTTATCTTGATGACGTAGTAATCAAAAGTAATCCTATTTCCGCTGTCTATGAAACCAATTGGCTGATGACGGCTGCCACAACTATTCTTTGAAAACTCAAACGTTAAGAAAAGTGTGACAACCCTGGTTCAAACATTTTCAGTGCATTCGATTTCTCACAAAGATACGGTACAATTAGGACGGATACTAATTATCTACTTTCGTATTGTCGATTTGGAATTGGTTATGATTAGTATAGCTATTTACAGTACTACTATTTTATTAATAGCAATCGGCTTTATTGACTTCTGGCTTCCATCCTGTTTCTGTCAGTTGAATGGATGCAACATAACATGTGGTCAAAAATATCTTAGCATTTGAGAAAAACAACCTTACTGCTATGTAATTAGAGTATGTTTTTGACTAATGCTGTCAGCATTTTTTTGGTTCAAGCAAAAATAGATTTAAATCTTGGCCATTGTAATATATTTAAGTAAAATGTGAAATCTCTTTCGTATCATCATCAATATGCTTCAATTGATTAGATGCCTACTGCACGAAATAATTTTTGGTCATGTTAATTTATATTCGGCTGCATACGGAAACGCGAAAATAGCCGATAACTTTTAATAAAACAGAACTGTAAGTTCGGGACGTACAGTGAAATGCACAAACAAACTATTTTAATGACTATGCGTGTGCATACTGTTCGTAGTTCGATTAAAGCGGCTTGGATAAGTAGATGACAGTAATTTCAAAAAGTTTGGAATAAAACAATGTCTCTATTGTGCACTAAAACTATTCGCGTCTACAAAATATTTGGCACATTTCAACTTTTTATCGATCAGGATAAGTTTCTTTGCGAGACGAAGAAATATCTGAACTCACGTCACTATGCGTCGTAGTTCCAAACAAAAAACTAAATAAAAATTGAGACATATCAGTCATTTCCGTAACCTATCGACTGATCGTCGCGTCGTTTCGTCTATAAAAAAGTAGCGAATAACTCGATCGGAAAGTTTCATAAATATCTCTTCACCGGCTATCGAACGTCGGGCGGCCGTACTAATCGCTACGACGAGTCGCCACATCGTCTCGGAATCACAACACCAGGGGACTATGTACACTCGACCGATTCACACTGGAGCGCGCCCGATCGTCCACTAATATACAAACAATCACCGATCACGAGCAATCGGTCCGGCACATTCGGCCGGCGGGCGCGTCTCAAACGGAGATTTCGTAGTTGCAGTCGTAGACGGAGGCACGCTCGGGCGGCTCGGGCGGCGCCGCGCGCGCTTCGAGCTGGTCCTGCACCTCTAGCGCGCGCACGAACGACAGCGGCCGCGACGGCCGCGCGGCGGCGGGAGGCGGCCGGCGGCGGGACAGCGGCGACGGCTGCGGCGGCTGCGGCGGCTGCGGCGGGAACACCGGCACGCCGCCGCGGGGCGGGTGCGGGGGGTGCGGCAGGCTGGGAGCGCGCTCCGCCCACAGGTAGTTGCCGCGCTGCGGCGAGGCGGCCAGCTCGCGGATGTCGTCGGCGGTGGGGCGGTGCGCGGGCGGCTCGGCGCGCAGCAGCTCGCCCTCGGACAGGAAGCGGCGCTGCGGGGAGCCGCGCGCCACGCCGATGAAGTCCGGGCGGCGCGGCTGCGTCGGCGTGCCGGGGTTGGACCTGTGCGCGGCGCTCACGTCAGGGGTTTAATCGCGCGAGCTCGTCCGAGCCCGAGCTATCGTTATCGTACGGCCTACGGACAGAAGGAGAAGGGAGCTGCGGGGCGAAGCGTTTGCACGTGCGATCGCGCGACCGGCGCCGGCGCTCGGGACGAGGGACGCGTTCGGAACTCGTGCTCGGTACCAACGACAGGAGTTACACGGCCCGATGTCGTTTCGTTCACACACAACGCTGTCCATCTGAGTTGCCACAAAATGTGCCACACGGCGGCTGCACTGGAATGTATCTATGTTCGTCTATGTGTCAACCGAACAACGATGGATCGTTTGTATGTATCATGTACTTCGTGATCGAACATATGATTTTGTTATAAAACGACAACAATTTAAATGAGTGTGTAGTTCTGAACGCGCCCATCGTCCGGTGGCGACGCGCGCCCTCTACGGTTGCGGGGAGCATGCCAACGCCACATGCCTCAACTGTACACTATATTACAATATCATACACACTGCAACAACTACTGCAAGCTATAAACAAATTGCTAAACCGTATCGTGATAAAAAATCTGGGTAATAATTCTAAAAAAAATCCAAGCAATAACAAAATTCCTGAACTATAATCCAAACCATATTAAAGAATAAGTACCTAATTGATTTTGTATCAGGATCGGTGTGTTGAAGAGAGCGATAGCGCGACATCAATTTACAATGGCCGCATATTTTCAAATAATTTTGAACATCCCAAGCTTACTTTACTTTCAGTCGAAGTAAATAGTTATCTATAGAAAGTGAAGTCTAAATAAATAAAAAAATAAGACATCTTACAAATAGACAGGTAACATTTCCTAGCGTAAACTGAAGTAAAAATTCATAAATAAGTTTACAAGAACATTCACACACGCAAAAAATATAAGTGGCTGACACATTGTCCGCGTAAGCCTGGGTTTACGATATGGGCAGACAGACACAGAACTGAAGTTGGATTACCATTTGTCACTTCTAGTAGTCTATGATCATAAGTCGATCATGAGCAAGCGGTAGTACCCGTTACCAGCCATTGTATAGTGCGTCGCGCTACGTCCACCATCCGCTTTCTCATAACAGCTTGCAAATAAAAATATTATACCAAGTTTAGTTATTAATCATCACACAGGCTTAGGATAAGTTTTGTCTATTATTAAGAGTAATATTTTTGCGAAACATCCAATATTGGTTTTGAATGACAAATTTAAATATGCAGACTTAACTTATGCTACACCTAAAATACATTACTAGGCACTAAAATGCTAAAACATGCCAAATTACTGTGGTATCCATGAACAATACTGTTTGTACTTCTTCAACGCAAACTAGCTATCACTTAATGAATTTTTAAAATAAATCTAAAATTTTAATTGAAAGTTATACCCGAACTGTCATTCATATTTCTGGTTTCATTTATTTTATTTATCTGATTTGATAGTAAAGTAAGCATGTGCAGACATAGGAGACAAAGGAAGGACCCAGAAATAGGAGAAACAGTTTTGTATAAGAGAGCATTAGTTTGAGACTTGGCACATTCGATCGCCTAATGTATTCTGAATTATTGTCCCGATACAAAGTGTACAAATCTGTCGAGTTGGTATTTTTCGACATTTAGCAAATCAACAGTGCAGCCACATGAATAAAATTGTATTTACAATATAGCTTGAGTTGATGGAATTTCGACATTAACCTTTTAATTATAGGGCTTGTTTTTAGTTTTGGCTTCCGTACCAAATTTGTCTAGGCCTCTTCCCAGTCATGTAGGCCTAGCACGCGCAACACGAGAAAATTTTCTCGACCCGTTTGCTAATGTTATGTCTATACACGATATGTCAAAAATAGAAATAATAGTAGTGTTTGCTTGCCTGTGGTATTTTTGTCTACAAACCCTAACATGCAACATAAATTTTATCGAGTTTTGACAACTGTAACCGAGATAGTTTGTCGTTTCCGCCATCGAAGGAAGATAGAATATCGTCCGCGACATATCTCGTGTTGCGCATGCTAGGCCTAATGGTAACAAATAAGATAACTGTACATAAAGTTAAGAACAAGATTCTACAAAAAGTATGCAAATGATGAAGAGAGCCGTGGGAACGTTGGTTTTCCTTTTATTTTGAATAAGCGCATTTGATAAGACAGCAAATAAATAATTTAGAAGCACTAACAGAAGTTTGGAAACTCCACCAAGACAAGCCTAGAAAGAACAAACACACACAAAAAACACGTTATGATTTACCATCGACACGTCGTCTCTACGCGTTACGTCCACCTGCCGTAAGCGTTAAGCGATAAACGTACAATTTTTAATCTATATTTATGTAACAATATGTTAAATATTATATATTTATTATATACACTGTTATGCACCTTCGACATCTCTGCTTCAAGTTTGTTGTTATGAATATTGATTATATTCATGGTTATTCTACTTTCCCAATGAAACTTTGATAAGAATGTTCAATTAATGTTACAATAACGTCATCGATGTAAGTGATATTTGTATGAAAACTAAAGCAAAGTTACTAATTTAGTTAGTAATTTAAAAGACACTGTTATTATACATAATTTAAATCATAGTTAAAAAAAAAACAAATTTAGAATGAGTTTCGTTTATTTATATGTAGTAAACTAAAACTTAAACTGTTGAAAGGCTTGATCTAGATCGAAACCGTATTGACAACTAGTTCTTGTGTCTACTATCGGCTTTATGGCAGTCGACAGCATAAATGTAAAAGCAAAGGATTATATGTTTTACATTTATAATATATTCGTAGTACTTCTATTTTTTCAGACTACAGCTCTAATGATTTTTGGTAAATACTAATAATATTATATTGATTAATTCACTTGTATGATGTCAGTGTTGCCAACTGCAATAGTCACGATCTATTTAATATAACTCTTTCGAAACGAGCTTTGGAAATATTTTTTATGAGATTTACAAGTGTCTAATGTAGTAGCATAAAATGTAAATATTTGTCACCAATTTCATCAAATAGGTAAATTGCATATAGCATTCTAATATCGAATAACCTTTAGCGTAGTTAAATAATTTGGTGGCAACATTCATTTTACCTTTTTAAATTTGGCTTCAACCTACCTGAATAAGTATTATTAAAATTACTCAAAAATAAAGGATTAGTAAACTGTTTCGGATAAATACCAAATTGAGAGATTGTGAATGGAATAAATTTGTGAACAGTGATACCGCAATGCAGTTGTTTTTAGAAAGTTATTATAATCCAAATGCAGAAATAGCATAGAGCATTTATTTTACCCTTTACTTCGCGGTTGAGAATTGTTAGTACGAAAGCGGAGACAGAACTGAAGCGTGTTTTCGAATTTATATAAATTGCAAAATAGTATTCATCCTAATCAATTATTTTAAAATAAACAACAATTAAATACATTTATTTTTTAACGATTCATAAAATGTTAAATTTATTAATGTTTACTAATATATGAGAAAAATGAAGCAGCAGTGATAAATAGTAACGTGATAATGGTGCTTTACAACTATAAACTTTTGTTAATAAGTTGTTAATGGACGCGTTAAGCGGTTTTATGTAAATCACTGCTTTTTAGCATTTTCGATACGAATGGTGATTACATAATTTGTGCTCGTCAACTATGTGAAAACTGGGGACTTTGAATTTATATATTAACACTTTTGGATGCCACTATAATTACTGTTATTCTGCAGACATTATGGGACACCATACACTTCTAGATATTGTAAAAGTAAATTTGCTTTATCAATCATTCACAATTTAGACTGTGCACTTCATGTCTAATTTTATAGTTTACTAAAACTAGCCTTTGTACGACTATATTTAAGGTGACAGAATGATTGCAAAGCAAATCTAACACTGTACACTGATAAAGCAGTTCGAAACACCAAATAACAAGATACACGTAATGTTTTCAAATTAAAGTTTTGGCTAATATGTGAGAAGGCAAACCATTTTACATGCAAATAAACACACAATTCAAAGAAAACATATAAGCAATGCATTTTAAGTGTAGGATGTAGGACTTTATTTAATTTTTAAGAACATTTTAGTCGGGTAATGTGATGGGAAGAGGCCATGATTGATTGGACACAATAAATACATACAAGATTCACTTTCTCCCTGCTTTACTCAAAAATAACTAATTGTCCAGTACATGAAGTAGTGGTCTAATAACATAACAGCATATTGTATCAACTTAAAGTGTGAACACTCAGCAATTTCTTATACACATTTCACACTTTTCTTTACAAGAATCGGAACGATGTCTGTTAATTATTTAATGACGACATTTGGCATCGTTACATTTCATATATATTTTTAAGAAAATGAATATCTAAATTATTTTATAATGATCATTATAATTTCTAGTATGTCTTGTAAAATCAACCAATCATCTGATCTTTTAATGTAATTTAAATATTCACATTCCACACAATAGTTGCAAGGTAAGACATGTTGCAGTCCTTTAAAAAAAACCCGTCGATGAACTATGTGCATATTAACAGTTCGACTGGTAAAACAACAATTACTTACATCTCTGCGGAGGAGACATGCCCAGAGCCTTTACTCTGCTGCGTAGAAGGAGATAGTCTAGATAATTTCATATGTATGGTTTCATCCTTTGCAGGGACTGTAGATAGAAATTCTACATCACCCGTTTTAAAAGGTAAAAACTTCATAAATCGGCTGTCACACGGAGCAGTGACTCGCTGCTGCATGGATGGTAAGGATTGCGTGTTATCTAATATTCGTGGTCTTATATCCTGGTAACGTTGTTGACAGGTATCAAAGTAGGCATATACCGCACCTTGACCTGCTGCTGCATGGAAGGCGTGTTGAGGTAATGTTATTGGTTTCTTCAAGGAGCTGTTGACTGCGACTGAGTCGCTACTACATACCGTACCGCGGATCTGCTATTGCATGTGAAGTGTCGCGTGCTGGATACACAACGAGTGGTCTCACTTCCCGAATGGTCTGTCACAGCATTCATCACAGCTAGACCTCACTCACTTTCTAAGCGCATCCGTAACTTTGTTGGCCCGTAAAAAAAACTGCAGCGCGCGTATTATACAGAAGACCAAGAATACACGTAGTTAGTTAATAACACTTTTATATTTAGGTATACCGAAGCTAACTCGCGCTTGTGTCTTTCTCTAGCTAATTAGAGGATACAGAATTAACGTGTTTTATTGTGCTCCCGAATGACCCTGGTTCTTCGGCTGATCAACATAATATCTCACCAAAATCAAAGAAAATTTCTTTAATAAATTTTGAACTTTATAATTTACGTATAAGGATCAATATTGAACGAGACGAGAACTTTGACAGTTTTGGGTAGGTTGACCTGCTGGCGTGTGTACATACTGGTAGCGACATCTAGAGGCATTTTGAGCAGACTCTATTATGCATGTTCACAAGTCGCTCCATGGTGCAACTGTAGATTGCGTTGCGAGGCTGCTGTCGGGCCAACGAAGTTTCGGGTGCGCTTAGGGGCTGACTATTATCCGTGGTCTCACCTCCTCATGGGGCTGCTGACAGCGAGCACAATGATGCGCTGCTGCATGGTGGGCGAGGGGCGCGCGCCGTTGGAGTAAGATCGGCAGTCTCACCTCCGCAGAAAGTGTCTAAGTATGCGCAGCGGCTTATAGACTGAGGCGTTAGCTGCTGTGATGCCAGGCTAAGTAACATCGGTGGTTCCACCTTCGCTGAAAGTGTCTAAGTATTCGCAGCGCCTAAGGCTTCAGCTGCCATGATCCCCGTCTGAGTAACATCGTCTATCTCACCTCCTCACGGGGCTGCTGACGGCGAGCGGCGTGGGCACGCCGAGCGCCTTTATACGCCGCTGCATGGTGGACGAGGGGCGTTGGAGTAACATCGGTGCTCTCACCTCGGCAGAAAGTGTCTTAGTTCGCCTTAGCCCCCAGCCGCTGTGATACCAGGCTGAGTAACATCGTTTGTCTCACCTACTCACGGGGCTGCTGACGGCGAGCGCAGTGGGCAAGCCGAGCGCCTTGATACGCCGCTGCATGGTGGACGAGGGGCGTTGGAGTAACATCGGTGCTCTCACCTCGGCAGAAAGTGTCTTAGTTCGCCTTAGCCCCCAGCCGCTGTGATACCAGGCTGAGTAACATCGTTTGTCTCACCTCTTCACGGGGCTGCTGACGGCGAGCGCAGTGGGCAAGCCGAGCGCCTTGATACGCCGCTGCATGGTGGACGAGGGGCGTTGGAGTAACATCGGTGCTCTCACCTCGGCAGAAAGTGTCTTAGTTCGCCTTAGCCCCCAGCCGCTGTGATACCAGGTTGAGTAACATCGTTTGTCTCACCTCCTGACGGGGCTGCTGACGGCAAGCGCAGTGGGCAAGCCGAGCGCCTTGATACGCCGCTGCATGGTGGACGAGGGGCGTTGGAGTAACATCGGTGCTCTCACCTCGGCAGAAAGTGTCTTAGTTCGCCTTAGCCCCCAGCCGCTGTGATACCAGGCTGAGTAACATCGTTTGTCTCACCTCTTCACGGGGCTGCTGACGGCGAGCGCAGTGGGCAAGCCGAGCGCCTTGATACGCCGCTGCATGGTGGACGAGGGGCGTTGGAGTAACATCGGTGCTCTCACCTCGGCAGAAAGTGTCTTAGTTCGCCTTAGCCCCCAGCCGCTGTGATACCAGGTTGAGTAACATCGTTTGTCTCACCTCCTGACGGGGCTGCTGACGGCGAGCGCAGTGGGCAAGCCGAGCGCCTTGATACGCCGCTGCATGGTGGACGAGGGGCGTTGGAGTAACATCGGTGCTCTCACCTCGGCAGAAAGTGTCTTAGTTCGCCTTAGCCCCCAGCCGCTGTGATACCAGGCTGAGTAACATCGTTTGTCTTACCTCTTCACGGGGCTGCTGACGGCGAGCGCAGTGGGCAAGCCGAGCGCCTTGATACGCCGCTGCATGGTGGACGAGGGGCGTTGGAGTAACATCGGTGCTCTCACCTCGGCAGACAGTGTCTTAGTTCGCCATAGCCCCCAGCCGCTGTGATACCAGGCTGAGTAACATCGTCTATCTCACCTGCTCACGAGGCTGCTGACGGCGAGCGGCGTGGGCACGCCGAGCGCCTTAATACGCCGCTGCATGATGGACGAGGGGCGTTGGAGTAACATCGGTGCTCTCACCTCGGCAGAAAGTGTCTTAGTTCGCCTTAGCCCCCAGCCGCTGTGACACCAGGCTGAGTAACATCGTTTGTCTCACCTCCTCACGGGGCTGCTGACGGCGAGCGGCGTGGGCACGCCGAGCGCCTTGATACGCCGCTGCATGGTGGACGAGGGGCGTTGGAGTAACATCGGTGCTCTCACCTCGGCAGACAGTGTCTTAGTTCGCCATAGCCCCCAGCCGCTGTGATACCAGGCTGAGTAACATCGTCTATCTCACCTGCTCACGAGGCTGCTGACGGCGAGCGGCGTGGGCACGCCGAGCGCCTTAATACGCCGCTGCATGATGGACGAGGGGCGTTGGAGTAACATCGGTGCTCTCACCTCGGCAGAAAGTGTCTTAGTTCGCCTTAGCCCCCAGCCGCTGTGACACCAGGCTGAGTAACATCGTTTGTCTCACCTCCTCACGGGGCTGCTGACGGCGAGCGGCGTGGGCACGCCGAGCGCCTTGATACGCCGCTGCATGGTGGACGAGGGGCGTTGGAGTAACATCGGTGCTCTCACCTCGGCAGACAGTGTCTTAGTTCGCCATAGCCCCCAGCCGCTGTGATACCAGGCTGAGTAACATCGTCTATCTCACCTGCTCACGAGGCTGCTGACGGCGAGCGGCGTGGGCACGCCGAGCGCCTTAATACGCCGCTGCATGGTGGACGAGGGGCGTTGGAGTAACATCGGTGCTCTCACCTCGGCAGAAAGTGTCTTAGTTCGCCTTAGCCCCCAGCCGGTGTGATACCAGGCTGAGTAACATCGTTTGTCTCACCTCCTCACGGGGCTGCTGACGGCGAGCGGCGTGGGCACGCCGAGCGCCTTGATCCGCTGCTGCATGGTGGGCGAGGGCCGCGCGCCGTTGGCGCCGGCGCCGGCGTCGTAGCGCAGCGGCTCCATCACCATCCTGTAGCCGGGCGCGGCGCCGCTGTGGCTGCAACAGTATCGACACCCGTCATCCATCACATACAAAACTAGACAAATAATCTTTTCATCCCCCCATCTCGGAAAGAGTATTTTTACTCTTCGATATCTGAGTGCAAAAGCCGTTTTTACCCGCTAAAGGACAAAGTAAATTTTCATCCCCCCATCTCGGAAAGAGTATTTTTACTCTTCGATATCTGAGTGCAAAAGCCGTTTTTACCCGCTAGAGGACAAAGTAAATTGAATTTATAACATCGTGTGCACTTAGTATGTGTATTCAAAACATCATTAAACCTATTTTCTTCTTCCTCCATGGTGCCGATTTATCATACGACCTTTTTAAATTGTTAAAAACTCAGACTCGGAACCTTTTTGGTGTACCTACTTTTTTAATTTGGTTGGTAATTTCCTCGTTGAGGTGGGATGAAAAGTTACGTGTTGCACTCGAGTGCAAAGATTTTTCACCTCGTGCTCTTTTGATTCCCTCGGTAACGCTCAGGATTCTAATTTTATTTTAGAATCCTTCGCTTGCTCGGTCATCAAAATTGAGCACGCGGTTAAAAAGCAAGTTTGCACTCTTGTATAACAAATAACTATTTCACTTCTCTTGCTCAAAAAGAACGCCATTGTAGCGTTCTAGAGCGGGGCTAAAATAGCTTTTCCTGCCCTAGGGGATAAAGTATTTTATTTTTTAATTTTTGTCTGTCACATGACAATGAGCCTACAAAAACGAAAAAGTATTTAGTCTTAGGTAGAATAATCATGAATAAAGACTGGACTTTTTACTGTTTACTTAAATCAACAACTTTTTTGAGATAGTTATTATAAGTTTATGGTAAAATTAGTAATTATGTGAATCTATGGACAACACAGACCACGCCCACACAGTCCACGCTTCAGCAAGAACAACTGCACAGTCTGCACATGTGCTTAGGTGGTGAGTCTTTAGTCCGTTAGTCCCCTTTTACGACATCGAAGAAAAGTGAGGGGTTGGTAATATTATTTTGATGAGCCCATCGTTGCTCTATGCTGTTGGATGTATGTCCAGTCTTTAGTCTGTTAGTCCCCTTTTACGACACCGAAGGGAAGAGAGGGGTTGGTAGTATTATTTTGATGAGCCCATCGCCGCTCTATGCTGTTAGATGTATGTGCAGTCTTTAGTCCGTTAGTCGCCTTTTACGACACCAAAGGGAAGAGAGGGGTTGGTAGTATTATTTTGATGAGCCCATCGCCGCTCTATACTGTAGGATGTATGTGCAGTCTTTAGTCCGTTAGTCGCCTTTTAGGACACCCAAGGGAAGAGATGGAAAGACTGCACATACCTAACTATCCAACAGCATAGAGCGGCGATGGGCTCATCAAAATAATACTACCACCCTTCTCTTCCCGTGGGTGTCGTTAAAGCAGCTAACGGGTTAATTTTTAATAAAATTAACCAATTTATATTGTATTGAATTGTTTTACTTTCTCGCATTCGTAGTGAAAAACATAGTGTAACACACGGCGCTAAAAACCCATTAAAACTCGGTTTCTATTTACTCCCTCGCTAAAGCTCGGGAGTAAAACTACCTCGTATATAATGGGTCATTTTAGCCCCTTGTATAATAATCTACTATTTACTAAATCGTAGTGGAATAGATATCAGAATTGGTTACTTGACTGTTTTCGGAAAATTATACTGTGTCTGGTATTTCAACAGCTGACCCTATTAATAGAAAAAAACATAGTTTTCTTCATCAAATTCAAACGGTTGGTCACTTGACATTTTGCCCTGTGACGTCACACTTCAATAAACAAAATTTATCTTGAAACCTGACAGACAGTTTTTGTTTATTTTGTGAAATGTGACTTCACACGAAGCTCAATCATGGCCGCCCGTGTTTCGGGTCTTGTAATCCACAGATAAAAAATCGCAAATTTATTTTGTAAAAATAAAATATTTACAAATTACATTAATAAAAAGAACTATTTGATAATTATTGTTAAATTATAAACTACCATATCAGTTACAACTGTCAAATAGCCAATTACATTTTTTGAAGAAGCTCTTCATGTTGACACTTAGCTCGCACACTATTAAATAAATATCTGACCTGGTGTTCCTCGCGAGCGGGCTCAGCCGCGGGTAGTGCAGGGGCGCACTTCAAACGTATTTGAGTGAATGGGTAAAAAAAAAGATCAAGAATACTGGGTTAATTATGGACCCCCCACCAAAAGTAAATATGGGGTAAATAACAAAATATTTGACGTAAAAATAATGGTTTTTTTAAAATTACAATATTTTGCCTGCTTTTTATATCCTATAGTTCTAGGTGCGTGCGCTCACCCTCGCGGTTAAAGTGACGGCGCGCTGTCATTGGTGCACGGGGTGAATAATAGCGGTCACGCGCATGCGCTTTGATAACCGCGATAGGCCGCGCGCTAGGTGACAATTATTTTAATTTTCTAAAGAAAAACTTAAGAGGGTTTACGCATTTCGGTTTCCCATACAAACTTCCAAGTCGATATTTTTAAAAACCATTAAGCCAATGGAGACCTTTCCTCTTCCCATACAACTACGGCCACTCATGTACCTAAGATTCAAAGGTACCAAAATGTAGGAAAAAATCGTAGATTCCAGAAATATATGTATTATATTTTTTATTATAATTGTACCACCTAAAAATATTATTAGAAAGGTTTGACGGCTTGCAACATTGGATTAATTTAACTGGCAAGCATAACTCTCTCGCTGTCGGGTGCGTTTCGTTAGCTTACTTATGGGCCAACTAATTTTTAGATAAAAGCCTTAGAGTAACTTATTTTAACATAAACATAACCTGTTTTTAGCAAAATCATGATAAATAGTAACAAAAATAAGTGTTTTTAACTGTTTTGATTTATTTTGTGCGTTTGATTATTTTGAGAGTGACAAATATTAGTAGACCGACTATGGGAGTTTATAGAAAACCATATAATCTAAACTAGGTTTTGCACCTATTGATTATCCATTGTGAGATATTATATAAAATAACTTAATGGGCGATTTTCTGACAGCCCAAATTAAAAAGTAAAAATTAGTTCAAAAACACTCGATAGATGTCGTTTTATGAAAGCCGTACCTACTTATGGGCTGTAATAAATTCTACACTTTTACTTGTCTACCAAAAAAATAAAAAAATAGTATTTAAAAAATAATACAGAACCTACTTCTATTTTGGAATAGAATAATTATTACGCAGCCATACACGTGCTCTTCATGAACCCGCCTTTTACTAAGCGCCATACTAATCTATGCTAAGCGCCATCTATGAAGTCATTTACGAACCAATTTCTTTTTTTTTTGATCTCGGAAAATCGCCCATTAATGGCTTCGCGTTTAGCATTAAGCCATTTTCAAGTGGTAAGTAAATACTTATTTTTAAAGTACAATTTGTACAGTAGATTAAAATAAAATGGAGTCTCACAACACGTGTTGTTGCTAAAAGGACAAGGAAGAAACTCCAACATTGTGAGTTTAGATCTCAAAAAATATTTTTTGTTCATCCACAAACTGTCACCACCACAAAAAACCAGTAAGTATGACAGTTGTCACTGTCATATTTTCGCCCTTTATTTGCACGTTTCGTTTCATGTTTACGATTTCTTAAACCATAATAAGTGACTTTTTATTTTCCAAAAAAATACTAGTTGCGGCGTGTTTTATAGAAAAATGATATCATCAGAGGCTTCTGCATAATTAATAGGATATTTTAAAGTAAAGTGTACCTCGGTACATTTTGAGCCGAAATGGAAAGAAAGGTCTCCTTTGATGAAACTTTGCATGCCTAAGTAAAACACAGGGATCTTAATAGTTTGTTGAAAACATTTTTAAACAACGTTTATTTAGCTGAGTTATTGCGATTGAAAGTCCACTATAGAAAGTTTAAAATCGCAATAACTAACTTAAATAAACGTTTTTTAAAAATGTTTTCAACAAACTATTTAGATCTTTGTGTTTTACTTAGGCATGCAATGTTTCATTAAGATTGGCTAAGTGGTTTTTAAAAATTTCGACTTTGAAATTTGTATGGGAAACCGAAATGCGTAAACCCTCTTAAGAGGCCTATTACATCTCGACTGTGATTTTTGCGTAAAATGGCCAACTTAGGCGTTATGGATCTCAGAAACGAAAATACATTAACAATTATGACTTATTTAATAGTGTAGAATAGCTATTGGAATAGTGCTTAGCGGTTTCGCTTTTGTAAATTTTGCTTAACTTTTTAATTAAACCCAAAATTGCAGAGAAAGATTTTCATAAAGAGCGCGAAGGCACTTTTTTGAGCTCATCGATTGAACTACTGTTCTAAACAAGTGAAATAAAAAAATTATAATGTTATCTCTTATATAGTCGAATAATGCGTAGCGGCCTCGGAATTTTTAGATATCATTGATTTTATATAGGAAAAAAATCTTATTCTAAACCAAAAAACTTCTGAAATTGCTATAAATTAACTGTGAATATCTCCTATCTGCGATAATATTATTGAGCAAAATTTATACCAGAGTAACTGTTACTTCATAAGGAATAAAGATTTTATAATGAATTTATTATCCTATTTCGATAAAAACGATAAATACAACTGCAAAATTACTACAAAATGCGATGCGCCGGCCGTCCGAATTCAACTTATGCTCACAGAATGGATATTTGTAATATTATGCACAAATTTATTATCCTATTTCGATAAAAACGATAAATACAACTGCAAAATTACTACAAAATGCGAAAACAGGCATTTTACGCAACAATCACATTCGAGATGTAATAGGCCTCTTAAGACAAAAATGTAAAAAAAATATGTTTTTTTATTATTATTTGGTTGTACTACTGCTATTAGGATCACGTAAAAAAAATTTGGCGGGGTGTCCAAAGTTAACCGAGTATTGTCGTATATCTGACCTGGTGTTCCTCGCGAGTGGGCTGAGCCTCGGATAGTGCATAGGGCGAGGCGCGTGTGCGTGCGGCGCGGGCGGCGGGAACATGTTGGCGGTGGAGGCGCGCCGCTGCGGCGGCGTTGGCTCGCAGTCGGCGCTCTGCGACGCGCCGGGGCCTTCCATCTCGGCCTCGTGCTCCTCCCGCCCGGGTGATAGCTGCACAACTCGCGGATGAAGGATTTCCTCGCCCTCGCAAACGATTTGGGGCCGATTGGGCCAATGGTTAAAAAAATACAAACAACGCAATCATAGTAAACGCGAACACGTCTACGTGTCTCTCTGTGCGTATCTACGCCTCCCATTAGGCCCAGTGTGACAGAGAGAGTGGTAGTAGTAGGCGCTGCTAGTAGCAGGCGCTGCCCTTTTCCCATATTTTATTGCCCCGTGGGCAGCGAGTTGTCAATTGTCAAAATTGTGATTAATCGAATTGGAGTAATTGCGAATTTGTAATACTTCACCATTGGCCCAAGCGTGTCCAAATCCTCACAAACGGAGGCGTAAGTGCCCGGCCTCGACCTAGCCGCTGTGAGCGGGACGGCGAGCGACTTCATTGACCATTGCGTGTTATACAATTTACACAACACACCCGTCGCTCACATAGGCCCTGTCAACATACCAGCGTTGTTGTGGTGTCTGTTCTTAACGCTGGCGCAGCAGCGGCATGAGTTAAGACAGGGTACTAGTTGGCCTTTACTGGCCTTAACGTAATACATATCATCCTTTTTTACTGTACTCTTTAATGATTGTTTGGTTTCTTTCTTTATTTCGAGTAGTGTTATGTTTTGTATGTGATGTGATCGTCAAAAAAGTGTTCTTATTCTTATGCTACGAAAGTCTTATTTAATGGTCATAGTAAATACGCAATGAACAAAGAAATCGCTCACCGCTCCGCTCGTAGCAAAGTCGTAGCCGAGTGGTAAGGCCGATCACTAGGCCTCTTATGGTTCTTATGGTAATTCTCTTATTATTATTTTTGTATATACTTAAAAAGGAATATTTAGAACAATTTTAATATGAATGAAGTCAAATAACATATCAAAAAACAATTATATACCTACATTAAAGATTAAAAATAAACCAATGTTATTAAACAGAAAGTAAAAGTTTTTATTTTATTTTCAGTCAATTAAAAATGATAATGCTGCGAGTTGTAAAAGTATCAAAAAAGCATTTGAACATGAGAAATGTCTATGAAAATGTTAGACATATTCGATATACTTATTGAAGAGTTTTATAATTATAAATAAACATATGTACTTATATAAATAATAGTTAATTTAGTAGAGAGCCAGATTTACTCATGTCTTCAATTCACAAATAAGATAGTCTGAAATGAAAGTGCGAGTGCTAAAATAGAACTTACGAACGTGAATTGAAGGTATGTATTAGTTTGCTCTACAAGCATGATTATCTAAGTGTTAGTTCTACTGCATTGAATGGACGGTGACAAGCGACTCTAATCTCTAAATAAGCAAATGGAGTTGTTACGTATTTTCGCTCGTTCCTTCTAAACTAAAGAAACTTCTGGTAGATGTATGATTGAATGATTTATGGCATTGATTTATAATTGAAATGATTACATCTACATCATCTTTACGTGAATACTAAACACAAAGATAGACGAACTTATTTATTCAAAAATTCTATTGCCTACTCAGGACATAGAATTTTCTATAACTTAGTTAAATACATAAAAAAAGAACTGCTTGATAAATAACAAAATTTAATTTTTAATTTTTATCACATCTTTTAGAAATTCGTATTAACCAATTTGATTTATTTTCTTAATCAAGTATCATCGTATTTGAACTTCAAAATAATTTGTTTAGTAAGTATGTTAATATAATTTTAATTATTACTATACGATACTGCTTATATAAAGCACTTACTTAGCTTACAAACTAGCAAAATGTATAAATTACCTAAGTACGCTTAAATTACATTGGGGAATCGCATTAGAAACCTTTATATTTTTTAAATAATAATGTCGATCAAAATTAAGCGTAATTAGGCAATCAACACGTTCTATTCCAATCAAATTAATGTTATATCGATTAGTATGGGATAATTTAATCAAACATTTTTTTTACATAGAGTAAATAATTATTCTTAATTTATAACATTAAAAAGAGTAGAATGTTATCAAGTTATTCGTTCAGAACTTGCTTGCGAGTCTCGCGTCGAGTTTATTGGAAACATCTTTTAGTGTCAGCTGTCTGTACGAGGGCTCATTCTCGCTATGAAAATCTTTTAATATGGTAAACACAGTTGTACTTTTAATTTAATTTTTTGTGGCAGAATATTGTGATACTTGTTGTGACATAATAGAATGTACACAATTATGTCAATATTATTCGTAATAGTTGCCTGTCACAACCAAGCACATTTTAATATTACTTATCGCCAATGTTCATATCTTACTTAGGGCCTGTATAATCAAATTGTACTCTGTAGTACTCAATCTTTATTTTAGTTTTAGTATGAAATAAACTATGTTTAGGGTCTTTTAAACCTCGAACAAAATGTTTCACGCAAGCAAGTTCAAACGCTGATTTTATAGTGACACTTGCAGTCGCACTACTACGCTCATATTTAACCGACTTCAAAAAAAAGAAGGAAATTCTCAATACGTCAGGAGCTTTTTTTTGTAATTGTATGTTAGCCGATTACTCAAAGACGTTTGAACCGATTTAGATAATTCTTTTTTATTGTTAATCATCTGACAACTTAGTGTCGCTCTACCCATTCGCGCGAGTCGCAAGCGTCAATATAGAAAAACTTTAAGGCTTGCGCGGACACGAGACAGTCCTCGGCATACTTTTGTTTGTGTAGTTAGATTTTTTTTTATGATAATGAATTCAAAAGGCTAATTCGAATGGTGACCAAACGGAGTGTCCACTCAAATGTCACAGCACTCCTTTTATGCTTTAGTTATTATACTGAGCTTTAATGCAGCGTTAACTTAAAAAATCGTTCTTGCGTCTGACTGTAAATGTCATTAAAAGTTAATTTCAAGTACGTCTCCGAGTACGGCAGTTACACTAACATCTATAGATATCGAGTGACACAAGTACAACGCGGACTATCCCCCATAGTGATGAAAGGACTTGAGTCTTTTAAGTCCTTTAAGTTAGGACTAGACTCGATTTTCAAGACTCGACTCCAAAAATACGACTCAAGACTTTTTTACTAATCTGAGGGGACTCCAGTCATTATAATACGACTCGGAAATAAAACGACTCGAGTTCTTTATTAAAAGACTCACAACTTAGTCGCGAGTCTTTTAATAAAGAACTCGAGTCGTTTATCATGCGATGAGCTGTTTAAATTGAATTATAACAAAACTTGAGTGTAAGATTTTGCTTTATTGAGCAAATCAATATTTTTTCATCATACAATGAATTGTATTGTAATTCTAAATTAATACAAATAGGCATTTTTGATTTTTAAGTGAAAGTTATTAGTTTAATCACTTTTCCATATTAATCAATTATAGCTTAGCCATTATTGAATCTTGCCCTTTCCTTTAATACGTCGAGCCAAGAAGGTAGGCCACATAGAAGCCATTTATCTAATAAACTAGATATATAATGTCCCTGTACCTTGTATTAATTATTGAGTGTGTACCCACCATATAAAAACAGTATATTATATCCACATTCTTTTTAATATTTCATTACAGCGTATGAGCGCGCCTTACGACTCGCGACTCCCAAGAGTCGAGTCGTTTTAAAATGTTGGAGCCTTTTCGTCACGACTGAGTCGTTTAAAAATATCGAGTCTTTTTAAATTGACTCAGTCTAAAAGTAAAGCTCGAGTCATAGTCGAAGACTCCTAAAAGGCTCAGGACTCAAGGTACCCCTGAAGGACGGCATGGCATTAATACACACAGTTAAAAAATGATGTCCTGAATGAGTGGTAGGTTAAAAAATATTTGGACGTTTCAAAGTGCTTGTTGGTTGGGTTTATTGAATAAATATATTTTGACTATTGACTATTGACTACATGCCATATTTACATTTAAAAAAATACCTACCCGTCCCTCAAAAGTAGACTCGATCGAGTTGTGAACCGTCATAAACGAGTGGAGTTTCTTTTAAAGGACTTAAAAGACTCGAGTTCTTTCATCTCTAATCCCCCCCCTCCCCCCGCTGTCCCCGCGCAAGCCGCTGGCAGCGCAAGCGTCTGGCTCTCACCTTGTTGTAGTGCGCGTGCGCTCCGACGGGGCGGTGCGCGGCGCCGTTGTCCGCCGTGTACGTCTTTACCTGGTGCGAGTCGGTGGCGATGGTGGATATGGCGGACGCCGAGTGGGGGCCGCCCATCGCCGCGCGACGCTTTTTCCCGCCCTTGTAGATGTACTTGGACGGGCGGACTAGACTGTTAAAGGCGGGGGAGTTAATTGCGATTGCAAATCATATACATAATTTCCGTTTAGTCCACTTTTGACAGATTGTACTTATGACAGATTCTACATATGACCGATCTAGCTTGTTTTCTAATAAAAAAAATAACCTCGGAGTTTAAGACAATCGCTACGCTGCGCGTAGGCAGCTAGATCTGTCATATAGTATAGAATCTGTCATATTATGTAGCATCTGTCAGATGTAGACTAAGACAATTTCATGAAAATGGACAAGAGTTCAAACTGATGCTGTGTATACATACATACAATATAAACACGACTATTATCCCCGAAGGGTTAGTCGAAGACTAGGCAATGAGAACCCAGTCCTCTGCCACAGTCCATTTTTCACCAAATAGCGACTGCACATATGCTCAGCGTGACAGGATGTATGTGCAGTCTTTAGTTCGTTAGTCGCCTTTTACAACACCTAAGGGAGAGAGGGTAGTATTCTGTCAATGATGGTAGTCTCAGTGTCTCGGTACTTCAACCAGATGTTGGCGTACACAGACACCGGCACTTTAACCTACCACAAAACATCAAATTTCTTTAATACATTTTGAACTTTAACGCTAGGATATAAGAATCAATATTGATTGGAGATTTTTTTTGTTTTGTCAGTTTTGCAAAGGTTAATTGCAGGCGTGTGTACTACTGCGTGATTTTTATAATCAATTGGAAAGGAGACCCGGCTTTTTATGCTTAAGTTGTATACTTTTTTATTTTTTTAATATGTAATTCCTAATCTGACAATATCTGATGACAGTTGTACAGCCGCTATCTCTCAAATCAAACATGACGTACGGCATTGTTGACATTTCACTTTTTTTAAAGCTAAAGAATTATGGTTTACGCAGCCACGTTAGACATTTTAAAAATAACATGTCTGCCTTTTGAAGACTCAGTGTTTTTATATTAAATATATCAATAATTAAATAACTCTTATCCGCAATTAAATCCGCAAATCCGCAAAATAAGACAAAACTCGGTTTAGGTAGCAAATAATATTAGCTTTACTTTATGACCAAGTTGCATTGTATACAAGTTTAGCATTTTTTCTATGGAAAGTGCCGCATCTCCTATGCGGCACTTTCCATAGAAAATCTCTCTCTGATCTATTCTAACTTACTAAGAGTCGAGGCAACTTTTTGATTTTTCAAGATGATGTTATTCCAATATTTAATGTGTTGTATTGAATGAAAATCACCTCGAAAGTTCCGGAGAATCTTGTATACGAGACTAACATTCATCATACTTGGTTTATCTATATAAAAAGAATATGACTTTTACAGACAGGCGGGACCCCTCTGCTAATTAAATGAAAACCACCTCGAAAGTCCCGGAGTACCTCGTATATGAGACTAGCATTTCATTTTACTTCATATAAAAACTCGTAGCTCGACAGATAGCGGCAGATATAAAAAAGTGAAATGTCAACAATGTCGTACGTCATGTTTGATTTGACAGATAGCGGCTGTACAACTGTCATCAGATATTGTCAGATTATGAATTACAGATTAAAAAATAAAAAAGTATACAACTTAAGCATAAAACGCCGAGTCTCCTTTCCAATTGATTATAAAAACTACGCAGTAGTACACACGCCTGCAATTAACCTTTGCAAAACTGACAAAACAAACAAATCTCCAATCGATATTGATTCTTATATCCTAGCGTTAAAGTTCAAAATGTATTGAAGAAATTTGACGTTTTGTGGTAGGTTAAAGTACCGGTGTCGATGTACGCCAACATCTGGTTGAAGTACCGAGACACTGAAACGGCGGGTAGAAGATAGACTACTGCCAAGTGTAACCGGATTTGAAGTACGTCGCTTCCCTTTTAAAAATTTATCGTATTAACTAATTGGAAAATGTTGAAAAAAAATCCTCGAGCAGCATGCTTACTCTTGAAAACGATCCCGAACGATCGAGATTGGTATTGTAGTGTCGTACTTTTGAGTTACGAAACCAGCGCTAATTTAAATTTCTATTACGCGGATATTGAGTGAAGTGCGCCCGTATGAGCTATCCTATACCGGAGACAAGTAAAAATTAATACATAATGATATTATTGTGTATTGTAATTTTGACTGGCCTAAGTTAAATGCTATGTTATAGGATAACAAAAAGCAATGTGTTAATTGATTAGCGTATAATTTTTTGTTAATAAAAGATGACATGCTACCATCATTGAAGGAATACTACCATCCCCTCTCTTCCCTTAGGTGTCGTAAAAGGCGACTAACAGACTAAAGACTGCACATACTTACATCCTGTAAGCATATGTGCAGTCGCTATTTGGTGAAAAATGGACTGTGGCAGGGGACTGCTTTTGCGGTCCTCATTGCCTAGTCTCCGACTAACCCTTCGGGGATAATAAAGGGCTAGTCCATGTTCATAACATTATCCTTAGGGTTAAGAACCACTGATCTAGACAGACGGAAACCCCTGCTTATAAGAGTAGTAGTGCTTTACCACATAGGCATGTACATTCGAGGATATTCCACTCTATCTACGCACACGCTACTGTACGTACGCGCGGTCGGAATCGCTTTCTAAGGCGCGGTTTATACAGAAGAGACGTATGACAGAGGCGGATAGTCAAAAAACACAATATTAAACCTTAATAGTACGGACGATAGCGTCGTTTTTACCATAACTGAATTGCGCCCGCGCCTCGTCTCGTTGCCCATCGGACGCCTATCGGACGTCTATAGGACAAATATCTTGAGGTCGTACTATTAAGGTTCAATATTGTGGTTTTTTGACTATCCGCCTCTGCCATACGTCTCTTCTGTATAAACCGCGCCTAAGGCTCGTATTCTAAAACCAAACTCACACTCAAATATCTACTTGAGTGCAGTAAGAAAGGGATGGTGCTATACATCGCAATCGCCATCCCTTTCTAATTGTATTCAAGCATGGATTTGATTTTGAGTTTGGTTTTAGAATATGAGCCTTAGAATTTCGCCGGAAATGGTCTACCGGGAACATAACCGACTGTAGGTACGGACATAATTTTTATATCATCTAATCACAACGAAAACACAGTAAAGCCTTTGCCACACTTGACGGAAATTCCGACGCCAAACTTTTTTTTTTTTATTGGCAACGGGTAAGCGCTTGGCCTTCATCTCACCTGATGGTAAGTGACGATAAGGCCGAAGGTGGAAGCGCGCTTCACCCGGAATCCTCAACCACTGAGGAACTGGCTATTCATGTTATTAAATGACTAATAACGGACTCACTACTTCCGTAGTGTGTCCGTTATTAGTCATTTATATGCAATAACATGTATTGGCGTTCCGCAACGGAAGTTCGGCGTCGGAATTCCGGCAAGTGTAAGCAAAGGCCTTACGTATACACAAACAGCAACTCACCTAGGGTACTGCGGCCCAAACTGCGTGTAACAGCAGTTGTACCAGCATCCCTTCGAGAACGGGTTGTACCCGCCCGTGAACTTGCCGGTGACCTGCTCGTTGGTGGTGCGGCCTCTGGACACCAGCACCATGTGGAAGCCCGTCAACCCGAAGATTGGGATCGCGAGCAAACCGATTATGCCCATTATCACCATACTGGTAGGGTCGAGTTAAGGCGCTCTTTTCCAGTTTTTAACAATTTTGATTGATTGTACTGTACCGCCACCAATATTTAAAACATGCAGTTCTAAAGTTCATATAAAGTTGAACATAATATTATCTAATGACTCTTAAAGACAGAAACACGATTGGTTATACCTACTTCACTCGATAGAAAAAAAATTCAAAGATAGCTCTGCCAACATTTTAAAAGAGCTGTAAGTCACATACATTAATAAATTACTTAATTTTTTTCCAAAAATCCATATTTTTTATTTCACTTGTTTTATCCTTTATGGCTTATGGCTTTTATTCCTTAAAAAAACCTATAAAACGCGCCTATTCGCCGCTTCGCTGATACACTCGTCCCGTACCGTCCGTCGTACCGTCGAGAGAGCGAGAGAGAAGCGAATATATAAGGCGACTGCTATATACCGCAAGAAACTTCAAGGGCTGGTCAGGTCAAGTGTTTTAGACATGACAAAAATTACAAAAAAGAAATTCGTGCATTTTTATTTTTCATTAAATATTAATTTTACGAATTTTAATTTGATAGTCTTTGGGTATCTAATTTATTTTAAAGCAATAACATAAGAAAAATAAAATGAAATAATTAACTATTATATAACGATTATTTACAACGCGCGGGCAGCGGCCGGCCATTGACCCGCCCGTCTGTTGACCCGTCCGCGTCAGCTGGGCGATAAGTACCTACGTTAGTCTGCAATCTTTTTTGTCATTTTTGTCGTGTTAAAACACTTGACCTGATCAGCCCTTGAAGTTTCTTGCAGTTTCTAGCAGTCACCTTATATATATATATAATATATCCACGACTATTATCCACAAAGGGTTAGTTAGAGACTAGGCAATGAGGACAGCACAAGCAATCCACTGCCACAGTCCTCATTTCATCAAATGATAACTTCACATGTGCTCAGTGTGAAAGGTGGTGAGCCCATCGCCGCTCTATGCTGTTTGATGTATGTGCAGGCTTTAGTCCGTTAGTCGCCTTTTACGACACCCATGGGAAGAGAGGGGGGGAGGGGTTCCTTTAATGTGCCGCCACGCGACACGGCTATTACAATAGTCACGCAAATGATTGGAAAAGACAATAGTCAACAGCTAAATCAGCGGGCACATTACAAATCTTTAGTATTCCGGCACCAAACATATTAAGTGTTCAATGACGTGTACAGTCAGCATCAAAAATACTGAACAAAAACAAGGTGGCAAAAGCATCATTTAACATTTCAGAATTATATGACATTTTTGCGTTCATAATTACAACTTCTCTGTAATTACCTATAGTGACGGTCATGTACTTTTGATTCAACAGCTATGTCAGACAATTCTGGTCATACAACCGTAACAATCATTTGAAAATTTCATATGCTAAGCTACTTTTGATGCTGACTGTACTCTAAATATCCATACTCGATTCAATGTCACCTTACATTTCACTCTGTTCTGACGCACTAAGTGCCTTCGCACACGGCGTCGTATCGTAAGCGTATCGTAATACGGGCGTAGGACGAGAGCAATGCGAGCGCGTACATGTTCAAACAAGTCCGCACACGAAGCGGTGCTGCAGCGAATCGTAGGAGATGTGATGTAGGAGGAGATTGTCTCCTACGCGCGTATTACGATTTACGATACGCTTACGATACGACGCCGTGTGCGAAGGCACTAAGGCGCTGCGCAAACGTAGACACTTTCAGTTGGTAGCCGCAACTGAACAAACGCACAAAATTATCTGCGCAGCGCCTCAGAGTATAAAATAGCAATTTAACTAACCCGAGAACCCAGCTATGTTGCCACCAAACATTGAACCTTACGCTCATGGCATAAAATCGGTAATCAATAAAAAAATCACATACAACGTTAAAAGACAAGCATATTCGTTCAAAGGATACGACACAATAGGCTCGACCTGCGTCAGCGTCTTGTTGTTGTTCATGATGTAGTAGAGGCTGAGGCCGAAGATGCTCAGCATGTGTATGGACAGCGATATTAGGAAGAAGAAGAAGAATCTGTAGTTCCGCCGCCCTATGCAGTTGTTCACCCACGGGCAGTGGTGGTCAAATGTCTGGAAAATCAAAATAAACACGAGTGGACAATAAATAAAATTAAAAAATTAATTAAATATGCACAATGAATATCTAATTTGGCTCCAGTGTAGGGCGTGCACCGGGTTCTACCCGATTCCGAAAAGACCCGGTTTTACCAGGTTCTTTTAATCTTCAAAGAACCGGTTCTTAAAATTGTATTACCCGGTTTTTTCGGTTCTTTTGGTTCTTATCAATGTTGTCAAAGAAATCAAAATTTTCGATTTAGTAGGTAGGTATAAGTAAATTGTTGATTTTGCATGAAAAAAAAATTAGTCTATTAGTAGTTTTTAAGACTGAGACATTTTATTATCAGTATAATATTTTCTATTTTTTAAAGTCTAATATTTTATTAAGGAAAAAATATTAGACTGTTTTATTCCCATCGCTGCGCTGTAACTTTGTGCTGTACAAAGTGTTCGTGCGGATAATTAATTCTCAGCTCATTCACTCACTACCTAGAGGATCACTCGCTGCTCCAGGATCGCCAGTATGGGTTCAGATCCAAGCGATCAACGGGTGATCTTCTAGCGTACGTTACTCACGCGTGGGGTGAAGCGATGGACAAGCATGGCGAATCCCTGGCAGTTACCCTTGATATCGCCAAAGCTTTCGATAGAGTGTGGCATCGTTCCCTTCTTTTCAAGTTACCGGCCTTCGGTGTGCCGCCCATTGAAACGTATATATCGCTGGTGCCGCCCCGTTCGTGCGCCTGGGTTGTAGACTTTCTAGAAGAGCGGAGGATTCGTGTCCTTTGTGAGGGTAGTTCCTCCGCGTTCTACAAAGTAAATGCCAGAGTACTCTATTTCTTCTGCATATTAATGACATGTTGTCCTTGGGCAATATTAATTGTTATGCGGATGACAGTACGGTGCATGAGCGGTACATGGAATCCTGCGGCAAAGCAAGCCAATATCGTGGTGAAAAGGCAAGAACTGGCTGCCAAACTGAACCTGGCTCTCGATCGTGTCTCTAAGTGGGGATCTGAAAACCTGGTCGAGTGTAATGCCAGCTAAACCCAGGTTTGTGCATTCTGTCCAAGGTAACTCCCTTCATTACTCCTCCCTCTCTTCAGCACTCTCCGTTACCCATTTCGGTGAACCTCAGCATTCTCGGCATGGACATCGGCCAGGAACTGAATCCAAAATGCTACATCGAGAGTGCTATTTTAACTGCCTCCCGTAAGTTGGGTATTCTCAATAAGGTGAGGCGGTTTTTCACACCCGAGCAGCGCTGTTTGCTGTACAAGACTATGGTGCGATCGAGAATGGAGAATTGTTTCCATCTATGGGACGGCACCACTAAATTCCTCCTCGATGCACTAGATAGACTGCAAAGGCGAGCGATACGCATTATTGGAGATGCTGAGGTTACAGCCTCTTTTGAGGACCTCCAGCTGCGTAGAGACATTGAAGCAATGTCTTTTCTCAGTGTCTTTTACCGGAATTACTACGGAGAGTGTTCTGAAAAACTTCTTAATCTAATCCCGCCCTATCCTTTCCTGTCCTGGGCTACACGTGCTGGTCTTAGGAAGCACCATCATACTGATCAGACGATCAGTCCTCGTAGGTACCAAAAAATTTGGCAAGTCGTTCCTCTGTAAGACCATTCGGCTTTGGAATTCTTTGCCGCCGCATGTGTTTCCTAGCTCCTATAGTCCCGGGTCTTGTAAGCGGGGCGTGAAACGGCATTTATGCAGGCCGTCATGAATGGGTGTGCTTGTTACCGTGCTTATTCCATGGTGGAGAGCGCTCTCATTATTTTGGACTGCATCGGCTGCTTACCAGCAGACAGTATGCGGTCACTATGACGAGGCAATATAAAAAAAATTGAAAGAATGTGATGACAGTGAAACTCTATTAATATTATAAATGACATTATTGATTATTTAATAACTTTATTGTAATCTGTTACTAGTCGATTTCTTAACTGTACTTAATTAATAAATAGACTTCCTAAATAAAATCATAGGTAACAAATTAAACATTATTTTATTTTACGAACCCAAAAGCACCGAAAAGAACCGGGTACCCGTTCTTCGGTAGAATGGAACCGGAAAACCCGGTTCCTATATAAGGTCCGGTTCTGCATCCTTTACTCCAGTGTAAGCAATGTGTTTATCAAACCTTTAGACGGTGATTAACGCTAATTACTTATTATACACGTCTAAATGTTTGTTTATCATTATTTATTTATTTATTGATCACCAACATAATAAACATTAACAAAAGCAAATAGGATAACTTAAGCTTAATGTTATTACAGTTATAAGTGAAGACCACATTCATTAAAGAAGCAACATGAATGAAAAATAAATTATACTCGTACATACTTACAGATTAAATTATTATCCGAACATATTATTGTAATTTTAAAAATACAAAAAATACCCAAACCATAATGTCGATATAGTATCTACTCTCTTGAATGATATAATATCATTACATAATTATAAAGTAAAGTCGCCGTTTTCCTTTCCTAAACCACGCAATGGATTTTTATGCGGTTTTCACTAAAAGATAAAGCGTTAATTATAAACGCGAAATTTTAAGTGTATAATACGTTTGACGGTTGCCAAGCCACACTGACCTCTATGCAGTGATTGCATACGGAGCAGTGCGAGCAGCGCGGCGGCCGGTAGAACTTGCACGTGACGCACCACTTCATGCGCACGGTGATGCCGTTGATCTCCACGCTGCGGTACAGCGGCGCGCGGAAGTCGTCCTCGCGGTCCTCGTCAGGTGGAGCTGGATAAGATAAGATAAACTTTGGGGGTTAAAGTTACTCGCGTCCGTAGGTTTACCCTTGAGACCCTACACGTGACCTCTGGTTGGTGCTAAATGAGTGACACGGACTGAGTGTTAGAGCCACGCTGCGTTGCAGCACGCATTGGGCCGGCTCGCCCGGCGTTATACCACCCTCTCACGAATATCCGGCGTGAAATAATGGCACTTGGTGCTGTTGTGTTTCGTCCGTTCGACCTTTAGTATAATTTCTGTCCTAGTAAAGGATTTGTAGTGTTGTGTGTAAAACTAGCATATAATCGTAAACAATTTGGTTATTATGAAGTATCTTGTAATTTACTTTAAAATTAGTCATATTTGGTTTTATATTTTTAAAAGCAATTCCAAGAATGGGTCAGACTCATGTTCAGTTGTAAACAAAAAATAGAACTTCTACAACACATTCATTTGTCATCTTTATCTAAAATCAAAGTGAAAATAATTATCTGAAGTTTATATCCTCTTTGCTCATAACGTAATTTTGCAACACACACTGATAGCGTTATCGTCTTTAAGGCGTGTTCTGCTGACTAGAAACATGATACCATTTGTTAAATCCGCTTTTATTGAGTTAACACTATGCGGAAACTATTTATGTCTGTCTGTATTTTTCACTATGAGCCTTTGATACTCACAACTCTGAAAAATCAAATTGAAATAGTTAAGAAATACCTTAATTTAGTAATTTAATATGATGATGGTTTGGGGGTTAAAGTTACTCGCGTCCGTAGGTTTACCCTTGAGACCCTACACGTGACCCCTGGGTGGTGCTAAATGAGTGACAATGACTGAGTGGTAGAGCCACGCTGCGTTGCAGCACGCATTGGGCCGGCTCGCCCGGGGTAATACCACCCTCTCACGAATATTCGGCGTGAAATAATGGCACTTGGTGCTGTTGTGTTTCGTCCGGCCAGTGAGAGTTTCGGAGGCCCCTTCCCCTCCCACCCCTCCTCACAATTCCTATTCCTTCCCCTAACCCTATTCTTTTCTTAAAGGTCGGCAACGCATCTGCGACTCCTCTGGTTTTGCGGGTGTCCATGGGCGGCGGTGATTGCTTTCCATCAGGTGACCCGCCTGCTCGTTTGCCTCCTTCTCATATAAAAAAAAAAAATGTCTATATTAATAATAATATTATAAAGAGGAAAGATTTGATTGTTTGTTTATTTGCATTGGCTCTGAAACTAGTATAGGTACTGATTTAAAAAATGCTTTCACCGTTGGTAAGCTACACTATCTCCGGGTGACATAGGCTATAGGTATTATATTTTCAAAAAAATTAGGGATCCTTACTAAAACTCTAGTAAATTCCTTACATCGCGTGTGCTACGAAAACTATTGATGTACGAGGGGTGATCCAAAAGTAATGATAATCAATATTAACACAATGAATATAATAATAAAATAAATTCATTTCTCAACATAGTCTCCTAGCAAGTCTATACATTTAGTCCATCTCTTTTCTAAACCTAAAATTCCCTTAGAAAATAAATCTTTATCTTGACTCTCAATAAAGTCCTCAACCGCGGCCATCACGTCGCTATCATCGTCAAATTTCTTGCCTCGGAGGTGTTCTTTGAGTCGTGGAAAGAGATAGAAGTCACTGGGGGCCACCAGCTCAAAGCCCGCTTCCTGAATGGCAGGCATGGCAATTGCAGCTTTGTGAACCGGTGCGTTGTCTTGATGGAACAGCACTCCAGCCCGCAGTTTGCCTCGCCTTTTCTCCTTAATAGCCTCCCGCAATCTTCTTATTTGTTCTGCATAGTAGGAGCCTGTAATAGTGGCCCTCTTTTCCAAGTAGTCCACCATGATTATTCCTTCAGCATCCCAAAAAACAGACGCCATAACCTTCCCTGCTGAGCTTGACACTTTGAATTTCTTCGGCGTCGGTTCATCGGATCGTTTCCATGTCATCGATTGTTGTTTTGTTTCAGGATCAAAATGGTGGATCCAGGTCTCGTCCATGGTCACAAAACGTGACAAAAAATTATCCTTGTCTGCCTGGAACTTTTCGAGATTTGCTCTTGACATGTCGACTCGTTTCTTCTTTTGCTCGTCGTTTAACATTTTCGGTACCCAACGCGCGGAGACCTTTCTCATATGCAATTCGTTCGCAAGGATTCTTTGAATGCTGCCATATGAGATCCCTGTGACCTCAGCTACATGCCTGATAGTCACTCTTCGATCTTCCAATACAACTTCTTCAACTTTTTTCACATTTTCTTCAGTGAGGGACGTCGATGGGCGTCCTTCGCGGTGTTCGTCTTCCGTCGATGTTCTTCCCAGCTTAAACTCCTTAGCCCAGCGTGCAACTGTGGAATATGGAGGAGAAGAGTCCCCTAATGTTTCCACCAAGTCTTTGTGTATGTTTTTGGTAGACATTTTTTTCAAGCAGAGGTATTTAATGACAGCTATGATTTCGTGTTTTTCCATTTTGATGTTCACTCCTTGACAGTTCGTATTCAAATGAATGTAGCTCCCGGGAATCGTGGCCTATTTATATGATTTTTTTTTCCTGAACTAGTGGGTAACTGAGCAAGTGACTGATATTTTTTTTGTATTTTTGTGTGCACTAGAAATAACTGATTATCAGTACTTTTGGATCACCCCTCGTATGATATGTACTAGCGGCCGCTCGCGGTTTTACCCGCGTGGTTCCCGTTCCCGTGGGAATATCGGGATAAAAAGTATCCTATGTGTTAATCCAGGTTATAAACTATCTGTATGCCGAAGAATTTCATCCAAATCCATTCAGCAGTTTTAATGTAAAAGAGTAACAAACATCCATCCATACTTACAAACTTTCGCGTTTATAATATTAGTAGGAGAACTAAATAATGTACTACGACTTTGCAAAGTTCTTATAATTTAAAAAAATTATTGAAATGCCGCCGCTAGAAAAGGCTCTTTATTTGTACCTTGGTATTAATCCTTATTAAAATAGATTACTTCATACTCAACCTTTATATATATTTTTGAATTACCTATTCCATTTGGACATTTCATTCGAAAGATATCACGAGTTTAAAAATGTAGTATTAGAGCTAGGCAGCATCATAATATGCGATGTAGGCGTCACTGGGGTACGGTACGGGAAGAGAGTCGTTTTGAAAATTCATCAAATACAAATAAATACAAATCATTTATTTTGCTTGAAAAGTGGTACATAAAGTTGTTACAAAAATTCGAATCACACTTGTCACCAGACTCTGGCATGCAAAATTTATTACTATTTATTAATTATTTAAATAAAAAACTTATTAATTAAATAAGTCAAATCAATTAAAAATTATATATATATTAATTCATTAAGTCATGTAGGTATGTCTTATCTTAATATATATATCTTAATATATATAAATGAATCCCTATTTCCCTTGGTCACGCCATCACGCGTGAACGGCTGGACCGATTTCGCTAATTCTTTTTTTGTTGTGTTTGTTATTGACAGGAAAAGATTTTTATGAAAGAAAAAATTAGAAATATTGTTTTATTAATTATAATAATTCGAATTCAATATTCATAATTAAGGCAGGACAACGTCTGTCGGGTCAGCTAGTTAGTTAATAAAATTGTCAAATAAGAGAGCAAAAATATTTGGGTTAGCTAAATCTGAGGTCTAAAGCTATTGAAATATTCATCAATACAATAAAAACTGTTATTTATCAACCAATTCTTCAATCTACTTCTAAAACTAACTATTGGCAGATTTTTCATTTCGTCATGTAATCTGTTGTAAATCTTAACTGCCATACAGTACGCATTTCGGCTATAAAGGGAAGTTGTCCTAGCAGGCTGAACAAAGTCTATTGGGATAACTAGTATTGAAGTTGCAAAATGTTTCTTTACGCTCAAATAACTGTTTATTAGTTTTAACAAATATCAATAATCACGGGGTACGAACGTAGTCGCCGGCGGCGGCGGTCTGCTAGTAATCAATATTTGAAGACATACATACTACAGTTACGGTTATTATTCACAAGGGGTTAGTTAGAGGCTGGGAAATGAGGAGAATTTATAAGTATATATTATACAGAAAGTACTTTCGAAAATATCGCATATGACAGCTGTAGGTACCTGCAATTAGTTTAATTATGGTTCTATATTTTTATTACTTGTGTACGCGTATTTAATTGAACACCCAATATATAATAAACATTTGTAAATGAAATAAAAAATAATTCATGTAATTATGCAATGTAATGTTAAATGAATAATATGAATAAAAATCCCAGTTAAATTGTGTACAATTTGGTATCAAAAAACATTGATACTATCAAATTAGTAACTATAAAAGCATTATCGTATCAGATAACACTAGGTAATAATAGCTTTTACTTGTATTGATCATTGCAAACACAACCATTTAACTAATTACCTTGTGAGTCACATATTCATTAGCAGACTATGTAGTAGTGGGAATGTAAATTCTTAACTTAAGAATCACTTTTATGTAATATCTGTCCGCTGAATATATTTTTTTATTCAACATTAAAACCCTTGATGAATTCAATCCACAATCAAATCAACTAATCAGAATACAAAATTTATTGACTAACTGCCATTAAGAAGGTTTACGCATTTCGGTTTCCCATACAAACTTCTAAGTCAAAATTTCTAAAAACTATTAAGCCAATTACAATGAAGCTTTTTGCATGCTAAAGTAACATACAGAGATCTAAATAGTTTGTTGCAAACACTTTTAGAAAACGTTTAAATAACTGAGTTAATCTGATTTTAATCTTTCTATAGTGGACTTGAATTGCAATAACTCAGCTAAATAAACCTTTTTAAAAATGTTTTCAACAAACTATTTAGATCCCTGTATTTTGCTTTAGCATGCAAAGTTTCATTAAAATTGGCTTATTGGTTTTTAAAAATTTCGACTTAGAATTTTGTATGGGAAACCGAAATGCGTAAACCCTCATAAACACATAAGATGTCTGATTTAATTTATGAGGGCCACTGGCTGCAGATAGTTCAAGTATGATAAAAATAACTGCACAGCTTATAAACTGTCCCACTGCTGGGCACAGGACTGCATCATTGAAATCAAGTGATCGCTACAATACTGGGTATTGGCTCAATCACCACTCATGCCAAATGCCGGTTGACGATCACAAACACACTCTGCACAACCTGGCAATTTAACTTGGGACCTCCAATTATGCGTGGGCCAAGTGCTTTACTTCTCAGTCACTGTGGCATTATATGATAGATATGATTTCCTTCTGTGGCTAAGCCACCGGTTTCAGACCCAGAGGTCCCAGGTTTTCATTCCCAGCGGGAAGACATTTTTGTGTACTTGGTTTGGTTGATGGTAGGGCTGTTAAGTCCACCTGGCTAGCCAGCCCACCACCACAAACCACCATCTAATAAATCTGTCGCCATAACAACGAAGTTTCTAGCAATGTTGTGTTCCGACAGTTTAGAGCTAAGATAGCCAGTTCCTCAGTGGTTGAGAATTCTGGGTGAAGGGTGTCAACCTTCAGCCTCATCGTCACTTACCATCAGGTGAGATGAAGGCCAGTCATTTACCCGTTATAGAATATAAAAAAAATTAAATAGATCTAATTGATTATGGTTAACACTTACCTTTTGGTATAACTCCCGGGTCCATGAAAGTGGCCAGTGTAAAATTGGCCAAAACAAAAAATGTTATGACACCTTGGTATGCAGGAACCCATGGGTGCTTGTGGAGGTAGTACTGACAACTGGAAAATAAATAAACTAATAATTAGCGACACAACATTTCGGCCTTGACATCAAATCTTAGTATTTCACTGTAGATAACTAGGGTAACATTGTAAGAGTTTAAGGGGTTATTCAACAAATATTAAGTGATGACTTTAATCATGTTCAATCATAAAGGGTAAGCCTTTATTTTGCCTAATAATAATCTGAGAAAACCCTACAATCCGTTACTTACAATAATTTCTATTATGTCTGGTTTTATGGCAGCTGACATGTTAAGTAACAAAAATACTGAAAGGGGAAAGCTTTACCTACTTAGAATCCTCAATAAATAAGGAACTTATGAGATTTTACTAATTACATACTCAGTTCACACAAAGTGTAATAAGTAGCTGCCTTCACTGGAGGGAGCACTCGACCTAAGGAGATCTCACAGGCTATCTGATTGTAGTTGTCCACTGAATGCAGATTAGTACAAAAACAAAAAAAAAGTTCACACTGATGAATTGGACATTGATATTTTAACAACTGATTTCGATAATATGGTGATCCAGCCAAATTGCCATAGAACAAATTCAACACGCAATATATATAAACATTCAGTGATGAATAAAATACTTTTTCTTAGTGAGAACCAAAGCTACCCTTATTTCAGTAGTACATACTTAGTATTCTATACTTAAAACTTATAATTTTCCGAAAATTGAGCCGAAGGAAAGTTTCTCATAAATCCTCTATCCTCCACATTAAATTATTTTTAAGTATTATATATGGTTAACATTAATTATGGCTGCCATGCCAACTTATTTAATTTAGATTCAGTCACTCAGTACAGTACAGATAATTAATAATAAAAATTGATTAAAACTTATTAACTGAAGGTAATGTGTGTATGGGTTGTAATAGTAATTACAAACTATATACAGGTTTTTGTATACCATTTAGACTAATTATTTTGTTGTGACTTTATTGGTCAAGAAGTTTAAATTAAAAAAAAATATTTGGTAATTAGTTTCAGGATGTTCACGCGGACAAAGTTACAGGCCGCTAGTATTTAATAAATTTAATAAAAATAAATTAAATTACCATATATTGTATGGAAACATATATTAAGAATAGTTACTTTTAATACATAATCACTAAGTAAAATTGGTTGGTTGTTAGGTAATAACAGAGTTGCGTAGCAGTGAAACTCTTCCCTTGGGTGTCGTAATAGGTGACTAATGGACTAAAGATTTGCACATACATCCAATGGCATACAGCGGCGATGGGCTCTCTACCTGTCATGCTGAGCACATGTGCAGTCGCTATTTGGTGAAAAGTGGACTATAGCAGGGGTCTACTTTTGCGGTCCTCATTGCCTAGTCTCTGACTAACCCTTCAGGGATAATAGTCATGGTAATATGTATGTATGTGTAATACTAAAAGTACCTAATAAAAGTTATACCAGTCAACTTTTGGGTCAGTAAGTTAGTAATTAACTCTTTTATTTTCTGATTGACTACCATGTTTAGAACATAGTAAATATTGGACACGAACTTACTATTATTATATATACATACAAAGCTGCACATCACATATTAAAGGTCAAACTTTTTATGTTACATTTCTAGTACAGAAGTAGGTTTCTAATAACATTTAATAGGTAAATAAATAAATGTAAATCAAATTAAAGACAGATGAGGCATGGGTTTATCATAATTATTAGAAACCTAGTAGATACTGCCACTGTGATACTTAAAGCAAAAGTAGGAGAAATAGTTGCTAGAGGTATAGGGCAAAGGTACGGCTCAAAGATATTTATAGAAATATGCCTACAATCTTCTGTGAAAGTTGTCAAACCGAAAATGAGTATTGTATCCATCTACGACAAGACTTCAAATACTTACGGAAAATAAAAAAATAGGGATGTTGTGCCCAACAGTAACGTCCAGGCGAATGTCGCGGGGATGTATCTCGTTTTGAGGTCGCATTTGGGCATATTGTGTCAATTATATTTCCCTAAAACCAAATTAACTCAATTTTATTCGCTACAGAGCAACATGGCCGCACCTATTAATCTGACAGCGAACAGAGCTATGTTGCCAGCCCAAACCCATAGAGGCCATAGATATAATAAAATGTACAAGACATTATAATCTAAAAAGAGAGAGATCTCTGAGATCTAAAAATAGGCGTTATTAAATATTGCTAAAATATGAAAAAACCTCAGAACAATATTCACACAATAATATTGTAATGTATTGTTTGGTTTTTTTTTTTTCTCTTTAATATTTTAATTTTTTATTAGTTTTCTCCATAATCGGTACCTAGTTAGTTTGTTATTTTCAATATTATTATTTTTTGTCTTTAATGTATAGCAGTACCTCTTAACATTTTCCTCTTATTTAAAACTGTCGTGGTTAATAATGCGGGTGTCACAATGACATATCTTATTACAATAAGTTGTTATCGTAAACATTATTGTGTACACTGTTTTTTGACCCAAATAAATTAAAAAAAAAAGAACAATAACTAAAGCATAGAAGTAGCGCTATATGCACTATATAACGTCTGTGGCTGCTACATGGCATAAACAAGCTGAATATAGCTACCTACGCTTTGAACTAAAGATGGAACAAATCATTGATAGCAGTGAAAAATCATATGATTTAGTTTTTCATATGACATAACTGCTATTGTCATTCGCAATCGCAGCGATTATGATTTCTCACTAGTGCGTGCGTGTATGAATGATCGAATGAAATCGCGCGGAGCGACCGCGGCGAGCATGCACGACAATCATACGAGCGAGGTGTGAGCGGGACGCATCTACTCAAGCAATCCCTGCGTGCGAGTAGTGCGTCCGATTGACCTGTGACCCTGTCCCTATCTACCGACCTCAATAGATAGGGTATCGCAACTGGAACTACGGGTCCGGTTGTGTTTTCAGAGGTACTACGGGGTTCCGGTTCTAGCCCCCCGCTGGTCGTGCCTTTAACCAGGCGCCTCCGGCGGGATCCGGACATGGGTTGGACTCGTAGTGGCATGTGGTTAGCTGTAGAGCTTGGGAATGTTCGTTTGTCCTGGTATTGTGTGCCAGGACTTCCAAACTCGTGCACAGCGAGCGGGGCCTAGTAGCGGTCTCTGAGGGGGCAGAAGCGAAAAGTCCTGCGGGGAACGTGAGTTTCCCTTATAGTTGGCAGCTTTGTCCGGTGGTTTTCATTGGACATTGGTGTTGACATCTCCGGTACTAGTCTGGATAACTAGTAGAGACGGCCTCCTAGATGCCGTAGGTCTCCGGTCCAGCCAGCCGCGTAGGACGTGGGAACTGGCTAGGCTCCCGGATGGGTTCCGAGAAGTGAGTGTGCTTACTACTCCGCTACCAAGGTGGACACTTGGGAGTCGACTTTAGAGTCGACGACCCTAGCAGTGGCAACTGCGAGTTGTGCCCTTCGTGCAACGAGAAGTGAGCGAGCTCGACAGCTCCGGCTACCTATCTGGACAATAGGCAGTGAACTACACGTGTTCACGGGGATACTCTCCCGAGACACTAGTCTTATGAGTACCGAATGAAGAGCGCGCTGCGGCGGGCACTAATTTGGCGTCAAGACCTAACGTTGGTGGTCTCCTGCGCGAGTGTTCTACTGGCGCAGGGACGTCTGGCACTTCTTGCATAATCTAACAGTTGGTCTCGAGGTGCCAGTACAAATAAACTTAGTGAATTAAGGAGAGGAGATGACCTGTGACCCTGTCCCTATCTACCGACCTCAATAGATAGAGTATCGCAACCGGAACTACGGGTCCGGTTGTGTTTTCAGAGGTACTACGGGGTTCCGGTTCTAGCCCCCCGCTGGTCGTGCCTTTAACCAGGCACCTCCGGCGGGATCCGGACATGGGTTGGACTCGTAGTGGCGTGTGGTTAGCTGTAGAGCTTGGGAATGTTCGTTTGTCCTGGTATTGTGTGCCAGGACTTCCAAACTCGTGCACAGCGAGCGGGGCCTAGTAGCGGTCTCTGAGGGGGCAGAAGCGAAAAGTCCTGCGGGGAACGTGAGTTTCCCTTATAGTTGGCAGCTTTGTCCGGTGGTTTTCATTGGACATTGGTGTTGACATCTCCGGTACTAGTCTGGAGAACTAGTAGAGGCGGCCTCCTAGATGCCGTAGCCTCCGGTCCAGCCAGCCGCGTAGGACGTGGGAACTGGCTAGGCGCCCGGATGCGTTCCGAGAAGTGAGTGTGCTTACTACTCCGCTACCAAGGTGGACACTTGGGAGTCGACTTTAGAGTCGACGACCCTAGCAGTGGCAACTGCGAGTTGTGCCCTTCGTGCAACGAGAAGTGAGCGAGCTTGACAGTTCCGGTTACCTATCTGGACAATAGGCAGTGAACTACACGTGTTCACGGGGATACTCTCCTGAGACACTAGTCTTATGAGTACCGAATGAAGAGCGCGCTGCGGCGGGCACTAATTTGGCGTCAAGACCTAACGTTGGTGGTTTTCTGCGCGAGTGTTCTACTGGCGCAGGGACGTCTGGCACTTCTTGCATAACCTAACGGTTGGTCTCGAGGTGCCAGTACAAATAAACTTAGTGAAATAAGGAGTGGGGATGACCTGTGACCCGGGTCGCAGTCGCAGTCGCAGTTAAAATGAAAGCGGTCGTCCTCGTCAGTCATAAGCACGTGCGCGTTGTTGTGTGACATATATTCATGACTTGTTACATCATAATCATTATTCAATTACCATGTCATTTCATTTCAATATTTGTTATGATAAATAGTAGGAAAATCACTTTCAATGAAAAATAGCAGGTGAAATTACTGTGATAAAAAAAATCATATGATCATATGATTATGATTTCTAAATAGCAATCATTTCTATCCCTACTTTGAACTCTTTTACAATATGTTAACGTTAGAACAAGATAGATATACTTTGGACAGGACGGCGAATTACAAGATAGTACCAGATTCTGATCTACTAGGGATGGAGGAGATATAATATCTGTCGATATCGAATATCAAATTTTAAACACTGAAAAAAGACGACAACCTCAGGCGGGAATCGAACCACGCACCTTCCGCATTCCGGGCGGCTGCCTTAACCACTTGGCTACCGAGGTCTGGCTTTCAACCGTCGAATTTTGTCAGTGCTTGATGCTTATGTTTTTAGTCAACATTGCTTCATCAAATCTTAGAAGTTTTCACCTCTGAGATCCGAAATAAATATTTTTACAAATATTTGTACATTCGGTTAAGATGAAGCTGCGTTTATAGAATAATGTTTTATATTTTAGCGTTTTATTAACGCTTAAATATACTTAAGTCAAATTTTAAACACTGAAAAAAGACGACAACCTCAGGCGGGAATCGAACCACGCACCTTCCGCATTCCGGGCGGCTGCCTTAACCACTTGGCTACCGAGGTCTGGCTTTCAACCGTCGAATTTTGTCAGTGCTTGATGCTTATGTTTTTAGTCAACATTGCTTCATCAAATCTTAGAAGTTTTCACCTCTGAGATCCGAAATAAATATTTTTACAAATATTTGTACATTCGGTTAAGATGAAGCTGCGTTTATAGAATAATGTTTTATATTTTAGCGTTTTATTAACGCTTAAATATAAAACATTATTCGGATTGAGCGTTTTATTAACGCTTAAATATAAAACATTATTCTATAAACGCAGCTTCATCTTAACCGAATGTACAAATATTTGTAAAAATATTTATTTCGGATCTCAGAGGTGAAAACTTCTAAGATTTGATGAAGCAATGTTGACTAAAAACATAAGCATCAAGCACTGACAAAATTCGACGGTTGAAAGCCAGACCTCGGTAGCCAAGTGGTTAAGGCAGCCGCCCGGAATGCGGAAGGTGCGTGGTTCGATTCCCGCCTGAGGTTGTCGTCTTTTTTCAGTGTTTAAAATTTGACTTAAGTATATTTAAGCGTTAATAAAACGCTAAAATATAAAACATTATTCTATAAACGCAGCTTCATCTTAACCGAATGTACAAATATTTGTAAAAATATTTATTTCGGATCTCAGAGGTGAAAACTTCTAAGATTTGATGAAGCAATGTTGACTAAAAACATAAGCATCAAGCACTGACAAAATTCGACGGTTGAAAGCCAGACCTCGGTAGCCAAGTGGTTAAGGCAGCCGCCCGGAATGCGGAAGGTGCGTGGTTCGATTCCCGCCTGAGGTTGTCGTCTTTTTTCAGTGTTTAAAATTTGACTTAAGTATATTTAAGCGTTAATAAAACGCTAAAATATAAAACATTATTCTATAAACGCAGCTTCATCTTAACCGAATGTACAAATATTTGTAAAAATATTTATTTCGGATCTCAGAGGTGAAAACTTCTAAGATTTGATGAAGCAATGTTGACTAAAAACATAAGCATCAAGCACTGACAAAATTCGACGGTTGAAAGCCAGACCTCGGTAGCCAAGTGGTTAAGGCAGCCGCCCGGAATGCGGAAGGTGCGTGGTTCGATTCCCGCCTGAGGTTGTCGTCTTTTTTTTCAGTGTTTAAAATTTGACTTAAGTATATTTAAGCGTTAATAAAACGCTAAAATATAAAACATTATTCTATAAACGCAGCTTCATCTTAACCGAATGTACAAATATTTGTAAAAATATTTATTTCGGATCTCAGAGGTGAAAACTTCTAAGATTTGATGAAGCGATATCGAATATATCAAACGAGTCTGATTGGGCATAAACTTTGATTTTAATTTTTTTTTGTTATTTATTACCTTATTAGATTAATGTTTATAAATTTTTAACTGATTCGATAGGCTAGGGGCTTTAACTACCCTTATCTATCAAAAAACCCCAATTAATAGACTGAACTCTATGTAATCGACATTAAGTAAAAAAAATCAGGATAAGCCGATGTGATGCTGTCTCTACAGTCAAAAGCACGTGAGACTATACAGTTTGGACTTTGTACCGCCCTTATGACGGAGGTCAAGTGCTATTATCAAACTGCAAGTGTTTACCGTGTTGTACTGTTGAACGTACAATCGTAGTGCAAATTTTAATTTAACCAAGGATAGGGCGACATATAACATTCGTACTTTGTAGCTTGTGTGGCAGTGCTAGCATTTGAGCATTGTTCCGCGAAAGCACTGCTAATGGGTTAGGTGTATAGTATTCAAATAAAACAACCATTATTACATTAAATTATATTAAATTTGTTTGAATTTAAACAAAAAACCCTTTACTTACTAAATAAAGAAATTGTAATTTTTACCAGACTTATTATTAGTAGGTACTTAACATAAAAATGTGAAATAAAAAAATATTTAAAGAAAAGAAAAACCTGACTGCGTCAAAAATATTGATGAAAAGCAAAACACAAGCTTTAAGGCGACTACAAGAGCCAAGTGCTGCCACCAATTGTTTAAATGTGGTAGGGCTAATGTTTTTGGTCTCAAAATTTCCTATTTTAATTTAGTGATGGTGCTGTCACGCTCAGCAGCAACAGAGTTTGTTAATTCGTAACAGCGAAGTTGCTGAAGTCGTAGTGCTTGAGAGCTCATTTGGGAAACCAGTTGAGAAAAATATTAGTTGCAGTATACGCCGATGGTAAAGGGGGTGGAGATTATCCCATAATTTTGAACACATTATGTTATGACGACTTTAAGAAATTCCAAAAAATATACCTTCATACACAAAATGGTGCTCAGATGATTAATTTTTAAACGAATGATGAAAAAAAAAAATATTTTATTGATTAGAGGCTAGAGGCAACTTGGGAACCTTCAAGCAGAGCGTGTAGCTGAGGGCCTAGTCAATTGGCAAACAAATTAAACGCTACGAAATATTCGCTACGATAAACCGAATGTATGGGATTGACATAAGCAAAAGTTACCTACGACGTAAAATTTACGCTAAAATAGACCTAATTGACAGTTTGACAAGCCAAGAATCGCTAATCTAGCGATCACTCAAACATTGAAGATAAAAATTCACACAAAATGGCGATTGTTTGATCAGCCTGCTGATGAAGGAATAGTTGTGTTGTGTTGAAAGTTTTGTTTAAAATGCTCTTTTAAGGGCTATTGTGGACTGCGATAATCAAGTGCTCAGGCGCTAAGGAAGAAATGTTTCCCTACGTTACTTGGAGCAAATTAACGAAATCGAGTTTGTTGTACTTGTGAATAGTTCTCGGAGTTCTCGTTTACGAACTTTCAAATATCTAACTAAGGTCTGCCGGGAATTGTGTGCTGATATACCTAGTTGTTGCGATGTGAGTGACCAAATAAATGTGTGTCATGCAACATTTTCCGCAACGAAGAGCAAATCGCTGCATAACAATTTGTAGGGGCTCTCAAACCATACAAACATTTGGGCCAAATAAATCCACCTAAGTACCTTTAATCATGACAAGAAAGGTCAAGAATAAGACAACAGTAAGGGACTTTTTGTATAAATATTAAATGTAACCTATCCATAATGTCCATTTATCAATTTATAACTTAGATTGCCTATTTGTTTTACAGGTTCCAATGAAGATTTAATTTGCCAGGTAGCTTAGAGTATTAAACCAAGGCTCTAAGTGTAGTAAGGTGTAATTATTGACTATACCCTATAAATCTTATACAGACAAGCATCTTTCTTAATAGGAAAAGATATCAGTCCTTACGTTCAAACGGTAAGTTTTAATAAATAAATTATTACTTACATAATAAAGGTAAGTATTATGCCTATTATTATATTGGGATTTACCAGGAAATGTCAGTTTTGTTAAAATTGCTAGAATAAAGAGTATTGACATAAAGATAAAACTATTTTATGTGGTTTTGCAGATTTGAGACGACAATTCAAAAATCTTAAATGTTACCTCATAATTTGGAGGATGGACTTCCTCAGAATGGTGAACAAACATGGTTACTTGGTAAAAAACAATATCAAGCAATTTTGTATAATACATAGGTACTTACCTACTAACTTTTTATCTATGACAATTTTCTATAAGTAAGTATATTGTTCTAATTTCTTAGGAGATTCTGGATACCTTCAAAAAGCATGGTTAATGATAATAACAACAATATTTAATGCTGCATCAGACTCACAAGAAAGGAGGGGTGTGTACCACATGTCATATCCAACAATGAAACTGCATTGAACATGGCTTTGGCATTGTTGAATTTAGTTATTTAAGTATATGATTTTTTTTTTGTAAAGCTCTAATGTTGACAACGTTTTTATTCTACAAAAAGGAGCAGTCTGTGCCATAAATATATTTATCCATAAAATAGTAATTTGGTTTATTTGATGAGGAAAAATTAAGTATAAAGTTAATTTAGTTCTAAGTTTATTGTGCTTTATTTAAAAAGATTTACTTATGTACTTACAAAAAAACAGTACCTTCGTTGACAACATTTTTATTTTAAGAAAAGGAACAGTGTGCCATAAATATATTTAACCCATAAAATAGTGATTTGGTTTATATGATAGGGAAAAATTAAGTATAAAGTTAATTTAGTTCTAAGTTTATTGTACTTTATTAAAAAGATTTACATAAGTAGGTACTAAAAAACAGTACCTTCTTATACACACAATTGGCATTTATTTTTATACACATATAGTTTTAATGTCAATAAGAGAAAGTGAAGCCTCATATTTAATAAACTTTGACTTTGAGAGAGTTAGGTAAGGAAATAAGAATATATTAAGAAATACAACATTAATGTTATTTTTTACTTGATATTTAATTTTACTTGCAGTAGGTACCTATAGAAAATGTTTAAGTACCTACTTATATCAATTTCTACTAGTCATAACATTAAGCTATTGAATTTGTACTTGATTCATTATCAACATACAAAGGTAATTATATGTATAAACTTGCATTATTATTATCCGATTATTAAATCTGGTGGGTTCTATTGTGTTTCTTATAATATTGTTTTTTTCTTTAAATAGGTGGCTTAACATAAGGTGGCTTGTTATACATATAATACAAATTAACCCTTAATCAAACAGAATACTTTTTTATGAGATAAATGAAAACTAAGAATGGTTTTTAGGTAAGTTGGGTGCGTAGATTCAGAAAAAAAATATAAAAATTAGATAGGGGGTGGGGAAAGGGTGTTTTTGCGGTGGGAAATAATTTCCCATTATCCGTTACTGCATAGCAAAATTTTATGGAAGTGGGAAATTGTTTCCCATTGTCCGATACGGTTACGGACTTTTATTTTTACTAGTAGTTCCCCCCTGCTTTGCTTGAAATTTTAATTTTTGTTTTGTAAGTAACTCAAACTATGTAACATGCAAACCAAAATAAAAGATGTTTATTATTTATTTGTTTATTTAATATTATAATAAGAAATTAAGAAAAGTATTAATACAAAAAAGGCGGAATTATCATTGCAATCATCATACTTATAACTATAACTATTAAATTTATTTTTCAGATGGAGCAGTATGAAAAGCTTTGAAGCAGGTTTTGGCGCACAGAGATACATTACATGTGGAACATTGTATTTTGGTTCTCTGTTCTTTCTTTTTCAAACTGCAGAACTTACATCTCTTGTAAGTTCTGATTTCTTCTGGCAAGTGTATGCCCACATTCAATAAACGGACTTCATCAGGCACTCCAAAGACACCACCCTTTTTGTTTTTAAACCGTATAGCTTGTCCTGGTACTTTCCTTGTTGTGTGATTGTCTACTAATGCCCGTGCCAAACGCAACCTGAAATCTCGGTGACCATGCAACGTTGCAACGTGTGTGTCGTTGTAAGTAATATATGCATTTATAATGGAAGCATCGAACATGAAGAATAGAAGTCTCATCCAATATTTTCGGGATTTTCGGTCAATTGGGTATGAAGACCTAAAATGGTCAAATAAATCTACCCCACCCATGCTTAGAGTATATGAAGCAATAGCTTTCGGGCACAGAACCTCTTTTCTAGTGCCATCTTTTTGGGTTCTTTTCACGAGCATTACGTCACGTGGTTGATGTGCGGTTGAGAGCACATTTACTTCTTTAGTGTCCATCCACTTGACGGCTGTTACGGGCTCTGATGTGACAGCTGTGAATTGATGTTTTTCCAATCTCATCTGTTTCGGCTGCTTTTTATTCTTCATGACATCAGGCAGATATTTTTTGTTGCTTCGAACTGTTCCTACTGCAAAAATATTTCTGTCAAATAGATCTTCCATAAGTGGAACACTGGTGAAGAAATTGTCGAAAGCAACTAACGTATTTCTATGTACATTAATACATAGTTTCGTCACCACATTGTAACCTAGTCCGTCATTCTCTGTGCTATCACCTTTACCGGTATAAACTTCAAATTGGTACAAGTCTCCCGTTTTGGCGTCACATCTAGCCCAAATTTTGAAACCCCGTTTGATTGGTTTCTTTGGCATATATTGTTTTAATGTACTGCGACCTTTAAATTTCACCATGCACTCGTCTATTGACTGCACACTTGAATTATATGCTTGTCTTTGATAAACCTTGTTCAGTTCTGTAATAAGAGGTCTCACTTTATATAATTTATCGTGGTCAGGAGAGTCTCTTGGTGGTTGCATTTCATTGTCGTTAAGGTGTAGGTTTTCAGTGATCTTTTTAAATCGCACGATTGGAAAAACTTGTGCAATTTCTTTGTTATAATAGAAAGGATCTGACGACCAGTATAACTCGAAATCCGGAAGAGGATTTAACCCCATCATGATCAAAACTCCTAGATAAGCCCTGATATCTTCTTCAGTGACTGGTTTCCAATTGGCGCTCTCTTTTTGAACTGCGTATCGGTTAGTTTGTTCTGCTATTATCAGTATCAATTTATCTGGAAAAAACCTTTCAAAAACAGTCAAGGGCTGAGTTTTGTGTGTGTCCTGAAACTTGGGTTTAAAGCGCTTATCAAAAACTGGAATATCATGGGTTAAGTCAGCTGTCTTCCAATCTCTAGGTCGAGACCGGTCCCTGGGAACTACGTTGTGATTTTGAGACGCTTCTTGATCATCTTCCATTAATTCATCTATATCAATGTCCTCTTCAAACATATTGCCTGGTCTTTGAGTAGTAGCCACTTGTTCGGGTATGTCAACTATTTCTGGTTGAATGTCATGAGATGAGGGACTGCCTTGATCTTGAGTGCATAATTCTTGAACATGGAGTGGACTATTTGAAGTATCTTGCTCAGTAACATTGCGGACTGTATTTTGAACATGGAGTGGCCTACTAGATGTGTCTTGCTCGAAAACATTACCGTCCGTATTTTGTATCGTTGCGTTCTGAGACTGGTCATCTAAAATTGACAATAAATCTGATCGTGTTGTCTGCAAAACGGGTTCATCTTCAACGTTGTCATCATCTAAATTATCTTCGATGCCAAAAATTTCTTCGAGACGATGTTCTATTAGATATTCATCCGGCTGATTTAAGTAACTTGCAGAAGGAGAACAAATGCTATTAGCAAAGCAATTATCGTCTTCAGAATCATAATCGGATAAATCAGATAAGTCAGCCAAGTTTTCTACTGCTTCTTCTAGTTTTTTTTTAGTAAGTGTTGGTTGTGGTTTTCGTATTTTTTTCTTATTCATTTTTCTTTTGCTGGAAATAAATAATAAAAATCTGAAGAAAAACAATATCGGATACGGATAATTTTTTTGTGCACGAGACAGACGGTCAGAAGTTGTATATATATATTACGGGAACAAAGAAAATTTTAAGTGCAGGAACGAACAATCGGAAATAATTTCCCACTTACTAAAACCTAAAAATTTCTAGTAAATCGTACTGTTTCCACAGTTCTTTTCAAGCCAAATATGCAGAAAATAAGTCTAGTTTATAATAGTGTTCACTATATGCACTTACCAGATTTTTTTTTCAATTTAACCTCAAAACACTAACGAGAACTGGTTTTTTGGCAAAAAAATCGTGACCTCTGACTTTCTCTTTGACATTTGGTGACATATGGCGGCCATTAAAAAAATGTTGCCATTTTTCAAATTTTAAATATTACCAAGATTTTAAATTTCCATAGATGAAATTCCTGGGTGTTGCCATTAAAAAAATAAAAAATATTTTGTGAATTAGGAGGAAGTGGGAAATAATTTCCCAATGTTTGATTAAGGGTTAAGTTCCATATCTAGCATACTCTGTAATAGTTTAGTTATTATCAATTTGGCGATTGTGAAGTAATCGATTGTAATGGGCGATTTTCCGAGATCAAAAAAAAAAGAAATTGGTTCGTAAATGACTTCATAGATGGCGCTTAGCATATATTAGTATGGCGCTTAGTAAAAGGCGGGTTCATGAAGAGCACGTGTATGGCTGCGTAATATTTATTCTATTCCAAAATAGAAATAGGTTCTGGATGTCCTGAATATAAATAGGTAAGTATATACTATTTTTTTATTCTTTTGGTAGACAAGTAAAAGTGTAGAATTTATTACAGCCCATAAGTAGCCCAGCTTTCATAAAACGACATCTATCGAGTGTTTTTGAACTAATTTTTACTTTTTAATTTGGGCTGTCAGAAAATCGCCCATTGTTGCTTGAGTTTGTAATGTTACTATCACATTTTTATTTGTGTGAATCTGTAAATGGTTTGCTGTTTCACATTTTCAGTGTTATACTTTTTATAGAACTGTCGATTCACCTGTGAATAAAAAATAAATAAATAAAATTAATTGTTTTTAAATTATTTTTGGTAAATATATACTACCTACTAACTTTTTATGTATGACAATTTTCTATAAGTAAGTATATTGTTCCAATTTCTTAGGAGATTCTGGATACCTTCAAAAAGCATTGTTAATCATAATAACACCAATATTTAATGCTGCATCAGGCTCACAATAAAGAAGGGATGTGTACCACATGTCGTATCCAACAATGAAACTGCATTAAACATGGCTTAAAGTTGTACTTGATTCATTATCAACATACTAGGGTAATTATATAAAATTAATTGTTTTAAAATTATTTTTGGTAAACATATAAATAATCCTATGTTTTATTTCGAAACATTATCAACCAACTCATAATGAATGGCAGTGAAATAAATAATGTAAAATAAATAAATATTTAACTTGTCGCGTAGAGACCACGATCATGTCATTGTGTCTGTGAAGGCATATATTTAATAAATGATTTGACTTTTAATTTCAATTATTTTCGGTACCTACCGCTATAAATAAGTAACAATGAAACAATCCTATATTAAGGCGATGTTGTCTTCATCGTCATCCTATGAACGTCCTGAACGTTCCCACTTGAACGACAGCACTAAGGCAGACTGGGCTATAACAGGCTTAAGCCCTGAGCCAATACAATCGCAGTGTGCTTTACGTGCCTTCCGAAGCACGGAGGAGCTCGAGACGCTTTTTATTTGGTTACCCATCCTTTAGCTCGGTAATGTGAAAGTTGCGTAACTAACTGGCAAGATCACAAACCGGTGCGGCGCGGGCGGGGACTTTTTGCATTAGTTGAACCTTTAGCATTACCTTTCAAGTAACAGTAAGTACATTGCTTCGCTAGTTTGCATATTTTAAAATTAGTTTTTATTTAACTAGCAAAACCATGTACTTGGAATGTTTTTTATTTTATTTTATTTAGGACAATAATCAATTAGAAAAGTAATGTGATAGTTCTTGTAGTTAGACAACTAAACCCGAAAGCCTTAGCCGCTATGCCATAGAGTTACTTTAGGCGATGTACTCATACAAGATGCAAACGTTTTAATCACTACCTAGTGGGTACTCGCATCTAAGATCAAACTGTTTAAATGTTCGCGCGGTTTGTAACATTTAGTGTTATCACTTATTTCATTACAGACGGACGTCAAGTTGTTAATATTTGAGAAATTCTTGGCAGCAAGCGTTTGCTTGTGGTCTTCAGTCTTAATTTATTTATATTATAAGCTGAAAAATGGGTTTGGTCTCATATCAATATCATATTATGGTAGGTAAGTCACTCGTCATCATTATAAGTACTTATTTACAAACGTGCTCGCCTGGCGAACTTCCGGTGAAAAAAGCGATTGATTCATTTTTCAAATTGTCTCAAGGAGTCTACCCGAATTTCTTAGTAAAGTGACATTCAATTCACTAAAACTCAAAAGGATCGGTGTGGTTACTACCTATTTATTAATCTTACATAAGCGTTACATTATCATCAAACAAAAAAATACTAAGACAAGCCTGTATGTTCTATATCCCTTAGCTTATCGATATCGATGTAGCCTAGCGAATTTGATGAGCGATTTTGACGCTGTCACCGGTCGAGCGTTTGCCAGTTGACTAGGCCCTCTGAGGTAAATATTATACGACTTTGTTTGACCGTCACTCACCAATTCATCATCTCTCAGTTTACGCCATTTGTCGTCACTGGTAAAACACCCGACAATAAAATGTTTTTAACAAACTCGATGGCGTTTTTTGGTGTCCAAACATCTTCGGGAGACACAGCAGCAGTCCACTGTGCACGTCGAATTTCATCCAGAGGAAATCTAAAACATTTAAGTGAACATTATGATTACTTTTCAATTTATCGATATTTAACATTTTTCACAACACTTTCATAACCTCTACGACAGTCTTTTCTTAGTGCCTTACAAATAAACAGAGAATAAGGTCGAAATAGTAATTCTTTGTTTTGACTCTTTTACTCTAATTTGAAATTACGTTTACATGATAGGAACAAAACACGGAATAACTATTCATAGCTTATTCTTTGTTTATTTGTAAAGAATAAGAATAAGAATAACAAAGTTTTTATTTGACACATAATAAATTACATTTTATAAAAGAATAACAGTACATATAAAAAACAACTGTAATTTAAAATAAAAGAGTAAACTATAAAAAGACGATGGTTATGTGCCAAAAAGGCGCCCGCTCAGCATATGTTATGGCTTGCCTGATACTCAGGCCGGCCATAACGCTGATTTTCAGCGGATGCCCTTCCCGCACCGCGCATCTGCACCGCAGCAGCTGCTCTAAAACTCTTAAACCAGAGGTTTAAAGCATACAAAACAGATGCGCAGTGCCGCAGAGTGCGGCGGCTTTGTTGCTACATAATTATGATATAAATTATCAAGCAATATTTTATTAAATAAATAAAATTCTATAAATAATAAGCATACCTAATTAAATAAATGATAATTAATAACAATGGCATACATTCAAAATAATCATAAACACGCTAACCTAGAAAAATAAAAAATAAAATAAAAAAGCAAAAAATAGCAACAAACAGCAATTTAAAATGTACAAACAAAGAAAATAATGCATAATGCATAATGCCACCGGCCACGTCACAAAATACTGAACCCGAGAAACTAAATAATAAAAATATGACTCAAGAAACCAAATTTGAAAAATTATTATAACAAGCAATGCCGAGTCACCAAGCCGTGCACGAGATGTTTCTGCAAGTAAGTTATTTAAGGTAAAAATAGACTCGCCATCGCCACGCCCTCCCGCGCATCGCACAAACCCCGTTGGTGAGTATCCAGTCCGCTGTTGTTTAACTGCTGTGTTAATAAATGTTTTTTTAGGTGTGCTTTAAAAGTAGTTTTAACTTCTAGGGCGCGCAATGACGGAGGCAGGTCATTCCAGCATCTTGACGCGGCGAACCTGAATGAGCCACGGAACGCTACCGTGCGATGCTTTGGGGTGGTAAAGACGTTGACGCATTCTCTCTTTGGATATCCAAATTCCAATCCATTCCAGCTTGTCTAGAAGATATTTTGGAGTGGCTGTGGCGAGAATACCAAATAACATGGTGGCCAGATGTAGTCTTCTGCGCGCTTCCATCTTCAACGTGTTACTGGCGTTGAGGAATGGGGTAACGTGCGACCTCGGAGGGACGGTGAAGCAAAAACGAGCACAGGTATTCTGTACTCGTTGTATGAGTTTGGCCGTTCTGGCCAGTAGACCTGACCCATTCACCGTGTCGCAGTAGTTAAACTTACTGAGTACTAGGCTTTCACAGAGGGAAATCCTTAATCTCTCACACAAATATGGTCTCAGCTTGTATAGCAGCTTCAATCTGTAAAAACAGTGCTCAAATTTAAGATGGCTGTCAAATACGAGACCCAGGACTTCTAATGCGGTCTACGCGTTCAATCCGTTTCCCATCTATTCCGATATGCAGGTCAATGTTGCTAAATCTTTGGAAGGATTTGGGTGTTCCTATTAAGATGTACTTTGACTTTTTGGGGCTGAGGACAAGGGAGTTAGTTGAGCACCAATTATGGATCCTTCGAAGATCTTTATTGATTCTAGACACTGCAATATTCGGAAGGGGCAAAAGGGAGGAGCAGCTGAAGGTCATCCGCATAGATATGATATTGACAATGGGTAATGTTTGAAATTATGTCAGCACTATATAATATGTACTATATGGGCCCCAGTATTGATCCCTGAGGAACTCCACGATCTACTGGTTGCAAATTCAACTTCAGCACCGTACCATCCGCCTGTTTCAGCTCCACGTATTGCCGCCTATTGGTCAGATAACTGTTGAACCATTTTACTGAGCCAGAATCAAGGCCATAGTAGCTTAACTTGGATAACAGAAGAGGGATGTTGATAGAGTCAAATGCCCGAGAGAAGTCGAGCAGCAGCAAGATGGAGATTTTCTTCTGGTCCTGGGCAGCAAGTAGGTTATCGACGACATCCGCGAGAGCGGTTGCCGTACCATAGCCCCTTCGAAACCCAGACTGATACTGCGGAAGTATGTCCTGCTCATCAAGACACTTGGTTAGTTGGTCACATACCAATCTCTCTAGAACCTTTGACAGACATGGTAGAATGCTGATGGGCCTAAGATCCTGCATTGTAGTGGGTTGGCTGGTTTTTGGCAAGGGCTTAACGACAGCAACCTTCCAGTCCTCGGGGAACACACCATCAATTAAAAAGCGATTCACAATAGCCGTGATTGCGTCCAGTGAGTGAGGCAAGGTCAGTAGCACCATTTCAAGAGACAGGCCGTAGTCACCCTAATGCCGCGACCGCACGCTTGCCACTTGCCACAAACTCCAAACCTCTACAAACCCTAGGCAGACGCTTGGCAAACCTCGACAAGCCGTCACAAATTCAAACGTGTGGATAGAGCGTTTGGCTGGGTTTGCGTAGGTTTGCAAGCGCTTGTAGCCGATCCGTCGAGTGTCGGTTTTTTATCACAAATCAAAGGGAATTGGCCGCAAGCGCTTTGCGAAGCGTCCACACGTTTGTGCGCACTCAGTCTCGTTAGTGCACTGGTGGCGAACAGACGTGCTAATTTATTTATTTTTTATTTTACATAAATGACACCTTTTTGAAATATTTTTTTAAAGTTTATGGTAAAATTAGTAGTCATTTAAACCTATGGACAACACAGACCACGTCCACACAGTCCACGATTCAGCAAGAAACAACTGCACAGTCTGCACATGTGCTTAGATGGTGAGCCATTATTAGCAAGTTAGTCGCTTATATGATATACAAGGGAAGAGAGGGTTGGTAGTATTATTTTTTGAGCCCATCGCCGCTTTTGTACTCAATTGTATTACTGTCTTAAAGCGAATCTGCCCTAAACAGAATCTGACGTAAACCTAATCTGTCCCAAACAGAATCTGTCCTTAACCTAGCGATCGTTGGATGTTTGTGCAGTCTTTAGTCCGTTAGTCGCCTATTACGACACCCAAGGGAAGAAAGGGGTTGGTAGTATTATTTTTATAATCTAATCAATTGCTAAATAAAATATGTACCTTTCTATTCTAAAATAATTACTTAGTAGGTACGGTTTTTATGAATTTTTAACATCCACCATCTTTTTTTCCATAACATGCCACCAACATATCGAGGGTGCAGTGATAAAACCCAATAAGTGTATAAAAGTGGTTCTCGAGATAATCAATATTAAAGTTTGCGGGTAATAAAAAATAGGTTTATGTGTAAGTTAAATGCAAATTGTTTAGTTACTTAGTAAAAATATGTATCTACGATAATACTTTTCATGTCGTTTAGGTTGTTACATAATAAATTTATGCATAAAATTCAATTTAGTAAGTTGGGGGGGCTGACTTATTGGGTTTGACCCCAATTGAAATATATTATTTAATACTTATTGGCTTTATTAATTAAAAAACAATTGAAAATAATCATCATCATCATCAGAAAGAGGACGTCCACTGCTGGACAAAGGCCTCAAAGGATCTCTACCAGGACCGGTCTTGTCCAGCGCCTACCCGCAACCTTCACCCGATCGTCGGAGTCAGACCACCTTGTTAAACCGTTCTGCCCCAACAACCATCGGTTCTACGGACGATGTGCCCTGTCCATTGCCACTTGAGCTTGGCAATTCTTTGGGCTTTGTCGGTTACCTTAGTTTTTTACGTATCTTTTTTTTTTATTGTGGCACGCCATAATGGCCTCACTCTGCCTGATGAAAAGCAGCCAGTGAAGCTCAAGAAGTGAAAGCGTTCATCACAGCGCTACCACGCTATGCCGAACGCTCACACTATGGCGGCCTACATAAATGCTTTTTTACGCCCCGCTTAAATAACCCGGGAGAGAAAGAGGAGGTAAACAAGTGTGCGGGAAGCGCATTCCACATACGGGCAGTTCGGCAAAGGAACTATTGTCCAAACTTTTTGGTACGTGTCTTGATGGTCAGCACGGTATGAGGGTGGTTTCTAAGACCTGCACGCGTCGATCTGGAAAGGAAAGGAGAAGGAGAGATATGGTCAAAGAGCTCCTCAGAGCATTCACCGAGGTAAAGGCGGTAGAAAGCACTAAGGGAAGCAATGTCCCTACGTAGCTGTAACGGCTCCAGACTGGTTGTAACGTCATCGTTACCGATAATACGGACAGCACGTCTTTGCAACCTGTCAAGAGCTTCGAGCAAGTACTTGGCGGTTCCGTCTCCTCATTTCTCATTTCATTTCTCCTCATTTCTAATCCGATCACGTAGAGAAACCCGAAGCATAGCCCTCACCATTGCTCTTTGCATGACTTTGAGCCTGCCTTATTAGGCCCATAGTGAGTGACCACGTTTTGGTACTGTATGTCATCACTAGCAACAAAAACTGGTCGAAAACTTTCATCTTGAGACACTGCGGTATTTTGGACGAGAAGATATTTCGTAGCTTACCGAACGCTGCCCAGCTGAGTTGGATTTGACGATTGACCTCTTTCTTAAAGTTGGACCTACCTAGCTGGACCGTTTGTCTCAGGTATACATATTTGTCAACAACTTCAAGAGCAGAGTCTCTAACCTGAAGAGGAGTAGGTACGACACGTGAGTTAAACATGATTTTCGTCTTTTCCTTGTTCATTTTAAGGCCCTCTTATCGAGAGACACTGTTGAGATCACCGAGCATTGTGCCGAGGTTCTCCAGCGTCTCAGCCATGAATACTATATTGTCGGCAAATCGAAGGTGATTGAGTACACGCTGTTAATATTAATGCCGAGTCACTGCAGCAGTGAAGAGTTTCGGAGATATGACGTCTCCTTGTTTCATCACAGTTGATCACAGAGACATCATTGAATATTTGCTTCCTCGTCGACATGATGAAGACAATCTCGTTTTTCGTTACACCATCGGGACTTTTCCAGGTCCACTTGCAGTGTTCAGCTTTTCAAAAAAGGAGTTCATCATTATGAGTCTCTCCCTTCCCAGAAAGTCCGCCAGAAGTTGACCCCGGGGATTAGAATTCGATTCCAACTCTAAATCGTCACGTGCCCAGTTTTGCGTGAAAGTCTCCCATGACAACGGTGTAATGAGTCTTGAAGACTTGTATGGCTTTAGAGATGCCCTCATACGTAGCCTACACCTCATCGTCGGGGTATGCCGTAGTCGGAGCGTATACCTGTATAACCTTCAGCGAATACCGTTTGGTTATTCTGAGTATAAGCTACGCTACCCTAGACGATACACTTCCGGCCTTGACAACGTTTTTCACGAGAGAGCTGTGGACGATAAACCCAACGCCACCCTGGGACAGTTGTTCGCCCTCCCGGAAATAGGGCAAGTTACCAGACTTCAAGATTATAGAGTCCTCCCCCTATCTTCGGATCTCAGATAATCCCACAATGCCCCACCGATCTTGCTCCATTCTTCCTCCAGTACGCAAACCTTCTCGTCTGTCCGCAGTGTATGTGTTGCTGGGGCCAAAGTTCGTTGTTCGTTATTGGGCTCTTCGCCGGACAAGCGTTGGAATAAAATGTTGACTGTCGGATATTATAAATACCCAGTAAGTAAAAACATCATGAATATTTACGATATTGTTAGGATAATAAAAACCAATAAATATATTTTATCGGATTTCAAATCTTCATATTACGTGTAGTCATGAAAAATAAATTTAGAGCTAAAACCCAATAACTAGATTTAATTGTTTTTAATGTTAGATAAATTTTGTTTATCATTAATTAACTTTCGTGTTAGAATCCGTTATAAACAATTATCTGTTTTTATATTTTGTGTTAGTGTGAATATCGTGATTATCCCTGAGCTTTAAATACCAATAAATACACATTATGTGGTTCTCTCTCAATGCAAATGTTATAAAGTTTAACCATTAGTACATTTAGAGTGTTTTCAACTAAAATAATTTTTGTGCACTTACTGGGTTTTTTGGGTCAGTATTTCTCTGCTACACTTATTATTCGGCTTAACTGATACCATCACTAAGAAGAGCAAAAAATGTCGATTTTAGTGGACTATATAAACGAATTTTCAATTTTTTGCATTTATCGGGTTTTAACACTGCACCCTCGATATTTGTAATAAAAATAACAAACGCCAACGCCAAATGTCATGGCCGACACAACAACATCCATATGTCCGTCATGCTTGCCTCTTCAGAACCACCTAACGCACTCGCAAGCGTGTGGATGGCGACGTTTGTTTCCCAAAGCAATCCAAACGTTTATAGAGGTTTGGAGTTTGTGGCAAGTGGCAAGCGTGCGGACGAGACTTGGATTTGTGATTTGTCTTGCAAACCAAGCCAAACGCTCTATCCACACGTTTGAATTTGTGACGGCATGCCGAGGTTTGGCAAGCGTGCGGTCGCGGCATAAAGGTGAGAGTGTAGTAATTTAACTATTTATTCTAATATAATATAATGAATGGTAACTGATAATTCTTAGTCGAACAAAGATAGAACTATAAAAACAAAACAACGGTAAATAAACACAGAAATATCACATACCAGTGGAAGCTGACTATTTCACTGTTATTTTCTTTATTTCCTATGCAAGATTAACACTTCCAAACGACGCACGCCATAGTTCATTGCTTTATCACTCACATATAACAGTATTTTGCGAAGAAATTCCAGTATTCACAGAAATGCACGCCAATGATCCACGTAATATACGTCAAAATTATATGTGTCATTGCTGGCGTACAAAGGCGATGGTTAGAGAGAGTAACTTAATTTGGTAGCATTAAAAGGCTCCAATGGCTCCAGTTTTAACAGATCGCCTGGTACCGTAAAGTGTATTCAGGCCAAATTTTGGATAAAAAGGTTAATTTCTCAAATAGTATGTTTGATAATACCGTGTTTTATGCTATATGTAAGGTAAAGCGGAGTTAGTGCTTCACATTTCCAATAAAATAACTTTGTAAAAAGTAATGGCTACTTAAAAAAAATATATAAAGTCCTGTGTCCCAAATAGCCCCCCGGTGGGGCTTTATGGGACACCTACACGTTTTTAACATTTATGCCTAATTTAAGGCATAATCCCACATAGACTCCTTCTTGTCTTATTGGGGTCATCTAATCCTATTAATATATAAACGCGAAAGTTTGTAAGTATGGATGGATGTTTGTTACTCTTTCACGTAAAAACTACTGAATGGTTTTGGATGAAATTCGGCATACAGACATCCCCTCTCCTAATTTCACTAAGTTTATTTGTACTGGCACCTCGAGACCAACCGTTAGGTTATGCAAGAAGTGCCAGACGTCCCTGCGCCAGTAGAACACTCGCGCAGGAAACCACCAACGTTAGGTCTTGACGCCAAATTAGTGCCCGCCGCAGCGCGCTATTCATTCGGTACTCATAAGACTAGTGTCTCAGGAGAGTATCCCCGTGAACACGTGTAGTTCACTGCCTATTGTCCAGATAGGTAACCGGAGCTGTCAAGCTCGCTCACTTCTCGTTGCACGAAGGGCACAACTCGCAGTTGCCACTGCTAGGGTCGTCGACTCTAAAGTCGACTCCCAAGTGTCCACCTTGGTAGCGGAGTAGTAAGCACACTCACTTCTCGGAACCCATCCGGGCGCCTAGCCAGTTCCCACGTCCTACGCGGCTGGCTGGACCGGAGGCTACGGCATCTAGGAGGCCGCCTCTACTAGTTCTCCAGACTAGTACCGGAGATGTCAACACCAATGTCCAATGAAAACCACCGGACAAAGCTGCCAACTATAAGGGAAACTCACGTTCCCCGCAGGACTTTTCGCTTCTGGCCCCTCAGAGACCGCTACTAGGCCCCGCTCGCTGTGCACGAGTTTGGAAGTCCTGGCACACAATACCAGGACAAACGAACATTCCCAAGCTCTACAGCTAACCACACGCCACTACGAGTCCAACCCATGTCCGGATCCCGCCGGAGGCGCCTGGTTAAAGGCACGACCAGCGGGGGGCTAGAACCGGAACCCCGTAGTACCTCTGAAAACACAACCGGACCCGTAGTTCCAGTTGCGATACCCTATCTATTGAGGTCGGTAGATAGGGACGGCATACAGACAGTATATAACCTGGATTAACACATAAGATACTTTTTATCCCGATATTCCCACGGGAACGGGAACCACGCGGGTGAAACCGCGAGCGGCCGCTAGTATTACTATAAACTGAACGAATCTTGAAATTTGGCTCAGATATTTTTTTTTGGAATAATTTCAGAAAAAACTTATCAATATTGTAATTTCTTTATTAATTGACTTCAAAATGTGTTTACACAGTTATAACCTTCATCTTTTGGACCATATTGCCATATTACAATTGAGAAATTCGTAAATTAAAATACAAACAAAAATTAAACAAAAAAACAAACAATCGACTTGGAAAAAATGAAAAAAAAGTTAATTTTTACTTTATACCATTATAAAAGTCGTTATTCTAAAACCAATCGTTTTTATTTCACTTCGATACGAGAAGTATTTACAAAGTTATTGTACATAAATAATTGCATGAAACCTACTACCTCGCTTAGTTCGTTGGCACTCGACTGAGACTGACGTGACGTGACGTCATCGTATCCGATAGCCCCCGCTGCCGCCGCTTCCGCTCTCGCTACCCGCACCCGGCGGGTGTCCGATTACAATACTTAACTATTTGTACAATTATTTATTTCTGTGGCACAACTGCACGGGTTCATATGGACATATTAATAAAACAAAGCCGCGTGAGTCGCGCCACCCGTGCGAGAGAATGGAATCCGATGACGTCCCGCCGCGGGTTTCGCGCGTATTTTGATTGTCACAAAAACAATAGCGCGTGGTAATTTTTAAGAATCTTAAAAAAAATATTGTTAGGTATTTTGAAGGGCTACAGAAAAAAAATTAATGTCATATTTTAAGTTAAAATGTAAATATTTAAAAAATACATAAATAAAAATACTTTTCCCAAGCTCATTCTAGAGGATCTTTAAACTATCAAAATATGTAGGTAATATGTAGTAAAAACTTACAAATTCTCCTTCTTTCTAATCAAATTATTCTTATAATCTAAGTATAGCAATTATCGTAAGGGCTATAATACTTTGTTTAGCAACAAATACCATAATAAATTAAATCAACAACAATTATTTTAATATTCAAAGTAAACAAGATCATCATCATTAAAAACACGAATTTAGTGCTCTGTTCATTTATAGCTAACAAGCAACCCTCGGACCAGTAATATTTGGTCCGAGAAGCAACCAGTCACAAGTTTTTTTAATGTAGTAATATTTGGTCCGAGTTGTAATGTCTACAATATTGATGTCTTCTTTCTTTGGTTTCTTTATTCCTTTTTTGACACTGTCCCGAATAACCTCCTAGGGGTGTCCCAATAAATTGATTCTGGATTCAAGAGAAACACTTAAATTGATAAGAATATAAACTTAAATTTTAGCACAAAACATGCGTCATAAAATAAGAGTTTCACGAAATAGCTACCTTAACACAATTTAATATTATTAAAGAAGTTTTACCAACCTTTATTTTGATATTTTCTGACGTTAAATTTCGTCGACATTTATTGTAGCGAAGCATAGACAATTAACTGTTTTTTTAATAAAGTTTTGCCCTAGCATAAGAAAATGTTGCCCAATTTGTGGTTAGTAGATTTACATAAAAAATATTTTTGTGCACCGTTCGGCCCAAATAGCCCCTCAATGGGCAATTTTCCGAGATTAAAAAAAAAAGAAATTGGTTCGTATAAATGACTTCATATCGCTTAGCATAGATTAGTATGGCGCTTAGTAAAAGGCGAGTGTACTCGCGGGTCAGGAGACACCGCCGAATACAGCAGAGTAAAGAAGGCAGAGTAAAGATTGTTAGGCGGGAGGTGGAAAGGAACTTACCGGGGTGATGAGTCAGGAACCGGCGGACGAGCTGACCACGGGCGGCGAGGCTTGAGGGCGGCGATGTTGGTTGGTTTCCTGGCGCACAGTCACTACACGAAACTATTCACTAGGGGCGGTTCGTTAGGCGTAACCTTACACATATGCTATGTACTATGTACTGCTTATTTCGAAGGCTGAGTTCAAGGACGCGCGACGCGTGATTTCGTCTTGAGATGTCAAGGTGCACTGACTCCCGCGCGACGCCGGCCGTCAACATGGCGGCGCGACGGCTTAGTGCATTCCAAAATGCACTCTATTCCGTTGCGCGATGGCGCAAACATCTTCCCGGGGCCCAGGGGTGGTCTCATCCAGAGGGAGCCTGGCAATCTTGAACACAGGCCTCCGGAGGTGTCCATTGGCGGTGTCCAGGTCCACCACCCGCACGACGCCATCCTTCCCAGGCAGGGTGCGAGTAATGCGCCCCAGTCTCCATTGAAGGGCAGGCAGGTTGTCCTCCTTGATGAGGACGAGCTCGCCGACTCGGGGAGGGGAGGATGGGGACAACCATTTGGAGCGGGTTTGAAGGGTATGCAGGTAGGACTGGGTCCACAGCGTCCAGAAGCGCTGGGATAGGGCCTGTACCATCTGGAATCGCCTACGTGTGGAGATCGGCCTATCTTCCACGGATAGTTCGGGAAGGGCCGTTAGTGGGCGGCCTATAAGGAAATGTCCGGCTGTAAGCGGCTCAAAGTCTGAAGGATCAGACGAAAGTGGGCAGAGAGGTCTTGAGTTGAGGACCGCTTCAATTCGAGCTAAAAGTGTGGAGAATTCCTCGAATGTGAGGTGCTGTTCGCCAATTACGCGATATAAAAGTTGCTTTGTTGATTTTACGTTGATCTCATGTAACGCACCGAACCATGGTCCCTTAGGGACGTTTAACAACCAAGTAATGTGCTGACCAGCGAGCCTGTGCGCAATCGTGTCATTGTTTAAGGCAAGAAAGTTTTGTACTTCGATGAGCTGATTTTTAGCGCCTACATAATTTGTACCGCAGTCCGAGCGGATGAGAACCGGGGCACCGCGGCGGGCTATAAAACGCTGTAATGCCGCGAGGAACGCTTCCGTGCTGAGGTCCGAGACCGGTTCCAAATGAACCGCCTTAGTCGAGAGGCACACGAATATACAAAAGTACGCTTTTAAGAGTTTAACATTACGTAGGGTACTAGATTTAACGAGGAATGGTCCGGCAAAATCGGTCGTGACTTGACTAAATACTGGCTGAGGCGTAACTCTATCGGCTGGCAGGTCGGCCATGAAGGGCGCTTGCGGCTGGGCCCGGCATCGAAAGCATCTAATGCATTTAAAAACTCGGTGTCTAATAATACGGCGCGCGGACAATATCCAAAATTGTTGGCGTAGGATAGCGTGTAAAGTGTCAGCGCCAGGATGGCAGTGTATTTTGTGGTAGTGGTCAATGATAAGGTCTACAAGTGGGCTAGAGCTGGGAAGTATGAGCGGGTGCTGCGCGTCATATCGGATAGACGCATGGGACAGTCGTCCACCAACTCTAAGGAGCTCATCTTTAATGAGAGGTGACAGCCGCTGGAGTCTGACGGAGCAGATTTTGCCAGTTTGAAGGCGGTGGATGTCCTCCGCAAACTCATTGTGCTGGACACTGCGCACCCAGTAAAGTAGGGCCTCTCTTCGTTCACTGACGTACAAGGGGCCTGAGCGTCGCGAATCTGGGTGGTGTCTGCAGTTGTGCAGAAAGCGTTTTAGACAGGCTGTCACTCCGACGAGCTTGTCTAGTGAACTGAACCGAGTGAGCAGGTCAAAGTCAAGACCGGGCACTGTGACCAGCGACGGGACGTGTTTGGGCTTAAGGCCGGGCAGGGCGTGATGGCCCAGAGCTAAGGGCATCGCAGGCCAAGACTCACAAGGCTGTCCAAGCCACGTGGGAGACCACCATAGGTCGTGGGCTGACAGGGATTGCGCAGACATTCCTCTGCTTGCGCAATCTGCCGGGTTGAGCTCAGAAGGTACGTGTCGCCAGGTACATTCTGGTGAGCCTGAGCTGATTTTGACTACCCTGTTGGCTTCGAAGGGTTGAAGACGGTGAGGCGGTGTATTGAGCCAGGCCAGGACTATCGTACTGTCTGACCAACATATGTGTTGTTGTATACTGATATGGGCCGATAACTGAACCGACACACGGATCATGAGCTGGGAGAGTAGAGTGGCGGCCGACAACTCTAACTTGGGGATTGTGAGGCGGTTCTTGATTGGTGCGACTCGCGACTTGGCGACAATCAAGTGTACCAAAGTATCTCCGGAGGCATCGAGCTCATGGAGGTAAACAACGGCGGCAAACCCGGCTTCAGAGGCATCTGCAAACCCGTGAAGCGAGTATGCAGCTGAGCCTTTGTTTGCACAAATGTGCCGAGGGAAACGAATGCTAGCTAACAGCGGTAGATCCTCTGAGATGTGGTGCCACTCCGTTTGTACTTCAGAGGGAGTGGGCTCATCCCATTCCAGCTTCAGTAGCCACAATTGCTGAAGCAGCAGCTTTGCGCGGAAGATAACGGGCGAAACCCAGCCGTTGGGGTCATAAAGTGAGGCTACGGTGCTTAAAATAGACCGCTTTGTGACATGTGTGATGGGGGGCAGAGAGATGCGGTAGGTGAACTCGTCTGACTGAGGGCTCCACTGTATACCCAAGACCTTAATGGACGTGGACTCTGGGTTCATGTCGAAGTCCTTGGGCATGTCACATTGGTTGTCGGGAAATCTCTCGAGCAGCTTAGGCGAGTTAGATGTCCACTTACTGAGCTGAAAGCCGCCTAGGTCTAGCAGACTTATCAACTCGTCCTGAAGTGCTTGGGCGGATTCAACTGTGTCATGGCCACATAAGATGTCATCAACGAAGATAGACTTGCGAAGAACCTGAGCGGCTCCAGGGTAGCGATGGCCTTCATCATCAGCCAGCTGGAGCAGGGTGCGGATTGCATGATATGGGCTTGATCTTAAGCCGTACGTGACTGTATTGAGGGCGTAGGTGAGCAGAGGGTGATCTGGTGAGGACCGCCATAGTATCAGCTGATACCGTCTCTGGTCTGGGGCAACCAGCACATTTCTGAACATCCTCTGGATGTCAGTGCTGAAAACGACTGGATGCGTTCTGAAGGACATGATGATGTCCACAATGTCCTGTTGAAGGGCGGGGCCTGTGTGTAGGCATTCATTTATGCTGACACCATTGGAGCCTTTGCAGCTACCATCAAAAACAATGCGCAGCTTGTCCGACCCTGACTTAAATACGCCATGGTGAGGGATGTAGAAGTGAGGTTTATGGGCGAATGTATTTGGGTGACAGGGAGCCATGTGCCCTAAGTCGATGTATTCGGCCATAAAGTCGACGTATTTAGAACGCAGAGACGGGTTCGCCATTAGTTTCTTCTCAATATTGAGGAATCTGCGTAACGCGATAGGGTGAGTTTTGCCTAGTTGAGGGGCGTCCTTTAGAAAGGGCAGAGCAACCGTATATCTGCCTGAGGGATCGCGTGTAGTGGTAGAGCGGAAGATTTCCTCGCATTGTTCCTCCAGGGGATCATTATGAGTGTGAGATTGAGGGAGGGGCTCCTCAGACTCCCAGAACCTTTCCAGACTCTGACGTATGTCCTGGGCTGATTCAGCTGAGTCTGGTTGTGGGCTGACGACGTGAGCTGAGTTAACCTGCTGCGCCGGCTGCGCATACAAGTCCTCAATGGGTCCTATCAACGCGAAGTCGAAAATCGTGCCGAAGGCTATGGGCTTGCCCGGGCCCAACGAGACCTTAGTCCCGTCCAACACCTGGCCAAGAACGTCCGACCCCAATAAGAGGTCGATCGGGGCTGGTGTGTGGTAAAGCTGGTCAGCCAATGGCACGGGTGGCTGGCCTAGTACGTGGGAAATGTTTGGTACCTTCTCTAAGGGAAGGTAGCCAGTGACGTTTTTTAAAATGTGAGCTGTGGCAGTAATTGTAGGAGTATCATTGTGAGTGGGTCGGCATACTATTGTTATTGCCGCCTTTGACTCATGTTTGTGCTGGTTCCCAACTCCTGTAATTTTTAAAGAAGTGGGTTTTAATGGCAGGTTCAAAAGTCGTGCCATGCGTGACGTTATTAACGTCAGCATACTGCCACAGTCCAATAAAGCCCTGGCTGTGTGAAGATGGCCATGTACGTCCGCGACTCTTAGTGAGACGGTTGGCAACAAAATGGGTGTGCCAGTGGGCACAGGAGGTGAGTGAGCTGATTGAAAATCAGCTGAAATTGTATGAGCTGAGTATGTATCAGCTGTGTGGGCATGGGTTGACTGGGCATGGGCTAAATCTACCTCTTCGCTAGGGTGCTCTGTGATAGTAGGGAGTCATAATTGTTGGCGGCGTTCGCGGGGCCTACCTGGCGAACCGGACCTGGGCGGGCTGGCTCTGTGAGCAGAGCTGGGTTGCGCCTGTTTGGCATGTGCGGGTTCGTGCCGCCTGCTGTTTCTGGGACGCTCCCTCGAGTGCTCTGTCAGCTGTGGTGGGGGCACATGTACAGACGACGAATGAGCTGAGTGCGTTGGGCCGTCTGGTCGATGGAGGGACGTGTGGTGGTTCGTACTCCCACAGTTCTTGCATGCCCCCCTTGACCTGCACTCGCTCTCGTAGTGACGGCCGAGACAACGCTGGCAGCGCCCGCGTGCCTGTACGAAGTCCCAACGGCCCTGTGTTGGCTGGGCATTGTACCAGCTGCACGTCATGAGCGTATGTCCCCTAATGGCACAATAGGGACAGTAGGGCGTCGAGCGTGAGGACGAGGACGATGACGATGATGAGGAGCAGCTTTGCTGGTAGGCCGAGTAGACGGGGAAGGGCTGACTGCGAGCCGGGGAGGTGGATGGGCGGTGACGCATTTGTTGCTCTGGGCGGAACGGTTGGTGAGTAGGCTGCTCATGGGCGCGGTGAGGCGATGGAGCTGAGGAACGGCCACGGTAATGGTCGGGTTGTTGCTGAGCCATCTGAGCATAAGTGCGATGGGGCAACTGAGGAGGCACGCGGCTACGAGAAGGGCCGGGCTGGGGCTGAATGGGTTGAGCCATGGCTATGTTGGAGAACTCTGTCTCCACACAGCGCGCGTGCTCCTCGAGGTAGGAGATAAGGTCCCTTAACGTGGGCAGGGTGTTACTAGACCCGTGCCTGCGTTCAAATAGCGTGCGGAGCTCGCCCTTGAGCTTCCGCACCACTATTGACACAAACACGTAATCGTCTCCTATGGGCAAGTCTAAATTGTTGAGGGCACACTGAGCCGATATGAGCGGCGTGAGGAACAGTGTGCGGATGTTCGAGCGCGTATGGATGCTTGGCAGCCCCAGGATGATGTCCACAAAACTATCAATGAGAACCCGGCGGTTCTCGTACCGCTTGGTGAGGATGTCCATGGCCACGGCAAAATTTTCATTGGTGACCTTTAAGTGGGACACCATACTTAATGCCTCACCGCTGAGACATGAGAATAGGTAGTGGAGCTTGACTGCGTCCGACAGGGTCGCCATGTCGTCAGTCAGACTCCTAAACAGCGCAATGAAGGAAGGCCAGTCCTCCACTTTTGAGCTGAACCTGGGCAGCGCTATCTTGGGGAGGACGGCGGTGGGCGTATTGACGCCGAAACTGGGCTGAGCGCTATGGGTTGGGGACGACGTGGAAGAGGGTGAGATTTCCTCCCTAGCCACAAGAATCCCAATGTACGCCCCGGAGGCTTTTGTGTGGTTCTCAGTGTATGCCTTCTCGGTCTTCTCGTCCAGGTCCTCCTCGTCAAGAATGCTATAATACACTGAGTCCAGCTTCTCCTTCATGCCCTGTATCTGTGCGAAACGCACGTTAAATTCCGTTATGGAATGTTTGGTGTCGCCAGCAATGATCATTGATCCCACCTCTAGGAGCTGGTGTAAAGCTTTGGCGGCCTCCCTAAATATCGCGGCTTGTGACTTGGTCGGCATTGCGATGAATAAAAGGAGACAACAAAAATAATAAAAAAAATAAAAAATTAAACAAATTTAAAGGCAGTAAAAAGAACAACACCCTGTATATATTCTATAGTTGGGCTGGAGGTATTTGTTTACTAAGGTAAGAGCAAATGGGCTAAAATTATCGCAACAATAAAGAAAGCAAAACTAAGTTGGGGCGCCTTGTATATTGCCTACGGGTGGTCAAGCGCGTGTATGTGTCGGTATGTCTGTGTATATGTATGTATGCTTATTGAACGCGCGTACGTAACATTAGCCGACCGCAAGCAAAAAACAAACAAAAACAACAAAAACAAAAGAATCACGTTATCCGTAGCCCACTGTTGGGCAAGGCGCTCACAATCGGGCAGACCTGTTGCCGACACTGGCGCGAAGAATGAGTCAGTCGCAAGCAAAAAAAATAAAAATAAACTAATCATAAAAATTTAATTAAACTTAACGTGTGTAGAAGCGAAGGCGACGCACGCAAATAGCCGTAAGCGATATAAAAAATAACTGATGAAACTAAATGAAACACACTACGGTCATGTGGTGAGCACGCACCACGAATGAGCCGATCGCAAAGGCAAAAATTAAAAAAAAATAAAAAATAGATACAAAATTAACACGGGCGAAAAAATAAAGCACGCTATTTGGCACGCGTGGTGAGCATGCACGAGATCTGAGCCGCTCGCAAAGGCAACAATCAAAACAATAAAATTAAAATTTAACACTCAAAAAAAAATTAAATCTTGTTGTATTATTATGTAAGAAAAATACACCTGCAGCCGATAAACATGGCATGAAAAATTAAAATAAAGGCCAAATAACTAAGCTGAATTATTTTATGCAGTGTTAAATTAGCTTAGCTGTTGTAATACCAGGCACCATACAATTAACTAAATCTGTAGCCAAACGGTAGCCAAACGTAGCATGAAAAAGGCAAAGGTAAAGTAACTGAGCTGAATTATTATTTCAAGCACGATTTAGGCACGACAACATTGTATGACACAATAGTTCTGTGATCCTGGTTCAGAATACCGGATGCATACACGAAAGCAACATAAAAACAACATGCAGAAATAATTGCGTCAAGATAATTCGGATGTTGTGTGGTCGCAATTCTACCACAAACAAATTACATCTACCTCACCAAATTTTTATTGGGGCAGGGTAAATTTACGCGAACAAATGAATTCCGAAATGATGGCACGAATTAGATATAAGATTCAGAAATAGAACAAGAATATGGGCGGAAATAATTATCTTTAGCGGACTGTATTAAAATTGAAAATTAAAAGAAAGTTAGGTTCAGATTAGGGCTGAACCTTAGCGGTTATTCCGCGCTCGATTGGACCAAAATGTACTCGCGGGTCAGGAGACACCGCCGAATACAGCAGAGTAAAGAAGGCAGAGTAAAGATTGTTAGGCGGGAGGTGGAAAGGAACTTACCGGGGTGATGAGTCAGGAACCGGCGGACGAGCTGACCACGGGCGGCGAGGCTTGAGGGCGGCGATGTTGGTTGGTTTCCTGGCGCACAGTCACTACACGAAACTATTCACTAGGGGCGGTTCGTTAGGCGTAACCTTACACATATGCTATGTACTATGTACTGCTTATTTCGAAGGCTGAGTTCAAGGACGCGCGACGCGTGATTTCGTCTTGAGATGTCAAGGTGCACTGACTCCCGCGCGACGCCGGCCGTCAACATGGCGGCGCGACGGCTTAGTGCATTCCAAAATGCACTCTATTCCGTTGCGCGATGGCGCAAACAGCGAGTTCATAAAGAGCACGTGTATGGCTGCGTAATATTTATTTTATTCCAAAATAGAAATAGGTTCTGGATGTCCTGAATATAAATAGGCAAGTACTAACTATTTTTTTATTCTTTTAGTAGACAAGTAAAAGTGTAGAATTTATTACAGCCCTTAGGTAGGTACGGCAGGTGGCCGGCTTTCATAAAACGACATCTATCGAGTGTTTTTGAACTAATTTTTACTTTTTAATTTGGATTGTCAGAAAATTGCCCATTCCTAAATAGCCCCTCTTTGCGGTACGTTTTTTTCTACTCAGACGGTTTCTATACTCTATATAATGTTCTGAGGGGGCATCCCTTAGATTAGATGCATCCCTATCATTGACATGCACCACAGACATTTACTAAGAAGTGCACTCACTATGTTACCGCAGTAAAATAATATGCTGTATGATGTTACCATTAACTAAAATAAGAGCGCCTGTGATTGTTAATTTTTTTCCCTGATAAGCCTAATATGAACGTTATACGAAAAGAATAGAATGCCAAAAACGTTATGCAGCCTTAAAATATGCCTCAAATTCCAATCGCCCATACGAAGTTGACCCTGTTTACAACAAACAAACGTCCACACAGCCGACTGCCAGACTAGAAGTTTACAACGCGCGCCCGCAAACCAAGGTCGTGGAAACATTGAGTAAAAGTAAGAAGTTAATATAGGAGCAAACCTCATTACCGCGCGTCAAAAATGTAACCACATTTAACCGCGACGATGTAGCTTTGAAACCAATAAACATTTTAATGTAAACATATATCTGTCTCATCTACACAAGTCGCAAGAACCATGCTGTCACTAAAATAAGACAAAGACAGATACATAGTCATGCTCTGGCGGGCTAGTGTTGCCTGCCATATGAATTTTACCCCAAAATAAGAAAAAAAAGAATATTTTTAAAAGCAATTTTATTGTTTTATAAAATACATGAATTCAAATAATAGGTACTATTATTATAAAGAGCAAAGATTTGTTTGTTTGTTTGCATGTAGCCGATAAACTCGGGAACTACTGAATCGATTTTAATATTATTTTTTACCATTGTTAAGCTACTATTTTAACTAACACAGGTTATTGAAACTATGTTAGCAGGACAGGGCGCGATGCGTTTTCTGAGTAAATGCTTATTGCTTGCGGTGCTGCGGCCGAAACGTCAAGAAGTACTAAGTAGGCATTTGCTTGCAATGTGTGTCGCGTTTTATCCCGTTGACATAGTTTTAATATGATGTTTATATGTATTTAAGTATGTATATCCGTTAACTAGCCGCCACAGTACAAGCTTTGGCTTAGTTTGGGGCTAGCTCATTGGTGCGATTGTTGAAATATATTTATTTATTTGTTATTTACTTTACGAAGATAAAGTTGTGAAGAACATATGGTATTATTTAAATGACATTGTCTTGCTTACTAGATACATAAAAAAAGAATAAGTAATGAAATAATGAGGATATTTCTTGTTTTAATATTTTTATTAAGTTTTATTAAATAATAAGATTACTAATAAATTATAACTGCACCACTATGATTGCCATAATGGTAGTTTATTTATACAAACAGTAATCAAACTCCGCTATGAAGCGAAACTTAAAATATAATTACATATAATTATTTAAAATCGGAGGTTACAACTTCATCCATTATTTAAATTTGATTCTCCTACTAAAGTGGGAAACCAAAACGAGGTTTTTAATGGCAACACTGAACATAAATCACAATATTTGTTATTTTATTATTATTTTTTGTGTTTTAACGTCAATATCAATCAATACATTAACAATTTACTTACGTGTGGAAAGTAATTCCGTTTGATTTATGATAAACCTGTGACCTTTAATCGCACTCTTTCACTATGCTTTTACCCATTTTCTGTCTGGTTCAACATTAGAGCCATAGAATAATAACGCATAGAACGATAGTCTCGTATTAGAAAACTGTCATGGCGTGAGGCCAGAAGAAAATGGATGTAGGAGTAAGTTACACGTACTAAAAGTAAGGAAATTTGAACTGTTGATAGATAGATAAGTTTAGATTATTAGTACTGACGCGGGCCGTTTCGGTACCAAGCCAGTATGGCTTGGTTTTACTGGCCTTATTTATCGTGCGTGTTCTCGCTTTCTATGCGTTATTATTTTATGCTTAGAGCAAATGCTCTAAGGTTGCAACCTGGCCGGCGTCCACAGAACACATATTACCGGCGTCCGTCACATTGAGGACCAACTCATCATCATGAATGAACTGACATTAGCTAGGCATATAGCTGTGGCCTATCAACGCTAATCTAAGTGTAATTTAATTATATCAATGCGTGGAAAGGTCAACCGCTAAAAATTTCGTTGCAAACAACTAACCACACTGTTGTAAACCGCTGTTGAAAACTTCGGTTTACAACAGTCTGGTAGGCGCTTGAGTTTTGCCCTATAGTATTTCCTCTAACTTCATGAGCCCAGCTTACAACGTCATTAATTAAACATGCGTAGCATCTCTATTAAAACCAACATTAATAGAGATGAACAGGTCCGGTTGGATACAAATCCGCGGACATGCATCACACGCGTGACTGACGGATGTACTGTCGCGGACTCTGTCGCTTACCAGTGTAAAGGTCAAAATCCCTTGCACACCGCGTCGTCTATTTGGAACGGGCATGCACCCGGGCGGGCGGGGCGCTTCATCCGAAAATTTCTGCAAAGTAATAAAGCGACGGTGACCCCAACCGTACATCCAACGGCCAGGTGGATACTGATCACCGAAGCGGAACTGAATCACGGACGGATAGCGGACCGGAGGGGATGGCGCGGTGCGCGGGTGCGGTGAGCGGCGGGCGCACCGGGGTCACGCGGTTGATTCACTTCACTTCATTTAAAGGGGCTACCACACTGTTGTAAACAAGCCTTACCCACCAGGTCACCTTGGCGGGAGGCTCGTTTACAACTTGTTGTGAACGAGCTTCCACTTGGTTTGCCACAGTCCACAGTGTTGCCATTTTTAGCAGGATCCTGCTTTATTAGTATTTTTAAGAGTAAAATTTAGGCTACAGCAGGATTTTAAGCATTATCGTAAAATTTAGCATATTTAACATATTTTGTTTTATTTGCGAATTTAAATAGCTCTATTGGCATCCCTTCCTTGATATACCAAAGTAGTGAGGAAAATTAAAAAAAATGAATAATTTACTGGAGAAAAACGCGATTAAATTTATATAATTATTAGCTAAATATGAGCTTTTAAAGATGTAAAAAATACCGCGCTGTAAGTCCATTAATATATACGAACTTGGCTTTTTCCAGTAACCACGTTGTATGTAGGCTGTAGGTTGAAGATAGCGGTTTGTGTGTAATGGTGTTTAAGGCAGTGGCAACACAGCGGTTTTCAACGCGCGCCCGCAAACAAAGGTCGTGGAAAGGTTGATCGAAATAACGTTGAAAACAACCTACCACACTGTTGTAAACGGCTGTTGTAAACGTCGGTTTACAACAGTGTGGTAGCCCTTTAAACGTCAACAACGGTCGATTCGCTTTAAAAGGCATATTACATCTCGACTGTGATTTTTGCGTATAATGCCCATTTTTGCATTTTGTTGTAATTTTGCAGTAGTATATTTATCTTTTTATCGAAATAGGATAATAAATTCATGCTTAGTATAACAAATGTCCACTCTGCGAGGAGAAGCTGACTTCGGATGGCCGGCGCATCGCATTTTAAAGTAATTTTGCAGTTGTATTTATAGTTTTTATCGAAAAAGGATAATAATATATTCATTATAAAAGCTTTATTTATCATGAAGTAACGATTATTCTGGTATAAATTTTACTCAATAATATTATCGTAGATAGGAGAAATTCACAGTTAAGTTAAAGCGATTTTCGAAGTTTTTTGGTTTAATAATATCAATGATATATAAAAATTCCGAGGCCTCTACGCACTAAACGACTATTTAAGAGATAACATTCAATTTTTTTTTATTTCATTTGTTTAGAACAGTAGTTCAATCTAGGAGCTCAAAAAAGTGCCTTTGCGCATTTTATGAAAACCTTTTTCTGCAATTTTGGGTTTAATTAAAAAGTTAAGCAAAATTTACAAAAAGCGAGGCCGCTACGCACTATTCCAATAGCTATTCTACACTATTCAATACGTCAAAATTGTAAATGTATTTTGGTTTCTGAGATCCTTAACGCCAAAATTGGCCATTTTACGCAAAAATCCAAGTCGATATGTAATAGGCCTCTTAAGTCAATCAAATTTCGGCACGCAACACGCGTTATACGATTAATTACCGTTAATTGTTATTGACGACAAAGATGTGTAATCTCGTTGCAAGTTAAAGGCTAATTTGTTTGAGTGTAATAAAGTGTTACTTACGTCGAGCGATAGGTAAGTGGAACTTAAAAAACTTTTGGTTTTTTTATTTATTACGCCTTCCTGTCAGTTCCTCTGTTGCGGGGAAAGGGCACTGTAGCTAGTGTAATTATTGAGTTTAGGAGACCTAATAACTATCGTCTCGGCGTATAGGGCCCAGAGCTATATGTATACATATTTTATTTTTCTTTTTTAGTTATTCGGCACACAAACAAAATACAACATAGCATGTTTTAAAAAAAATGTAACAAGATATGTATCAAGGACAGGTTGTAGTTCCTATGACGTGTGTACCGTCTGTGTGTGTACACCACATGAGTAATCTTTGACAAGGCAAATAATTTCATCTAAACTTGATAATATACTAATAAAATAAATAAAACATGCATGCATTAAATATTAAGCACTAAAATATCATAAATAGACTTTCGAATACAACACAAAAGCAACTAGAAAACGAATTAAAATTAAAAAAATATTTAAGTACATTAAAATTAACAGAATTAAAATTAAATCTAGACAACTATACATCAACTTCATACATAATCTGTTAAAATTCCTCAATTGATATTAAAACTCTATGTCAGGGAGATTAAACTGAAAAATGATGATGCAATGGGCGATTTTCTGAGATCAAGAAAGAAAAAGAAATTGGTTCGTAAATGACTTCATAGATGGCGCTTAGCATAGATTAGTATGGCGCTTAGTAAAAGACGAGTTCATGAAGAGCACGTGTATGGATGCGTAATATTTATTCTATTCCAAAATAGAAATAGGTCCTGGATGTCCTGAATAAAAATAGGTAAGAACTATTTTTTTATTTTTTTGGTAAACAAGTAAAAGTGTAGAATTTATTACAGCCCTTATGTAGGTACGGGTCGGCTTTCATAAAACGACATCTATCGAGTGTTTTTGAACTAATTTTTACTTTTTAATTTGGGCTGTCAGAAAATCGCCCATTTGACATTTGGTACAAGGATGATCGTGTGTGGCCGTGTGTAAAGTCGTTACCATACCTAGTCCTAGTTCTAAACAATCTGCATCAACCCGAGTCGGGACCCGACTCGGGCGGATCACGGTCGACGATTACTCAACCGGACCCATATGGGTCCGACAGACACGGAACCTGGGGCCCAAGTCTGCTAATTTACGAATGGCATAATTGAATCGCAATTGGATCGCATTGTAATTGTTTGACACATTTGGTATTCTCTTACTCATTTAAGACTTGGGCCCCTGGATGCGTGTCACCAGAGATGGATGTACGTCCGGATACAATACAACTCCTAAATTACAGCGGACCTACCCATCTCTAGTCTAGACAACATCGCATCCATTGAGTGTAGTGTAAGTCGGGTCCGCTGCGCCAGATTTTGAACAGAACATTGTTCGAAAACATAAATAAGGGGCGTGGCCTAAATGTTTTATCGAATAAATACACTTGAACGTGTTTGCCGGAGTTTGTGGAAAACATCCCCCGCGTTCGTCTGCGGGGGGAGGGGATTTTTCATTTTTTGTTTGATTTAGACGCAGGGCGACGTTTCGCTCATGATGATGGAGTGCATTGTCGAGTGGAATGCAGAGACAACAGTAGAAATTCATAATGTTGATTCGTTGAAGATCCGTAAATATGGGACGCGACATCAAATAAAAATAAAACAAAAAACAGATGCATTTGCGGACATGGCAGAGATTATGGGTACTTCTGTAAACTCTGTCATCACAAAATGGTTGAGTCTCAGATCACAATTATTTTCAATCGAGAAAATTTTGAAGTAAGGTCTGACACGAAATCTATTTCTGTTACCTACTTCTTTCGAGAACTAAATCCACCACCCACAGTCAAAACAATGTTCACGTCTTCCTCGTCGCTGCTCATTTTTTTATGTGAAGTTTTGTTCAAAAACTTTGTTTACTGAACATTGCTAAAGTCGCAGCAGACCACAGACGTATAATAAGAAGTATACGTCTGTGCAGCAGACGGGAAATGTTTTGAACAAAAAATGTTCATGAACAATGTTCTGTTCAAAACAGTTCGCAGCGGACGCGGCTAAAAAGCTCAATGATCACATCAAAACAAAATTCATTCATTCCTTTAGGCTGGCCTCACACAGCCGGAATGGCTTGCTGAATTAAGAATCTGAATTTAAGATTCTGAATTCCGGCACCTTGACTCACACATTCTTAAAAATTCAGATTGATCAGTAGTCTTGTGACTCCCGTCCCGGCCTAAGCAAACGTCTCCGAGACGTTAACCGCTTGCTGTTTCAACCAGGGTTGCCATTTTTTTTTCGCTGTTCCTACCAATTGACGTCCTCCTTGGTCAAGTGGTTATTGCGCCGGGTCTGGCGTCGCGCCATCTCTGAGGTCCCGGGTTCAATTCCCGGTCGGCGAGTCAACTTAGAGAAAACTGTTTTTCTTAGTTGATTTCGGGTCTGGGTGTTTTTTTATTATTATGTATATTTATCCATTATCTAGTTTAACCATATTAACGAGTTTTAATAGAAGTTTATATTGCTATAAAATTTTATAAGAATAAAATATAAAAATTTATGGTAAACCCTGCTAAAACTGCTAAGCGTTGTTTATAAAAATGCACCAAAACTGCTATATTTACCTTTATAATTTTTAAGAATTGAAGCACATCGAAAATTAAACACTATTAGAGCAAGGTATCATTAAGATAACATACAAACTAAATATCTAAAATTTACTTTTAAAAATGCTAAAAAAGCAGGATCCTACTAAAAATGGCAACACTGAAATAATTCAGAATCTGAATTCCAGCATGAGCATGTGTGTGCCGCTCCATATAAAATGTATGGGAATACGCGCGTTCTGAATTCAGAATCTTAAATATTCAGACACGGAATTCCGGACGCTCGTCAGCTCATTCTTCCAGATCGATCTGAGAAATTCAGATTCTGAAAAAATCAGCATGTGTGTGGAGCATACTGGTATTGTATGGTATTCCGGCCTTTCTAAATTCAGAATCTGAATTCAGATTCTTAAGCTCGGCATGCATCCGGAATCACACGGACCCGAAAAAACACAGCCCGGATTCATTCCGTAGCTCAAACAAATATATGAATTTTTACTGCATCGACTACATGTGACCAGGGGCCTTCCGATCCCGATTTTCACCCGGAAGCAACCGGAACATGCTCCGGACGTATCCGAGTACCCGGTCCGTTATTTTTCGGCACGGGGGGCGGGGCCTATCAATATCGTATGAAGTTGTATGTAGCTGACCACAAGAGAACGCGAGAATCGTCCGTTCCGGTCCGGTCCGGAGGAATCATGCGCCAGTCGATGACAGACGCTCAAGCGGTCTGTCGCGTCGCGTGCGCAAGCAAATCTGCAAAATAGTTTATTCCGAGCGCATGTGGCGCTCGAAATTACTATGGTATATACAGCGTGTTTCTTGTAAGGTGTCAAGCCGATGTATGGTGATAGGGAACTATCATACCTATCCATTGGACCCCCATGTATGTTCTACGATTTTTTGTAGTTTTCGAGTTATAATTTTTTTTCGTAATTTTATGTTTCAACGACGAGACGGCTCTAAAAAAATTATATCTTTTTTTTGGGTCGACTTTTCTATGATGTTTTTTTTAAAAAACAATGCCTATTGACTGCACTTTTATCCACTCAACCGTCCACGGTAGGTTTTTCAACTTCGATAAAAAAAATTAAACAACATTTTCCATAGCTTCTGACTAGTCTTAAAAACTGCGCAATCCAATATGCTTTTATATTAATACAAAAAAAGATGTACTAAATGGGACTTTTTTTGCTGAAATCGGTCGTTGAACGTGGTAGATCGGAAATTGTGTAATTTTCATCTTTTCTAATATTATATAGAGGAAAGATTTGATTGTTTGTTTGTATTGAATAGGTTCCGAAACTACTATACCGATTTAAAAAATTCTTTCACCGTTGGGAAGCTACACTATCTCCGGGTGACATAAGCTATAATATATTTTCAAAAAAATTAGGGATCCTTACACGAAGTCGTCGGCGGTCTGCTAGTATTTTATAATTTCTTAGTATCTTTACATATTCTTGTCTATCAGGAGATTAATTATCCCTTTACGTTTTAGAAGAACTCAGTTGATACTAATAACGTAATAACATACATTTCATACCTACTACTATCCTCAGAATTACACTTCATAATGAGAGAGCCAAAATAAAACTCAAAATGCAATAAAAATTTAATATGTTCAAAATGCCGGCCACCAAACGATATGCACATTCGGCACCGCCGCAAAAATGTTTTTCGTAAATATTTGCGGCGGTGCCGCATTTTCAGTTTTATTTTGGCCCTCTCATTATTAATGGTATTTTTTTTATATTTAAACTCAAAAGGTGGCACCGCCGTGACGACGCCTACATCGAATTTGTTCTATCATCAATAGTTTTCGTAGCGCACGCGATGTAAGGAATTTATTAGAGTTTTAGTAAGGATCCCTAATTTTTTTGAAAATATATTGTAGCCTATGTCACCCGGAGATAGTGTAGCTTCCCAACGGGGAAAGAATTTTTTAAATCAGTCTATTAGTTTCGGAGCCTATTCAATACAAACAAACAATCAAATCTTTCCTCTTTATAATATTAGTATAGATTAAAATTACACAATTTCCGATCTACCACGTTCTACGACCGATTTCAGCAAAAAAAGTCCCATTTAGTACATCTTGTTTTGTATTAGTATAAAAGCATATTTGGTTGGGCAGTTTTTAAGACTAGTCAGAAGCTATGGAAAATGTTTTTTAATTTTTTTTTATCGAAGTTGAAAATTCCATTCTGTTCTGATTAACCCAATTTTTAAAGTTAGGATTTAAATTTTAGTACTATAGGTTAAAGTTAGGAAGGAGATTTTTTTACTCATAAAAGTGCAATCAATAGGCATTGTTTTAAAAAAAAACATCATAGAAAAGTCGACCCAAAAAAAAAATATAATTTTTTTAGAGTCTTTTTTTAGAGATTTTTTTTCTCGTCGTTGAAACATAAAATAACGAAAAAAAATTATAACTCGAAAACTACAAAAAATCGTAGAACATACATGGGGGTCCAATGTATAGGTATGGTGGTTCCCTATCACCATACATCGGCTTGACACCTTACAAGAAACACGCTATATACTATGGTGATAGTAGTGGTTAAGTTAGTATTCGTAGAATTTATCAGGACGAACCTAATTTTTGTATAAGACTTGTGGAATACACTTTCCGTTATGCAGTCTACGTGAAAAGGATGAACCCAATATCTTTTCACTTTCCTCTGTTTCCTTTTTTTTGTTAACGGCCACAGCTAAGCATACAATTTCAACTAAAGTTAAACTTTCCATTGTCGGACGACTATTCAGCGCAAGTGCTAGAGACCGACTGAGTTAATTTCTCTCCGGATTCAAAACAGAGCGCGTGTAGTCAATTACTTGCCGAATTTGGTTTTTTTTTCCCGGGCCGGACTGATTCCGGATGCATGAAGTCCGAGCCTTAATTCAGAAAGCGATTCCGGCTGTGTGAGGCCAGCCTTAAGTTCTTCATTCAGTGTCTTCTGAAAACTTTTCATTGGCTATTATAAGCTGAACTTTAATATAATTTGAGAATTCTTCTTCTTCTTCTTCTTTATTCAATGGCGTTTTCTTGATAGATTTCGCCAGTATCAAGTATTCTGCTTAGGCGTTATTGTTTCTCCAAAGTTTCATGAATGCACAAAGTGGATATGGTTAATAACCTAAACTACTTCTTTAGTATTAATTTTTTTTTTTAACTGTTGATTTATCTGCGAAAAAGAACATACACAATATATACTTATATAGAATTATTATTACTAGATTAGTATGGACACACAACTTATAGTCTAATTTTATTAGAGGTTAGAAAATCACACAAAATATTAACAAGTGGGGATTTAACATACATGAGTAGGGCCTTAAAATTGATAGGCTTAGAAATATATGGAGGGAGCAGATCATATAAGGAAATGGGGTATTTAGGACATTCGAAAAATATGTGATCTGTTGATCCTTCATCTAGTCCACATTCACAAAGTGAAGAGTCTTTGACCCTTATTTTAGCTAAATGAACCGGAGTGCACGCATGCCCCAACCTTAACCGACAGATAGTAGAGGTACAGGTTTTGCCGATGTTTTTGTAATTAAAAAACCAGGGTTTTATTGGAATGAGATCTTGAATTTCCGCGTAATGCTTTCCCACTAAATCAGCTAAATTCTGTCTAAATCAGCAGGGGACCTAGATCGAGTAAAATTGACTACAGTGGATTTATCCACAGAAAGTGATAAGCCATGATCGTCCAGCCAGTCTTTGAGGTAGATCATTGCAGCGTTTAGCCGAGAAGAGGCCAATTCTATATCACTGGCAGATATATATAATGCAAGATCGTCAGCATACTGAAGAACACTGCAGAAAGAGTCCACGGATAACTCAAGATCGTAAGTATAAAGGCTGTACAGTAAGGGACTAAGGACTGAACCCTGGGGAAGACCTTTCCAGACGGATCTCGGTGGAAACAGATTGTTGTTTACGCACACCTGAATGGTTCGATCTGAAAGTAGATTAGAGATAAGATTTACAAGCTTCACAGGTATACTCAGATTAAGCAATTTTTGCCTGAGTTTTGGAAGCAACACATTATCATAAGCAGATGAGACATCTAAAAATACTCCGACCACAGACTCGCGTCTTGAGAGCCCTATCCAAATGTCCGTAACAAAAATACTGAGACTATCCATAGTACTCATGCCTTTTCTGAAACCAAATTGACTTTTAGCCAGATAACCTCTACTTTCGACAATCCATTCTAAGCGGTTCTTAATCATGTGTTCTAATATTTTAGCCATGGTACAAGACAAAGCAATGGGTCTATATCCATTTGGATCATGAGTAGGCTTACCAGGTTTCAAGATTGGAACAATAATTTGAGACTTCCATTCCGCTGGGGGAATTCCCGACATGAAGATGTTGTTAAGAATGCAAAGGAAATTTTCTTTGGTGCTTTGACTACAATTGACTAGAAAGGTGTAAGGGATTCCATCAATTCCTGGGGATGAATCCTTGAGTCCGTCGAGTACAGAAGAAAGCTCCTCGAGAGAGAATGGTGCATCAAAATCGCTTAAGGGGGATCCGGATGTTGTGAATACTGATAACTCAGAGAGGGATGGTACTGATAAAGGGGCTAGTTTACGACAGAAAGACTCTAACCACTCTGATGTGTCGTTGGAAGTTATGTTGCCACTATTAGATAAGGAACCTCGGAACCTACGAATGTTGTTCCAAACCATTGAAGGAGGCGAACTAGGGGAAAGTGCTTCACAAAACCTTCTCCAACCAGCTCTTTTCTTCTCAGATAAGAGCTTTGTGGCCTTTGCTGACGCCGCGCGGAACTGAATGTAATTATACTCCGTCATAGATGTGGCGTACTTTAATTCCGCTGCCTTTCTTTCCTTACATACAGTAGAACACTCAGAGTCCCACCAGGGGAGAGATGGACGCTTATTTCTAAAAATATTTTTTTTAGGAATTGATTGGCTGGCTGCTAATAGTAATGCATCTCTAAAGTGAACATAGACATTATGAACAGAATCAGCAGTTATGTCTGTAATACCAATGGGTTCTTGGTCTAAAATGGAACGATATAGACTCCAATTTGCCTTTGAAAGATTGTATTTCAATTGAGGGCGTGGGATTCCCCCTATATTAGGACGAGATGAGCCCAGCATTTCAATGTTAATGGGGAAATGATCACTACCGTGAGAAGTGGGTAGTATTGTCCATTTAAGGCGAGTGGAGAGTGAAGGAGAGCACAGGGAAAGGTCTACTGCGCTTTTCTGGTTTTGGAAAGGGTTTACTCTACGGGTAGGGGAAAATAACGAAAAAAAATTGTAACTCGAAAACTACAAAAAATCGTAGAACATACATGGGGGTCCAATGGATAGGTATGGTGGTTCCCTATCACCATACATCGGCTTGACACCTTACAAGAAACACGCTGTATACTATGGTGATAGTAGTAGTTAAGTTAGTATTCGTAGAATTTATCAGGACGAACCTAATTTTTGTATAAGACTTGTGGAATACACTTTCCGTTATGCAGTCTACGTGAAAAGGATGAACCCAATATCTTTTCACTTTCCTCTGTTTCCTTTTTTTTGTTAACGGCCACAGCTAAGCATACAATTTCAACTAAAGTTAAACTTTCCATTGTCGGACGACTATTCAGCGCAAGTGCTAGAGACCGACTGAGTAAATTTCTCTCCGGATTCAAAACAGAGCGCGTGTAGTCAATTACTTGCCGAATTTGGTTTTTTTTTTCCCGGGCCGGACTGATTCCGGATGCATGAAGTCTGAGCCTTAATTCAGAAAGCGATTCCGGCTGTGTGAGGCCAGCCTTAAGTTCTTCATTCAGTGTCTTCTGAAAACTTTTCATTGGCTATTATAAGCTGAACTTTAATATAATTTGAGAATTTTAAATATACTACTCATTGATTGGATATTTTGTCAGTGACATTTGTGAGATTACTCGTCATTGGTTATTTAGTAGTTGATCATCGCATCACAGGCAGTCTCGCGGATAAAAATGGCCGTAATGTTGATTTCGTACTGTGCTCTCGTTTATTGATAATATTTTACGTAAAATTACAACTGAGTAAAAGTAATCTTTAATGTATTACTGCGTCGAAGATTTTATATAAATAATTGCTTAATAAATAAGGTCACAATGTCTGACAACAATAGTAAAATGATGAGTTACCTGAGACAGTACAGATTTCAGAGAAAACCTAATGCTAATGCCTCAGGTCCAAGTAATTCAGCGGTTGTAGCATCCACATCGCGCTCTCGTAAGTAGAATATATTCGACTTTATTCTTACCGAACAGTTCTCAAATAATAACTAACACAATGTCTGTTCTACCACGTTCAACCACGAGGAGTTTCGCCACTGTTCGGTGACCCCCATGCTTCAAGGTTTAGTTTTTTGTCTCCGTTTTTATGCTAGGATATAAACTAGAACGTTATCAACGAATGTGTTTAGTCAATAATGTTATGGTTTCTGTAGTTGCCGAAATAGCTAGGTAGTTTAATTTACGAACAAGACATCTGTAATGCAGATAGGAATGAATTATTTTAGCAGAGACCTACAATAATTATCTGATAAATAACTTAGAACCCTATCTTGATTTACTGCACCTAGGGTTAGTAGACATTTGAGACTGACACCTTGCCAACTTAGCAATGTGTGAGTAGGTACCTAATTGCAGCATTCTGACTATCTACAATGTCCCAAGTCAGCCAAACAGATTGTACATACATAATCAAACTTTGTAGTCCCAAAGATACAGGATTACAACCTTACCTAGTTTATATTGTGTAACTGTTGGAACCTAATAAATGACCAAGGATTTTATTAGGCAGTCTAAGATTTGGGTATACAGCTAAAATAGTTAACATTTCTTAATTGAAATATTTAAAACAATATTTCCTTTATAAAAATTAATGCATTTCGTTGACTACCTATCAGATACATAACTTTTATTTGTGTTGTACTTTATGATTTTTATGATGTAATGGGCTAGATAGTGGTGTCAAGGCTGAGTAAGAACTTTCTTGTTATAGTTTTATTCTAGTAGGTTTGTGCAGTCCCAATAAATTCTTAAAACCTACTCAATAGTTTAGAGAATTTGAAGAGAAACATTTTTTATGTATTGCTACTTTGACTGTGGAGAATTTTACAATTATACATTATACACCATTTTACAATAGTGCATTATACACCATTTTACAATAGTGCACATTCCTGAAGATCCCACAATATCTTTTCTCAAAATCTCTGCTGCTTGCTTTCTCAATGTCTATTTTTTTAATTAGAAAACAACCATTTAAACTCAATCTGGTTAATTCACAGACAGACATATACGTCTGTGGGTTAATTGTTTCATGAGTTACAAAAGATGTTGAAGAGGTTTTATAGACCCAGCATAAACCATGCAAGGGCACTAAGTACACACATACATGGGGCTGTGTCCTGGACGGAACACGAATCATACACTGCGATAAAAGAATATAAACTGTTTCATACAAAATGTATGCAACTTCTCAAATCAGTTCCCCGTCCAGGCCACGCACACGGCACGCCCCGGGCATGGCCGGGTCTAATATAATTCATCCCTTATGCATTTAAAAATAATTTCAGAAGGGTGCAGGTTCGAATCTTGCTTGTGGAAATTCTTCCAACTATAAATAATAATTTTTGATTTGCAGCAAAAATTTATGTAATGATGTTGTACAAAACTTGGAACACAATAAAATTCACAGATCTTTTCTTTACCACCACTAATTGTTTTTTTTAGAACCTGTAATAAGAATGGTTGCACCACACTCTGGGAACGGAAACGCACCAGTTGTGTATAAACGCATCAGAATACAAGACTCAGACTCTGATGATGCGGCCTCACCAGCTAAGAAGCCGGCATCTACTGAACTCACTGTTCTCATCAAGGAGAGAAGATTCAATAATATGCGTAAAATGTTTCCTGATATATCACAATTAGTAAGTTAAATGTTAGGGACTGGACTGAGCCTATGATTGTCGATGCTATCCTCGTGTTTACACTGGTGTAGAGAAAGAAACCATAGTAGAGATTGAATTGGGGTTTAAGATAAAATGTCAATGATAATTTTTGCCCTATATTACCTCCTCACAATCCTGGGTATAAATAGAAATCTACAACAGTGTAATCCAGGATTTTGAAGTCTCATGAGGATGTCACCAATTATTATTCTTCATGATTAATATATATCCTTTTATAAAATATGTAGAAGACTATAGATGATATATTATACTTGTTAACCATGTTGCGTGGCGGTGAAAGGTAAGGCCACCCCCTTTCTTCCGTGGGTGTCGTAAAAGGTGACTAATGGACTAAAGACTGCACATACATCCAACAGCATAGGGCGGCGATGGGCTCAACACCTGTCAAGCTGAGCACATGTACAGTCGCTGTTTGGTGAAAAGTGGACTATAGTAGAGGACTGCTTTTGCTGTCCTTATTGCCTAGTTTCTGGCTAACTCTTCGGGGATAATAGTCATGATTATAAATATGTATGTGTGTATGTATATATGTACTCGTATTAGTACTGTACTTCGCTTATTTAGTAAAAAGTGTAATAATTTGTTAATAAGGTAAGTAAGGTTTCAGATATTTAGGCAGAAGAAAATAGCTTAAGGGGGTGCCGCGCGATCGCAAAAACTGACATAAGTTCAATGAACTTCAAAGCAAAATCAATCATATTGATATTTAAAATTAGAACAATTCTGCTTTGAAGAGTCAGACCTAGTAATTTGATTAGAGCCAGTCTTGGGCAAAAAGTAATCAGATTAATGATTAAGGATTACGATTACAATATGTCATCTTCAATCTTCAATCACGATTACAGATTACAAAAAATAATCAAAAATATAATCATATCGGTGATTAATGATTATTAATCTGTAATCGTAATCTTGATTACTTTTATGATTGATTAATAAAACCAACAGTCGGAACGTTAAAAAATAAATGAACATATTGTATAGCAATAAATTTTCATTATTTTTTTCTACTTATTATTATTTAAAGATGTTGCTTTCTAGACATTGCAATATGGGCTTGCGAAATTGAAGTGAATAAAGTCGTAATTAACTTTAAATCGTTAATTGTTAGATAAATTAACTTGGCTGACACAACAAATCCGCTATTCTTATTTTTTTTTATTTGATAATTGATATACTAACTCAACACTCGCGCAATAAAGACGAATTTAACAACTAATCAAAATTGGTTCAGCCGTTTATTAGGTAAGAGAGAACATAAAAACGGGCATACATACATACAGGTCAAACACAAACCCTACTTTTTTGGCTTCGCCAATATTTTAAAATATTAAGTTACGTGCTACTAAGCCGTGAAAGCCTGGTGGTAGGTATTGGGTCCCGCCTCTCGTCGGCGAGGCTTAGGTTCGATCCTGGGCAATACTAAGTTTTTTAAATGTTCCATATATATTTATCACTGGAGAGCACGAAAGCCGACGTCGGTCCTGGTTGTCATCGCCCCGATTACAATTTTTTTTGATGTAAGTGTTGAACAACTATTAACAATTAATGAATAGCTTACACGCAATAAAGAAATTTTATTCTATTCTATTCGAACGACGACTACCTCCTTAGTCGAGTGGTTTGTACACCGGTTTCAATGGTGTCGCCATCTCTGAGGTCCCGGGTTCGATCCCCGGTTGGGTCAATTTAGAGTCTATTGTTTTTCTAAATTGTTCTCGGGTCCGGGGGTTTTCTGTGTATAATAAGTATGTATTTAAGTATTTTAAATATGTTTATCCGTTGTCTAGTAATCATTTAACGAGTTTCATAACGAAGCTTCTCTTGGGCTGGATAATTGGTGTGAGAGTAGGAATGATTTTATTTTTAATGTTACTCTTGTGACCAGAGATTGTATATTTTCTGTTACATGTTCATTTGTTCAAATGTAAAATAAGCATTGCAATATCGATAATAAATAATTATTTTATAAAAATTTAACGATTATTTGATTTCGAATGTTGTGACAACCCTTGCATATCGGCGAACGACCGCGTGGATACCTACGCGGGCGGCGGCATCGCCCCACATCAAACGCGTTGCCCCACTGTATGAATATAGTAACACTGTGGTAGTAGGTATAATTTATAGTACATAAAGCCAACCACTCAATTTCTAAAACCACCCATTTCTGATTAGAGCAATGTTTTTGTTCTGCGAAATGTACAAAACCATCACGCGCTTGTGTTAAAAATTAAAATTTACTTTTTAAAGATTGTTTCATGCGTAAAATTAAGAAATTAAGTATCAATATGATTGATTTTGCTTTGAAGTTCATTATGAGACTTGTCAGTTTTTGCGATCGCGCGGCACCCCCTTATGTATTATTAAGTGTTCCAACTATTTTACGTTTATCACTTAGATGGCAAACATGCATACGCCTGCCTGGGTCCTGATTCTGTATCGCAATCTATAGATTCCACACCTAAACCTTACCGCGCACAAACGTCAAACGCATACGTTTTTGGGAAGATATCGTTACTTTTTAAGGAATTAACATGGTATGGTTGTGAAACAATAAATCGTTACAGAATAAGGGCCCTGATGGTTTTCGGTTACCAAAGCCTATGGATGTTTGCAACACATCCGATTTTCTTTTATATTTCATCTTGCTATCGCTCGTCCGACTACGAGCAGATTGTTCCTAATGAGGAATGTCTCCACCCGAAAATCATCTTACACCATATTATGGTGAAAGAAGAAGAATTTTCGGGTTCCTCATTAGGAACCCGAAAATCATCGATTAGGCAGTCTTAAGATTTGGATATACAGCTAAAAGTTAACTTTCCTAATTGTAATAGTTAAAACAATATTTCCTTTATAAAGATTAATGCATTTCGTTGAAAACCTATCAGATACGTAATTTTTATTTGTGTTGTACTTTATGATTTTTATGATGTAATGGGCTAGATAGTGGTGTCAAGGCTAAGTTAGAACTGAGAATTTTAAGAGAAACATTTTTCTACATCTTACACCATAATATGGTAAAAGATGATTTTCGGGTTCCTCATTGGGAACATCTCCATATTATCCAATAGCAGTTAGTCAGTGCCGCCGAGTTCTAGAGTCCTGCGCCGTTTCAGCCGGATTAAGCAGTCTGGTATAGTAAGCAGAACAGCTAGCTAGTTAGGAGCTTCTTTAGCCTCGTTTTATATTTCTTGGCATAAGCTCTTATTCCCTCCTTAACTGTTGGCACGTTAAGGTGTTCGTGTACTTCTGAGTTTCTTATGAACTATATGACTTGCTTTAAAATATAGTTCTGGGCTCTTTGAATTTTAATTATGATGGAATCATAGGTGGCTCCCCATAATTGGATTCCATAGGTCCATACTGGTTTTATCACGAACTTGCAGATAAGCAGTACAGTCCCCCGTATTTAAGGTTAATCTCATTGCGTTTTGATTCGATGTACTTTTGCCATGTCAATTTGCGGTTAAGGTGCATTCCGAGATGTTTCGCAAAGTCACTGTAAGGCAGCTCTCTGCCACCCAGGTATACCGGAGGAAATGTTTCTCTACGCAGAGTAAATGTAACTTGCACTGATTTATTAGCACTCGCTTTGATCCTCCACTTGTCGAACCATGCGTTTATTTCGACGAGGTTTTTCGAGGACGAGATTTCGCTGGAGTTTCGCCGTGGCTTCCACAGCTTCTTTACTAGTGTAGCCACTAGTAAAGCATATTGCCGTGTCATCCGCATAGGTTGCAATGGTAACGCGTTGCGTTTGCGGGGTTTGAGAACTTCCTTTTCTTTTTAGGATTTCTATTAACTCGTTTATATCTAATTTCACACCTTCCAGCCCGGGTACTGGAAGGCGCCGCCGCCGGGGCGCATGACATATCACAATTACTATTATTGGACATTTTCATATTAAAAGAAGTGGGAGGATAACAATTAGTGCTTTCCCAGGGCACTAACGCCACGTTTTTAGGGGTATTTAGTTCCCCTTCGCCTGTGGTTGCCAGTGTCAGGTTATTTTACCGCCGCCTGTTGCTCGGCTTTATTGCCCCTTTAGCACCACCCGGAGGACACGTGTGCGGTGGGCCTAGGAAAAGGTGGTAAGTCCTACGGACGCTACAGCTAATAAAATGATTTTTATTGTTTCAGATTGTAAAAAATACTTTGTTTAAACATGGGTGGAATGAAGAGCGGGCAAGAGATGAGTTGCTCAAAAATAGTGCGGCTTCACCATCTAAGAAGTCGGCGCCTACTGAACTTACAACTGCCATCAAGGAGAAAAGATTGAATAATATGCGTGAAATGTTCCCTGATATATCACAAATAGTAAGTTAAATGTTGGGGGCCTGACTGAGCCTATGAATTTTTGATGCTATCTCTACTATGGTGGTACTAACAGAATTTTCTTCCTCATGTGTAAACACGCAATTTAATAGTAATTCCTGTTGGGCACCATCATAGTAGAAATCGAATTGAGATTGTTGATATAATGTCAATGAGTTTTTCTTTTTGGTACCTTATTTTACTTCCTTACAATCCTGGGTTTGAATAGAAATCCACCACAGTGTAATCCAGGATTTTGAAGTCTCCCATGGATGTCACCAATTTTTCTTCATGATTGTTATCTACCTTTTATAAAATATGTAAAAGGATAGATTATAGATAGACGACATTATATTAGTACTGTACTTTGCTTTGCTTATTTGGTGAATAAAGTTGCTTAAGTTTAAGTCATAATTTGTTAGTAAAATAGGTTAAAATTAAATATGTTCCAAACGTCTAGAGAGAAGATAGAGCTTAAGTATTATTAACACTTTAGCAGCCGATCACGTACTGGCTACGGGTGGGTGTGATCGTCTCAGGCCTCTTATTACGTCCTCTGTACGGCATTGGCTTTCTTAGCGTTTGTTTTAAAATGACGTCAGTGGTACGTGATTTTGCACTTTTAAATAGTCAGCTGTTTAAAGTGTTAAGTGTTCCAACTATTTTATTTGGCAATCATGCATACAGTCGCCTGATGGTATTCGGTTACCAAAGCCTATGGGCGTTCAAAACACGTCAGTTCATGAATTGTTTTGTTTCAGATTGTAATAAACACGTTGGTCAAACATGGTTGGAATGAAGAGCGTTCAAGAGACGAGTTGCTCAAGAATGATCCAGAGAGTGATGAACGCAACGTGCCTGGCCCCACATTCTTTGGTGCCGGGCGTTCTGGAGGAACAGGCCAGATGGTGCGACCCAATGGGAACACGAGTTATGTCCGAGTGATAAGTGGGAGTGGGAATGTTCAGGGCTCTAGCGTCGGGAATGGTAGTACTATAGTCAGGAAACCCTTGCCCTCGAGGACTGTCAGAGTGAGAAAGGGCAGCAGCGGTAGTGAAGATGACGACTATGGTGTTAAGAAAGGAAAAGATGACAGGGTTTACGATAGGTAAGTGGAGTGGGTTATTTTTAGATAAATGCGTGTGATCAAGAGGAATGAGCATTTTAAAATTACTTATGTTTGTTTTATTTTAGTGATGATTCAGACAATGAGATAACGGATGATTTAGTGGGAGACAAACGTAAGGTGTTCGAGTTCCTCAACACAAGTAGTATGAATGAGCTGTCCCTTCTCAGTGGTTGTTCTCAAAAGAAGGCCGAAGCTATTATTTCTTTAAGACCATTCAAAGGCTGGCTGGATATGGTATGATAATTCTACACTATTTTAAAATGAATAACCTGGTTTGGCTGGGGCCCGACTTACCAATTTGCTAATGCTAATACTTATAAATACTAATTTTGGAATATACTTTGAAGCTTAAGGGTCCAGCTACAATAGTGACACATATTGTGTTATTAATTTTGTTATCATCAACAACAGGTGGAGAAGTTCAATAGCAACAAAACGGTGAACACGGAACTGCTGAACTCCACGCAAGAGCTACTGACGACCAGGAACAACATTCAGCGGCTGATGAAGAAGTGTGTGGGGCTCGCCCAGCAGCTGGAGTCTGCTGTGGCCGCGGGTGCTGGGCGGCTTCAGCAACCCACTAGCCTGGATGTGAGGTAAGTTATCTTAACGTTTTATTTTTATTTTATTTAACGTTACACAATGTATGTAACGTTAATCGTTTTAAGGGGTGGGGGAGAGTTTTGGGTGAGCCTTCTGTAATTAATGATTTGTGATTTTTAATTTACTTTATTAGAGAGAGAGAAAGGAAATTAAGATCACAATATTATTATTCAACATCTTATACAACGTAAGGCTGGTTTCACCGTTCCATAGTGACGCTTACCACCCGCGCTTACCATCAGCGCGGGTGGTAAGCGTCACTATAAAACGGTACAAGACAACACCTAGCTCGTGGCCCGCGCCGCTCACAACCGCACACAGTCACAGTCAGCGTGACTGAAACCAGCCTAACCAGAGGCAAAAAAGTTAACAATAAATCAATATATGAATAAAACACGGCATTGTAAGGCTCGACAGAGACGGGATTTTCGTTCTCGGCCGAGACCGAGAATAAACACCTATAAACATAACAGACAAATATTACAACCTTAAAGGTGTTGTATGACGCTCTGGTCAGGAGTCATATGGAGTATGGGGCAGTCATATGGGCTCCACACGAACAGAAGTACAGTGTAATGTTGGAACGCGTCCAAAACAAATTTACGCGGCACTTGTACTTCAAATTATATGGCGTGTATCCGTTGTACCCGCTAATGTACCCCACACTGTTTGTACTCGGCATGGTCGGATATAACGAACTGCGAGTGCGAAGGGAGTTTGCGCTCGCCGCATATGTGTCTCGGGTGCTGCGTGGATTGGAGCACAACCCGGGCGTGCTGCGCCGGCTGCGGCTGAGCGCGCCGGACCGGTACGTGTGGAGGCGACGACGCCCGCCGCTGCTGGCCGTGCCGGTGGCAAGGACCAATCTCCTGTCCAAAACGCCCTTTGTCCGATCGATCCTCACACTGAACAAAGTTCATGAGAGGATTGATATATTTTCTAGTAATTTGAGTGAACTCGCAAAGTTAGTTTTATACGTAGTTAGCTATCTATATGATTAATAATTGTAATGTAGTAATAGTTGTACCTACTTGTGTCAATGTGAATAGTTTATAAGTTAATTGGTTAATTTTAGTTAAGGTTAAATGTAAGCAACTGTCGCATTGGACTAGTCTGTAAGGATAGTTGTGTATAAGAATAAATAAATAAATAAATAAATAAATAAAATAAAATCTCGGACGAGACCGCGAGCCGAGAATAGACAAATCGTGAAAAAAAAATTTATAATGCTGTTTACTGTTTTTACAACAACTTTATATTGTCGCTTCATTAAATTCGCCTTTAAAAACCATATTTCGGCATTTTCAAACCTCAAAGAGTGCCACTTCTCATCGTACAACTGTCCAGCTGTGCTAAAGTGTTTTTCAGTTGCTACACTAGTAGACGGCGCTGATCAAAATTTATTTGCTGCACGCCAAAACACGTTATAAGGTAACGAAAACTTATACTCAAAAATAAAGGCGTTTCTTAGCGCGACGTCGATCACAGAACTTAAATTGTTTTGACGTCGTCTTCCTCTATGAAAGATTTCAATGGAATAATGTTTGACGAGTTATCTGACAATTTTAATCCCATTCCGTACAAAGTTAGTCTCGGTAACGGCCGAGAATCTCGGCGATTTTTACCGAGAACCGTGACGATTTCTCGGTCGGATTTATAGCCGAGACCGAGATCTCAGTCGAGGCCTAATAAAGTCTGTCAAGCGAGTCGTGCGTGTCCCATGATAAAGGCGGCAAATTAAAAAACCTTACAGGTGTAAACACTGATAGTACGCTGAAAACGTACCTATGTTTGATACTTGAATTTTCGTAAATTTATAATATTTTTTTTCGTTGAAATATTGTGTTTTATTATGTATTAGTAGCCTGTAGCTTGTATGTAAAACACCGGCATACTTAAATAGTAAACAACATGCTCCTACTACTTTTTATGGGTTTCGACATTATAAAATCAAAATATCCAACAAAAACCGTCACGCTACGAGGTTAGAACAGAACTTGTGACAATCCCGTTTGACAGATAAAAGTGTTGCTAGTCTAAGAAATCAGCTAAAGAATCGTGGTCACGACTCGCTTGACAAACTCTACATTGACCTTTATTATTTTTACATGCCGCAATTGTTTCATGATCTTTATTATAACTCGTGTAACGGTTGTTTTAGCTTGAAACTTGCCCCGTACCAGCTGGTCGGTCTGAATTGGCTGGCAGTACTTCACAAGCAAGGTGTCTCCGGCATTCTGGCTGACGAGATGGGTCTCGGCAAGACGGTGCAAGTGATCGCGTTTCTAGCGCACCTCAAAGAGACGGGGCAGGCGAGGGGGACGCATTTGGTGGTGGTGCCAGCTTCTACGCTAGGTGAGCGAGACAGAATTGGCTACTTGACAGTTTTCGAAAAAAAAATTAAAAATTACAAACGCTTACTATTTTATACCCCGTACAATATTTTCTTTCTCGAAAAAGCTTTATTTAATAGAAATTAACAAATTTTTCTTTATTAATTTCAAATTTCGTGCGAAACCGGTTGGTCACGTGACATTTTGCTCTGTGACGTCACATTTCTATAAATATATAATTTTTTCTTGAAACCTGACAGGTAGTTTTTAATAATTGTGTAAAATGTGACGTCACATGAAGCTCAATCATAGCCACCCACCCGTGTTTCGGGTCTTGTAATCCACAGATAAAAAATCGCAAATTTATTTTGTAAAAATAAAATATTTAAAAGTTATCTTAATAAAAAATAACTATTGGATAATTACCGTTGAATCATAAAATACCATTTCAGACATATTTCATATTTTATTGTTACAACTGTCAAATAGCCAATTAGTTCAGATTTAGATATTGGTCATTTGTTGTTGACTGTATTTAGAAATAGAAATAGAAAACATTTATTAGTGACACAACACACATTATTACAACAAAAAATAAAAAAATAAGTGGCACTAAAATGTTTTCCGCTTAGCATGATGTCAGGCCTCCTAGTTTATAGAAAAACCGACGCTGATCTTCTGCGAACACCACACACAAGTGTGGAAGGGAGCACAACCAAAAAGCAACAACAATATACACTTATACATATTACAAATACGTACACACAAAAAACTTACTCTTACAAACTACTTATACACTTCATCAACAACCATCCAATACGAATGGTCGTCCAGCAGACGAAATTCGACCGTTTCAAACAAAGAACACTGAACAGGTGAGGTATACAGGGCATGCAGGGCTCATGTTCCTAGCTTAAAACTCAAGATCACTATGAATGTTACTATTATTAGACTGACTGACTGACTACTGGTATTATTAGAAAACATATTTTTATTAAAGAAACTCAGTTTAGTGAAGCCGCGACATCGTTAACCTTTATATGTCCCATTGCCGGACACAGGTCTACCCACATGAGGAGTTTAGGCCATAGCCCACTGCACTGGCCTATACTCCAGCCAAACTCAACAAAGAATTTATGTAAACAAACCAAAGGGGATCATTCCAGCTCCATACATTTTTGAGCCTTTTCTGAAAGTGCCGGCCAACAAAAAAAAATAGTACGTATTGTTAGAACTAGCCATTTGGAGTAATAGTTAATATGATACAAAAGTTGTAGGATTGCTCTGAGCCAAGTTATACAAGTTCGATGATTCATTATTTTCATACATTTATTGATTTCTGAAAGTGCTGAGACTGGGAAACATAAAATAATGATAGATATTGCTAGAAATAATGATCTGAAGCAATTGTCATTGCAGCGCAAAAGCTGTGGGGCCATCATCTGTTCCGTTTATACAAAAAATAATTAAGAATCAATAAATGTATGAAAATGATGAATCTTCGAACTTGTATAACTTGGCTCGGAGCAATCCTACAACTTTTGTGCCATATTAACTATTTATCCAAATGGCTAGTTTTAACAATAGGTACCATTTTTGTTTGATGGCCGGCACTTTCAGAAAAGGTCCAAGGTCATCAAAAATCTGGGCAAAAATGTATTTTCACTTTTTGTATTATTTCCATGATTACTGAATTTTACATAAAATTATTGTGAGACGAAGTGTTGACTTTTTTTAAATGTAGATTATCTTATCAATGAATCCCAGACAACTGGAGCGGCGAGTTAGCCCGCTGGTGCCCGTCGCTGCGCGTGAGCAAGTACTACGGGCCGCCCGAGGAGCGCCGCCAGCTGCGCATCGAGTACGCGCGCAAGCTCGACCAGTACGACGTCGTGCTCACCACGTGAGTTGTGTTACACTAGTAGGCGATTGCGCCGGTTGTGCAGTCGTGTTTGTGGTTTATGTTTTCAAAAATTTTAACTGTTGATTTTGATTATTCAAAGGAATTATAGCGTAATACGGCCCGCGCAGTTTTATCAACTCAACCACAACAAATTTACTCTTACTTAAAACCTTTATTCAATTGTTAAGTATTTGTGTCAACAGCACCATTTGATAGATACACCAATTAAGTAAAGGTAGAAGAAGTACTCTTTGTCAACAGTAGCATTTCCTCGTTTAATTTCTAACACCGGGTAAATCGAAATTAGCAACTTTATGTTTTATTCACAACATGCCATAAAAGTCGTTAAAAAAAATCAAATAGAAGTCAAGAAAAGTGAAGGAAAGTTCACTAAAAGAATACTACCACACCGCCTCTTTTCCCTTGGGTGTCCTAAAGGCAACTAACGGACTAAAGACCGCACATACATCCAACAGCATAGAGCGGCGATGGGCTCACCAGCTGTCACGCTGAGCACATGTGCAGGTCCTGTTTGGTGAAACGTGGACTATGGCAGGGGACTGTTTTTACGGTCCTCATTGCCTAGTCTCTGACTTATCTTTCAGGGATAATAGTCTTGATTTTATGTATGTAAAATAGAAGTTCTGTCAAAATTAGACTTATTAACTTCACACGAAGTAAAAAATTCTTTATAGAATGGTATAATTATCGAAAAGTTGTGCAGTTTTTATGTTCTCTTATAAAGTTGTTGTTGTATTGCTGATTTCGACTTATAATTCGGCTTCGGCAACTACCTTGCTGCTGTGAGCGGAGCGGGACGAGCAGATTTTTTGTTCGTTGCGTCCACTCTATAACCATTGACTGAGACTTTCTATAGTATATTAGTATAACAAGCAATGTTCAGAGAATCCGCTCGCCGCTCCGCTTACAGTGGCAAGGTCGTGGCCGGGCCCAATGATCTTACAATAAAAAAAGAGGTAGATGCGTTACATGTGCCAAAAACTGGCATCATAAAACTATGCTAATGTAGTCTCAGGAAAGCGTTGTGGACAGTACAAAAAAAAAACAACAGTGCCAGTTTGCGTGTATTCGTTTCCGTAAAACAAACGTTTTAAAAATGCCGTCCTGTGTAATACGACACTGTAGAAACTACACAAGTAAAACTAATAAAATTCATAGGATTAGTTACGTCGACCGTATGTTATCATCGTACGACTTTTTGGTCCATTATTGACATCACATTAGTACTGGCATAACCGGCCTACTACCTCTTTTTATTGTAACATCATTGGCCGGGCTATAACGTGGTGTTAGAACTGACGCGACGTTTTGCCAACGCATTATGCACCCTATTCCCAGGTACACAATGGTGAGCAGCTGCCCCGAGGAGCGCAAGATGTTCCGCATCACGGCGATGCACTACGTGGTGTACGACGAGGCGCACATGCTCAAGAACATGTCCACGCAGCGGTACGACAACCTGCTCAAGATTAAGGTACGCAATAACGTCACCAGAGAGACGTGGTATCTAGACCCTTTAGTAATAAAATAAATGTATTTTCTTACTTGTTTTCTTTCTATTTTCTTTATTTAGATAGATAGATAGATAAAACGCTTGTGTGATGTGCGCAGTCTAAGCACCGGCTGCTGCTGACGGGCACGCCGCTGCAGAACAACCTCCTGGAGCTGATGTCGCTGCTGTGCTTCGTCATGCCGCACATGTTCTCCGGCAAGACGGAAGACCTCAAGAGTCTGTTCCAGAAGAACTCGGTACGTTGCCGACACATTCTTTTGTTGTATTCTGACCTAGAAACACCGTCATACTTCAGTTATTTTGCACGTAATATCTACAAATTATAAACAAAAAGTATCCTCAGCTATTATAACTCTTTCTATTAGTGAAAACCGCATAAAAATCCGTTGCGTGCCTTAGAAGAAGAAAGCGGAGCCACAGACAGGGAAACGGCGACTTTACTTTATAATACATAATATAATCTCGACTATTATCCCCGAAGGGTTAGTCAGAGACAGGGCTTGGAACCGGTACCGAAAATACAGGTATTATTTCGGTAAGTACCGGTATTTTCCATTTCGGTTTTTTTCTTGATACCGATTCTTCCACGAGTACCAGTATAGTACCTCAAAAATACCGGTATCTATCTACGACGTTACCAGTGTGCACTGCAGCCTATACGGCTGCGGTCGTGCGAAATGCAGTGTAGTTAGCCAATCCAAGCGCCACTTATTTATCTTGGTTTGGTTACTTGGTACTAGGTCATGTAAGGGCGGGATGATACCGGTATTGAAATATCAAATACCGGTATACTTACCGAAATTTCGTTATTTTTTCGGTTTTTATTAAATACTGCTAGTTACTGTTTAAATGATTCCAAGAATGATTAGTACCGAAGTTTCGTTTGCGGAGAGTGATTAAAGCAGTTTTCTACGCTATATGGCAGAGACACTCAAACTATTTATCAACTCCCTAGTCCCTAGAAACCACACAATGAGTTATTAAAGTGTGAAAATATGTTATTTGATCTAATATTTATTTATATTGTTTCATTGGCACGATGTTTCAATCAAATAGGTATTAAAATCAGTCTTACACTCTAATGATAAGAAAACATGTAACAAAAATTTTTACATCTCTCTTAGTCACAGCTTATACTATGAATTTGAACGTATTGTTAAACTAAAATCAAATTGAAAATGAAGGTATTGTAAAAAGTAATTATTTTGATATAAACAAAAACATAGGCGCAGGTAAAGTACATCAATCAGGTAGATCGCGTTTGTTGGAAAATCGAACGAAGAAATACAACGCGTCCAAACTTGCGTCGTTGAGCGATGATATATTTTGTTACATAATTATGTGACTTGCAGCTGAAAAGGCCCTTTCTGATTCAACGCTTGTGGGAGGTACTTAAATAAAAACTCATTGGCAGTATGAACAACACTATGAGTCATAGAAATCGAGCGTTCTGTATAGTCTTTAAACACCCTTCCAAATAGATAACAAATTTCGATATACCGAAATATCGGTATGTTATCCTCAAATACCGGTATGAAAATACCGAAAATAAAAATCGGTATCCATGCCCTACTTGGTACCGGTATAAGTACCTGTATAATACCGGTACTACTACAATCCTACTTACCGGTACTCATCGGTTAACCTGTATTATGAATATCAAATCGATACCGGTACCATATTAAACCCGTGGCGCGCCAGCCACCCTAAAGCATTAAATGCTTTATACGTGTCAGGCATTTTGCGATACATCACTTTTTTTATTGTTTGATTAGGGAAAAATATTTATTGCGTAATATCTATACGAGATTATCGCGTGAATGAGGTGTCATTTATTTCTGTATGAGTTTTTGTACGTAGTTAACTACTTAGAATGAACAATAAAGACTTACTTGTAGTAACACTGGAAGGGTTTTCTTTTGTTTTCAATATTTCATATAGGTAACCTTTGGTTTTACTGTTTGTTATAATAATTAACAAACGACACACAACACAATTGACATAATAACTTTTTAGTTAACATTACTATGCACCGGTCACATGAATCATAAACATTTTGGCACTAAACTTCACTCACAAAACAATTTGTAACTTAGGAACCAAAATAAATAACCGCCGCCATAACGTGGCCGGCCCGCGTAAATAGTGACCTAAAAGTATATTATGTCTAACTGTAAATAAAAAAAGGTTACTGATGAAATAATCTACAAATTGATTAATGTTTATAATCACTTTTATCCAAAAAATCAAAATATTAAGAAATTTACAGCACTTTATAACACACAATTTTAGCTGTAGTTGTTAGCAAAATCAAAATATCATAATTATACTTCTAGCTCTTCGTTTAATCTAAATTGCCACTATATCACACAACTATTGCATTTTACAAAAACTGTATTAAGTTTCCAGTAAATATAGATAAGAATCATACGAAAACTTATATTTTACGTCGAGAAAACATTATGTAAACAAATCACAACAACACAACTTTGTACTAATATGGCTGACGTCCGTCCATAACTTCAGACACTCTTTTTAAAAATTTTTTTTGATAATGTTTTGTTCGGTCCGAATTCTACTATGTTAATTTCTTCTATACGGACCATAGAAAATTCACAGACATCTAAAACTTTTATACTACGACTCGGACCGGCTAAAATAAAACAACCAATCTGAGCCAAGTCTGTTGTACACCGGTAAGTACAAGAGACACGCATGCCTCTCAACTATTTTGTACACCGGTAAGTACATATGACGCTTGAGGGGTTAAGTCAAAGGTATCGGTAACTGAAAATACCGGTATTCCAAGCGCTGGTCAGAGATTAGTCAATGAGGACCGCAAAAGCAGTCCTCTGCCATAGTCCACTTTTCACCAAATAGCGACTACACATAATTGTGCTCAGCGTGACAGGTGCCCATTGCCGCTCTATGCGGTTGGATGTATGTGCAGTAATTAGTCCGTTAGTCGCCTTTTACGACACCCAAGGGAAGAGAGGGGATGGTAGTATTCTTTCACCGCTACGCGACACAGTTCTATCTATAAAAATTATGTATATTTTTATCTATGTAATGAATAATCATTAAGCAACTTGGGTGGTGACCAAAAACATGTTGAGCTCCAGCTCTTCCTGTGAAAGACACGAGCCGTTGTTGGTCCCGGTTGTTGTCGTACTATGGCAGTCGTCTATACCCACCAACCCGTATTGGGCCCGTGTAGTGGGTTATGACCCAATGCTTTTATCCATGAGGGAAGGCCTGAGCCCGCAGTAGGACTTTTTTAGACAAATTATTATATTTAAATGAAGATTTATTTACAGTGTCAAATAGCCCATTAGTATCATACGACCTAATTCGACGGTTTTTATCATAAAGTTAGCATTGAGAGGTGAAAACTTTTAAGATTTGATGAAGCAATTTTGACTAAAAACATAAGCATCCAAGCACTGACAAATTTCGACGGTTGAAAGCCAGACCTCGGTAGCCAAGTGGTTAAGGCAGCCGCCCGGAATGCGGAAGGTGCGTGGTTCGATTCCCGCCTGAGGTTGTAGTCTTTTTTCAGTGTTTAAAATTTTACTTAAGTATATTTACCTAAGCGTTAATAAAAACGCTAAAATATAAATACATTAAAGTTAGCATTTGTAATTAACAAACCTCAATCGCATATAAAATACTAGATGCAGAAAACTCTCACTAAACGTATGAACAAAAATAGTATCGATGTTTGTTTAGTTCATTTGGTTTAATAGTGTGCGTAGTTCGCAAACTAAGTTTTAAAATGCGAAGTGCTTCTTTACAAATTGCTATTCGGCCAAAACACATACGTCAAATCAAATGTACTATAATTATGTCTAAGCTGCCTCTATTCAGCTATGTTTTAGTATAAGATTGTGTATATGCTTTTCATATGTGATCAAAGTTAGAAAAACGCATTCTACCAAGTATCTGGTGTTCTACAAACCTTTGTTGGTAGAATTTGTAAGAGACAAAGAAGAGAATGTGTTTTTTTTAATTCTATAACGGGTTGGCGCTTGGCCTTCATTTCACCTGATGGTAAGTGCCGATTAGGCCGACGGTGGAAGCGCGCTTCCCCAGGAATCATCAACCACTGAGGAACTGGCGGCTATCTTATCTCTAAACTATCGGAACACAACTATGCTATAAACATCGTTGTTATGGCGCCAGACTTCGATAAGCCAGGCGGACTTAACAGCCCTACCACCAACCAAACCGAGCACACAAGATGTACCCTCTGCTGGGAATCGAACCCCTTGACCTCTGGGTCTAAGGCCGGTGGCATAGCCACTGGACCACAGAGGCGGTTGTTCTGAGAGATTTCAGACTTCATTAGTTAGTAATAATTGTGTTATTTACAATACGGTCTACACTAACAATAACTTATAGATTCTAACGGCAACCTTCCTTACACCGACAGAAATCGAAGACCACCAAAAAGTTGGAGGGGTCCGAAGACGACACTCCCCCCTTCGAAGAGGGCCAAATCACTCAAGCCAAGCGCATCATGAAGCCATTCGTGCTGCGGCGCCTCAAACGCGATGTGTTACAAGATTTGCCGCGGAAGACCAACCACACCCACGCCTGCCCCATGGCGCCCACGCAGAAGGCGCTCTATAAGGAGCTCATTGCGGGATTCGCGGCTAAAGATGGCACGGTAAGTAGTTACTCCACTAGGTCAGCTTTAGAAAGATCTTAGCAAGTAATGGCGCGAGCTAGCAAGATGGCGATAGGTAAGTCGCACGTTCTCCGCGGCTCAAATAGGTCCTTGATGAACTAGTCCAGAGGTCTACAACGAACGCAGCAGGCGCTGTATAAGAAGCTTGCGGGATTGGCGGCTAACGATGGCACGGTAAGTTTAAAACTGCTTTTTTATAGTTAGCCTGGTAGATGCAGTGAGCTAAGCCAGCCAGGTTTTGTATAAGCGTATTCACTTGCATTAATCGAAGTTCCGGTATTTACCTATGATTTTGACGTTTGTGTTTAATCAGTTGATGTCAGTGATTACACGTCAAATTAGACGATTTTCAAGTGGTTGGAAAAAAATAATATACATTCTGTAATTTTTGTTAACAAAAAGTATTTGAATTTATTTGGTAGAATTGTTATGGCAACATTAAGTTTAAATAGTTGACAAATCGCTGAGTTGCGATCCTATCGAGTAATCGTTCTATCGAAATGACAGGTGAATACGGATTTGTGACTGTTTTTCAATAGGACGACTTCTAAACGTAAGCGACATTTTGACTATTTCAAAATACGTGAATCAGGCCACTGCATTCGGTTTTCGCGCAAGCTTGCAAGATGGCGATGGCTCTGTTGCTCGTTCCCCGCGGAGCACTTGGATTCTAGATAACTCATTACAGCTGTTTTTTAATATAGAGCTCTGTAGATGCAGTGATCTACAAGGAACTTGTTGCTGGCCTCTCTTGTTCAGAAGTTTTTTTTTTTTATTGGCAACGAGTAAGTTCTTGGCCTTCATCTCACCTGATGGTAAGTGACGATAAGGCCGAAGGTGGAAGCGCGCTTCACCCGGAATCCTCAACCACTGAGGAACTGGCTATCTTATCTCAAACTGCCGGAACACAACAATGCTATAAACATCGTTGTTATGGCGACAGACTTAGATAAGATGGTGGTAGTTAGCCAGGCGGACTTAACAGCCCTACCACCAACCAAACCGAGCACACAAAGATGTACCCCCCGCTGGGAATCGAACCCGGGACCTCTGGGTCTGAAACAGGTAGCTTAGCCACTAGACCACAGAGGCGGTTAAAGAGGTGACGCTCGGTACAGCTCGGTGTTTTAAGCATCCAAATTAGCGTGCAGATTTTGAAGCAAACTTTGCATTTCCAGATCCACTCGACCACCGAGCAGACCGGCATGTCGATGATGATGGACATGCGCAAGCTGGCCAACCACCCAGTGCTGCTGCGGTACCACTACGGGCCGCAGCTCGTGCGCCAGATCGCCGGCAGGTTAGTTAGCGCCAGATTGGGGGTTAAAGTCACTCGCGTCCGTAGGTTTACCCCTGAGACCCTACACGTGACCCCTGGGTGGTGCCAAATGAGTGACACTGACTGAGTGGTAGAGCCACGCTGCGTTGCAGCACGCATTGGGCCGGCTCGCCCGGCGTAATACCACCCCCTCACGAATATTCGGCGTGACATAATGGCACTTGGTGCTGTTGTGTTTCGTCCGACCAGTGAGGGTTCCGGAGGCCCCTCCCCCACCCCCCTCTTCCCAATTCCTATTCCTTCCTTAAACCTATTCCTCCCTTAAAGGCCGGCAACGCGTCTGCGATTCCTCTGGTTTTGCGGGTGTCCATGGGTGGCGGTGATTACTCTCCATCAGGTGACCCGCGTGCTCGTTTGCCTCCCTCTTTTATAAAAAAAAAAAAAAATCTACCACTTTATTACTATGTTGTAATGGAAAATGTCCTTTTATGATAGGGAGGGCATTTTCCAATTTGTATTGACGCTGTAAAAGAAAGGGGGAAAAGAAATGCCCTTGCTGAGTTTCTTGCCGGTTCTTCTCAGTACAAGGCTCCCGCCCCATAGTTAGGACTTACGAACCTAATTTTATTATTATTATTCATAAGCCTAAATTTGAATAAATGATATTGATTTTTTTTTTAATTTTATGTTCTGCGGGCTAATTTAGCGTCTAGCGGATAATTTTGCGCTTTGTAAAAAAATCTTGTTCCCACTAGGCGAGTAATTTAGTCGTAGTAGAAATGGAACGGTGGCGCGTACTACCCCTCTCTTCCCTTGGGTGGCGTAAAAGACGACTAACAAACTAAAGAGATAGCATTGCACATAGATCCAACGGCATAGAGCGTCGATGGCCTCACCACCTCTGTAGCGTAACATCATCATCATCATCAGCCTATAAACGTCCCACTGCTGGGCACAAGCCTCCCACGTGAACAATAGCACGTGGGGATATTGGGCCATAACCCACTACGCTGGCCCAATGTGGGTTGGTGGGTTTAAACGACTGCCATCTTACGACAACAACCGGGACCAACGGCTTAACGTGCCTTCCGGAGGAGCTCGAGATGTTTCTAAATTTGGTCACCCATCCAGCCACCTGGCATTGCGAAAGTTGCTTAGCGGGCAAGATCGCGAGCAGAACGCGCTAGCCGCTGCGCCATCGAGCTCGAGATCGTAACGAATCGATGAATTTATTTATGTTAGCCAGACCGTGACCACGATACAACTCGGTCGAAACGTCCGTTTTGACGCATAATGACCAGTATTAATTAAACCCAAAATTGCAGAGAAAGATTTGTATAAAGTGCGCGAAGACACTTTTTTGAGCTCATCGATTGGACTACTGTTCTAAACAAGTGAAATAAAAAAATTATAATGTTATCTCTTATATAGTCGAATAGTACGTAGCGGCCTCGGAATTTTTAGATATCATTGATTTTATATAGGAAAAAAATCTTATTCTAAACCAAAAAACTTCGAAAATCGCTATAAGTTAACTGTGAATTTCTCCAATCTACGATAATATTATTGAGCAAAATTTATACCAGAGTAATGGTTACTTCATGAGGAAAATAGATTTTATAATGAATTTATTATCCTATTTCGATAAAAACGATAAATACAACTGCAAAATTACTACAAAATGCGATACGCCGGCCGTCCGAATTCAACTTATGCTCACAGAATGGAGATTTGTAATATGATGCACAAATTTATTATCCTATTTCGATAAAAACGATAAATACAACTGCAAAATTACTACAAAATGCAAAAATGGGCATTTTACGCAAAAATCACATTCGAGATGTAACAGGCCCCTTAAATGTGTGTGCAGGTTAGCCAGGTCCCCCGGCTACAAGGAAAACAACGAGCAGTACGCCTACGAGGATATCATGTGCCTGTCCGACTTTCAGATACACCAGCTCACGTTGCAGCATCAGGTGAGTTCATTTATTTTTATTTATTTTGTTAGGTGTGACAACATTTTTATACACATCAAACATTTTCATGTAGTAATGAACCAGTAGTTCGTGCCAAACTTCTAGCTCACTCTGAAGTTGCGACGCGCAGGTGTACAGTTAGCAACATTATCATTAGAGCGTTATAATTATAAAATAACATAACATAACAATTTATAAATTAAGCGTTTTATTTATCTTTTAATACCCAAAATTAAGCAGGATAAATTATAATAACAACAATTAAATTGTAATAATACATATAATATTAAAAAAATTATTATTATTATGTAGCTGTGGAAACATTAAATTACATTACAGTGGTTTTACACCTTTTATATAGTATGTTAATGATTTGCTTGAGCACGGCAAGACTTCGCTTTCATCATCGTCAGATTACAGATACCTTTCTCTGCTTCTTTCTTCATAAACTCCGATACGTAAATAATTTTTCTTGCTTGCCGACGTAAAACTGTATTACGTCTAGGCATTTTAACAGCCTTTCGAAACAGTACTCCTCATACAATAACAGTATGTAACAAAAAAAAAATCAACAACTTAAAACAGTAACGTAATAACAACAAACAATAAATACGTAATATCGCGACGCGATCAAATAAAATGTACACGTGACTGTACTTTCCACTGCGAAAGCAAAACAAACGAATACACATGGCGAGCGCGCATGCGCAGGGGTGCGCGGGGGTGTGCCCCGCCCCCCTAACCGCTTACGTCCCGCCGATACCTATTTTGTGCTATTGCGACGCCACTCGCCTCGTGTTCACAGCGAGCTAGATGATTGGCGTGGGTTATACCTCCTACCTCTCTTCCCTTATGGGTGTCGTAAAACGCGACTAACGGACTAGACTACACATACTTCCATCATTATAGAGCGGCGATGGGCTCACCACCTATAACGCTGAGCACATGTGCAGTCGCTATTTGGTGAAAAGTGGAGTATGGCAGACTAGTCTCCGACTAACCCTTCGGGGATAATAGTCGTGATTATATGTATGTATATATATAGTGATAAGAATCGTGAAAAAACTATTACAGGCAAACGCAACATGAATTTCTTTTGATGATGAACTTAACAAAGTTGAAGATTAAAATCTTAACTAATGTATACTTAATACTATATCTCCTACAACGTTTATTTTAAACTTTCTGTAGTGGACTTTAAATCGCAATAATTCAGCTAAATAAACGTTTTTTAAAAATGTTTTCAACAAACTATTTAGATCCCTGTGTTTTACTTTAGCATGCAAAGTTTCATCAAAATTGGCTTATTGGTTTTTAAAAATTTCGACTTGGAAGTTTGTATGGGAATCCGAAATGCGTAAACCCTCTTAGGCCTGCGAACGAGCTAATTACTCACCTGATAGAATAGCGGCTACCGCAGCCTAAAGATGAGCGCGGCACCTAACTCATCACGCGCGCATTGCCGACCCTGAAGCTTCAGTTACTGTAAATTTAACTGGATCGTGTACCCTTTAAACCAGCAGACGACAATGTAAAACATTGTTGCTTGGCAGCAGAAATAGGTGGTCGCAATCCAGTCTGATATCGGGCAGAACTCTATCTCCTCCGTGCTTCGTTTTCCTCATTGCTGAGGGTCGTGACCTCCTTCATCATATATGCAACGCTTGATGATTGAGCGCCATCTGGACTGGTTGCCGGCAACGTGTAGTGCATCGTGCATAGAGGTGTCCAGAACTCTAACACCGTACTTTAAAACAGTTGGATTAAAAATCGCTATAGGTATACCTCCAATATATTCGAGGAGTTCCCTCAATTCCTTGAGGATTCCATTATCAGAACTGGAATTTGATAAATATGGATACAATCTATATCCTATCAAATAAAAAAAGAATTTTCCAAATCGGTGTATAATTTACGGAGTTCTGAGATAACAAACATTAAAAAAAAACATACAACCGAATTGAGAACCTCCTCCTTTTTTTGAAGTAAGTCTGTTAAAAATGACCTCTGTATCATCATCATTGTTGGGTGCAATCTTCATATTGAAGTTTGGGGGTCAGTTGACAAAACTTCTTGCGGTCCCATGATGTAGCTTTTAACTTAAGATAGTCAAGTCCAGTCCACTATTTGATATCGTCCAACTAACCATTTACGTCTCGGACGTTCTGGACCTATCATTCCCAGAATTTTGTCTTCGAAGATTGGCCTAGGGAATATAGGTACCTATAAGAAAATATGTCCGAAAAAGGCGATCTCCGCATAATATTAACCAGCCACGTATCCCATAACGCAGTGCATCAGCTCGTTCTCGCTGCCGGAGCGGTTGATCCTGGACTCGGGCAAGTTCCGCAAGCTGGACGAGATGCTGCCGCAGCTGCAGGCGGACGGCCACCGCGTGCTGCTGTTCAGCCAGTTCACGATGATGCTGGACGTGCTGGAGCCCTACCTCACCGCTAGGCAGTACCGCTTCCTGAGGCTGGATGGATCTACGGCTGTCACGGATAGGTAAGACAACCATACATATAAGGTGATTGCTAGAAACTGCAAGAAACTTCATGAGCTGGTCAGGTCAAGTGTTTTAATCATAACAAAAATGACAAAAAATGTTGCAGACTAACGTAGGTACCCAGCTGACGCGGACAGGTCAACAGACGGGTGGTCAACGGCCCGCGCGTTGTATATAATTGTTATTTAATAGTTAATTCTTTCATTTACTTTTATCTTATGTTATTGCTTTAAAATAAATTAGATACTCAAACACTATCAAATTAAAATTCATAAAATTAATATTTAATGAAAAATAAAAAAAGCACGAATTTCTTTTTTGTCATTTTTGTCATGTCTAAAACACTTGACCCGACCAGCCCTTGAAGTTTCTTGCGGTTTCTAGCAGTCGCCTTATATATACACATATTCACGACTATAATTCCCGAAGGGTTAGATCAGGAAATGAGGACTACAAAAACAGTCCACACAAATGATAACTGCACATGTGCTCAGCGTGACAGGTGGTGAGCCCATCGCCTTTTACGACATCCAAGGGAAGAGATGGGGCTTTAGTATTCTATTAATAAGCCGCTTCCAGCACAGCGCTTAACACACAGAGAACTATCAATTCATATATTTGATGATACGTATGCATCCGAATGTTACTTGTTTTTACTAAGATGGTGGTGTATTTGTTTATGCATTTTCTGAATGGCGTTAATGAGTTTATTATCAACAAGTAAGAGAACTAAGATGGTCCTTCGAGCCGGATAAAAATGAACAATTACTATAATGTTACAGTTTATTTAATGTTTTCTTGTCTATGTGTATTAATGCAGTAATTTATTTGTGTAAGAAAGAATGGAATGCCGCTAACCGTTTATATTCATATTCATTTATTTACTATAAATTTTCAGCAATAGGTACATAAGAGTAGTTTACAGGTGTTTTTGTGTTACAAATTTACTCTTTCCAAGGCATTGTGAAATTTAATTTCGATCGGTTCCAGACAAGAGCTGATAGACCGTTACAACAATGAGGATATCTTCGTGTTTCTGCTGTCCACGCGCGCGGGCGGGCTGGGCATCAACCTCACCGCCGCCGACACCGTCATCATACACGACATCGACTTCAACCCCTACAACGACAAGCAGGCCGAGGACAGGTCGGTACACACACCCCCCGCTGCCCCCACTCACCTAACGGTTGGTCTCGGGTGCCAGTACAAATATAATTAGTCACTCCATGCAAAGTGTCTGTCAGTACACTGAACGCAATCATCACAGTTAGTTGTTTCTAAAGTTTACGCGAACAATGCATAGATAGGGTGTTTGGTAATAGGTAAACAGGGTTAATTTAGGACCCTCCGCCAATTTTTTTTACGTGATTCTATAGCAGCAGTACAAACAAACAATGAAATAAAAAAACATTTTTTTTTCACATTTTTGTCTCAACTTTTCCTTAAAAAAATTAAAATTATTGTCACCTAACGCGCGGCCTATCGCAGTTATCAAAGCGCATGCGCGTGACCGCTATTATTCACCCCGTGCACCAATGACAGCGCGCCGTCACTTTAACCGCGAGGGTGAGCGCACGCACCTAGAACTATAGGATAGAAAAAGCAGGCAAAATATTGTAATTTAAAAGAAAAACATTTATTATATTGACGTCAAATATTTTATTATTACTTTTTAGCCCGTATTTACGTCCAAAATTAACCCTGTATAATCACGTAACACAACTGTGTCTTGGGTTTGTGTGTTGGGTATCGTAAAAGGAGACTAACGGACTTAATACCATAGTAGAATTAAACAAGTAGGCTATCTTCATACATACACACCTCCAGCGGCTTGTATGTGAGCGCAGCCGAGCCATCCAGTACGTACGCGTCGGCGCACGCACACACTGACGAGTTTATTGATGCTAATTGCTAACGATTAAAGATGGAACAAATCATTGATAGCAGTGAAAAATCATATGATTTAGTTTTTCATATGACATCCCTGCTATCGTGTCCTGGATTAATTAAAACTCACTACAATTAATTAATATAAGATTTAATTAGCAAACACACTTTCACCGTGACAAAGCCGAGACGTGAGAGGGCGAGAGATATGTATGAGCGAGACAACACATACATTTCCGTTCGGATACAATACAACTCCTTCTATGTTTGGATACACAACACCTGCTATTGTCATTTGCAATGACAGCGATTATGATTTCTCATTAGTGCGTGTATGAATAAAATGAAATACTTTATTTCACTTTTCATATGATTTTTATCGAAACTAACGAAATGAAGTGACATTTCTCCTGTCGTCTTCGCCAAACGATTATAACGAATAATGATTATGATTTAACAGGACACTGTTACATCATAATCATTATTCAATTACTATGTCATTTCATGTTAATATTTTCAATGATAAATAGTAGGAAAATCACTCGAAAAATAGCAGGTGATTTCACTGTGATAAAAAAAAACATATGATCTTATGATAATAATTTCTAAATACCAATCATTTCCATCCCTACTAATGATACCAGTCGCGGCTGAGCCGTACGTAATGCCGCGCGCGCCTGCGTGTTTCGTCGCTGCGTCCGCCGCTGCCGCTCGCAAAGCGACAGCCCTAATGTTTAGGCATTTATCGCTCGCTCGGGGGCCAAGTCAGCCTACTTGTTTCATTCTACTATGTAAATAGTGCACATACTTCCAACAGCATATAGCGGCGATGGGCTCACCACACTCTGAGCACACGTGCAGTCGCTATTTGGTTAAAAGTGGGCTACGGTCACAGAAAACTAATAGTACTACCGTACAGAAGGTTCACTCTCTAACGACTTTCTATATATATGAATATGAACGCTCGGGTCACAAGATAAGTTTCAATTTCGGGGGATAATAGTCGTGGGGATAACCCTTGGGGGATAATAGTCGTGATTATATGTATGTGTGCATATCAGTAATCACGCAAGTGGGTCATCCTATAAAGGGTAAAAAAAATATTTGTATGGGAGCAACTCTAAAATAGCGGGGAAAAAATTATTGGTATGGAAGCAATTCTAGAATAGCGAGGAAAAAGAATATTCATGTTTAACCCGTGGCGCGCCAGCCACCCTAAAGCATTAAATGCTTTACGTGTCAGGCATTTTGCGATACATCACTTTTTTATTGCTTGATTAGGGAAAAATATTTATTGCGTAATAACTATACGAGATTATCGCGTGAATGAGGTGTCATTCTTATCTGTATGAGTTTTTGTACGTAGTTAACTACTTAGAATGAACAATAAAGACTTAATTGTAGTGGCACTGGAACAGTTTTCTTTTGTTTTCAATATTTCATAAAGGTAACCTTTGGTTTTACTGTTTGTTATAATAATTAACAAACGATACACAACACAATTGACATAATAACTTTTTAGTTAACATTACTATGCACCGGTCACATGAATCATAAACACTTTGGCACTAAACTTCACTCACAAAACAATTGTTAACTTAGGAACCAAAATAAATAACCGCCGCCATAACGTGGCCGGCCCGCTTAAATAGTGACCTAAAAGTATATTATGTCTAACTGTTAATAAAAAAAGGTTACTGATGAAATAATCTACAAATTGATTAATGTTTATAATCACATTTATCAAAAAAATCAAAATATGAAGAAAATTACAGCACTTTATAACACACAATTTTAGCTGTTGTTGTTAGCAAAATCAAAATATCATAATTATACTTCTAGCTCTTCGTTTAATCTAAATTGCCACTATATCACACAACTATTGCATTGTACAAAAACTGTATTAAGTTTCCAGTAAATATAGATAAGAATCATACGAAAACTTATATTTTACGTCGAGAAAACATCATGTAAACAAATCACAACAACACAACTTTGTACTAATATGGCTGACGTCCGTCCATAACTTCAGACACTCTTTTTAATTTTTTTTTTCGATAATGTTTTGTTTGGTCCGAATTTTACTAACTATGTTAATTTCTTCTATACGGACGGACCATAGAAAATTCACTGACAGCTAAAACTTGTATACTACGACTCGGACCGGCTAAAATAAAACAACCAATCTGAGCCAAGTCTGTTGTACACCGGTAAGAACAAGAGACACGCATGCCTCTCAACTATTTTGTACACCGGTAAGTACATATGACGCTCGAGGGGTTAAGCAACTCCAAAATAACGAAGAACAAAATATTTGGATGGGAGCAACCAGTATAGCGGGGAAAAAAAACATGTGTTCCATACATTTTGGACAAATGGGGCCCCAGTTGCAGATCATAAACCTATTAGAAAATAAAATTAAATATTAAAAAGTGTTTATTTTATCCTGATTTCCATGTAAACTATTACGGAAAGTAAAAAAAAGTCTATTTTAGAAATTAAATAATAATATTGAATATAGAAGTTCGTACTTAAGATAAACTACTAATACTGACTGAATATAATTTTAACATTTTTTAAACTAAACTAAAGTAACCATGGTCATTGCGCTCGGTCAGATGCCACCGCATGGGGCAGACCCGGCCCGTGGCCATCCACCGGCTGCTCAGCGCCCACACCATCGAGGAGGGCATCTACCAGGTGGCGCGCGAGAAACTCACGCTGGAGCAGCACGTCACGGGCGCTAACGGTACTCAAATCTAATCAAATCAAATAATAATTATTTGCTCAAATATTGTGTACAATCAAGATGATACATTTACAATTTTTTTTTTCAGAAAACGACAGCCAAGAACAGAAGAATGTGGTTCGACTGCTGTCTTCAGCGCTCGGTTTGACTACATCCAACAAATGATAGTTGGCCCCCCATGTGATCATTATCGATTAGTGCACCACAGTGACAGTGACATACTAATAGTGATAGACAGTGTCCAGTGTTTGTGACAAACATTTGGTCCAACATGTGATGTAGACGAATTTGTAAGTATTTAACGGGCCTTGTACATTCTGAGTGGGCAATGTAATCTCTGATCTATTCATTATTTATGAGTGACTGCAGTTTGTATTGGTGCGTTGAGAATTATTATCAGATTCAATGCTGAATGAATTATTAAATTTTGTATACCAGATGACTATGAGATAAACAAATAATTAAATTAAAGTGCCTGAAACTAATTTAAAGTCAGTGGTTATTCTTTACCTCTGTTCTGCTCCTGTATGTATGTCCTAATTTCAAATAGTGATAATGCATTGTAAATTTATTGATAGTGTAGAACTCAATAAATTTTGTAAAAACTACATAAAAGGTAAAAAAAAATAATTATCTGGCATATAAAGTTTAATATTGTATTAAAAAAGTGGTTGTAACTTATATAAGCAGTAATGTATTTTATGGACGAATTGGAACTTGCCACATAATACAACAGGACATAATATCGTTTGTTCTTAGTTAATTTGACTCTATTTATGTCCCTTAACCCGAGGTTCAAGTTTTCCTCGCCATCCAACTGGAATGCATCGAAGAATCTAGAGAGGGTTAAGGGTAGCTTGCATAATACGTGCCTCTAGAAACCTTTCGGGATTGTCCAGCTACTGTGGCTAGAAGGACCATTACTGTCTCACACATTTGTGTGGAAGTAACTCAGTGGCGCACAATCTGGAATTTCATACTCCCCTCTTTTTTTATTGCATTCTAAAGTTAATTTTTTTAAATTAATTTAGAACTTTTCTGATTATGGGAGTCATGTCCACATTAAAAATAAAATGGTTTTACTGTTTTTGGATATACTTTAAAGTAAGTGCAGTTTATAATTGACTATTTATGTTTATTAACTACTCGGCGATGAAAAGTTAATAACAGTATTCAGTTCTAGAGTTTTTATTGCATATTTTTTCTTTGCTTCGTTTAGTCTATAAAATGATGGAGCGCCACAAAAAGATTCATTATTCTTAAAAAAATGTTGTGAGTTAATCAAAATGCCGGGGTATAAATTATACTTATTTTATTTTGGAAGACTTATTTCTATAGATTTAAAATGCTTAATTCTCATAGATTTACTGAATATTGACTGTATCCGAGTTTAACTGTTGCATGAATCACATTAACAATTGCTGCATCATGCAATGTAAGTAAGCATAGTATAGTGATATTTTATACAAATATTTCTCGTAATGTATAATGTACAGGCTTACTACTTATTACATAATATGTTTACCGCCCACTCCGAGATATATGAGGTGACTGCTAGAAACCGCAAGAAACTTCAAGGGCTAGTCAGGTCAAGTGTTTTAGACATGACAAAAATGACAATAAAGAAATTCGTGCTTTTTTTATTTTTCGTTAAATAACTCATTTCATGAATTTTAATTTGATAGTCTTAATTTATTTTAAAGAAATAACATAAGAAAAATATAATGAAGGAATTAACTATTAAAATAATAACGATTATTTACAACGCGCGGGCAGCGGCCGGCCGTTGACCCGCCCGTCTGTTGACCCGTCCGCGTCAGCTGGGCGATAAGTACCTACGTTAGTCTGCAATCTTTTTTGTCATTTTTGTCATGTTTAAAACACTTGACCTGGGGCCTGATTCTGTATCGTAATCTATAGATTCCACACCTAAACCTTACCGCGCACAAACGTCAAACGTATTTGGGAAGATATCGTAACTTTTTAAGGAATTAACGTGGTTTTGAAACAAAGAATCGTTACAGAATAAGGGCCCTGACCAGCCCTTGAAGTTTCTTGCAGTTTCAAGCAGTCACCTTATATATAAGAAAGTGTGGTATTGTCATAAAGAAATTCAGGGATCTGCTACTATAAATGTAGCTTTTGCAATGTAAATGAGTATTGCATGTAATTGTATGATAATGTGGTTTTATTTATAAAGCCTGCATTTTATTTAGAGGTTTTGTTTCCTATAAGTAATTTAATTGCTTCAATTAAGGTTATCATTGGTACTATAAAAGCAGTTAACTGGCATCAATTTGTTGTGGTTCTATTTAGACATTTGAACTTGTTACACATTAAAATTTTATTGTCTTATATTTAACCGTATGTGGATTTGTTTGATCTCTATTAAATTGCATTATTATAATGCAATGCAACAGCCTTTTCGAGTATTCTAATGTCATTCAAAAATGCAACCTGTATTTGTTTACAATAAATAAAGCATTCTCCAGTAAAATACAAACACACATGAGTAAATTAATGAAATTTTTCCATTTCCATGTTCCATGTTCTATGTTGACTTTGAGTATTTAGGCACAGTTGCAATCACGGATATACTGAAGTTATCAACACTTACTGATATTATTTGTGAACAAAACAAAACTCTCCGTCGCACAGTGGTCCGGATTTGAAAAATAGTGGAATTAGACACAAAGGCATCAGCTCAAAATAAGACTACGACGCGTCGTAGTCTTGTTTTGAGCTGCTGCTTCTAAAGGCACTTTTGACTTGAGCTTGCTCGCTAAGCCACGACGAACTACACTTACTAACCCTGTTATTAATAAACGTTGATTAAAGTTACGCTTAACATTAAATTGTCGCTGTCTCTTTCTGTCTTCTTTAACAAAAACGAGACAGCGTCACTTTAAACCGAGGTGTAAAATTTGGCCATTTTTATTAATAAGATGGTAAAGGTACTTTTATTCTTTATGTTGTTTTTAAGATTTGACTTGACATTTAAAATACATGAAAGTAATGTGTGGCTCATTTTGGCATGGCCACCATCACCAACTCTAAATCTGACTTTATAGATAATTTGTCGAGAGTATGTCGAAGTATGTCGCTAAATATCAGAGTTTGTCGGTCTACCGTTCAAAAGTTATAAGGGGTCATTGGTGGCCATGCCAGAATGAGCGCTCATCCTGGGATGGCCACCTTGTATCTCGAAAACTACTGGTCGTAGCGAAGATCTGATTTCACCAATAGTATGTCGAAAAAACTCCAAATATTATTCATTTACTTTTTCAATAAACTTTATGCACGCGATTGTACAGTCACGAGCAAAAATATGTAAACAATTGTAACTCTTAATACAATGGAATAAGAGTCAAAGTGTATACATATTGGTGCTCGTGACTGTACATGTACTATGGGAAAATGAAAAACTGATTTTTCTCTTTATAGAAGCACCGACAAAATCTGGAGTTTTTTCGACAGACTGATGAGCGCTCATCCACGCATGGCCACCAATAACCCCTTATAACTTTTTGAACGGTAGATTGACAAACTCTGATATTTGGCGAAATACTTCGACATACTCTCTAAAAATAATCTATAAAGTCAGATTTAGAGTTGGTGATGGTGGCCATGCCAAAATGAGCCACACGAAAGTAATTTACCGTTAATGTTTACTCTTAGTGACCATTACAGTTACAAAATTACGAATATTTTCAGTTACCCCTCTGTAATCGCATTTACTCTTTGAGTCAGTCTAACAAATATGGTTTACTTTAAAATGTCGATAACACTGGGAATTATCTATTGTGGGACATAATGATAATAAAATAATTATATAGTGTTACAACCCATCTTTTAAAAACACCTTCCAATTGTTTTCTTTGTAAACTATTTTAGATTTATATAAAGAAACAGGAAAATATTTATGAATCTATGTAATAACGATACAAATTAGAATAATCGATGGAAAGTTAATTTTGGTATAGTAATAAAGGAAACCTATAAAATACATTATTTTCTATTTTCACATGTTTACAGCCCAGGGGAACAGTACTGTTTCAATTGTTATGTATCACATCTGGGTTACGGTACTGGAAAAGAGCTACAGTATTGTTCCAATTGATCTATCTTTGCTCTTTCAAGTTTTCCTTTATTTCTCTCACTGTACCACCAAAGTTATGAAGCTTAGTTATTATTAAAGTATTTTTTTTTAGTTATTTATTTGATATTCTCTTAATTTTAAGTAGTTTCATTTCTAGTTTAATTTTTATTTAGAATAGACATTCCGATTATATGAAAGCACATAGTTGTTTTTTATTTATTTTTAGCAACCGTTTTCCCTTTTTGATTTTAACTATTACTGTAGTTTGTAAATTGTATCATGGCAAGGTAAATATTTTGCTCGGTTAGGTTGGTAGTAGAGCTTGTTATAAGGGCCGGCGCTCACTGTCGGTGTGGCACGGCAGGTTGTGCTGGGCCCTGATTCTGTATAGCAATCTATAGATTCCACAGCTAAACCTTACCGCGCACAAACGTCAAACGCATACGTTTTTGGGAAGATATCGTAACTTTTTAAGGAATTAACGTGGTTTTGATACAAGGAATCGTTACAGATTAAGGGCCCTGCGGCGTTCCGTGACATTCTGTGGCATCTTGCTGTCACTCTGGCATTAATCAGTTTTGCTCCGCGCGGATTCGAAGTTAGTTGTGTCGTTATGGTTGACTGGGATTTAGTATTAATAGCACTTCTAGCTGAAGATGAAGAAAGAAATAAGAACTGCTAATTTGACAAAAGACAATTCTGGGTGCATAAATTGTGGAGAGAACAAGATCTACGACCGGACTGCGCCCCATTAAAACAAGTTTCAACCTTATTTCAACGAGCTTAGCAATCAATTCCTCGACATAAAGTGCCCATACGTCTCGCGGGATGCAATGGCGCGCCGCGGCAACCCGTGGAATGAAACGGCGGCATGACACGTCATGCCGCAGCATCCCGCGGCGCGTCGCGTCATTTCGCAGCATCGTGGTATCGAAATAAAGTTAACATGAATTATACACTCATTGAAATAAGATTCAAAATAACTTTATTAGTAATAAAATCCTTTGCCATGACACGCCGCGCGCCGTGCCGTGCCGGCAGTGGGCGCCGGCCCTTAGTTTGCCTGGCTAGCTAGCACCAACTTATTTATAATCACAACATTCATCATCATCAACAGCCTATAAACTTCCCACTGCTGGGCACAGGCCTCCCACGTGGAGAGTAGCACGTGGGGATATTGAGTCATACATAACCCACCACGCTGGCGGGTTTAACGACTGCCGTCTTACGATAACAACCGGGACCAACGGCTTAACGTGTCTTCCGAAGTACGGAGGACCTCCAGATGTTTTTAATTTGGTCACCCATTCAGCGAGCCGGCATTGCGAAAATTGCTTAGCAGGTAAGATCGCAAGCCGAACGCGCTTGCCGCTGCGCCATCGAACTCATCACAATATTAGTAGCAGTGTTATTAGCCTAGGACCTAGGCCCCTAGGATATAATATACCTAGTTCCTTAGTATTTGAGGATTCCTGGTACTTTCCGCATTACTTTTGTAAAATAATAATAAATAGTTAATTGTACTTTTTCCTATAAATCGAAATATCTGTTTGATATATCTACTTTTAATTGTTGATTATAGAGGCCATAGTATAACGTTATGCCTCATCGATTGAGCGGCAGTATTCCATAATTTACACACAGCACCTGCTCATGCGTGTTGGTTTTATTGTAATTATAAAATGTTTATCAAGATCTAGGATTTCGTTAAACCGGTGATAACAGTTACCGTCACGCAACACATTTTGAGACGTTAGCCAACTTCCGTCGCCCGGTTCGGTCTAGGACGCTATGATACTTGCCTCATGAGAAAAAAAAAGTCGCCAGTTTTGTAAAAAAAAATCGCTTTCAAAATGTGGCTAGAAATGGTTAAATATCAAAGTATACTTTGCCTACTTTTAATATTTTAATACTATTTATACTATGAGAATAAAATATTATTATTAGACTGGGACAAGTGGGTATAATTAAAACAGTACCTATCACTTCACCATCGTTTACCATGTTAAACATGCATTAAAAACTTACAATAAATTTTGTATCTAAATACCTACTACTTATCTAGTAGTAGGTACAATAGTAGTAGCTAGTAAAATAACCATGGTCTACACTAGTAGGTAATGCCATGGTTATTTTAACGAAATCTGTGGCGATAACCACACATTTCTTTAGAATAACTAACTCGATCGACCTCCACCAGTAATAATCTAAAAAGTAGCTAGATTATTTTGGTGGCTAAACTTAATTATTTTTGGGCTAAAACCGATGAAAATCCGCTAGATCTATATCTAGCCACAAAGTGGCTAATACGGCAACACTGTGCCTCATGAATGGGCGATTTTCTGACAGCCCAAATTAAAAAGTAAAAATTAGTTCAAAAACACCCGATAGATGTCGTTTTATAAAAGCCGTACCTACCTAAGGGCTGTAATAAATTCTACACTTTTACTTGTCTACCAAAAGAATAAAAAAATAGTAAGTCCTTAACTATTTATATTCAGGACATCCAGAACCTATTTCTATTTTAGAATAGAATAAATATTACGCAGCCATACACGTGCTCCTTATGAACCCGCCTTTTACCATGCGCCATACTAATCTATGTTAGCGCCATCTATGAAGTCATTTACGAACCAATTCCTTTTTTTTTTGATCTCGTAAAATCGCCCATTGAGCTCTACTTAGTAATTTAAAAAAAATTGTCTATGCTTGTTTAGCTTTGCGGTACCGACGACGTTCATGGACTATGAATATGCTGAGCTATAAAGGCAGGTCATTCTACAATTCGACGGTGCGTGGTATGAAAGTCCCCTGAAATCGAACTTTCGATCAAAAGAAGATTCGAAGCGGCGAAAAAATTACCAAGCCCGCATTTATGTCTCTAAACATAGTAAAGTGTTTGTATAAGGTAAAAAGGATTTCTTTGAATAAGACAAAGCACTTTCTCAGGATATTTCGTAATTTCGATAAAATATTTTCTAGGACCAAAAATATATTGTTGTTATGAAAAAACTGCATAACTCTTTCTAATACAACTTTGCTCTAAGTTTTTGTATTATTAAGAGAAATATTTTTGTTTCAAGATTCATGTATAATTTGATTGATATACAAAACTTTACTTGAATGAAGAACTTTAAATGCACTTGAATCAATAAATAACATCTTTGGTTAAGATGTAAGTATTCTCAATTAATGATTCAAGTCTTTTATCTTGAAATAAGAATTGTGTAGTACAGTAAGAAGAAAAAATATTTTCTGTCTAAGAAAATATGGCTTTCTGAAATGTAAAAATGTTTCATTCAGTTCCAGAATATTTTAATTATTGTTTATTAAATATTTTCTTAAGTCAAAATATGCATTATTAATGTTTAGAAATATTTTACGTTGGTCGAAAATAACATTTTATTTATGTTTGTGTCATAAATTTCTAGTTTTTAAAGACGTACAATATTACTATGAAATATTTTTTCTCATTTTGTTTTTTGTCTTGTTGGATTTAGAGAATTTAATTTATTATTATACAAGAATATCGGAGTCTTATATCAACACAAATTAACTTTGTTTTAAACCAAAATACTTTGTTTTGAGATTTAAGATTTTTTTCGCAATCTGTTTATTTTTTTCACTTTTGTTCGAGGTGTCCTGTACTTACAAGTAGTCAAATTGAACACAGAGCTTTGTTTTAACATAATATTTTATTGGAGTTAAAGTATAATCTGTCAAAAGGAAACGTGGATTCTGTTGTTGTTATGCTTACTTTGTGGGGAGGGAATACGTGAATATGTAATAAATTTTATTTTGGGTAAGTATTCGCTCATCTATCTAGTGCCCCGTTACGCCGCACCGGCGCCGAGGATTAATTATTGTATTTTATTTATTAATTTACTGTACACAGTATTGGCAGTAAATTAAATTCAATATTCTAATCGATTTTATTTATTTAGGTTAATACTGGCTGAATAACAAAACATTTTTTTTTCTTTCAGTCGAATAATTTATGAAAAATACAATGTGATTGCAGCAAAAATAATAACATTGTTCCCAAAGGAGACTACAGGCAAATACTTTTCAAAGCCAATAAGAAAAAATAATTTTGTAAATGGACGATGCACAAGGAAAATTAGAAGAGACAATGCGACTGCGAAAATTAATCACCAGCAATTAGATGAAAAACGACTCAGGAATTGCAAAGTAATTTAGAATGTTTTTATTTTTTTATATTTTAATACTATGGTCTATTTAACCATCCTATGGCCTATGTCCAGTACAGTACTATCTAAGGTTGTCGATGAAGTCTATGTTGCACTAAAAGTTAACAAAGTTCTTTTTTTTAAGATATTATATAATTTCGAGATAAACTGTGGCTGAACTCCAATTCGGAACCATGGACCATGTGCAACAAAAATAAAAGGCCGCATATAGCCTCAGAAGGGAAGGGGAACGTAAAGTCTTCATGAGTTTCTACATAATGTCGAAGACAGGATTGGAAAATTTTGTCAAACTCACGGAATGACGTAATGGTAAGAAACCTTAAATTAGAAAATGTTAAATGCTGCCTGTTTTTAAAGTTATCTTTATTTATTCCCAAATATTAGATTGTGATTCCAAAGAGTTGAATACCTACTTGTGAACTAAATTTTTATTGTAATATGCATTATCAGTTATAATATGAACATAGGACATTATATTAAAATAAAGATATTATACGTTTAGGTTAGGGAGTTGATGTTTGTCCATTTTCGTTTTATAATAATAAAAAAAACTAAATAATACATATGATGTAAATCTTGTTATAAATAAATTAACATTATGTGTAATTAAGAATTTGTCTATTTCTATGAAAATATATTACATATTATTTGAAAATTTGCTTTTTATTACATAAAGTATATACATCTCGTGTTACTCTTATAGTCACCTTTCCACGGAATGTGGGTTTTCTTCATGCGCTGTGAGGACGTAACAGAATCAATACTTTGAGACAAGGATTTAAAAAATATGTATTATTACGATTATGTTATTAAAGTTCGATTTTACTGTCTTAGGTAAAGCGTTGGGTTTATTTAATTCATTTCATGTCATTTCTTTGAAATAAGTACTTATTATTTGGGTGTAACAGGAATGTGCATTATTTTAGGAGGTGAATGTACTCATCTATACGAACTACTTTTACTAACTTAAACATTTCTTGTTTCGTACTTACATTTTTTTTTGATTTTTATATATTTTGGCAGAGCTCAGTGACCAAATTGTACGAGAGTGATGTTCATAATAGGTAAATGTGTACATTCACTCCAAAAAGTGATGCACATTCCTGTTAGTTACACCCGTATAATAAGTACTTATTTCAAAGAAATGACATGACTTGAATTAAATAAACCCAACGCTTTACCTAAGACAGTAAAATCTTACTTTAATAACATAATCATAATAATTTAAAAAAATCCTTGTCTCAAAAAAAATATATAACTTTAATTAAGTAAACTCCATGCTGTAACTAAGACAGTAAAATCTTATTTTAATTTTATAGTCTTGTTAATTTTAAGTAAAAAAATCTTGGTTTAAGACATAACCATCTAAGCATAATGAAATTTACAACAACTTATTAAGAAATTCCGTTTCAGTGTAAATAAATATTATCTTAGTTTTAGATTCTCAATTATTGAGTCAAGAGAAAATAAATATAAATCCAATAAATGATCTCTTCGTTTAACATTGCGCATTCTCAACCTTAGTCAATAAATGCAAGTAACAATGAAATATTTTCTTGAAACAAGAATAATATATTTTATTTTAAGTAATTTGTGTCTTTAAGGTAATAACAAATACATTCACTTGAAGAATTTATTTTATTGGCTCTCAATATAACTGTAATTCTTGAGTGAATCAATTTTTTATTGCTTTTAAAAATATTGTCTGGTTACAAATAAACAATTTTAAGATATTTTTTTGCTGCTAACAAGTAAATATTCTCTAGCGTGTATAGGGAGGAAACCGTTTTCTTGGAGTTAATAAATTTGCTTTGATGCAAAGCAATTGGTCTTATTCAAAGAAAACTGTTTTTTCTGTATAGTGTGCAATGTGTGCAACAAAGTTTTGTTTATTAATCGATAGTATCATCAACCACAACTTGTATGGGATCGAAGCAGCGCCACCTAGTGACGAACTTGTTACTAAATTGGTGTATATACACACCGCGTCAGATCAACCACCCAAAACTGGCAAATTTCTACAATCAATTTTGAACTTTATTTATTGATAGGACGAATTTGACAGTTCAGGGTAGGTTGATCCGAGGCCGACCGTACACACGGTGGCATCTCAACCTACCCAAGACTGTCAAATTTCTTGAATCATTTTGAACTTTACCATTTAAGCATAAGCATTAATATTGATTAGAGAAATTTGACAGTTGTGGTTAGCTTGACCTGCCGCCGTGTGTACGGTCGGCCTCGGAACAAGCTCAACATAGCACCTTGACTACCTACTGCGTTTATACTAATGGTCACACAAGAGCACAATCGTAGCGAAGAAGGTGACATGCTACTAAAATATTCTCAATCGACTGCAGCAGACTACTTATAAAAATGCTAATTTCTTCATTAAATGTTGAACTTTGTTTTTGGGACATAAAGATTAATATCGATTGGAGAAATTTGACAGTTTTGGCAGGGTAATATTATAACTGTGGTTTTGGATAGGTTGATCTGCAGGCGTGTGTACATTATGTTTAACAAGTTTGCTGTTAGCAAGTTGACTGCCGCAAAACCAGACATAATGGGAGATTTTCTGACAGCCCAAATAAAAAAATAATAAATTAGTAAGTATTTTCATTTCAGGTCCTAAGTATTTCTATTTTCGATAATTTCGTTCATTTTGACAATATTGATATTTTCTGATACCATTACGCAGCCTACGTGCTCTAAATGCCTTTTACTAAGCGCCATCTATGAAGTTATTAGGAACCAATATATATTTTTTTAATCTTGGAAACCCATGGCGCTCAAAGTCTTAAGAAACTACTGCTAGCAGTAATGTAGATTTTCACGTCGAAAGTCTCGGCTTAGGTGATTGAACCACTCAGTTGAACCACTATTTCTCGTATTCAATCCGAGAGACTCCCCATTCGGCTACTGACGCCTTTTAATTAACCATTAATTAGCTTTCACAAACGTTCATTATTCAAACACGCTTCCTACTACCTTTCTGCATTATTAAAACTACTAAAAAAATCCGACTCGCAGGACCAATTATGACAATTCGCATGCACCTGCTGTTAGGAGGTAAATTATACGCAAGGACTGTTTGCTATGCTCACAGATTTATCTACAGTGTCAATAGTGCTTCTCTATACCTTTCACTTGGCTAAGATCAATGTAAACAGTGGGTGTGTTCAACCAAATAGTTAAAACGTACGAGTTACTTAAATTTATAAACATTCATATCGTAGAACACATTTGGAATACTTACGTTCCGTATTAAAACATCTAAATTGGAAAAATAATATGAAAAGTCTTGCGTAAGCGTAACAATCACAATAATGATTGAATAAATAGATTATAGATTAATGAATTTTTATATTTTAGCGTTTTATGAACGCTTAAATATACTTAAGTAAAATTTTAAACACTGAAAAAAGACGACAACCTCAGGCGGGAATCGAACCACGCACCTTCCGCATTTTACTTAAAAAAAAAATTTTACTTAAATAGATTATATTTAAAAAGAAAAAATGCTAAGCTTACGGTGGTCGGAAACTGTATGCGATGGCAATGATGGGCCTAGTGACTACAGTAATTGAATGATAAGAATTTTCCGTCATTTGCATGATAGATGAGTCGTGTTAACACCATTTTTGCGGTGCATTATTCATAAAGGCTTATTCGGTACGCTACCAAGATGTAGACCGAGCAAACATACTGATTCAACGGTTGAATGGCTGCGTTTGTCGGTTTGCGTTTTCCAGCTACAGACACAAGACAGAGCAGCGATACCGCTCCGAGTTTGAAGTCTGCGCGCGAGTCGATTCAGTTGTTTTTGCTGGAACTTTGAAACCAGGTTCACGGTGTTGTTAGACTTCGATTAGACAACTTACCTGATAGAAGATTCGTTTATTTTTTATTTTGTACGGAATATGTACAAGTGAGGTGGCTGGAGTGTGTGCTGCGTGCACCGTGCCCGCGAAGTGTCGTGGCCGAGACGGGCAGCGGCGCAGCGGCCGGCCGCCACCGCCAGTCGGCACACCGCCCGGGCGGGCGCCACACGACCGGAATCTGCGCGAGCGACGAGCGGCGACGAACCAAAATAATTTCAGTGAAATAAACACATTCGCCGACGACCGCGGTGACACGCGAGCGCACGATTCTGGTGAGTGCATCCACTTTTACACAGTCTCGCTAACCACACCAACGAACGGATTAAACATCAAATACATTTCCTACTACTACATCTTTTCTATAATTAGTTGGACGTATTTTCGTACGGCTGCATCGGGGTGTTCACTGCGTTCCACTATTTCACAGCCACTTTTCCCGCGTGAAAATAACTTTAAACTTCGATCGTGTCGGATGTATCAAACAGTTTTAGTTTAATCGCGCCAGCTAGAATAGAAAGCAGCACAGCCCTGATATTGTACCTACTTGTAAACTTTTACGTGCATACCCCGCCAATTTCACCAGCTAAAATGAAATAAACGTCTCAAGAAATAATGTGAAATGAAAGTGCATTTTAACGTTGGCATTTGTTTGTACAGAAATCGTGTCCGACGAGCGATTTCAGCTAACGACTTGAAGCGATGATGTAAAAAAATAGATTTTCTTTCTGTATGCTTGTGGACTCAATAGTCAGTCGGCGCTCCGATGCCCTAAATACCGACAATTAGTACTGCCGCCGGCGAAAAGCATTCTGCCTCTTCTGAACGCAACGCATCGAAATGATAGTTAAAAAAACATTCGCACATTTAGATACCAAACAATTGTGCTCTATCATACGATCTCTACATCAGGTTTGTGATTGAGGACATTGCGCTCTACATTAACGCCCATTCATAACAAATAATTATAGTTTTATATTGTAGGCGCACGAACACTTTGATATTATGAATCAACCCACGGCTATATTTGAACCCACGTTTGAACGAAATGTCTTGGTCATAAAGTACCTATAATATTATTGGTTCTCTAAGTTCTCCGCTTCAGATTATCTTATTGAATAAAAGTCAATGGTTACGAATGTATGTTTGCTGTTTGCGCATCACTTGAAAACGGCTTGACTGATTTTACTAATTCTTTTTTTGGCTTTGTAATGATCAGGAAAAGTTTTGTATAAACAAACTGGATAACATAGTACGTTACGGGATACGGCGTGTTCACGCGGAAGAAGCCGCGGGCGGGCCGCTAGTTATAAATAACATTATTTGACACCGTTTCATTAAGATTTTTTGTGTAAATTTACAGACATCTTATTTTGATTATTTTCCTCACGACTGTTCTAATGCGTTTGTCAATTATGAATCATACAGATTACCTGTTCCATTGTCGGCCCAGACACTAGCCGCGTTGTTTAGCGCATTGCATTCGCTGCGACTCGTGATTACGTCGAGCCATTTTTGTATATATTTTTTTAAATATTACAAATCGACAGCTATTTTGATTGACTAAATAGGTTAAGGATCATAAGACCGCCGGCGGTCGCAAAACAATTGATTTTCAATTGTGTCTGGTTTTACGGTGCTCAAGGTGTTAATGGTAAGTAGATATCTGTAAAACTAAGAACATTTAAAGATACTTGCTAAATATATAATACTTGCGATTCGTATGTCTGATAGAAGTATTAATGAATATACCTACCTAATAATAAAAACTAAATAGTGGTCCCACTCCGTGCTCTTGGGCTCGCCCGTTGTGCCTTTACGGGAACATGATTTGTTTACTTTACAGAATATCATAGATTACAACACTGCGCAGACTGCGCTAAAGCAATAGAAATTAACGCCCAAAATTAATAACGTATTTAGTTATTCAGCCTTCTAAATTAAAATTTTGGACCTAAAGCTTCATACAAATTATGTCAAATTTCTCACTCAGATAGGCTAAAAAATCTATAGATAGGTTATTAATTTCGGGCATAATAAGTTATTATAATGACAGTTGAATACCAGTAAGGCCGGTGCTAGCGTTAGGTAATGTAATGTAATGAGAGATATCTGCGCGCTGCCATTCAGCCGGGTCGATCACCTCTCAAATTGAGACGTCGTCGTGCTCTAGTAACGCTTCATTACCTTAGAACTTTTAATAGGTACATTTTTACTCTGTTGAACGTTGCAAGAAGATTTTACATGGTACGTTTTCATAATGCCAAATTCTGGGATATGGTTTTTGAATGTCTCCGGTGATTTTGATGATGAATGAAGAAAAATAACTTTTTAAATATAATCTTGATTGCGTTTAGGGATGATTTATATTAGAGCGGGCCGTGCACGGCGCCCCTGATTTGACACGTTGCATACATTTTGTATGAAGCAGTTCATATTACACCGTGCATGATTCGTATCCCGGACGGGACACGCCCCGTTGCCGGCCCGCTCTAATATAAATCATTCCTAAATATACAATTTAGATAGTTAGGTTTAATATATCTATTCAACTAAATTACTAGCTCAGAGGGCCTACTCTCTAAGCGAATCCGAAACTTCGTTGGCCCATCATTCGTCGTATACAATACACGCGCGCGCTGTTGTTTTGCTCACTAGCGATGGGCGCAGTAGTACCACAGAATAAATAATAGTAGGTACGTAGTACATGCACACTGAGCCATGTACTATCAACAAAATCTGCCGTTTCATTTGCATTTATCCAAAGACATTAAACTATTACTATTTAAATCTCTTTGCATTTATTCTTTCCCGACATCCTTTTTAATATTTTGCTACGATATCCCACGGACCTGAAAATATCCCTCTATTAACTCAAAAATCTTAGAATTGTGAAGACAGTCAAGATGATAAAAAAGGGTCGTTTTGTTTGACGATAATCAATGAAAACAAAAGGCGGAACGGGCTATGGCCACCACATGCCAACAATTTCTTTCTTTTAAATAAACGGTTCGTCGTCATTGGTCAATGTTAATAATCCAAGGGCGGGACGAACTATGGTCATCTTGTGCAAGTAATATTTTTTTAAATGGTACCTACTACTGCCACGCCACGGTTTTATTTATAGTAGGTACGACAAATTCGGTTAGAGAGTAGGACCTCAGGCCATCACACACAATGAAGTTACTATAAAATATAAATTAGCAATTCCTAGTAATCTTCGTGACAGACAATGCTATAAGTAATAGAAACGTCTCTGTATTAACTTGTGCAAGCTGCAAAACCTATTATGTACCTACTTCCTTCCTTCCTGTGCAATTAATATGCGCCTTGTGTAATGTGAGGTGATCGCAGCCGTAGCTTGTGGGAAACCCTACTCTATCATACGATCTATACAAAATAAAAATCAATTGCGGCGATGGGCTCACCACCTGTCACGCTGAGCACATGTGCATTCGCCATTTGGTGAAAAGTGGACTATGGTAAGTAGAGGACTGCTTTTGCGGTCCTCATTGCCTAGACTATGACTAACCCTTCGGGGATAATAGTCGTGATTGCAATTGCTACGAATGTTTGCTACGTATGTATGCAATTGCTACGAATGTTTGCTACGTATGTATGCAATTGCTACGAATGTTTGCTACGTATGTATGCAATTGCTACGAATGTTTGCTACGTATGTATGCAATTGCTACGAATGTTTGTTCGTAAATCTCTTATCTCTTCAATAGTCAATAGTCAAAATATATTTATTCAATAAACTCAATTAATAAGTACTTTGAAACGTCCAAATATTTTTTAACCTAACACCCATTCAGGACATCATTTTTTAACTGTGGCAAAGAACGGGCGCAAGAAACCACAGCGCACAGAAGCAACGACATTTACAAAATATATATATATTATATGTCGTTACCAGGTCACAAAATACAAAATATGAATTTGAATGTAAATAGTTTAATTAAATATGGTGCTCTATATAAATTAATTATAGGCAATTAGAAATAGCTGTTGGAGTAGGTACTTGGAGCATTTCAGACCCAAGCTGTTTTGTCTTCTGTATAATCCGACACTTTATAATAAGCTTTTTTATAAAGCTTTTCTTTGATTTTGATTTTAAATTTATCAAGATCTAATTTCTGAATATCATTTGGTACTTTGTTGTATAATCGTACACACAGACCCTTAAAAGAATTATTTATTTTATGGAGCCTAGTATAAGGCACTGCTAATTTGTTCTTACTTCTAGTATTTAATTTGTGAATATTACTGTGTTTTGAAAACATTTCAATATTTTTATGAACATACACAAGATTTTCATAAATATATTGTGATGCAACTGTCATTATACTTATATCCTTAAATCTCTCTCTGAGAGAGTCACCAGCCTGTAGGTTATATATTGCTCGAATAGCCCTCTTCTGCAGCACAAAGATAGTTTGAATGTCGGCAGCATTTCCCCACAGTAAAATGGCGTACGACATTACACTATGAAAGTAACTGAAATAAACTAATCTAGCTGTATCAACGTCAGTTAACTGACGGATCTTCATTACTGCATAAGCCGCAGAGCTAAGTCTATTTGACAATTTAGCTATATGTGGGCCCCACTGAAGCTTGGCATCCAACGTGATGCCTAGAAACACAGTGGTGTCCACAGGATTCACATTCTTATCTTTAATTTGTACACTAGTTATTACCTGCTTAACATTAGGCAATACAAATCTTACACATTTGGTTTTTCCCTCGTTTAATAGCAAGTTATTAACACTAAACCAGTGAACAATCTTTGAGACCGCATTATTCACATCGTCATAATTTGGGTGTCGTCGTTTCACTTTGAATAAAAGTGAAGTATCATCAGCAAACAATACTATCTCATGACTGTCTTTTACAAAATAAGGTAAGTCATTAATATAAACCAAAAACAAGAATGGACCAAGTATTGAGATCTTTTACCGTTAATGTCGACCTTTTGAATCCTGTTCCTCAAGTATGAGATCAGAAGGCTCAAAGAAGCATCCCTAATTCCATAGTGGTTAAGCTTCCTGACCAAAGTTTCATGTAAAACACAATCAAAAGCCTTGGATAAATCACAAAATACCCCTAGGGCATCCTGTGATTCCTCCCAGGTATCAAATATTTGGATTAAAAGCTCAACACCGGCGTCAGTTGTAGAGCGACCCCTAGTAAAACCATATTGTTTACAATGTAAAAGTTTATTTTTATAAAAATGAATTTGCATTTGATCTAGCATTAACTTTTCAAAAATTTTACTAAATGTGGGTAGCACAGAAATAGGTCTAAAGTTAGAGGGGTCAGAAGTGCTACCTGATTTAAATAATGGAATTATTTTACTATATTTCATGAGGTCAGGAAAAACACCACAGTCAATGCATTCATTAAATATGCAAGCTAAAACTGGAGCTATTGTCATAATTACAGATTTAGCGACGTCCACGGAATTACCCCACAGATCAGCAGTTTTCTTTTTATTGAGAGTGTTAAATGTTTTTATTATATCTATAACACAAATTTTTTGAAAACTCAAATTATTTTCACAATCTTTAACATTCTCCTTCGAAACAGATTCAGCTACAGTGGGGGAGGAAATCAAGGCTTTTGTAGTTGAAACTGGAATGTCATTAAAAAACCTCTGAAATGCTGCAGCAACATCAGCATCAGAAGTCAAGGTTTTATTATCACAATTTAAATTGTACTCATTATTACGACTTTTGACCTTTCCTGTTTCACTATTTATAATATTCCATGTCATTTTTATTTTGTCATTACTATTCTTAATCTTAGAACTCAGATAGTTTGCCTTGGCTAATCGACATACTCTTTTGAATAACTTTGAATAATTTTTAACATATAATTTGAAGTCATCGCTGGTGTTATAGTTGCGTTCACCATAAAGTTCATAAAGGCGTTTCCTACTTCTGTGAATACCAATTGTAGCCCATTCATTAAAAGTTACAGTACCACTAACTGAGATCTTTTTTGGAATAAAAGTTTTATTAAATTCTGAACAATAAATGTTAAAAAAATTATTATAAAAGACATTAGGGTTGTCATTGTATTCTAAATAATTTAATTTTGTATCTAGATTGCTTTTAAAGCGTTCCAGCCGACCTGCAGTTTTTGGTACAACAGTGATATTCTTTTTCGTCACTTGTTTACGCTGGTGTGGAAAGCTGACCATTTGGCCACAATGATCAGAGTCCAGGTTATTAATAATTTGCTTAGCCAGTGGTTTTACATTTGTATATATGTTATCAATACAGGTGGCCGAAGTGGCAGTTATTCTTGTCGGCTCCAAAAATAAATTATTCAAGTTGTATGATAGAAATAGGTTTTTAATTTTAGTTGACATCGTGGAATTTTCTAACAAATTAATATTAAAATCCCCCCAAACAATTATTGTTTTACCTACATTACGGACTTTATGTAATGCCTCATCCATAACTTTTTCGAAATAATCATATGATGCTGAAGGAGGTCTGTACACACTTAATACAACAAACTGCTCCAACTCCACAAGCTATTTCTATTGTTCGCTCAACCGAGAGGCTCACTATGTCTTTGCGTTCCTTTAATTTAAACTTCTTACTAACAATAATTAAGGAGCCACCATGTATTGCATTTCCTCGACTGAACGAACTTCCTACCAAATGATTCTTAAAATTGAACATGAACTGATGGTCTTTAAGCCAGTGTTCTGTTATGCAAAGAATATCAATTTTATTACAGTTCATGAACAATTCAATCTCCAAATCTTTGCCCATCATTCCTTGGATGTTCTGGTGGACAATGTTTAAAGATTGTACATTTTTTAAATTTAATATTTGACATGGGCTTTTGCTAAAGCTATTTTTACATTTATTTAATTTCATTTTATTAACAAACATTTCGCAAGAGTTTTCCTCTTTTGTCATATAATTTAATTTAAATAATTAATTGGAATGTCAGTAGAAACACTACTGACGTCTATGTCAAATATACATTGCTCAATAGAAACAACTTGTTTAGCCAAGTTTTTGGCTGACGTTTGAATACAATAGGATAGCGATAAAGCTATTTGTCGCTTAAAATAATTTGGCAGATAATAACTATCTCTTGTCAAATAAAAATTACTAACATAATTGTTAGTGTCAATTAAATGCATTATGTCATTTTTGCAAAATAAATGTAATGTCAGGTTAAGCTTATGTCTAATAGCTTTTGTGCTGTCAATTGTCAGGAGAAGGTTTGTAACCAAGAATCTTTTTGAAAATTCATCACGGGCTACGAACATATAATCACGACTATTATCCCCGAAGGGTTAGTCAGAGACTAGGCAATGAGGACAGCAAAAGCAGTCCTCTGCCTTAATCCAATTTTCATCAAATAGCGACTGCACATGTGCTCAGCGTGACAGGTGGTGAGCCCATCGCCACTCAAGCAGTTGGATGTATGTGCAGTCTTTATTCCATTAGTTGCCTTTTACGACACCTAATTTAGTCTAAGCACCTAAGGGAAGAAAAGGGTTGCTGGTAGTATTCTTTAAAAAAAGCTACGCGACACGGCCGTAGAAATATACTCGTAAACCCTCAGACTCAGACCAACAAAAAAGTTAGTCTGCCTATGAACCTAACAAAAATTTTCTTGCAAGCTCAGACCAAATTTGGTCTGAGCTTGCAAGAAAATTTTTGTGTAAGTAGGTCTTATGCTTTTTTATGTAATAATACTTACCTATGTGAAATAAAATTTATTCTGCCTCTTTGGTCTAATGGCTAAGCCACCGGTCTCAGACTCAGAGGTCCCGGGTTCGATTCCCAGCGAGGAGTACATCTTTGTGAACTTGGTTTGGTTAGTAGTAGGACTGGTAGGTTTTGCTCCGCCTGGATAGCTACCACCATCCAAAGCCTGTCGCCATAGCAACAATGTTAATAAGTAGCATAGTTGTGTTCCGACAGTTCATAGATAAGACAGCCAGTTCCTCAGTGGTTGAGGATTCCGGGTGAAGCGCGCTTCCACCTTCGGCCTTATCGTCATACCATCAAGTGAGATGAGGCCAAGTGCTCACCCGTAGAGGATAGAAAAATGCGAGGACCAGATCCATATTGAGGGGTCTACTTTCAAAACCCCATTAAGGCCCTTTTTCCCAAACGAAGATAATTCATGTTGAAATTTTCAATAGCGACATAATGTTCTAAAGTTATGTGTCGTAGGTAATAAAGCTTTGATATTGGCCAATATTTTAGTGGAATTTGATAGTGTGGTGTTTTAGTGGGTTTTGATACAAATGTAACTTTTCCTAATGGCTTTAAAATGCGTTTTAGTGGGATTTGTTACGGAATCACTAGTGGATCATGGAAGGAATTCATTGTATTTTGTTTTTCTGGTAAGTATAGTTACATTTTGACCAATATGTGTTTGGGGTTTTGAAAGTAGACCTCTAATGTGTGGTATTCGTTTTGTAGTATAATTCAATGTGTTCCACGCGAAATTTTTAAAATAGATAAAGTAATTCAATATAGGCACAACCACGCAAATTACCTTCTTTATCTATTCTAGACGACCTCTGTGGTTGAGTGGTAGTAAGCACGCCGGTTCTGGCGTCGCCATCTCATAGGTCCCGGGTTCAATTCCAGGTCGGGTCTATTTAGAAATAACTGTTTTTCTAAATTGATTTCGGAGCTGAGTGTTTACTATGTAAGTACCTATAATAAGTATCCGTTCATCATCATCATCATCAGCCTATAAATGTCCCACTGCTGGGCATAGGCCTCCCACGTGGAAAATAGCACGTGGGGATATTAGGCCATAATAACCCACCACGCTGGCCCAATACGGGTTGGTGGGTTTTAACGACTGCCATCTTACGACAACAACCGGGACCAACGGCTTAACGTGCCTTCCGAAGCACGGAGGAAGCTCGAGATGTTTTTAATGGTCACCCATCAGGCGACCCAGCACTGCGAAAGTTGCTTAGCGGGCAAGATTGCAAACCGAACGCGCTAGCCGCTGCGCCATCGAGCTTCCAGTATCCGTTATCTAAGCAATAAAAAAACAAGCTTCTTCAACTTGAGCAACAACAGTCAACAATTTTGGTCTTTGTATATTTTAATTTGTATTAAAATATATTAACCATGTCGCGTAGCCGTGAAAGGATACGATCCATCCACACCCTCTCTTCCCTTGGGTGTCGTAAAAGGCGACTGACGACGGACTAAAGACTGCACATACTTTCAACAACATAGACCGGCGAGGGGCTCACCACCTACGCTGAGCACATGTGCAGTCGCTCTTTGGTGAAAAGTGGACTATGGTAGAGGACTGGTTTTGCTGTCTTTTTTGCCTAGTCTCCGACTAACCCTTCGGGGATAATAGTCGTGATTATTATGTATGTTTGTAATTTGTATTACCTCTTGCCCTAACCAGTGTACCTATATATTCTTTGCCCTAACGCTGACAGCCCTCCAATTATTGGCATTCGGTTTTAATTGTTTATAATAAGATATGTCTTATATATTTGATATATCTTATGATAATTTATTGTTATTAGTAGGTACCTACTACCTACCTGTTTTTGTTGGATTCTGTGAAAATTAAATGTGTTTCTGTTAAAAGTTTGCAAATTAAACTATTTTCTTTCAATTTATTGCCATGCCAATAATCGGAATGTCAATATAAAGCTTAATTGTAATTTATTGGCACTATGCCAATAAATTAAAAATATAGTGTAACAGCCTATTACAACTAAAAATTCTAGAAAATTTGTATAATATATAATACGCACGCTTATTAAACTTAAAAATAATTAATCTGAACCGATAATACAAAAAAAATTAGGTTAAATCTTTTAAGGTGGTTTTTGTGTGGTATTGCCTAAAGTGCCAATAATTGGGTAGTTTACCCTATTTCATTCTGCAACGAATCAGCGATTGGCTTTCATCAGACTTGATAGTTTAATGTCGATAAGATGCGCCTCACTTAAAATCCTCAACTACTAAAGCACTGGCTATCTTATTCTCTACTGGCAGAACATGACAACGCTACACATTCTATTCGTATTTCAACAACAAGTCTAGGAACACCTTTAATTGGTATTTGTAATACATAATACCGAAGAATTAGTGTAGGCGATGAATAATAAGCGATCTATTATTTTCCTACAGCGGAGATTTTTATATACTTAACATACTTACAATACGATTTCGTCTAACACAAAGCTGTTGACTCTAATGGAACTGACTGTTACTCTATTCGGATGCAGAAGAATTCACTTCTTCGATTTTTTTTTGTTTTTCGCCAGACACCCTTCCGGACACCGAGGGGAGGGTGGAGGTGAACTCTACATGAGTACCACACCAGGCGGTTGGCGAAGGCTCTCCTTTATTTGTCGTGCGGGTTAGTTTAGTGGGGGCAGGGACCCGAAGCAGTGCTTTGGAAGCACATGAGTAAATACTCATGTGCCCGAAGGTTCGCGAAGGGTCTCGCTACCCGACCAGATGGGGTTCAGCACCGCGCCATTAAGGTCGCTCATAAAACAATAACTATAAACAATAAAAAATTACCCGAGCCTTTGGTCGTCCGACTTACAACAAATGCATTGTCTTACAAATAACAAAACGGGTCATTTGAAGTTATTTAATTTCGGTAAATAGACAAGCCTTCCATGAATGAATGTGCGTTCAATTTTGACAATGGCTATGTCTCCGAATAACAGCAAATGACCTTACACGTGTGCGCAATTCTCAAAAACAAAGTATTTAATATTTTTCTCGGGATTTTACTGGTTCCCGATGGCTTGACTAGACCATTAAAATCCTAGATTTTCGTTCTAAAAAGTTCGTCATGCCATGCCTAATAATTACTTACAATATTTAAGTGGACCACAAACAACTTTTTATCTAATAACCATTATTAAGTTAAAGTGAACATAAAAATAAAAGGGCATAAAACTAACTCTACACTTATAGGCTTTTATCTTTAACTATCGTACTGTCCGTAACAATTAGCTTAGAACGAAATCCAATGTACCGCATATAATGCCATCTTACTAAAGTTAGACGCAAAGCAGACGATATTAAAACGAAATTACTTTTAATGAAATTGAACGCTGACTCATTATTAATTATTAGGTGGGTGATGAAATGTTAGCTCATTGCATCGAGTGCATAGAATGATATACAAAAGCGTGGGTTCGCGGGGGTGGAAGAGAAAACATGGGATGCAGACGTAGATGTAGAGAAACAATAATATAGGTATTAGGTAGTATAAATAATTGAATTGGCGCCAACTTAAGGTACCTTAAGTACTACTAGGTAAGTACTTCAAGTTGTCGCCAATTCGGACACGAGTTTACAAAATTTCGTAATAGATACTTACCACTTGATTTGCTTGTTATCTAAGTTGTTTTGAAATGTTTTAAAAACCTTTTTCCCCCCTTCAAGCCTCGATGGGGTGAGGGGATATCTACCCACTTAAACCATAATACCCTTAACCCTGTAGGTACCATCCCTTCATTGCCTCGGGGATGGCCAGGAATTTCGAAGTCAAGCACCAAGATCCTTCCTACCACCACCTAGGTACTTACATCTAAAAATAATTTCGAAAAGAATTCCAAAATACAAGTGAATTATTTAACACTGTAAATACACACACAATGCTAAGATTTTTATATCATGGAAAATGTTTAAAAGAAAATTATAAGACCATTGTTGTTAATTTTTTATAAGTACTTACCAACATGCTAACAATGATACCACGATACAATGTTACGTTACGTAATATAATAATATAACGAAGCCATAACCTATCTTAACTTTAACAGATACTAAACTTAATTAAATTACCTACTCTGCATAATTAGGTATAATACAATAATATTTGAAATTAAAAGAGTGAAGTGCTTAAATAAAATCTCTCGAATTACGTGTGTCTTCATTTAATTCTAGACTAATTAACACATCGTTACCGCGCCTAGCCTATGCGAGTTGTGCGAAAGACACGCGCTAACTTTTTCCCGCCATTTTGTTAATTTGGTAGACCATTGAAATCGCGTTTCATTAAAAATTATAATACAAATTATTATTGTTTTAAAAATAAATTAGTCCTACAATAATAATTGGCAGATTACAATAAGTAATTTTAATGGGTTTTCGACTTTATGATTAAAATATTATATCCAAATTATAGACAGAGTAGGTATTAAAGTAAGTAGGTATTAGGTAAGGTATTAGGTAAGTATAAATAATAAAAAATCTATGGAGACATTTTGAAGAAGATTATCTAAATCCCATTATCCCTTTGTGTAGTGCATAAGGTATGATTCCGAACTCCGCTGCACGCAGCAGTGCTGGTCCCTATAATATATTCTCTATAAGTTTATATGAGATTACATTCCGAACTACGCAGCAGTGTAGGTACACGTCCGTATTATGTGCTAGTTACGTTACAAATAGTAGAGTTAAGAGTTAGCGGTAGTCGTCTTGTGGCGTACTGTGTTGAGTGGTTATTGTACCAGACGTGGGCATTGTGTAGGCTGCAAAAAAGGCGCGAAACGACACGGCCAAGGCAGCCTTACTTAGACACATTCCGTTGCAACATTAACAATGCACATTACTTATTAACAATCAAAGAAATAGAACGCAGCCGGAACTCCAAGTCTCAAAATAACTAATTTACTACACTATACTAGTAGGTACCTATAACAGTGTGTATTTTTTTATGATCAATAGAGTTGTCTTGATCAAAAACTGCTCAAGTGTGGGTAAGTCACATAACGCGTACCGCCACAGGTCCTACCCGTAACAGTTGATTAAATATTTCACGAAAATACAAACTAATGTTCAACACAAATTAACAACTTTTTAAGTGTTCGTGTTCAAGTAATTCTAATTATCATTTCTGATGATCAACGTGAGTATACTGAGGTATAGCAAGTATACTTGCTATATATACCTATCTACTGTTACATTAACTAACAACCAGTTTTTGTGCGAACGGTAATATATCGGAGTTTTTTGCTCATCCACCGTACCTACCTACAACTGAATGATTCACAGGCTGCTTTGAGACGGCGAACCGTCACAACACAACTATAAAGTGTATAATAAATAATCGCATCGAGACGACAGATTCTCCGCTTTTTAAGCGGGAGTTGTTTGAGGGAACCTCTTTTCTGAAACACTGGGCTAAGGAAGCTGCTCTAAGGATATTTGTTTTGCAAACAACGCTGCCATTAACAATGTTTAGAGCTAGGTTACACAGGAACTCTTTTAAGGGGTGTTAGTAATAAGTTTAAGGAGGTCTGATATATAAGACAGCCGCCGTGATACGGCTCTCCGTAATTCCCCGAAATAACAAGGAGTAGCGCCTGGCTCTATCCTACCCGTCTGCAAGTGACGACAATGCCAAAAGAGCGCACCCATAATTCTCAACCAACTGAAGTAATCAAGCTAGTGTTTGTTTTGGTAGACTACCAATTAAGTACTACCCGTTGCTGGAATCGAACTCAGAACCTGGTCTAACCAAAAGATGCAAGAAGGAAGGGGAAAAACTAACAAAATATTCCGCGAACTGAAAACTTAGAGTAGGTAACTTTTTTTTCTTATACAGGTATTCATGATACGCTCCTCGGGACTAAACTTTCTAGATATAAGCCGCTACGAAAGCTGCAGGCATGAAAATGGCGTGAAAAAGAGGAGGCTGAGTATGCCAGACTTGAAATATCACCCGCGACGGAGACAAAGAAATTCAAGTAGACACTTTCACAGACTGACATGGAGCATATCGTATCGTTACTCATATTTTGTTATTTTAATTAAGCTGATGTCATGATGTAGTCGTTTCACGCTGTTTTTCGCAGTTACTCGAAACATTTTACGTGCAAGGTCAGGCTCAATACTTAACTTTGAGTCCCCACCTTAACATATCTTCTCGTGAAAAGGATCAGGAATTCAGAACACTATATCAGGCTGGCACAGAACATAAAAAATAGCTTGAAAAAGAGGAGGCTTTTAGATATATCTAACCAGCCTACATCTTACCCTCTGCTGAGTTCGTCCTCTTTTTCCGGATCCTTTACACGAGTGTGTTAAGGTAGGGTACCTAAGTTAAGTATTGAAACTGACCCTGCCACGTAAGACGCTTCGAGTAACTGCGAAAAACAGCGTGAAACGACTACATTATGACATCAGCATAATCAAAATAATAAAATAGGTATGACTAACTATACGATACGCTCCATGTCAATCTGTGAAAGTGTCTACTTATATTTTTTTGTCTCCGTCGCGGGTGATATTTCAAGTCTGGCAAGCAGTTATAGCCACGTTATAACACCTAATTAATGCTAATACATCTAATTCGGCATAGTGTGGGCGATGTATAACCCTGACTCACAAATTGGGCACTGCATTTTGCAATAGGCCTTTCTCTTAGTGCACTATTATGTGCCTACGCATTTTTTTTAAATAACATATTCGTAAAATTTTATGTTTTTTACGTTAATAAAGATCAATTAATATAAAGTATATATGACCAAAGCAAAGTAATTGAAATGGATTTGAGTGAAATATTTGCGAGAGGGATTAATAGATATGAATGTGGAGAAATAGTTAGAGAAGGAGAATAAAATAGAGGCTAAAGAAAAGATGAATGTACTGTGTGAAAGATGACATGTCCAAGAAAGGAATAAGATTCAGAGATGACGGCTGTTAAAAGAGAATGGAAGAAAAAACGTGTGTCGACTCTACCTTTAGGTATGAGGGCAATATAATGATGATTCGGTTTTTGTTACAGCTCACAGGACTCTTTCCAATACTATTTGAATAGTATTTTCGAACAAAATAACATTATTATCTGGCCTTGTCACCATTTGTTTTTGCATTGCTTTCGCCACTTTTATTTTATAAGCTCTGCATTATACAACAAAATAAATAAAGTTATCAGTATTTATCCTCTAACGCTAAAGCAATGTAAGAAAAGAATCCTCATTTGGCTTTCTACTCTCTCTTACGAGGACACAGAAGGACTTATGAAGTCCGTCGAATAAACTTGCAATAAAACACACACACACACACACACACATGCACACACACACACACACAAACTTTTATTGTACCTAGTTATGTTTAAAAGGTTAATAATTGTAAACTGTATGTATAAATACTGCCCTACCTCTGATACTCTTTGGGGGCGGGCGTTGTTATCTGCTACACAGTTTTTAAGCTTAAGCGGATAGCATCGTTTAAAAATGTTATATTTGAAACCATTTATCGTTCAATAAACAAATTTTATTATTTTTTTTATTATTTTCGTATTTTCATCTCACCTGATGGTAAATGACATAATGAAGGTGGAAGCTCATTTCACATGGAATTCTGTAGTACAGAAATACAGAATCTGTACTGCTAAGGACTGAGAACTGGATATCTTATCGAGCAATAGAACAATGTTGTTATAATTTAAATGAAAGCACTGAATACTTTATCCCTTGTGAATTTTAAAGATGTCAATGGCAAAGCAAGTCAAGTATGCAATGTAGTCAAGTGTAATGCAAAATAAAAAAGTTTTATTAATTTTTTAAATGTTTTAACAATTCTTTCTTCTTTAGACAATCTTAATTTTTTTTCTATAATCTATTATACATCATAAACAATATATTTATGTTAAAAAAGAAGTTTGGACACCATGTACCAAAACCGCAAAATGCGTATTTTTTGGAGTATTTTGCTACGCATAAACAACTGGAATGTAATTTACAAGTTTAACAATGTAAAGATAAATTATTGATAATATTATGTCACCCATTGCATCGTCGATAAATAATAATGGATCGAAACAGAGCCGTGCCCAGTGACCTAGAGCTACGCAGATTTCAATATGTACACAGATGCCTATGATCATACTCTACAGTCGTAACTCCACAAGTCCGTCGAATAATAAAGAATCTTTACTATCAGACAATAAAGTCGGTTCTTAAATAATGCTAAAAAACGGTATTAAGTATATTAGCATAGCACTGACTGCGCAAGAGTGACTACGGTCGACACACAGTAGAATCGCAGCGCAGTGATGTCATCGAGGACCGCCTACGAATAGATATTAGTATTGACTTCTTTGAGGTATTTCCTACTCTTTTCGTTCACTACTTATAAAAATATGTTTTTGTGAATTGATTTATTGAGTTTCAAAGAATATGTTTGTTTTCATACCGGTACAGATACAGAATCGATATTGAGGGAGAGAGCTTTATAACATCTCTCGTTTAATCAAAGAAGCTTCGTAGTTAGAGTGGGGCAGATTAGAAACACACATAATATAATGTTGCAAAAGTTTAAATAGATAATAGTGTGTATTTTATTTATAATAAAATAAATAAACGTAAAGTACTGTAGAGTCTTTTACTCTTTTCATTTCTGCTTTGTTTTCTATGATTGTGGGACATCAATAGAAGTTCTCTGCTAAGTATATTAAACTATTGTCTTTCTTCTTTATTTCTTATATATTCAAGGCCGCTGTAATTAGTTACATAACGTATGCAGATGCTGTAAATTAAATATTACAAAAATGTCAAAATTAAAGACCGGAACGACCGACCGAAGACGAAAGTCGCTAAGTAAAAATCAAATTAAAAAATTCTAAGATAGCGTTTGTTTTCTGTGTCCTAGGCACTTTTAGGTCTTAATAAAATTATAAACTTTATTCATTAACTCGCTTTATTTTACCTTATTTTTATCTTATTTTGGTGGGTTATGGCCCAATATCACCACGTGCTGAACCCGCAAACCCGCATTGGGCCAGCGTGGTAGGTTATGGCCTAATATCCCCACGTGCTATTGCCTACGTAGGAGGCCTGTGCCCAGCAGTGGGACGTATAGGTTGATGATGATGATGATAATTTTACCTTATAGGTATCATGGCTTTAAAGCACGCACTCAATTGAGTGCGGATAATTTAGCTCAGTGCCGATGGAGCAGCAGACGTGGACTATATTTATATGTGCTATATAACCGAACGCTTTGCTGAGCCTTGGTAACTAGGTATAGTTTCTTGTGGTCCCAATAGTTTCTTATGTTATCTTTTGTCGTTGTTGCAGTGAAACATTCGAGTAAAGTGAACGAGTTCGAGTGCAGAGCACGACCGACAAAACGACGGGCGTCGCACACGACAGAGCGGTGAGTCACACACATCACAATATTACGATTGACAGTCTACAGACTACAAGAGATAGCCTTTTTTTGTCCTAATAAATTCACCTTATGTATGCCCTACTCCTACCTCCAGAGGGAATGCAGGGTTATGTGAGGGCTCCGTCCGTCCCTCTTTCCACAGAAAGTGTAAGAGGGAGTTATTGTTTATCTACTAAACACTGGGAAACAGCAATTCAAGATAAAGTGGAGGCTGTGGGAGACTACAGAGAGAGCCTAGCGCGAGTTTAGGCGCTGCGCAAAGTAGAACACTTTCTGTGTTCGACACGGGACACCATTTCCCCTATCCCCCTTGACATCCCCCTAGACAAGTGGCACACGCTCCCCTGTCTATTCGTAAACTGAGCCAATTGCTACTGAAAAATTAATAAAGCAGCGCGCGCGCATTAGTATGACAAATTCAATAGACAGGACCACAGGACGGAACGTTTGCGACTTGTCTAGGGGGGCATATCACAAAAAAAAAGGTTTTGGTGTGCGTTCAGTTGCCGCTACCGAATATTGCAATCCGATGTCCCGTGCCAGCAACTGGAAAAACCTCATGTTTGCTCAGCGTCTTATTTCCATTGGATGATTAATGAAAATAGTACATATCGCAACTCATTCTATTTGTCACTAGGATTTGCTCATAGAGGTTCCTATAGTTTTCATTCAAACGACAAAATACTAGATGGATACGATGTAGGTACTGGTGGCCCTTCCTGACGAAACGGTTGGTCAGCTTAGTATATAGAGGCTTCTTTGGGTTTTCCGCTCTCATCAGCCGATGCCTCGCCAACGCGCTCAGAATGGTAGAATTCGCCTACGTAAATTATATTTATTTTATTATTATTCCCATTCATTCTAGATGTAATATTTTTTTCACGTTTGTTTTGTAACCTATTGAAGGTACTACAAGAGCTACCTTGTATTATAAAATAAATAAAATGAATTTTCCTACACTCACACCAATTATCTAGCCCAAGAGAAGCTTCGTTATGAAACTCGTTAAATGGTTACTAGACAACGGATAAACATACTATAATACATACTTATTATACATAGAAAACACCCAGTATTATAGTCTAGTTGGGCATCACAAGCGCCCATACAGACTGCGGTGGCGCGCGTTTAATCAGTCTTGTAATTCTTTTTTAACCGCGTCGCGTAGCGGTGAAAGAATACTACCACCCCTCTCTTCCCATGGGTATCGTAAAAGGCGGCTAACAGACTAAAGACTGCATTTACATCGAACAGCATAGAGCGGCGATGGGCTTACCAACTGTCACGCTAAGCACATGTGAAACTTATTTGCTCAGTGCACATGTGCAGTCGCTATTTTGTGAAAAGTGGACTATGGCATAGGATAGGACTGCTTAGTGTGACCGTTTTAAAATATTACTAATCTACTAAATTCGGCAACTTTTTCTACTAAAATCTACTGATATCTACTGAAGTGAAAAAAATCTACCGAAATTCTACCAACTTACATTTTGATGTATTCGAAAAATGTTGTTGAAATAAAACACGGTTTATTATTTTAATTAGATTGAGAATATTTATTATCATTACAATTTTTGCTTAATCTTATCATATTAGAGTTTGTACAATTTTCTCCACTATCTTATTATCCCTTGTTTTGTATGTAAAAGCGATGATTTTATGTGTATATTTAAAAATTTAGCACTTATTAGTTTACTTAACTTAAGTAGTATTGAATCATATTAATTGAAACCAATATTTTACAGAATGAATTGCAAAAACATTCATTTGAAACTGAAAAATGGGGTGATTTGACCGGTTTATCAAGCTTTTTATATGTCACCCGCGTGGCTTATCGGTGTGTTATTGTGTATTATATTTTTTTACATTTATAAGACTGCGTTAATACTTTATTGAATACGAAAAGAGTGCCTCTATCAAATCATGTATTCATAGTTTTAATATATAATCAAAACCCTTGTGTCTGTAGTCGTTCAATAAAATGTCACGCGGTGGGCAATGTTGAATCGCGCGACGAAATTATGTATACCAATATCATTGATGTATACCTACTTCATTGAATACGTGGTAAGTCTCGCTATTGGTCCAAACCATCGCCAGTTGTGCTGTGCTGCAGCACTTCGTCAGGAAGGACTCTTCTTTAAAAAATTTAAAACTTTGGTTCGGTTGGTAGGTAAATCGTGTCTTGTTTTGCTACTAAATTAAGAATAGTTACACTAAACTGTCCCGAGAACGGTGGTTGCATTCATCCCTGAGTAGGTATTGAAATCAAAATTAATACGATTTTATTTATAGTTATATTATAAATAGCTACATTTTTAAATTGTCTTCAGATCCATGGCTGTAAAATCCGTGGATTTTCACATATTCTATGACAAATTATTTCTGTGCATAATGACCGTGCCTTATTGATAGACTGACTCGTTTTTAAACCTTCTTTTGCCATGTAATTTTCGTTTTCACAAGTCACGAGAAAAATATTGCCACTGCTCTGACGCGAAGAAAGACGCTTGTATCCGCAGAATACCAGCGTCGTGGCACTTGTGCTTCGGCCTAGGCTGAGCGGGGACCTATTTGGCATGTTTTTCTTACTGTATTTTTAATCTGTTTATTGTCTAGTTGTTGTATATTTATGCCAAATAAACTTTTATTCTTTATTTCTTTCTTCACCCAGGATTGACCCTAATATATGAACGCTCGCCCAAAACTTATCAGTATTCTGTGACAATGTAGAGTCACTGGACGATGCCAGTAAAATTTGTACGTTATTGTCTTTAAATTGACGATACTCTTCGTCCATTAATTGTTGTGTAAGCCGAAACCGTTGAATAAGTAATATGAGACTAGAAAAAGACTGCTCATACGCTGCTATTTGGGGGTCCAAAAATATTAACTCCCTAAACCTATGATGATCTAAACGAATTATGTAAGAGAATGACAATTTTGTATCCTTTAAACGACACTGTGAATCGTAATTAAAATAATTATCAAAATATACTCTATTCTTCACATTAAAGTGCAAAATTCCGTATCAGTCTGGCTTAAAATTATACAGTCGGGGGTAGTCCCTGCTACAAACAGTAATAATAATTATAAACGCTGCCTACATAATTTATAGGCTTGGACACAACTTCAAATCTACTGAAATGTAGATGTTTGAAAACTACTGCATATCTACTGCATGGTCAAATTTTCATTGGAAATCTACTGCTGCAGTTCAAAATCTACCGTAAACATCACACTGCTTTGTGGTCCTCATTGCGTATTAGTCTCTGACTAACTCTTCGGGTATAAATAATCGTGATTATACCTATTTTTCATCGTTTGCCGGCTCAGTAACGTTAAAAAAATAACTTTAACGCTGCAATAGTTCAACGCTCCCCAAACTCTTTGTCTATATACGCGCACGTACACACCGCGCGCTCATACACACGCGCTGTTCAACCTAACACAAAATGTCAAAAATCAGCGATCAATTTTGAACTTTAACAATTGGACATAAGAATCAAAATCGAGTAGAATAATTTAACAGTTTTGGTTGGATGACCTACTAGCGTGTGTGGTGTACAATACGTGCCATCGTAATTGGCTAGTTCCTCCGCACTGGTGTGCAAGCGTGTGGTGGTAACCGGATCGAGGTTGGATTGTTTTGTTAGTCAATTATAGGATCAGCAGGGACATTCTCTAACTCGACAGTTAAAATGATGAACACCCAAGGAAATTAGTCGTAGGTACTTAGCAATTGGTACAGTATACAGTATTGTACGACTAATTTCATTTTAACTGTCAGTCGAGCTAGAGAATAGGCCAGCAGAAGCCATCCCATCAACTCTTAAAACAGTATTACTTTAATCTTACAAAAATCCAACCGTGTCGCTTAGCGGTGAAAGAATACTACCACCCCCTCTCTTCCCTTGGGTGTCGTAAAAGGCGACTAACGGACTATAAAGACTGCACATATATCCAAACAGTATAGAGCGGCGATGAGCTCACCACTTGTCACGCTGTGCACATGTGCAGTCGCTATTTGATGAAAAGTGGACTATGGTAGAGGATTACTTTTGCTGTCCTCATTGCCTAGTCTCTTACTAACCCTACGGGGATAATAGTCTTGATTATATGTATGTAGTACCTATGTATTACAATGCAAATCCCTTTATGTATGTATTACTTACAATTCAAATCCCTATACGCTCTCTGTAGAGTAATATTAAAGTAATACTACTTTAACAGGTCAAAGTTAACAATTATCATCATTAACATTTTACAAAGTTATGAACGTCTCATTGCAGGGTTTATTGGTATTTCTATTTCTCACATGGACACAGCTTATTAAGTTAAATTAAATTTGTTTACACACCAAATAACTAGACGTAGATGAGTATTCTTTTGAAACTCGTTAATATGGTATGATAACGGATAAATATACATAAACATAGAAAAAACACCCAGACCCGAAATCAATTTAGTAAAACAGTTTTTTCTAAATTGACCGACCGGGAATATAACCCGGGACCTCAGGGATACTTTTTATCCCGATATTCCCACGGGAACGTATGGATGGATGTTTGTTACTCTTTCACGTAAAATCTACTGAATGGATTTGGATGACATTCGGCATACAGATAGTTTATAACCTGGATTAACACATAGGATACTTTTTATCTCGATATTCCCACGGGAACGGGAGCCACGCGGGTGAAACCGCGAGCGGCCGCTAGTATAATATATGAGTAATGTAACTCGGCCCTATCTTTGAAAAAATGCCTACAGCCACGCGGTACGTAAACACGCGATAGGGCTGCTTACCTATTCTAGTGTTTTAATTACATCTGCCTACTTTGAGTTTCTATCTAGTTTTGTGAATGTATTTTGTGATTGTAAATATCATATTTTTTATTTAAACAAATAAAATACGTTGTAAATGAAATAGGAAGTGTTCAATAAAAATGCATATTGTTTTATGACCAGTAGTTATTGATTTAATCTAAATTTGAAGCTTCTATGTCTGCTAAAAGTGCCTTAAGGCTCCTACACACATGCCGGCGCCAGTGCCGCCGGGTTTCTGCCGAGTGGCTGTGTGCTATTGTGCGGCGAGCCCGGCGGCAAAAATATTCACTCACGAATTAACGATAAATCGTAAGAAACAATAAGACTTTTAAATAAGCCACTTTCGCAATTGCGCCGGGTCGCTGGATAGGGTGACCATTTTAAAAACATCTCGAGCTCCTCTGTGCTTCGGAAGGCACGTTAATCCGTTGGTCCCGGTTGTTGTCGTAATATGACAGTCGTTAAAACCTACCAACCCGCATTGGGCCAGCGTGGTGGGTTATGGCCCAATATCCCTACGTTTAAAAGTAGTTCTCCGCCAACGTGTTCGATAGCATCACCATTTATTAGTCTTATGATAATTTCAAAATCAATCAATCGTTTAATTCAATCATGTTTCCAAAAACCTAGAACCCGAAGGTTTTAACACACGCGTACCTGCCGTATCATGAACCGCCTATAACTACCTAGTTCACTCATGTAGCACTTTCATTTACCCTATTCACTTTATTTATTAATCCAGGCATTTCTTCGGAGGAAAGACGAAATACCTATCCATTAAAAAAGACACAAATAACGTACCTACTAGTAAGTACCTACTTACGTAAATAAAAACATTTTATAGTCTTCCTTTCGGACTTTCCAGGTAATCTAAAAAATGTTCTGGGTGCGTTATAGAGGAATTCATGCAACCAAAAACAGCACAATATATTCTAGAATTGTTCTTTGTCATATTAAGTAAGTACTTAACTTATTTTAATCGAAAAAATCGCATGCTTACTGTTTAAAAACAGCACACCGTCCGTTCGTCACTGCGGCACATTCGCGATAGCCGCATGCCATTGCATGCCGAGCGCATGCCGAGATCGGAGCGCGTAGGTATGGCTCGCGCTTCGACCTATGAAATTACAATACTGATTAAACTGTGGTTATGGAGAGAGTTCCCTCCGAACAGGCTATCGATTGCCATCTTACAACAACAGCTAAGACCAACGCGGCTTTTCATGCCTTCCGTAGCACGGAGGGGCGCAAGATGTTTTTAATTTAGTCACCCATCTAGTGGCCCGGCATTACGAAAGTTGTTCAATTAGCAAGATCGCTAACCGAAAGCCGGTGTACCCACGCCTGGCGTACTCACCATGGAATTCTGTTATTTCAAGAATGCCAAAAAACTGTACCCAAGGAAATAAATAGTACCCTTCTGGTTAAAAAGTTATAGACATGGTTTGGTGAGGAAGCCAGGCGTAGGTTACGCCTAGCGTACTCACCTCAGTTTGGGAAATCTGAGCAAGCTACAACTATAATTAGTATTTCAAAAAACTGTACCCAAATAGTACCAAATAGTAGGCACTATTTGGTACTATTTGGGTACAGTTTTTAATTAAAGGAAATAAGTAGTACCTTTATAGTTAAAAAGTTATAGACATAGTTTGGTGATTACGTTAGGCGTAGGTTCTACGCCTAGCGTACTCAAATCGTTGCGCGAAAACAGAACCAGCAATGGCTCTCATTTATATCTCAAAAAATAGTACCCTCTAAGAGTGTAATTATTGTTATTTGACTTTTACACTAGAAACTTACAATAAAGATGCAAATGTATAAAAACTCAAAAACTAATAAGCGACTGTGTCCGCGAATCAAAGTAAGTAAGTACCAAAGTAAGTAATTTAGTTGGCTACACAACATCATACAAAAATACAAGCAAGAATGCAAAAAAATACAAGTAGTATTGCATAATGATAACAAAAAATGTGTAAACAACAAGGTAGCTGAAAAGTCTGACCAACTAGGCGCCACAACGCTGATTGTCATATTGTTGTTGTTGAATATATATATTTATTTATTTAAAAATACATTTATGTACTTAAATAATGCATGCATATGTGTGATGATTATGATGTACATACATACATAATATAATCACGACTATTATCCCCGAAGGGTTAGTCAGAGACTAGGCAATGAGGACACAGAAGCAGTCCACTGCCTTAGTCCACGTTTCACCCACGGACCTGAAAAAAAGGTCCGTGGTTTCACCAAATAGCGACTGCACATGTGCTCAGCGTGACAGGTGGTGAACCCATCGTCGCTCTAGCTGTTGGACGTATGTGCAGTCTTTATTCCGTTAGTTACCTTTTGAGATACCTGGGATGGGGTGTTAGTACCTACCTATTCGGATGATTATGAAATATAATGTAATAGGGGTCCCTTCATTCTACCCAAAAATTACATGACAAATTTTTATTTTACAACCAACCATTGTCAAAAACATGATTAGTCATTTCATCATTAGACAACGAAAAGTTTATCAAACAATTCAGTTAAAAAATATATTACCTGTTTCTGTAATCTACCATAAAAAGCATACTCAAAATATCATGTAGCAAGCTTTGCTACGACGTTTTTTAACGCTACGGTCCGCTACGAACAAAAAGTTTTAGCCGTCACACCCAGATCCTCATCATCATCTAATTCAGCCTCTCTCAATCACACTGCGGACATAGGCCTCTCTCTCTGTTCTATGTCCACAGAACATAGTTACGTTAAGTGTTATTTACTACCACAAAAAGAACACTCAAAATATCATATAGCAAGACGCTACGAAGTTTTTTAACGCTACAGCCCGCTACGAGCAAAAATGTTTTAGCCATCACACGTGTGTGATATGTGTATCATCATCATCATTTTCAGCCTTTCTCAATCCCACTGGTGGGCACAGCTGTTTACCCGCAGATTACACAGTACACACAGATTATAGCCGACACTAACTAAGTTGGCGGTTTTCTTGGCGGGAAAGTGAAGCGTCATGCTTGCAGTTTTGTTCTATTTTCTACAATTTATGTTTTGTGGAATATTAATGTGAAATAATGGTGGAATATTTACTGTTCAGTGTTCTTGACGTGAACGAGTGTTGGCAAATAAAACAAAACAGTGCAACATCACCTCTCAAATTCTCTCAAAGTCCGTGTGAGATCTCAATAAAGTCCGCACAGCTTTATTGAGTCTCAAGAGGTTTGGGAATATCATTTACCGCTAAACGTTCATTATCACTCATTATCATATCTACTTTATGCAAAGAAAATTTTTACCAGGCATAATAACTTACTTGAAACTGGCTAAATGTGCTGACCGCACGAAGCCATTATTTAAGTGAAAAAATTAAAAAAACTAAGTTGGCGATTAGCAACTAAATACCGCAGAATAAATTATTATTAAGCATTAGCTTTAGTTATTATTAAATGATAAATACCCATTAATAACTAAAGTATAAAAGGAGTGCTGTGACTGTGACATTTGAGTGGGCACTCCGTTTGTTCACCATTCGAATTACATTTGTATAGGTCGCTTTTGAATTTGGTATAAATCATAGAATCCTACTAATATTTTTTAAGTCGAAAGTTTGTAAGTATGGATGGATGTTTGTTACTCTTTCACGTAAAAACTACTGAATGGATGAAATTTGGCATACAGATACTTTCATTAAAACTGTTCTAACGGGACTAAACACGATTAATTTTGTAAGTAAGTACATATCTACTTACTGCTTGACGTTTCGGCGTGGATGCTGCGGCCGTGGTCACAAGCGAACTGGCGGTGCGCGGCGTCGTCGGCTCGGGTGGGTATTTGTTTCTTCATCCACCCTCACACGTTTACTTAAATTGTCAAAGTGCAATGAATCTTCAGTAACACGACTCCGGCACACTACACTAACAGTATCGGAGTTTCTTGTTATAGACTGACGTTGCGGTTTGCATTTGCCAATCACTGGATTCCATGCTGATGATAATTTAAACCCGTCCTCCCGATTGAAATTTTTATACTTCTTGATCTCAATCGCTTCATGTACTATCCTGCTATGATAATAACCATCGGTGGAGAGGATTTTAGGATCATGTAACTCCATCCAGTGATTAACTCCAGCTTCCAGCAGGTGTTCAGCTACCGCCGATTTGTCTATTTGTCGATTTTTGACAGCTGCGATGTGTTCCTTGCACATCTGTGGTTCCTTGACACGTTCTGCGATAGTCTAATAAACTAATTCTAATGCCAGTCTAATAAAATAAACTAATGCGATAGTCTAATAAAATAGTTTAATAAACTCGATTGTAGTTGTGGTAGTTCATATATTGGACAGACTAAGCGGACTATCGCAGAACGTGTCAAGGAACACATCGCATCGCAGCTGTCAAAAATCGATTGTTCGCTTGTGACCACGGCTGCAGCATCGCGGCCGAAACGTCAAGCAGTAAGTAGATATGTACTTACTTACAAAATTAATCGCGTTTAGTCCCGTTAAAACAGTTTTAATGCAATGTAACGCGATGGTTTAAAGTCTTATCATACAGATAGTTTATAACCTGGATTAACACATAGGATACTTTTTATCCCGATATTCCCACGAGAACGGGAACCACGCGGGTGAAACCGCGAGCGGCCGCTAGTAATAACTAAAGCAGTTATTATTCTATGATATTGTTAAATGTCATTGATGGTGATCGGTTTTTTTTATTTTCGCTAGACATTTGTTAGCAACTAATTTTGTCGCTTTTCTTTCAATGTATATGGCCCATTTGAAAAAATAGGACAACTATACGAATCTCATTTGGACTCCTTCTACGCTTTAGTTATTATTCTATGTAAATACCATACATTTATCATTCTATTCCACATGTCATTATGTCACTTGTGTAGGCCCTCCATGAACCTATTAGTAAAGTACTAAGTCGTTCATGAGGCACTCAGTAGGTACTTCCTGACATGTCGTTACAAGACGCTCAGCTTTCTTCATTTCATTATTAATTTCAAATATGAAAAATGTACTACGTCACCCTACGAAAAACGGAAGCGATCGCGTAAAAATATTTTCCACTGTCAGCGCGGCTCGGCAGCTGGCACAGTGCCGCAGTTCCCGTATGTTTAAATTTCAACTTCCACGTATTCCATTAACCACTGTCTAATATCTATATTGAGTCATTAGTAATTCAATTAGGTATAACATATTGAACAATGCAACGATTTACAGTTAAATAACATGAATTATTACTAAATACCTCCCTTTTTGAAATGTTGGTATTACCTTGTATTTTCTAAAAAATGTCTCAAGCCGTAGTTAACTTCGCTTCTTTGTCTTTTTAAACCTTACTTTCAAAAGTCCTAACTACTTACTTGTACTCATGCTTGTAAGTACTTTAAGTTTAATTAAGTTCCTTGCTTGTAAGTACCTACTTGTACACAAAACCGGAAAGAGATTTAGCCTTCATCGAGTTTATTGCCAGTACAACAGTCTTTATTCTCTGTAAAAAGTCTCTATTATCCGTAAAAAGTTTCGAAGTAATTTTGACGTTCAAAAAACGCTAATGTTCACTTAAAATTGTCTTTCATTGTTCCAGATCTGGGTTCCCAGAGCCCTTTCGACGAAACGATTCGAGTTTGGCGCCGAAGAAACTTTTCAGTCGGTCCCTCGAAATATTGTAGGAATCGCTCGGTGACCGTCAGGCACCACACTGCACTGCTCTTGTACCACATTATCGTTAAAACGAAAAAATCGAAAAAAAACACCCTCTTTCTGTGGCCACGGCAGAGGGTAACTTATTTATTTGTACGTTTATATATGCATATATAAATCGGAGAAAAGTGATCTCTAACGTGACGTCACAATACATAAACATTGTGATTTTAACTTTTAAACGTAAATAATATAAGCTTTGTTACTGTTCGCATTTTTTGAAGTGTATATTGCTCGTTTCATTGAATAGTTTTTAATTTTTATATTGAAAATTTGTTTTTACTTACCTACTTACAGTAAAAAAATACACGTGTAAGTGATAGAAGAAAAAAGATAGAAGTGTAATACATTTAGCGACGTTGTGTAAAATAAAGTAACTTTTTTACTAGTCATTCATCTAGTTTATTTTGTTAAAATTAAATAAATCTATCTATAGATAAAGTATAACAAGAAGAATTGTGTAATCAAGTAATTTATTAAATAATAATAATAATGATATCTTAAAGTTTTTTTTAACAAAGTAACTTTTAATTGCCTTGAATTGATACGGAAAAATCTTAATGACTGGCCAGAGCGCAATAATTTACCAAAGAGAAGTTATTAACGAATAGTTATCACTGTGACAAAAAAGAAAACTTTTTAAAACGCGGGAAACTTTGAATTTTTCATAAAAAAAGAAGAGGTTGCAATAGCAATTTAAGATGCAGACCCAAATAGGAGTTGGGAATGAGCTGCAGCGGAGTTACAGAATGCAAGACTTCGCATCGCCTGGCGTCATTATGAGAGAGCGCAGTTTCATACGGCCGCAATCTCACCATAATATGCATCATAACCAGGTACTTATTCATCATTATTCAATTTATATCATAATCATTGGCTCCATAAACTATTCCTGTGTATAATGATTCCAATTGGAACTGGGATACGTATTGTTTTAAGTTCATGCATATGTTACTTACGCTCTGTTTTATCTTTGTCGATGATAAAACTAGTTACTCACCCCATGATGCAGTCAGTGTAGGTTATTTAATATAGCTACCGAAAATAAATCGTTACAGTTAACAAAGGCAGTTCACAATGTTACACAGCGACAAGAATTACCTACATAATATATCAGAATTTTCTATTTCAGTTTCCAAACAATGGGAAACGGCGAAGCATGATTCTAACAAACGCTAAGGGGAAACCAACCCTCGAGATTTATCGACCACCAGGTGAGAAAATTTTCTTTAATACTTTAACTTAATACTTATTTATAACTATATTGTGTACACTTACTATGTAGTATCTATTTAGCACACTGCACAACACTCATAAAAATATTAATCATCAACTAATAATATCAATACTTTTTCGATGCCGGTAACGAAAGAGGAACTCCATATTATTGTCTCTGCTCGGAAATGCTTGCTTGGCGAGCGTCACCGCGAAAAGTGGCGCCAAAATTAAAAATAAACAAACTTCATATTTGGAACGGGCCGACAGTCGAATGTTTGCAGCGGTTTGAGTTTGTCATGCGTGTATGTATGTGATCAGAAATCAGAATTTGTGTGATTCTATGAGAGTTATCGTAAAATGTCTCGGTGTATCGTGAAGCAATCGCTGGGCCAGCCAGTGGCGGTGGCCCCGGCGGCGCCGGTGCCGGTGTCGGTGTCGCCGGTGACCGTGACCACGGTGGCAGTGGCGGCCGCGACGCCGACACCGCCGGTCTCGGAAGCGGCAGGTTTGTTTCTGTTGCTTGTAAACAACGCTGCATCAGATAGCACGCCGTTATTTTGCTAGGGTATTCTCTTTAGTTCATGGAGCGGAAGACCTAAAACGTGTGTTTCAAATGTCTTGGACTTTTGGTCAACAAGATTTAGGAACCTTCTCATCCTACACACAGCAAAGATTTGTCGTTTTGATTTTATAGCTTTAGATAGATAGATAGATAATACTTTTATTGTAACTTAATAACACAAACATTTACTATGCATTTAAGTAAGTACTTACATAAAAAAGATAAAAAAGAATAACAATGTTACAATTAATTAATCTCTACCCTTTTTGTTTTAATCTAAGATCTCTACCAATAAAAAAATAAACAAAGGCTCAGATTTCCTTCTTTGACTTGTTTTTTGGTAAAGTTAAAGCAAATTACGTACTTATTCAACGTGTTACACAATAATGATTTCTGCATAACAGATATCATAAAGCCAATTCGATAGTTTTATGCATCGTGCAGCAGGTGCAGCAGCACAGCAGTGAGTATGTTTAGAAATAAAATCGGTCTAATAATATTCATACTTAATGGTCACTAGAAAAAAAGCAAAACAAAAGAAACTATCATGTAAAAGTGGTGTCGGTGTCCGTTAAGCTCTCTTCTCTACTTAAAGGCGCAATGACTTTGCAAAATGAGGTTACTCACGCTATGTTTTAATAGCTATATGTTTAATATCAATAAGTAGTTATATAACTTCTGAAAGTAATAAGAACTACATTAATTACATTATTATCATCATCATATTAACATCGATCGGTAACAATATGCAAGTAGAGCTCATGTAGAGTTTGATTGTCCGCAGAGAGCTTTATCAGGCTATCATTAGGATAACTTTAAGAATAGATAACATCGCGACTTTCTACAATGCTATGCTATGTATGAGCTTATGAGCTATGATAATTGCACTACTGGACGTACGCCTCTTCAGTCCTCCTTAAACCAGCTCTGTCGCCAGTACATCTGGTACAGATTGGCTTATTCATTTTCAAGTACTTAAACATTTATATGGCTCTATTAAAAATTAAATTTGCAAAGACTGCTCGCTTGCAATGTAATTTTTGTTAGGTAGGTACATGACAATTATAGGATAAAATTTTATCCAGCGGTATAAAATCATGTATAAGTTAGCCACAGTGGTTCGTAAGCCCATGTTAGAGACTTAGATTACAAACTGACAAATATGCCATGTTTTATTAGGCGAGCCCAGATGTATTTGCGAAAGATAATTTTAATCTTTTCGCAAACGCGTGAAGAAAATATGTGTCTGACACAGTCTTGGAAATAAATGTCGAGCCTTATGTTCTCATTTCGTTATCTCGCAAGTTTGCAGACAACATGTTTTTAAAGAAGACTGGAACAAAAGAAGTTATTCTTAAGTCTTTATTTATTAACACTTCAAATTTTCGAGAAACGAAACTTCTATTAATACGTAGTGCCGTAAAGCGTTAGGTTTCCTTGTTTCGTAAGGTTTTTCATTCTAGTTAATGGCGGTCTGATGGCGGTCGTTTTTCCCGTCTTTACAGATAGATGATTGGTATTACACCAACCTTTCAGCAAACCCAGGGCACGTTGCATTGATGGTAGAGCTTACGTTTATTGTTACTGAGAAACTTCAACCGGTTATTCGTTAATTATTAAGATATAATACTAACACATTATTCTGTAGGTACTAAACCACTACAATTACAAACATACAAATTTAAGGCCGCATTAAAATCTGACACATTAAACTACTTATCATATTCTGCAAGACGTCTTCCTCATCATTTGTTTGTATTTTTTTGGGATTGGGATTGGGTTGGGATTCCCATTTTCATGTGTAAATGACCGTGTCGCGTAGCGGTGAAAGAATACTACCACCCCCTTTCTTCCCTTGGGTGTGGTAAAAGGCGACTACCAGACTAAAGACTTCACATACATCCAACAGCATAGAGCGGCGATGGGATCACCACCTGTCACGCTGAGCAGATGTGCAGTCGCTATTTGGTGAAAAGTGGGCTATAGAGGACTGCTTTTGCTGTCCTCACAGCCTAGTCTCTGACTAACCTTTTGGGGATAATAGTCCTGCATGTAGGTATGTATAGTATATGTTTGTAAATACTAGTTGACGTTGACACAACTTCTTCTTTCAACATGTAGAAGTATCCATTTAGCACGTAGCAGTTCTTAGTTTGAAAACGACGGTATATGGACTTGTTAAAAGCACATTTCATACATCACAAAGATTGATATACGGATGCGTTCGCAATTCGCACCAATAAAGCCATAGCAAAGCAGTTAGCACCTATATAGTTTGGAGCTATAGGCACTGAGCACCAACATAAAAAACGTTGTACACCATATAAGCTTTTTGGCAACAGTCTTTCCTATCTCCTCTTCTCTTCACGAGCGACGTTGACCAGCAGGTGTGCGCATCACACACGTCATCACAACTAACAAAAAGCATCTCACCAACACAGAAACATAGACTCTCACACCAGTTCAGAGGCCACAGTCTTTCCTATCTCCTCTTCTCTTTACGAGCGACGTTGACCAGCAGGTGTGCGCATCACACACGTCATCATAACTAACAAAAAGCATCTCACCAACACAGAAACATCGACTCTCACACCAGTTCAGAGGCCACAGTCTTTCCTATCTCCTCTTCTCTTTACGAGCGACGTTGACCAGCAGGTGTGCGCACAGACGGCGTGGCGGGCGCGGCGCCGTCCAGCGCTTCGGCCAACAAGCTGAACGTGCACGCCAAGGAGTTCACTATGGCCAAGCCTGCGGACCTCCACTCTAGGTAAGTCACTTTATTTCTTACATCATAACGTAAAAACCTAACCGATATTTGACATGCATTAGTATGTACTTAGTATTAATTATGTGTATTTCTAACATGATGTTTACCTATAAGCTTGTAATTAACCTTTCCGAAGCATTCGACACTAATCTCAAAATACACCAATACTCAATACGACCCAATGTTAAAAAAAAACTATTCTCATAACGAATGAAACCCGAATTAACTTACTACCAAAATGAACCGTTCTCGATTTCCATTTTTCTCAATATGAGCCAATTTCAAATAGATCGAAGCTCATAAAAACTGATACACAGAAAGCTCCATTCCCAAAATACCCTAAATTTTAAATTGCAGATCACCCGATTCCCGCAACGATTGATTCACAAAACGGCCTGTTCCCAAAATACACTAAATTCTCGATATTTTGTCTTAAGGAAGGGTTTGAGCTGTAATTACATATTACATAGGTAATTAAATATGATATATGATGTAAAAGTTTCTTGTTAATCAAACCTTTCATTTAGCGAAGGGCGTAGACATTAAAATAACCTAGAGTAGTAATAAAACAGCTAAAACAATATTTAATGGGCTTATAAATAAAAAACATTTCTTCTTATACTTAAACCATTCTTCTTTTTTGTAATCTCAATCATTTATTTCGTGCGTTTTCTGAGTTCGATCACATTTTTTTTAAAAAGTTGTTGCGGATATTAATCCCAGATTTAACTCCGTTAATTGCTCTTGATACTTACGATCAAAAACCATGTCGCATCGTCGCCTAATCGCTCCACTGAAAATGGATTCTTTATGCGTGTGTCTTGGAACTTTGCCTCTCGCCTAAGTTTATACAGGAAACGCATTAGGGTTGGCTTATGTGGCATACGAATATTAAGCCGTCGATGCCAGCCCTCGACCGGATTATTGGTGCGGTGTTTTTCTTGAGTGCAACTCAATTTATTGGGTCCTAAGGTCAACCATGTTTTTTCCATGCACTTTTTGAACAGAATGAATTCATTGGTTACTGGAACCTCACTAAGCAGTGTCACCCAATAATCGTATATCTCCGACATAGGCAACAGCGGTATAACAGCACACCTTTCAGTAAATTTACGGCCCTCGCTGGTATCACCCATTTTCATTGATGCTGCTTTCTTCCCAACTGCGCGATTAAAATGATAATAGCATCCTGTCAACTCACAGTTTGGGTACACTGATTCACACGCATTGATTTGCGCTCGTTCGTAATCGCATTTAAACTTATGCATAATTACTCCCATTTTATCTCGCAGCAACGTGAACAATCTAGAATAAGTGGTTTCTCTTTTATTCGGAAGCAACGCGTACAGTACAGGTATAACATTGGTTAAAGTGCTGCTAGCGGCTATGTCAGCATGTACACTATACAATTGATAAAAGGGTTTCGGCACCCTTTTAAATGTCCCATCACCGAAGTATTGCATTGGTTTTTCCGCTGATTTTCTCACATATTCGTTGCAAATATTCGTCGAAAAAATCAAAATTTTCTCCGTGTCTCCATCTTCCAGTACCAGAAATTCGTGTGCCAATAAATCAGGTATTTTGACATTTTCTAACCGAGTAAACTCAGTAATATTTTGCTCCAGAAACTTCTGCTTGGCCCTGTACAAAGAACTTCTTACTTCATCAAAGGAGCACATACTGAAGCTGGGATCGGCTTCATGCAACTCTGTCACTTTTCCTTCAAAAATGTTTTTACCGGTTTCATCTTCTTGCATATTTCTCTCTTACAGGAATCTATGGCAACATTTCGTATGTTCTCATTGTAGTAACTCTTGCAGACATGGTCACTTGCCTTCAGTACCGTGTCTTTATTCCTGTTCAAGGTCGCGGATGCAAAGCAACCTGTAGTGCGATTCGCACATTTCCAGTTATTAGAATTTTTGTTATCATGACTAAAATTGTACCTGTGCCCGTCATAAATGAGAGCGGGGCGTCCTTTCTGGTTCTTTATAAAAAATATTTCACTGCTAGAACTGCTATTAGCATTGCGAACAATGATGTTACAATATCATTGATTGCGAAGGTCAAGAAACAATAAATAATGACATCGATTCGTTTTATGTCATTTGTAGTGGCAGTTGTTTACGCGAGGTTTTATTCTATTATAAAAGCTTTGGTATGACAATCGAGAATTTAGTGTATTTTGGGAACAGGCCGTTTTGTGAATCAATCGTTGCGGGAATCGGGTGATCTGCAATTTAAAATTTAGGGTATTTTGGGAATGGAGCTTTCTGTGTATCAGTTTTTATGAGCTTCGATCTATTTGAAATTGGCTCATATTGAGAAAAATGGAAATTGAGAACGGTTCATTTTGGTAGTAAGTTAATTCGGGTTTCATTCGTTATGAGAATAGTTTTTTTAAACATTGGGTCGTATTGAGTATTGGTGTATTTTGAGATTAGTGTCGAATGCTCCGGAAACTAATTAACTTGTTAAAATAGCGGAAGGTGCGTGGTTAAGTATATTTAAGTGTTAATAAAACGCTAAAATATATAAAAAACATTAATCTATAAACGCAGCTTCATCTTAACAGAATGTTCAAATATTTGTAAAAATATTTTTTTTGGATCTCAGAAGTAAAAACTTCTAAGATTTGATGAAGGAATGTTGACTAAAAACATAAGCATCAAGCACTGACAAATTTCGACGGGTGAAAACCAGACCTCGGTAGCCAAGTGGATAAGGCAGTCTCCCGGAATGCGGAAGGTGTGTGGTTCGATTCCCGCCTAAGGTTGTCGTCTTTTTTTTAGTGTTTAAAATTTTACTTAAGTAATCAATCGGTCTGTTGTTTTGGCTATTAAGTATACCTCAGCTAGACATTTGACCCTAAGTAACTTTTATGTAGGCTTATAGTCGATAAATGCCTAATTTACGAAAATTTACGAAAATACTATACAATTTGTGATACGACACATTAGCTTAAATAAAATCACATAAGTACCTACCACAGATATAATACCCATTTATTGTTCGATGAATGAGAAAAACCAATAACATTTCCTTCGAGGGTTTCCGCATTTCGGTTTCCTATAAAAACTTCTGAATTCTATTTTTTACAAACCAATGAGCCAATTTCAATGAAACTTTGCATGCTAATACAGATCTAAATAAGTAGTTTGTGGAAAACATTATTTAGCCTAGTTATTGCGATTTAAAATCCACTATAGAAAGTTTAAAATCGCAATAACATAAGCTAGACGTAATCCTCTCTTAACGTTTATTTTTTGTTGAGGTATCAACATTCAAAGTATCATATATTATTTTATCGTTTATGCATTTTTGTAAGTAGCCGTTACGAAACACACTCGCATTGCTTGGGATTGAAAAAGAATTTCAGCAAGCGTGACCACACTCGACGCTCTCTACATCTGCAACGAATAGCCAGTGGCCAGTTGTATTTCATGAGTTTAATATTTTGTCGACGTTTCTTTACCTGTCTAACAATATTTAACTACATTCATTTGAGTTAACAGCGTTGCTAATTAAAATAAAATGTTCACAACAACAATTGTTGTAGCCTTTACTATTTTAATAGTAGGCATGTTTAATATTTTCTAGCATTTTAACCTAACTAGTATTATAAAAGCGAAAGTGTAGTTTTCTGTCTGTCCAGTTAGGTTAGATTGCTCCATTTTGAATTTGAATGGAAGGAAGGCCATGAAATAATTTTTTGTTTTTGCATAAAGGAAGGGTGTAGTTATCATTTTGCCTCGGTAATGTATTTATTAACTTATTAGACATGAGATGTCATACGACTATTTTGTATAAGGCTAGTGTCTGCCTAGATCGCCTAGTTATATCGTCTATCTATATCCATTACGAAATTATTGAAATGAGTGCGGATCCACGGTCAATCCGAGCGGAGGTCCTAGCCTTTAGGGCGCCTACGGGTTATCCGCCCTCATAATTAGACACAAACGGCTTTATAATCTAGTAAGTAGTAAGATCTAGACTACTTATTGTCTAATCAATCACTATATTATATACAGCTTGAGAAACCATAACTTTCTCGCCGCTAATGGACTTTACAACGTAACTAGAGGACGTTGTAAAGTCCATTAGCGGCATATTTCTGCAGCAATTTTGAAAATGTGTTATTTTATTACGGACTTTTCTTGTATTATTAAAGGTGATATTATAACGTAATTGTAAACCGAGAATCTATAAAAAAACAGGATGTTTTTTTATAGATTCTTGGAAATCTATTTTTAGAAAACTATCCTAAAAATAGACATGCCTAATTTCTTGTCAACAGATTGTAGTTGTAGACAGTTGTAGTTAGAAAAAGAGAAACAAAGGAATACTTGTTAAAGTAATGTAATTGTTTTAATCTGTTTTAACAGTAATGTTTTTAATGACGTCTGAATTACTGGCATAGTAACAATCTCGAGCTGCCATTACTGAAATAAATAATGCCTAGTATAGTGTAGACTTGTATTAGGGATGTAATGTTGTCATTGTCACTAGACTCACTAGTGACGTGAGTGAGTGCCTCGTCAAAATATAATTATTTTGACTTGATGATAATTCATTGGCATGTTCTGGTGTTCGGCAATAGCAAACGATTTATATCGCCGCTAGTCTTGATTTTGTATACTGAACAGAAGTACTAAACACAGTAGTCTAAAAAAACTAATATGAATCGGTTCATAAATCACAAAGTTCTGTAGGTGTATATCCGGATGCTAAGAAATTCTATTAACTTCCTTTAAACCAACACTTTCGAAATTACATTACAGAGCTCTTGAATCAGCAGACGCGTTAGTAATCGCACATGGTCCGTTTATTTTTAGTCTTTTTATATGTTAACTTTCTGACCTTGCGACGGAAATTTGTTTTTCGTCAAAAGCGGTAGTACGTATAAACGGTAGCGGTAATTGCATCGACGCCGTTGGCACGCGCCCAGCGGAGGCAAAACAAACTTCGGAGATAGCGTCCGCGATGCTACGTAGGTGCCCCTGAAGACGCGTAGATGTTGTAGGTAGTACTGTAGCAGTGTCAATTATTGTGTAGTTTTTTTTGTTATCACTTTGTTCTCGGCTGCGGTGACGTGAGCACGCCCGCGCGCCAAAACGGGCCGACAGACGCGCAGACAGGCGCTCAGTGCGCTCGCGCCGGGACACGCGCGGACTCCCCGACTCGAGACACTGCGAAAACGAAACTGAAAAGCGAACAAATTCGAACGAATCGACCGTAACAACGTTAGCTCGCGTCCACTTAATAAACTGATCAGTGTACAAACAGTGCGGAATAAAGGATCCTAGCTATATCCTGCTTAACGATATTACACCGTGAAGCGCCGGGATGGTGTATCTAGCGGATACTGGATTCTATTAATAAATGCCGATACTTTCAGTGAAATGAACGTAATTGGCCAGCAACATTGCCAAGTTTGCATTAGGATTTGCGGCGTGGCTTGTGCGTGAGACGTTGATACATTTTATAGGACGAGTAAACACAATTTTAATCTGAATACAATTAAACAGTGTGATGACAACTGTGATACCGCCTGCTGCGGAGATATAGTGATTTCTAGTCTTTACTTAGGTAGTGTCTATTGTGTGCAAAATGGTGCGTGGGAGATTCTCTACTTCTGACATGTAAGTCAATCATTTCTTATGGTGAAAAAATTAGTTAATTATGTTATATTAAATATGTATGAACGCCTAACAATTTTACTGCCTCGTTCTTTTACTTGACTGGTAGAGAACACCATTTGTCGTTAAGTCCGCCTTTTTATATTATGCAATACCTATAAAAAGACTAATTAAAACTATCTCAAACGGGGCAAGGAACTCGCAAAAAAGTAATGAGAAGTCAATTACCTTATCTTCTCTTTTGGTTTCGCCTTAGCATTGCACGTGTCTGCTGTCAAGTTGATTTATGGTTTACGTATTCCATTTGCTCCAATATGAATATACGCATTCCTACCGCACACCTACGATTCATGCTGAATTTTAATTATACTGTAGTACTTTCGATAATTTCTATAAAATTATTGCCAACAGCCCGGTGGTAGTAAATAAACTTACTTACTTATTAGTTTGTATGTTTAATTTCCTTAATTAGTGCTCTTTTTTATTACTATTAATTTACTTATTAAGTAACTCTTTCTTTGCCGCCTGCGGCATTTTAAGCTCATAGTCATTTAGATATCAGTTAAGTATTTAAATAAGTTTAGCCACAAGAATGCAGTTTTAACGAATAATCTATCGGTCTGATAAGTCCGTAAGAGTTTAATCATAATCATTAGATGTTACCAGACTTTCTGTCACCACGCGGCGCCACTTGCCTCCTGTGTGTCTTTCACATTCAATACGCTTTTGTTTACCATTTCCTTTTTCACTACCTACCTTTCACAATCCATGCGACAGGTCTTTCAACTGAGCTATCGAGTTGGCCGCTAAAGTTCGTTGATACGAATCCTACGCCTAGGTACCTACCTGAGACACAATTCTTTTTACCCAACTGCTAAGGTTTTTTTGAAGTGCTGTTTTTTAAATTAGATATAAATAATGGCATAAAGAAAAAAAATAAAGAAAATGTAACTGACCGACTCAAAGACAATAGTAAGTATTTTCTTTTTTATACGATGTAAACAAGCAAATTACTCCGGTCCACCTGTTGCTAAGCGGAAGAGTACCTACCTAGTAGGTACAGATGCTGAGACAATAACATTTATACAAAAACGTGAGGTTACTATTTCTATTTACAAATGTCTTATAACAAAAAAGTTTCAAAATGTCTCTGACTCTTCTCGGATTTGACCGTTTCCCGACAAGTAGCGACATCAAGCGGTTGCAGTATTATAATATGTACTCGTTGCTTTTCTCTGCGTCACATCACATCCAACGTCGCATAATGTGCTCGTATTGTCTCCTACGGCCCAAGGCCACAACACTCCGCTCCATAGTTATTCCATCCGCATATAAAAATGACTTCATTCGAATAGGTTTTCGCATTTCCACTTATTGTCGGCATCTGTCTGGCGACTGACTCATCTGACGATCGCGCGTAAACATCGAATGAATTAAATCGAGTGGCCGAGTGCCCGGTGCCCGCTGCGCTGAACGACCCACGAAGTTTTTAATTGTTTCCATTCGTTCTTTTAACATTATAAAGGTCATTGACTAAAAAGGATTGTTGTCGTTTACTTGAAACGTGACTCATTTTAATTTTGTTACGATGATACGAGCAAATAAATCCCAGCAGGTTTATTCTCTAACTCGACTGTCCAGTTAAAGTGATGAACATCCAAGAAAATTCGTCGTACACTGCTGTGTACCTACTAGTGAAAAATACAGGCGCACGCGCAATTTTCCTTGGAACACCCAAGGAAAATTGCGCGTTCATCATTTTAACAGTGTCGCTTAACGGTGAAAGAGTTTCCTTCTCTTCCCTTAGGAGTCGTAAAAGGCGACTAACGGACTAATGGCTGCACATACATCCAACTGCATAGAGCGGCGCCGCTCACCACCAGTCACGCTGAGCACATGTGCAGTCGCTGTTTGAAGTTTTGTATAAAACTTTTTGAAATTGTTGCATTATTCACTTGGCTGTCTGAAAACATTTCTAAAAAGTAGGGGGTATACGAGATTTTTCAAAGTACCTACTTAATATTTTAATAATCAGAAAGAGAGTGAGAGAAAGTTACATCCATAGAGGAATGTTATATGGGTTGGTTAGATCATACCTACCTATATTAGATTTTTATTGATAGTGTTGTCAAAACATCAGAAGTTTTACATAGAGCTCCGACAGCTCCGAACCTGTCGTATTCGCCGCAAAGGTTTCCGTAAAAACTACTTTTTTACGGCGTATTTTTTATTTTTACTTCGGCAAAAGGAGCGTGTCGAAACGGCTATAAATTCTGACGCGGCTTCTGGATTGGCAACTGTTCCGTGTATCGTGAATCTGGATTAGGCACTTCCTCGTTATAGACCGACATCCATTTGGATACTGCAATCGAATGATGATGAAACTTTTCGAAGGTCGTGCACATGAAATACGTACTTATTCAAATTGCATATACCTGTATAAATCCTTCTAATATTATAAACGCGAAAGTTTGTAAGTATGGATGTTTGTTACTCTTTCACGTAAAAACTACTGAATGGATTTGGATGAAATTCGGCTTACAGATAGTTTATAACCTGGATTAACACATAGGATACTTTTTATCTCGATATTCCCACGGCAACGGGAACCACGCGGGTGAAACCGCGAGCGGCCGCTAGTACATACATATAATCACGACTATTATCCCCGAAGGGTTAGTCAGAGACTAGGCAATGAGAAAGGCAAAAGCAGTCCTCTTCCATAGTCCACTTTTCACCAAATAGCGTCTGCGCATGTGCTCAGCGTAACAGGTGGTAAGCCCATTGCCGCTCCATATTGTTGGATGTATGTGCAGTCTTTATTCCCTTAGTCGCCTTTTACGACACCCAAGGGGGTTAACAATGCTCACATCCGTAGGTGTGTACCCTTGAGACCCTACATGTGACCCCTGGGTGGTGCTAATTGAGCATTTGGTGGTAGAGCCTAGCTCGCCCGGTTATCGACCACCGTGCGGTAGTGTACGCCCGCCAAGTGGTCTGTGTTCGTCGCAGGTCGCGTTCCGGGAACAGCGCCGCACTACCGGAGCCAGAGGAGCGGCTATTGTTGCAAACTGTGAACCAGAGAGTTCTGCCGTGGAACCATTGAGCGGGAGACGAAACTCGACACGCCGGCCAGGGAGACCCGTAGAAACGGTGGTGCCGCTGGCCGCCCGCGGCATAGTACAGAGGCCGACCGGGGCTAACCACCTCGGGAGGCTGCCACTTCCGGGAGGGTATGGGGGTCCTTCCGTCCGGCGTGTCGGCTGTGGTTGCAACGCTCTTCCAATGGTGAAGCGGTAAACTCTCGCTTTATTCATTTCTTTGCGACAGTAGTGGCTCCTTGTTCACGTCCCTTCCTTCCCCTTTTCCAATGACAGTGCCTAAAAAGAATGCAGGTAATACAGCGGCTTCCTCCTCTCCCACCACCAATTCGCTGTTTGAGGTGAAGTTCACTAACATCCATTCTAACATTGTGGTGCTCCATTCTAACCTCAACGCCGTCCACCAACACCTCGAGGCGGCGCGGCCTGCATTGCTTTTTCTGACGGAGACTCAAATTCGTCGACCTGCTGACACGTCTTATTTAAGGTACCCTGGCTATCAGCTTGAGGAGCAATTCCGCGCGAAAGCCGGAGTATGTCTGTACGTGAGGGCTGACATTTGTTGTCGTCGTCTGCACTGTTTGGAAGACCCCTCCTTTCCCATCCTTTGGGTGCGCATTGAATTCGGCTCCTGTTGCCGTGTCTTTGCGTGCCTCTATCGGTCCCACATAGGAGATGCTAACACAAGCAGCCTTTTTGACCACCTCGGCCGAGTGACTGATGTCGCGCAGGAGCGATTCCCAAACGACGAGGTGGTGGCTTTGGGGGACTTCAACGCCCACCATGTAACATGGTTGGTCTCCTCCAAAACTGATCACGCTGGTAGAGTCGCTTATGCCTTCGCTCTGACGCAAGACCTGACGCAACTGGTAGATCAGCCCACCAGGATGCCAGATATCGTAGGTCACGCACCCTCCTTGTTGGACTTATTGTTGACGAGTCGCCCTGCAGGGTATAGAGTGTCGGTGCTTGCACCTCTAGGCTCGTCAGACCACTGCTGGGTCATTGCCACAGCACCGCACAGCGTTGGTCGACCGAAAACGGTGGAGACCAAGCGTCGTCTGTGGCACTACTCGTCGGCGGATTGGAACGGATTGCGTGATTACTTTGCATCCGTCTCATGGGGCCAGAGCTGCTTTCTTGGAAAGGACCCATCGGAGTGCGCTTCTGCCATCGCTGATGAGATCTTGTTGGGTATTGAATATTATATTCCATTCACAGATCTTGCCAGCGTTGGCAGACAGCGGCCTTGGTTCAATCGCGAATGCGCCAAAGCTGCTGAATGCAAGCAGGCGGCGTATCGTGCTTGGACGAGGGCTTGCGCTCTGAATGACCCTAGTACCAGCTCCTTGAAGGCCGCCTACAACAAAGCCTCTAAGTCTAACAAGAGGGCTCTCGCAGGAGCGGATGCACAAAGAGTGGCAAGGCTGGGGCGGGAGTTGATCGCGCACCCTGTGGGTAGCCGTAGCTATTGACGGCTCGCTAAGGCCGTGCAGGCCAACTTCTGCTCTCCCTCGCTGCCTCCGTTGAAACATTCAGATTTATCAGCCGCTTGAGAAGGCGAACTTGTTGGCTGAACTTTTCGCGGCGAATTCGCGCGTCGACGATTGTGGCGCCGCTCCGCCTATTATAGCACATTGTGGGGCCACCATGCCTGATATTCGTATCAGGCAGTGTGACGTACGTGCCGTGCTGCGGTCGCTCGACGTGCGGAAGGCTAGCGGGCCGGATGGTGTTCCGGCGATTGTGCTGCTCAGATGCGCGGCTGAGTTGTCTCCTGTATTGACACGATTGTTTAGGGAGTCTTACGATACTGGTATTGTGCCGGTGTCTTGAAAGGAGGCGAACATACAACCCATCCCCAAAAAAGGGGATCGCTCGGATCCGGCCAACTATCGACCCATCGCTGTAACTTCTGTGCTGTGCAAGGTGTTTGAGCGGATTATTAATTCCCAGCTCATTCACTACCTAGAGGATCACTCGCTGCTCCATGATCGCCAGTATGGGTTCAGACCAAAGCGATCAACGGGTGATCTTCTAGCGTACGTTTCTCACGCGTGGGGTGAAGCGATGGACAAGCATGGCGAATCCCTGGCAGTTAGCCTTGATATCGCCAAAGCTTTCGATAGAGTGTGGCATCGTTCCCTTCTTTCCAAGTTGCCGGCCTTCGGTGTGCCGCCCCGTTTGTGCGCCTGGGTTGCAGACTTTCTAGAAGGGCGGAGGATTCGTGTCCTTTGTGAGGGTAGTTCCTCCGCGTTCTACAAAGTCAAAGCCGGAGTGCCGCAGGGTTCTGTGCTCTCACCTACTCTATTTCTTCTGCATATTAATGATATGTTGTCCTTGGGCAATATTCATTGTTGACATGCGGATGACAGTACGGTGCATGAGCGGTACTTGGGACATCCTGCGGCAAAGCAAGCCGATATCATGGTGAAAAGGCAAGAACTGGTTGCCAAAGTGAACCTAACTCTCGATCGTGTCTCTAAGTGGGGATCCAAAAACCTGGTCGAGTTTAATGCTAGCAAAACCCAGGTTTGTGCATTCTCGTCCAAGGTAACTCCCTTCCTTACTCCTCCCTCTCTTCAGAACTCTCCGTTACCCATTTCGGTGAACCTCAGCATTCTTGGCATGGACATCGGCCAGGAACTGAATCCAAAATGTTACATCGAGAGTGCTATTTTAACTGCCTCCCGGAAGTTGGGTATTCTCAATAAGGTGAGGCGGTTTTTCACTCCCGAGCAGCGCTGTTTGCTGTACAAAACTCAGGTGCGATCGAGCATGGAGTATTGTTCCCATCTATGGGACGGCTCCGCTAAATACCTCCTCGATGCACTTGATAGACTGCAAAGGCGAGCGGTACGCATTATTGGAGATGCTGAGATTACAGCTTCCCTTGAGGACCTCCAGCTGCGTAGAGACATTGCCTCTCTCAGTGTCTTCTACCGGAACTACTACGGAGAGTGTTCTGAAGAACTTTTTGATCTTATCCCGCCCTCTCCTTTCCTTTTCCGGACTACACGTCCTGGTCTTAGGAACCACCATCATACTGTACAGACTATCAGTACTCGTACCAAAAAATTTGGCAAGTCGTTCCTCTGTAAGACCATTCGGCTTTGGAATTCTTTGCCGGCGCATGTGTTTCCCAGCTCCTACAGTCCCGGGTCTTTTAAGCGGGGCGTGAAACGGCATTTACGCAGGCCGTCATGAATGGGTGCGCTCGTTATCGTGCTTATTCCACGGTGGGGAGCGCTCTCATTATTTTGGACTGCATCGGCTGCTTACCATCAGGCAGGATGCAGTCACCATGACGAGCCATTATAAAAAAAATTAAAGAGACGGGGTGGTAGTATTCTTCTTTTACCGCCACGCGATACGGTTAATTAATTTAATATTATTAATATTTTAAACATATTAGTAGTATTGATGATGATGACGAAACTTATCGAAGGTCGTGCACATATGCAATATGCCTAATTCAAATTGAACACGGGGACCACAGAGATGACGACGCCAGAACCGACACTGCGCATATTATTCTGTGGCGGCGTGCTAACCACTCGACAATAACAGCAGGTCGAGTTAACTAGGTAGTAAAATTATTTCGGAATTAGTTAACTCCGCTTTAATACGTTGAGTTTATTCACCGCGTTTAGAGCCTAAGTGCACAGACAGGACACGCCACTTGTACCCAATTCTGCGCCGGCGCACGTCACGCGATGACATCGAGGAACGAGGACACCTCCCATTTGTTAGGCTTTGTGATTTGTCACAGCTTTATTTTATAATGCCTACTTCTCGCTCCATGTTCAATTCCTTTTAGCTCCTATGACGAATTATTTATACAATGCCAATGTAACTTCGCTCTACCTGTAAAGACAGCTAGTGTGTAGCGAGTTGCGCACTAGCCGGTTCTCACCTTGCCGAACTGCAAGTTGCTTTTCACACTTCGATGCAATCAATACCTATTTTAAAGTTATTTTTGTTATGTTAATTAAACTTATCAGAATTTCAACGTCTTTTTATCCTTGTATCAGTGGTACTTACCTATTTATATATGTATTTGTAGCCATATCGACTCGAGTTTTGATGAAATCAATACTTCTAATATAGTCACTTCCGTCTTCATGATGAATAACATTTAAATCATAGCCATAAACATAAACAATAGTTGGTGCAGGAGCCTGTCCATATCGGGCGGTTGTGTGCGAGCCGCATTCGAGCGTTGGTTAATTGATATTTGTGATTAAGATGCGCGGCGCGCGCGGCGGTGCGCAGCGGCTGTTGTGCTGATTTCGTGAATAGTAAACGGCGGATTGGTTAATGCGGTATGAGCTGTTCGTAACAATGCGTTGCGTCATCTTCATATGCGAAAATTTGACCGCCCGCTGTGGTTTGAGTTCAGACCCAGAGGGAAACTTGACTAATACTACAATTGGCGGGTCGGGCGCGGATTCCCTAAATCGCAATTCGTCTGATTATCTAAATTACCAGTTTCTCACTTCGTACACATCGCTAATCGTCTTAGTCACAAAATGTCTAAATTTTAAAATAAGTATGGATCGGGTCGGGTCGGACGTGGATTACCCAAAACCTAATTTTCTGAATTAGGTATATTTGATTCATATTTCGACTTTTTCTGTAAAATTATGAAACCTCTTTTAAAAATCAAAGTATTTATGGTTAGGAATAAATTAAAGGTATAGGAATTATTATTAATTAGGTTTTGGGTAATCCACGCCCGACCCGATCCATACTCATCTAAGATTTCCTAATATTATTATGATTGGGATCATCTCCAAACTGTGTGATCATCCTTTTTCGATTTCTACGTTTGGGAATATTATTCTGTGGTTTGGGGTAATATTATTCTGTGGTTTAGTAATATTATTCTGTGGTTTGGGCTCCACTTCGTATGGCTTGCGTTCTCTACCCTACATTACCTACGTATAGTTTGTTTAGTGCTTAGTGCAAGTTTTCTTTACTACTTGATCGAATTAAAGTTTACAGGATTAAAGAAAAGCAACCTATTGACATTTTGTGGCACGAAATTTCTATATTGCGTTGCTTCAACTATACAGTTGTAGTTTAAGTTTAACTTTTTATTATAGAAAAAATTGCTCTAGCCAACTTAAATAATTTCGTTATAATTTTTAAAATGAATAGAAACTATATTGTTTTTAAAATTTGTCATGACATGACTTGAATTGCAATTTCTATAAAAACCGGCCAAGTGCGAGTCGGGCTCGCGCACGAAAGGTTCCGTTCCGTACCATTATCTTTTAAAGTGAATATAAATCTAAATATTCTGTAAATATGAAATAAAAACGGTAAAAAAATCACGTTTGTTGTATGGGAGATTAATTATTTATTTTATTATTTTTTTAGTATTAAATACTATTTTGTTGTTATAGCGGCAACAGAAATACATCATATGTCAAAAGTTCAACTGTCACGGTTCATGAGATACAGCCGTAGAATAGCATGCGCAACACGAGATATGTCGCGGACGAGAGACGACAAACCATTTTAAGTTGTCATGTCAAGGTTTGTAGACAAAAATACCACAGTTTATGCAAAAACTACTATTAAGTCTATTTTTGACATATTATGTAGAGTTCTGAGCGCATCCATGTGTCTCTAGTGTCGATAGACATTAGAGATAAATTAATAAAACACGAGAAAACGGGTCGAGAAGAGTTCTTGTGTTGCGCATGCTAGGCCGGCTGGTGACAGACAGACGGACAGACGGACGGACGACAGTGGAGTCTTAATAGGGTCCCGTTTTTACCCTTTGGGTACGGAACCCTAAAAATGCAATTAGGACGCGTGTTCCTACTATTTTTAGTCTGTTTAGTCAGCGGTTGCTGATTGATTATGTATTATTTACTAATCTCATAGTTTTTGTATCTCTGCACGTCAGTGAATATTTTTGGATGTTAGTCATTCTAATTTGTTATTCACTGGCATACATGTTCGTTTTTTCTCGATTATACTAACTTTATTATCATGCAAGTGCTTGACAACAATGATACAATACAATGTATGACAAAGATCGCTTCTCACGATGGAGGCTCTCAAAATTACATCTTTGTTAGAGCATCACTGACCTATTCAATGGTCGTCAACCTAAAGTTATGAAAGTCTTATACAAAGGTTACGTGACTGAACCTAGGATTTACAAACAAATAGACATTTCGATTACTAAATTAAGTATTGAGACAGCGGGATGACACTAGAGACAAGCTTTGTACCTAGTTATTAATTAATATCTAAAGTTTCATAAGATAAGTTATCTTACGAAAATACCAATTTTTGTAGTATTTTCCTAAAATTTCACGGGATAGAGTCAGCCAAGTCATACTTTACTATTAAATAGGTAGAGGGTAGATACTATCTATAGAACAGTATGTAATGTTATCAAAACTAAAAAGTTTGTTAGATATTAGAAGACTTATATGTATAAGCATCTATCATAACTCATTTAAACTCACTAGACTACGCAAAAAGAGAAACAAATATTAAAAACTCACTCAACATCATATCATTATCTACTATTAGAGTATAAAAATATGCACATTTGTTACATTTCGCTGTCCGTTCATAAAAAAACATATACTTAATACCTATTCCAGAGAAGTCAATAATTATATAAAAATAAAATGGTCTAAATAAAACTGTGAATGAAACTCGCACCACAAGATTGTTTTTCTTTTGTTATATTATAATTGAGGCCATTACCGCAAAAGTGGTGTAACACACAATTTTGGTGTAAAATACATTCGTTACATGATTTTTCAATACAAAGTGGCGTAAGCCACCTTTTAGTAGGTATCCATTTATTAATGGATGGCGTTGAAAACATCTGTTTTTGCACGGGCATATTAAAGCAAAACAATAAAGCAAGAGTAAATACAATAATTCCTCATAATCTTTCATAATGAAGTAGTGTGAGGTTACACCAATTTTCCGCTGATAGCCTCAATTATCCTTAGCTATGTAGAGTATTGTTTCTAATAGTTTGTATCTGCATTTGTTTATCTTTCAAAAATGTTTTTGTAATGTAACCCTAACGAATGTGTCAGGTCGGCGATGGGCCTCGGGTACGCGAGCGTGGGCCTCCAGCACTCGCGCTCGGCGGTGCTGCACGCGCAGGTGCCGCCGCACTACCGGCCCGTGATGCCGCACTCGGTGCTCAACAGCGTCGGCGCCGACGGCTCGCATGCGCAGGTAACTACCAACTACAAGGGCATAAACTATTTAAATGAAAAAATCACAAAAGTTGATATAGAAGACACAATTATCTACATATAATTGAAACAAAAAGTGTCCTAAAAAGGAAGTCCACTCAGCATTTGTTGCAGTAACAATCACTATAACGCTGATCTTCCGTGGAGGCTTCGTTTTTGCTGTTCATGACCGCGCTGTTCTATTCTCCGATGGCTCAGTGACCCAGGTGTCTTGGCTTCCACGACGAGAGCTCGCCATCTTGCCCAATCTTGTGCGGTTCCGCGCTCGTCACCCGAATTCAGTCCACGGAGGTCCGGCTCCACCACGTCCCCTCCACCACGTCCCAAGGACATTTTTTTTCTGTTGCCCAGTGAATGCTACCCTGAACATACCATACCTACTGCTGGCTGGCCTTCCCACTAAAATACCTAGTAAGTACCATAATCTCTATGAAACGGGGATGGCTCAAGTACCATCCCTTATATAAAACGGGAATGGTTCAGGAACGCCAACTGCAAGTACCATGTTGGCGCTTTCTAACCCATGCAAAATTATCAACACTACTCTTACTTTGTAAGACGAAGGCGCCATGTCAACAAATAATGTCATCAACATTCGACTACATACATTACTGATTATTAATAATAGTTTTTTATCTTTTATTGCAGCCGGCAGGACCTCGCGTCCACTTCAAACTACAGGGCTCTGTGTCCGAGAAGAAGAAGTCTCCACCGTCCTCCCTGATCAATGGCAACGGCAAGAGCATCCGGCCGCAGTCGTTCACGGCCGGCCTGAAGCGGTCCAAGTCTTTGACGTCAGCAGACGCCTTGGCCAGCGGCATGGCCGCCTTGGGGCTGGCGGCGGACGCGGGCGATCTGGGCACCTTCCCGCCCGAGATTCAGGAGTGCATCGACAAAGCTCTCGATGGTTAGTCAGTCTGATAACTTTAATGATATGTTTTCTGTTTTGACGCGGCTGGACAGCGATTGGTCTGGTAGCAGATTCTTGAAGATACGGTCACTTCCCCACTGGATACGGTGCAGTATTGCGTCGCAAACGGTACAGTTTTTTCAAGGCAAATTATGTCTCTGAGCCCGAGTTGAAGAAGAGTCCGGCGTTCTCTCTGATTAACGGCAAGAGCATCCGGCCGTAGTCGTTCACGGCCGGCCTGAAGTGGTCCAAGTCGCTGACGTCAGCTGATGCTTTGACCAGCGGCATGGCGGCCTTGGGGCTGGCGGCGCACGCGGCCGATCTGGGCACTTTTCCGCGCGAGATACAGGAGGAGTGCATCGATAAAACTCTCGATGGTAACTTAGTCAGTCTGATAACTGTAAAATTTGCTGATATAGTATGTTTTGACTTTTGACGTGGCAGTACAGCGATAGGTCTTTTCAGATTCAGTAATGCATTATGAAACGGAATAGTTCTTTGAAGGAAAATGTGTCTAGCATAGAGCGGTTGTTGTAAAAAAAAGAAAACGATAAATCCTAGGATCAGTTACGGCCACTTCCCGTGATCGGCCACTTCACCCAACGGCCATTTCACCCAACGGCCACTTCCCTTGAACGGCCACTTCCCTTGAACGGCCACTTTCCTATCGGCTACAGCCACATTTCTTGAACGGCCACAATCCGTGAGCGACCACTTCCCCTAGCGGCCACTTCCCCATATGACCATACTTACATTAACCACTATCCTGCCGTCGCCGTCAAAATTGGCAAAATACGCTAGGTTAAAAAATAGATTAAATAAATAAATAAAGATCGTTTTTTAATTTGTAAGTTAATATGATTTTGTTTGATAGAATTTTGCACAGTGGTCTTTCGGGAAAGTGGCCGAAGTGGGAATTTACATTTTTCATAGTGGTCTTTCAGGGAAATGGCTGAAGTAGGAAAAGCTCTAACAAGGAAATGGCAGATGTAGGAATTTACAAAGTGGTCAGGTTTAGAAAATTGGCCGTAAGTGACCGGATTTTTCTTAATTATTATTCTAATTTAAAGATTTACACTTTCTTAAGAGCTTTGTAGCCTTTGTATAAAGCATTTAAACCAATATTATTTTCTAAATTCACGGAAACACATTGAAATAAATTACGTACAAGGCATACTTAGAAGAGGGTCTCCCAGTGATTACGGAAACGTCACGATAAAATATGCACAAATGCGTATCACGAAGTTTTTTTTCATATTTTGTTGTGTCTAGGCTAAGTTTAATAAAAACAATACTTATCATATCTCTCATCTGATGTTGATAACGTAGTTTGTTGACATTGAATGGGCGCCTTCGGCTAACAAAGTAAAAATGAAAATGGTGTTGATTAATTTCGGCGGGCTGGATAAGTTCCACGGTAGCTCGACTGGAAAGAGCAACTGGCCCGGATTGACAGAAGAGTGCGGGTTCGAATCCTGCTCGTGGATAAATTTTTCAACAGTCTTTTTCAGTTTGTAATAGGCTAGTGTCCACTAAGAATAAACCGGGTGGATTGGCGTTTCTAATGATCAATATTTATGATTTATAGAAACAAAATATCTAAAATATTGGGATTATTTATATTGTTAAAGAAAAAAATCGACAATAATACGCATTGAGTCATAAGACATTAAATGGAAATCAAAAGCCGTGACATCACGCACACCGTGCCAAATGTCATTTTATTGTTGTGACATTTCTCTAGAACAAGCCTAGAACGAAACGGATATTTGGTACGGCGTGACGTCATTTACTCAATATGGCGGTCTTAGGAGGGTTTACGCATTTCGGTTTCCCATACAAACTTCCAAGTCGAAACTTTTAAAAATCAATTAATCAATTTCAATGAAACTTTGCATGCTAAAGTAACATATAGAGATCTAAATAGTTTGTTGAAAACAAAGACATTAAACTACTATTTAAATCTCTTTGGTAGAAAACATTTAAAAGAGACGTTTTAATAACTGACTTTCTATAGTGGACTTTAAATCGCAATAACTCAGCTAAATAAACCTTTTTTTTTAAATGTTTTCAACAAACTATTTTGATCCCTGTATTTAACTTTAGCATGCAAAGTTTCATTAAAATTGGCTTATACGTTTTTAAAAATTTCGACTTGGAAGTTTGTACGGGAAACCGAAATGCGTAAACCCTCTTAAGCGTTTTTGCGGTAAATTTAAATCGGGATATAAAAACGCAAAATAAATACTGTACTTAAATGATTGATTTTTTTTTAAAATAATGTATTTTGACGTGACAACGTCTTATAAATTGGTTTGCCGGGTGACACTTCAAGAAACTGCGTTACGCTCCGCTCACGTTATGCGCTCACAATGAGAGCGAGTGAGAGGCACGCGTCCCTTCCACTCGGGCATGGTTAGCCCGCCTAAGAGCGAGAGAGACAGACATAAAAAGTGAAAGGCACGCGTCCCTTCCACTCGAGCACAGTTAGCCCGCCTAAGAGCGAGAGAGACAGAGCGAGAGAGATTTCATCCTTCTTCCTACTATACGAATGAATATTCACATTAAAATTATTTTACCACTCAAAGTCGTTGTCACGTAAAACTTTCGCCCGTATACCGACTTTACAGGCAACCAATTTTTTAGGATAAAATAGGTAATGTGATTGTGAAATTGAGTGCTGTAGCCTATATATAACGTGATGTGGCCAGACCCGAACGCGGTGGTGGCCCGCACGCTGATGGACGCGGTGGGGCACCTGGTGTCGCGCGCGGTGGAGTCGCCGCGGTACGCGCTGCCCGCCGCGCGCCGCTGCATCGCCGTGGTGGAGCGCGAGACGGGCGAGACCTTCCTCGAGTCGCTGCTCAACACCTGCCAGCAGTGGTACCACGACCGCGACAAGGTAACCACCATGCATACCGTTTAGACCGGCGTCTCCCGAATAGTGGTCCGCGGCACCCTATGGAGTTCCGTGGAAGGGTCAAAAGGGTTCCGCAAGAGGTTTTTTATTATTCTATTGTCAGAATGTTACTAAAAATAAAGATTTTTAATAAAAAACGATAAATTCTACATGTCAAAGTATTTTTTTTGTATGATTGAAAGGTTTTATAACAAAAAAATGTGTTTAAAAATAACTATACATGATTTAATCACTTGAATCGCTTGACGTAATATTATCTATGACACTGGACGCTACATCAATATCTATCACTCGCGCTTGTTCATAATTATAAGGTTTAAGCATTGCAATAACATCATTTGGAAAAGCTTTGCTAATTTTGACAGGTCTATTTCGTAGGCTTGATATAAACGGATCAGACGTAACTAACATTCTATTAAAAATATCTCTCAATGTTAATTCAATGTTAATTAATTCGCGACAAGGTAACCACCATGCATACCGTTTAGACCGGCGTCTCCCGAATAGTGGTCCGCGGCACCCTATGGAGTTCCGTGGAAGGGTCAAAAGGGTACCGCATACCGTCCGAGAAACAGCGGTCGTTGTTCGTGTCGCAGACACCGACTGTGTACAAAATCCATTTACAAATCGTACCAAACCTTACTTAAATATTTAACATTTATATGTTCTTTCTTTTTAAGTCATACATTAAAACTCCCTTTTTGTTATCACAATATGGTTCCGCCAACAAAAATATGGATAAAATAGGGTTCCGTGGTAGAAAAAATCGGGAACCTCTGGTTTAGACCATATACATATAGTTTAGTGGCTTAACCACCTTCTCTAAAATGTCTCTTTGGTAGTAGTTGCTCGTGTTTTCACCCCTTGTTCACAAAAATGGAGCTTTGTCACGCCTTCGTAGGACACGCCCCACCTAACCATCACAGATACTGGGTGGTGGCCTCTTTCGACCTTCAGAATTTTCTCAGTAGCTCCCAAGAAGCTATGTGCATACACCCTATAGTTTTAACCATTTTTCTCTTCAACACAAAAAATGTTTCATCAGTAAAGAGAATTGTTTGGTGGCCACCGTCTGTGTGTCTCTGCAAAAACTTCTTGGATCTCACGATTCACTCCATATTTACACAGATGTTAGATCTAAATGAATAGTATAAAACCTGCTTAATATAATGATATCTAATAATAGTACTACCGTCATATTATTTATTTTAAAATACCCTCATTTAAGTTGGGTGGGACAGAACTTATGGCAAGACAAGGTACTCAATCAGTAACTCAATGAACTTTGCCTCCGACACAAGATGACGCCTCGTTTTGCGGTTATGGACGAGTTATTGCCAGCACACAGCACCGAGGCCCTGCAGGGTCCTTATTTGTACCTCGTCGCTACAGGAATATGGGACGTTCGACCGGTCTATGATGACCAAGGGGGGGGGGGACCCCATGGTCATCCCAGGTACGTGAGTGTGACGTCTCTTTTCAAGGTTCGATCCTCCCCCATTTCTACTTGTCAGCGTAAACAGCGAACTGTTTGCATTGTTTTAATGGGTGTTTCGCAGATTGTCTGGTTCGCAATTTGTCTGTATTCTACAATTCGTCTGGATCCTTTTGTAAGATTAGCATTTCGTTTGGAAGACGAAGCGCGAATTTTTAACATCAGTTTGTCCGGCAGATGAATGCGAATTGTTAAAATGCATGCTCTTTTTTAAGCCATACATGATAATTATTTACTTTATTTACTAGAATCACTGCATCGTTTGTCCAGACGCACTGCGAACTTTTATTATTAATTTGTCTGCCAGACAAATTGGGAATTAGAAAAATGCAAAGATTCATAGGCCGGACGAATTGAGAACAAAAATTCGCATTTCGTCTGCCAGACAAATTGCGAACCAGACAAACTGCGAAACACCCGTTTTAATTAGTATTTGTTTCCAGCTGCTGGGCCCGATGGTGGGCGGCGGGCGGCCGCGGCTGATGGCGTTCCTGTCGTTCCTGCTGGAGATGTACTGCCAGCTGCGGCGGCGCGCCATCCAGCGCCGCGCCGCCACCACGCAGCCGGGGCAGGTGCTGCTCACGCTCATCTGCAAGTGCTGCGAGGACTGCATACGGCAGCCGGTGCCCTCCGCCAGCGATGTCAGTGGCTTGTACTCTTTGATCACATTTATAAACTACATACACAACCCCATACTAAATCGTGACGGAAAGTGAAAAGAAAAAATACCTAATGACAAATTAACTAATTTCAAAGGACATGACATTCATTGGATATAATTTTTACTTGTTCTAAATACACTTCTCAAAAAACATTACGTATATTATTCATTTGATATAATACTCATATTTCTCTAACAACTTTTTCGATAAAGCTGTAGAATAATCATATTCTATAACTTCATTTGATATAATTTTTGCTTCTAAATAAAAATAGCATTTTAACTCTAAATTAATTTCAAATACTTATTGTCTTAAAAAGTAAATACGTTGTGTTTTCGTTAAAGTTGTGCTAAAAAAGTCAGTGACAGAAACGAATCGCGGCAAAACCGACTCCACGTAGACTTGTCTGCCTTACGCTAAAGTAGGCCCATGTAGGCCCGTAAAGGCAAGGCGGCCTGCGAGATGAGGAGCAGGTAGGTGGGTTTAACGCTCGCCGCCGCGGCTGAGGCTGCAGCAAGCCCAAGCCGTGGTGGTGAGCGAAAGCCATCTGCGACGATAAGCTCGCGTGGGACCGCCGGAGTCCCGCAGCGCCGGAGCTGTGACAGAAACCATGCCTGCTGCATGCTGCATGCCTGCTTGCATGCTGCATTCTTGCATTTTTTTTTTTTATTGGCAACGTGTAAGCGCTTGGCCTTTATCTCACCTGATGGTAAGTGACGATAAGGCCGAAGGTGGAAGCGCGCTTCACCCGGAATCCTCAACCACTGAGGAACTGGCTATCTTATCTCAAACTGCCGGAACACAACAATGCTATAAACATCGTTGTTATGGCAACAGACTTAGATAAGATGGTGGTAGCTAGCCAGGCGGACTTAACAGCCCTACCACCAACCAAACCGAGCACACAAAGATGTACCCCCCGCTGGGAATCGAACCCGAGACCTCTGAGTCTGAAACCGGTGGCTTAGCCACTAGACCACAGAGGCGGTTAAGCGGCTTGCATGCTGTATGCTTGCTTGCATGCTGCATTCAAGCTTAAATGCTGCATGCTTGCTTGCATGCTGCTTGCTTATTACATGAATAATTTTTAATATCATTCGATTATTATATCCAATGTTTATTATATAAAAGTACATTAGGTATATCGAATGAAATTATAAAATCTAAAACTATATTAAATGTTTATTATGTTAAGTCAGTTGTTATATCAAATGAAATTATATGAAATGAAATTATATTATCTGAACGATAGACCATACGTATTTATATCGAACATTACACACCCGCTAGGTGACAATAATTTTAATTTTCCTATGGAAAAGTTGAGACAAAAATGTAAAAAAAAGTTTTTTTATTTTATTATTTTTTTGTACTGCTGCTTAGATAGCAGGATCACGTAAAAAAATTTGGTGGGTGGTTCAATATTAACCCTGTATTAGGTTTAGGTACGCCACAGCCACAATTCCGCTGTGGTAATTAAATTTATTGTCACCTAACACGCGGCCTTCCTGGGCCCTTTTTCTGTTACGATTCCATGTTTCAAACCACGTTAATTCCTTAAAAAGTTACGATATCTTCCCAAAAATGTATGCGTTTGACGTTTGTGCGCGGTAAGGTTTAGGTGTGAAATCTATAGATTGCGATAAAGAATCAGGGCCCTGACCGCGAAGGTGAGCGAACGCACCTAGAACTATAGGATATAAAAAGCAGGCAAAATATTGTAATTAAAAAAAAAAACATTAATAATTTTTACGTCAAATATTTTGTTATTACTTTTTTTACCCCATATTTACTATTGGCGGGGGGTCCAACATTAATCCTTCATGTAGTAATGTCACCTGTTGTGCAGCCGTTTTGAGGGCGTTGATTGTGCATCTAGCTTTTTTATTATTCAAGTTCTATAGTGCCTTTATTCAATGACTCTTATTTTGTATGCACTTACATTACCTGGTGGCATTTTATAGGTCGATGCTGTAAATTTTAATGAAATCTGAGATAAGATATATATTTTTTTCACTGAAGTAAAGTGAGTTTGTCCACACCTCAGGGGCCTTGTCTTTCGTTTGGCGACATACGAGGCTACTACGGTAATATGAGCTCGTACTGCATTATTTCATTAATTTTCTTTTTCGGCAAACTTAACATTAAGTAGCTTCTATTTTCCACAAATTACGTGAAATTAAACACTTTCAAAACTCGCGTTTAATTTACTTCATTACATAGTTATTTATTGCTGACCTTTCGAACCCTTGACAGGGTCCGTGGTCACAGGGAGACTTCTGTGACCAGTCCTCCTTTGACCACGGACCTAGTAAAGGTAGGTATAATGTAGTAAATTAAACGCGAGTTTTGATGTGTAAAAAGTGTTTCATTTCAATGTGTAGTGCTCGCGTAAACCTTCGCAAACAATGAATGACGTGAAATTAAAAATTGTGAACAAATTGTATCCCCAGACGGAGAACCTGTTCTTCGTACTGACCTACATCGGGCGCGACCTGGAGTCCCAGCTGCCGGGCGACTTAGAGCGCTTGCTCACCGCCGTGCGGGACGCGTTCCTCAACACGAGCGCGGCGCCGTCTATCCGCCGCACGCTGCTGCAGCTGATCGAGCTGCACGCCTCCCGCTGGCAGCTGCCGGGCTGCGCGGTGCTATACTACTACCCTTCCTCCAAATAGGCTGGTAAGAGTAACTCTGTGATGCCTAGTAGCAGACGGACTCGGTTGTGGCAGAGTCCATTCTGAGTTAACGCTTGACTGGATCGTGAGATCCCGCCAAAGTATGAGATGCCTCTTGGTAGCGAAAATTTGTTTCGGACTGTCATTGATAGTACTCCGTTGAGGAAATGAATTGTTTATCAGTATATGCTTTCTGCCTAGAATAGGTGTCATCACTGTGAAATGTTTTATTGCAGTTAATGCTAATCCTATAATAACTGTAGCTGCGGAGAAAGATTACGTTCAGATAATGTACTGAGAGGTCATCGAATTAAGAAAAAAAACTTTTCAAACTATCGGAATATTTTAAATTTCCATGTTTGGGGGATTTCATTTACTACTTATCCCAAAATGCAACAAAATATGGCTTAAATGTTTTGTGGATAAAAGATCCGGTCGCCTTCAATGGAATATTATTGAGATTCTTATTTGACAATAGGCAGCGTTTAGGTCAAGCATTGTGTATTATATTACCAGTGTAATGAAGAAAGGTTGAAGTAGTTTAAATACAAAGGTAACAAGCATTTCTAATCCAAGTGTTAGCATTCATTTAGTCTACGAGTATCTGTTCTTAGAGTTAATGAATGTACAGAAGATCATTAGTTATAATTGTTGTCCCTTACACATTGTATCTTTGTAGGCATAAAGCTGCCATAAGCTAATTTTATCGTGCCTTTGACTATTTTAAATTATAGCATTACAAGCCTAACACTTTCAAGTTTTAATTTGAGTATTATTATTTGTTAAAAACAAATAAAGGACCACACATTTATTGTTTTAAGTAATGCTTTTTATTTACTTTTACCTGAAGACATGGTTATAACTTGAAAATGTAGGAATGTAAGTTTACTTTTAAAATAAGGTATTAGAAATTTAGCTTAAGGTGGATTTTAAAGTTAAAGATGATATTAAGCCTTAAAAGTATTAAAAAGTACGTTCTACTTAGTAGTTTGGACAAAAAAACGATGTACACTACTGTACGACTTTCGCATAGTATTTGGTGCATAGTAATTCTTTGTCAATTTGTATAAATTTATTTGCCATCTCGTAGAGTAGCGCTTAACGGTTGCTTGGCACATGCCAATGGCAAATAACATTGTTTGCCTAGAAACATCAACGATGTCTTTAGCTGTTGTTACATAGATTAAAATATTAAGCACAATTAATGATTATTATTGCACTCTGATTTAGTTATGTGAATTATAAATAAAGTTAAAATTTATTATAAAACAATAATTAAAATCAGTAAAATATCAGACATTTAAAATGCTTAAATATTTAAAAATGTAATGTTTGACTAAAGTTTTTACAAAGTATGAACTGTTTCAATGTTAATGCTTGTGATATTATTGTAAATTTTAAGTTAAATAGTTTCTGATATCTTCTCTGTCCTAACCAAAGACTGTACTGATGTGGAGATTGTACTTGATTAACAACAGTATTGGAAAAATTATTAATTTTGTTGAAGCTGGACCAAACTGTTTTGTGTTATGTTTCAAATTCTTTTTATTACTGAAATCAAGTCCTAAACTTGAAATATAATACATTGGTGAATGTTAAGGTTATTTAGCTATAGGTTGTGTGATCAATGTGTATCAGATTAAAAGCTTAAATAAATAGAAATATTACTAAGATTTGTAATGTTGGAAAATGAATATAAAAGACCATATGAACGCTTTGTTATTGTTACTGTGCATTCTTAGCGATTAAGGTAATGGTACCTATATTTGTAGAAAATGGAGAAAATAATAAAAAAATATGGTGCTAACTAAACTTTGGTGTATTGTATAATATATTATTAACCGAATTCGGACAAATAACACTAGATCCGATTCACTGTGTAATTTTTTACCTACATAAACCAATAAACTACGTATCCAAAGACCATGTTTCATTTACGTAGTAGGTACCAATGTCTATGGTAGTACCTAACACTAATTTCCACCTAGCGCCTTGTCTAAAAGCCTTAAGACCTACGATATTTTCTGTACTTACCCGTGGTACTACCGATGGTCCATTATAGATCACATCGGTTGCATGGGGGCAAAGGCCCCCCTAAGGCAATGGACTCCCGACCCCCTCCCCCCGTAGAGATAGAAATAAAAAGAAAAAACATTTATTGGAGTCACATAACAAACACAAATAAACATATAGGTAGGTTGGTATTATACCTACCTAACATAAAAATATACATTTATTACAACATATAGGTAATCACGACTATTATCCCCGAAGGGTTATCCAGACTTCCAGACACTATAGGCATTTGTATTTCGCAGTTTGTCTGGTTCGGTTGTTATTTTAAAATTTAGACATTTACGACTAAGACGATTTGTGATGTGTACGAAGTGAGAAACTGGTAATTTAGATAATCAGACGAATTGCGAATTAGGAAATCCGCGCCCGACCCGTCTGGACAAACGATGCAGTGATTATAGTAAATAAAGTAAAGAATTATCTTGTACTGGCTAAAAAAGAGCATGCATTTTAACAACTCGCGGTTCATCTGCCGGACAAACTGATATTAAAAATTCCGCTTCGTCTTTCGGACGAAATGCTAATCTTAAAAAGAATCCAGACGAATTGTAAAATACAGACATATTGCGAGCCAGACAAACTGCGAAACACCCACTAGGCAATAATGATGTCCATCAAAAGCAGTCCCTTTTACCATAGTCCACTTTTCACCAAAATACCAAATAGCGACAGCTCAGTGCTCAGCCTGACAAGTGGTGAGGGTTTGTTAAAATATTGTCATAAATATTATAAACGTCCAATACGAAAAACATCCAATAATAAAAATGTCCAATACGAAAAATGTCCAACAATAAAAATGTCTAACACGAAAAATTTCCAATAATAAAAATGTCCAATTTTAAAAACGTTCAATTCTAAAAACGTACATATATAAAATTACGGGTTACTCGCATAATGACCCATTTTGGTAGCACAACGCACAATGACACATAGAGTCTACGCAAAATGACATACGAAAATTGACACTTATTCTCATACGCGAAATGACACACGGGAACGACTACGCAAAATGACATACGCGAATTGACACATATTCGCATACGCGAAATGACACACAGGAACGACTACGCGAAATGACATAGGTAGATACTTTTTAAAAAACAAGCTTTTATTTAAATGCGCTACAAAGAAAAATTAAACTTTTACTATCAACTTATAACGTCGTTACACAATTTATATGATTTAAAAGATTATGTAAGTACTCGCATTTAACTATACTTTGATTGAAAATTTTAATCTATCACATCAAGTTATTTAATATACTTTTTTATTTACACAAGTAATTCCGCGACAACCTTTTATGTCATATAAATTGTGTAACGACGTTATAAGTTATAGTAAAAGTTATTTTTTTCTTTTTAGCGCATTTAAATAAAAGCTTGTTTTTTAAAAAGGATTTTTATTTTGAATTTTTATTGATTTTAAATCACCAATGGAAGGATAAATAAAAATGCTTATAGGGCTTATAGCCCTCCGATCGACTTTGACCATTTCTAGGGGTCTAAACGCGTGTAAGTCAAAACGCGTGTATGTCAATATGCGTGTACGTAAGTAGTCATTATGCGAGTATGTGCGGATAAGTCAAAACGCGTGTATGTCAATATGCGTGTACGTAAGTAGTCATTATGCGAGTATGTGCGGATAAGTCAAAACGCGTGTATGTCAATATGCGTGTACGTAAGTAGTCATTATGCGAGTATGTGCGGATAAGTCAAAACGCGTGTATGTCAATATGCGTGTACGTAAGTAGTCATTATGCGAGTATGTGCGGATAAGTCAAAACGCGTGTATGTCAATATGCGTGTACGTAAGTAGTCATTATGCGAGTATGTGCGGATAAGTCAAAACGCGTGTATGTCAATATGCGTGTACGTAAGTAGTCATTATGCGAGTATGTGCGGATAAGTCAAAACGCGTGTATGTCAATATGCGTGTACGTAAGTAGTCATTATGCGAGTATGTGCGGATAAGTCAAAACGCGTGTATGTCAATATGCGTGTACGTAAGTAGTCATTATGCGAGTATGTGCGGATAAGTCAAAACGCGTGTATGTCAATATGCGTGTACGTAAGTAGTCATTATGCGAGTATGTGCGGATAAGTCAAAACGCGTGTATGTCAATATGCGTGTACGTAAGTAGTCATTATGCGAGTATGTGCGGATAAGTCAAAACGCGTGTATGTCAATATGCGTGTACGTAAGTAGTCATTATGCGAGTATGTGCGGATAAGTCAAAACGCGTGTATGTCAATATGCGTGTACGTAAGTAGTCATTATGCGAGTATGTGCGGATAAGTCAAAACGCGTGTATGTCAATATGCGTGTACGTAATTAGTCATTATGCGAGCATGTGCGTGTAAGTCAAAACGCGTGTATGTCAATATGCGTGTACGTAATTAGTCATTATGCGAGTAACCCAAAATTACCAATACGAAAACATCCATTTTTGGAGAATTTTATTTTTGGACATATTTATTTTTTGGACAATTGTTTTTTGGAATTTTTTATTTTTTGACTTTTTATTTTTGAACATTTTTATTATTGGACATTTTTATTTTTAAATAATGTTAGTTTTTGGACAGTATTATTATTTGGACATTAGTATTGCAAACCCGCGGTGAGCCCATCGCCGCTCTAAGCTGTTTGATGTATATTTAACCGCCTCTGTGGTCTAGTGGCTATGCCACCGGTCTCAGACCCAAAGGTCCCGGGTTCGATTCCCAGCGGGGGGTACATCTTTGTGTGCTCGGTTTGGTTGGTGGTAGGGCTGTTAAGTCCGCCTGGCTAGCTACCACCATCTTATCTAAGTCTGTCGCCATAACAACGATGTTTATAGGTAGCATTGTTGTGTTCCGACAGTTAGAGATAAGATAGCCAGTTCCTCAGTGTTTGAGGATTCCAAGTGAAACGCGCTTCCACCTTCGGCCTTATCGTCACTTTCCATCAGGTGAGATGAAGGCCAAGCGCTTACCCGTTGCAGAATAAAAAATAAAAAATATATGTGCAGTCTTTAGTCCGTTAGTCGCCTTTTACGACACCCAAGGGAAGAGAGGGGTGGTAGTATTCTTTCACCGCTGCGCGACACGGTTAAATAAAAATCTAACTTACCTCAATTATTAATATGAAATTTGTTTCTAGGTACAGACACGAGCATTAAAATACGACTATCGACGGCCTGCAAAAATATCTGATCATTGGTGGTTGGCTTATGCCTATATAGATGCCTTCCACCAATGATCAGATATTATTGCACATCACATCTTAATGCTGGTGACTACGGTCGGGGTCACCGTCGCTTATATATAATATTATAATGTACCTACTCTATGCCGTTGCTTTACCACTTTGCAGCGATGTTCGTATGAAGCGCACAGACCGCCCGGGTAGCGTATTTCCGTTCCCGTGTATAGTAGGAGGCAGCACTGCCTTGAATCCTACACGGGTTTGATAAGCTAACTCTCTTTTCAAACTCGTGTATAAGTCAAGGCAGAAGTCCTCCAATCGCGAACGGGTTTGCAACGCAGACTGTTAAGCTAACTCCCTTTCAAAACTCGTGTTTTATTCAAGGCTGGAGTCAATAATTAAGTGTATCTGGGTTAATCGAATACAAAATGGATTTGTCCGGTCCGAGTAGTGAACATGATTTGCAGACTATTAAAAGTAAAAAAGTCAGTGTTGTTGTGAGTTTTTAGTTTGATATTGTTTTTTTTAAATATAGCATTACAAGGTTTTAAGTTCTAATTTAAATATAGCAATACATAAATTGTGTGGTTTTTACTTTTGTTGGCAATGTTAATTCTGCCATAACAAGAATCTGCCGTAAAAAGAATCTGTCCTAAACAGAATCTGTCCAAACCAGAATCTGTCCTAAGACGAATAATCCCAATCGCACACGGGTTTGCAACGCAAAATGTTGTCCTAAACACGTGTACCTATGCATGGAACTTAACCATCGACGACGGTCCCTAAGTATAGATGTGGTACATCCGTGATTTTCAGTATTTCGTTTAATTGTCTTCTCCTGATTTAACTCTATTGGTCTATGAAACAAACAAGTGCAAAAGTTTAATAATTATCTAGATTTCGAAGTATGTCAAATACTATAACTGCTATTTAAATGAAAGTTTAGTGTATAAGTGATTTGGAACTAATTATGTAAATTAATAAAAGTTAATTTAAATATATTATATACCTTTATTTTTATTTGTCTAATACCCTATCTTAAATTAAAGCAATAAGTTTCTACACAAAATTTAAAGATAATAATGAGCCTCCAGCCAAAAAACATTGACTTCGTAAAATTACGTTATGTATTTTTATTTTTTGTAAGGAACGTTGATTGCCATACATTATAATTATAGTATTACATCGTTGAATGCATATTTATTTTGCCCTAATATAAAATTAAAGACTAATTGAGTTTTCTTGCCCTAATACCCTCAAACAAACATGGATTCCGTTGGTGGTATGTGCACAGAAAAGATTAGTACTACGTATGTGTGTCAAGTCTGCCTCCTATTAAACACGGAAATAAATACGTCAATCAGAGCGTATAATAGTAACCCGTTCGCGATTGGAGGACATCTGCCTTGAATTATACATGAGATTGAAAAGAGAGTTAGCTTATCAAACCCGTGTGGGGTTCAAGGCAGTGCTGCCTCCTACTATACACGGGAACGGAAATACGCGCCCGGGTACGGTACGTGCCCGTACCAAGTTGACGACGCGATGTGCAAGGGATTTATGACCTTTAGACTGGTAAAGCGACGGAGTCCGCTATTGTACCTACCTACCTACTTATATTATTTACCTTAAAATAGAGTAAAAACAGAGTTTCACTAAAGCTTTCTGCTTATGCATTCGAATAGTAACTTTCTGGGAAGTACCTACCTACCAAGCTGTGGGACACTATAGGGCTAACTAGCCCTATAGTGTCCCACAGCTGGGCAAAGGCCTCTTAAATAATAAGTCATTTATAGGGATTGGCCCAGGAGGAGATGGCGGGACGAGTTAGACTTTTTCCTGAAGGACTGGACTCAGATCGTGTGCTTCAAGCTGTAATCCTCATATTTGAAATCTCAATGAAAACGAATTTTGACAACTCTAAAAAATAGTCATGAAATAGTCATAAAAAGTCATACATGTAAAAAATAGTCGCATTATAGTTTCGGCGTTATAGCTATAGCTATAGCTTAACGTTGCAAGTAGGGAGGAATGGCTGAAGGGAAGGGAGGCCTTTGCCCACCGTTTCCTGGTGGTCATACTAATTTGTCATATCAGTATGACTACGAGGATATACATTTCCTCCTAGTCATACTTACGTTTCTGAACATCCTGTCACCACAATCAAAATGTGTAAAACGCAAACAATAAGCAACAAGTTCTTATGCCATGTTCACACGAGATAGTGAATGTCGGAAAAACAAGTGATTGTTGGAAAAATCTCAGAACTTCAGAAAAAAAAAATCATAACTCGAAAACTATTAAAAATCGCGGAACATATATGGGGGTGATTCGGATACCCCACGACACGGGGGACCTAATTTTTTTGGACGTCAATGTTTTGGTCAACAGGAAATACCGCCTCCGAGAGCTGGTTCCACAAAACTGTAGTTTTAGAAATTTTGTGAAAAACGATTTTTTTTTTTAAATCCTTTTTCTAAAAATATCGTATTACAGTATGACTAGGAGGAAATGTATATCCTTGTAGTCATACTGGTATGACAAATTAGTATGACTACCAGGAAACGGCGCCTTTGCCCTGCAGTGGGACAATTGAGGGTAATAATAATAATAGGGATTGGATTAATCACTACGGTTGCCAAATGCGGGTTGGTGGTCACAAACCCGGGCTATGCACCGAATACTCTGAATGAAACATACTTTGCCCGACCTGGAAATTGAACCTAGACCACAGAATAGACAGGAACCTCTACCCATTGAGCTATTATTACTACATAGAGAAACACCGCTCACCACCACTTGGGCTGCAATCGCCTCCAGTGATTGCGCGTGATTCAAGCGATTGTGGACCTTGCAGCACCTTAGTTGCGCACAAACTTGCTACGCGGTGTCTTCTCTAGTGTATTGTACCTCAATGCCTCTACCTTCGGTTATCGGGCCAAGCGTTTAGCCCTCCATGGTTTAGCCATTGTGCTACCGAGATGTTTTAAAAACATGGAAGTATGAAAGAAATACTTACTGAGAAATAAATATAATACAAGTGAAAATAAAAACTGCTGAAAATAAATCTGTTGAGCACACAGACAAATCTGAGAAAGCAAATGGGTAAGTAGTTTGCATCCAACTTAGGTGAAAGTGGAAAAATTATGTTATATAAGTTTTATTTGTATAACTTCAACAACTATCACAATATGATTGATCTAAATCTACCAATCACAATACCTTTCAAGTTCAAAATTGGTTTGTTAGTTTGCATAAGTGGTGCGGTAGGCGACGCGCCATGTCTTCAGTTTACTTTGGTAGCGATCAGTGTCAACACGTGTTTACGAAATGAAGAGAGCTCTAAAAATATTGTTGCCACAAGAAGAAGAAGAGGATGATGAAATTTTAATTAGACGGAAACTAAAAGCAAGACTGAAAAAACACGAGATGTTTAAAAATAGAGAAGAGGAAGGAATAATGAGGTACTTAATAATAATACTTTTAATTTGACGAATTCAATTAAAAGTTTGTCCTTTTCTTTGCTAAATTTGTCCATATGTTTTTGTTGTGTATTCTTTATAAATAGGTAGGTTAACATTATCTATGATGCTCTGTCATATGGATATGGATAAGAAATAAATGAATATCCAGCAGCTCGTATTTCAATACTCTTCACTGGCGACGAGTAAATTACTTTTTAGCTAACAAGATCGAAGATGGTATTAAGTTAGCGACGTTGATAACGGTCATTGGCGAGGAGGCGTACGAGTTGTTGTCAAACTTGGCCAGCCCGAAGACTCCGGCAGCCCTGGAATACCGGAAAGCGGTGGATTTGCTGAGGGCGCACTTACAACCAAAACCGTCTGTTTTGGCGGAAAGGTATAGATTCCGACTAAGGAGAGACAGGTACAAGGGGAATCCATTGCGAAATTTGTAGTGCATTTAAGAAAGCTTGCCAAAGATTGCGAGTTTAAAGAAACGTAAGAGGATCTTCGCGATCAATTCGTGTGCGGACTGATTAGCGACATGATCAGGCAGCCTTTGTTTACAGAGGAGAAATTATGTTACGAGCGGGCAATTGTGTTGGCCACGACACTCGAAGCAGCGGAGCAAGATGCGGGAGCTGTGGAGGTGGTGTCTAACGAATTGTCGGGAACTGTTCCCGACGGGTGTAGTCGCCGAACAGTTTAGCCGTTGTGCTTCGATGTGGACTGTATGTTCTTCAATAAAACTCGGTTCTTGATTAGTGCTTCTTTATTCTTCAAGGTGGGGTCCGGAGAGCTTACAAATTCTGCTCTGACCGGCCATGACTTAAACACATTATGGGTTGGCAACTAGCAGCCTTGTGGGACAGCTGCCGGCTCATGTGGGCAGTTTTACATTTTACCATAACTAACTACCCACATGAACCGTCGTAATTTGTGCAGCTGTCCCTTTCGTTCGGACTTCTCTTTTTATCTTAAATTTATTACCTACCCTACGGTATCACTCGTAATCTGGATACCCTACTTATTTATTTTCTTAATTACATTGATATTCCTAACAATAGAAACCTATAATTACGAAAGCTAATCTCTTACTTTCCTAACTTTAATTACCTTAGAGAGGCGTAAGGCCCCTGGGCACGTATACCTGGCCCTTACCTTGTCAAAACCATTACCTGTTTAATAACTTTTACCTTTTGTTAAAATGAAACGCAAAAAATTAATTATTTATTATCAAAAAACCTTTACACATATGAGACTTAATCTACTTATGCAAATACACATACCTAAATTTAGCCGTATTATATCTAACTATATAATATCCTAAAGTCGAGACTTCTGTCCGTAACAGGCTCCCCCCGGCGCAGCATCCGCGTAGCCTCTTCACTCCATCGGCAGGACAGCCAGTCTCGTCGTCGGTCGTCGGAACGTGCCGCCTTTGGTGCGCACCTCTACGTGCGTACTTCTTTGTCAGGTCCAGGAAATGTCTTCGTGACGACGCCTCTAGGCCATACATTGCGGGGTAGTGTGTTATCCACAATTATGACCACGTCGCCCTCTCGTACGTTGCGTCGCTCGGAGTCGCGCGTGCCGCCGCGCGGTATGAGTAGTGGTAGATACTCGCGCAGCCAGCGTCGCCAGTACTCGTCCGCCAGCGCCTGCGCCGCCCGCCATGTGTTTCGGTCGGCGCGCTCGCACGGCCCAGTGGTGGGCAGGCCGCTCAAGCTACCCAAAAGGAAGTGATTGGGTGTCAGCGCTTCCGGGTCGTCGATGCTCACAGGGACGTGTGTTAGAGGCCGAGCGTTGACAGTGTGCTCGGCTTCGGCTAGTAGCGTCATAAGTACTTCTTCACGCGGTGACTTCTCGTTGAGCGTAGTGCGCAGCGCCGTTTTGACTGTTCTCACCAGCCGTTCCCATGCGCCGCCTTGGTGTGGCGCGCCTGGCGAAATGTAACGCCACTCTGTGCGTTGCGTTAGCGCGTATTCTCGTAGCGCTGGCTCCCATTCTTCGTATGCGGCCTTAAATTCTCGGTCCGCACCTTTAAAATTCGTAGCGTTGTCACTATATATAACGTGGGGCCATCCCCTCCTGGCCGCCATTCGTCTTAGAGCCATAATCGCTGAGTCGGTAGATAAGCTCGCCGTAAGTTCTGCTGCCCGCGCGTAGTTTGCGGGATGTCGTCTGCGAAGCTCTCTCGTTGCGATTCAATGGTTAGTAGGCGCTCGGCCTCGTTGATATGTTCAATTGTCATGTTACTAGCGCGGCGGCGGCATCTCTGAGTGAATAGTAGCACGTTCGCCATCGTTCTCACTAAACGCTCGTAGGAAGAGAAGCGTTTAGCGTCTGGCACTACGCTACTATCACTCTGCCACGTGTGCGTGTGCGTCACGCAGTGTTCACTCTCCGCGCTGTGTTCGTTGTTGATGACGTCACTCGTGGGCCATTCGGTTTCGTTTTCGTATAAAAATGCCGGTCCGACAAACCACCGATCATTCTTCGTTTTCATAATCTCACTGCCGCGCGTTACGTCGTCCGCGACATTGTGAGCCGTAGGGACCCATCGCCATTGTGACGGCATCGTCGTTTCTGTGACCTCAGTTAAGCGGTGCGCTACATAGGGGGTGTAACGCACCGTGTCGTTATTTATCCATTTCAACACTGTTTGTGAATCGGTCCAATATACGACTCTCTCAGGTTGCCATCTTTGTTCATTCAATACTGAGCTCGTTAGTCGCGTAGCTATCAACGCCGCTTGCAACTCCATTCTCGGAATACTTTGTTGCTTTATCGGTGCCACTCTGGCCTTAGCAGCGGCGAGTGCGACTCGTATTTCGCCATTTTCACCCTTCATTCTCCAATATACTGCAACGCCGTAAGCGACCTCGCTGGCGTCACAGAAAACATGTAGCTGCTTTCTCATCACTCCCCCCGTATGTAGACGCCGGGGTAGACGCAGACTACGTGATGCCCTCAATCCGTTCAACCATTCATGGAACTCGCCGGCCTCGTAATCGGGTAAGACCTCGTCCCATTCTATTTTTAACCGCCATATGCCTTGTAAGATGATCTTCGCTCGTATAGTATAATAACTCAACAGTCCGAGTGGGTCAAATATTGACATAACCGCACTCAGCGCCTCTCGTTTAGTAGGAGCGCGCCTCATTTGCTTCACGTCGTCGTGCACGCGAACCATCTCGGTGTTAAACGCCAACTCGTCTGTAGCAGCGTCCCATAGTAAACCGAGCGTTCTGCTACATTGCTGAAGACTAGCGCCGAGCTGTCGAGGTGATGTGTCACGGCTTTCTGCTGGCAGCTCACGCAACACGCACGGTCCGTTAGAGTTATAACCGGCCAGCGTGAATCCTGCCTGCGCGTGAACCTTCGCGACCTCCTTTATCGTTTCAATCGCTCCTTGCTCGGTGTCGTAGCAGTCGACGTAGTCGTCCATATAATGGTTTCTCGTAATTGCCTCGTATGCGCGCGGATACTCGGCAGCGTGCGTTTCAGCGTTCAAGTCTCTCACGCTGTGCGCTAAGAAAGGTGAACTCTTAGCTCCGAATATCATTGACGTCATCTTGTAGCGTGTAGGTGGCTTCGTTCGGTCGGCGCCCCTCCATAGGAACATCTGAGCGGGTTGGTCACCTTTAAATATCTTAACTTGAAGAAACATCTCCCGGATGTCGGCCGTAATTGCGATAGCTCGTTCGCGAAATCGTAGTAGCAGGCCCGCCAGGTCGCGTAGTAAGTCGGGACCCTCCAAAAGCTCGTCATTCAGACAAACTCCGTTTGCTTCGGCGGCCGCGTCAAAGACAACTCGTAGTTTTCCGGGCTTATTCGGATTTGTTACGGCGAAGTGAGGTAAGTACCATAAATGCGGGCTCATCAAATCGCTCTCGCTACTTTCCTCGGCATAGTGTTTATCAAATAGATTCTCTATTTGATTCGTATAAGCTCGTTTGAATTCGTCAGACTTGTCCATCTTCCGTTCTATGGATTTCAATCGTCTCAATGCTGGCTCGTAACTTGGCGGCAGCGTGACGTCATCACGTCGCCACGGTAATCTAACTTCGTATTTTCCGTTGACTTTCTTTGTCGTCGTTCTAAACGATTCCATGGCGCGTGCATCACTCGGGCTCACTCGCTCCTTCTTTGTTATTCCCAGTGAGTCAATTTCGAAGAGCTTCTTTACCATAGCATGGAGTTCGTTGTCGGGTAAAAGAGTGCGCGAGATCGTCGCGCACTGCGGCGTGTTTACGTATAACACCGCAGCCGTATTACTCTCCATCAGCACGCTTGACCGTGGCGCTGATCCGTGTATTACCCACCCCAGCTTCGTGAGCGATGCGATCGGTTCGTCTCGCTTGCCCTGTAGCAATCTTCGTGTGACTATGAGATGCCAATTGTCTGCCCCAATCAGTATTTGAGGCTTGACATGTCCGTAGCAGACGTTGCTGTTTGATAACTCTTTCATATGAGTGTATCTCAAACAGTCGTTGTGCACCGTCTGTCCGTTGAGTGATAAATCTTTCATCGTTCTAGCTTTAATGTCGAATTGTCGTTTATTCGTAGTTGCAATTAACTTTAAATTCACCGTCTTGGTTTCGCACGTCGTTTGTGTATTCACGCTTCGTATTTTCAAATCGTTCGCCGGCCCGTCCGCGCCTACGTAGTCCGCCAGGTCTTGGTCGATTAGCGTAACAGTCGACCCCTCGTCGAGCAAGGCGTATGTGTCGATTGACCCCTTTGGTCCCTTGATGGTAACGGGACATACTTTCAGTAACACCTTGGTAGCATCGGTCGAGTGATTAACCGACGCCACCATCTCGGTTTCGTTCGGCCTGGTGCGGTGTTCGTGTAGCAAGGCGTGGTGGGGATGGCGGCAATCATCAACTCCGCACAGATCGCGTTTATCGCATTGTAGGCGACGGTGTTTCTTATTCGCACAACGGAAACACACTCCGCTTTTCTTTATCCATTCCCATCGTTGTTTAACCGTCATGGTTTTGAAGCGATCACATTGCGGCACGTCATGACGTCCTCCACAACATAGACATTCTTTGTTTATGACGTCATCACTTGTTGCGTATACAGCCGTATTTTTCTTTCGCTCGATTCGTTGTTTCACGTTCGCTCGTGTTTCCGTAATAACGTTCTTTCGCGTAGGGTTGTAGCTCACGTATGCATACTGTAGGGCTCTGTCGGCTTCTCTCATGAGGAAGTGGGATAGCGTGACGATCTCAGGCTCGGCATAGCTTCCGTAGTCAGTTGCGTAGTCGCACCACCTTGAGCGTAGGTGCGGTCCGAGCTTGTCCACCACTTCTCGCGTTAACATTGGATTTCGTAAGTACCCTCTGTTGTCGATATTATCGAGTATGCACACAATGTTCTGCAGTTTGATCGCGAACGTGTTCAACTCACTGGCCGTCGTGCCGGGACGCGGCAGTCTCTTAATGTCGTCCAGCGCTCGATCAATTATTACTTCTGGCCGTCCGAAGCATTGCTCGAGTGTTTTCATAACCACTTCCGGGTCCACGGCCGTATATAAAAGAGCGGACACCGCTTCCTTTGCTTCATCTTTAAGACAGCTTCTTAATCGTGCCAAGTTCTCGGCTTTGCTAAAGTTAAATTGTTTAGTCGTATCGCGCATCGCCGCTTTAAACGGCAACCATTCGGCCGGCGAGCCGCTGAATATAGGCAAATCCAGCGCCTGTCGTGGTACCGGTCGATTATGCATCATTTTCTCTAGTGTAAGTGCGAGCTTAACCATCCCCGTATCGTCTTTGCTCGTTTGATCACGGTTCGCTGCCTCTTTCACTACGTTTTCGTTTTCAACATATGGCGAATCAGTGAGGTGGCGACCTCTGTCCATCTCACTTGCGCGTGCATCCTTTTGTCTTTGTCGCACATTTCCGACTTTATCTGTGTCGGGCTCATGCACGTTCCGACGCCGATCCAACCATTCATCCACTCTCAGTTGGGCAATATCGGCGGGTAAGCTCTCCGGTTCTAAATCCGTTTCTTCTTCAATAACGGCGATTTCGTATGCAAGTCTCTTCTTAATCATTTCCGTTTCCAATTGTAACTCTCGCCGACGTACTTCGGCGAGCCGCTCCTCCGCTTGAAGTTGCGCTTGTTTTACTCGTGAGGCGACGCTCGTTGTCGATCGTACCGACGGCGGCCCGGCTCTGGGCGCGTCGGGTGGCGGTGCGTCGTCGTTGCGTCTAACTTCCGTAGTGGCGGTGATGCCGCGTTCAGCGGTCTCTTGTTGCGGTTCCATTGGCGTCACGGGTGAGGCAAGGTTTGAGGGTGATGCGGGTGGTCTGTCGAACGTTCGTAGTCCCGTTGTCGTCTCGGCTTGGCTTTGTCTTCGGGTGGTCGGCATCTTCTTTCTTGCTGCCCCTACTCCTAACAATCTCAAACGGGCACGCTATGTGGGGAGCCCGTCCAAGGATGGAGTACGTGCGGGAGTGGAAAGGTAGGACCTACCCAGCAGAGAGTCGACGTGGACAACGGGGCGCTCGCGAATCGGCTGGAGTGTCCGACAGCTTAGGCAGTGCCTACAGAAAGGACCCCCGCTCCACGACAAACCGTACTGGCGTAGCCGGACTCTTAAGCTTGCCCTAAAAAGGACAAACTGACGACCCCGTCCGATAAGTCGTCCCGCCTTGAACGGCGTTTACTCAGAACGCACACCGTTTGGCACCGTTAGGTGATGTGACGTTTTGAGCCGCGGTCCGCCCGCGTTAGCACTTGTTGCAGAACACAAGTGGTGTGGTTACAATACGTTGGTGGTTACGTTGGTGGTTACGTTGGTGGTCACGTTGGTGGTTACGTAGATCTTCTATCTTCAAATGGACGAAGGCTTCAGTTCTTCAAATCCGGCTCGAAGGACCAAAGAAATTGTTCCCGACGGGTGTAGTCGCCGAACAGTTTAGCCGTTGTGCTTCGATGTGGACTGTATGTTCTTCAATAAAACTCGGTTCTTGATTAGTGCTTCTTTATTCTTCAAGGTGGGGTCCGGAGAGCTTACAAATTCTGCTCTGACCGGCCGTGACTTAAACACATTATGGGTTGGCAACTAGCAGCCTTGTGGGACAGCTGCCGGCTCATGTGGGCAGTTTTACATTTTACCATAACTAACTACCCACATGAACCGTCGTAATTTGTGCAGCTGTCCCTTTCGTTCGGACTTCTCTTTTTATCTTAAATTTATTACCTACCCTACGGTATCACTCGTAATCTGGATACCCTACTTATTTATTTTCTTAATTACATTGATATTCCTAACAATAGAAACCTATAATTACGAAAGCTAATCTCTTACTTTCCTAACTTTAATTACCTTAGAGAGGCGTAAGGCCCCTGGGCACGTATACCTGGCCCTTACCTTGTCAAAACCATTACCTGTTTAATAACTTTACCTTTTGTTAAAATGAAACGCAAAAAATTAATTATTTATTATCAAAAAACCTTTACACATATGAGACTTAATCTACTTATGCAAATACACATACCTAAATTTAGCCGTATTATATCTAACTATATAATATCATAAAGTCGAGACTTCTGTCCGTAACAGGCTCCCCCCGGCGCAGCATCCGCGTAGCCTCTTCACTCCATCGGCAGGACAGCCAGTCTCGTCGTCGGTCGTCGGAACGTGCCGCCTTTGGTGCGCACCTCTACGTGCGTACTTCTTTGTCAGGTCCAGGAAATGTCTTCGTGACGACGCCTCTAGGCCATACATTGCGGGGTAGTGTGTTATCCACAATTATGACCACGTCGCCCTCTCGTACGTTGCGTCGCTCGGAGTCGCGCGTGCCGCCGCGCGGTATGAGTAGTGGTAGATACTCGCGCAGCCAGCGTCGCCAGTACTCGTCCGCCAGCGCCTGCGCCGCCCGCCATGTGTTTCGGTCGGCGCGCTCGCACGGCCCAGTGGTGGGCAGGCCGCTCAAGCTACCCAAAAGGAAGTGATTGGGTGTCAGCGCTTCCGGGTCGTCGATGCTCACAGGGACGTGTGTTAGAGGCCGAGCGTTGACAGTGTGCTCGGCTTCGGCTAGTAGCGTCATAAGTACTTCTTCACGCGGTGACTTCTCGTTGAGCGTAGTGCGCAGCGCCGTTTTGACTGTTCTCACCAGCCGTTCCCATGCGCCGCCTTGGTGTGGCGCGCCTGGCGAAATGTAACGCCACTCTGTGCGTTGCGTTAGCGCGTATTCTCGTAGCGCTGGCTCCCATTCTTCGTATGCGGCCTTTAATTCTCGGTCCGCACCTTTAAAATTCGTAGCGTTGTCACTATATATAACGTGGGGCCATCCCCTCCTGGCCGCCATTCGTCTTAGAGCCATAATCGCTGAGTCGGTAGATAAGCTCGCCGTAAGTTCTGCTGCCCGCGCGTAGTTTGCGGGATGTCGTCTGCGAAGCTCTCTCGTTGCGATTCAATGGTTAGTAGGCGCTCGGCCTCGTTGATATGTTCAATTGTCATGTTACTAGCGCGGCGGCGGCATCTCTGAGTGAATAGTAGCACGTTCGCCATCGTTCTCACTAAACGCTCGTAGGAAGAGAAGCGTTTAGCGTCTGGCACTACGCTACTATCACTCTGCCACGTGTGCGTGTGCGTCACGCAGTGTTCACTCTCCGCGCTGTGTTCGTTGTTGATGACGTCACTCGTGGGCCATTCGGTTTCGTTTTCGTATAAAAATGCCGGTCCGACAAACCACCGATCATTCTTCGTTTTCATAATCTCACTGCCGCGCGTTACGTCGTCCGCGACATTGTGAGCCGTAGGGACCCATCGCCATTGTGACGGCATCGTCGTTTCTGTGACCTCAGTTAAGCGGTGCGCTACATAGGGGGTGTAACGCACCGTGTCGTTATTTATCCATTTCAACACTGTTTGTGAATCGGTCCAATATACGACTCTCTCAGGTTGCCATCTTTGTTCATTCAATACTGAGCTCGTTAGTCGCGTAGCTATCAACGCCGCTTGCAACTCCATTCTCGGAATACTTTGTTGCTTTATCGGTGCCACTCTGGCCTTAGCAGCGGCGAGTGCGACTCGTATTTCGCCATTTTCACCCTTCATTCTCCAATATACTGCAACGCCGTAAGCGACCTCGCTGGCGTCACAGAAAACATGTAGCTGCTTTCTCATCACTCCCCCCGTATGTAGACGCCGGGGTAGACGCAGACTACGTGATGCCCTCAATCCGTTCAACCATTCATGGAACTCGCCGGCCTCGTAATCGGGTAAGACCTCGTCCCATTCTATTTTTAACCGCCATATGCCTTGTAAGATGATCTTCGCTCGTATAGTATAATAACTCAACAGTCCGAGTGGGTCAAATATTGACATAACCGCACTCAGCGCCTCTCGTTTAGTAGGAGCGCGCCTCATTTGCTTCACGTCGTCGTGCACGCGAACCATCTCGGTGTTAAACGCCAACTCGTCTGTAGCAGCGTCCCATAGTAAACCGAGCGTTCTGCTACATTGCTGAAGACTAGCGCCGAGCTGTCGAGGTGATGTGTCACGGCTTTCTGCTGGCAGCTCACGCAACACGCACGGTCCGTTAGAGTTATAACCGGCCAGCGTGAATCCTGCCTGCGCGTGAACCTTCGCGACCTCCTTTATCGTTTCAATCGCTCCTTGCTCGGTGTCGTAGCAGTCGACGTAGTCGTCCATATAATGGTTTCTCGTAATTGCCTCGTATGCGCGCGGATACTCGGCAGCGTGCGTTTCAGCGTTCAAGTCTCTCACGCTGTGCGCTAAGAAAGGTGAACTCTTAGCTCCGAATATCATTGACGTCATCTTGTAGCGTGTAGGTGGCTTCGTTCGGTCGGCGCCCCTCCATAGGAACATCTGAGCGGGTTGGTCACCTTTAAATATCTTAACTTGAAGAAACATCTCCCGGATGTCGGCCGTAATTGCGATAGCTCGTTCGCGAAATCGTAGTAGCAGGCCCGCCAGGTCGCGTAGTAAGTCGGGACCCTCCAAAAGCTCGTCATTCAGACAAACTCCGTTTGCTTCGGCGGCCGCGTCAAAGACAACTCGTAGTTTTCCGGGCTTATTCGGATTTGTTACGGCGAAGTGAGGTAAGTACCATAAATGCGGGCTCATCAAATCGCTCTCGCTACTTTCCTCGGCATAGTGTTTATCAAATAGATTCTCTATTTGATTCGTATAAGCTCGTTTGAATTCGTCAGACTTGTCCATCTTCCGTTCTATGGATTTCAATCGTCTCAATGCTGGCTCGTAACTTGGCGGCAGCGTGACGTCATCACGTCGCCACGGTAATCTAACTTCGTATTTTCCGTTGACTTTCTTTGTCGTCGTTCTAAACGATTCCATGGCGCGTGCATCACTCGGGCTCACTCGCTCCTTCTTTGTTATTCCCAGTGAGTCAATTTCGAAGAGCTTCTTTACCATAGCATGGAGTTCGTTGTCGGGTAAAAGAGTGCGCGAGATCGTCGCGCACTGCGGCGTGTTTACGTATAACACCGCAGCCGTATTACTCTCCATCAGCACGCTTGACCGTGGCGCTGATCCGTGTATTACCCACCCCAGCTTCGTGAGCGATGCGATCGGTTCGTCTCGCTTGCCCTGTAGCAATCTTCGTGTGACTATGAGATGCCAATTGTCTGCCCCAATCAGTATTTGAGGCTTGACATGTCCGTAGCAGACGTTGCTGTTTGATAACTCTTTCATATGAGTGTATCTCAAACAGTCGTTGTGCACCGTCTGTCCGTTGAGTGATAAATCTTTCATCGTTCTAGCTTTAATGTCGAATTGTCGTTTATTCGTAGTTGCAATTAACTTTAAATTCACCGTCTTGGTTTCGCACGTCGTTTGTGTATTCACGCTTCGTATTTTCAAATCGTTCGCCGGCCCGTCCGCGCCTACGTAGTCCGCCAGGTCTTGGTCGATTAGCGTAACAGTCGACCCCTCGTCGAGCAAGGCGTATGTGTCGATTGACCCCTTTGGTCCCTTGATGGTAACGGGACATACTTTCAGTAACACCTTGGTAGCATCGGTCGAGTGATTAACCGACGCCACCATCTCGGTTTCGTTCGGCCTGGTGCGGTGTTCGTGTAGCAAGGCGTGGTGGGGATGGCGGCAATCATCAACTCCGCACAGATCGCGTTTATCGCATTGTAGGCGACGGTGTTTCTTATTCGCACAACGGAAACACACTCCGCTTTTCTTTATCCATTCCCATCGTTGTTTAACCGTCATGGTTTTGAAGCGATCACATTGCGGCACGTCATGACGTCCTCCACAACATAGACATTCTTTGTTTATGACGTCATCACTTGTTGCGTATACAGCCGTATTTTTCTTTCGCTCGATTCGTTGTTTCACGTTCGCTCGTGTTTCCGTAATAACGTTCTTTCGCGTAGGGTTGTAGCTCACGTATGCATACTGTAGGGCTCTGTCGGCTTCTCTCATGAGGAAGTGGGATAGCGTGACGATCTCAGGCTCGGCATAGCTTCCGTAGTCAGTTGCGTAGTCGCACCACCTTGAGCGTAGGTGCGGTCCGAGCTTGTCCACCACTTCTCGCGTTAACATTGGATTTCGTAAGTACCCTCTGTTGTCGATATTATCGAGTATGCACACAATGTTCTGCAGTTTGATCGCGAACGTGTTCAACTCACTGGCCGTCGTGCCGGGACGCGGCAGTCTCTTAATGTCGTCCAGCGCTCGATCAATTATTACTTCTGGCCGTCCGAAGCATTGCTCGAGTGTTTTCATAACCACTTCCGGGTCCACGGCCGTATATAAAAGAGCGGACACCGCTTCCTTTGCTTCATCTTTAAGACAGCTTCTTAATCGTGCCAAGTTCTCGGCTTTGCTAAAGTTAAATTGTTTAGTCGTATCGCGCATCGCCGCTTTAAACGGCAACCATTCGGCCGGCGAGCCGCTGAATATAGGCAAATCCAGCGCCTGTCGTGGTACCGGTCGATTATGCATCATTTTCTCTAGTGTAAGTGCGAGCTTAACCATCCCCGTATCGTCTTTGCTCGTTTGATCACGGTTCGCTGCCTCTTTCACTACGTTTTCGTTTTCAACATATGGCGAATCAGTGAGGTGGCGACCTCTGTCCATCTCACTTGCGCGTGCATCCTTTTGTCTTTGTCGCACATTTCCGACTTTATCTGTGTCGGGCTCATGCACGTTCCGACGCCGATCCAACCATTCATCCACTCTCAGTTGGGCAATATCGGCGGGTAAGCTCTCCGGTTCTAAATCCGTTTCTTCTTCAATAACGGCGATTTCGTATGCAAGTCTCTTCTTAATCATTTCCGTTTCCAATTGTAACTCTCGCCGACGTACTTCGGCGAGCCGCTCCTCCGCTTGAAGTTGCGCTTGTTTTACTCGTGAGGCGACGCTCGTTGTCGATCGTACCGACGGCGGCCCGGCTCTGGGCGCGTCGGGTGGCGGTGCGTCGTCGTTGCGTCTAACTTCCGTAGTGGCGGTGATGCCGCGTTCAGCGGTCTCTTGTTGCGGTTCCATTGGCGTCACGGGTGAGGCAAGGTTTGAGGGTGATGCGGGTGGTCTGTCGAACGTTCGTAGTCCCGTTGTCGTCTCGGCTTGGCTTTGTCTTCGGGTGGTCGGCATCTTCTTTCTTGCTGCCCCTACTCCTAACAATCTCAAACGGGCACGCTATGTGGGGAGCCCGTCCAAGGATGGAGTACGTGCGGGAGTGGAAAGGTAGGACCTACCCAGCAGAGAGTCGACGTGGACAACGGGGCGCTCGCGAATCGGCTGGAGTGTCCGACAGCTTAGGCAGTGCCTACAGAAAGGACCCCCGCTCCACGACAAACCGTACTGGCGTAGCCGGACTCTTAAGCTTGCCCTAAAAAGGACAAACTGACGACCCCGTCCGATAAGTCGTCCCGCCTTGAACGGCGTTTACTCAGAACGCACACCGTTTGGCACCGTTAGGTGATGTGACGTTTTGAGCCGCGGTCCGCCCGCGTTAGCACTTGTTGCAGAACACAAGTGGTGTGGTTACAATACGTTGGTGGTTACGTTGGTGGTTACGTTGGTGGTCACGTTGGTGGTTACGTAGATCTTCTATCTTCAAATGGACGAAGGCTTCAGTTCTTCAAATCCGGCTCGAAGGACCAAAGAAATTGTTCCCGACGGGTGTAGTCGCCGAACAGTTTAGCCGTTGTGCTTCGATGTGGACTGTATGTTCTTCAATAAAACTCGGTTCTTGATTAGTGCTTCTTTATTCTTCAAGGTGGGGTCCGGAGAGCTTACAAATTCTGCTCTGACCGGCCGTGACTTAAACACATTATGGGTTGGCAACTAGCAGCCTTGTGGGACAGCTGCCGGCTCATGTGGGCAGTTTTACATTTTACCATAACTAACTACCCACATGAACCGTCGTAATTTGTGCAGCTGTCCCTTTCGTTCGGACTTCTCTTTTTATCTTAAATTTATTACCTACCCTACGGTATCACTCGTAATCTGGATACCCTACTTATTTATTTTCTTAATTACATTGATATTCCTAACAATAGAAACCTATAATTACGAAAGCTAATCTCTTACTTTCCTAACTTTAATTACCTTAGAGAGGCGTAAGGCCCCTGGGCACGTATACCTGGCCCTTACCTTGTCAAAACCATTACCTGTTTAATAACTTTACCTTTTGTTAAAATGAAACGCAAAAAATTAATTATTTATTATCAAAAAACCTTTACACATATGAGACTTAATCTACTTATGCAAATACACATACCTAAATTTAGCCGTATTATATCTAACTATATAATATCATAAAGTCGAGACTTCTGTCCGTAACAGGCTCCCCCCGGCGCAGCATCCGCGTAGCCTCTTCACTCCATCGGCAGGACAGCCAGTCTCGTCGTCGGTCGTCGGAACGTGCCGCCTTTGGTGCGCACCTCTACGTGCGTACTTCTTTGTCAGGTCCAGGAAATGTCTTCGTGACGACGCCTCTAGGCCATACATTGCGGGGTAGTGTGTTATCCACAATTATGACCACGTCGCCCTCTCGTACGTTGCGTCGCTCGGAGTCGCGCGTGCCGCCGCGCGGTATGAGTAGTGGTAGATACTCGCGCAGCCAGCGTCGCCAGTACTCGTCCGCCAGCGCCTGCGCCGCCCGCCATGTGTTTCGGTCGGCGCGCTCGCACGGCCCAGTGGTGGGCAGGCCGCTCAAGCTACCCAAAAGGAAGTGATTGGGTGTCAGCGCTTCCGGGTCGTCGATGCTCACAGGGACGTGTGTTAGAGGCCGAGCGTTGACAGTGTGCTCGGCTTCGGCTAGTAGCGTCATAAGTACTTCTTCACGCGGTGACTTCTCGTTGAGCGTAGTGCGCAGCGCCGTTTTGACTGTTCTCACCAGCCGTTCCCATGCGCCGCCTTGGTGTGGCGCGCCTGGCGAAATGTAACGCCACTCTGTGCGTTGCGTTAGCGCGTATTCTCGTAGCGCTGGCTCCCATTCTTCGTATGCGGCCTTAAATTCTCGGTCCGCACCTTTAAAATTCGTAGCGTTGTCACTATATATAACGTGGGGCCATCCCCTCCTGGCCGCCATTCGTCTTAGAGCCATAATCGCTGAGTCGGTAGATAAGCTCGCCGTAAGTTCTGCTGCCCGCGCGTAGTTTGCGGGATGTCGTCTGCGAAGCTCTCTCGTTGCGATTCAATGGTTAGTAGGCGCTCGGCCTCGTTGATATGTTCAATTGTCATGTTACTAGCGCGGCGGCGGCATCTCTGAGTGAATAGTAGCACGTTCGCCATCGTTCTCACTAAACGCTCGTAGGAAGAGAAGCGTTTAGCGTCTGGCACTACGCTACTATCACTCTGCCACGTGTGCGTGTGCGTCACGCAGTGTTCACTCTCCGCGCTGTGTTCGTTGTTGATGACGTCACTCGTGGGCCATTCGGTTTCGTTTTCGTATAAAAATGCCGGTCCGACAAACCACCGATCATTCTTCGTTTTCATAATCTCACTGCCGCGCGTTACGTCGTCCGCGACATTGTGAGCCGTAGGGACCCATCGCCATTGTGACGGCATCGTCGTTTCTGTGACCTCAGTTAAGCGGTGCGCTACATAGGGGGTGTAACGCACCGTGTCGTTATTTATCCATTTCAACACTGTTTGTGAATCGGTCCAATATACGACTCTCTCAGGTTGCCATCTTTGTTCATTCAATACTGAGCTCGCTAGTCGCGTAGCTATCAACGCCGCTTGCAACTCCATTCTCGGAATACTTTGTTGCTTTATCGGTGCCACTCTGGCCTTAGCAGCGGCGAGTGCGACTCGTATTTCGCCATTTTCACCCTTCATTCTCCAATATACTGCAACGCCGTAAGCGACCTCGCTGGCGTCACAGAAAACATGTAGCTGCTTTCTCATCACTCCCCCCGTATGTAGACGCCGGGGTAGACGCAGACTACGTGATGCCCTCAATCCGTTCAACCATTCATGGAACTCGCCGGCCTCGTAATCGGGTAAGACCTCGTCCCATTCTATTTTTAACCGCCATATGCCTTGTAAGATGATCTTCGCTCGTATAGTATAATAACTCAACAGTCCGAGTGGGTCAAATATTGACATAACCGCACTCAGCGCCTCTCGTTTAGTAGGAGCGCGCCTCATTTGCTTCACGTCGTCGTGCACGCGAACCATCTCGGTGTTAAACGCCAACTCGTCTGTAGCAGCGTCCCATAGTAAACCGAGCGTTCTGCCACATTGCTGAAGACTAGCGCCGAGCTGTCGAGGTGATGTGTCACGGCTTTCTGCTGGCAGCTCACGCAACACGCACGGTCCGTTAGAGTTATAACCGGCCAGCGTGAATCCTGCCTGCGCGTGAACCTTCGCGACCTCCTTTATCGTTTCAATCGCTCCTTGCTCGGTGTCGTAGCAGTCGACGTAGTCGTCCATATAATGGTTTCTCGTAATTGCCTCGTATGCGCGCGGATACTCGGCAGCGTGCGTTTCAGCGTTCAAGTCTCTCACGCTGTGCGCTAAGAAAGGTGAACTCTTAGCTCCGAATATCATTGACGTCATCTTGTAGCGTGTAGGTGGCTTCGTTCGGTCGGCGCCCCTCCATAGGAACATCTGAGCGGGTTGGTCACCTTTAAATATCTTAACTTGAAGAAACATCTCCCGGATGTCGGCCGTAATTGCGATAGCTCGTTCGCGAAATCGTAGTAGCAGGCCCGCCAGGTCGCGTAGTAAGTCGGGACCCTCCAAAAGCTCGTCATTCAGACAAACTCCGTTTGCTTCGGCGGCCGCGTCAAAGACAACTCGTAGTTTTCCGGGCTTATTCGGATTTGTTACGGCGAAGTGAGGTAAGTACCATAAATGCGGGCTCATCAAATCGCTCTCGCTACTTTCCTCGGCATAGTGTTTATCAAATAGATTCTCTATTTGATTCGTATAAGCTCGTTTGAATTCGTCAGACTTGTCCATCTTCCGTTCTATGGATTTCAATCGTCTCAATGCTGACTCGTAACTTGGCGGCAGCGTGACGTCATCACGTCGCCACGGTAATCTAACTTCGTATTTTCCGTTGACTTTCTTTGTCGTCGTTCTAAACGATTCCATGGCGCGTGCATCACTCGGGCTCACTCGCTCCTTCTTTGTTATTCCCAGTGAGTCAATTTCGAAGTGCTTCTTTACCATAGCATGGAGTTCGTTGTCGGGTAAAAGAGTGCGCGAGATCGTCGCGCACTGCGGCGTGTTTACGTATAACACCGCAGCCGTATTACTCTCCATCAGCACGCTTGACCTTGGCGCTGATCCGTGTATTACCCACCCCAGCTTCGTGAGCGATGCGATCGGTTCGTCTCGCTTGCCCTGTAGCAATCTTCGTGTGACTATGAGATGCCAATTGTCTGCCCCAATCAGTATTCGAGGCTTGACATGTCCGTAGCAGACGTTGCTGTTTGATAACTCTTTCATATGAGTGTATCTCAAACAGTCGTTGTGCACCGTCTGTCCGTTGAGTGATAAATCTTTCATCGTTCTAGCTTTAATGTCGAATTGTCGTTTATTCGTAGTTGCAATTAACTTTAAATTCACCGTCTTGGTTTCGCACGTCGTTTGTGTATTCACGCTTCGTATTTTCAAATCGTTCGCCGGCCCGTCCGCGCCTACGTAGTCCGCCAGGTCTTGGTCGATTAGCGTAACAGTCGACCCCTCGTCGAGCAAGGCGTATGTGTCGATTGACCCCTTTGGTCCCTTGATGGTAACGGGACATACTTTCAGTAACACCTTGGTAGCATCGGTCGAGTGATTAACCGACGCCACCATCTCGGTTTCGTTCGGCCTGGTGCGGTGTTCGTGTAGCAAGGCGTGGTGGGGATGGCGGCAATCATCAACTCCGCACAGATCGCGTTTATCGCATTGTAGGCGACGGTGTTTCTTATTCGCACAACGGAAACACACTCCGCTTTTCTTTATCCATTCCCATCGTTGTTTGCTCGTGTTTCCGTAATAACGTTCTTTCGCGTAGGGTTGTAGCTCACGTATGCATACTGTAGGGCTCTGTCAGCTTCTCTCATGAGGAAGTGGGATAGCGTGACGATCTCAGGCTCGGCATAGCTTCCGTAGTCAGTTGCGTAGTCGCACCACCTTGAGCGTAGGTGCGGTCCGAGCTTGTCCACCACTTCTCGCGTTAACATTGGATTTCGTAAGTACCCTCTGTTGTCGATATTATCGAGTATGCACACAATGTTCTGCAGTTTGATCGCGAACGTGTTCAACTCACTGGCCGTCGTGCCCGGACGCGGCAGTCTCTTAATGTCGTCCAGCGCTCGATCAATTATTACTTCTGGCCGTCCGAAGCATTGCTCGAGTGTTTTCATAACCACTTCCGGGTCCACGGCCGTATATAAAAGAGCGGACACCGCTTCCTTTGCTTCATCTTTAAGACAGCTTCTTAATCGTGCCAAGTTCTCGGCTTTGCTAAAGTTAAATTGTTTAGTCGTATCGCGCATCGCCGCTTTAAACGGCAACCATTCGGCCGGCGAGCCGCTGAATATAGGCAAATCCAGCGCCTGTCGTGGTACCGGTCGATTATGCATCATTTTCTCTAGTGTAAGTGCGAGCTTAACCATCCCCGTATCGTCTTTGCTCGTTTGATCACGGTTCGCTGCCTCTTTCACTACGTTTTCGTTTTCAACATATGGCGAATCAGTGAGGTGGCGACCTCTGTCCATCTCACTTGCGCGTGCATCCTTTTGTCTTTGTCGCACATTTCCGACTTTATCTGTGTCGGGCTCATGCACGTTCCGACGCCGATCCAACCATTCATCCACTCTCAGTTGGGCAATATCGGCGGGTAAGCTCTCCGGTTCTAAATCCGTTTCTTCTTCAATAACGGCGATTTCGTATGCAAGTCTCTTCTTAATCATTTCCGTTTCCAATTGTAACTCTCGCCGACGTACTTCGGCGAGCCGCTTCTCCGCTTGAAGTTGCGCTTGTTTTACTCGTGAGGCGACGCTCGTTGTCGATCGTACCGACGGCGGCCCGGCTCTGGGCGCGTCGGGTGGCGGTGCGTCGTCGTTGCGTCTAACTTCCGTAGTGGCGGTGATGCCGCGTTCAGCGGTCTCTTGTTGCGGTTCCATTGGCGTCACGGGTGAGGCAAGGTTTGAGGGTGATGCGGGTGGTCTGTCGAACGTTCGTAGTCCCGTTGTCGTCTCGGCTTGGCTTTGTCTTCGGGTGGTCGGCATCTTCTTTCTTGCTGCCCCTACTCCTAACAATCTCAAACGGGCACGCTATGTGGGGAGCCCGTCCAAGGATGGAGTACGTGCGGGAGTGGAAAGGTAGGACCTACCCAGCAGAGAGTCGACGTGGACAACGGGGCGCTCGCGAATCGGCTGGAGTGTCCGACAGCTTAGGCAGTGCCTACAGAAAGGACTCCCGCTCCACGACAAACCGTACTGGCGTAGCCGGACTCTTAAGCTTGCCCTAAAAAGGACAAACTGACGACCCCGTCCGATAAGTCGTCCCGCCTTGAACGGCGTTTACTCAGAACGCACACCGTTTGGCACCGTTAGGTGATGTGACGTTTTGAGCCGCGGTCCGCCCGCGTTAGCACTTGTTGCAGAACACAAGTGGTGTGGTTACAATACGTTGGTGGTTACGTTGGTGGTTACGTTGGTGGTCACGTTGGTGGTTACGTAGATCTTCTATCTTCAAATGGACGAAGGCTTCAGTTCTTCAAATCCGGCTCGAAGGACCAAAGAAATTGTTCCCGACGGGTGTAGTCGCCGAACAGTTTAGCCGTTGTGCTTCGATGTGGACTGTATGTTCTTCAATAAAACTCGGTTCTTGATTAGTGCTTCTTTATTCTTCAAGGTGGGGTCCGGAGAGCTTACAAATTCTGCTCTGACCGGCCGTGACTTAAACACATTATGGGTTGGCAACTAGCAGCCTTGTGGGACAGCTGCCGGCTCATGTGGGCAGTTTTACATTTTACCATAACTAACTACCCACATGAACCGTCGTAATTTGTGCAGCTGTCCCTTTCGTTCGGACTTCTCTTTTTATCTTAAATTTATTACCTACCCTACGGTATCACTCGTAATCTGGATACCCTACTTATTTATTTTCTTAATTACATTGATATTCCTAACAATAGAAACCTATAATTACGAAAGCTAATCTCTTACTTTCCTAACTTTAATTACCTTAGAGAGGCGTAAGGCCCCTGGGCACGTATACCTGGCCCTTACCTTGTCAAAACCATTACCTGTTTAATAACTTTTACCTTTTGTTAAAATGAAACGCAAAAAATTAATTATTTATTATCAAAAAACCTTTACACATATGAGACTTAATCTACTTATGCAAATACACATACCTAAACTTAGACGGATTATATCTAACTATATAATATCATAAAGTCGAGACTTCTGTCCGTAACAGGAACGGTTCATAGTTTATCTTTAAGTTGTTTGGCGTGTGGTAACTCGGGGTATCGACGATTGGACTGTAGATTCAGGAAGTTTGTATGCAGTCACTGTAAGGAAGAGGGGCATTTACGCAGAGTGTGTCCGAGCAAACAGATCCTACCATCATCTGCCTTTCCATCGTTATACGAAAGTTACCGGAGGCGGGTGGAAGCCGCTAACGTCAATTTGCGCGTAGGTACTGAAGGTAGTGCGACACGTGACGGTTACACTTAGAACGACAGCGCAATCGGTTGTGGCGGTATTAAGACAGATATGCGCCAGGTTCGGCTTACCTAAGCAGTTAGTAAGCGATAATGGGCCACCGTTTACGAGCGAGGAAATTAAGTGGTTTTTATCGAATAATGGGGTGGAGCATGTCTTGTCGGCCCCGTACTATACCCTGCTTCGAATGGTGCAACCGAAAATGCAGTAAAAATTTGCAAAAGAATGATTAAAAAAGTTATTAAGCAAAAAATTGAAACAGACACTGCGCTGTGTCGGTTCCTCTTAGCGTATATAGGAATACGGAACACTGCACGACTGGTCTGAGCACAGCAAAGATATTGTTAGGGCGGCGAAATTACTGTAATTATATTACAAAACTATAAATGAATAAGTAAGAAAAGTATGAACAAGACTACGTTTAATAATTTTAGTTGTTAAAATAATGTTAATTAACAAACTATTGTGATCTCTATTTGTCTGACAACAGACATCTGCCGACTGATATTTGTTATCAAGAAAACTGTATAAAAGTATGATTATCACTTGCTTGTTTTGCTTATTACCTACCTGCCATAATTTTGTAAACCTTATAGAACCTAATTTGAGATACTATCTCACAATAGAAACCCCTAGTTTCTCAAATTAGGAGACCTTTTACCCAAGTCACAATTTCTGTCCTTTTTTATTCTATCAAACCCATGAACACATGGTATGTATATATGGTTAAATAGCAACTATTTCTTAAAACTACAAAAAAATCCCTATCCAAAACTATGATTTTGAAAGTTCTAATTACTATACTTACTAATTTTTTAATGGCAAAAAATAAAAATGGTAGGATCTCATAATCGGCATCCTCACCCTACCTAGATAAGTTTTCTTTTTGTAATTAGTATACTAATAATTAAGGGTGGAGATGTTGTGTATTCTTTATAAATAGGTAGGCTAACATTATCTATGATGCTCCGTCTTGGAATAAATGAATATTCAGCAGTTTATATTTCAATACTCTTCAGTTTTAAAAACCGGTCGCGTCCACCCGCCGCCGTAATGCCTCGAAACAACTAAAGAAAAGAGTAAAGACGTCGCGGGCGGCGGGCGTCCGTCGCTCGCGCCCCGGGCCGTCCGCCGCGGGCGGCGGCGGGTGAAAGCGACCATGGCCTTACCGGAGCTAAGCAATTACTACCTAGGTAATTCTACTGAAAAGATATTGCGATAGATGTTAAAGTTATAGAATAAGTCCCCTGTTAATTTTACCATTGAAAATGTTTTAACATTGAAAATGTCTTAACATTGAAAATGTTTTTTCGATCGCTCCGAGGGCCCCATTTTCGCTGAAAGTGTGTTTGCCCCGTGGTATATAGTGGTTTAGGGCCATGTAGACGTATAAAGGCTCAAAAGCCGCAAAATTTGAATGGCTTTCAGATGGTGAAAAATTTTTTTGTAAAAGTCGAAAATTTTTTTTAAAAAATTGAAAAAAAAAAACAAAAAAAAACCTTGATTTTTTTAACACCTTCCCTCGGAATATCTTCGATATCTCGTGAACGAGGTTGAGAATCGATAAACTGAGAGAGACGCCTAGAGATATTGAGACGGGGAACATTTTATGTCTTATACTTTTTTTTGTGGGAGTGATAGGGGGGCGGTATGCTCCCCCTTAGCGGCGCATGAAGCGTCGCCGTGCGGTATTACTCGGGCGTCATAGTCCTATGGAACTTCGCTGCTTTGAGATACGAAAATCTATTAGGACTTAATAGACGCGGAAAATTAAAGGCTTTAGGATAGTATAAACAAATTTTGGAAAAGTCGTTTATTTCTTTTGAAAATAAAAAAATCTATGTTTTATACGAAGATTTATTAGGACTTAATAGACGCGGAAAATTAATGGCTTTAGGATAGTATAAACAAATTTTGAAAAAGTCCATAATTCTTTATTGAAAATAAAAAATATTTTTTTCATTAATAATCTATAATAGCTAGGTTCATTTTCAATGCCCTTTCAAGGGGTGTGTAATGTTTGATATAATTACTTATGGTCTAACGTTCAGATAATATAATTTCATTTCATATAATTTCATTTGATATAACAACTAACTTAATATAATAAACATTTATTATAATTTTAGATTATATAATTTCATTTGATATAATATACTTTTGATATAATGTACATTTGATATAATAATCAAATGATATAAAACATTACTCATGTAATAAGCAAGCAGCATGCAAGCAAGCAAACAGCATGCAAGCAAGCATGCAGCATGCAAGCAGGCATGTAGCATGCAAGCAGGCATGCAGCATGCAGGCAGGCATGCAGCATGCAGGCAGGCATGCAGCATGCAGGCATGCATGCAGCATGCAGGCAGGCATGCAGCATGCAGGCAGGCATGCAGCATGCAAGCAGGCATGTTTTCTGTCACGGCTCCAGCGCGGCGCTGCGGGACTCCGGCGGTCCCACACGAGCTTATCGTCGCAGATGGCTTTCGCTCACCACCGCAGCTTACCGCACCCCAGTTAAACCCACCTGCTCCTCAGCTCGTGGGCCGCCTCGCCCCTCCGCGCCTACGCGGGATTGAATTACACTCTAGCGTAGGGCAGACAAGTCTACGTAGAGCCGGTTTTGCCGCGATTCGTTCCTGTCACTAACTTTTTTAGCACAACCATAATCGAAAACACAACGTATTAACTTTTTAAGGCAATATTTAAAATCAATTTAGGGTTAAAATGGTATTCTTATTTTTAAGCAAAAATTATATTAAATGATTTTATAGAATATGATTATTCTACTAATATAGCTTTATAGAATAAGTTGTTAGAGAATATGAGTATTATATCAAATTAATAATATACGTAATGTTGTTATAGGAAGTGTATTTAGAACAAGTAAAAATTATATCCAATGAACGTTATGTTCTTTGAAATTAGTTCATTTGTCATTATATGAAATGATACGCACCCCCTTTCAAGTCGTGTAGAGCACGAGATCTGTGAATTTTTTCGATCGCTCCGGTAGGGCCCCATTTTCGCTGAAAGTGTGTTTGCCCCGTGGTATATAGTGGTTTAAGGCCATGAGGATGTATGAGGGCTCAAAGGACGCAGAATTGAAATGGCTTTCAAATGGTAAAAAAAAAATTGTAAAAGTCGTAAACTTTTTTTTAAAATTGAAAAAAAAAAACCTTGATTTTTTAACACCTTCCCTCGGAATATCTTCGATATCTCGTGAACGAGATCGAAAATCGAAAAACTGAGAGAGACGCCTAGAGAAATTGAGACGGGGAACATTTTATGTCTTATCCTTTTTTTATGAGAGTGATAGGGGGGGCGGTATGCTCCCCCTTAGCGGCGCGTGGAGCGTCGCCGTGCGGTATTACTCGGGCGTCATAGCCCTGTGGAACTTCGCAGCTTTGAGATACGAAGATCTATTAGGACCTAATAGACGCGAAAAATTAAGGGCTTTAGGGAAGTATAAACAAATTTTGGAAAAGTCGATATTTTTTTTTATTAAAAAAAAAATATTAATAATCTATAATAGCTAGGTTCATTTTCAATGCCCTTTCAAGTCGTGTAGAGCACGAGATCGGTGATTTTTTTTTATAAAATATAAAACAATTTCTGAAATGTTTGTACTGGGGTCAATGATATTATATTTTTATTATAACATCATTGACTGGGGTGCGTTCCGTCGTTCTGGGTGTAGTTGTTTGGTTAAAGTTTAACTCATTTGAGTTGCAACTGAGCCACGGAACGATCGAGTTGTTTTTACAACCTCTTCTGAAGTGTTCTTGTCCAAAACGAGAGAAAACTCTTCTTTTGTCTACATTTTTTTCGCTTTTATACAATATTTAAACCTAATTATTAAAAAGTAAAACAATACGACACAAACAGGCTGAATTACTCGAGACGTTTTGACTTAAATTGCAAAATTTGACACTTTAGCAATGATATAAACGTCAAATAGCTGTCAGAGTGAAAAACAACCATCCGATTTGATGGTTGTTTGGTTGCTGCGCTCTGAGCCACAGAACGGATGAAACTACGCTCTGACAGCCGTCAGAGTAAAATTTCACCCAGCCACGGAACGGGTAGAGCGCGCGCCGGAGTGCGCTCGAGTGCACTCGAGTGAAGCCACGGAACGCAGCCCTGTACGCGCATCACTTCAGAACGGCGGCACCTATTTGGCTAATTCTTTTTTGTGTGTTTGTAATTGTCAGGACACCACCTTTTTCACAAAAAGAATTTTTTTTATATTCGACACAGGGTCAGAGAGTTTTCACTCGAACGAAGTCGAGGGCTGCTAGTACATTAATATTTTTAAAGTTAGTTTTTGAAAACTTTTTTACGAATATTATAATGAATTAACGTGTATGAGTGTTGACAAAGAGTGCTTTCCTAGAAATACTCATGCCAATGTGCAATGTATCTTTGAATTCTCGCAAGAAGTCCGCGTAAAATCATGACAGAAATTAAAACTTTTTGATGGAAAATTATTTATCATTCACCATTCATCACACATACACACCAGCATTCAAATACACACACCTCGTCATCTTCATTTATTATTGTTTTATACTACAATACTTAGAGCATTCAACCAACAGGAAACGCCACTGGCAGACGTTCCCCTCTGCCAAGAGGGTATGCCCAATGGTCATACCCGTTATAAAAAACTAGTTTTCGCGTGTCACTGCACCATTTGCATTTGCATGTCACAGTTGACGCGTCACGACGGGAGCAAATAATGCCATATTGCAGCGTCTTTTCGTGCAAAAAGCGAACAGATACATCAAATGTACAAAAGGATAGCGTTACTTTTCATCTGTAAGTATTATTTTGTCTCTAAACTATTGATAAATGCACTAAATTTGCAATAAACTGAAAAATATTGTCAATCAAAAAGTGTTGCCACTAGAACGACAATCTGCAACTTTGCGTAACTTTTAAAGTTAAACGTGCTAACATTAAAAAACTACTTTTATGTCCCATTCATTATTGTTAAAATTATTTTTCACTATGGATGCTAATTAAATGAATGATAGATAACTATTTATTAATTGTTACTTATTTTCATTTTCTTCAGTCTTTTTTAAATAAATTGCTTTAAAAATTATCAATACTATTAAACTGTATGTTTATGATCAGTCTACTTCATTAATATATTATATTTACAGCCTGTCATTTATCCCGAAATTAGGAAAATTTTATTTCATTACATTGTCACACTGAAACAGTTCTATAGATACGACAGTACAAAATATCGATATCGACTTCATCATAATGTTTATTCTTGTTATTAATTTTTCAGATTTCCAACCAAAAGATGTAATTATTCGAGATGTTTGGATCCGAGTTTGTGGAAATCATGTTTCGTGGACTCCTAAGCGCACTAGTACACTTGCTTACAGCATTTTTAAACTTATGCAATCCAATAACAAGATTGAAAAAGTGTGTCGTGCCTACTCCCGTTTTCAGAATTTAAGCTTTTTATTCTTCAATCACTTAGAAAAACTAGATGCACAATCAAGGCTCTCAAAACATCTGCACAAAAAGAGTTTGTTATCTAGCGAGATGTTTAGATACTTATTTTGTTTAGTAAGCTAAATGTCAACATGAAGAAGAGCTTCTTCAAAAATTCTGCCAAAACATATATACTTACGTCAATTAATGTATATGTCAAAGCTGCCACTATCCGCTACGATTTAGTAGGATTGTGAATCTATTTTTATATGGTGTTTGAAGTTTTTATTATGATAAAGTACTAAACATTACTTCTTTGAAATAATTCCATTACAAATAAAGATTATTGAAATTGTTGTTTGGTTTTCTCATTTTGTTTTCCCAACTTTAAGAAATCCTTAAAGATGAAAAACCTTTATTCAGATAAATAATAGAATTATTTGAAATAGGAGCAGTTAATGTAGAAGGTTCATTTTCATTTTGTTAGTCTACTTTCATACTCATAGTCCTCTTCTTAGAGGACCCTTCCTACACTAACTACATAAAAATAATTGATCGGCGTTTAGAACCATGACAATACATGTTTTTTAGTTTTTCAGTTCCTCCTGTTTAAGAGTCGTAAGGTTAGGTAGCCAAGTATTTTTTTTAAATAACATTGCAGCATTTTTAAAATACAACTACCTACGAGTACCTATCAGTCTATCCTCTTGCGATTTTAACTATAACGAAAAGCAAAGTGTCTATCTTATCTAACCATACGGCCCCTATAGACCAGTGGCAAATGCTCACTCCATGTCTATTCGTAATTCCTCGTAAACTGATGTGTACTGTGTAATTTATTTATTATAAATAATATTATAATATAATTTCTACTTCTTTATGAAGAAGTTTATTCACTAGTACTACAAAATTCACTAGTTGTAGAGCCACCCTAAAGGGTGGCTATCCTAAGGGCAGTCAGCTCTTCATATTTGGACTTGTTTTTGGCAAGGCAAAAGAATTCAGCGGCATTCGCTGTTCCCGTCCACTCCCGAATGTTTCGCAACCACTACTTTCTTCTGCGACCAGGTATCCGTTTTCCTGCAACTTGTCTAAGCACATGGCCCATATTATGCAACTTTTCTTTGCTAGATAGCTCGCAAAAGCTCACGTTTCTGGCTGACCCGTCGCAGAACTTCTTCATTGGTGACTTTTTGAGTCCAGGATATAGACATCATGCGTCTGTATGCCCACATTTCAAAAGCTTCTATACGTCTGAGATCCTGAGATCTTCCTTTATAGTCCAAGCCTCACATCCGTATAGGCCAGGGGGGCGCTAAATAAACACAACCAAACCACAACTGAACCGCAGCCGTACTGCCGACTTCGTAATTCGTATAGCGCCATCGCGTGTGTCAAACGCGATAGCACTATAACAGCTGAAGTTCAATTGTAGTTTGGTTGAGATTGTTCAGCGCGATCGTCCCCCTAATATAACATTGGAGAAGACGTATTCGGAAGGCGATTATAAGGTTTCGGTTGCAAAGAACTTTTCTTATTTTTCCATAGGCACTGCGGGCGATATTTACCTATATTTAAGGATAACCATCATGACATCTATGTCACGTTGGTGATCTTAACCAATGGTTACCATTACAGAGCTAATAAAGTAGGTAATACGTGTCTAATTAAATATTGTCACAATTACAGGAAATCAAATTTCTAGTGAAAAGTAGGTACAGCAGCACGCGCGCTTTGTACAGGTAATTAAAAATAGTCAGGAGCCTAAATTAAAAAAAATCTTTTCTTGTATTTTGACATTGAATTGAATTGAATTAAATTGAATCGACATCGAAAAAATTTAATCGATAGTGACAACCTCTATAGACGTTTACATAAATATGACGTTAGACTTGTGCACGGACAGGTGTGTGAATATAATAGTGTGCGTCTATTTTATGCTAGTGTTTAACAATGTTGTCGTTTGAGTGCGTAGCGACGTCATTTAAAAATGCATTAGTGTGTTAACAATTTCTATGTGTGTTTCCTTCCCCCCGCAGGAAATGACAGACTTTTTTGCATAGAAATTAGTGCACGTGTCGTCTCCTGTTCGTTGAATGCTCTAAGCTACAATACTTATAGTACGGCTGTATAATCTAGATCTCTTTGCTTTATCACTAACAGAAACGAGATAAAAATGAAGTTTGGTGATTGGAAATATTTGCTTTGTTTGTGAACGAATTGTCACTGTCAGTTTGTTGCCTGCCAGCCAGTTGTCAATAGATAGCCGTTCGACTGCGTTTACACGCGTTTGCTTCCTCGGTGTCCGCCGCCTCTAATGTTAGTCGTTTTTAATGAATGCGGTGACGCGTTATTGTGATGTGATCTGCTTTTTATATGTTAGTTATATATTACAGTGTAAGCGTGCAGTTGTTTTCGTCTGTGATAAAATGACTTGAAGATAATGTGTCTTCAATAGTGGTGCCTGTTAATTGTGTAAAATGGGTTTGATAACGTCGAGGGAACAAACAATGCTGGACGGACCGGTCGCGTCCACCAAAAGTAACCATGTTCGGCAGCCGTCGACCAGGAACCGCACCAAGCCTCCCATGCCTGATCGAGATGAGCTTGAAAGTCGATTCATCAAAGTCTTGGTAAGTTAAACTATAGTATTTTGGCCGGCTTCTTTGTTTACAAACATAGTAGGTATGTATAGTAAATTGTACGATTACGAATTAATAACGCTAGACGTTAAAGGTATAAAACAGTAATTTTAGTATTCGATCAGTTCTATGCTAAATAGATAGATTATAATAAATTCTCTCATTTAAACTGTCAAGGTTAACTTTCAAGTTTTCAATTTGAGCTTTATAAAATATGCATATTACCTTGGTACTTACTAAATTATTAACTACACCTGCTCCTGATGTTACAAATGTTTAGTTCCACTTCCCTTTTTTGATGAGTAATTTGTTTTGGTATCTAACATATGACAAACTACCAGTATTTTTCAATGCCAAGTGAGCTAATAATAATAATAATTAATTAACATAATGTACCTGCCTATATTATGTATTACTTTCTGCAACATATCAAAATAACCTAAATATAATCTAATTAAAATCCTTTTTATTTTAATATCAAATATGAATCATTAACAGTAATCTATTAATCACAATTCTTATTAGTTTGTTGTGATTAATAGGTCCTAGAAAGGGTGTGGCTAGGTTATTGTTTAAAACAGTTTTTGCTTCATGATAGGGTCACTATTACTATAAAATTAAAAAAGACCTTAGAGAGTAAATTGCTAATACCTACATAAAAATAAATAAATAAAACAGAAATTATGAATGTCTTTTTAAACATTTTTAAACTCACTAAACAATAACTGCAACTTTTAATGATAGTATTTACTATAATAGTGAGACTAGCTTGAACATTATTTGAATTTTGAGAAATTAGTGTTATCCTATAATTGTGTAATGATGAGCCAGAGGTTTAAATTTATTTTTTACATTATGTTACAATGCTAATAGATCTTTATTCTTATTGGGACTATTAGTTATCAGAAGTTTAAACTTAAAATAAACAAAAGGTTTAATAAATGTTGCAAACCAAAATAAAAAATTGTCACAACAACTATGTAAGTACTTAGTTTACAAAAGAAATATTTCAATTTGGTCATCCAGCCATTAACCCATCGTTATTAAATACTTCACTTGCAAGATCTCAAACCCAAACACTAGCCTCTGTGCCATCGAGCATCTCTCCTCATGTAGATAATGTGCTTCCTATTTCATCATAGATGCACATCCGTGAATGTCCTATTGCAACAGCCCGCCCTACCCTTTTATCACTCTTTACTCTCATAGTTCTGTATAACAAGCTGATAAGGCAAACAAAATGATACATTTCCTGTTTTTATCAAATCAAATGCCAAATGACATGTCTTGTTTTGTTATAACAACTAGGGTTGAATGTCACATTTAAAATAGTGGTTTTGTTCATAATGCTTTGTTGATCTGTAATTAAATTCTTTAGATTTATTTTAAGAGTTTGCAGTTTGGCCTTTTCAGCATTAAAATATGAAAAATGTTTGTGGGTGGCATGAAACATGGTGGTTGAAAAGACTGTTGTAAATGCTTTAACCCCAGACATTTTCTAGGAGTCAGCATGTGAGCATGTTCTTAAGTTATAGATGTTGGCTTTTTATTTATATACCATGTAGGTAATTTAATTTTGTTATCATTGGTAATACAATTTTTGTCGATGCATACAAATTGTACTTATATAATATTACACTGTAACTTTTTAGTAACCTTTCTAGGAAGAAAAAGAAAGGCCTCCTGAGTTTTTTGCCAGCTTCTTCTCAGTTAAAGGCTCTCACACAATCTGAACTGGTGGTAGGTTAGTTAGATTAATAGATAACCCTTTCACAATTTTTTCATTGCTTTTCAACCTTATTCCAAGAGCATAAGGTTCAATATTTGGTGGCAATATAGCTGCCATTGCCTTCGAAAAGGTTAAGATGTAATTAAATGTGCCAAAATGTTCATTCACTTGTGATGTTGATTGTACAAGCTGCACACGAGGTGCGCTTGCATCGGTTCATATCACTGGTGCCGTCACAGAGCCCCCATTGATGAACCAGCTATTTTTAAACGCTATCAAACACAAATCAAATAAATTACATGGGGCAAGGCTCCAAATGAGACCCTGTTATCTTACAAGTTGTCGTCAAATCAATAAATAACATTTTGTTAACTTATAAGACACTAAGATAATATTTGTTTTCTGCACCATTATGAATAATAATATTCATATTGGTGTTGTGATGTTGTTTGTGTCTTGCACTGTACTAAAGGTATGTACCTAATTGTAACTAACGAACCATGTTATATTTGTCACCAATTAATTAAAATTTAAATAAAGAAATAACATTTTGTTAACTTATAAATAGATAACTGTCTTCCATATCATTATGAATAATAAAATTCATAATGGTGTTGTGATGTTGTTTGTGTCTTGTACTGTACTAAAGGTATCTAATTGTAACTAACGTAACAAACCATGTTATATTTGTCACCAATTAATTAAAATTTATGTTAGGTACCTTATTTGTTATTTAGCTTATCTTGTTATGCAGCGTCCACACGCTTGGCAAACCTCAACAAGCCGTCACAAATTTAAACGTGTGTATAGAGCGTTTGGCTTGGTTTGCAAGCGCTTGTAGCCGATCCGTCGAACAAATCACAAATCCAAACGTTTGTAGAGGTTTGGAGTTTGTGAAGTGCCAAGCGTGTGGACGCGGCATTAAGTTTATTTTCAAAAGAATTTATTTGTCCCAAAACATTAATTATTAGTAAATTTTTAAAAAGGTAATTGCTTGCTTTTATACAAATCATGGGGAAATTTATCAGATATTGATGATTAATCGAGTACCTAAGTGTTAATTGAAAATAATATTATATTTTTTGCAGCTGTTATAATATAATAGAAGAGCCATTAGTGATCACAATTAATGTGACTGTCGAAACATCGGAGTATTCCTCGAAGCGCACCTAAAATGAAGCGCACCCAGACCAAGCGCACCTAAACTATTCCTCCAAGCGCACCCGTTGGGTACGCTTCAGAATAGGTAATTAAAATATTAATTTTTTATTCCTCGAAGCGCACCCACGGACAAAAATAGAGAGGAGCTTAAAAGTTTCGTACTATTGATGTCGACATCATGACAGTCATTTTGATCTAAAAGTACCAGGGAGACATAAATGAAAAGAGGTAGATAGGCGCATTAGCGATCTTACTTACCTTTAACTATCAGGTAAAAAGAAATGAACGAGTAGTAGTAGTTAGTTGCCATCAATCAATAAAAATAAGATAAACATACGTTATTCGTTATCGATATTTTCTGATAGTTACTACATCTCTTTCAACATTTTTTCCGTGGGTGCGCTTCGAGGAATGAAAAATTATAATTTTAATTATCTATTCTGAAGCGCACCCAACGGGTGCGCTTGGAGGAATAGTTTAGGTGCGCTTGGTCTGGGTGCGCTTCATATTGGGTGCGCTTCGAGGAATACCCCGAAACACCAGGTTTAAAAGGTCTGCCTACCCACTTACGATACCTATACGTTAGTACTAGTATTTAGTATCTAGTTGGCGTTAATCTCACCCATGCGTTGATTAACAAAAAGTTTTTCACACATGTCAATTAAATCTGTGTCAGCAGCATTGAGCTATTATTACTACGTATAGAGAAGACACCGATCACCACTGATGTGTTCCGATCAAGTGCGGCTGCAAACGCCTCAGTGGTTGCGCGTGATTCAAGCGATTGTGGACCTTCCGGCTGCACCTTAGTTGCGCACAAACTTGCTTCGCGCTGTCTTCTCTAGTTTATTGTACCTTAATGGTCAGCAGCTATAAACAAACGCCGTATTCAAATAACATCAAATCAAAAATCAAAAATCTTTATTTACGCTAAGAAATAACATATTTTAAGCTAATAGCTCGAGTCTCCTGTTAAGCATGATAATGCCTGTGGCAGGAGGCTCCGCTCTTCAATAACATACAGTTGGTAGATATTCTTAGATTATAAAAGATGCGTACAGATTATAAACTAGTAATAATTAATTATACAATATAAAATCCAAGCGTGTGCACGCGCGCGTGTGTGTGTGTGTGCGTGTGTGGGTGAGTGTGTGTGTGGGGGGGTGCGTGCGTGTGTGTTTGTGTCGGTGTATGCGTGTATGTGCGTCTTTTATCCAATGCAAACATACAATGATAGAAGTTGCCACTAAGCTTTAAAGGCAATCAAAACAAACATAGGAGGAAGGTGTCTCGTGAGCCAAGGTCTTCATCAACATTTTAATGACTAAATTACACGACACGAACGCAACGGCTATCCATCAGTGAGTCACGATGATTTTTTTTCCGCCTCTAAATAGGGTCACTGCAGGGCCTTGACAAGAATGTCAGAGCAATCAACTTGTCTTAAATGTAGCTACATAAAGTTTAATGATTACGTCATTAATTAGCTTACTTTTGCAAGCACTTGGCGATATAATGGACTAATTAAAACAATTGATGGGATATATATATATATGTATAATGGTATACAGTGTATAGATTGCAGAAAACTAACAGTCAAAAATATCTTCACTTTTAAAAGCCGTACAAATTTTAATTCTCAATTCTTAGCTGTTGTAGTAATATCAGTATCTTTATTATTGAAATTTTTCTTTTATGCAATGCTATATAGATGTAGGATAAAATGAATTCCCATTAGAGGAAGCTCTAATGGGATTCAAACCCATGACCTTTGGATTGCCGGTCCACTGCTCTAACCGCTAAGCTACGGAGACCCCAGAAGACTCGTTGAATTGTTTCTAGTATTTGATGATTTATGCTGCAAGCCAGACATTCGAGGTTCCTGAGACTGGTTGATTTTTTTTTCTAGTAAACATTTTATGTTGTTTAAAAATTTTAGTTAGGTAGGTATTACTAATACCTACCTAGCTAAATTTTTTATTCTAAAAGCTGTTAGTAAATATTGTTAGTAATTTTTTTTAGCCATTGATAATAGGTACCCCAGGCAGGGGTTGTTAACCTTCAAGTGTGACTAGTTCACCCGAACTCTGTAAAAAGTTCAAAACGTCACACTGTGTTAATAAGAGAAATAAATGCGTGCGTGCATCAATTAAAACGCGAAACGCGAGTACGTATAAAGGGTTTAATTATAACCCCTTTCGCGCCTGCGTAAGCTTTATAAAAATAATAAAGAATAATGAATGTAATATAAAGCTTTATACTATTACATTAGAATGGCCCTCGCCCGCACCATTTACTTATTATAGATGCTATTGCGTCTAATGTCAATATTCCACCATGCACCCATACTGGTTTTCTATTAATCATCCGCTGCGCTGCGACGAAGCATGGGACTGGCGCGGCTGCATTCCTGACACCTATATGGCCGCCCGCCGAGCTGCCGATAATCGACCCAGGCTTCAATTAGTTTTTACAAAAGTTCAATGGAAGCGCAAATAAAAAGCTTATTAGCTGAAAGGTGGTTTGAAATAATTTACCTAAAACAAAAGAACGTGTTAAACAAAATACAAATGAAAAGCTTGTTAGCTTAAGTACTACCTGGGGCTCTACTGCCACCTATTAGAGCAGTATTACTCTATTTTCCTATACAAATTTTGTAAGGGAATTTGCATATTAAGATTAAAGTAATAGTCTAAGAAAGGCCTCTAATATTTGGGTTAGTGGCGTTTTTCCCCAGTTTCGATTTCACCCGAAAATTAAATAATAAATTCAAGTGCGTTTTCACCCGAATTGTTTAATGGTACAGACGCATTCTAAACTATAACGAAATATTTATTAAATAGATACTAGCTGCCCGCCCGCGACTTCGTCTGTTTCACCTAAAACAAAAGAACGTGTTAAACAAAACACGATACATATAAATTGCAGTTGCTAACAATGATTTCGCATGAGATATGGGCGCCTAACATCATGTTAAACCACCTAGAACCTTCCGACAACATTCGTAAAATTAGATAAATAATGCTTTGCGATTGCGTATAATGTTAACCGTCTGGCACCTTGAGGTTCTGTCAAAAACCTCGCAAAGACTATTTTCGCTTGTGCAACAATTAACTGATAATCCTTATTTTGACCTTTTAAAGCAATATTTACAAAATAAAGTAAGTTTTGAGAAGTTTTTGACTAACTACCTAAGCATCGTAGATTTCAAGGAGTTTTTAATAGTAAATACAAATATGATGGAACTCTTATCAAGAAAATAACATTTGTCATGTAGCATTGCATGTCTGAATGAGAGATAATTATATGTTACTCAATGTTACGTAGTTCTGCGAATAATTGAGTGGACTATTATATCTGCTATTTGCTTCCTACGCACCAGAACTTGTATTAGTTAGCAGGTAAATGCAACACATTTGAATTAAGGCCAAATGTTTAGTCTAGGCAGCAGCAGTGTAAGACATTTTTAATAGAATATCAAACCTTGTAAATTTATAAAATTACAAAGGCCTTCTTTTTAAACCAATATTATTCCATATCATGTTTTTTTACTCCAATGTTTCACAAACTCCTTTTGGAGTTTGTAATCCAAAATATTAAAAAATTCCAATACCAGTACTTACTTGGTACATTTATTATTAGTTGGATTGATTTCCCATTTAATTTTTATAAGAAACAATAACATTTCAGGTTTTAAATATATGATGACACTTTCTAGTAAAGGGTATTTCCTGAGAAATATGCAATTTCAGAAAAAGTTGCATATAAAATATAATAGTTATTTTTCGCATATTTTTTTTCATTATATCGACTGATTATAGCATTAACATTAAATTAATACAAAAGGCCCCATTGTACGCGTCCAATTAAAGAACATAAAGGCCTCCAAAATTTTAGAACACATGGTAATGACCATTTGCAACACGGTAATTATAGTTTAAACATGGTGATTACGTTAAGAGATATGGTAATGACAAATTATAGGAGCTGAAACGCTCTAAAGAATATCACGTTGTGTGTTTTAAAAGTATGTAGACACTTATTATTTTCAGTACAATCGAATGAAAAGTGCGTATTTGTAGTTCGCAGCACCCTTGAATGGTTCCTAATCAAGTGTAAATCAAGCATGACATAAATGATGAGAAACCCATTGCGCAATGTCGCAGCATGCACGCGCCGATCCATTGTCCGGCTATGATATTCTGTCTGTTGTCTAATTGCATATTGGCACGCGACTTCGTCCGCGTCCGCGTCCCAGTACCCCGTGCGAATTTCTAATTAAGTTATTTCATACAAACCTTGTCCTGCCTGACACAACAAAAAAACCGGCCAAGTGCGAGTCGGACTCGCCCATGAAGGGCTCCGTAGCAGCAAGTAACATATATAAAAGTTCTTGTAGTTCGTTGTAACTTTGATCGATGTTTTAATAATGTGTATTTTTTTTTAATTATATAATTTATGTCGTATTAAAAAAAAACTACGTACTAGATCTCGTTCAAACCAATTTTCGGTGGAAGTTTGCATGGTAATGTACATCATATATTTTTGTTAGTTTTATCATTCTCTTATTTTAGAAGTTACAGGGGGGACATATTTTACCACTTTGGAAGTATCTCTCGCGAAAATTATTCAGTTTGAATAAAATTATATTACCCCATACCACCATACCATAGATACCCCACCCCACACGTATGGGTTAGATGAAAAAAAATTTTTTGTGTGTCAGAATTTATTGTTTTTTTCTATTTTTGTGTGAAAATCTTAATGCGGTTCACAGATTACATCTACTTACCAAGTTTCAACAGTAAAGTTCTTATAGTTTCGGAAAAAAGTGGTTGTGACATACGGACGGACAGACAGACATACATGACGAATCCATAAGGGTTCCGTTTTTTGCCATTTGGCTACGGAACCCTTAAAAGAGTCAGCTAAATATGCGTAACCGTTCTGAAGTGATGCGCGAACATACATTTGTTGACAATTGGTTTTTATCTAAATAGTATCCGATTGTGTTTCGTTACTTCGCTAAACTAAATAACCGATGTGTTGATATGTTTCCGCAGTAGTTACAACAACGAGTCAAGAGCTGCGGAAGACAATTATAATGGGTGCTACGTTCATGATTACTGCTCAGGCCACTAATTGAGTAATGGTTCGGTCAATTTGCCGGCGCAAAATCATAGGGGGGTACGTAGATACCTAGAAGCAACGCGAATGCCATACAGTGAGCGTAATGTCGTTCACATATTGCAGGCAACATACATGCATAATAGGGAAGTGTCTTGCCTCTCTCACCTGATGTTAATCTATCGGAAACTATCGGAAGTCCAGACGTACGGCGAGTTACCACCCTTACTTGGTTGATATTCCACTAATACGCACCAAGCGGTGTTCGTCTTCATTCATAATGCGTACAGTCATAAGCTATGGAATTCCCGAGTGCATAGAGCCCCAACATCTTTAAAGCTCGAGTGAATATGCTGCTTCTGGGCAAGCTCGCTTCATCGTCGGCCTCTTCTTATATAATCCTACAACAGATAAGAATGTGGCCAAGAGCAAGCCCATCTATTATAAAAAAAAATAAACAACTGTCGTAACAAAACAGTTACCATTGTTTTTGGTGGCATACCTACTTAGATGAGATGATGGTAGCTAGCGAGTAACCAAATACTTTATGCAACCCCAAGATAATCAAACCCTTTAGTGGTGAGTAAATTTTGGTTGGTGGTAGTGCTTGTTAAGTCCGCCTGGCTAGCTTCCACCATCTTTCTAAAGTCTGGTGCCATAACAACATTGTTATGTTGTGTTCCAACAGTTTAGAAGAGATAAGATAGCCAGTTCCTTAGTGGTGGATGATTCTGGGTGAAGCGCACTTCCACCTTTGGCCTTGGCCTTATCGTCACTTACCATCAGGTGAGATTAGCCAAGTGCCGTAGGATACACGTAGTGGTAAAAAAGCAAATCTTATTCCAAAATGTAGACCTAATTAAAACCTGGTTACAGTGTGTCTCTCTCTAGTACGTCTTTACTAAGTAAAGCTTTTTTTAATTTGGATCAAGAGCAAGACAGGATTCACGACGTAGCGAGCTAACCCAGAAGGTTCCTATTCACTCTTGCTTTGAAGATGGACGGGTTTTAAGTACTCGGAAACACAGACGCATGGAGGGAGTTCCACTCCTGTGCTTTAGTGAGTAGCGCTTTGTGCAACATTTAGTAATATCCACCAAGAAATGGTGGTAGCGCGCAGTGCGTCTGGATGTTCGATGGAAGAAGGGGGATGGCGGAATGAGCTCATGCAGCTCCTGAGCACACTCTCCGAAGTACAGTCTGTAAAAACTAGCTTCAGGTTTAACTTTAATTTACGTTTCGGAGAAAGATGGTTTGGTTCTGGGATTAGTAGTCACACTACTAAACCACAGAGGTGGTTCAGGTACGTGAGTGACAACAATAGAGACATTAACATTTTTATTGTCCGTTTAGTGCGAATTCAAGATCAGCTTCGCGGTACACACGCTTCACATCCGATGAATTCTCGGGTTTCTGATTAATGAGTAAATAGCAGTGCAGGCTCATGATTGTAATCCGTGAAAGTATTTACTGAAGCACGTTCTTGCTGATATCCAATCGAGTAATTGCATGTTACGTTTGAATAAGAAAGCAGTCGTTAGTTTTCATAGTAGCTAAGCGGATTATTATGCGCCCATTATTCATACAACAAATTCTTTGAGATCTATTATGATAAATAAATAATAAGGTTTCGTGCCTCTTCCTTGTTCGTAGCTATCGCATATCACATTACAATCTACGAGTATATACAGGGTGTCCCATAAACAATGGATAACCCTATAACCATCGATAGGCTTCATCATGGCCCCTCTAATCTCAAATTTAGACCTTAGTAAAAATATAACGGTTTTTAAGATTTTGGATTTGCGTCTGCTACATGCTCTATGGTTACAAGTACTTAACACGTTAACAGTCCCCATACAAGCGTTCCGAAATACGTCATATGTCCATATGTCATTATATATTTTTTGGCCATTATTTGGTGTCCACTTAGCGAATTGTGCATAAAAATAACAAAATATAGATAAATTTGACAAATCCATGGATCTAGAGCCCCTAAAGTAACACAGGGCTCGTGTACCTCATAGGGTACACGAACTCGGCGGAACCGCTCCCCGTGTACCACATACGGTACACCGCACTGTTAACGTGTAAAATAAACGTCACAAAACAAATAAGGTTTGTTTTTATCATGCCATTTCTACAAATGATAAAGTTTTTCGATCTAGCTTCGTGGCATGGTAAAAACAAACCGTAAGTGGGTTATTGGGGGTTCTTGCAAATAATTATTGATTTTATATAGATTTTTTTTTTTTTTTTTTTTACTAGGTATGGGTTTGCTCTTGATCCCAATCAAGCCCAGGGGCTAAGACAGGATCTATGATGGTGCGAGTTTACCCAGAAGGTGCCTATTTACTCTTACTTTGAAGATGGACGGGTTATATGTACTCGGAAACACAGACGCAGGGAGGGAGTTCCACTCCTTTGCTGTATTTTATTTAAAAATAAAAAAAAAAAATTTTTATTTAAAATTGTATTAATCCATTAATTGATTTATTATGATTTATAGTGCATGTTTCAAAAGAATGAAAATTGTTACAAATATATAGATATTGATAAATAATAATTGATTGATATGTTAATTAATGTTGCCACTATTGTTATCATCACATGATCAACACAAATTTTTGAACTATAATAATATAAGTAATACTTTATAAATAATATCAAATTATGCATGTAATTAAATTAAACTGTAGTACGTAATCATATTATTATTAATGTAACTTTTTTATGCAAGAAATAAAAAGGCTTTTTTATTTTTATTTTTTATTTTATTTATTTTAAGTGGGTTATTACGAAAATTACAAAAAAAATCAAAATCTTAAAAACCATGATTTTTTACTAAGGTGAAAATTTGAGATTAGGGAGGCCATGATGAATCCTATTGATGGTTAAGGGATGATTTATATTAGAGTGGGCCGTGCACGGAGCGTACCCCGTCCGGGCCCGGACGGCGCCACTGATTTGAGACGTTGCCTACATTTTGTATGAAGCAGTTCGTTCAGGGAAATTCGTCACAGGGTACGGCGCGTGGCGCGGACGAAGTCGCCGGCGCGGGCGGGTCGCTATCGCTAGGTAATAAATAGAACCAGCGATTTCCCGCAATTTCGTCCGGGTAAACCTTCTCTTGTCCCGTGATGCCGAGGATTTATTTAAATTCTATCTTAAAGGTGGTCTGCGCTGCCTGAGAAACCGACCTGCCTTTCAAGTTGGTGGGCTTTATATAGACTTACCATAATTTTGGAACTCCAAACCGGGACAGAAGCGAAAGACAAAAAAAAAGGTGACGCTGAAGAAAAACACATTACTTAGGCTCTACCAAACAATGTTTTATTTTGTTATTAAAAAAAACAGAAATGTAAATAAAGTAAAGGAAAGATACCCACAGTACCGAAAGGCCGCTGCGGCAGAAAATTACATTGCTTTAGTTATTAATTACTGAGTTACTTGAGTTACTGCTGTGGCATTTAGTACGTTCGTTTTTCTTAATACACGTTCCGACGGTTAACCGGGACAAAATACCAAACCGGCTGGGACGCCGGGACCAATGCTTGAAAGCGGGACAATCCCGGTCAAACCGGAACGTATGGTAAGCCTAGCTTTATAGTTCCTTCTCAGGTTTCGCGGTGTCAGTTCGTACGTAAGTTGTAAAAAAGATATTGGTTTGAGTGTGATTGGTACGCGAATAGAGATACTTAAAAATCAAAAGATAGTTTGTCCCTTTTTTGTCTTCACAAATTCCGATAATATTAAAGCGTTTTTGCGTTTACAAACAGGCATGAAATTGACTTCGTGAGTCGCTCTGGCATGCGTAACATAACGTATAGTCCTCTTTAGTTTTTCTGCCATTGAGCACCGGAGTGTTCATTCAAATAGCTTCGTGCTACATTATGCATGCGTCTCCCTCCTTTCGATACGATCGCGCCGGCCCTTGCATGCTGCATCATAATTGCTTGCTATATCAATTTGCAACGACAAAGTTTTATAGCGGAGTTTTAACGACTTGCTTAAATCATGGCATTTACGCCTCGTCACAGATACCACCGCCTATTCGATAGAAGAAACCGCTTTGTTTTAATTTTTTTGTTTTTATCATGCAATGGGTTTGAAACGGCCGGCACCGGCCGGCAGAATAAATAATAATATCAGAATATTATCATCATACATTATTATTAACTATTTGCTTTTCCGTCTTATCTCGTATTTGTCATTATGCTATTTTTCTTCTTGAGTGATAATAGTTAAGTAGTAGTGGTAGTAATACCCTAAATTATTTAGAAATCTCTGACCTGACAAGTTTTATGTCAACTGACAAACCTTTCCTGCCGAAATGGAAACGAAGTAAAAACTTCACACCAAAGACTACTTCTAGCCATTAGAAAGTGCGGAAAAGAGGAATCAGTCAACCGCCAATTCTATTACATTGACAGATAGATGTTTTATCTGTGATAAAGTGTTGAACACGCCATGGCTTCCGCAGTTCCGTGTGCGTAGGCGCACCGCACATCGATGGCGCGCACCCAACAGTGTCGCCTGATCGATTGGCCTAGCCAGAGGCCCTACCAGCCCTACTCTCTAAGCGCATCCGAAACTTCGTCAGCCCGTAATTCACGCGCGCTGCTGTTTTTTTCACTAGCGTTTTTCCCAGTAGTCCAGTACATGCACACTCAGCCGTGTACGACGAATTACGGGTAGACGAAGTTTCGGGGCGGTTAGAGAGTAGGTTCTTAGTACTAGCTTAATGATCAACGGTAAATCAACGCTGACGTGCTTTGGATGCAATCAATTGCTCAGTTGTGTGTAGGTACTCGCCCGTTTGTTCACTGTGTGCTAATGAGACTGTCCGTAATGAGAGTTCGTCATGCTAAGTGTAGTCATAGTGGCTCGTCATATCATTATTCCATGACACACGGGCAACCCGGAGGCTAATTGTCTAACTTCAACACTTATCGCAATACTTTTCAAGTACAAGTACATTGCTTTGTTAGTTAGCTTATAAATATAAAAGGAATTTTAAAATAATCAAACTAGCGAAGCAATGTATTTCTACTAAAAGATATTCCGATAGGTGTTAGACAATTGGCCCCCCGAGCCGAGGCCTTTAATGACAACGTTAACAGCATAACAGATTATGTTGTTTCTATAGGAGAGGAAATAGCAAGTGAGCGGATGTACTTGGGTTACTAGGGGTAACCCCCTTCTTCTCCTAAATCCTGTCGTGGCCTTCGTTCGGACCTCGACAGAGAGCAGGTAGTGGGGAGAGAAGTCGTGCGTCGCGGGCGCGGTGATACTCAGTTATGAATGAGTATTCCCCGGAAGTAAAAAAATGAGCCAGTGGTCAACCAAAGTATCCTCAAGTCAAGAGTGTCGGGTGCAAGTGCAATGAGCTTCTAACTTCGGCCTTATCGTCACTTACCATCAGGTGAGATGGAGGCCAAGCGTTTGACCGTTAAGAAATTATTAAAAACTGTTTTTTTTTTTTTATTTCACCGCAGGAAATCGCTTGATGACAGCAATAAATGACAACGGACGTATGTCATTAAAAAGTGGTAACATATGATTTATTTTCTGTTCTGCTGCTTTTTTTTGTTTTGTAGTAGTATGACAAATCTCTCAATACATTGGAAATTCGGAGACTGCTTTCGATGACAGATTGTTCGATTTAGGTAGGTTATTTGCCTCTCCGCACCGACATCAAAATTTATCGCAAAATGATAATACTTTAAAGTGCACTAAACATTAATGTGTACACTAATTAGCTGATGTTGGTACCGCTCGCTGTACAATTAATTAGCAAGGGCGCCGTGTTTTGTTTTATGTCGCTGATTCAATGTTATGTGCAAATTTTATTGCAACACCATTTTTAGTTTCTTTTATCGTGTTTAAAATGTACTGGCCGTATTTGATAGGATTCTTTTATAATTATGTTGCCTGGTGTGGCATGTCCTTTTATGTTTTTTTTACTGTTCTAATAAAGGTCATAAAATATAATTACCCGTTTGATTGCAATCTCAATGTCTTTATCGTTAATGTTAACTGAATCTTTCCTCGTCTGTTGATCTTATAAAATGCTGCTATACATGTTCAAGGTAGTTTTTTACTATTTCCCTTACAATTGTTTTTCTGTGAAGAGTTGCCCTTCGCTAAGCACACCGTGTAACCGAGCTGAGATCTCAAGTATGGATACTAATGTTAAAAATAAAAAGTCTTTCAGAAAACGTCACTGAAAGATCAAATCAAAAAAATATTATGTAATGATGTCGTAGGATTATTTATTACCTGCTATTCATGTAGCACTAGATATGCAAATAAATAACTACGTGTGTAGTTCAGTAACTAATGAAACCCTCTGAATGTAAGAATCAGTAAGCTTAGTAATATTTCGTCTTTTTTCCTGGAGCATTCGATTCGACTCCTCTATAGATAATTACATCCTCATAATGAGACTTCTTATTTGTCTTTCAATCTCGTTCGTATTATGTGAATGAAATACTCTATATTCTATTACTTACGTAAAAGTAACGCGAATTCTGTAGTATTAATTAGTTCCTATGAATACTACCTACCTGGGTCGAGATTATTGCCAGCAAAACCCAGGTTTGTGCATTCTCGTCCAAGGTTCCCATTTCGGTGGACCTCAGCATTTTTGGCATGGACAACGGCCAGGAACTGAATCCAAAATGCTACATAGAGAGTGTTATTTTAACGGCCCCCGGTGTTCTTAATAAGGTGAGGCGGTTTTTCACTCCTGAGCTGTTTGCTGTACAAGACTCAGGTGCGATCGAGTATGGAGAATTGTTCCCATATGGGACGGCTCTGCTAAATACCTCCTCGATGCACTTGATAGACCGCAAAGACGAGCGGTACGCATTATTGAAAATGCTGTGGTTACAGCATCTCTTGAGGACCTCCAGCTGCGTAGAGACATTGCTTCTCTCAGTGTCTTCTACTGGAATACTACGGAGAGTGTTCTGAAGAACTTTTTGATCTAATCCCGCCCTCTCCTTTCCTCTCTCGGACTACACATGCTGGTCTTAGGAACCACCATCATACTGTGCAGACTATCAGCACTCGTACCAAAAAATTTGACAAGTCGTTCCTCTGTAAGACCATTTGGCTTTGGAATTCTTTGCCGGCGCATGTATTTTCCAGCTCCTATAGTCCTGGGTCTTTTAAGCGGGCCTGAGACGGCATTTATGCCGGCGGCCAGGAATTGGTGCGCTTGTAACCGTGCTTGTTCCACGGTGAGGAGCGCTCTCATTATTTTGGACTGCATCGGCTGCTTACCATCAGGCAGGATGTGGTCACTATGACAAGTCACATTAAAATAAAATGCTTTGTGACCTCATGTGAATCAAAATGTTTATATTTTGCCGTGCGTGTACTGTAATGAATTAATTATAACTATAGTATTGTTGTTGAAGTGGAATGTTGTGAGATCATCTAATGTTCACATAATATTGACATTGAGGAAAATATTATAATAATGATAATAATAAAATTTATTTTTATATGAAATACATACATGTGACGTGCGTGTTAATTTTTGTTATTGAAGTGCCATTGTTTTACGCCGATATTGCTTTAATCATGGTAAGCATACAGTCAAACACATAATTACGCAATCAAATCACTGAAGCATTGTCAGAAATTACATATGCGCAGGCCTATTATCTGCTTACACCGCATTCATTATCAAGAAAAATATAAATCTACTTGGAACTTAAAAATGTAAAGTTTTAAAAAAAAATATGTTCAATGCAATCTTGGGATCAACTTAAATTAAACTGTTTCAGCAGCATAGTCTTGAAAACGGAATGCGACACTTACACCAAAAATATCTAAGTTAGGAGATTTCGCGCTAATGTCATTATCATTATACATAGTCACAATATGTGTATTGTGACATAGTCATGTGCATAATAGCGAGCAATGGGATGATGGAGACATTCCGTGAGAGGGTGGCATACGCCGAGCGAGCCGGTCCAACTCTTGCTGCAACGTAGAGTGGCTTTACCACTCAGTGTCACTCATTTAGCACCACCCATAGGTCATGTCATGTGTAGGGTCCCAAGGTTAAGCCTACGGACGCGAGTGACTGACTCCCAAAATATTTATTAAACAATGCCACGAAGTATAAAAAAATTACGCCAATCTTTATTGCGGATTGTATTTTTTTTATTCACAAAGTCTCAATTCCATGTAAAACCGGACTCCCTATACAGTATTCATGTTGTAATAACTTTATGTTTTATGTTGTTGTTGTTGTTTTAGTTTTATACAATGCCTTGAACGCAATTGGCTTTTATGCATATATCTTACTTGTCTCTTGAATTGATTGATACATTTTTGGTTGTGGTAGTAAAAGTTGGGATTTCATAGTTTTTTAGGTTTCAGCAAAACGCTTATAGTGATTACGAATATTTATGTATACATGATTAACCTGTAAATTCCCTTTCACACATCCCATTAATGATTATGTTCGTGAATTATGTAGTTCCTTTTTCCTTCCTTGACGACATTTACAGAGCATAGCTATATAGGGCGCGGTGATTTATGGCGCTCTTTTTATGGTGTATTCCATTTGTGCCAGTTCATAATCCATACGAAATGCCAAGTGTTCTGGCTTTCTTTATTCATGCGAAATCAGGTTCACAGAATTTGACTTGGTTTGATTTATAATTTAGCTATAGTTAGGTAGATAACGATTTTTTAAAGGTTTAAAACACGGCAGCTATAATATACATTGTAGCTATCGTGTGTGGTCTCTTGTTGATTTCTATGGAAAGATGTAGTGAGATGTATCGTGCTATAATATACATCTTTACATTATAGCTGCCGTCTGTGAAGGCCTTTAAACAACTGCGGATAAAGTTGCAGTTAAAAGGATGGAACAGGGTAAAACATGGCACCTATTCTGCTCCCAATAGGCAGTGTAAACTACCAAGAAAAACCTGCTACTTAAGTAAATTAACTGATGACCCAGTGCTACTTTTATTCACCATTCGATCATCATGTCACCATCATCATCTCAACCCGTAATTACGCACTGCTAAGTTAAGAAACGTAACGTTCACGAAAACGAGACTTTGTATGGCATTGAATTACTTTCTTGATCGAATGGTAATAAAACTTGCACTTTATCATAATATCCTGAAGATATTATTATGACGTCACGTGAACCGATAATGGTCGACGATTCAGTCGGTGCAGTAGCAATGAAGCGAGATGCACTTACAGTCAGTGGCCGAGCTCAGAGCGAGCACACAGTTGCACAGGACAGCTGACTGGTGACGTCACGCCACACACCACATGTGGCGAGCAGCCCGCGGGGCGACCTTTTCATTTTATTTCCTTCCCTTTCTTTGTTCATTATTCAGATTTTTGTTGGACTGTAAAATGTTACATGCATTTTTATTACTTTCATTTTGGTATACAACGGAAATTTGTTTTTTTTATACAAGATAATGGCAGGCTAATGTTCGGCCTGCCCAATAAAGGCCCTTGGACGCTTCCAAACCGTCCAACATAAAACTTTTTTACGTCTTTTTAAAGACTACTCTCGGCACAAAATTAAAACGTCTATATTACCTGCAATGTTGTACAAACATTTCAAAATAATGTTTTCAAGGAAATATTAAATTTAAAAGTAGACTTAACCCTCGGCTGCTATTATTTTCTGCATTGGGTAGTTTGAATTTAGCTACATGCTAAATTCAAACTACCCAATGCAGAAAATAATATTAATGAACAGTGTTGAAACAAATCGAAAACATTTCATCAATTGGGCGACATTCAATAAAATTCCAGCCGCTCACTACGCTTCATCTCATTTCATCAGCCTGTCGCGACTGTCAATAATATTACTGATATTGAGCGCTTCCTTCGCAGTCCCAATAATTTCATCTGGACTCGAGAAGCCAGAAAACGGGACCCTTGTGCTGAAATAATTGTGTTTCGTAATCCGGTTTCTCCTAGATTGGAGTCGGCGTCTGTCACAGACGTCCCCCACAAATCAGCCGCCTGCCTTTTTTTGTCGTTTTACTCCGTTTTGGCTGCAGGCAATGATATATCTCGGAAGTTTGTTATGATTGGTTCTAGTGCTTAATTTATTTGTGTTAAGAAAAGTTGTTTTTTTTAAATTTGGTTCCGTTTCCATATAACCCCGTGCAGTACTTACATATACTTACAAAGAAAGAAGTAACAAGATCATTATAAGAATTTTTAATAGTAAATTACTAAAGACTTAATGATTAATTGCACTTATTAAAGCTATATATTGTACTATTGTAACCAGTTTTTCTTAATCACTTCCTTCATCCTTTATGATATTCTCTATACTGCCCCAAATTACCCCTATGACACAAGAGGCAATTTCCACGTTACGTAACTCCGCATAATGACTGTAGTAGCTAGCGTGACGCTGTCGTTTTGATGACACTGCATGCCATTCAATTCTATGAGTATTATTTTGCAAGAATGTTTACGCAACGGACCGCTTTGTTTGCGATACGCTTTCTTTGCAGCCCTAGTTTGATCTGGATCTTGATTAGTGTTAATGCTGTTGGGTGCGTGATCTATAAAACCAAAACTGAGGTTATGTTGTGGTATAATGAAAATTTAATTGTTTTTTCTATACATTGTCCTCTGCTTATCAGTTATTTGTTTAAAAACCGGCTTGAATTGCACTACGATATACTCGTAACCTTCACGGGTTATGTTCGTTCGATCTTCAATTCCGGCTATCAATAAGGCACTTGTCTGTGGTGGAAGTATGATCTCTCTGATAACTGAAAACTGTCAGTCCACTTCCTCACCGCTAATACAAAGCCCTTGGAAATAAAAATGACTTTGTTACAGTGAAACAAATCCAATAAAATGCCAGTGGCCCAATAAGCCACTGTTGATATTTTTTTTTAAATCCACTTGATCACGCTTGGTGTTGGCTAGAAATTGTATAAAATATAATAACAAGCCCATGTACTCGCATATGTGTATTATAATAATATGTATCGCAAAAATACATTTAGCAATAGTTCAGTGTTGGGTTGGGGCTTTGCTTTATTGTTGATTGAAACTAAGCAGGATGTCGCTGCTCCGGCGAGCGGTTCACTGCGATATGGTATCAAATAGTTCTGTTACAATGTGGGATGCAACTTTGTCTAGCTCATCTTTCACTAGGTCACCTAGCGTTTCCTTGCTGTACAGGATAGACAGCAAGGAAACATGAGATATGTAATAAATAGCAAGTGATTAACGTTGAATCGAATGATTGATGTCAAAGCCCTGTTATTAAACTACAATCAGATAAACTGTTGGGGAATCTCCGGGCCACAATGACTTTGATCCACAATGATTTTAGTTATGCTGCTGATGTTGCATCCGCACATTCTGAATTGGGTAGTGATGTAAATAAATAAATAAATTAAAAATAGGTATTTATGAGTTAGTATAGTAAGAGTATAGCTGCTCACTGAAAGAATATTAGAATACTACCAAGTCAACCCCTCTCTTCCCTTTAAAACACCGTTCTTCGCTACATTGAGCAATCTCAGACCACTTGACACCTTGTCGATCTGGAACCCATGTTGACCTTTCTTGTTTTTATGTACTATTTTTATGTGTGTAACAAATGAAGCAATTAGCTCAGCGCTGGATTATATGGTCAAACTATGTTACCTCCATTTTTTCATGTACATGTGGATCAATGGAAACTACTGTAATACTGTTGTAGTGTGTACTTGAAGACATGAAACACATGATCTATTTCCATACATATTAACTCGTACTATGAAACACAACTCGAGTATCGTTTGTTAGACGTCCGCTCTTAACTAGATTGGCGTAATAAATATCTATTATCGACCTCTGAGTCAATATGTTGCATACATCAACTTCTAAGAAAACCCTTTATTCATGTTTCCTTTCATTGAGTAGAGGCTGATTTTAAATTTAAATTGTCATTTGCAGTAGTAGCTTATTTTTTGATAATATTGCGAGGTTATTCACCATTCTATTTTAGTTACTTAGTCGTTAAAAGCTACATAGAATTTATGAGATTTTAGTTTAGTATGTTAGTATTAAGAAGGTTTACTTATTTTGGTTTACCACACAATCTTCCAAGTCAAAATTTTTAAAAACCAATAAGCCAATTTTGATGAAACTTCATGCTAAAGTAAAACAGGGATCTAAATAGTTTGTAAAAAAACATTTTTAAAAACGTTTTCTTAGCTGAATTAATGCAATTTAAAGTCCATTAAAGAAAGTTTAAAACCGCAATAACTCAGTTAAATAAACGTTTTTAAAAAAATGTTTTCAACTAGCTATTTAGATCCCCGTATTTTACTTTAGCATGCAGAGATTCATTAATATTGATTTTGAAAAATTTCGACTTGGAAGTTTGTATGGGAAACCTAAATGCGTAAACCCTCTTAAGACAAACAAAACTGTTTGTGTTAATTTATATGTCGATATGACTTGTTGAGAACCTTATCTTTTTTGTAGTCTGTTAATAAAACTAAAGAGCAGTTCATACTTCACATTTATATGCTGATGATGATGACGCTGATCATTGTAGTAGTGGTCGAAGAGCTTGTTATATTTATTTACATCGGCTATTATCGTATATAAGTTTCCGACAAAACACGCGGTTTGTTTGTTTTAAAACTTCCCGGTGTTTTTGCATGTTTAATAACTATTCTATAAAGCTACCCTTCCGTGCGATCCTTTGTTTCGGTCCAACAACATCCTGGCCTGCTCGTATAATATATCTAAACACTGCATCGATGAATCAGCTGTTGCGCAATTGTTCTTGAAGCTTGAAGCATTGTCCTGCCTTCGATCACAATCGGAGGCCCTACCATGAGTTTGCTTTACTCGCTACTCTCTTGTCGTGAAAAAGACTGATTTTTCACATTGGTGTCGTAAACTAAAACACTATTTTATCTTGACCTGTAAAACTCTTCGCAGGGTCAATTAGCATTGTCTTCGCAGGTACTTATTTATATTTTAGACGACTCTTGTTTCTTACGTAACGTAAGTTACATTTTTAGTAGTTTGGCTGGTGGTAGGCAGAAACCACAGCTTTCGAGTTCTGTATACTTACTCGTCCTCTCACTTTGTTCGCTTCATTTCCTGTCATAGTAATCTTTATACAAGCTCGTATGTTTAGGGTACTCTTGAACCGATCTGTTATGTTTCGTAGTATTATCTAAAATATTAAGTCCTACCACTGCTTTACGAGTTCGTAATAATCTCTCTCGGTAGTTACCGAGTGAGTCTATCTAATCATCGTAAACACATGGTCGGGGCCACTGGCGCCTTTATGTTACTCTCATCGAGATACAATATCGATTGCAGATACATTATGTCGCCTGTGGTCAGATTTACCGATACAAGCAATATTGATCGTGTAAGATATTATCTTAGAAGAGTGAAAAGCGCTTAGAACTGAAATAATGACCAGATATTGATCAATTACTAAAGAAATTCTCTTTTCTCGTATTCCTGAACTTTAAGTCGATAGCTTATAATTAGGGCTTTCACAGTCACACATCATTCGTGTCATCAAGAATGAAGTAGACTTCCGAGCAGTAAATGGCTATTTGCTTGTTCACCGCTTTCAATTCAATCTAGCTAAACATCTTGGTAGGTATTAACACTCTGCTTAAAGTTTAAACTCATCAGGAAATAAATCCTGTTCGGTCCCTATCAACTTAAGTACTTCCAAACGGGCGGGCAATCTTCCAAATGCGAGGCGCTATGAATAACTCTGATGATGTCAAAATGGCGTTGTAAAAGCCGACAGAAATCAATCTTTTTCGTAGACACGATTTGTGAAAAGTGTTGTTTCTTTCAATCTGTATATTGTTCGTTTTAACTTTGAAAAACAATAGACTTAGCTTATAAATCTCAACAGAACGGGAATTAAACTTGTCTAACTCTAGAAGCCAGAGTTCTATTAGCTCTCTCTGCATAGATTCGTCCTTCCTTCCGAAGAGTTCCCTAAGGTGGAAAGTTTTCTTTTAGTTTCTCGGCTGCGACTCGGGCGGCGCGGTGCACAGTTCGATTCCCAGTAGGCCGGAAGGAAACGCTCTCCGTGCTGCGACTGGCCAATGCAGCTGCACTTTGTGAAAGAGCCGCGCCGCCACTTTGATGTGATTTAACTTGAATATTCTTACTATTAAATTATTTATTTAATGTAACAACATTTACTACAATGCCATTACTGTTTTGTTTCACAGTGTTTTTCAACACTTTTGCTGTGATTTTGCTATAAAATTGCTAAGTTTACAACAACTAGTTGAGATATAAAGATAGAGATAATAGATAAAGATAATAAACTAGCATGAACTGAAATATATAAGATAAATATGATAATAAACTAACATGACATCTTGGTAAAACATTGATCTTCGTTGTCTTCTTCCGAAGCATTTATTGCAGTCTTGCTTATCACTAAGGCAGACTGCAAACTGCGTCGTCGTCGTCGGCAGTAGTGTCGCTTGCGGGCTGCAGTTGAAACTTGCAGTCTGCAGCGACTGCAGCTGTCATCGGGAACATGTCTGATGCCCCCTCTTCACGTCGGCAGACGCATCCTCCGACGTCATCTGCGGATGCGTCGGACAACTTAAAATTGCGGTATTTAACGTCTGCAGATGCAGCAGACGTTAAATATCTACCACAGATGCGCAAATAACCCCCCTACACGTCGGCCGACGCATCCGCAGATGACGTCTGCAGATGCGTTTGCCGACGTGAAAAGGGGGCATTACCCAAATGACGTGTGCGTCTGCGCAAGCGGTCGGTGTGTGGCAGTCAGGCAGGCGTCGGATATTTTCGGACCTCGCACCCTACAGAGGGTTAGGGTGAGAGGAAGCACAATGTTGTTTTTTCATTGATGTGCTGTTTATGCTCTAAAAAGGTTGGTTGATCGGTATAGCACGTGAGGTGTCACGACCTGTTTGAATTATTTAAACTTTTAAACCATCTGTTTGTGTGTTGGATTTGAGTAGCATTCATTTGTACCTGCTATTTCAAAACGAAGACCAGCATAGATTTTTTACTAGTATTCACTTTAGTTCATGTATTGAAAGAAAAGGGAGACTGAATAACCACTACACACGTGCTCTATGCTGACTCTCAGAAGACGTCTGGGGCAGGATCGGTCACACGGCTTAGGAACCACCGAATTTCTCGCCGTCCATATACCCGCTTATTCTGTAAAAAGGCTGCTTCTGGGTCAAAAGTCAATTCATTCCCAAAACAACCGTTTTTACTAGATGATACCGCAGACGATACTTACCACCACAGCTATCTAATTATAAAGGGTCATTCACAGATCACGTAACCGGCGTACAGGTAAAATCAACAAGGCGAAGACTTTAATAAGAGGTAACACGTGCTCAAGTGGCGTTACCGGCGCCCTTTGTCAGCAGGTTAATCTACCTCAAAATGTAACTTTATAGTTTAGGTATAAGAATCAATATCGATTAGAGAGGTTTGACAGTTTTGGACAGGTTGACCTGCTGGAGTGTGTAAGGGCCCTAGCACACGGCGTATTTTAATCGCACAGTCGACGTGCAGATGACGCGTATACGCGCTTCAAACGAGATTCGAACGCAACCTTGTTGTAACCTAAGCACACGGGGTGATCGTTAAACGCGCGTCTACTGTGCTTATTACCACAGGTATTACGCGCAGATACAGCCCCCCTCTGCCCTATTGTACGCGCTTTAATCGAGTTTCGAGCTCGTTTCACACGCGCGTTTGTATCGCGTTTTAGTGCTCGGCCTGACTGCCCGCGCGGCCGCGGGGGCGGGCGCGGCCCGGCGGATTCAAACATATGTATTCTCATTTGAGTGTCCATAGTGGGCACGCGGCGCGGGGCATACATTTGTACGCCGCGCCCGCGCGTCTAGTCTGGCCGAGCACTTACGCGTGTTTGAATCTATACAATCGCAAACATCGCATCGGCATCTACTTGGCGCAGACGACGCGTGTTCCGTCGCCGTGTGCTAGGGGCCTAAGTACCTACCTACTCCATGCAAGCTTCGACTGTGCCTTCGAGACCTTCGAGTGCTTACCGGCTGTGAATTTATGAAAAAATTATATTATTTCGTTATCTTTCCGAAGATAAAGATTATCTAAAACCCGTTCGTTGTTCAGAAGCACGCGAAGCTGCTGGTTTCTTTTTAATTTTTAATATTATGTTTGGTCAGTTGGTCACACATTCTGATAAACACCGTGCCCGAGGTAGCAGTAAAAGTCATTTAGCGATTGTTGGAAAAATTCATGGCAGCGGGCAGCTCATCAGCATCTCTGGATAATGAAAATTAATTTATTTTATGTGTTTATATTGTAGTAGCGATGATACTTTGTGGTGTAAATTTGGCATCAGCTAAATCGTGTTCAGGTCGCAATAAATTCATTGGTGTCATTGAACTTGCCACTGTTACTGACTTATCTTTATTACGATGACTAATGTTATCGAAAATATTTTGTTTGCTAACTTTTTTTATTTAAGTAGGTTTTGCGAAGTGTTTGCAAAGAAACTTTGTGTTGGTATCTTATATTTTTAATGTAGATGTCTAACTACCTAATCTATTATTATTTTATTAGTTTAGTGGTTTCAGTGAATGGTTATTTACAGTAAAGTTTTTTTCAAATAATAATTTAGATTGCGATAGCACAATACGAAACTGAAATACCTATAGGCAATAATTGATATGGTTATTTCGAAAATAGTAAGTTTCTTTGAATTAGTCTCTTGACATTATAACTTCGTCGGTACTAGGCACGCCATGTTATCTTGAACGCGAATCTTGAATCGTACTATTTGGTATAAAAGCTATCGAAACCAAATTCTACATTGCACGAATGCGTCAAACCCGCTTGCCATGGACCTTGGGTGTGACCCGGTTCCATACAAAACTGTTTATTATCTTTTTTATTAGCCATTTCATTGGATGTGTTAATTCGTTAAATGCAAGTTGCTTGCTTGTGGTAATTGCATACGTAAACTTTTTTTATTATTATTTACGGGAATCAGCCAGAAGCTAACTGCCAGCGTTCAGTGCTTCGTACCTAATTCAAGTTTTCTATAATTGATATTAATCTTATACCCAACTCATAAAGTACAAGTTTAGAAAGTTAAGAAAGGACAATGCCAACGGTCCATTTTGCTATCAGGATCATTTTAAAGTTTTTCGGCAACATACAGTCACTCATTCATAATAAGTCACATATAACTCTTAAGTAAACATGTTTTATACCATTTTTGTTTGAATAAATTATCTACAACTACAACACATATTTATTATTGTAGAAGCATATTTATAAGTGAATTTTGAGCTATTTTTGACAATACTATTTATATATATTTATACATTTTCAAAAAACATACTTACATATATAATAGTCACGACTATTATCCCCGAAGGGTTAGTCAGAGACTAAAAAATAAGGACCGCAGAAGCAGTCCTCTGCCATAGTCAACTTTTCACCAAATAGCGACTGCATATGTGCTCAGCGTGACAGGTGGTGATGGTGAGCCCATCGCCGCTCTATGCTGTTTGATGTATGTGCAGTGCAGTGCAGTCTTTAGTCCGTTAGTAGCCTTTTACGACACCTAAGGGAAAAGAGGGGGGATTCTTTTACCGCTACACGACACCGTTATGTCTAATTTACCTATACAAAAAAAGTCGCGTTAAGCCTCGATTCAACATATCAATTAAAACGTCGCGTTAATCAATCAAGATGTCTCCCATAACCAACTTCGTTAAAGTTACATGCAATAATTACTTCACATTTTGTTTTCCCTGAGGAGAACCATTTGTAGGACAAAATTAATATTATAAACGCTAACGAGGGGTCCTTCCCTACCCTAGGCGTGAAATACACAGAAGCGATGTAAGATTCGGATGTGGATCGGATTCGTTGTCCCTTCAAATCTTGTTCGTACAAAATGTATGAAAGAGATGCCTCGTAAATTACACAGAAAGGATGCGGCGCGGATCCGGGGAAATCGGCGGATGGACAACGAATCCGATCCACATCCGCATCGCATCCGAATCTTACATCGCTTTTGTGTATTTCGCGCCCTAGGTTAGGGAATAGCCGCAACCGTGCTATATCCATCAAATAAACTATAGAAAAATCATACAAATAACTCAAGTGTTCTTTCAAATGTTAATTTGTTGTTTGTTCACTTGCTCCTTTATTTAGTAGTTCTCATAGCGATGTTATTGTGTAAGTAATAAGATTTTCAGCATAATTATGTTTTTATGTAGGTGTGATTTAGGTTTGTCTGTATTTGGTTATGCACTCTGCGAGGATAAGCTGAGTTTGGACGGCCGGCGCATCGCATTTTCTAGTAATTTTGTAGTTGTATTTATCGTTTTTTTATCGAAATAAGATAATAAATTCACTATAAAGTCTTTATTCCTCATGAACTAACAATTATTCTGGTATAAATTTTGCTCAATAATATTATCGTAGATAAGAGAAATTCACAGTTAACTTAAAGCTATTTTCGAAGTTTTTTGGTTTTGAATAAGATTTTTTTCTATATAAAATCAATGATATCTAAAAACTCCGAGGCCGCTACGCACTATACGACCATATAAGAGATAACATTCTATTTTTTTTATTTTATTTGTTTAGAACAGTAGTAGTTCAATCGATGAGCTCAAAAAAGTGCCTTCGCGCATTTTACGAAAATCTTTCTCTGCAATTTTGGGTTTAATTAAAAACTTAAGCAAAATTTACAAAAAGCAAGCCCGCTACGAAGTAATCAATAGCTATTCTACACTATTCAATAAGTCAAAATTGTTAATGTATTTTTGTTTCTGAGATCGAGAACGCCAAAATTGCCCATTTTACGCAAAAATCACAGTCGAGATGTAATAGATGATGAATAGGCCTCTTAATTGAGATGAGAGGCACTTAGTACAAATTGCGTTTATAATGAGATTGTTCCTCCATCCACATGCAAATTAAAAATAGTGGTAAATACTTCAAACGCATTAGAACTGGCAATATTTTAATTAATTTTGTCTGTGTGCGTTTTTTTTCTCAGTATTCTATTTTACTTTTTCTTACTTACTTATCGCTCTACACTCAATGAAATGACTAAAACAGTTAAAACGTGTCTGTCGTGTACAATAAAGAACAATAATTTAGTGGCAGCTACATATGAATTGTTAGTAGGCAAGAGGTTGGTTTTCATAAAGAGCGGCGTCACGCTTTCAGCTGTTTTCAGCAGCCGTGCCCACTTCGCGGGGCGATGACCTCGGAAGGGTAGTAAGTTGGTCTCTGCGGGCGGTTTGAGCTATAAGCGAGGGACGACTTGGGTTTTTATCTTCAAGTAATTGTTTGAAGACGATATGCAGTTGTGCCTGTTACAGAAGACAGAGCATTTTTTATCACTTTTTGTAAAAAATTGTTATTAAAATTTGTTGCCAAATAACGTGCAAGCAAGCAAGGGGTACGTCCAATGTAAGTAATTATCCTAAAAGAGCTTTAAAGATATAACACGAATGCATAACTATTTAAGGGGGTGCCGCACGATCGCAAAAACTGACATAAGTCTCTTAGGGCGACTTGCATAACACTTACTAAATATAATATGTTTGAAATTGATAGAGACAAATGATCACTTATATACATTTAAGCGTTAATCGTATTTAGTTTAAGAAGTGTCTTGCAAGTCGCCCTTAGTGAACTTCAAAGCAAAATCAATCATATTGATATTCATAATTAGAACAATTCTGCTTTGAAGTTTCAGACCTAGTAATTTAATTAGAGCAATGTTTTTATTCTGCGAAATGTGCAAAACCATCACGCGCTTGTGTTAGAAATTAAAATTTACTTTTTAAAGCCCTGCGGAATATCAGTATAAATATTTTCATGTAAGAATTATTGTTTCATGCGTAAAATTAAGAGAGTTGTCAAAGAAATATGTTTTTAGGAGTCATTAGATTTATGCATTGTTTGTTATTGTTTAAAGAATTTGTTTCAAATTTCAACAAGTCCATGGCCTTGTGCAATGATCAGACTAGCTTACATAAGTTCTTTTAAAGTATTTAACTAATTCAGCGCATAGTACAAGTGACTTAAAAATACGTAAAATCACAGTAGTAGCACGTTGTCCACAATAAGTCACCCTCTCAGAATATTTGGTTTGAATCCCGGTACGGACCGTATTACAAAGCTAACTTTTCTAGAGCCTGTCCCTTCCACCGCGGGCGACGCGTTGGCTGCGGACGAGTTGACGTCGACTTGACGAATCAATTGTTTAAGGCGGGTGGCCTAGCCCTTCCATGTTGTGACTGCCGCTCGCCAGCCGCTTCCTGGGAAACTAGACACATGACGGGTTATTCTTAGCCTGTTCTTGGAAGTGACTAGGGCACAGTCAAGTGCTGAGCACGATACACGTGTACTGTTGTTATGCTTTTCAGCTTTAAGTGCACTTAAGGCTAAAATGTAAAGATTAAAAAATCTTTTTCAATAAAGTATTTTACTTTGCTCTTCAACTTAAACTTTTACATTTGAACCATAGAAAATTTCAAGGGAAGGATTCGACTAATTGGTAACTTACCTGAATATTATGCCTATAAAAAAAAGTAAAACACAATCTTGACAGTCAATTTTATTTTAATTTGTAACATTCAACTATTCATAGTTAAAATCGACCGCTATTTATCACCCACCTGCCCGGTGCCCCGCTCCCGCCCATTTAGTCATACTATGGCGCCAGACATTGTATTGTTATCATTCTACGAGTATATTATACTGGACCAGTGATACACCACGCGCTTCGACAATCAATTCACTATTCTCACGGTCATTCATCACGTAGAGCAACGCGATCTATCTATTTGTTTACGTATCGAATTACACTATGCACATTGCTACTTGAACCACCCACTATGTACATTGAGCATGTATTATAGGTCTTAAACTAAAGTCACTTAAGAAAATGCCGAACTTTACAATCTGACGGTGTTTGTATCATCTTTTATAGTAAAGGCCTATGATGATAAAGGTATACTTATAGGAGTACATCTCGCGTGGTGTATGTCTGTCTATATTTTTACAATATTTCACATTAAAAAAGACTCCGTTCATGCTTTTCGTGCCTAAGTTCCTAAGTTTAATTATTTTGTAAGCCATTTTTGTTTTACTATTATTATAGAAGTAACCTTTTCATCAGAACTGCTGAACCTAACTGATTTTTTTTAATTGTTAATATTTTGTTTGCCTCTTTATAATATTAGTGTAGATTATGTACTGTAGATGTATTGCGCGAACCAATTGTTGATGGGTGACGTCATGGTTTCTATACGCTGTAATTGCCATAGTCTCGGTGCCATTTCATTTGGATTAAACAATTAATCGCTGTGTTTATTGTTATCTCCAAGTAGGTACCAGTTGTTAAGCTTAATGAAGGACCGGTTCGGCTGTGCTAGTTTTACTGTTCTGACATTGTGTTAATAAATTCAATTGATTTTAACGGTTGATTGATAAGTACACGTGTTAATGTGGTTTTTTTTCTTTATTTCAGGTAAGCATTGTGGACATGAAATACTTGCTGAGATTGGTAAAAGTTTATAGTCACGTTTATACAAATTTTACTTACCTAGTTTTTTGTCACTTTCTCTTCCATTACATTATGTATTTAAGTGGGAAATTAATTTAGGATGTGACCGTTTTTTGTGAAAATGATGGCGCGGCGCCGCCGGCCGCGGTCTGATTTTCGGCAAAGGTCAGTCAGGGTTAGCGGTTTTTTATTTTATTTTACCGACTCTATTACATAGTTTTTCACAAGAATCCGGGAATCCTGACCTGACACAGGGACTGACATGCGAACTGTCCTTATGTATTTCACCGCGAGCGTGCGCTGTGTATATGTGTTAAAGACAATCGGTGGCCCAGTGACAAAGCGAGCGGCTCGATGTCCGGAGGTCTAGGGTTTAACTCCTGTCAGATCAACCTACCCAAAAATGTCAAATTTCTACAATCAATTTGGAACTTTATTGTTTGGCTCTAAGGTTCAATATTCATTGGAGAAATTTGACAGTTTAGGGTAGGTTAATCTGACGCCGTGTGTACATGCATACAATCATGACTATTGTCCCCGAAGGGTTAGTCAGAGACTAGGCAATGTGGACCGCAAAAGCAGTCCTCTACCATAGTCCACTTTTCACCAAAAGCAACTGCACCTAGGGTTGCCAACTTTAAAATAAAGTATATTAAGGTAAGATAAGAAAAATAAACAGTATTTTAGAAAAATGGACAGTATTTAATTTTTTCAAAGATGTAATACGGCTGCGCTGCACCGCGCGGACAACGTTTGCAACTTTTTTACTTTATAAGGTTACTATGCAGTGCACAGTGATACCATAGGTGTAACTAAAACAGTATTTTGGATACTTTATTATTGTTCAACCGTAAAAAGTATAATGTAGTGAAAAACAGTATAATACTGTTTTTAACAGTATAGTTGGCAACGCTAACTGCACCTGTGTTCAGCGTGACAGGTGGTGAGACCGGTGAGCCCATCGCCGCTTTATGCTGTTGGATGTATGTGCAGTCTTTAGTCGCCTTTTACGACACCCAAGTTACACTCATATTAAAGGAGACCCAGCAGTGGGTGGTTGCGGGCTGATATGATGAAGGGAAGAGGGGGTGGTAGTATTTTTTCACTCTTTTATTATGTATGGTATCCTTTCTTATGTCGTGTTTTGGATTTTTCCATACATAACCCGCAGTTGTGATCACCGTGGCAAGCGTGATTAGGTAATAAGTCAACCCATCGATTGTAACGATGATGATGATTTGATTGTAATGATTATAATAATAATAATAAAATATGATATTAAGAAGAGCAAGACGAAGCGCACGCCCTCCACCATCGCCTGCTCCGCCGACCTCAAGCTCCTCGTCTGATGATTTCACCAGAGACGAGTCGAGCAGCGCGAGCAGGCGATCGCCGCCGTCCCCGCCGCCACAACGACCTGCGCGACGTGGACGACCACCGCTGCCGGCACGCTTGGGATCAGTGGGGCCATCTGCCCCGCGTACGACCCCCGCTACCGGTGGTGTAGTGCGCCGCATGCGATGGACTCAACAAATAAATGAGAACTGCATGCGCGCCTACTACAGGGCAACAGAGGGAGGAATTAACCTTACTGCGTATCGTGTTAGGATGCTGTCTTTGTTTCAGGCCCTTGAACCGACCATGTGCGGGTGATCCAGCGTAACAACTTGCTGGATCAGTAAGCACTTGATCGGCTACGCCTGGAGTCACAACGTATTTGTGCGGCTTCTTCTTCGGTGCAGGATCGGCCTGCCCCACAAATTACCGGCCGTGACGCCGGTTTTGGTGGCGCGAGTAGATCCGGTACCCGACGATGAAGATTTCATAAATACAAATGTAAGTACACAGGCGAATGAGCAAATGAGGAGCGCTTTGAACGATGCTATTCTACAGTATCGTGACACGCGTAACTCTAGGCCGCGTATACCTTGTTTGCCCACGAATAGACATAATTTGGCGTTAATGAGTGCCTTGAACGATTTACTGGTTCCTTATCTTGGAACCAGTGAAAGTTTAATTGATACCCACTCGATCCTTTATTGTGGGGCCATCACGGTGTGTCGCGTTGCTCGTGTCAAATTCCAGGATTCTGACCGAGTACCGCGGCGAACCGGGACTGCCCTTGTTTGGCAATTGAGGATCGAGGGGCGTATTAATAAGTTCAGGACACTCATTGCAAAGCTAATTTGCTTCAGAAATGGCAATAATCGGCCTCGCGTCATGCGATTCGTCACACAAGCCTTTGTTGGGACTGATGTTCGTCCGGAAAACTATATGGCTTGTGTGACGGAACGTATTGACTTTCTGAAGCAAAAAGTCTATGCGTGGGCAAACCGTATACGTCGCTACAGAGTGCGTGTGGACCGATACCAACAAAATCGCCTCTTTCAAAGTGACCAAAGAAAAGTATACAGACGTTGGGAAGGAGCTGATCAACGTGTGAGCGACGGGCGGCTACCAGATGTTGATGCCATGACTAATTTCTGGCGCAGCATTTGGTCGGTGCCTGTCGAGCACACGGAAGGTGAATGGATGAGTGTTGTCAGTGACGCGTGTGAACCTATCGAAACCATGCAGCCTATAAGTATTAGTACAGCTGACGTAAGTTGTGCAATCCGTACGGCCCAAAATTGGAAATGCCCAGGACCGGACGGATTGCACATCTTCTGGATCAAATGGTTTCGATGTTCACACGAGTTACTGGCAACGCAATTTCAAGAAGCCATAGAGCTCGGCTCACTCCCAAGTTTGTTGACTACTGGTGTCACTTTTCTGCTCCATAAATCAGGTATTACCACGGAACCGAAAATTTATAGACCCATCACGTGCTTACCTACTTTATACAAGCTCCTTACATCCATTCTGAGAACAAAAATTAACGCGCACATTGTTGCAAACAATATTTTGGACAAGACTCAGAATGGATGTAGGGTTGGGTCCCGTGGTTCTAAGGAGCTTCTCCTCATTGACATGACCATATGCCAGAAGGTCCGGCTTGGCAGAGGGACTCTCTCTGCAGCCTGGATTGACTATAAGAAGGCCTATGATTCGGTGCCGCATTCATGGTTGGTGAGGGTTTTAGAGTTATATAAAATTGATATAACTTTAAAATCCTTTTTGATATCATGTATGCGGCAGTGGACCACGGTCTTGCGTCAACCAGGATGTCGAGATAGTGTTTTTGCCACGCAGGATCTTATAAGGATAGAGCGTGGCATATTCCAGGGCGACAGTCTGAGTCCTTTATGGTTTTGCCTAGCTTTGAATTCTCTCAGTACTTTGTTGAGAAATTCAAAGTTAGGCTGTCAACTGCGGAGAGGGGGTGAAGTTATGTCGCACTTGTTGTACATGGATGACCCCAAGTTGCTCGCACCAAACCGCCAAGACTTGGTGAAACTGCTGAAAATTACTGAGACTTTCAGCAGTGCCATCAAGATGGAGTTTGGTGTGGATAAGTGTACGGTAATGCATGTACAGCGTGGGAGAGTAGTAAATTCAACCAATTTACAACTCTCCGAAACGATAAACTTCAGATCTCTCTCCGAAGTTGAAACATATAAATATCTTGGTATGTCACAGTCTTTGGGTGTTGAGGATGGGGACATAAAACTGTCATTACGGCAGCGATTCTTTTGCCGCCTGAGAAAAGTACTTAACAGTCTTTTATCGGGTGGCAATAAGACGCGTGCTTTTAATGGCTGGGTTATGCCTCTACTCACATACTCCTTTGGCATACTAAGATGGACTCAGACCGAATTGGACGCCTTGGATAGAAGAGTCCGTCAAATGCTCACGACTTCCAGAATGTTACACCCGCGCTCATCTGTTATGAGGCTGTACATCCCGCGGAGATGTGGGGGTCGCGGCTTTTTAAATGCCAAGGACCTACATAACCGTGAGGTGTGCAGTCTCAGGGATTATTTCCTTAACAGTGAGTGCGGGATGCATTTGGATGTCGTGGCAGTTGATAGACACTTTACGCCGCTCTCCTTGGCAACAGAAAACTGGCGCAAACCAGTGGTGCTAAGCACTCTCGATCGCAAGGACATATGGAAGAGCAAGGTGCTACACGGGCGCTACTATCGGGCTCTGACTGGGCCTGATGTAGATTTGCCTGCCTCGGTGAACTGGCTACGTTTCGGTGACCTTTTTGGGGAAACCGAAGGTTTTGTCTGTGCTATTGAAGATGAAGTTATCAAGACGAATAACTACCGGAAATATATAATGAGGGACGGTACGGTCGACATCTGTCGGGCATGCCGCCGTCCGGGAGAATCACTCCGACATATTATTTCCGGTTGTTCTCATCTTGCTAACGGAGAGTATTTGCACAGACACAACCAAGTAGCCAGAATAATTCACCAGCAACTTGCTCTTCGATATGGCCTTGTTGAATCAGAGGTGCCGTACTATAAGTACGCACCTGCGCCAGTTCTCGAAAATGGTCATGCAACGCTCTACTGGGATCGCTCTATCATCACGGACAGGACTATTGTCGCTAATAAGCCTGATATCGTGGTGATCGACCGATCTCAGCGCCAAGCAATATTGGTTGATATCACCATACCCCATGACGAGAACCTCGTGAAAGCCGAGAAGGACAAGCTCAGTAAGTACCTTGACTTGGCTCACGAGGTTACCGCCATGTGGGATGTGGATTCAACCATTATTGTACCGATAGTCGTTTCGGCACACGGCCTTATAGCGAAGAGCCTCGATCAACACCTAGAGAGGCTCTCGCTGAAAGGTTGGGTCAAGGGTCAGATGCAAAAGGCAGTACTCCTTGACACGGCACGTATTGTCAGGAGGTTCCTCACTCTGCAGCCCTAACCACCGATAGCTTGGGTCTATCCCCGCTGCCGGTGGCAACCTAGGTTAAGTTTTTTTATAATATTTTAAATTGTAAATATGTTGTTTTTATATAAAATATTGTAAAAAATTTTACTTAAGATTATATTTTAAATAAAGAGCATAATAATAATAATGCTCTCTGGTCAATGTATCATAAGTCATGTATTTTCATCGGAATTTTATTTTGTTTGTTTAATTTGATTTATTACCGATACGTTTTATTTACAACCTATTAAAAATAATGTCTGAGAACAATAACAATGCAAAACAACAATAATGTCTGCAAACCATTGGAAAAACCCAAAAATGGAAACACATTGTGACGTTTACACGTCAAAAAACCAACTAAGAAGAAAATAATGAAAATTATATGATGCAAACAAGAGCCAAACGACGCGCACGCCCTCCACCATCGCCTGCTGCGCCGACATCAAGCTCCTCGTCGTGTGATAATACCACCAGGGTGTCAATATCAACTTACGAGTCGAGCAGCGCTAGCGGGCGATCGCCGTCCCCGCCGCCACAACGACCTACGCGACGTGGACGACCAGCGCTGCCGGCAGGCTTGGGATCAGTGGGACAATCTGCCCCGCGTACGACCCCCGCTACCGGTGGTGTAGTGCGCCGCATGCGATGGACTCAGACTATAAATGAGAACTGCATGTGCGCCTACTACAGGACAACAGAGGGAGGAACTAACCTCACTGCGTATCGTGTTAGGTTGCTGTCTTTGTTTCAGGCCCTTGAACCGACCACCGACGTGTCTGCCCAACGATTGTCGGATCAAGTGCGGGTGATCCAGCGTAACAACTTGCTGGATCAGTCAGCACTTGATCGGCTACGCCTGGAGTCACTGCGTATTTGTGCGGCTTCTTCTTCGGTGCAGGATCGCCCTGCCCCACAATCACCGGCCCTGACGCCGGTTTTGGTGGCGCGAGTAGATCCGGTACCCGACCGGAAAACTATATGGCTTGTGTGACGGAACGTATTGACTTTCTGAAGCAAAAAGTCTATGCATGGGCAAACCGTATACGTCGCTACAGAGTGCGGGTGGACCGATACCAACAAACAAAATCGCCTCTTTCAAAGTGACCAAAGAAAAGTATACAGACGTTGGGAAGGAGCTGATCAACCGTGAGCGACGGGCAGCTACCGGATGTTGATGCCATGACTAATTTCTGGCGCAACATTTGGTCGGTGCCCGTCGAGCACACGGAATGTGAATTAATGAGTGTTGTCAGTGAGGCGTGTGAACCTATCGAGACCATGCAGCCTATTAATATTAGTAAAGCTGACGTAAGTTGTGCAATCCGTACGGCCCAAAATTGGAAATGCCCAGGACTGGACGGATTGCACAACTTCTGGATCAAATGGTTCCGATGTTCACACGAGTTACTGGCAACACAATTCCAAGAAGCCATATAGCTCGGCTCACTCCCAAGTTTGTTGACTACTGGTGTCACTTTTCTGCTCCATAAATCAGGTAGTACCACGGAACCGAAAAATTATAGATCCATCACGTGCTTACCTACTTTATACAAGCTCCTTACATCCATTCTGAGAACAAAAATTAACTCGCACATTGTTGCAAATAATATTTTGGACGTGACTCAGAATGGATGTAGGGTTGGGTCCCGTGGTACTAAGGAGCTTCTCCTCATTGACATGACCATATGCCAGAAGGTTCGGCGTGGCAGAGGGACTCTCTCCACAGCCTGGATTGACTATAAGAAGGCCTATGATTCGGTGCCGCATACATGGTTGGTGAGGATTTTAGAGTTATATAAAATTGATATAACTTTAAATTCCTTTTTGATGTCATGTATGCGGCAGTGGACCACGGTCTTGCGTCAACCAGAATGTCGAGATAGTGTTTTTGCCACGCAGGATCTTATAAGGATAGAGCGTGGCATATTCCAGGGCGACAGTCTGAGTTCTTTATGGTTTTGCCTAGCTTTGAATTCTCTCAGTACTTTATTGAGAAATTCAAGGTTAGGCTGTCGACTGCGGAGAGGGGGTGAAGTTATGTCGCATTTATTGTACATGGATGACCTCAAGTTATTCGCACCAAACCGCCAAGACTTGGTGAAACTGCTGAAAATTACTGAAACTTTCAGCAGTGCCACAAGTTGAAACATATAAATATCTTGGTATGTCACAGTCTTTGGGTGTTGAGGATGGGGACATAAAACTGTCATTACGGCAGCGATTCTTTTGCCGCCTGAGAAAAGTACTTAACAGTCTTTTATCGGGTGGCAATAAGACGCGTGCTTTTAATGGCTGGGTTATGCCTCTGCTCACATACTCCTTTGGCATACTAAGATGGACTCAGACCGAATTGGACGCCTTGGATAGAAGAGTCCGTCAAATGCTAACAATTTCCAGAATGTTACACCCGCACTCAACTGTTATGAGGCTGTACATCCCGCGGAGATGTGGGGGTCGCGGCTTTTTAAATGCCAAGGACTTACATAACCGTGAGGTGTGCAGTCTTAGGGATTATTTCCTTAACAGTGAGTGCGGGATGCATTTGGATGTCGTGGCAGTTGATAGACACTTCACGCCGCTCTCCTTGGCAACAGAAAACTGGCGCAAACTAGTGGTGCTAAGCACTCTCGATCGCAAGGACATATGGAAGAGCAAGGTGCTACACGGGCGCTACTATCGGGCTCTAACTGGGCCTGATGTAGATTTGCCTGCCTCGGTGAACTGGCTACGTTTCGGTGACCTCTTTGGGGAAACCGAAGGTTTTGTCTGTGCCATTGAAGATGAAGTTATCAAGACGAATAACTACCGGAAATATATAATGAGGGACGGTACGGTCGACATCTGTCGGGCATGCCGCCGTCCGGGAGAATCACTCCGACATATTATTTCCGGTTGTTCTCATCTTGCTAACGGAGAGTATTTGCACAGACACAACCAAGTAGCCAGAATAATTCACCAGCAACTTGCTCTTCGATATGGCCTTGTTGAATCAGAGGTGCCGTACTATAAGTACGCACCTGCGCCAGTTCTCGAAAATGGTCATGCAACGCTCTACTGGGATCGCTCTATCATCACGGACAGGACTATTGTCGCCAATAAGCCTGATATCGTGGTGGTCGACCGATCTCAGCGCCGGGCAATATTGGTTGATATCACCGTACCTCATGATGAAAACCTCGTGAAAGCCGAGAAGGACAAGCTCTGTAAGTACCTTGACTTAGCTCACGAGGTTACCGCCATGTGGGATGTGGATTCAACCATTATTGTACCGATAGTCGTTTCGGCAAACGGTCTTTTAGCTAAGAGCCTCGATCAACACCTAGAGAGGCTCTCGCTAAAAGGTTGGGTCAAGGGTCAGATACAGAAGGCAGTACTCCTGGACACGGCACGTATTGTCAGGAGGTTCCTCACTCTGCAGCCCTAACCACCGGTAACTTGGGTCTATCCCCGCTGCCGGTGGCAACCTAGGTTAAGTTTTTTATAATATTTTATATTGTAAATATGTTTTTTTATATAAAATATTGTAAAAAAATTTACTTAAGATTATATTTTAAATAAAGAGCATAATAATAATAATAATAAACAAACTAAGTATCTTGACTTGGCTCGCGAGGTTGTCGACATGTGGAATGTGAACACAGCAGTCATTGTGCCGATAGTCGTGACGGCCAATGGCATAATTGCCAAGAGCTTCGACCAACACCTAAAGAGGCTCTCGTTGGGCAGCTGGATCAAGGGCTTGATCCAGAAAGCAGTACTCTCGGACACGGCGCGCATAGTTAGGAGGTTCCTCTCTCAGGAGCCCTGACCACCGGTAGCTTGGACCCTGTTCCCGATACCGGTGGGCTACTATTTTTTATATTTTTTTTATGTTATTTGTATTTTTATAGAAATATTTAAAAATGTAAATAGTATGTATATAAATGAATAAATGGAATAATAATAATAAATTTTTCTACACTCACACCAATTATCTAGCCCAAGAGAAGCTTCGTTATGAAACTCGTTAAATGGTTACTAGAAAACGGATAAACATACTTAAAATACTTAAATACATACTTATTATACATAGAAGACACCCAGACCCGAGACAATTTAGAAAATCAATAATTTCTAAATTGACCCGACCGGGGATCGAACCCAGGATCTCAGAGATGGCGACACCATGAAAACCGGTGTACAAACCACTCGACCAAGGAAGTCATCATTGCATTGCATTGTAATGATTGCATGCCTTAGTGCAGTGGAACAGTAGGCGTAAGTAAGTGGGCTTTACTTTATAAACGTATAAGGCTTATTACAAGTGGCCATGTTGTATATAACCAACCGCAGTGATATCAATACAACGGCCCGACAATAACCGAGTAACCTGGTTGTTGGCGATCGATGCTTTTCGACCTTTCGCACCCACGGACATTTTTTTCAACAGTGGCCACATTTAAAACACCGCATGGTCGTTTTGGCTCGTTCACCAATCGCTCCCTTGAGGCAGGGAGGTAGAAAAAGTAGAAATAATGTCATTTAATGAATGTCGGTGGCGTGTTTTAATGTTGGTACCGTGTCTGTTGAGGAACCCTGTGTTATTAAGTCATTGTATTTAATTAAATGTAAGGCTTATTACGTGTGTTATTAAGTCATTGTATTTATTTAATTGTTACGTCTTTATTTGACGTTTAGCTGTGTATTCAGAAGGGCACTTCGCCCGATTTCCTTAATTACCGGTGACTGACTATCTCATCTCTAAATGCCGAAACACGGCAATGCTATTAGCATTGTTGATGGCAACAGATTAAGAAAACATGATGGTGGCCAGACCAACTTTACCAACACTCAAATCGTCTTCAAATACTATGTGGGTGCACATTTTCTGAGATTCCTGAATTCTAAATTCTCTGGGTCTGTCTGTCTGACCGTCCTATCTAACTACTTAACCTAACTACTAACCTAAGAGCTGGTTACCCGCCCTGGCACTTTACGTCATGATCTGATCATCGTCAACAAACCCACCACGCTGGCCCAATGCGATATTAAGGTTTCCAATATCATTTTTTTCTAAACTGAATAGTTTGCGCGAGAGACACTTTCAAAGTGGTAAAATATCCCCCCCCCCCTCTCCCCCTGTAACTTCTAAAATAAGAGAATGATAAAACTAAAAAAATGTTTGATGTACATTACCATGCAAACTTCCAACGAAAATTGGTTTGAACGAGATCTAGGAAGTAGTTTTTTTTAATACGTCATAAAATAATTAATTTAAAAAATACACTATTATTAAAACATCGATCAAAGTTACAACGAACTACAAGAACTTTTATATAATGTTACTAGCTGCTACGGAACCCTTCATGGGCGAGTCCGACTCGCACTTGGCCGGTTTTTTTTAATTATATTAATCCCGGCAAATGACCCCACTCCACCTGATGTTGTGTGAAAGTTTAGTCCAGCCGCGAGGGCAACTGGTGCAGCGTAGAGACGTAGCATCAGTCACCCTCACTCTGCCATAGTGATCGTAAGTTGGTGATGATAGCCCAGGAATGACTGTTACAGTAACGCCGTCCAGCGGCGGTGGGCGGCTGGACAATCGCGCCATTATGCCCATATCGGGCCCGGGCGTCGAACCCGCACCCACATGGATGTCATTAACGGGGCCTAGGGCTGCTGCTATGCTTGCGGTACCGTTGTGTAAAATATAACACTTGACAGTTTGACGGTTCAGTTGCTGACATACAATCATGTATATTAATCTTATTAACTATTGAGTTACTGCAACTTGTCTGGAATATACTCCAAAACTATAAAAAAGAAACTGCTTAAGACTTCGATCAACAATACCGATCGAAAGCTTAAGGAGAGGTATTTTAGAGCGCTTCTTTTTCGCTCTCTCGACAGTACGACGGTAAGGGACGGGTATACAGTGAAGCGGCGCGAAAAATCGCGTTTTATATTTTAAAAAATTGATAGATGTAATAAAAAAGCGATCGGTTATAATACCTCAAGTTATCTATGAACTTCATTTTGGTAAATCACTCATAATATCAAATCACTTATTATAAGAATAAAACCTGGAAAAGAAAATAAAATTACACAAAAATATGTAACTTTGTGAATTTATTCTATCGAGCCAACTTTATCAAATCGTGTTTCCATCGGGTGTATTCCACAGAACAAATATTTCATAATTTTCGCAGATTTTAATTGTACTGTTTACTACTTCAAAAAGTAATTCTAAGAACGTGTTATTTTAATTTTTTACAAACACCTAGCCTAACAGTGGGAGGCTGATGATGAAAAAGACATTTTCACAAAAGAGATCGTCATTTGGACCAGATTGTTTGTTGTTTGTTCACGCATCACTTCAGGACTTCTGCATTGCTTTTGCGTCATGCTTTTTCTGTTTTGATTGTAATAGTCAGGACAAGGCTTGTATGAAAGACAACTTTTGAAAATCCGTCACGCACGCTGTATGGGGTCCACGCAGGCGAAGCCGCGAGCGGGTCGCTAGTTAAATATTATTAAATATTTAATTCTTAAATTCTTGTTATCACGTGGTCTTATTTTTAGGTGGCTAACTAACTATACGAAACTGGTTAAAGTTTGTCGACAACCCTGTCCGGTTTCCACCTGGGATGGTAACGCGCCGGCTCCGTGTGGTGTCAAAGATTAGTTCTGTTGAAGAAACGTCTCGCCAGTCCTCTATTGAATTTTACACATAGGTTATTTCAAAATGTACTTACGTAACGGTGCTTTTACCTAGGTTCGGACTGAAATTAATGTTGTCTCGGTCGGTCTTTACAGTAAAGATACTCATCTAACTAAGACATTGAGGTAAAGTAGGTACTACTTTAATAACACCGAAATGGTTTTTTGTTCGACAATTAGGACACAGGATGAGATTGACAGGTGGATTAAGAGGCGATTGCATTGGCATAAGCATCATGTTGCCACCGGTCGCGACACACGACAGTTCATAATATCGGTGTAGGCTGTGGGCACGCGCGGGCATCGATTCTGCTCTGCCGCGTTTCCGCCGCCGCCGCCGCACAATGTGCATCACATTTTCAGCTCCACTACCCTCGATGATTAAGCACTGTGGCGGCGCCACCTACCTGCATGACGCCGCACATAGTTCGACACGAAGCAAACACCTTCCCAACCGTGTCAACAGATGGCGTCACAAAAACCTATTCAACGACATCTCCATATCGCGACAGAAAATAGTACGGGAAGCCTGCATCGCGGTAGCGAAGTTACACCACCTCCTTCGCCATATATAGCACCTCCAACTAACATCCGTTGGACCTCGGTCCCCGAGCTATAACACCCAGCTCGGAGGAAGATCTTCCCTTTGCCTTCCTCAAAGTTGCATCGAATCCTACCCACCATCCGCTTCCCATAATTGGTGACCCCTACGGAGCACAGAAGCACCTTCAACATCATCGTCGCAGCCTCGCAGCACCCATCCGTCACTCCTCATCCATCATCAGGTCTACCTTCGCCAGCAGACACAGCAAGCCAGCAATCAAGCCTCAAGGTTTCACCGCAGCATCTTGGACGACGCTTCCTGGACCTCCGGCACACTCGACGGCATCATCCCGACCTGGTCTCTGCAGCCCACGACCGGTGCATCAATGTCGGCCGCATCACTCCGGCGTGGCAGCTCTGCACACCAGCAGCTCGGACCCACCGTCATCACCTGTCTCGACTCACCGCAGACAGGAGCAGCACACTGCATCACTGGCAACGCGCCTTCACCCCACCTGTCTCGATTCACCGTAGACTGGGGCATCCTGCAGCAGCACTCTCCACTGGCACTTGCAAGCACTGACGCATTGACTGCTGAGCACACTCACTGACATCGACCTCCGGTCTCAGGGGGGGAGTGATGTGGCGGCGCAACCTACCTGCATGACGCCGCACATAGTTCGACACGAAGCAAACACCTTCCCAACCGTGTCAACAGATGGCGTCACAAAAACCTATTCAACGACATCTCCATATCGCGACAGAAAATAGTACGGGAAGCCTGCATCGCGGTAGCGAAGTTACACCACCTCCTTCGCCATATATAGCACCTCCAACTAACATCCGTTGGACCTCGGTCCCCGAGCTATAACACCCAGCTCGGAGGAAGATCTTCCCTTTGCCTTCCTCAAAGTTGCATCGAATCCTACCCACCATCCGCTTCCCATAATTGGTGACCCCTACGGAGCACAGAAGCACCTTCAACATCATCGTCGCAGCCTCGCAGCACCCATCCGTCACTCCTCATCCATCATCAGGTCTACCTTCGCCAGCAGACACAGCAAGCCAGCAATCAAGCCTCAAGGTTTCACCGCAGCATCTTGGACGACGCTTCCTGGACCTCCGGCACGCTCGACGGCATCATCCCGACCTGGTCTCTGCAGCCCACGACCGGTGCATCAATGTCGGCCGCATCACTCCGGCGTGGCAGCTCTGCACACCAGCAGCTCGGACCCACCGTCATCACCTGTCTCGACTCACCGCAGACAGGAGCAGCACACTGCATCACTGGCAACGCGCCTTCACCCCACCTGTCTCGATTCACCGTAGACTGGGGCATCCTGCAGCAGCACTCTCCACTGGCACTTGCAAGCACTGACGCATTGACTGCTGAGCACACTCACTGACATCGACCTCCGGTCTCAGGGGGGGAGTGATGTGGCGGCGCAACCTACCTGCATGACGCCGCACATAGTTCGACACGAAGCAAACACCTTCCCAACCGTGTCAACAGATGGCGTCACAAAAACCTATTCAACGACATCTCCATATCGCGACAGAAAATAGTACGGGAAGCCTGCATCGCGGTAGCGAAGTTACACCACCTCCTTCGCCATATATAGCACCTCCAACTAACATCCGTTGGACCTCGGTCCCCGAGCTATAACACCCAGCTCGGAGGAAGATCTTCCCTTTGCCTTCCTCAAAGTTGCATCGAATCCTACCCACCATCCGCTTCCCATACACTATTATTATTGTTCAATATGTGTGATGACTCCTTGGTCTCCGTTTAATTTGGGACTATTGTTCATAATGTTAAATTTTGTTAAGTCACTCAAAGTTTGGAAGTGTAAAAAAATGCTCATAAAATGATATTGATACTACAAGACGATCTCCTATTGCAAGAAGCTATTATATAAGACTAGCTGCCGCTCACGGTTTCACCCGCGTGGTTCCCGTTTCATTGGGAATATCAGGATAAAAAGTATCCTATGTATTAATCCAGATTATAAACTATCTGTATGCCGAATTTCGTCCAAATCCATTCAGTAGTTTTTACGTGAAAGAGTAACAAACATACACACTCACAAACTTTCATCTTTATAATATTAGTCTGATTAGTAGGATATTGCACTAACCTCATGTCGTAATAGCTTTGGGCCAAAGATACCACCGTTTGGGTTTCGCAACAACGCAAGGAGGTGGAGGTAGACTGAGGCGAAGTGGCCTCATGAACCAGATTGACCCACTGCAGCAGCGGACAAATAATAGTGCAAAGAAGGACAGCTGGGTCGCCTACAGTGGGACAAAATAAGCTGATAACAATAAAGTTATGTAAAGTAATAGCCAATAGGTGTATAACTACGGTTCAACACTAGGCAATATAGCAATAGCTTGATTAATATTGGAGGCATTTCCAATGTTAATCAAGCCATTGCTATATTGTCCGGTGTGGTCACAAACACAGGCTGAGCATCGAAAAATACGAAACACACTCGTTCGCCTTGAGAATTGGACTCAACTCCGTCCCCACAAGTGACAAACGCTCCCCGCCCCTGATTCGTTGTACACTACTGTCTGTGTACTGTGCTAATTGCTAGTAAAAAAAATACAGCGGCTCGCGCTCATTGAACAACTAATTACGAATAGACGGGATTAGTGCTGATATTGAGCCGAGCGTTTTAAAGCAACTCGGTAGCCGAAGGGTCATAATGGCCGCTTCAATTTCCAGCAGATCTGTTAGTGGAGTTTCACGTTCTTTCTACTACAGGTACAGAGGATTGGATCACGACCTTCTTTGCGAGGTCGTTGCGTCCGCCGCCAGCGCGACACCAGCGCGGAGGCCTGAAAAGCTAAGCGACCACAGATCCGGTGGAAAGCCGACCAACCGAACGTATCTAACATCGCCGGCGGTGTTCGTTCGTATAGGTGAATGTTGGGTATGAAAGCGAATGGTGTAGCTAAACGCAAACATCTATACTAATATTATAAAAACTACTGAATGGATTTGGATGAAATTCGGCATACAGATAGTACCTATATAACCTGGATTAACACATAGGATATTCCCACGGGAACGGGAACCACGCGGGTGAAACCGTGAGCGGCCGCTAGTATTAAATAAAATAGGCTAGGTGTTAGTGAAAAATTAAAATAACACGTTCTTAGAATTACTTTTTGAAGTAGTAAACAGTAAAATTAAAATCTGCGAAAATTAAGAAATATTGTTGAGGCTTTATTCTGTGAAATACACCCGGTGGAAACACGATTTTATAAAGTTGGCTCGATAGAATAAATTCACAAAGTTACATATTTTTGTGTCATTTTATCTTCTTTTCCAGGTTTTATTCTTAAAATAAGTGATTTGATATTATGAGCAATTTACCAAAATGAAGCTCGTAAATAACTTGAGTTATTATAACCGATGGTTTTTTATTTATTACATCTATCAATTTTTTAAAATATAAAACGCGATTATTCGCGCCGCTTCGCTGTTATACCTGTCCCTTACCGTTGTACCGTCGAGAGAACGAGAGGGAAGCGCTCGAAATACCTCCCCTTAACAAAAATAAAAGTCAATCGGTCCCCGACGCGGTTAGAATCGAAGGAGACATTTATTAATTTATTTAATGATAATACATTTTTGTGTGGGAGCTTTTATGGCTTAAGTTTATAGCTGACGATTTCTTTTATATACTTTTTAATTTTGTTCAAGTAAAGGTCGCAAAATCGTAAGGTGTGTGTCTCCCATTACTTTTTAGTTTACATATGTAATTAATTTTAATTATTGTTATTGCATTTTAATGCTATATCAATATCGAAAATTATTTAATAACACTTGAGGACATAATAAATACATGTATTCTGCCAAATGAAACATGACTTTTACATGTTTTATGATGAAATATAGCGACTTACCTCAGATGGGATCGGAACTATAGATTATAAATTTCATTCATTTATTCATCTGGGAAATTGCTCTACAATGATAAAAAAAACAATATTTGTCATCAGCAGCAATTCACTTAGTTTTGTGGACAGTACCAACCTCCATATGAATAATGGATAAGATGTTACAAATATTACCTCTGTTTACTGTTCGTCTACCGTATAAGTTTTCTGGTTGCGGTAGAGATGTGAAACAATTTACTAAAAGCTTTTGTATAGTTTGTTGCATTCGCGTAGTCTGTAGACTTTTTTATTACACACGTAACAACGTAACACACAATAATGTTTGCGAATGATATTATTAATGATTGAACGGTATTCCAAACAAAATCAACAACTCTAAATCCCACCAACTAGCATTAGGATAGCGTGATATGTACAGTCACGAGCAAAAATATGTAAACAATTGTAACTCTTAATACAATGGAATAATAGTCAAAGTGTATACATATTGGTGCTCGTGACTGTACCTATTGGATAAAATGTTTACTAGAAAAAAATCAACCAGTTTCAGGAAGCTCGAATGGGATTTGAGCAGTGGACCGGCAATCCAAAGGTCATGGGTTCGAATCCAATTCGAGCTTCCTGAGACTGGTTGATTTTTTTCTAGTAAACATTTTATCCTAAATCTATATAGCATTGTGAATGCAAAAATTTCAATAATAAAGTGATATACGTATTGCTCAATCTCACCATGTGCTGTAGTCCATGTGAGAACTCCTGTGCCCAGCAGTGGGACGTGTACAGCTGAGGATGAGCATGATGAAACTACTCGAAAATTTATATTGGACCGAGATTCAATCAATCAATCAATCAATCAAAAGTTTATTGCAAACTAAGTGTACAAGATGGTGACAATAAAAAAGAAGTGCTTAAAACTTAGTTACCGTTTGGGTATTGCAAATTCGAGGACAGCTTATAAACTTAGTTATTAAATTTTATATAAAAATGAGACAATACATTATTAAGCAATATTGGAGCACATAGTCGACCTGACGTACAATCATATGAGGTATAGGTACACTTATAAATTTCACAAGCTACTAAAAAATATATAATTAATTTACTATTCAGCTAATTACGAATGTAGATATTCATTCAAGGAATAGTAGCATTCAGCGGTTAAATGAGACTTTAAAGTTTTTGAGAAAATTTTTATGTTTTGTTCGTTTTTAATATACTCTGGTAATTTATTAAAATTTTGACTGACATGTAGTAAGGGCTGGTATTTAGCATTTTAATTCTAGATGGTGGTAGGTACAATCTGTTTCTATGCCTAGTATTAATTTTATGCGTATCTTTTACCTTAGTGAAGCTCTGAATATTTTTAAATGTAAACATACATATATTGTATATGTATATACACGGTAGGGTAAGTAAATTAAATTTTTTGAAGTAAGGTTTACAAGATTGGGTATTTTCAATTTGGGCTATTATTCTCACACATTTGTTAAACTCACACAGCTGTTAAAAATCTATGATACCTCGCGCAGGAGACCATCTGCGTTAAGTCTTGACGCCGAGTTAAACCAAAAAGAGCAGTTCAACTGAAATGCGTGAGTGTGTAACCCTGGCGATTTAGCATGCATTCCTAATGACCGCAGTGTGACGTCACCGAGCGACGCCGGCAGCGCTCGGGCCCTCCACGGACGTCCTCGCCGCACGTCCTCGCCGCATTGTTGTCTGAGCGTGAATAACGACCTTCGCCTTCGCACCACTCGCTCTTTTTGTTGGTGCTAAAACTCAGCTCCTTGTCTGTCACGAGACTCCTAGAGGTTAATAACAATTGAATAAGTATCTCAAATATAACGAAACGTTGAAAAAAATTGTCTGCCCTGTCCGTTTCGCTAGCTTTGAGTTTATTTGAGTGGTTTTTGACGCAAATTATCAAATATTACGAATTGAATATCTATTGTGACTGGTATCACGACATCTGAGCTCCTATAAGGTTGTGTCATATAGCATGCCGTTGCGGGACGCCACCAACCAATGCGAATGCGGTTCTGATACATGCCTATTTTATAGAGACGTAATAATATCTCTCTCCTGCAATTTAACCTTTGAGGATTAACCGTGGGAACTTTTATAAGAATCCTGGAAAAAGAGGTCAAACAGTGGACTGGACTTGGCTATCGTCAGTCAAAAGATACATCATGCAATTTTGTCAATTGAACTCCTAAGTTCAGTATGAAGATAGCACCCAATAATGATGGTAGTATCATCATTCTCTTAAAATTACTGTTGAAAGGTGAACAGAAACTGAAAAGCGACTGAAATGATTCCCGCAACTGGAAGCAGCGAAAGCAAAATCCAGCTGGTCTGGTCTGACCGAGCCATCTCGAGAGGGCTAGTTGCAAAACAAGATGGTTTCAAGCCGTAGCGCTAGGCGATGTGTCAAGTACTAAATTCATCGCCTGCCTCTAGAGCCTAAGGCAAGTCAGGTCGGATGCCATTTTAAGTAGCAATCGATCGAGACACTAATAAAAAAAATTTCAGAATCTTAATTTTGATTCATATAGTCCGATTACAAGAAACTGTCAGTTTACACAACAAAAATAAAAACTGATGATGATCTGATCGGATTAAAGAGGATAGCCCAGCCGACAGTAACGAGTCACGTCATGTAAATGCCATGCATGACCCATTTGCAAATGCTATTGTTTCATAAACTAATCCTGACATTAAACTCCTGTCTTGCTGTTTATGACCCGTTTATAAATCATGCTTATTACAATCATCAAATCATGAGTTCCGTCGGTCGCGCTCGCGTTGCGACTAAATACTGCGCATCCTGAAACCGCAGGGTTACGTCATGCAGGCCATGGCTCCTTGATGTTCTTCAGAGTTCGTTGTCAGCCTGCGATAAATAATATGCAGGCACCGTGCGCGGTATATTGAATTGCATGCCACTGCGCTGCAATATCTTGTGGGTAATATACCAGGATTTGCATATTTGTAAAAGATCTACTAACTCGATTTTAAGACGAATCGATGCTTCAGTTGGTCGTTGTTCCAGTCCACAACAGTTAAGACGTCAATAATATTAAGTATAGATTTACTTAATTATATTAATACATATTGCAGAATGTCACGTTTATCCGTTGCTTCATTTTAAAATGTAAACGTAAATAAGAAGAAAACAAACACACTTTCGCATTTGTAATTATGCAAGTATTGTCACGACTTCAATATTAGATATGAATGAATGAACAACCATTTCAAAATATCAAAGAAACAACTTCCCTAAGCTAAATATTATCGTTTTATTAAAAATTATATAAAATAATAAATCTTTTCTACAATCACGCCAATTATCTAGCCCAAGAGAAGCTTCGAAGAAACTCGTTAAATGGTTACTAGACAACGGATAAACATACTTAAAATACTTAAATACATACTTATTATACATAGAAAACACCCAGACCCGAGACAATTTAGAAAACAATAATTTCTAAATTGACCCGACCGGGGATCGAACCCGGGACCTCAGAGATGGCGACACCATGAAAACCGGTGTACAAACCACTCGAACAAGGAGGTCGTCAATATGATACTGACTTCATCTGCTGTTTCCTTTATGTGGCACATTGTCTTGTTTCTGAATATTCACACGGTTTTGACTTTAGTTTCATTGAAGGTGAATCAGACAGTTAACACTAAAAATTTAAACAATTAGTAGGCGAGATCGTTATCAAATAGCGAACGACGCATAAATCATGAAACAAGATTTTATTTGTCTACATTGAAATAAAAATGTAATTAGCGGTTTTTTTAAAGGTTTATTCATTATTACATACTTTTAATTTTTTTTTCATTCTCAAGATGCAAGCTAAAGTAGTAAATGGGTACAAAAGCAAATTGTTACCCTCTAACCTAACATACTCGCTACATCAGTATTGTACCTGGCTAATTGGATGTCAGTATCGTTATTGTTAACGTAACTCCTAGGTTTCCCGTTTCCAAGATCTTTGTCGTTTCCGTAACCCTAATAGCGACAAACCGGGTGTTATTGGAGTTTGAACATTGTCGTGTTGGGGTTAAGAGTGAAGGTGTTTCGTGGGCCCGTTCGGTCGACATCGTTGCACTGCGCGGTCAGTCACGAGGTTTACTCTCGACCACCCGCAGCGTTATGTCATTGTGATCCTGGTATGCATCGCGCTGCGACACACCAGATCATATTGTCTCGTAAAGGAAAATATTACCCTATAAAGTGTCTCGTGATGGCGATTAAGCCTTACATAAATCGCAATGAGGAATGTCTCCATTAGGTTAAACAATTTCGAAAGGAGGCTAACAAACAATCTCAATTTCGCATTCGTAATTATACAAGCCTGTTTCACCATTTCGTCGAGAAGCTTACAATTGATATTCTTAAATTTTCTTAATAACTTTGTTTACTAGAAAAAAAACTACCAGTCCCAGGAGAGCTCGAACGGGTCTCGGACTGGTTGTTTTTTTCTAGTAAACATTTTATCCTATATCTTGTGTAGCATTGTGAATGCAAAATTTCAATAATAAAGATAACTTGTTCTTGAAATCCAAAATTACATTTTTTACGCCTACATCTTGAGTCTGATTGTCGTATGAGTTGAGAGAAATGAATATAGTTTCTTTAATGATTAAAATAAATGAATGTGAATGAAAGATGAATGGGACATGTGCCTTGTCAACTTGTCCGTCGTGCCGTACCGTATATAAGTTGTGCACAGATGAGTCGACAGATGTTTCATATTTTGTATTGTTTTGTTGGGACGGACGCCTTTGGGAAAATTTGTCGCATAATGTTTTTATTTCATGATTCAAAAGCATTAGAATGGTTTACAATAAATTTGTGAACATGCTGTCAGTGGTTACTTAACTACAAATTAGTATCACTTAGTCAGTATATACTTAGCCAAACTTTTATATAGATAGATAGATAGATAGATAAACTCTTTATTACACACTCATAAATACAGAACTACAAAATATAAATTTTAAAATTAATGTAGGCAAAGGCGGTCTTATTGCTTAATACGATCTCTTCCAGACAACCTTTAAGGTATATGACAACTGAAAAAGAGCGATGAGTAGTGCACTAGCAACGAGTATATTATATTAAATTAAATAATAGAATTTAAATACATATACGAAAGAAACCAATAAACTTACAATACAAATAAGTACGTACTTACCTATATTATAAAAATAAATAAATAATTTAATACTAGTTAATATAATAAAATACATAATAGTTGTTGCAAACTAGGACCTAGCCAACAGATACGAACGCAGTTTGGCTTTGAAAGAAGCAGGTGATTTTTAGTGACGAACTTTAGATGGGAGGTTGTTCCAAAGGCTAATCTAAAGTATTCAGAGCGAGTCAAGCGCTGTTCCAATTGTCAGCCTTAGACCTGAGTTTACGATTGTGATCCATACCAAGAAGTTGGAAACGTTACTTTAAGGTAAGGAGGGGTGCGAGGGTCATACAGCACGTTAAACAAGAGCACTAGAACATGCTCCTCACGTCGCAGACTGATAGGAAGCCACCGCAGTTCTGTCCTAGCCTGCATCCAGACACATGATCGAACTTGCGCAGGCCAATTAATAAGAACCTTATTCACATTCTGTAGCCGCTGCAGCTTATCCAGAAGATTCTCATTGTGGTCAACAATTGAACAGACATCAGCGTAGTTTTTTTTATTGTTGTTTTGAAACGTTTGCAGTTGTTTATAGTAGCTGTACAAATGGATATAGGTATAAATAAAGATGCTCTCATTTCATTTATAATAACGTTTTTGTCTCTAGTATTAGTCCTAAATTGACGAGCGAGTCATCTCCAACGAATATAGACCGCCCTAAGTTAATGTGTGTGGTGCTATTCTTGGACGGGCTTTATGACTCATGATAACTTTGTACCGCACTGAGTAACGCACAAGTGAGATAAAAGGCAGCGGCGAACTGGTAACAATAGGGAACACATGTGTACTTTTTGTGGATACGGAATTACGGATGCAGCTAGCTATACGCGATTCCACAAAATAGTTTTAAATTAACAGTATTTTTGTTCGGTTACGACATTATTTCACGTACTACAAAAGTATTTGACAGATATTTAATTCTCTAGGAAGGTAGCTGTATCCTTAAACTCTGATTGATAGTTGGACAAAGTGCCTACATCCATAATTAAAGCCTCTTAATCTGAATTGTAATAAAACGTAACAAATGGCCCATTAAAAGCTAAATGAATCATCTACTAATTCGTATTTCACCGTAAACATTTGTTTCTGTCGTTAATCGTTCAACTTAATTCTCGTTCTCGTTTGAAACACGGCGTTTTTACACGCCATATTATTACAACAATGGAGCAGCGAATAGCGATCTTGTAAAAAGTTCTAAACACAGCGTTTGACGAGGCGCGCCGCGTTCGCGCGATGAGCATTGTGGTCACATAAAACTATTCGAGAAGCGTGTTGCGCTTTTTTGCTGTTCTATTTCACCTTCTAGTTTAATCCTTTTTAATTTTAAAAAGCGATAAAGGCTCCGCGCCTGCTTTTGTATTGAAAACGAAATTAAACGAATGTGGTCTCGCTGCCTATCCCTTCGAAAGGCGTGGACGTGATGTATGTTATTTGAACAGACTGAGTTAAGAGGAAACACTACGTGGAAGTGGCATGCAAATTTCTCATACAAAACACAGATCTAAAACAGAAAAACGACGTTTCGTAGTCCGCTGTTTCCTCCTTCAAAACGGGACCAATTTTTATTACGTTTCCAGCATCGGTTAAAGAAAGAGATTTTCTATGTCTGTATGTTTGATTTTTTTTAAACCAGTCACTTAATGTTTCTGAAGACTCCTTAAAACGGAGTAATTTCGCAAAATTTTTAAGGCTCCTAGTTGTTAAATAAATGACTTAAGTAATGCAAAAAAATTAAACATACGGACGTAGAAAATCTCTTTCTTTAACCGATGCTGAAAAAAACATAATGCCGAATTATGATACTTGCAATTTTTTTTCTCTCATATCACGGAATATTAGCTGTCCGCGATATCTAGTTATTATCACATTCTGTTGATTCAACCTTTGAAAGCAATGTTATAATGCTTGTCTATTAAAACACCGGTAAATAGTTCCACTTTCGCAGTTTGATTAATTCCGTCCAGTTTATTTCACTTGATTGCGTTACGCTAGCGAAAGCTTATCGCTTGTGATGAACGGAAGCCTGGCACATCAGGGGGTCTACTATTGCCACTTAAAGCAGTGCTGTTATAACCTCATTGGAAGTGAGCTGAAACACTTTGTTCGTGTTTACTCTCGAGTTTATTAGGATGTGTTTCATGTTATTATTTTAGGCAGTTAAAAACATTTGCAGGACCTTGTATCTCAGTTTAAGATAGGTGATATTTGTATAGTTCTAATATTACATCTCAATTGTACCTTAGTTTAAAATAGCGCTGTTTCAAACGGTAATAGGTCCCTAAGTCTATTTTACGACGTCAATTAATTTATGGAGATTGGATTGAAACAAGTGCCTGCTTTGCTTAGCTTACATTCTGTATTCAATTTCGAACTATGAATATGTGTTGTAATAACTGTTTTATATGAATAAAATTCATTAATATTATTATTATGCTCTTTATTAAATTATATTCTTTACAAAGTTTTACAAACATAAACACATTAACAATATAAAATATTATAGAAAACTTAACCTAGGTTGCCATGCAGCGAGAATAGATCCAAGCTATCGGTGGTTAGGGCTGTAAAGTGAGGAGCCTCCTGACGATACGTGCCGTTTCAAACCTTCTGTATCTGACTGACCCTTGTTTCATCTTTCAGCGAGAGCAGCTCTAACTGTTCACTGTAAGTTGCAATTGTCGACAATTTATTGTGCCCTTGTTTTTCATGCCATTTGTAATATTATTATAGCTGCAGCAAGTACGACTTGTTTTGTTCTTTACTATTCAATTATAATTATGTAAAAACGGACTTAATATACATTTATTGTGTGTAAACACCTCTCGTAATGTTATTGTATCTAAATGTGAGTTGCGTTTCGATTCGATATGCTATAAATAGACGTTTGCTATGGTTCCTATCACGTAGTCGCTCCCTTTCCTCAGTCTTGGTGCTTGACTCAGCCGAAGGTCGCAGTCTATATTCAGTATCGAGCTTGTACAGTTTTGTGGTATAATAATATTATCTTTCGGCGGTGAAACGTGATGGGACAATTATTATCGATATATTTTACAGTCAAGCAAGATTGATATTATTCTTATCAAATAAGCCGATCAAGAATAGTAAAATTACAAAAATATAGTTATCTTGCGTTTATATTTTTGTGCTGTAAACAATAATTCTTTATAGTACAGGTATTCGGGCGACCACTACCACAAATTATTAATTAAATCGCAAGTAAAATAATTAATGTAATTACATTATTAATTATTATACATTACTTTATATTAGGCTTGAAAATAGTCTTCTGTTTGAATCGTTTGCATTTCCGAGATACATTATTTTCTATCTATGTATTACTTTTTATGGTTAAGTGTCCATATATCAATCTATCTGTAAAAATTACCTAAGAGTAAGTGGCGCTAGTTTACTTTTTCGAAAAGGACAGCGGTCGCCCAATATTTGTTCAAATATCGTAGTAAATAGTCAGTAATTGCTCCCGCCATAAGTTTTTAAGTCGGCTCTATGTTGACATTTCTCATACTCAACGATTGTTGACTCTCCGAATTCGTCGTTACGAGAATGTTTTGAAATAATCTGATGCTAGTCAATAAGTTTAACTGGAAATGAACTTCCGGAAATTGGGAATTCTTTACGCGTCAAACGCGATAACATCTCAAACGAAATCTAACAACAAACTTAGGATGTCCATTGAGCTGCAGGAAATTTTGTTACAATGTTTTTAGTGCTGCTGTCAACACGTTTTTTTACTATGCCATATAAAAGATAATTGTGCACAGAGACAACACGATTTTAAAAAACAAACTGGTGAGTGAGCAACTTCAATACATAAGCTTTAATGAATTTAGTTATGGAAACTAAACATTATACGGAATATGAGTTGATTGACAGCATAAATATATGTGTAAACAGTAATGACTGATTGCACATCTACAAAATCGTCTATGTACTAGGATCAATATAATAAAATTGCCATGTAAAAATTACTAGAAACAGAAACCGATCAGAAGAACATGTGTAATATTATTATACTGATGATGTGAACGAATATGTATGGATCGTGCCTGCTCTTCAGCCGGCCTAGGCGTAGCATTCGCAATACGAGAACTCTTTTCGACCAGTTTTCTCGTGTTTTATTCATTTATCTCTAATGTTTATCGACACTAAAGACACATGGATGCGCTTAGAACTCTACATAATATGTCAAAAATAGACTTAATAATAGTTTTTGCATAAACTGTGGTATATTTGTCTACAAACCTTAATATGACAACTTAAAATGATTTGTCGTCTCTCGTCCGTGACATATCTCGTGTTGCGCATGCTAGGCCTACTGGGCAGCAATCGTGAGACTAATACACGCGCATGTGTGTCCAAGACATCCATTCAACTACAGGAAGTGTTGTGTTTGAATGGCTCCCCACATCAATGGTCATTTGGCGGCGCCAGGCCCGGCATACAAACCGTGTCGATGTTGTAAGTACGAACGAAGAGCCGATATTGCGATGACATTGAAGCCGCGGTGACGCCGCATTACCATTCAAATGGCGTCTCGTTTCCACATTGTATGTCAGTTAGTGAATCAGACGTAAAACCAGAGGCCTGTTGGCCGATTAAATGCGTATAAGCTGTTTTGTAATCTGATTGCGTTGGAGTGACTATTTTTCTTTACGTTTGTTTTGAGAATTGGAATGATTTGGTTCGTTCTTCGGGCTATAGACCAAGTTAGCCCATTGTGGGTTTGCGATTTATAACTACAAGGACCAACGATCAACATGCTTGCTTGACATTTTAATTTAATTTGGGGACCAGTCATGTATAATGTAGATTCGATTTGTACTTCATTTGTTGGAAACTTATTTTGTTCCTTAGGTTTATTTGTATAATAAACAATTATCTTGATATTTCAAATTTAATTCTCTTCAAACTAGTAGATTCCTTCTTTTTTATTTGTCGACCATTCGCAACCAGGCATGCGTTGCGTTTGTTGCTTAATGCACGATCGTAACCCGAATAGATTTCATGGTTTTATAATAATAACACATAATAAGCAATTAAATCGAAAAGCCTTACTCCAATGTTTTCTCTCCCACAAAGCGTTATCGATACTTTACCGATGTTTACAAGGCACATCACCAACCCGATAGTATATTTTTAGTTTACACGAGAACTCATTCACGTTAGCGGAACTAAATATATAAAAAAAAGCCGACCGTGACTCACGATAATGCTAAACTGCTATTAATTATCATTTTGACGCCATTTTTTAAATGTTCTAACAATAGTGGAAACCAGTTGGAATAAAATAAGGTTTGGTAGGTAACGTGAAAGTATCTGGATAAATCTACAACTAATTTGTGTTACGACCTGTATTATAATAATAATAGGCGCACATTTGAGCTTATAATTTAAACTGTAAAACGTCACTATCATGTCAGCTACTATACTACTGCTGAATATGGCCCATGTTAATTCCTGGATTGCATTTGCCGGCATCACTATTGCCCTTCCGGTTGTAATCTATTTCAAGAAAGATTAGGATCGTTACATCTACTTATTTTTTTTCTACTACAATCGTTACAAAAATAGATACTGATGTCGGTTCGTAATTTTGAAATTATGTATGTTATTGTTTGGGTAACGCGTTTTTAGTGAGTGCGAATTACTGCTAGTTTTAGTTCATTCAGGCTATGCCTTGTTTGAGGCTAAATAATTGGTGTAATAGTTATTGTGAAATTTATTTATTAGTTACCATTAAGTTACTTCAGCCCACCAGGCTACTTGTAATATCATCGTTGTTTTAAAGGATAACTTATTTATTTATTTTATAATATTATTATTTTTATTTTTTGCTTTTAATTGATTAACTAAGTCTGTTTTTAATGTTTGCACCTCCGATCTTAGAGTGTATTAGTTCTCTCCATCCGACTGCTTGTCTGGCAGAATTCGCTTTAAGCGATAAGACCGCCAAATTGTAACATTGTTTTTCTTTTTTATGTAAATGCATTGTACATGTTTGTGTGATTTGATGTTACAATAAAAGTATTATCTATCTATCTATCTATCTATCTATCTATCTTAAAAACAAATTTTAGATCATCCATCCGTGTACACTGTACAGGCCGCTTGTCGATCGTCACAAAGTGCGTTCTTTGGCAAGCGGATCCACCAATCTTATCATTACTAACAATATGTCGTTAATTATGCCAAGAAAGTACCTCATCGGAAGTCAGCCAATTCACATATTGTTCGACCAGCTTTCATAACATAGCACCGTCGCTCGTAAACCGAGTCTTATGTTTACAAGCACGGCAAACCTAAAAAGGCAGCTTTGGATAATTCATACTTAATTTTTTTTGTATTTAATATTCATTTTCCTATTCAAATTCAAATTATTGTCGTGTGGCAACAACGTAGAGACATAAAATAAAAACATATTAATTCAATCGGATAAAACTTACAATAAGAACAACGTTAACAATAGAATAATATATGAATCGAATTGGATACAGCTTAAAAGATAATTAATTACCATTTTACGAAATTTTAAGGAAAAGTAAACGCTCTTTGTGGTTTAGGGATCTTCTCGTGTTTATTTTACATTATGGTTAAAGTTTGGCCTAAATCGGTCAAAGGCACTGCATCATCATCATTCATTATTTTAGAGTACTCCATGTAGATAGATACTTACCTGCAATAAGGTCACAATAAAATAATATCTTAATTAAATTCGGTTAGAGTAGGACCGTTTATAGTGTTCCATATATAGGACCATGCGTCATTTTGGTCCACTTTGCAGCTTTATTCAACAGTGATGAATTAAATGTCATATGAAAGCTGTTAGCGTGTACTTTATTTTAATGTATGGCAACTAAATTCAAATCCAGCGCGAAAACGGTGTTTTGGTGCGGTTTTGAAGAAATGTTTTGTTATATTATTGAATTATGATTAGCTAGCGGTCAGTAGCTAGGACTATAACTCACTATACTCAACTCACTATAGAAAAAATCAACTTGCCGAATCTTTTGTTTAATTATGTTACACTGAAAAACCTAAACAGGCAAAGGTTAGCGTTCATAAGGATGGAAGCTAATCTGCCACATTTAGAAATATAATGATTTCCTTGGAATTTTACATTTACAATATTTTTTGAATGTACCAAAACGCCATTTTTGCGCAGGATTCGAACTTGGCTGCTATAGAATGAAATAAAATACACGTCAAGAGCTTTCATATGATTTACGTTTCATCACTGTTTCACAATTTTGGAAGGTGGTGGGTCCAGTGTTCATACAAAAGTGCCCATGGTCCTTTGTCATGTTCACGTTAACATTTTATGTATGCTACTCACTTCGATCACACGAAATGCGTATCTAAGTGTCTCGCTATAGGTACTCTTTTTGTGTGGACGTTTTGAGAGCGTTGTTGATTGTGTTGCATTTTCGAGAATTTCTAAAGAAGAATTGCTATTAGTGGAATTGCCAATGCGATGCGGCCTTTTTAGTATACCTGAAGAGGCTAATAAGCTGACCACACGGGTATCAGGCGATGGCGATGTCTTTGATTTGGTTCCATTATCGTAAATGTTTTGTGACTCGCTAAAAACGATATAGGTCTAATATACATCGGACGAGCCCATTCTATCAGTACCTGCGTAATTGAAAAATTCTTGAGTGGACATTTTAATGGATTTCACGAGTGCTGGTGACTGTTGACTTTTTTTCTGTAGTGTATGTTCGATTTATAGTTTAAAGTTAACTGTACAAGAACTGATTTTGATAAATTTAATTATTTATGGTTTACTAGTACAGACGAACGTCAACCTACCACAAAATGTCAAATAAGCATCCTCGGAATTGCCGCTCTCGAAATCCGATTGCATGAACATCTGGATTAATTCTGGATTCGTCTGTATTATTATTTTTTGTCTTTAGTTTGAAATTGATTGAAAGTTAATTTGAATGTAATTTTTTCCACACTGCCGAGATAGCCGGCGGCCAATGCTGAAATGTCATTAATTAACAAACTCTTACCATATAGGTATACCATGTCATGTTCTTTGAAATAAATGATTATGATTATAAACAACCAGGGTCTACTTGTACCTCATTACTTATTCTTAATAGAAAACCCTAGGTGTTAGCACAGTGTTAGTGTCCAGGAAATATCACTTTATCACCGTCGTCGCCGCCCGCTAATGTCTAATTAGAAAGTGGAAAATCTAATTATTCATGGTTCTGTTAGTTAACAGGCTGTATTAACGCCTCGATTGCCGACGGGTCTGCGGTGCGTGGTTTGATTTAAAATAATTTAAACCCTTAAATTTCGCTTTATAGGTGCATATTAACTGAGAAAGGAACTAACAGAAAGCTGTAGTATTTCTATTGGAAATGTAGTCTTATTTATTTATTTTGGATCTACGACAACAAGATTAAGATAAAGATAATATAAATATACTTTATTGTGCACCACAAAAAGAAAACATTTTGACAAAAAATAAAATAATTACATATTAGACGTACAAAGGGCGGTCTTATCACTAAAAGTGAATTCTTTCAGACAACCTTAGACTTATTTGATTCTAATGTTCAAAGGCAAATCATTCCACAAACGAGCAGCCATTACTGTAAAGGTCTTGTCAAGTATGAATTACTGTATTTAATTCAAAAACATACAACACAGTTGTTCTTTTAGCTAGGTTTCCATACTTACACTGCATAGTATTAAAATACATACGACATACATACGTATACTAACTTCCCAGTTTTAAAATCCTACTAATATTACAAACGCGAAAGTTTGTAAGTATGGATGGATGTTTGTTACTCTTTCACGTAAAAACTACTGAATGGATTTGGATGAAATTCGGCATACAGATAGTTTATAACCTGGATTAACACATCGGATACTTTTTATGCCGATATTCCCACGGGAACGAGAACCACGCAGGTGAAACCGCGAGCGGCCGCTAGTAAAGAATAATATATCCGACGTGAGAAAGTTGACAAACTATGACGTCCAATTAGTGGCATCGGAAATGATTCTTAGCACCTACACAATAAATCACACTAATGCGGCGTGTCAATATTAATCAATGCTCGTTAATCATTGGTTCGTTCAGTGTTAATAAATGTTTGGTAAACGGGAAAGTCTACTGTTGGTGTGATCATCCGCCTCTGTGGTCTAGTGGCTAAGCTACCGGTTTCAGACCTAGAGCCCAGAGGTCCCGGGTTCGATTCCCAGCGGGGGGTACATCTTTGTGTGCTCGGTTTGGTTGGTGGTAGGGCTGTTAAGTCCGCCTGGCTAGCTACCATCATCTTATCTAAGTCAGTCGCCATAATAACGATGTTTATAGCATTGTTGTGTTCCGACAGTTTGAGATAAGATAGCCAGTTCCTCAGTGGTTGAGGATTCCGGGTGAAGCGCGCTTCCACCTTCGGCCTTATCGGCGCTTACCCGTTGCCAATAAAAAACAAAAAAATTGATTTCTTGGTGATTTTAAATTAATTTGTAAAGACCTCTTCGTGAAGTACATTCTTCGTACAGAGATCTGAATCAATTTCACATACGTATACAATGGCCACAGCTAAGCGGCTATTATGATAAAATATTGATATTAGTATGATAATATTTAAAATATTTTCATTTATAGACAATAATTGTTTGTCCCGTCGTATGTGTTGTTATTACTACCCATATTATATCCTATCCCATCCTATCCTTTGTATTGGTAAAACCAGTCACGTGGATGAAGTAGCGCCTAATTTATTATAATCAAAACATCAATATAATATTACCATTTTAAAAATATCAAAGTCACTAACATTTTCGTATTTACAAGGATACATAAGGGAGAGAGACAAAAAGCTGATTATCTGCGAAACCACTGATCCGATTTCGAAAATTCCTTCACCAATATATATTATTATTTTTAATTAATTTATTTAGGCAACGCAGGCCCACAGATAAATACCTTACAGACTAACATACATATAATTTATATTATATTTTACACGTAGACACTTCAACGTGTGACGCAGCGCGGTGTCCGGTAGCCGTCCACGGAACCGCCGGAACAGGACACCTTTCGGCCAAAACTCCTCTTTTATAAAGGCCGATAGATGGTCGGTCGGTACTCTCACCACAAATGAATTAATATTCACATTGTGGCGGGACTCCAACCGCTCGACCCTTAGAGTGAGTTTTTTTTGATCCGTATGTACTCGATCTGTCTGCGATCTCCTTTGCCTTCGTAGAGTAATGGAGTCGGGACACGTACAGCAGCGTCGTCGATATAGCTGGACGTAGCAATCACATCACACTATCACACTAATATTATAAAGGCGAAAGTTTGTGAGTGTGTATGTTTGTTACATCTTCACGTCTAAACGGCTGGAGCGATTTTAATAATATTTGGTATTGAGTTAGCTGACACCCTGGATTAACACATCGAAACTTTTATCACGATATTCCCATGGGAACGACGCGGGTGAAACCGCGAGCGGCCGCTAGTTATTTATAATTTATAATTATTATAGATACGGGATACGGGTGTTCACGTAGAAGAAGTCGCGGGTGGCGCGGTTCGCTTTTATTTTATAATGATCCCGTTAATACATCAATAGTTAACATAAGTTATACATCGATATTGCGTTACGTGCGATACAAAATATTGTTCAAATGTGGGTCAGCACTCGAACACCGAATGCTTAATTAGCGATAAGACTCTCAATATTTGCAGTTAGGCTCGGGTCGTTCACCTGGTGATGAGCAGTTTTTACTAAACGCTTCGACTGTGGTGCAAAGTACAGGCGGCGACGATAAACGTATTTTTTTTTAAAGCGATTGCTGTTATCCGCCTGTGGTCTGTGGGCTGGCTGACCGGTATGGCTTTGAAAACCTTAACATTTCTTTTTTTTTTTCGGCAACTGGTAAGCGCTTGGCCTTCATCTCACCTGATGGTAAGTGACGATAAGGCCGAAGGTGGAAGCGCGCTTCACCCGGAATCCTCAACCACTGAGGCTGTCTCATCTCAAACTGTCGTAACACAACAATGCTATAAACATCGTTGTTATGGCGACAGACTTAGATAAGATGGTGGTAGCTAGCCAGGCGGACTTAACAGCCCTACCACTAACCAAACCGAGCACACAAAGATGTACCCCCCGCTGGGAATCGAACCCGGGACCTCTGGGTCTGAAACCGGTGGCTTAGCCACTAGACCACAGAGGTGGTTAAAATATTAAAAAAATCCTAAATTTAGTGACCTTACGTCTACCTATCTATCGGGATCGGGATATGGCGTTTCGTAAGCACTCGCTTAACCAACTCAAACCTCCCGGAGAATCAGATAGGGGACGAAGACTCCTTCGTCCCCTATCTGATTCTCCAGGGGTTAGAGTGGGTTGACGAGAGTGGAAAAACTGAGGACAACTAAAAGCTAGGACCCCGTTTGGGTTAATCGTGTCGACGACGACGGGGTGGTAAAAAGCGCTCGGCACATTACCGGTTTGTACCAATAGAGTGCGTGTGATTCGGTGCTTCGTACTCTTGTTCTACAAGTCATCATGATGGTCAGCTTATAAACGTCTCACTGCTGGGCACATGCCTGTAACAAGGCAACTAAAGCCTTGTTGGTTTTTGTGCCCTTCTTTGTGAATGACATTCTTTTATATCTAGTTTTAAATTTAAAATTCTAATATTTACTTGCATTCTCTGTCTAGCTTCGGTTTTCATTATAGCTCTACTCTTTGGTGTTAATGCAGTTCAGATTCATCGCGGAGCTAGAATGAGCTCCTTCTAATTATTGTTTTCCTTCCGAAATATTGTTATTGTGAATTGTGCATTATTATAACTAGACAGTTCCAGGCATACGTCCTGATAATAATAATAAGTTATAACCTAAACCTTTACCTAGTCGTGTGTGTACTAACGCTTAAGTTGTGCTTCATATAATAACTAACCATTTAGTTAAAAAAATTGGTTGCCTGTAAAGTCGGTATACGGGCGAAAGTTTTACGTGACAACGACTTTGAGTGGTAAAATAATTTTAATGTGAATATTCATTCGTATAGTAGGAAGAAGGATGAAATAATATGGAAGGGACGCGTGCCTTTCACTTTTTATGTCTGTCTCTCTCGCTCTTAGGCGGGCTAACCATGCCCGAGTGGAAGGGACGCGTGCCTCTCACTCGCTCTCATTGTGAGCGCATAACGTGAGCGGAGCGTAACGCAGTTTCTTGAAGTGTCACCCGGCAAACCAATTTATAAGACGTTGTCATGTCAATAATATACGTCTGAACTCATCGTGCTGTTATTTTCATTCTACTCTCCTCATCGTGTCACACCCTCCGTTTCTCCGCGACGTGACAGGCCTTCTACATAGAAAGAAATTGGGCCATACCATAACCCATCACTCGGGCCCAATGCGGGTTTGTGGGATTTTTATGATTGCCATCTTATGACAACAACCGAGACCAATGCTTTAGTTGTCTTTCGAAGCACGGATAGCACGTTCTACGAGTATGGTATCTTTACTTGAGATAAAGCTAGGTGCACACTATGTGTATGTTTGCAATTATGAGGGATGGTATCTTTACTTGAAATAAAGCTAGGTGCACACTATGTGTAGTGAGGGATGGAACGACAAGTGCCACTACGCTGAGCACGCCCGCACCCGTTACCCGCATAGCATCGGTGTTTATACTTTAGTGTCATGGTGTGTAGTTTTTGTACATCCAGATGTTTGAAGTTCCCATTTTCTAAGAACGTCTGTTGGCACAATGAAAGCGCGTCGCATGACTAAAAATATAAAAAAGACGTTCTTTGATCACTGATTTTATGCTTACTTGTTTATCATGCGTTTTGTTAATAATTACACTATGTTCATAAGCGCAGTAGAACACAACTCACCGACATTGCTAAGATTATAGCCCAAAGGAACTGGAAGTGGGCTGGCCACATATGCCGCAGGTCTGACGGACGATGGGTGTTAAAGGTGCTGGAATGGAGGCCACGGAACTGGCGCAGAAACGTAGGAAGACAGCCCAGGAGATGGACCAATGACCTAACCCAAATAGCGGGGCAGGACTTGATGCGAAAAGCCCAAGATCGCACTGTTTGGAAAAGCATGGAAGAGGCTTTTACTCAGCATTGGTTAGAAAAGGGCTGAAGAAGAAGAAGAAGTTCATAAGCGTATAAACGAACTCATGCCTGGTTGTTGCCTTTATAAATGATGAGATGATCGGGCCATAACATAACCTACCACGTAGGTTTAGTGCGGTTGGTGTAATTTTTACGACTGTTATATTACGACAACAACTGGGACTAACGGCCTAACTGTCCGATCCGAGACACGAATAAATGGGTAATTTATGTCACTCTACGCCCGTGTTTTTATTGTGCGAGACTGGGAAGCTTTAGGCCAAAAGAAAACAGAACCGTTGTCGTAAGACGATGTTTTTCTGTTTTTTTATGAGTGCGCCAGCTGCAGGAGGTTCGACTGACTCTATCGTAAATTCGTGACGAAATAAGACTATCTTTTTAGAAGGGTTTGAGGGTTCATTGCTATTAATTGAATTCAGAATTTTCCTTACTATTTTCAACACCGAATAGTGTAAGATAACCTGTATAATGATGGACTACGGAACGAAAGAAACCCAAAGCGGCTGTTAACGCACTTTAATTCCATAAGGCATACGCAATACAAACGCAAACAAAGGTACATGACAAATCTTATAAGAAATACTACCTAAGAGTGACAAAGCTGGTTGACGTGCATCCTCCACAGATTCCAGTGTTTTGGCCCTCGCCGTCACCGAGCGAGCGCGTGGGATCACGCCTCAGCATCATAATTGAGCGCGCCATCTATGCTGATCTATGCTAATGCGAGCGGCACCATTACAAAACATTACACACTCCAACCAAGAAGAAAATGCCTTCGAAAACAAACCTTATACCCCACTAATAAAACTTGCCTATAAATTGACGCTTGACGCGCTGCAACTCATAGCCTGAATCACTGGAGGTGCTTCCTATTTCATGGCATCGATAAGAAGTAATGAAATACGTACGTAATTGAGTTTTGCTCAGTGTGTATTATTGCAAAAATGCTTCCGGTGGTGTATGATGGTATCAGAAAATAAGCAATTGCGTGTTAAGTCCATAGTCAGAATATTAACAAGTACTCAATGGACATACTGGAGTATACTCCCAAGTATAATAATCCTATTTACTGAAGATATAGGTTGTTGTTGTATTAACTTACGATGTATATTATTTCGGTAAAGTATGAATCCGGTAATGAGTGAGCTGAATATTGAATATCTCGGCGAAATTATCTCATGACCACTAAAGAACTAGGCTATCTTGCCACTTTCTTATACTGCAGAAAATGCGTTACATTCCTATGAGGGTATGAGCTGTGAGACTCACCCGTCCCTCTCTCCCAGAGCCATTTACTGAGGGCGTTACACGCTAAAAACCTTCAACACCAACCTATCACTTGTCTCAAGGGTGGCACAGATCCGCGGACGACAATTGCCGAGAATCGAGCTAATCGAGATATCTTTCTTTTTTCTAAACAGTTCAGTAGGCTTTGTAGTGCGTCTAGAAAGACCCATCCCCAATACCCACAAAAAACTCCTGTACTTCTGTCACCTGCCGCCAGGGTGATCAGATCAGGCACTGCATGCTATAAGTAATCCGGATCCGGAGTAACAACCGAAAAATCTTATACAATCCCGCCCAAGAGTATTTATATATAGAGAATGTCTTATTAATACCAGTCTCGTGGATCACAGTTCACCAGATAGATACGTTATTCTCGCGACCAGCCAAAACAAACACAAACACAAAAACAGCTTTGCGAATTACAATAATATTGAAAATGAGCGTAAACACAGACCGGTTGTGTCGTGCCGGCAGCGTTGCGTTTTATTAATGCGACTCTAGCCACTAGCTCTGACCGTAAGATTAAGCACTTTGTTTACACTATAAAGTGGCAACCCTAATGCACATTGGGTACCGTTATGGGCTCGCTATAAACCAATATGTTGAAAACTGGTTCATTGCTAGCGATTCTCGTTTAGATACGCCGCGGACTAGGCGCTTGAATAAAACACATCATTATGGAAATGAGGTATTCGCTCTATGACTCTGAAGATCACTGATTATGTTTCAATTGGACTTGCTGATAAGGTTTTGGATTGGACTTGGTTCTAGATAGAATGTAAGAAGAAATTCTCATACATATATTAAACGTGTTAATATGTATCTGAACACAAAAACTTGACCACAATAACAGACATGCATGTATTACGTAACCGTATCGAAGCAAACCTAGTACCTATACGAATATTGAATTTTGGATTTGGTTTTCCAAAACTTACGCGGCCACTACATATTGAAATGTATAAGGTACTTTTATACGTATCTACTTGCAATATTTGTATACGAGTATTATTTCATCCTGATTGATGTTTCGAGGAGAGTCATGAGAAATATTCTGAATCACTACTAGAATCATCATTATAGCCCAATGTTAGTTCCAACAGTTTTCAATTTCAAATTGTATGTGAAAGGTATAATTTGCTTAAACTATCCTTCTCTTTCTATTGCAGACGTCCATGGACCTCCCGCCGGACAAGGTGAAGCTGCTACGCAACTATGACCTGGAGAAGAAGTGGGAGATCATCTGCGACCAGGACATGGTGCAGGCGAAGGACTCGCCCACGCACTACCTGAACAAACTGCGCACCTACCTCGACCCCAAGGCCTCCAGGAGTCATAGAGTGAGTACAGACTACCGGAGCTGCATGTCGATTCTCTAAAGGTAGATCGTAAACTTGCTTCTTAGTTCGACCCTCACGTTCCTTTCAATTCCGTTCAAGAGTGACCATTGTGATGTTTGTGTAGAGTCGAATTTAGAGAATTGTGCTTTACTTGCTGTCTTCTTCGCACTCGGTCTCCGCTTCCGCTTAACATTGGAGTGGAGTCATTTGCCTTCTTTTCTATTAAAAAATATAACTTTTTTTAGTTACATTATTTACTTTCTTAAATGTCGTGGCAGGAAATACTATCAAATGTTATCGTAAGGATCATAAGCGTTCTTAAGTTACTTTATATGAAAATCAGTACAACGTGGTTATTAGTAGTAATGTCTACCAATAATACCAATAAAGTAAGAAGTTGACGTAAGACGTTCGTTCACGTAATTGATGACGTAAAATATGTTGTTTCAGATATCTTAGACAATTCTATGACTAGAGGAACGGTGATTTAATCTATAAGAATAGAAGTTACGTCTTCGTCGCAAGTTTATTTGAGATTTTCTCAAATAGTAAAATAAAATAAGTACCTACATTATTTATGACTAATAAGTCATCCATCATATCATATCAGAAGGGATTTTTGCCCTTTGATGAATATAATCAGCCGAAACGCAATTTGTCTATCCTCTTAGGTCTGTTCTACCATTAATAAGAACTCTGTCCCTATCGTTTCAAAAAGGCATTTCAATATTCTCTTCATTGCATGCCACTGCTGTTTTTCACCCAACTGCTATGCCACCACGCAATAATTACTTATTTAATGTCTTTCATTGTCAATCATTTCATTATTTGAACAAATAAAAATAATCTCTACAATAGGATTACGTGTTAGTTAAAGTATTCTAACATTTCCATCTATTCCCTTTGTTTGAATAATTCATTGCTTACGTACAGATACAATAGCAAATATAATAATAATACTCGTACCTGCAGCATGCAGTATTCTGCAAATATTATTCATATTTAATAGCAATTGTTCTGTTATAATGCGATCCAATTTAGAATTGTTACTTCCTCCATCACCTCACTCTTGAAACCAATCTCTATTGCATCGGATTGGTATTGTGAATTTTCGTATTTTTAAGTTACGACACCACCGCTAATTTGGATTCATATTGGGTGAACTAAATGGCATTGAGTTTTGTGTTTTTTTCACTCAATATCCACGCAATATGAATCCATATTAGCTCTGGTGTCGTAACTTAGGAGTACGAAAATTCACAATACCAATTGGATCCAATAGCGATCGGTTTCAAGAGTAAGGGGGCTGTTCTGCTCTTGAATACCTCAAACGTCAATCCTTTAGCCACAGAAATGTATGCTACACTACACATAATATTGGTAAGGCACGAATGCTTGCTTTTAATGTGTTCTTATACCGTAGCTATTGGCTCGCTAGCCCTAGTCCCGTATTCTTATAACCTATAGAGCAGTGCGCCATGAGAGTACCGTTGCAAAGACAATGTGCAATACATCAGGGCGTATCGATGGGCTTAAGCTATGGCCTGGGGCCTTACCGTCTACTATTAGAGCAGTATTCAAACTCCCATACGAGATTTTGCATAGCAAGGTTAGACTTAACGTTTCGACTTGGCGTTTGGCATTCATGAAAACTATAGGTAGTCGTATAGTTGCCAAAATTAAATTTATAAAGATTTTTCTATTATTTTATGTTTTAACTAGCGACCCGCCCGTGCCTTCGTCCACGCTAACTTAGAAAGACTGTCTCATAGTTCATCCATAAAAAAATATAAATAAAAACCACGCTCTATCTTTTAGTGAAAACCGCATAAAAATAATAGTATATATTGAGAACCGCTCTTCTTGGTAGTAAGTCCATTCGGGTTTCATTCTATAAGAGAAAAGGTCTTTTAGATCTTAGGTCGTATTAAGTAATGGGTTTCGAGATTAGTTCCAAACAGCCCGGAATGAAATCAATTGCGTGGTTTAGGAGAATAGTGCGATGCGACAGACAGAGGAAAACGGCGACATTACTTTATAATATGTAATGATATGCTCAGTTTGAACAAATAAGTCAATAAGCTGATAAAAAGCTATGTACTTATAACGTTTTTTGGTTTCTATGATGATTTTTAGAGATGATTTATTTCTATTATCTCTATCTCTAATGAGAATGCTATGTTATTTTATGAACGCACTTGTATCAATAAACTATAAAATTGAGTCACTGAATTTAACACCTGACACAATAACGAAAACCTTATTAGTGCCAATCATCTTTATGAAGTAGTACTTATTGCAACACGAACTCACAATAAGTCGTTATAAAGTGTTATTTTATCTCATTTTTAATATTTGAGTAACCCAACTCTTCCCTTGGTTGTCGTAAAAGGTGACTAACAGACCAAAGACTGCACACACATTGAACAGCATAGAACTCCGCCGGGCTTACCACCTGTCACGCTGAGCACATGTACAGTTGTTGTTAGGTGAAACGTGGACTGTGGTAGTGGACTACTTTTAAGGTCCTCATTGGCTGGTGTCTGACCAACCCTTCGTGGTACTTATAAATAGTTGTGCGTTTATTTATGTTAATATTTTAAACAAGAGAATGTTTACACACACGGGAGCATGCCTCCAAATTATCGTAAGACAGGACATCCCGGCCGCGTGGGCAATTGTTTGCGCTGCGGTGTATCGGTGTGCTTGACTGTAGGCTTACTCTGGAAACACAATTGCATTAATCAGTTTCCAATCACAAATCTAAAAAATGTCAAATGGCTCTTTTGTAAGCGACAATAGCGCCACATTGGAATTAAATTGCTTGGAAATTGATTGAACAAATTATTATCAAGATGGCGTTTCGGAATTATCTTTACTTATCCCAATATCGATACATATTAATCGCATTGGAATTGTATTGAGATTGAGTTTGCGTTCGAGAGTAAAACATGTGACAGAAAGGCTTGCCGACCTTTGTGGACCGGTTATCGCCGTTAGCGATCGCGCCCCCGCCACATGAGGTTTCGTGGTGATTGATCGTCTTTTTGCCGCACGCAAATTCTTGAGAACACTCCAAGTCGCAAGTACTTGTTTAGAGAATTGGTTGGATGACTTGCTGGATTGTTTTGATTTGGACCGCTAAAAACTTTGTGTTCTCGTAACTTTAACTTTGACATTTAAGATGTTCACTATCAGGGATTGAGATTTCCTGCAGTCCAAATATTCGTAGACTCATCTCTTTAATTTAAAAGTGTATCAAACGTTTGGCAACGAATTGTATGGAAATTATTAACTCTATATTAAAAAAAACAAATGTAACAAACATATATTATTGAAATTAACTACCCGCGGTCGAGCTTAGTGTGCCCGTGATCACGGAATGAACCATTGTTAAATTTAAAGAGTTTAAAAACACCAATGATGGCAAGACGTATAAGTGTTTTTAAAGTGTTTTTTAATTTCTAATGTAACATTCGACATTACTTCAATTAAATGATATCTATTAAGATGTCTGTGTCATCACTTTATCATAACACCTTTAGGCTAATAGTTGAACCAGTATCGCTGTGTCCACGGTCTCTGTAAAAGGTGCGAAATATCAGGACTAAAATAAAACTTTAAATCCTACTATCACACTAGCATTATAAAAGCGAAAGTTTGTGAATGTGTATGTTTGTTACTCTTTCACGTAAAAACTACTGAATGGATTTGGATGAAATTCGGCACACAGATAGTTTATAACCTGGCTTAACACATAGGATACTTTTTATCCCGACATTCCCGCGGGAACGGGAACCACGCGGGTGAAACCGCGAGCGGCCGCTAGTGTAGTCACATCACACTAATATTATAAAGGCGAAAGTTTGTGAGTGTGTATGTTTGTTACTCTTTCACGTAAAAACTACTGAATGGATTTGGATGAAATTCGGCACACAGATAGTTTATAACCTGGCTTAACACATAGGAAACTTTTTATCCAGATATTCCCACGTTAACGGGAACTACGCGGGTGAAACCGCGAGCGGCCGCTAGTGTAGTCACATCACACTAATATTATAAAGGCGAAAGTTTGTGAGTGTGTATGTTTGTTACTCTTTCACGTAAAAACTACTGAATGGATTTGGATGAAATTCCGCACACAGATAGTTTATAACCTCTTAACACATAGGAAACTTTTTATCAAGATATTCCCACGTTAACGGGAACCACGCGGTCCAAACCGCGAGCGGCCGCTAGTGTAGTTAATAAACGCGAGTTCATCCGTAAAAAGTGTTTCATTTCAATGAGTAACAGCTGAAATAATTGCACTTAAAAACCCTCTAACCTCCGTTTTTATGATCGAAGAACCTACCCGAAGATATCGGTGTCAGGTTTAATGAGATGATTCACGCGGCAGGTGTGACTGACCCGCGAAGACGCGTTACATCACACGCATTGTGTATCGGCATCGTAAGGCGATGCGTGTGACCTCATAACGCGCTCACATCATGACGCGAGTTACGCCCGATGATGGTTTACGATGTGCTGTTGTCTTGTCTAAGGTTTTTAGGGATAGTCAAAAGTGACCCGCGAAGAAGCGTTACATCCACAGACCATGATCAGTGGTAATATCACACACATGAATGAATAAAATTACTTCATAAACATATAACAATACAGAATAAAAAAAAGTTTGCATAAGGCGGCCTTTTTGCTATTGTAGCACCACAAAATAGATAGTAGCACTTTCTGGCAGGCAGCAACCTTTGGGCAAGAGAATCCATAAAGACAAAATAAATAAATATGGCGCTAGTTCACAGAATAGAATAGAATAGGAATATATTATTATATGTATTATACAGTAATAAGTAAGTATAATCTTTTTTTTTTAAACTAAATAAATTACACGCATTGTCTAAGTCTGTCGCCATAACAACGATGTTTATAGCATTGTTGTGTTCCGGCAGTTTGAGATAAGATAGCCAGTTCCTCAGTGGTTGAGGATTCCGGGTGAAGCGCGCTTCCACCTTCGGCCTTATCGTCACTTACCATCAGGTGAGATAAAGGCCAAGCGCTTACCCGTTGCAAATAAAAAAAAAAAATTGTTTGCCTGTAAAGTCGGTTTTACGGGCGAAGATTTTACGTGACAACGTATTTTTCTCGGTAGAATATTTATTGATATGAATATAATTAAATTGCACAATAGGAACAAGGAATTGAATGAAAATAAGAATTGCACAAATTTATCATAGTTGAGTGGGAGAGAGACGCAAGGCATTCGGCGGGCCTCTCTCTCGTTCGGTGACTCATCGTAACGTTACCGAGCGTTACACTTTTTCATAAGTGACTCCCAGCCGCAACCTAATTTAAGACGTTGTCACGTCAAAAAAATGTATCGGCATCGTACCGTACGGCAGCGATGCGTGTGACCTCATATCATAGCGCGAGTAACGCCTATTATTGGTTTACGATTTGCTGTTGTCTTGTCTTAGTTTTTGGACATAGGCAAAGATGGCCCGCGCATAAACGTTACATCACACGCATTGTGTATCGACGTATAAGTAACCAACCGTGTCGCTTAGCGGTGAAAGAATACTACCACCCCCTCTCTTCCCTAGGTGTCATAAAAGGCGACTAACGGACTAAGACTGCACATACATCCAACAGCATAGAGCGACTATAGGCTCACCACCTGTCACGCTGAGCACATGTGCAGTTGCTATTAGGTGAAAAGTGGACTATGGCAGAGGACTGATTTTGATGTCCTCATTGCCTAGTCTCTGACAGCAAGAGACTTAATTTTCATTAAAATTTAATTGACGTCTCTGAGTGCGGCAGTTAAGTGTCTATGACCGCTCTTTAGTCTACTACAGTAAAGCTATTAATAAAATAAAAAGAACACTCAAAAAAGTATTTTCTTCAACACGTATACCTACACTTGTTATTCTTTTAATTTGTGTACGAATTTCTTCTCGAAATAAATAAAATAGCTGACTTTATCAATATTATTGGCCTCGGGAACTTAACTGTGTCGCTGTTACATTAGGAAGATACATTAGGACGATAACAAGGTCCCCCCACCATGTAACAAACTTGACCTATCGCTGGCGATGACCCGGCCCGTTTAAAACTATTGAAATTACCAAGCGGGCCCGTTACTGACCCTTGACTTCATTTAGATACTCATGGCTATTGATTTCGACATCAATTAGAACCAAACAACATATAATTAAATTTTGGTTTATCAACACTATTAATTTACGTATCTAAATAATGTTCCAATGTAAGTAGGTAGGTACTTAAGTTTAGAAATCTTAGTAGAGAAATATAAAATGTATAAATAACGTTCAGATTGTTGACCCGAATTCAAAATGCAGAAAGGCCGTTTGTCCTGGTTTTTGTCGTAAGATGGTAGTCGTTAATACGCACCAACCCGCATTACGCCAGCGTAGTGGGTTTAGGGGTTGCTGTCCTCATTCCTCATATCTTTAGATTAGAGACTACGATTAGAGTCCCAATGTTAGATTAGATTCTATCTAACATTGGGACTCTAATCGTAGTAAAAAAATGAATCACCTACACAGACAGACTTATATTCTTATCTTAGATACCTTTTCTTTAAAATATGATATTAATTTTGTTGAATTGTTGGGACTTTTTTTATTATCGTTTATCATACATACGTTCATAGTAGACGTCTTTCACGGGGACATTGTTGTCGGGCTTTAATTCAATTCAAATTATTTATTTCAGGCTAGGCCATGACAAGTGTTCGTAACAATAATAAAGCACATTTTAGTAGAAACTTATAAAAAATGCAAAGCGTGGGCTGCTCCACACAAGAAGAGCATTGACTATGCCCTTATAACCGGAACCCATCTTTGCACTAGAATAGAGGCATGTCGATCAGTAAAAACCTTCAGGGACCCTACATCGCCCCTTAGAGCAGTATAACTTTAAAGCAAAAGTCGTATGGGAATTTTCTTAATAAGATTTTGTAATTACTGCTCTATGATGAAGGCCCCAGGACACTGTTGTGGCCCTTTAGCATTCGTTTAACCCTTTCAACGCCAATGACTGATATATCAGACAAACCATTTCCGTGCCCACCATGCCAACGACTGATAATTATATCAGACAAAAAAACAGTAGAAACTAAGCTTTTATTTTACATGTGTTGTATTAAAGATTGTGTAGGTATTCTCGAACATTTTAAACTAAGCCGTGGCGTCAGGGGTACGACTTTCGGAAAAACACGTGGCGTGGAAAGGGTTGCGGTTGTGGCTGCCGCGCAAACGATTCAGCTTAGAGGCATACCGTTTCCTTACTATCGTCGCTTTATTAAACAATATGGAAATACACCTCAGGCTAATAGACGTTCATAACCAAACAATCCCCATTGTTCTCAATATCTGATGCTTCGTGACATTTACCTAATTGGGAAGATAAAAACAACAGTTATACGTGTGTCAGTGAGTGAGAGTTATTGAGTTAATCATGCAGGGCACAGCGCTCAGGTCGTGGGTCGTGGCTAGGTCATATGCATTGTGGGACAGCCTGACTCATCCCAGCGTGTCGTGTACTCGTGGCCTAACGGGCCTTGGTGCAAAACACAAGTGACGAGTTGTGACGACCACACTAATCGAAATGGTCATATGTGGCAGTACTTACCCGTTCGTAGGTACCTGTTCCTTTTCCTGCAAATGGAATAGTCATTTGGGATTTTTCGTATTGCACGGAAAATGGTTAACATTCTAATGAAACAATGATTTTCTAAGGTTTACGCGAACACTACCTACACATTGAAATGAAACAATGTTTACGTGTAACTAAGGGCTCGAAACGTCAGAAATAAAATACATAATAATATGAGGAATAAATAAAAAAATATACGCGATGTTTGATTCGTAAGAAGTGTTTCATATCAACGAAACATAATAAAATCATCATGACTCTATTCTTTCGTGGAGGATCTTCTATGATTGATAATTTTCACAACCAAAAACAAAGAAGTATCTACTCTGTCCACCAGTATGACGAGTATTGACGACACTAATCCAATTTGTCACAGTACTTTCCTATACTTACCTGTTCCTTTAGGGTCCTTGCAATTCTTTAGGAAATATTTACTATTTTAATGAAATAACTGAAATCATCATGACGCGATCATTTCTTGGTTTTTCTGAATGATAATTTTTTGGTTAGAACTTGCTATGTCTATGACCTACAGTGTGTAACTGAAAACAAAGAAATATACAACCCGTTGCATAATTATAACGTATAATCAAATCGAGTTTTTTTTTCTAATTTAAATTACAAATTGATAATAATGTAAAAATATATTCTTACAATGGTAATAATGACAATTGTATCTCTCCAACTTGGTCTAAGCACGAACATCGCGGTGGGCGTTCCGACGTGAGAGACGAAAGGATTGTTTGCTCGACACACTTAATATTATGAGGACGGCTGCAGATGTATGCTCACGGGGAAATAATACATACATACATACATATATAAATATATACGAACACGGCTATGATCCCGAAAGGGTTAGTCAAAGACAATAGCAATGAGGATCACAAAATCAGTCCTCTGCCATAGTCCACATTTTACTTAATTACAACTGCACATGTGCTCAGCGTGTGTGGTGAGCCCATCGCCGCACTATGTTGTTGGATGGATGTGCAGCCTTTAGTCCGTTAGTCGCCTTTTACGACACCCAAGGGAAGAGTTGATGCGGCGGTTCACACGGCTCAATATAATATTACATACATAAGTACATACATACATATAATCACGACTATTATCCCGAAGGGTTGGTCAGAGACTAGGCAATGAGGACCGCAAAAGCAGTCCTCTACCATAGTCCACATTTCACCAAATAGCGACTGCACATGTGCTCAGCGTGACAGGTGGTGAGCCCATTGCTGCTGTTGGATGTAAAGGGTCTTCCAATAGGCACGTCCGAAGCTACATCTGTCAAATTGGTTGTCACTTATTCATTCTGTTTTGCCAAATCATCATGGATAGCTATAGCATTCAACAACACGTGCAAATGATAAAATTGTTTTATCAAAATGAGTGTTCTGTTCGGGCAACGCACCGCGCGCTTCGCCCATTTTACGGTCGCCATAATCGTCTTACCGAGAGGACTATTCGTCGTGTGGTGGATAAATTTGAGTCCACTGGTTCGGTAAATGATCGACCAACACCCGTACGTCCACCACACGACGAATAGTCCTCTCGGTAGGACGATTATGGCGACCGTAAAATAGGCGAAGCGCGCGGTGCGTTGCCCGAACAGAACACTCATTTTGTTAAACAATTTTATCATTTGCACGTGTTTTTGCTATAGCTATCCATGATGATTTGGCAAAACAGAATGAATAAATGACAACCAATTTGACAGAATGTAGCTTCAACAAGATAGTCGCTACCAACTGTCAGAGTTCGGACGTGCCTATTGGAAGACCCTTTATGTGCAGTATTTAGTCCGTTAGTCGCCTTTTACGACACCCAAGGGAAGAGAGAGGGTGGTAGTAGTCTCACCGCTATGCGACACAGTTATATCCTACTGATATTATAAACGCGACAGTTTGTAAGTATGGATGGATGTTTGTCACTCTTTCACGTAAAAAGTACTGAATGGATTTGGATGAAATTCGGCATACAGATAGTTTATAACTTGGATTAACACATAGGATACTTTTTATCCCGATATTCCCACGGTAACGGGAACCAAGCGGGTGAAACCGCGAGCGGCCGCTAGTTATAAAATATTCGTGCTCAATATACATTTCGTGATTACATAATTCGACTATGAACGGTGCCCTTCGAAATATTGTGGCCTATACGTGGTGGTCCGAAGGCATGTTTGCCTAACACACGTATAAAGACGGGAACCAATCAGATACGGGCACCGTAAGGGTCATTATCTTGGGAAAATATCTCCGTAGCATCGTGATCACCTTTTGCTCCAGCATAATGTTCAATAATAACTCGTACCTGTAATAGGGATTATGAAGGTAGAGGTCATCAAGTGTCGTGTGCATTCCCTTCATAAATGCTAATTCTGTGGAGAGCTAACGTGAAATCGCATGTTTATATTGTTTGTCGTTTTAAACGTGATTGGAATTTTAATGTTGTCTAAACTATGTTATTGCCTGCTTAGGTACCTATATTTCTCATTTCATAATGTTTTCTTTTACAGAAAAGAAAAATGGTCGGCGACTCAACATCGACCCAAGTTCTCAGGGATTTGGAGATATCGTTACGAACCAATCACATAGAGTGAGTACTCGACACAAGTGATAATATAAATGTTTTGACGAGAATGCGTCGATACTACGAGTACAACCAAGTTCTATAAAGAGTGTTTGTAAACTTTGGTAAAATTCTTCTCTTCTTCTTAAAATTATTGAAATTTCTTTGTGCATTTTGTGTCACTCGAATTTGTACTGTTGTTTGACAGAGATTCGCGAGAAAACCACTAACCCTATGTGATTTTCTTTTAAAAAACAGTAGAACAATAGATATATTATACAAAAATAATTAACAATGATTTCTTTATCGAATTTGGCTACAGTTTAACACCCTAGTATGTACCTACCTATTTCTGACGCCAAGCAGCATCGTTTTAAATTTGTATTGTAAATGTATTGTAGGCATAAGATGTATAGGTTATATGGTCAAAAACGCCTGCTTGAAACCTTGGTGTTGTAAGCGTCCATGGGCTGCGGTTACCGCTTTCTGCTTGATTGCTGATTAGGTAACTAAAAAAAAAAACAGTGTTTTTTCTCCGGACGGCGCAGTCATAAAGTCATAACTTATAATAATGCGTTAGTTAGACATTGTCCTATGAAAGGTGCTTGATAAGTATGCACGGGTATCTTTAAGTTTAAAGATTCTTTATTTCTCAAAAAAGATAAAAAAAATATCACTTACATGAGAATAGAATTAAACTATGATGTTACATATAGGCACCGTTGGCGCCGTTCTATCTGTATGACAAATATTTCCTTACACTCACTTCACTTATACTATTGTTTATCTAAATCATTAATTCATTTCGCAAACGTCTTTCTATTATGACAACTACAAAAAGTTCTGACACACATATCAGTGAAGCAGCATTTTCGACGCAGTACCGGCACAGTGAAAAATATTCTTTCATACATTCTCTATGAAATAGCGTCGGAAATGTGGCTTCACTGATAGGTGTGAATCAACCTTTAGAATGTATGTAGCTCGTATTCAAGCAGTTATTGTTCAGGAAAATTAAATAAATCTATTCTAATATTAGACAGATAATAAATAGCAACGTAGAAATAGATTTATTCTATTAATAGCCATTATATTAGATAATGACAGTTTCTGATTCCAATTGAAATATTAATCGAGGTTGCCTCTCCACAGATGGGTGCGAGAATTTTTGAACGAGCAGAACCAGGGCCTGGACGTTCTCATCGACTACCTGAGCTTCAGGCTCAGCATGATGCGGCATGAGCAGCGGATAGCCCTCGCCCGGAGTCAGTCCAGCGATGGCATCAACCAGGGTAACTTCATCATTTATGCGGCATGAGCAGCGGATAGCCCTCGCCAGGAGTCAGTCCAGCGATGGCATCAATCAGGGTAACTTCATCATTTATGCGGCATGAGTAGCGGATAGCCCTCGCCCGGAGTCAGTCCAGCGATGCCAATCAACCAGGGTAACTTAATCATTTATGCGGCATGAGCAGCGGATAGCCCTCGCCCGGAGTCAGTCTAGCGACGGCATCAACTAGGGTAACTTCATCATTTATGCGGCATGAGCAGCGGATAGCCCTCGCCTGAAGTCAGTCCAGCGTTGGCATCAACCAAGGTAACTTCATCATTTATGCGGCATGAGCAGCGGATAGCCCTCGCCCGAAGTCAGTCCAGCGACAGATGTAACGTGCCAAGCGCTAGTGAAAAAAACAGCATCGCGCGCGCAGTGTACGTTGAATTACGTGCTAACGGAGTCTCGGATGCGCTTAGTGAGTAGTTCTACAGAATCTAGGCAAAGCCTGTCATTAACAGTAAAATGTAAACTACAATCAATCAATCAATCAAAATTTCTTTATTCAGTAAGCTTAAAATAAGCATTTTGAATCGTCTAAACTTAAATTTACTTCTCTATATGGATGGATGGGCAACCCATTCAGGACGTCTTTTAGCTGTATAGAAGAACGGGCGCAAGAAACTCTACAGCATTTTATTAAAATAGAAGTAACGACATTTACAAAACAATTTATGTCGTTACCATATTATACAATCAGTTATAAAGATAATGGACTAAGAAAAAATAATGTGAATATGTTATTATTATAACCAGGCTGTTTTGTCTTCTAAATATTCCTTGAGTCTAATAACCTTTCTTAAGTAAACAAGATTTTACATGATTATTAAACTTATCTAAAGGTAAATCTAGTACAGTACTTGGTATTTTATTTTAATAGTGTATACCTTGCCCCAAGAAAGAGCCGAGAACCTTTTGTAACCTAAACATTGTGTTTGTGGCATTACTTGTTTTGACTTATTTCTAGTATTGAAATTGTGTACATCACCGTGTTTAGAAAAAGTGTTAATATTGCAACGCACAAAAACTATACAATTATAAATATACTGCGATGCAACAGTCCCAACTGTCCCACTGCTGGGCAAATGCCGCCATCATTGAAATCAAGCCATCGCTACAGTAGATGGGTGCCAATAGGCTTAATCACCACGCTTGCCGAATACGGGTTGGTGATCACAAACCCGGGTTATGCATCGAAATATCCGAAAACACATTTTGCCCGACCTGGGAATTGAACCCCAAACCTCCAGGTATCGAGCCGAGCGCTTCACCACTCTACCACCGAGGCGTTTCATTAACAGTATTATTATCTTCCCCCTATAGGAGCGAACACAACATCATCGGACTGCACCACCACCGCGGACGCTAGCTCCACCCTCAACGCGTCGTGGCGGCGGCGCGCGCGAAGCACCGACGCCGAGCTTGAGGCCACCGGCAGCCCCGCGGTGGCGCGCCGCCGCACCAGGCACGCGGCCAGGCTTAACATGGGCGCCTCCACAGACGACATACACGTCTGCATTATGTGTATGCGCGCCATTATGAACAACAAGGTAGATAAATAGATAAATTATTTATTTGCATCAAAAGATTATGTAAAAAAAATAAAAAGTATGCGCTGTCGCAATGGAATGTAACTGAGGTTTGCGGTCGGCGCAACAAATTTAACAGTGTCGGCGATCTTATATAAAGGCTGTGATTAGGTGCATCATTAGCCTATAAATTTCCCAATGCTCGACACAGGCCTTCCCACATGGGAAGAGGCATCACGCTTCCCCAATGCGGATTGGTAGGTTTTAACGACTGCCATCTTACGACAACAACCAGGACCAACTGCTTCACATGCCATCCGAAGCATGAAGGAGCTCGAGGCCACCGGCAGCCCCACGGTGGCGCGCCGCCGCACCAGGCATGCGGCCAGGCTTAACATGGGCGCCTTCACCGACGACATACACGTCTGCATTATGTGCATGCGCGCCATTATGAACAACAAGGTAGATAGATAGATAAATTATTTATTTGCATCAAAATGTTTACTAGGAAAAAACAACCAGTCTCATGAAAGCTCGAATGGGACTCGAACCCATGACCTTTGGATTGCCGGTCCACTGCTCTTACCGCTAAGCTACCGCGACCTCAGAAGACTCATTGAATTTTTCTAGCAGTTTGTGATTTACGCTGTGAGCCAGCGGTATTACGTCACTGTGAAGACTCTACCCCCACAGTATGTCGTCACTCAAAATGTAAGGTAAAAAGAGGAACGGTAAGATAAAAGGTATGCGCTGTTGCAATGGAGTGACACTGAGGGTCGGCGCAACTAATCAAACATTAACTGCGATCATAAAGGCTATAATTAACTGCGATCATAAAGGCTATAATCAGTGCACCATCAGCCTGTAAACGTCCTAATGCTGGACAACAACACTTAGGAAGATGCACCACGCTTGCCCAATGCGGGTTGGTGGGTTTTAACGACTGGCTTTCGAAGCACGAAGGAGTCCGAGGCCACCGACAGCCCCGCGGTGGCGCGGCGGCGCACGCGACACGCTTCGTACACGTCTGCATTATGTGTATGCGCGCCATTATGAACAACAAGTTAATTAGATGCATCATCAGCCTATAAACGTCCGCTGGATACCGTCCTTCCCACATGGACACCAACACCTTAACGCACCACGCTTGCACAATGCGGGTTGGTGGGTTTCAAAGACTGCCATCTTACGACAATAACCCCAGTACCAACGACTTGACGTGCCTTCCGAAGCCCAGAGGAGCTTGAGGCTATCGGCAGCCCGGCGGTGGCGGGCGGCCAAAAATGTTGTTCTTTTTGGGTTACATTAAGAATTTGGATGAGAAAGCCGAAATACAAAATTACAGACTTCCAAAACAGCTTTAACAAAAAGTAAATGACTCCATCACCATTCGCTCTAACACACACAAACCTCCTCAAATCTTCATAAGACTTTAAACAAACTTATCTTATCTTAGTGGGGGGCCTGAAGAGGTCTCCCTCTCGCAGCAGCACGTTGACCCATTGGGATCTTTTGTGCAACCAAGTCCTATCTGCCTCCTCATTGAAAAGACTTTCAACTCTAAACAACCGTTTGTCCGCAGTACGGCTTCAACATGGTGATCCAACACCACGAGGCGATCAACAGCATCGCTCTCTCCCTAGTCCACCACTCGCTACGCACCAAGGCCTTAGTCTTGGAGCTGCTAGCAGCCATCTGCCTCGTGAAGGGCGGCCACCAGATCATCCTCTCCGCCTTCGACAACTTCAAGGAGGTAGTCGGCGAGCCAATGAGGTTTCACACGCTTATGGAGTACTTCATGAATTACGACCAGTTCCACATAGAGTTTATGGTGAGTATAGCAAAGAGTTTATGGTGAGTTTAACCGCCTCTTTGGTGTATTGGCTAACCCACCGGTCTAAGATCCAGAGGTTCCATCGATTCCTATCGTGGGCTACATTTTTGTGTATTTGGTTTGGTTGATGGTAGAGCTTGTTAAGTCCGCCTGGCTAGCTACCACCATCTTATCTAACAATGTTTATATAGCATTGCTGTGTTCTAATTCCAACAGTTTAGAGATAAAATAGCCAGTTCCTCTGTTTTTGAGGATTCCGGGTGAAGCGCGCTTCCACCATCGGCCTATCAGGAGAGATGAAAGCCTTAAACCTATCACAACATACACACATACATATAACCACAATTATTACCCCCGAAGGGTTAGTCAGAGACTAGACAATGAAAATCGCAAAAGCAGTCCTCTGTCATAGTCTACTTTTCACCAAATATCGACTGCACATATGCTCAGCGTGACAGGTAGAGCCCATCGTCGCTCTGTGCGTATCGTTGGACGTATGTGCAGTCTTTAGTCCGTTAGTTGCCTTTTACGACACCCAAAGGAAGATAGGGGGTGGTAGTATTCTTTCACCGCTACGCGACTCGGTTCCTATCACAAACATTATAAAAATCTAGTTATTCTGAGACTGGTGCCTATGCCTAACGAATATCTTTACTATATAGGTCATCTGGTCCCACCTCACTCACGGTAAATACAGCTTTATTTGTGTTTGCACTAAAAGTACATTGGCTGTATTGTGTCAGGTGGCGTGTATGCAGTTCGTGAACATAATCGTGCACTCGGTGGAGGACATGAACTTCCGCGTGCACCTGCAGTACGAGTTCACGGCGCTCAAGCTGGACGACTACTTGGAGCGGCTGCGGCTCTGCGAGAGCGAGGACCTACAGGTCAGACTGAGTTACAGTAAATTGTAATACACTTACAGTAAATTGTAATACACTTAAGAGGGAACGCATTTCGGATACCGATACCAACTACAAAGTTTATTTTTTTTTAAACTTAAGCTCAGAGGTCTAAAGAGTTTGTAGAAAACATGAAAAAGACGTTATTGTACTAAGAGAATAAGATGACTGTCAGTCATACTCATACGACCCGCCTGATAGTAAACAGTTACCGTAGCTCATATTTTTTTGTTTCATGACCGTTTGCAACACCAATCACGCGTTGCCGATGCCGACCTTGTAACAAACTGTTTTCCAACTTTTTTTAAAGAACCCCACACTGTGCTCCTTTGTGAATACTTCAGCAAGATATTAAAATATTGTATGGTTTACACGCCAGCGGGTCAAAACTGATAAATTTCTCTTATCGATATTGAACCACCCTATGATAAAGTTAAAAATTTACTGAAGAAATGTAAACATTTTGTGGTAGGTTGCTGCCTGCTGAAGTGTGTACACCTTTAAACTTGATATGCAAATGAGGGTTTTATGTCAACTGCCGTAGGTGCAAATCTCCGCGTACCTGGACAACGTGTTCGACGTGGCGGCGCTTATGGAGGACAGTGAGACCAAGACCGCTGCGCTCGAGAAGGTTAACGAGCTGGAGGACGAGCTGGGCCATGTGAGCATCTGCATATTAATTCCAGGCTACTGCTTTTTGAGGAGTTTCAAAACTCGGGAAATGAAACAAATATGTTGTCGTCCAACGGCCAATAGCAAGTGGGTATAATCAAGTCAAAGTCAAGCAGTGGAGAAAAAAAGGAGGCTACAATTATTATTACCCAATTTGTTTCTAGATTTTACTTACTTAAAATTAAAGAATACTAGACCTGGAAATTCGTAAGAGAAAGAGAAGAAATAAACCGCGTGGTGGGTGATAGTTCGATTAGAAAAGTACATAATATATAGTTTGTTCTGTATTTTCATTTGAAATTATTCACACAATTATCAATATCATTGCATATTATAAAGTAAACTCACCGTTTTCCTGTGTCTGTGGCTCCGCTTTCTCCTTCTAAACCACGCAATTGAGTTTTATGCGGTTTTTACTTATAGAAAGATCGACAAAGGACGATAGGGTTTTTCGATATAATTTGTAGACATTTTGTGGCGGCGCCACCTACAGCATATGACGCACATTATTCCACACGAAGCAAACACCTTCTCAACCGTGTCAACAGATGGCACCACAAACGCATACCAACGTCGGCGCCATACTACGACGATAAAATAGTATGGGAAGCCTGCATCGCGGTAGCGAAGTTTCACCATCTCCTTCGCTATATTATATAGCACCTCTAACTAACATCCGTTGGACTTCGCTACCCGAGCTATAACCAGTGGCGTGCCTAGGGCTTCAGATTGGGGCAAGCCACGAAACCTGAAGTTCCTAATCTTGCTACCTAGGTACAATGTTGGTGCCCATTTGTGACACTAGCCACATTTTTTACTCAAATCGTCATAGGCCTCGCTTTTTGTAAATTTCGCTTAACTTTTATTTAAACTCAAAATTGCAGAGAAAGATTTTCATAAATTGCGCGAGGGCACTTTTTTGAGCTCCTGGATTGAATTGAATGAAATTTCATTTCAATTCATTATCCTATTTCGATGAAAACTATAAATACAACTAAGTACAAAATTACAACAAAATGCGATGCGCCGGCCGTCCGAACTCAGCTTATTCTCGCAAAGTGTAGATTCGTAATATTACGCATGCATTTATTATCCTATTTCGATAAAAACGATAAATACAACTGGAAAATTACTACAAAATGCGAAAATGGGCATTTTGCGCGGGAATCACAGTCGATATGTAGGCCTCTACACTTAATTTATTAATTATTACTTAATTATTAGAATGGAAGCAACCAACAATCCAAAGAGTTTTTTACATAGACCTATTATAATTAATGCCCTAGATGACTTTTAATAGTTTGCGAAATACATAAATCATGTGTGATGTTCAAAGAATTTATTTACCTCTGCCTTTCGTATGCCAATCATCAACACGTTTAAGTACACATTTGTTTGCAACACATCACATGCTCAACACATCTTAGTTCGTCACAGAGACCAATAAAGCGACGAATTGAACTCGGAACACATTTTTTTATCACAAATTACGAAAACACTTGTTACTTAAAAACAATCCCTCAAATAAAGTGAAGTGTGACAATAACAAAGAATAAAAAATGGCTGGCTGCTGCCTGTGGCTGCTGCACAGAACAATCGCGTATTAACGCTCGCCTCTGATTGGTTCGCCCGAGCTCGAGCTGTCGTCGGTCGCCTCTGATTGGTTCGCCCGCGTTCAAGTTGCACGTGATTCGGTAGAAATAAAGCCTAATTTGGAGAAGGCCTTACTTGCGAACTTCATAACGCAAGCTGGCTTTGACGAAGAGTATGAATTTCTCATAGAATCTATACATACTTACGTAGTATTATGTTTATGGAGTAGCAATTTTGTTAAAGTTAGAAGAGAGCGGATATACTTTAAATCCGAAGCCCGGTTGCAAGCCAACTTGTGCGAGAGAGATGTAAAGCGTCGCACGATTTATAAGCAGCTTTATGCGATTTGTTTGGTGATTATTGATAATTTGAATGCTGATGAAAGAAAATTAACAATGGTAAAAAATATTAAGTGATTTTAATAATTGCGTTTTACCAGTAGTGATTTTGAGTTTTTGTTAGGGCAAGCCGGGCTTTTCGGCTTGTATGAAGGTACCGCCACTGGCTATAACCACCTAGCTCGGAGGAAGATCTTTCCTTTGGCCTTCCTACAATATGGCATCCATCCTACCTACCAGTCTAAGGCGCGAACGGTTCGATAGTGTATAATAAAACAATGTCGATGTCCAGGCTCACGAGAGGCTGGCGGCGCTCGAGCGGGAAGCGATCGCCAAGCTGGCCACGCTGGAGGGGGAGCTGGCGCAGCTGCGGCAGGAGCGCGACCAGCTGGCCGAGGCGCGGCGGCAGGTCGTCGAGGAGGTAACACATACTTACATACATATAATCACGACTATTATCCCCGAAGGGTTAGTCAGAGACTATGCAATAATCCACTTTTCACCAAATAGCGACTGCATAATATGTGCTCAGCGTGACAGGTGGTGAGGCCATCGCCGCTCTATGCTGTTGGATGTATGTGCAGTCTTTAATCCGTTAGTCGCCTTTTACGACACACACGGTTAAGGAGGTAATAGCGTAATACTTACAATCTATAATGTTTCATCATCATCATCAGCCTATACTTATCCACTGCTTGACATAGGCCTCTCCATGAGCACACCATTGAGCACGATCCGCTCTACTCTGAAATGTTTATCCTGTGACAATTTAACACAAATAAAAAGCACGTAGAGGTGTTTTTGTCAGTGCGTGTGCGAGTGTGATGCGTGTAGGGATGCGGGTGTGCATTATCTAAACACGAATAAATAACTATAGACAACTTTTTCAACTCTCAGACCAATATCAATCCCAAGTTAAGCTTTATTTGAAAATTGTTTTTTTTGGTATAGTTAACGGACAAACGTACTTATTATACAATGGACACACACACACAGTTATGTCCATGACCCGACCGGGAATCGAAATGAGGTCGTCAAATCTATGGAGGCTGTATAACAAAAAAATATTTTCGTTAGAATGGATTACTGATTAATTCAAATCATTACTATTCAAATCATTTTCATTGAAAATTAGGGACATATTTGTTGACTGGTAAATATGTTATGTATTATGTTTGTTACAGGTGTCCACGTTGAGGCGAGCGCAACAGGACTCCAGAAATAGGCAGTCGATGCTCGAATCTAAAGTGCAAGAGCTAGAAACCCTCACCAAATCATTGCCCAGGGGGTCTTCCAGTAAGTTCTTATAACTCTTTTTCCTTGTTTCAAATGTTCTTTCCGAGATTGTTCAGAAAAAAAGGCGTAATAAATTATGTGACAGGCGTCACTTATTGTTAAATTTAAAAACAAATCATTATAACTATTTAGGTGACTTGTACGATACTGTACGAACATGTCTTGTACATGTTCGTACAGTATCGTACAAGTCACCTTTTTTTTATCTAATAAAGCGTTTGTTTTATCTAATAAAGCGTTTGTGCCAAGTTCATTGGGTTATTCATCTAAAGTTTAGTTCGTAACTTACCTGTGCTAATACTTTAGTCGAGTAGAAATACAAAGCTCTGCTTGCTAAATTAAAACGAATTTTAAAATAATCAAGCTAGCGATGCAATGTAGAGACGCGAGCGCTTCAACCTACTACAAATTGTGAAATACATTTTGAACTTTGTTACAAGAGCTATAACGGTTAATATCGATTGGAGAAATGAGAACCGGCACTTTCCATAGAAAAAATGCTAAACTTGTGTACAATAAAATTTGGTCATAAAGTAAAGCTAATATTATTTGCTACCTAAACCAAGTTTTGTCTTATTTTTATCGAATCGCGGATAAGAGTTATTTAATTATTAATATTTTTTAATATGGAAACACTGAGTCTTCAAAAGGCAAACATGTTACTTTAAAAATGTGTAACGTGGCTGCATAAACCATAATTCTTTTGCTTTTAAAAAAGCGAAATGTCAACAATGTCGTCACCTCATGTTTGATCTGACAGGCAGCGGCTGTACAACTGTCATTTGTGATATTGACAGCCATAGAATAATAACTAAAGCATATTATTCTGAGTTGATTAAAAAATTATAAAAGTATACAACTTAAGCATAAAACGCCGGCCCTGCTTTGACAGTTTTGTATAGGATGATCTGCAGGCGTGTGTGTTTCTACTCGACTTAATTACTAGCTCAGGCTAAAATTCTGTAAAAATATATAGATGTAAAAATGATTATAGACAATTATTTAAAATTTGCAAACTCTTCGCAGCTGGTTTAAAACATAAATATTTATTAGCAGTAAATAACTATGGCAACCGAGAGCGGGGCACTACTATTGAACATGTTAAACATATTCATAAGACAAGAACTACTACACTGAAAAAAAATGTCATTCCCAGAATTCCGAATTACTATGGTGACAGAACTTTACAGTAACGTATTCCATATCTTCCAAATTCCTTACCTACTGCTTTAAGAAATGAATTTCCCAAAAACAAGTTTAAAAAGAGCCACTTTTTGCACACCGCAATCTAGCTTAGCCATAGCAGGGCTGAATTGCGAGGTGTATGAATTAATATGATTGTTACAACTCTGACAATACCTGGTTTGTAGGTACTTACGTATACTTATGTATAGCTTATTTGAAACTCCTGATCCCGCAGTTACACCGTCTAGTATGGTTTTGTGGGACAATGTTAACTGTTGTTGCGTATGTGTCATGATACTATTCAATAAATAATAATAAAGAAAAATCCTTTTGTTCCAGTGGGCGCGATATCATCGCACGCGCTATGCAACGGCAACGGCCCCATGAACGGGCACGGCCCCTCCTCCCCCGCGGCCAACGGGCTGCGCGCGCCCCCCGCGCCCGCGCCCCCGCCCCCGCAGCCCGCGCCCCCGCCCCCGCAGCCGCCCCCGCCCGCGCTCGCGCCGCCCCCGCCGCCGCCGCCGCCGCTACTCTCATGTACGTATGATTATTATGAGCTCGGCTGTCGTAATACCAGACACAATAGACATTCAATTATTGCTAGGAGTTTTCGTGACAGACAGACGGTAGATACCGTTAGAGTGAAATAGATTTAAAAATATTTTATCACAATGGCTCCTAGGACAATTTCTACTCCGTCAACGAATATTTAAAAATATGACATCTTGCTATTAATTATCATTGACATTATCATTAACTCATATTTTGCAATACTTAATAATTATTAATAATTATGACATTTGAATGAATTGTAATTTATTTGTATTGTTTGTATAAATTGTAAAGACATTTTGATACTAACAATAATAATCAATTTCAGCCAAAGAATCAACTGGCTGTAATTATAATTATGGACATATGCATGCCTACATACATAAGGCAGAATATTGTTAATACCTTAAATCATTGTCGTACAACTCGTACATCTCAATGTTGTGTACATGATACGCAAATAATATATAAGATCGTTATTTTCTCATATTTTTTTTTCATTTTTTCTAATCCGCCATATTTGGCTTTGTATGCATTAAAGTCAAAAATAATCTTGCCATATTTGGCTTCGCATGCATTCAGGGTTACTTTTTAGTTATTCCAGAAATTCTTCGCGCTTTTATGGAACCTCAAAGTACGTTAATACTAATGTAATTCCTGCTTGGTTGAGTTGTGTAGATATTTCTTCCAATAGCTTAGCTAGTTTCGTCTCCTGTTGACAGACATGTGCATTGTGCATCGTATGTTGCTTCGGCGCCGAATCAATTGAGACCAACACATGTCTTTTATGATTTCAAACTCGCAATTTCCGCAAACGTGCGTAAAGCAGGTAAAGCTCAAAAACCAAAAATATGTGGTCGTCGTCGCCGTCTAGCGTTTTTGGAACTGAAATCACCCAACAGCTAGCCGAGGAGGCACTCATCTGGGCTTTTCGGATTTCCCAATACCTGCAAAAAAGCCTCGAAAGGCCCCAGCCAGACTTCAAGACATCCCTTGGGTTCAACATTCTGATGGGATCAACCATTTTCCATTTTGAAAAAAGACCCGATAGCTATGCCAGTATTGCACAAAATATTGTTCTTTCACTAAATTTTAAAAGAGCAATATTTGTTTATGTTAGAACGACAAACGCAATTGTTACAAAGAATTTTACGAAACCTAATTAAAATTTCCCTAAACACATACGAAGCCATAAATGGAGTCACATAAGATGACCAGAATGCATACAAAGCCATATATGGCAACATATAATAACTTCTAATTTTTTTATTTCAATTTGATCTTATTTTGTAAGCCTAATAAAACAATATTTTGCAAAAAAAATAAAAATATTAAGTGCCTCACTTTAATAATTCATGCGGTAGAGGGTTAATAAATTAATAAAAAAAACAATTTTCAATTTCGAAAACCCAATCCCAAAGCCAAGGTTTTCTTGAAATATTAACTGTATTGGTACAGCGTTCGGCGTACCTCCCCCCGCTCCCCCCGCGCCCCCCGCGCCGCCCGCGCCCGGCCAGATGCCGCCGCCCATGCAGCACGACGCCATGACCATCAAGCGGAAGGTGGACACCAAGTACAAGCTGCCCACGCTCAACTGGATCGCGCTCAAGCCCAACCAGGTAGGCTACTCTTGAAACAGAAGTACAGTGTTGTGGAACCAGCTCTCGGCGGCGGTATTTCCGGACCGTTACGACTTAGGGATCTTCAAGAAACGAGCCTATTCCTTCCTTAAAGGCCGGCAACGCGCCTGCGATTCCTCTGGTTTTGCGGGTGTCCATGGGCGGCGGTGATTACTTTCCATCAGGTGACCCGCTTGCTCGTTTGCCTCCTTCTGCTATAAAAAAAAAAAAAAAAAAAAATTGGCTACTTGACAGTTTTCGAAAAAGTATTTAAAAAGTTACTAACGCTTATTTTATACCCCGTACAATATTTTCATTTATTTTGGTGACGTCACATTTCAATAAATATAGAAACTTAACTTGAAACCTGACAGATAGTTTCTGTATACTTTGTGAAATGTGACGTCACAATCCGTCACATGAAGCTCAATCATGGCCGCCCGTGTTTCGGGTCTTGTAATCCACAGATAAAAAAACGCAAATTTATTTTGTAAAAATAAAATATTTACAATTTATCTTAATAAAAAAAACTATTGGATAATTATCGTTTAATCATAACCTACCATTTCCGACATATTTTATATTTTATTGTTACAACTGTCAAATAGCCAATTGCATTAATCAATTTTCAATCACAAATCCAATAAATGTCAAATGGCACTTTTGTAAGCTACAATAGCGCCTCATTGGAATTAAATTGCGTGGAAATTGATTGAACAAATTATTATCGAGATGGCGTTCCTGAATTATCTTAACTTATCCCATTATCGATACATATTAATCGCATTGCAATTGTATTAAGATTGAGTTTGCGTTCGAGAGTAACCCCCCAGGTCGGTTGACACACACACACAAGCTAACGGGTCAACCTACCCCATAGAATAATAACATTATTAACTAAAGTATAGAAGGAGGAGGAGCTCGATGGCACAGCGGCTTGCGATCATGCTCGCTAAGCAACTTTCGGAATGCGGGGTCGCCTGATGGGTGACCAAATTAAAAACATCTCGAACTCCTCCGTGCTTCGGAAGGCACGTTAAGCCGTTGGTCCCGGTTGTTGTCGTAAGATGACGGTCGTTAAAACCAACACGCATTGTTCCAGCGTGGTGGGTTATGGCCTAATATCCTCACGTGCTATTGTCCACGTAGGAGGCCTGTGCCCAGTAGTGGGACGTTTAAAGGCTGATGATGAAGAAGGAGTCCAAATGAGACTAATATTATAGATGTCCTATTTTTTTAAATAGGCCATAAACATTGAAAGAAAAGTGACAAAATAAGTTGCTAAAAACGTCAAGTCTAGCGAAAATAAAAAAACCGGTCTTCATTTATGACATATTTCCATATCGAATTCAAAAGCGACCTATACAAGTAATGTAATTCGAATGGTGACCTAACGAAGTGCCCACTCAAATGTCATAACACTCCTATGCTTTAGTTATTATACTATGACCTACCCGAAACTATTTCTCGTTTGCTCTACATTTGACAGATTCTACTTTTGACATCATAGTCTACTTTTGACAGATTCTACATAATGACCGATTCGATTTATGACAGCGTGACCTACAGGAATAAGGCAGCTAGTATTTCTGTTGTCTAATAAAAAGAATAACCTCGAAATTCAAGATTTCTAACCTATCACGTGACCTACAGGAGTAGAAGTACTACAGGGCAGCTAGATCTGTCATATGTAAAATCTGTCAAAAGTAGAATCTGTCAAATGTAGACTAAACCCTATTTCTTTAATCGATATTGATCCTTATAGCCAAATCAAAAAGTTCAAAATTGATTTAAGAAATTAGACATTTCGTGGTAGGTTAACCCGGTCTGCTTGGCGCTTCTACGTACATCACGCTCATTTCCCAGAGGGGTAGGCAAGGCAGAGACCAGCTTTTCATTGGCTACGATTCTTGAAGACATTTAAAAAAAACATTGTGACTTTGTAATTTGCTTATTTTTATGTACCGACGACAGCAGGTCAACCTACTGTAGAATATCAAATTCGTCAATAAATTATAAACCTAACCTTTTGGTTTAGATTATAAGGGCTATATAATGTTTATAGCTGCATAATATAACATCTATTAGAGAAATTTGTTAATTTTGGATAGGTGGATAGGTGACCTGCAGTGCTGCCGTGTGGATAATGTTATTTTTTCTCTCCTGTTTTATTTTATGTAAATACAACAATCCTGCACTTCACAAGTAGATCTTAAAAAACAAACCTCAACTGAGGCTTGAATCAGATAGAGAAACTTCTAACACTTTAAAGTTTCATGGTCACTACAATTATTTTTATGAAAAACGAAAAATCTGGTCAGTTACTCCGTGATCATGGTGCATGCAACTGCGCCGAAATATCGGGGACTCAATATCTACAACTCAAACATGGTAAAAATCCCGTTTTTTTTATAAAAATAACAGAAACTTCTGTGTTCGTATATTGATGGATGTGCGTGTTCGCGCCAGGTCCGCGGCACGATATTCAACGAGCTGGACGAGGAGCGGCCGCGGCGGCGCATCAACTTCGGCGAGTTCGAGGAGAAGTTCCGAATCGGCGGCGCCTGCGCGGCACTGCGCTGCGAGCCCGACGCGCTCGCCTCGTTCCCCAGCAAGCGGTTCCGGCGGCCCGACACAGTGTCGCTGCTGGAACACACGCGCCTCAGGAACATCGGTGGGCTAATTTATTTTTTTGCCCATTGAATGCAATCTGAAGGGGGGTTAGGCGGTCAGCGAAAATTTGGATGTTGCGCAGGGCGGGGTCCGCTGTAATTAGTAATTTATTTCATTTTTATCAAAAAGTTAAAAAAAATGTTTAGTTATTTTGAAAATCCAAATCAGTCAAGAAATCGAAAAGGTAAGTAAGTAACCTATGTGTTTATGATTTTATATGAATTATTATTGTAAAACACGGTCGTAATGTGCATTTATATTAAATTTTAGAGGTAACTTCGAGATTTTTTCTATCGAGCCAAATGTTTCCAATCGTGTTTTCGCTTTGTTCATCCCCTCACACATACGTTCTGTAATACACATTGAAAATTTCAGTGCGAAATATCTAATATATTTTGAATAACAGCTAATAGAAAACAGCCAATTTTTCCGTATTCACCGCCTAAGACCCTTAAGCATACCCCATCCCCAAGACTGGTGAATGATTATGTGGGCCCCGTTTTCTTTCCATACCAACAAGGCCAAGGAAATACCAATTCGGGTAAGAGGGTGCATACCCACGAAACACTGGAGAACAATTCGAGTAAATTGGAGGCCGCGGGACTAGGGAATTAAACCACGGGACAGGATCCACCCTGACGCCCGTATGCCAATCTATGCCCCTGAACGAACCTGTACTATTATTCGCCTCGATGAGCGATCATAACGCAACCGATGCCACACACACGAACTCGAAAGCAAGATATGGTTTCGGCGTTGCAATCAAAACATGCCTCTTTTTTATTACGAGAGATTTTAATGTTTTATATTTTTGCGTTTTATTAGCGCTTAAATATACTTAAGTAAAATTTTAAACACTGAAAAAAGACGACAACCTCAGGCGGGTTTCCCGCCTGAGGTTGTCATATTTTTTCAGTGTTTAAAAAAAAAATTACGAGAGATTTTGCCTGTTGTAAGTAAACAAATTTATTAGGGTTATTTTTCTCGCAATGTTGTTGTTTAACAATTTTCACAATGCACCCAGCTGGAAGGGTGACTAAATTCTAATATCTTAAGATCCTATGTGCTTTGGAAAACACGTTTATCCGTTAGTCTTGGATGTTATCTTAAGATAGCAATCTTTAAAAACAACCCGCAATGAAACAGCTTGGTGGGTTCCGGCCCAATCAATCTTTCGTAAAGTCCCAGCAGTAATACGTTTACCTGATAATTATTCTTATTCCCTTTTCTCACTCCCAACAGCGATATCGAGGCGAAAACTAGACACACCTGTCGAAAAAGTCATCGTGGCCATAAACAACCTGGATCTCAAGCAACTGCCTTTAGAAAGCGTCGAGATCCTCCAAAGGATGGTACCAACAGAAACAGAGCAGAAAGCATACAAAGAATACGTGGCGGAGAAGAAAAACATCAACCAGCTGACGGAGGAAGACAAGTTCCTGATGCAGCTGACCAAAGTCGAGAGGATATCGGCGAAGCTCTCCATCATGAGCTACATGGGCAACTTCTTCGACAACATACACTTAATTACGCCGCAGATACACGCCATCATATCGGGATCTTCGTCGGTAAAGTCGTCGCAGAAGCTGCGGAATGTTCTGGAAATTATTCTGGGTACCTAATTTTTTTGTACATATTTATGTAGCGTTCTTTCGATTAGTTAATCCTAGAGGGTCAGAAATATGGAAGAAACATCACGGTTAAATTTGATAATTGCTTTGCGTACGCCTCGTTTTATATTATTTCTGTGAAATATAATTAAATAGTGATATTTCTATGGTATACTGGGGTCATTTAGATTGTAATGGAGGCGGGAAACGAGCATAATGACCCGTTTTATGACTTAAACCTTCAGTTTTAAGAACTGGACATGCCCTGTAATTTCACTGAATTCTTTCCAACCGGGACACAGCAATGCGGGTTGGCGGCAGACATTAGTATTAGACAGACGTATTCTCGGCAGAATCTTGCTGCCTAGCCTCTAGCCTGGTTAAAATAATAATAATGATACTCTTTTATCTTTTATTTATTGTTTGTTAGCTACCTTTGTGTATGTCAGCCTTCAGTTTTTTAAGAGATTTTTTTGTTCTTTGAGTATTGAGTTGAGTTTTTTGAGAATTGTTTTTTTTTTCACTTTTCGTGGACTTTCCAATAAATCAATAAATTATCCTTATAGCTTTCGGCAACTACCTGAACAGTAGCAAACGAGGCCCTGCGTACGGCTTCAAGCTCCAATCCTTGGACACACTGATGGACACCAAGTCGACGGACAAGAGGATATCGCTGCTGCACTATATCGTGGCCACCATCCGGCAGAACTTCCCCGAGCTGATGAACTTCGACACGGAGTTGCTATACATCGATAAAGCTGCTCAAGGTACGTGTACACGCCTGCAGATAGACCTATTCAAAACTGTTAAAGGAGAACCGGCACTTTCCATAGAAAAAAATGCTTAATTTGTATACAATAGAATTTGCTCATAAAGAAAAGCTAATATTATTTGCTACCTAAACCAAGTTTTGTCTTATTTATATCGAATCGCGGATAAGAGTTATTTAATTATTAATATTTTTTTAATATGGAAACACTAAGTCTTTAAAAAACTGACATGTTACTTTAAAAATGTGTCTAGCGTGGCTGCATAAACCGTAATTCTTTTGCTTTTAAAAAAGTAAAATGTCAACAATGCCGTCACGTCATGTTTGATTTGACAGCTAGCGGCTGTCATTTGACAACAACTGTCATTTGTTCACAGATATTGCCAGATAAATAATGAATAACAGATTAAAAAATTAAAAAAACTAAACAACTTAAGCATAAAGCGCCGGATCTCCTTTGGCTTCTTGGCAGGAAAGTGAAGCGTCATGTCTGCAGTTTTGTTATATTTTCCATAATTTATGTTTTGTCGAATATTAATGTCAAATAATGGTGGATTATTTACTGTTAAGTGTTCGTGAACGTGCATGAGTGTTGCCAAATAAAGCAAAACAATGCAACATCACTTTTCAAATTCTCTCAAGAAGTCCGTGTGAGATTTCAATAAAGTCCCAGCTTTGTTGAGTCTGAAGGGGTTTGGGTTTGGTTAATTTACCATTAAACGTTCATTATCACTCATTTTCATTATCATCTACTTTATGCAAAGAAAATATTCACTTCAATATCTTACTTGACACTGGCTTAATGTGCAAACTGCACCATGCCATTATAATAAAAGAAAAAAAACTGTCAAAATTCTCTAATCGATACTGATCCTTATATTCTAGTGACGAAGTTCAAAATGTATTGAAAAAAAATTAACATTTTGTGGTAGGTTGTAGTGCTGGCGGTGATGTGCAGTCGATGATTTTGAAAATGAAATTATTTGTGTCCATTTACGCACTTAAATACTATTTATATTATACGGGCATCTTAGCAATATTTCATATTGTTTTGGATATAAGTACTACATTCACCCAATTTTTTATAAAACATACGTATTTTTTATTAAAAAACCGCTGTTGTTTCCGTTACAAAATATGCACCAAAAATAGCAAATAAATTGTTGAGTTACCATCAACGATTAAGACTGCGGTTTTGGAGATTTTTTCTTTGGCGCCGTAAAAAATCATATTTTTTTATAATTTAGTTCCATTATGAAATGAACTTTATTATATAGGGCGACTGCTAGAAACCGCAAGAAACTTCAAGGGCTGGTCAGGTCAAGTGTTTTAACATGACAAAAATTACAAAAAAGAAATTCGTGCTTTTATCATTTTTAATTAAATAATTCATTTTGTGAATTTTCGTTAGATAGTCTTTGAGTATGTAATTTATTTTAAAGCAATAACGTAAGAAAAATAAAATGTATAACACTAAAAATAGAGATTATTACAACGTGCGGGCAGCGGCCGGTCGTTGACCCGACCGTCTGTTGACCCGTCCGCGTCAGCCGGGCGGGCGATAAGTACATAAAATATGTTAGTCTGCAATGAGACCATTTATTTTCCTATTACGAAATGTGCGTATTTTTCTCACGTTATTGCTTTAAAATATATTAGATACTCAAAGACTATCCAATTAAAATTTGCAAAATGAATTATTTAATAAAAAATAAAAAAAGCACGAATTTCTTTATTGTCATTTGTCTTTTTGTCTTTTTTTTACATCTTTGATAATTATTTGAGTTTTACTTCTTTGACTGGTGACTGGTGACACTGTCTGTCATAATCTGACATAGTGAATAAACTAAAGTTATTTTAAGTGTAATATATTCACTGAAATTCTACTTCACTTCTGATTATTTTAAAATAAATACATTAATCTTAGTTTCGTTCACGGATTTGTTTAATACTACTCTCTTCGTTTGCCCGCCTTTTAAAGCTAAACTTCGTTTCTTCTCCGACGTAGAAGTAGACAAGAAGATGGAAATCACTTTCAAGTTTCGGAAAATGTTATGGCACACAAAGAGACTGTACCGCGTTCGACGCAGCCAGCTCTACTCGACCATATTTTGCCTGGCGTTCATCGCCACATCGTACTACGGCCTCAACGGCGGCTTTTACTTTGTCGATATGCCCGATCTTAATGAAACGAACATATTGATACAAATGAGACTGCGCGATAGCATTCTTAAAGAGAAGGGAATTATCTGTGAACCGCCCAAGCTGGATCCGTTCTCCGAAGAAGCGATGAAGTTTAACTATGATGTGCCTAAGATCCAATGCGAAGGAGTCGATTGGGTCGAATGCCGCATGTCGAAGTGCCACGTCACCGAAGATATCCTGAGTATAATGAAAGAGATCACTTGTATCTATAAAGATATCATTTATATTAATGACCACAAATACGATATAGGGCAGCCGGTTAAACTGTACGGTAATGGAACGTACATCCTGAACAAGAGCGATCACGTGAAAGTGTCGTGTACGGGGCGCGAGCACGAGGCGCGCGGCCTCTTCCCCGCGCGCTGGTACGGGTACAAGGCGGGCTTCCGAGCCGAGGCGATGCCGCTGCCTAAATACATTGAGTACTACACGCGACCAACCGAGCCGCCTTGCACCAAACCGTTGAACGTCATGGTACTCTGCATTGACTCCACCTCCCATAATGGTTTCATTCGTCGAATGCCTAAAAGTCTGAAAGTGCTGACCGACGAACTGAATGCTACCTTTTTCAATATCCATAACATTGTTGGAGACGGCACGCCGGCCGCGCACTTCCCAATACTGACGGGAAAATCTGAGGTGGAACTCCCCGACACGAGAAAGAAAACGTCTACACGGCTAATTGACGAGAAATACTTTATCTTCCACGTTTTAAAGGAGCACGGCTTTCGAACTGCTTATTTCGAAGATATGGTGTTCATAGGCACCTTCCAGTATCGTTTCAATGGTTTCTTACATAAGCCCGCAGACCATTACCTGAGACCCTATCTTCTCGAAGCAACCTGGAATGGCGGGAAGTGGTTAAACGGGGACAGATTCAAATATTGTATCGGAGCGATTCCGGAACATAAGCAGCTGCTAGATCTTACGCAACAGTTTCTGGAGACGCAGGGCAATCACTTTAGCTTCACGGCGCTTACTCGGATCTCTCATGACGATTTCAATATTATCACCACCGCGGACGACGATTTAGTGACGTTTTTCCGAGAATTAAAGGATACTGGAAAGTTTCATGATACACTTATGATGGTCCTCGGCGACCATGGCACGAGGTTCGCCCCAATCCGAGACACTTATCAGGGGAAGCTCGAAGAGCGTTTGCCATTGTTAGCTATAGTACTCCCTGAGAAACTGAAGAGATGTCGACCTAGTGTCACGGAAGCCGTAGAGTCCAATGCCAACGTGTTGACGACGCACTTCGATGTTCACACTACGATACTGGACGCGTTAGATTTGCCACAACATATTAACAATTTCAAGGTTCCCGGTTCGGATATGCCTCGAGGCATGAGTTTGCTGCGTCCGATCCCGAAGACTCGCTCATGCGGCGAAGCTGGCGTCCTGCCGCACTGGTGCGTCTGCTCCAAGTGGTTTAATGTTGCCGAAAGCGACCGTATACACAGCAGAGTAGCGAATGTGCTTGCTCAATTCATCAATAACTTGACGTCTACTATGCGGGAGGTTTGCGCTGAACGTACGCTGACTTCCGTAGACTGGGTGATGAAGCAAAGTCCGAATGAGGAGCTGCTCAGGCACAAATCAAGTATCCTTAGGGGTGAAGAAATAACGTGGTATCTTACTAGGATTAAGGGGGAGATGGTGAGGTCTGAGAAAGAGTACTACCAGGCTAAGATCGTGATGGGCCCCGCGCGCGCGGTGTTCGAAGGCACCATGACATACTTTGTGGATAAGAAATCGTTCGCTCTGTCGGAAGCGGATATATCTCGCGTGAACGCGTACGGTGATGAGCCGGCCTGCATCAGGAACACATATCCCCTACTCCTCAAGTACTGTTACTGTAACGAGCGGGCGAAACCGACCGTCTCTTATAATACCTTCAGAGGGGACAGATATCACCCGTGACATGTTTTTATGTAATAAGTTTTATCGAAACCGACTGTCTCTTATAATACCTTCAGAGGGGACAGATATTACCCGTGACATGTTTTTATGTAATAAATTTTAGGAAGTGTATAGAGTGCCGCTAGCGGCACTGTATCTCCATCGGTTAGGGAACCGTAAGTTTTGCGGTATAATAGTGACGCCGCCTAAGCTGCCGTAAAGTTTTTGTTAGACAACAGAAATACTAGCTGCCCTACTCCTGTAGGACACGTGATAGGTTAGAAATTTAAGACAATCGCGAAGCGCAGCGTAGCGATTGTCTTGAATTTCGAGGTTATTTTTTTAAATTAGACAACAGAAATCTAACTCCATGCAAAAATATCTTTTGAATATTATGTTGTCTGAACATTACGACAAATAAAAAATATGTTACGGTTCCCTAACCGATTGAGATAGAATGCCGCTTGTGGCACTCTATACGCTTCGTACAAGGATGCCGTCAATTTACGGCATCGTAACCGATCGTACTATGTTGCCGCTTGTGGCACTCTATTCACTGCCTACACTTTGTACTAGGATGCCGTAATGACGGCATCGTAACCGACCGTATTACAATGCCGCTAGCGGCACTCTATCCACAGCCTAAATTTTATCGAAACCGACTGTCTCTTATAATACCTTCAGAGGGAGGGGACAGATATCACCCGTGACATGATTTTATGTAATAAGTTTTATCGAAACCGACCGTCTCTTATAATACCTTCAGAGGGGACAGATATTACCCGTGACATGTTTTTATGTAATAAATTTTATCGAAACCGACTGTCTCTTATAATACCTTCAGAGGGAGGGGACAGATATCACCCGTGACATGATTTTATGTAATAAGTTTTATCGAAATCGACTGTCTCTTATAATACCTTCAGAGGGGACAGATATTACCCGTGACATGTTTTTATGTAATAAGTTTTATGTTAGTTGTTAACTTATGTGTTTAAATATAGCGTTCTGCAAATAATACCCGTTTTTATTGGTGTAATGTTTTCTTTGCGAATAACATTTCATGACCTGCACAGGTTCCCTATTTTTTTGCATAAAATTTTATGTCATAATTTAACATGGCATACTCTTACTTATCCTAATAATAGTTACGCACAATATTAATTAGGCATAACTTTTTAGGCACATTTTTTTCAAACATAACTACTATAAGCATAATAATTGTTAAACATACTATTCTAAAGCCTAAATTTGCTTACGCATAATGATAATTAAGCATAATTTTGATAGGCATAATAATTATAATATAGGGAAAAAGTAAGTTTTGGAATCTTTCTGTTTGCATTTAATAAAATAGTTTTCGTATATAAAATAAACATGTTGGCGGCTTAGGGGTGGCCCAAGGGCCACCCCCGCCGCACCCTAACCTACTATGTATTACACTACGGTATCCAATTTATATTTGATATACCTAATACCTACTTTTGGTTTTTCAGATTCAAATAGCTATCAATAAAATAAAAAATATTGCAAAAACAAATCCTTAAAAAAAAACCTTCACCTTCTGTCTTGTCTAATCTACCAGACTATCTTTATGCCTAATAACTTTTAGACTAATAAACAATATGCCTTATAACTTTATGCAAATAAAAATTAGGGCAAAGAACATTAGCTTAAACCATATTTATGCTTACTGAAATAGTATGTTAAAAAACAATTATGTCAAAGTATTATTATGCCAAATTAAAATAGGTCAAAAAAAATAGGCGAAAAAAAAGATCCCACCTGCACATACATCCAACGACATAGAGCGGCAACGTGCTTACCACCTGTCACGCTGGGCACATGTGCAGTCGCTATTTGGTAAAAAGTGGACTATGGTAGAGGACTGCTTTTGCTGTCCTAATTGCCAAGTCTCTGACTAGCCCTTCGGGGATAATAGTCTTGATTATATGTATGTATGTTATGACCAGGTGGGCCGTGAAACCAGAATTCCCAATACGGGCTAGAGCTCTTCCAACTGAGCTACCGTGTCATTGGCTTCCTTGTTATTTAAAGTGTTGTTATAAGTTATTACTAAATATTTATAAAGCAACACAACGCTGGTTAACATACTAAGCAAAGACAAGCTAGACCTTTATTCGGTTAAGGGCAGATTCTGGTTACGGCAGATTCTTCTTTTTATGGCAAATTCGTGTTAGGGCAGATGGAAGAAGATTTGGGCAGTCGCGACCAAAAATTAAAACTAAAGGGCAGATTATTTGTGTACCTACGCCTGGCGTACTCACCATGGAATTCTGTTATTTCAAGAATGCCAAAAAATTGTGCCCAAATAGTACCAAATAGTGCCCAAAGGAAATAAATAGTACCCTTATGGTTCAAAAGTTATAGACATAGTTTGGTGAGTACGCTAGGCGTAGGTTACGCCTAGCGTACTCACCTCAGTTTGGGAAATCTGAGCAAGCTACAACTTTAATTAGTATGTCAAAAAACTGTACCCAAATAGTACCAAATAGTGCCCAAAGAAAATAAATAGTACCTTTATAGGTAAAAAGTTATAGACATAGTTTGGTGAGTACGCTAGGCGTAGGTTCTACGCCTAGCGTACTCACCTCGTTGCGCGAAAACAGAACCAGCAATGGCTCTCATTTCTATCTCAATAAATAGTACCGGAAATAGTACCCTCTAAGAGTGTAATTGTTATTTGACTTTTACACTAGAAAGTCATTAAATTTGATAGCAAACTTCTACATACATTGACATGAGGTACAGGCGAACTCATAATAATTTTAATATTATTAAATTTCGTATTATGTACCTACTACAAATTACTTTTAGTTTTGTTGAAATTAATAGGTGTATATACGTAACGAGGAAGTTTAATATCAGTTATATAATTGATTATAATTATTTTTCTTATAAATGAGATCCATTTTTTTCAAAATACCATAGGACCACTTTCTGACACTAATTTCATCGCAATCATAGACATCATATAGACACATGTTTATTTTTATTTATATTATTTATGTAAGTATTATTATATTATTTACTTGATGTATTTTTTTTTATTATTTGTAGTACCTAGTATGTAGTATTATTTTTATATATTTTATTTAAGTACCTTACTACCTTACCTACTATTACCTATATTTATTGGCAATATTTTGTTTTGTTGTTATTAATTAATAAGCACTTTTGTTGTTCCCACTAATACATCACGCTCCCATTCCACCTTAGGTTGGCTGGAAGAGATCTCTTTTAGAGATAAGTCCACCTTTGCTCACTATTGTCTGTATTTTTTTTCTATATGTGTGTTTATGTGCAATAAAGAGTATATATATAATATTGACTATCGTATTTTTGCCGGATTTCATAAAGTAAAAGTACCTTCTATGTAAGGAACTATTTGCCTTATGTCTGAAATTGAAAGCTCAATATTGTGCGAGAACAATCTGTTACTTTTGATGATCATAGTGCAACTTATTGACGCGCGACAGTGATGCATCTTAGTATGAACAAGTTACAATAGATGGCGCTTATCACACTTCTTACTTTAGTTACTTACAAACTGGCCTGTATTATGAAAGTGCTAAAGATCAATATTGCAATTCACAACAACTTGCTTGACGCCGCGGTGGGAACCCATAGTTTTCTGGAACCGATTTTTTTAGTCGTTTACTTTGCCTTGCCACCGCAACCGCAAAGGTTTGCGAATAGTTAATTTGTGAAACAATTAATGAAAAAACTTGTGAATTTTGTTTTATTGTGATGTGAGTGATCTTTAAATGAGTAAGTACCTATGTATATTTCATCTGTAATAGCATTTTATGATCATGTCGATTTGCAGTTGATCTTTCATTAGTTAGGTAGGTACCTACTCAGTATGAATATATTATATATACTTACCTACAGAAATACGTTATTGTTTTTTATTAATCGTAGAATAACAAATTAAATAAAATAAAATAAATAAATAAAATACATAGATATAAGTTGGAGTGGGTCTCATTCACCCTCGACTACAAATTTTGTGATTTATAACAGTTATCACTAGATTTATAGTCGAAGTAAGAATCACCGCTACAAACCAGCCTTCATATAAAAAATCCGCATCCAAATCTAGGATATTTAGGAGCTACGGTGCCAAAGACAGACACACCAACCTCAGGACCCCCTTTTTTGGCCACCCTTGGTTTACTGTTATTAAATATCCTACCTATTTTATTTTAGGTCGTCGTCTATTAATGAACTCCATAGTTATTCGAATCTCAATTCCTTTGGTAATAAAAATAACATCTTACCATTCACTGTGCTCGACTGTACCACACGTAATTTTTGTATGTAGAAGTTTGCTATCAAATTTAATGACTTTCTAGTGTAAAAGTCAAATAACAATTACACTCTTAGAGGGTACTATTTCCGGTACTATTTATTGAGATAGAAATGAAAGCCATTGCTGGTTCTGTTTTCGCGCAACGAGGTGAGTACGCTAGGCGTAGAACCTACGCCTAGCGTACTCACCGAACTATGTCTATAACTTTTTAACTATAAAGGTACTATTTATTTCCTTTGGGCACTATTTGGTACTATTTGGGTACAGTTTTTTGACATACTAATTAAAGTTGTAGCTTGCTCAGATTTTCCAAACTGAGGTGAGTACGCTAGGCGTAACCTACGCCTAGCGTACTCACCAAACTATGTCTATAACTTTTGAACCATAAGGGTACTATTTATTTCCTTTGGGCACTATTTGGTACTATTTGGGCACAGTTTTTTGGCATTCTTGAAATAACAGAATTCCATGGTGAGTACGCCAGGCGTAGGTACACGATTATTTTTACATTCAAGTCTATACAACCAAGTTTTATTTGTAGCAACAGCAAAACCAATGTCTTAGCTCAGTTTGCAGAGCTATAGCCCTTACTGCGAAAGACAGTTCCCTTTTATTTTCCCTTTAATTAGTTTGGGGCTTTTGTCCATACGGACATGCCAGCCCCGTTGTATCTTCCCAATACATTCTTAAACTAAGCTTATTATTTCGTTATCTTCCCAATTAAATTTTACTAAATTATTTCCCTTCCCACTATCTATCACCCCCTAAGCTCATGAGTATTGCGCTAATCACCCCTCGCACCCCGTAGTGTCGCTAGAGAACGTGGTAGCGGACGTGTGCGAGCTCGAGCGCGGCATGGACGCGGTGCGGCGCGAGTGCGACGCGCGCGACTCGCACCGCGCCAGCAATGGACACGTGCTGCGCGACTTCCTCAACAACGCCGCCGACAAGCTGCGCCGCCTGCGCACCGAGACCAAGCACGCGCAGGTAAGCAAACACCTATTTCCTTCTGAGGGTGGAGCCGCTGGAGTCGCGACACAATGTAAGTAAGTAAGTAAGTAAATCATTTATTCGGCAACATCATTAAAAAAAAATTACAGACAGGAACAAGAAAAAAAGTAACAATAAAAAAAAAAACAATATAAGTTGGCCGAAAAGTAACAGCTCAGCCATTGTTGTAGCTAGCGCCACAACGCTGATTTTCAGCTTTTCAGCTGGGCCTTGAGCACTGAGTAGGGGCGACGTCATCAGTATCACAAAACATCATTTTACAAATTAAAAAGTTAAAAAAAAAATGTGGTGCGAGTCCCACAGCCAAGCTGGACGACACCTTTGTGAAGGAGGACTTTAGGCCGAAGGGCGTGGTGTACCGGCGTTTCCGCGGGAGATTGCCCACTACCGCCGGAACAGCACAAGCCAGTGCTAAGTAAATTACTAACATAGTTTTAAGTTATTTATACTAACAACAAATGTTTATAAGGTATGTATATGTTAGTTTATAAGTTACTAGCGGCCCGCCCGCGCCTTCGTCCACGCTAACTTAGATAAACCGTCATACTTCAGCCATTTAATAAAATATATCTACCAAATATAAACAAAAACCATTCTTAGTTAACGCTCTATCTTTTAGTAAACACCGCATAAAAATCCATTGCGTGGTTTAGAAGAATAGTGCGGTGCCACAGACAGAGGAAAACAGTGACTTTACTTTATAATATGTAATGATGTATCTATGGGCCTGTTATATTGTAAGTTTGTTGCCTGTTAGGTGATAATAAAATAAAAAAAAATAAGCGCCGCCCCTTAGGCGACACACACCGAGCGAGTATTGGACGTAATATAGAAAACATCGCACCGCGCGAGCAACTGAGACCAAACACGCGTTGTCTCTGCTCACAAAGAGACGCGACGCGACTACCAGAGGCCGGTTGACACGCAACGTTTTTAAATTCTCTCAACGAAATATGCACTTTATCGTGTAGTAACCGGCGATAGTGATATTTATGAAGAACTTATTCTCCCCCCCTCCCCCCCCCCCCCAGACAACGACCACGCGCTTGAACTTTATTTCAATTGCGCGTTACACTGGGAATCCTCAACCACTGAGGAACTGACTATCTTATCTCTGAACACAACAATAAAATTCTACTAACAGTTTGGTTAGGGTGATAGTCTGAATTAAGATGTCGGAAGCTTGCCAGGCAGACTTAGAACAAGGCTCCACCAAAACAGCGTGCAATAGGAACTAATCAAATTGTTTAAAGCGTTGCTCAATTTTTTCATTATTGTTCATTTTATTTTAAATTTAGCAATACTTTATTTTTATTTTTTATTGGATATTTTTTTGAATGTGTTGTGTTGTCTTGTAATTACTTCTTCTCGAATTTGTCTGTCTTCCAATTTGTATTGACGCTGTAAAAGAAAGGGAGAAAAGAAATGCCCTTGCCGAGTTTCTTGCCGGTTCTTCTCAGTACAAGGCTCCCGCCACATAGTTAGGACTTACGATCCGATGGCATAGCGATATTCATAAGTGCTCAATTATTGTAGCCTTTATAAGTGATTTTGAAATGTTCATATGTTACATTTGTTGTGCGCAGGACTCGTTCGCGGCGTGCGTGGAGTACTTCGGCGAGGCGCCGCGCGGCTGCGATGCGAACGCTTTCTTCTCGCTGCTCGTGCGCTTTACGAGGGTGTTCAAGGTATGATCATCCGCCTATGAACAGGCAGGCCTTTCCACGTGGACACCAGAACTTCTCACTCACGCTGGCCCAATAAGGCTTACACATACACTCATACTTTGCTATAAACACTTTTAAAATGTCTGGTGCAGCGCCATTGATGCTGCACTTTGTTTTGTAAAAAAAATATTAAATCTTTTGATTCAGAATAACTTAATAAATACGTGGAAATCATTTGCCTTTTATGTCACTTAATGGTAAGTGACGATAAGTCTGATATATAAATATATCACCCGGAATTCGAAAAACCTTAAATTACACCAAAGCTATGCTAGCTCTACGGTGGAAACCGTAGTACAAAGCAGTAACTACAAGAATCTCTTAATATACGCTGTCTTGTTGTTGTAAATATTCAAATACCAGGCATCGTACAAGGCAAGTTAAAAAAACTATTAAACAGTAAGTTGCATGACTTCGTAATAGGTAAAACTGAACCGATCCCGAGGCGATTTTATTCCTTTTATAACCAGAGGTCGGAATTAGGTAGAGTTATTTATGTACTTGCATCGAAATGTTGATATTAATATGGATCTTCCCGAGATTTCTAAGGGATTTCTAACGGCGCGCGTGCAGTGATTTAAATTGTGTAAAAGTAAATAACTTTTTTCATTAATAAATAACGGGATTTTTCTGCTCTTTAAAATTAATCTCGGGATTTGAGGCATATCCACTTTATTCTTTCGCTAAATTACTCTACCTAATTCCGACCTCTGACTATAAGCCACTCCTCCGCCGTCTTGCAGCAAGCGGACGCGGAGAACGAGCAGCGGCGCCGGCTGGAGCAGGCGGCGCAGCACGCCGACACCGTCGACCCCAACAAGGCCAAGATGGCGCAGAAGAAACAGCAGGTATGCAGCTGATAGTAGGGTTGGATATTTAGCCCTCATGAATAGGGAATAAGGCTCAAAATCCGCTGATTAGGATACCTGTAAATACAGTTCAAAATCGAGACTGGATAAGGCTTGCTCGTGTTAACTTTAAATTCAGTTTAGGGTGGATTCGACCAAACTGGAATAAGGTCTTAAACCTAGATTAAACGCCGAATTTGTATAGACTAATCTCGGAGTAAGATTTATTCCAGTTTGGTCGAATCCACCCTTAGCCCGAGTCCTGAGTCACGGCGCATCGCGGAAGCGGATTGCGGAGCGTAGAAATAAAGTATGTAAGCGCGCCCGCTCGCAGTTCGGACAGGTTCTTACATGTCGAGTATTTGTTTCGTGCGCGGCGGTTTCGCGCCGTCACTCAGGGTTCAGCCTTAGAGCTATTGGTCACGTGGGAAGACTGGGCAATAACCCACCACGCTGCTTTAATGTGGGTTTGTCGGTGGGTTCAATCGACTGCCATCTTCTTGTCAGGGTTTCATAAATCATATCAGTGCGAGAAAATCTCAGACCGAAGCAGTATTACGTCTGCTTTGATCCTACTAGTTGGGGGTCATTCATTTTTGGATCTACCGTTTAGGGTGTGTCGGTGCGTGAGTAGTTAAAAGAAAATAATTAAAGAAAAAAATAATCGCATTACCTCGGAGTAGTTTTTTATGTTTTCTAGTATATTTTCAATGAGATGAGAGAGCTGAGTGTAAGTTTGTAAATGTGCAAACGTTACCATCGCGTTTGTGCTAAGAGTTTTTATTCTCGATCTTATTCACTTAGCATTAAGATCTATCTGTCAAAACTTAACTCAAACGCGATAGTAACGTTTGCACATTTACAAACTTACACTCAGCTCTCAGATGACTAAAATATTTCATCATCAAAATATTCAGAATATAAAGAAAAATGTACTATCTACAAACTGTTACTACCCACTATCCGCTCATCCGCACATGTCGGTCACTGAAACATTTTTTGTGTATATTATTTTTATTTTTCATTGGTTAGTAAAGTGTAAATAATTTAGTGAATCTCTAATCATAATACATATGTACGGAATTCATTTTATTTTGAGTTTTCGCTTACAATGGCTCTGTGTATAACGCTTCGGTGAATGGAGTCTTTTTTGTCGTAGTATTTTACTGCATTATTCATATCTAGTGACTCGAGTTTTGTTTCAATATAATATACTTACGTGCTATTAAAATTGATTTTATCTTTTTTAAATTATCTTGAATTAGATAATAATAAAATCTAATTGTTTCTCTTTCAATGATGTTATATTGAAAATTATGATCTAAGTCAAGATAATGGCTTTAACGTTTTTTCTGAATAAATTTGCAACTTATATATTTTAATCTTCTTTTAATACCTACTTAATAATTATAATTTTTGACGGCTATTAACGATGTATTGTTTCTCAATAAAATCATTACTTTTAATAATCTAGAGGTGTTGGTTAGGCACCATTGGACACATCCAATCACTGAAATAACACGGTGGTGGTATTTTTACGATGTAATGAATATGGCAACATTGTAATCAGTGAGGAGCATCGATTAACCTATGTCGTACGTAAAAAGATATAGTCTGTTATCTGCATTTCTCTATGACACTTTACTCTTTGAATTAGCTGTTTTTGTAACAGTTTTTCAGAAATCATAAAATATTGTTAGTGTGTTAATAATAAAAAAACACATTTTTGCTAAAACGACCAATGTATGTAATAAAACTAATAAATAATAGTCGTGATCGGTCTTCTCAAATCATAGCTTAAACAGACAAAAAAAAATGTCAAATTAATAGTGTATCTTTGAATCATGCTACCTAGCAATGTTGCCATGTTCACACAATAAGTAGCGGTGATGGTAACACCATAAACATTTCTCGCAGAGGTTTAACTATGCGGCCGTCAGCGCAGGCCTATTGCAGCAGCAGTTATCCCAGTTGAGGCACGGTATAGAGCCGGCCTAACAAAGGCCCGGCCCGCCCTTACGATTAGGAGTAAGTCGTTGACAGTATCAAGGGGCCTATTCACTTGCGTGTGTTTAAATGTACCTACTAACACGGTTGTGTGGAGTGTGAATAGACGTTTATAAACGTTGTTTAGTTTTTTATTGATAATTATGTAATTTAGACGTTCCCTGGTGTTTTGAACGAGCAGTGATTTTTTAGAAAAGTTTGGTAGCTATATGTCAAATCGCTTAAATTTTAATTCTTGAGCAGCAACTGTCTATAATATGGAGTGCTCTCTAAAATTGTACCCTATGCTCTTGGAATAAGATAGAAGAGCAATGAAATCTTACAATATACTTGGGTTAAAGCAGCTTGGGCTTTGACTTTGTATTAATTTCATGGTATAAGAAAAAATCTAGTAATATAGTAAATGATAATAGTATAAAATAAGCTGCAGAACACAGTTGTAGTTACATTTTTTAATATATCATTATCATCTGTCACGTTGAAGTTGACTTTTCAGTTTTAGAAAAGGCAAATGATTAAAGTTACAAATTATAATAGTAATACCCATTACGTATAAGGTAATGATACTAGACTATTTTCTCTTTTCAATACTCTAATTCAAGTGTTCTTATAATATAAAAGTGCTAACAAGAACCCTGTAAGGGCATGTTAACATTTGTCTTCATGTTGTTAACTAAATAACGTTTATAATCAGAGAAGACCTGCCTTTGGTAAAAAAAGATGCATCACATCTAAGACAGGCAACATAAAGAGAGAATCTTTTTTCTATGTTGGGATAAATAATGACTAACTAAAAGTGAGTGTGGGTGGACGCATGTGTTGTGGAAGACCAAGTGTATGCATTGGTAGTAATCTTGGGATATTTTGAAAGATGAAACGTGATAATGAGGAATTAAGCCATTAAAAATAATTCAGTTTCTGTTGTTATATTCATAAAACGATTTTAAAACGCTATCTTCTAAAATTAAGTAACTCAAATGATTAATAGTAATATCAGGCGGGCCCTTATTAAAGTCTTAAATATCCGTAGTTTAATTCCTCGTTAGACACTAACTGGTTGGTCGAATGTGGAAGCTATCCTCATGTAACCCGTTCACGCGAATAAAGCATGCTCACCGATTCATTGTCACGTCACTACCCCCTATTGTTAAGGTTTACAGTTTGATATTATAGTTAGGATAGAAATCCGCTTATAGGTCCAAATGTAGGCATGAGGTTTTCCGAGTCAGTAGACGATAGGCCCCGTTTATCAATGGAACAGTAAAAGTCCTGGTAATTTTTTGCTTCGGACAAGAAGTTTAATCGACAAAAATGCTAAAGCCTTTTTGTTTTTGTACAGACGCCAGCAGATATACCTCCCACAAAATGTGAAATTTCTACAATAGATTTTGAACCTTATGGTTTGGTAATAAGGATCAATATCGATAGGAGAAACTTGACAGTTTTGGATAGGTCGATTTGCTGGCATGTGTACAATCCGAAAATTTGTGGAAGATGCACTTATAATTTTCTTTCAAAGTTAAAATGAAACAGAAACTATACACTATAGTTTAAAACAGACGCTTTTTAAAAGTGTTGTACCTAACATTTTTGTTAATTAAATTTTACGTTTAATAAAGTATTTTTAAATAAACTTACGAGATCTTAACCAGGTATACCACAGTTTAACAGTTACCTAATATTTCTGTCTATTTAACAAAATATCAAGTCACAATGGGATTATTGTGATTTTGTTAAATAGACAAAGGCCCAATACACACTTTCGCCTTTATGATGAAAAATATTTCTAGAATGTTTTAATAGAATTACCTTCACATTTTAGATAATAAGAAGTTTATGTATAGCTTATATTTTTAACTTCACAGGTTCGAACACTACAACAACAATTATAATTTGCAACAATTCGCAGAAGGCAGGCAGACCTTTTGTCAATTCCTACAAAAGATTTTGTTTATATTATATGTATTATTTAAACTATGTTTTAGTGGTACCATAAATATAAAGAGATGTATATATCAATTTTAATTATATGTGATCCTTTTCCTATATGCTGCACTATTGCATGGAAGTCTAACAGAACAGGGAATGTTTTATAATAACTAACATATTTGGTTTTTGCATTTTTGCCAATCGCTTATTCGTAAACAAGTGTCATGCTTTTTGTTTTTAATAATTATGGCTTGTAATGTTTTAAAATGTAGTGTCTCCTATATGTAGGAAATATGCAAGTAGATAAAAGACAAAAAAATCACCTTTTATTTTTAGAATCGCTATCGCCACTATCCGTCAGATTAAAGGCATTCTATGACAGTTGGTTTGAACCACGGAATAGATAAACCTTCTTAATCTGTTCAGGGCCCTTATTCTGTAATGTTTCCTTGTTTCAAAACCACGTTAATTCCTTAAAAAGTTTCGATATCTTCCCAAAAACGTATGCGTTTGACGTTTGTGCGCAGTAAGGTTTAGGTGTGGAATCTATAGATTGCGATACAGAATCAGGGCCCTGTGGTTTGAACACTTATATTTTACATATCATTATGTAGGTACTTAGGGTTTGATGATTTAAAAACATCTAGAAACTAGGGCAGTATTTTAAAGCTGAACCATGCATATTTCCTATCAATAAGTTTATAATAAAAACTTAATTTATTATGTAATTTTGATTTATTTATTTTTAGTTTTAACTTTCTACTTTATTATTCGTATCACTGAATTACATCAGGATTTAACTGTAACGTATTAAATGCTATAAAACATTTTTTTTTCTATTTATAAATTGTCTCAATAATTAGTAGGTTATAATTAATTCATATAACATAGATATATTAATAACGTTCCTTACTTTATAATCTGTAACTAGTAACAAATTAGATGCTTTTATTATTTGTAACATTAGGAATACCGTAGTCATTGTTTACGAGGTCATCCGAGGATATCCATCATTTTTATTAAATTCATAACAGCGAACTAATGTAACATCACCAATCCGCAGGAGGCTGTAATCAACGAGCTGAAAACGAAATCGCAGGCGGTCGGCGAGAAGAAACTCCTCCACCAAGACGAGGTATACAACGGCGCTTTGGAAGACATCCTGCACGGGCTCCGCAGCGAGCCGTACCGGCGCGCCGACGCCGTGCGCCGCTCGCACCGCCGCCGGATCAACTCGCACCGCCTCTCCAAAGGGCTGGACGACCTAGACGTATGATACGAGCCCAGCCCCGGCTCGCCGCCGGAGCCGCCCGAAGACCTATCGCCAGTGCAGAACGCCGTCGCCCACATCAACGCGCGCTGCTCCAAAACGGAACAGAAACAGAAGAAACGCAAAGACCTCGAAATGGTGCACAAGAAGCAAACGATATCCGTCTACAATGTCGAGGAAGATGCGTACGCGCATGCCAACGCGCTTCGGAGGCCGAAGGGGTCCGCTTACCGCGTGGCGCCGGCCGAGTGCGAGGTCGACGAGCGCTGCGAACTCATCAAGACGACCTACGACGCGATCTCGAAGTACACGCGAGCGATGTTCGACAAACAAAACGAAACCGTCGTGTGAGATACACGCTTCTCCTATGCCCTCCTCTGTTGTTAAATTTTCGATTTAAATAATAAAAGAAAAGTCAACTTTTTCTCTGTTGCCTAGTCTGGGTGCATGTTGAATTTTTTATCGATTCTCGACCTTATATTAAGGGTAGCAAGTTTAAAAATCCAATATATCAACAAAGCCTATATAAGGCTTAATTTAATTAAATCGAAAATATAACAAACATTCACACAGCGGTCTTAATGATATGGCAGCCTTGTATATTAGTGTGTCGCCGAAACGGCGGCCGGCCCACGTTTCACGCTCACATCTTGCCATAGACGATGTTAGTGGAGATATAAGTGCAATTTACACGTGAATTATTATATATTTGATACGCCTACGGTTCATTCCATTCCACGTGTGACAGCGAACACAGTATTTTGCTATGGACGATTTACAAATATTATTTGATTTGTGAAAAGCTTAGCTTTTATTCGTTTTTTTAGAGCCCTTATGGAGCGATCGAATATAATGATAGCCGTCTGTCGTATGGGCCTTATGTAGTCCCGCTAGTGTAATAGCCTTTCAGATTAAGCGCACAGTTTTGTACACAAGTTTTAAGCAGTCCGAGTCAGACCTAACTTTATAAATATTTATATCTTAAATATATGAGTATAATTATTATACTATTGTAACAGTGTCCTTATAATATGGTATATTCGTGTATACAATAATTATTATAAATTATCAATAATGAAAGCTTCGTTTTAACGGATAGCGTAGGATTAAATGTATGTGCATTTATAAATTTACAGTTTTGTACCATTGTATTGTGATAGTTCAAAATGTTCATTCCGATTTTGGATAACGAAAACGAAAAAAGTGATAAGCTGAAGCATTTATATTATAATCTCAAGCATGACCGTCTTAGTAAATACAACAAAATACTTGTTTTGTGTTGTTTATTTGTAGACTGTTATAATATGATTATTCTGAAATAAAAAATTCATAATGAATATTGTAATCGAACGTGATCTGATTTGATAGCTAATTTTAATTTCGTTAATTTGTAAATAATGTTTCTATGTTTACTTGTTTGTTGTGACAGTTCCAATTTCAGATAAGGCAGAACATTTTTTTTGTAAATATAGTATTTTTTATAATTTAACTCAAGCTACTTGAGAGATAGGCATGCAATACAATATCTGTATAATGTAGTATAGGTTATTATTTAATATTATTTTTAATATTCGTCTGAAATCGGTACTATTACAAATTGATTAGTTTTGCGCATACACATGATTTAATGTAATATGTCATAAAATATTTTGTAGGTAATTTAATATATTCCTTTCATAAGCACTTTAGTTATCATTTCACCCTTAGTATACAACATTGGACACACATTATCATTAAATTGAGGAAAATATAATTAAAATTAAATCTTTCGTAGTAAGCAGTAGAAGTTAAATTATGTAACTTTACTCAACTAAGGACCTTATTAGATATATTTTGATGTGATTGTCAATGTCCTTGTATACTCGGGCTATTCTTATAAGTAAGGGTGCTTACAATGTTGCTTGTATAATTTTATCATTTACTATGTTTTACATTGATTTTGCTAAGTCCTTATTTCATAACAGATTAGTGTGAAATGGTAATAAAAATATTATTACAGGGTTTTATAAAAAGTGAGGTTGAAAAATAATTAATGAATGGGAAATTGAATTTGCAGAAAAAATATCGGATTTGCAGTGTTATGTATAATTTGATTGATTACTATCATTGACATTAACTTAAATTTGCCTAAGTTACATGTTAAAAAGTTATTATTATGCTGAAATTCCAACTGTCAGTACATAATATTTAGAATTTTTCTAAAGTGTCTTTGGTGCAGCACAAACAAGTCTTAAAAATTTACAAACACTTGTGTTTTGGCACAAATCATTCTTGTAGTGGTTATGTTCTATAGTTGGAAACAAGTTTTTAAGTTTAGTAGAAGTTTATAATGTTTTTTTCTGTAAAGTATGTATACAAGAGTTTTAAATGGGTTCTAATAGTTTTGTTCATATTGCATGTATGCTAGCATTAGTATCAGTATTCAGTGATGCAATAAACAAAATACATTTACATTATTATAGAAGTTTTATTATAAAAATACTGATCCTTCGTCTCATTTACAATTAGTTTAACAATATCATCAAGTAAGGTATATTAATCTCACTAGCACCAATAAATGATTTTATACAACATGACAAATTATATCATATCATTGCCACAAAGATACAGATAAAGGAAGGGAATAATAATAATAATTATCAACTTCCTTATTCCATAGGGAAGTTGTTAATTTTTGTTCAGTCAAAATTGGAGTATTTTTTACATTGTCTTGTTAGATATGCTTTTGATTATCTCTACTATAGTGCCCACTTCCGCCATAGCTCCAATGCCAGTGTCACCGCACATTAGAGTCTTGCTTATGGGCGGCACTTCTGTGTGACTCCACTCCTTTAGGGTGGCTATCTGCTTGGAAGTGATGGGGTGTTCCCACATCCTTGTGTTCATGGCGGGGCAGAATAATAGACGTTTGTTGACATCCCATGCCCTTGTTGTGCATGTGAGGAGATTGTCACAGATCCCCTGGAATATTAAAGTTAAAGTTAAGTACACATGCCTGTGGATCAACCTATGCAAAACTGGCAAATTTCTCAAATCATATTGCTTTTGTTAGGTTGGAGTGCTGGTGTCTGTACTACTGAGAATATTAGAACTTTTTACAAAAAACCATGTTTATAGTGGTAACGAAGTGGTCAAACACTGAGTCTACACATCGTTGTGAAGTGACAATAGCCATAGAGACATTCAATTTAGCACTGATACATACCTCTTTTTAATGTAAAATTATAAATAATTATTAAAATGGCTACTAAAGGTTTGTGGAAATATCTTTAATAGTAACTTTCCATCAATTATTTTATGGAAATCGATCTAAACTATAAAAAAGCGTTTCTACAGGTAGGTTAGGAGGTATTGTCAATTCAACAACAACATGTTTCCTAGCTGAAGTAAATATTGCAGGGGGATTAATGGAAAGGGTTATTTCGAGTCTGCCTAGCTAACTATTATGATCTTATCTTTTACCATGTAAAAAAATGATGGCATATTTTTATTTAAATTAATATAGTTACTAATTGGTCTACATCAGTCTTAGGGTCACTGACCATTGAGCATTGAGTGAGTTGAAGCCTTAAGAATCGCCTTATAATACAATAATAATATTGTGATGGTTATTTTGTAGTTTACAAAAATTACCTGTGCCATTTTAGCCAGAGTGTTGGCATCTAACGGCGCAATGACCATCATGTCCGCCCACTTCCCGAGTTCTATGTGCAGAACTGGGTCTCCCCTTTGCTGCCAAGACTCCCATTCGGCTTTGTCATCATACATCACCACTTCTGGCGGGAGCTCTGATGGGTCGAAAAAGTGTTTCGCATGATCTGTTACAATGAGACGCACCTAAAACTTAAGAAGTATTAGAAATAATATAATAAGAATATTATAAGTAGGTACGTAAGTAATACAATTTTGCTAACCTCAAAAGTTGAAGAAGTCTGATCACTCGAATTCAGTTCTATTATAGACTTAACTAATAGCGGTATTTTAAGGGCAGCAACGCTTCCAGTTGCAGCAATCAATAACTTATACGAATGTTTTCCCATAGTTTTTTAATTCAATAAAACAAACAAAGTTTTGTTTTCGTTTTCTATTTTAGATTTTTTTCTTAATCTGTTTGACGTTGAGAGGCTAGGGGTTCTAGCATAAATACAGCCATATTTTCAGTTTCTCTCAAGATTATAATTTGATGGATAATGACTCAGAACAATAACTTATTATTCTGAGGATAATGATGACTGGGGACTAGAGATTAAATTACAACAACATTGATAACTATGATGATTGATGATTTTATTATATTGACAATCCTTATGCCTTGTCGTTCATGAGTTCAAGACGGCTAATTTTCAAAAATGTAGGCTCGCGCTTTACGTTTCCTTGTGCTTTACAATACATCTTGAAAATAATAAATTGTCAATGTCAATCACAAACCTGTCATTTGCGATTGATACATACCTACTGAAAGTGAAGCGTCATCACTCGGACCAAATTTTGGTCCGAGCGTCATCATGTCTGCAGTTTTGTTTTATTTTCTAAAATTTGTCAGAACTTCTCGGCGGGAAAGTGAAGCGTCATCACTCGGACCAAATTTTGGTCCGAGCGTAATCATGTCTGCAGTTTTGTTTTATTTTCTAAAATTTGTGTTTTTTCGAACATTAATGTGAAATAATAGTGGATTATTAACCGTTAAGTGTTTTTGAACGTGCATGAGTGTTGGCAAATGAAACAAAACAGTGCAACATCACTTTTCAAATTCTCTCAAGAAGTCCGCGTGAGATTTTAGTAAAGCCCCACATCTTTACTGAGGACTCAAGGGGTTTGGGGGAATATCATTTATCATTCATCATCTTAATCATCACTCATTATCATTTAGGGAAAAAAAAAAATAAAAAAACTAATGACCAGGCAGTAAGTTCTTTGATCTTAGCCTGTTCCTTCATGGAACAAATATATTTAAAAAAAATACCTACTGTCACTTTGACATTGTGTTGTGTTTGTGTTGTGCTGGTTCGTTCACTCATTTCATATTTTATTTAGTTGATTTTAATTGTGCGGACAGTGCGGGTGTGATCAAGTGTTTCGCTAAATTATTTACGCTATCAGAATCTTAGTGGAATTTCTTCTTTTAAACTTGTATTATGGTGACTCTCGCTAGTGCCCTGTGTTATTTAAAGTGCGTGAAGTAGTCGATGTTGACGACTCCAACTGTGATGCGTTAGTGCTATCCAGTCCAGTGTTGTTTATTTATTACTTTAAGTTTATTCATCTCCTAATGATGGATGTGAATGCCAAATATTACGAAGGCTGTGGCCAAGAAGGCCCTATTCGTTGTATATTCCTCTGTGAATTCCATCCCACGGCTGGGCCAAAAATTACTTGCCAAGTGCCAGAAAACTACATTTCAAAAGACATTTTTGATACTGTCAGTCACTACATAATACCAAAAGTTCAACTACAAAGATGTACCCTGACAGTGTAAGTACTTATAATAATGTACCATTTTGTTAATACCATTCACGGTAGGTAGAAAAATATTTAAAACTATACCTTTTTAGTTACTTTTACAAGATCCTGATTTCATATTTCTGAAGAGTAAGTAATAATAATAATTTGGGATAATTAAATAAGTAGGTTCCTAATTATGGTTCATTTTCTTTATTATATTATTATGATATTGTTTCATTGTTAAAACACAGCAGTTTATAATGCAATAATTGCAAAGCATTGCAAACAAAGAAAAGTTCTCATTAGGTGTGCTGTCATTAAGATAACTACCAGTCTTAATTACTGATTAGTTTTTAAAAGATAATGAAAGTGTAATAAAATAATATATCTTTATTATATTCCTTATTAATTTATATATATATTATTAATAATATATCTTTATTATAGTACTGTTATTATGATTTATGTAAACAATTATAATAATACTAAAACTGTTTGTGAACAAACAGAAAAATATTAAATGAGTAGGTAGGTAGGGTACCTGGCTAAGGAAAATATAAATCATTGAAATATCAAGAAAGTAACTCACAAATGTATCACATACCTACTGGGATCTGAATACATTGTTTTTGAATCACAGCCTCTGCACCATAATTCTAAACCAAACATTTGTTTAACCCCTTGAAGATCATAAAAAACCAGACACAATTAAAAATCAATTGTTTGGCGGCCGCCGGCGGTCTTATGATCCATGACCTATTAAGGTGGAGAGAAATTTCTCTTTTGGACTTTCCCTATGGCAGGTCCCAAAAGTTGCCCCCTTTCAAATATGGCTACTGTTGAAAATAATTTAGTTTTTAGAAAATCATTTCTCAGCCCAAACTTTATAAATAATTTTATGGGATAGGTAATATGTATGTTTTGTTCTATGTACAAATATTTTCATGTAAGAATTATTGTTTTTTAAGCGTAAAATTAAGAAAGTTGTCAAAGAAATTGTATTTAGGAGTCATTAGATTTATGTATTGTTTGTTATTGTTTAAATAATTTATTTCAAATTTCAACATGGCCATGACCTTGTGCAATGATCAGGCTAAGATACATAAGTCCTTTTAAAGTATTTAACTAATTCAGCGCATGGTACAACTGACTTAAAAATACGTAAATTTTCACAATTTCGTGCAGGACCCCCTCAAACAGTTAAAATTTATAGTATTTTAAAAAGGTGTTGAATAAAATTCAGTAAAATATATTTTCGTAATATTCATACATACATACGTAATCACGACTATTATCCCCGAAGGGGTTATTCAGAGACTAGGCAATGAGGACCGCAAAAGCAGTCCTCTACCATAGTCCACGTTTTACCAAATAGCGACTGCACATGTGCTCAGCGTGACAGGTTAGCCGCTCTACGCTGTTGGATGTATGTGCAGTCTTTAGTCCGTTAGTCGCCTTTTACGACACCTAAGGGAAGATAGGGGGTGGTAGTATTCTTTCACCGATACGCGACGCGGTTAACGTCGTAATATTCCAATTATAAGATATTTGAAATTGAGTTAAAGTACGCTCAAAGAATATGTTTCATTATTATAAAATATATTTTTTATTAAAAATAATTTATTTGCTTTGGTTCTGTTTCAAATAGATCAGATCTAGTTTTAGTATAAATTACGTAAGGGATGATTTATATTAGAGCGGGCCGTGCACGGGGCGTGTCCCGTCCGGGCCTTCCGGGCGCGGACGGGACACGGAACATGCACGGTGTAATATGAATTGCTTCATACAAAATGTATGCAACGTCTCAAATCAGTGGCGCCGTCCGGGCCCGGACGGGGCACGCCCCGTGCACGGCCCGCTCTAATATAAATCATCCCTAATTATACAACAGTCAGTCATACTTTTGCACTCCCGCAGCACACTTTTGGGATCCAAGATCCTGGGCTTCCCGGTGCGCATCGACAACAAGAAGTACGCGCGCAACGCGTTCTACTTCAACCTGTGCTTCGTGTGCGACGCCTGGGCGCGCACCGTGCACCTGGAGCCGCTCGTCAAGAAACTCACCGAGTACCTCGTGAGTACAGAGAGGGGCTTCAAAATTACCATTTTACACCAACTCGCATGGAACGATTGCGCTCTCGAAACCATTAATGTGTGAACGCAGCAGTTTTTTATGTGAAAAGGATGGGACGGAACTAGGGTTACCAACTTCTAAAAAAAAAGTATTTTAAGGTGAGATAAGAAAAATAAACAGTAAGTATTTTAGAAAAATGGACAGTAAGTATTTTATTTATTCTAAGATTTGTTAAAATATTGGCATCGCGCGGACAACGTTCGCAACTATTTTAACTTTTTAAACAGGTATATGGTTAGGTAAGGTACCAGTGCACAGTGATACTAAAACAGTAGGTAGTAGAAGGACTGAAAATGTTAAGGAAGGGAGCGGGTAGAGATAGGCCTCCGGCGCTTTCACGCACCGGACGAAACACAACAGCAATAAGTGCTTTTGTTTCACGCTGATACTCTGCGCGTGAGGGTGGTGTTACGCCGGGCGAGCCGGCCCAATTCGTGCTGCAACGCAGCGTGGCTTTACCAGTCGAACAGTGTCAGTCGTTGTAGTTCCAACGACTGCTGTCATACGACGACAACCGGGACTAACGGATAAACGTCCGTCTTAGATAAGATAAAATTGTGGTAGCTGGTAGCTACCCAGGCTGCCTTAGAACGAGTTCTACCGTCACCCAATTCACAATTCGCGCATGAATGGTCGACCTTGGAAGTAGCTTAGTACCATATCTTTATTATTGAAATTTTTGCATTCACAATGCTTTAATAATATAGATATAGGAGAACGGTCCACTACTTAACCGCTAAGCTACCGAGACCCCAGAAGACTCGTTGAATATTTTCTAGTAGTTTGTAAATTTACGCTGCAGGTCAGCGGTTTTTCCCATTCGAGCTTTCCTGAGACTGGTTGTTTTTTTTCTAGTAAACGTTTTACTCCAGTACCATTTTTTTATCCACTACGACTTCATCTCACCTGATCTGATGGTAAGTGACGATAAGGCCGAAGGTGGAAGCGCGCTCCACCCGGAATCCTCAACCACTGAGGAACTGGCTATCTCATCACTAACACAACAATGCTATTAACATTGTTGTAATGGCGCTAGACTTAAGATAAGACGGTGGTAGCTAGCCAGGTGGACTTAACAATTCGTACCACCAACCTAGTTCATGTCACTCCTCACACCACTCGCTTGGATCTATCTTGCTCGTGCTGTCATTACCATGTATTTACTTAAACATTAACATGCAAATGGTCCTAAACATCGTCACATCGGTGTGCAACACCAGCATGATTAGACGTGTCCACGCAAGTGTTTACGCAGAACCACTTTTAGTTGACCCCTGCCTTAAGGACTTTATCCCGCGCCGCCGGTGTCTCGCACGATTGGTCGCTCTAATAGTTACCTACTTCGATCTATTGCTGTACCAGTATTTCCCAAACTTTGTTTTCGTGCTGTGCTTGCTGCTTTCGTCATGGACACCTACAAATGTGGATCTTGCAATGAATTGCTTTCGGAGGGTGCGCGTTGCACTTCGTGCAATGGATTACTGCACTTCCACTGTGCGGGGCTCACTGAGGCTGGCTTCCGCAAACTCGGCGACAGGAAGCTCACATGGCGTTGCTTCAAGTGTAAGCAGGCGCCCTCTGGCCAACCGGCTTCGTCGCCCAGGGTTGATATGGAGACGCGGCTATTAGCAGAGATAAGGGCTATTGCAGTGAAGTTGACGCCGTTGGAGCATCTCAGTAACGAAGTTGCTGCACTGAGAACCGAATTTGCTAGTCTAAAGTCTTCCCTGGATGAAACAAACAAAGGTCTTGGTAAGTTCAATGTCAAGATTAAGCAGTTCGAGGAACGCTTGGTGGAAGTGGAGAAAGTGCAAAGCCATGTCGACACAATCCGGACCCGCCTCGATAAGATTGATCAAAATTTTAACCTCAATGAGCAGTGGACAAGGATGAACAACGTGGAAATTAAAGGCATACCTCATATCAATGGTGAAAACCTGCACGATATCTTGTCTAAAGTAGCTTCGAAAATACAATATCCGATAACGAAGACCCAAGTCAATTTCATAACACGAGTACCAACGCGAGAGAAAGAACATACCAAGCCGATTATCATTAGTTTCTGTAATCGGTATGTCAAGGAGGATTTTGTTGCTGCGGCTAGGTATGCGTCTAAGACTGGTCCGCTTACTACTGGACGATTTGAATTGTCTGGAGGGAACATCAAGATATACGTAAATGATCACCTTACGCTGCAAAATAAGGCTTTACTCTCGAAAGCAAAAAAGGCGGCTGCAGAAAAAAACTTCCGTTATGTCTGGATCAAACATGCCAAAATACACGCAAGAAAGACGGATACCTCACATGTGATACTCATCAATACAGAACAGGACCTAGTAAAAATAGTTTAAGTTTATTAGTAATGTCATCTAAAGTGTTAGTAATTACTATTATGTGCTGTTATAAATATTGCATTGTAACCGTGTTGCAGTTTGGGAACCGTTGGTCGTGTTGTGTTGATTGTGTATTCCAGCTACTACAGTGTCGCTGCGAGTTGCGTGTCCGTCTATACATTGTGTCTAATTATCGCCGTTACATATTGAATTTTGTGTCTATGAATTCATGGTCCCTTTTCTTCTGTAATTGTAAGTCATTGTCTTACATCAGTTGCCAATTTTTGTCCTTTAAAATGATTATTCCGTTCACAATTTTTTCACATATACCGACTTTGTTAAATGTTTGGTGCTTGCCGGGTGATAGTTTTGGGACGTCGTCGTCGCTGTGCTTGCTTAAAATTTACCGTCTAATGCCGTCCGCTCGTCAGTTTATGCGTTGCGTGTATGACTTTAACTGTGTTGCATCTCTATTGAAATTTATAGTATTATCGTGTAGATTATGTCGTTTCAATAATATAGTAAGTGTGAAATATTCCAATGGCGTCAATTAATATGTACTACCAAAACGTACGCGGTCTACGTACGAAAACAGTTGGTTTTTTTCGTAACCTCTGTTTATACTCTTACGATGTCATAATACTCACGGAGACGTGGTTGGATGATAGTGTAAATAGTAGTGAACTATTTGATCGGCGTTACTTGGTTTGGAGACGTGACCGCGACTATGGTCGCACGTCGCAAACAAGAGGGGGTGGTGTGTTAATAGCCGTTAAAAGTGATCTAACAGTAGTTGAAAGATGTGAATGGCGTAGTTCCGCGGAAGATATTTGGGTAACAATTATGTTGAAACGATCTAGGCCTCTAGTCAGTTACAGTATACACATTTGCGCCTTATATCTATGTAAGGAAAATATTGGTCACTCTTACAATACTCAATTACAAAACTTCACTTTTAACTTAAATAATTTAATGTTATCTCATTTATTAGATAAATTTGTTGTAGTCGGTGACTTTAATTTTGGAAATCAAGTGGATTGGCTACCTAATAATAATGATAACATTGGTTTCTCGCCGGTAGATTACTCTTGTCAGTTTCTTACTGATTTTTTAGATACAATTGAAACCACTGGCTTAACTCAGTACAATGGGATACGAAACTTTAACGGCAGGTTGCTCGACCTTGTATTCTGTAACGACTGCGTGGTTGTGGAGGAATGCGTTGAACCGTTAGCCTTACCCGTGGATTCGCACCACAAACCTATTCCTTTCAATTTCACAAATTTATTGATAAGAAAAATACTAAATACCTATTTAATAAAGGTAATTACGATGCTATCAATTCTGCACTCAACTTAGTAAATTGGAATGTCCTTTTGAACACTAAATCTCTTGATCAAGCTGTCAATATTTTTTATAATAAGCTATATGAACTTAGGGATCTATTTGTTCCTATAAAAACGATATGCCGTTCATTCCACCCACCATGGTATAACACTGCGCTTATAAAAATGCTCAAAGAAAAGCATAAGTTTCATAGGAAATATAAAATATACGGGAATTTATCCGACTATCAGTGTTTCTCCTTATTGCGCAGCAGAGCTGTAACTCTCGAAAAAGATTGTTTTGATAGCTACATAGAAGGAATTGAAGCTTCCATAAAAACTAACCCTAAGTCCATTTGGTCGTATATTAAGAGCAAAAAAAACACATCTGCATTTCCTAATATACTCCACTTTCAAGAAGAGTCTGCTGACACTGGAGAGAGTATCAGCAATCTGTTTGCTGAATATTTTCACTCTACCTTCCAAATTCCAGCTATGGGCGACACCGACTTGCAGCGACCCTTGGAGGCTTATCCGAGTACTTACTAATTTCATTAGTTCAATACATATATCGGAAAAGGGGGTTTTAAAACTGCTTAAAACGTTAGATCTTTCTAAATCTGGAGGCCCCGATTCTATACCACCTGTATTTATAGTTAACTGCGCTGATACGCTAGTAGTACCTCTGTGTATGCTGTTCAGGCGTTCGTTAAAGGATGGCGTAGTCCCTCGCGTCTGGAAATCTGCTTTGGTTACGCCTGTTTTCAAAAAAGGTGATAAATCAATTGTTGAAAACTACCGTCCAATATCGAAACTTTGCTTATTTTTAAAAAAATTCTTGAACGAATTGTTCACAGTGAAGTGTACCTTGCAGTCCGTAATAGCCTCGGTGAAGCCCAGCATGGTTTTGTACGCAAACGTTCCACTACTTCTAACCTTATTTTGTGTAATGATTTAATCTCGAATATGATGGAACAGGGAGCTCAAGTGGATGTGGTGTACACAGATTACAGCAAATGTTTTGATTGTATAGATCATCGCGTGCTTCGACATAAAATTTTAATGGCGGGTATTCATGGGGATTTGTATCGTTGGTTCTGCTTGTACATTGATAATCCCACTCAAGCCGTGGTACTTCATGGATACATGTCTGCTTAGTATTCAGTCCCTTCTGGGGTACCTCAAGGCTCCCTTCTTGGTCCTCTCTTATTTAATATATTTATAGCAGACATCGCGTCGTGTTTCGTATATTCTACCATTTTGTTGTATGCTGACGATATGAAAATTCTAAAGACCGTCAGATCATTGTCCGACACAAATTGTCTCCAGGACGACCTGGATAGATTTGCTTCTTACTGTAAGACTAACAGGTTGCAGCTAAACATATCTAAGTGCTTTTTAGTTACATACTCGCGGAAAAAACAATTATTGAAACTAGCTATCGTCTTTGTAATCAATCTATCTGCAAAGTGTCCCAAATTAGAGACTTAGGTGTAATGCAAGATAACAAGTTGATATTCGATAAGCACATTGAAAGTATTGCGAAGAAGGCTTATAAGGCTCTTGGCTTTATAATGAGAGTCTCATCCTGCTTTCGATCTCTCAAAACTATCAAAATCTTATACTGTTCATATGTACGTAGTCATCTCGAGTACGCATCTCAGGTGTGGAACCCGCAGTATCACGTTTACATAAAACGGATTGAAGGCATACAAAGGAAATTTCTTCGATATCTTGACTTCAGGGCGCAGCGGCGGTCCATTGACTATTTGGATAGGTGTAGGCACTATCATTTCTTAGCTTTGGAATACAGACGCAATGTTAATGATATTTGTTTTTTACTAAATATAATTAATGGCGGGCTTGACTGCCCCGAACTTCTTATGCACATAGGGCTCCGTACCTACCAATTTGGCCTAAGACAGCGACCTTTACTGGACGTGCCGTCAGTTTCCACCAACTATAGGAAAAACTCGTTCTTTCTGCACAGTGCATCGAGTTTCAATAAACTCTCTTCAGAACTGACTGAAATTGATCTGTTTTGTACTAGCTCTGGCTCTGTCAAGAAGTTGATGAGCGACAAGTTCTTTGGTTGCGACTAGACATTGGTAATTGATTTCTCGGACTGCAATCTCGGTTATGTAATTTTAAGTGTAGATAAGTAGATAAGTAAGTAATGTAGATAAGTAACTTTATCTAATTATTTATGTATGTGTAAATGTATACTTAAAAGTATAAATATGTTCTAAATGATTATTTTGTTATTGTTGTTTTGGCATTATATGCATCTAGATTATTGCAGGTTAGAGATTTACCCTAAAATCATCATGTTATGTACACGTTAATTGAAAAAAATGTGAAAGCTTGTAATTAGCAATATAGAAATTAAGTTGTTAATCTATAAGGATATTTGTCTGTAAGCTTTCCTAAAAGAAATAAATAAATAAATAAAGTGTTAAGCCACTTCTAAGGCCGACTGTACCGTGAGTTTGTTATCGTATTTTCATTATTGAATTAAGATATTATTCGTACAAAATACATAAAATTTCAATAAAGTAATCGTAAATACATATGAATACTGTTTGCTAATAATAGGTAGACGTGTTGCCTTATCATAATTCGATGAGACAATGAACCAGGAAAACGGTTGGACTGCAGAAGTATAATGCCGGTTTCACACGAGGGCAGAACAGTGGGCAGCACAGTACTGCTACTGTTTGAACGCACAGAACAATACTATTCTGCATTGGTTACTGTCAAGACAGTACTTTTCTGTGCGTTCAAACAGTAGCAGTACTAATATTATTCTGTGGCAGTACTGTGCTGCCCACTGTTCTGCTTCACTGTTTCTGCCCTCGTGTGAAACCGGCATTAGAAACGAACCGTAGAACAGTAATGGAACACAGATTTAAAACTATTATTATAATTATATTAGTCCTTACTGTCCTACTGCTGGGCAAAGGCAGCAGTGGGACATTTGGTCACTTTTTATTGAGTGTAATACGAAATATCGACGCACGAAATCGCGACAAAACATAGGAATTAATATGTTTTGTCCGTAATTCCTATGTTTTGTCGCGATTTCATGCGTCTATTTTTCTTATACTCCTTTTTATAACTATAAAAAAATAGTTTTTTTACTGCCTTACTCAGTGGTCTCGTGGTCTAAGAGCCGTCTTAGACCATAAGTTCCAATGATCGATTATCAGCTGGGGTAACTATTAAGAATCTACTGTACCTACCAAATTATAAGTCCGCCTGGCTAGCTGTAGGTAGCTACCACCCTTATTTTAAGCTGCCATACAACAATGTTCTCATCTTATCAGTGGGGCCTGCCGTGCAAACCCATCCTATCACTCCACCTCAATGAAAATCACTGCCATACGTATGGAAATGTCGTTGGGGGCGAAGAGCTTCTGGTTTTGGATAGGCCGATCCCAGCAGGCTCTTATATTTAAGAATTGTTATATTTATTACCTTCGCCCACGTTTTCGCCACTTATTAGGTCTAGGCCTACCTATCTATATCAATTAAGACGAAGGCCAAGCATGGCTCCATCGAAGTTTATACTTTAAACACTTAGGTTCAAAGCTTTCAAACTTATGTGTTTTATGCTACGCGTCAAACTATTTTTATCGATTAAATTATGGCCATCAATAACATACAACTACACGTAGGTACAGTAATACCATTTAGGGTGGATTCGACCAAACTGGAATAAGGTCTTATACTTAGATTAAACACCGAATTTGTATGGAATAATCTCGGAGTAAGTCTTACTCCAGTTTGGTCGAATCCACCCTTAGTCACGATATTTTAGATATTTATTTTTGCATTAAAAACGCTCAAGTAGGGTTTGGGGGAGACTAAAGCTGAATAAAGAAAGAAGCTCAAATATACATTTAGATTGATTTAGCTGAGATGTGAGTGACCTGAACGTTGCACTATCTTTAACTATTCATTCACAATCTTTGACGTTTCAAAACAACGGCGTATGATGTGACTTATTATAACTTCAGCCGGTACTAGATCCGCCGCCTAGCCATTGAACACTTAACTTCATAAAGACCGACAGGTCGGTCGGTATTAATTGAAATTGACATTGCCTGCCGCGGGATTCCGACCACTCTCGACCCCTTACCTACGCTCTTGATTACATAACATAACATATTATCACGTCTATTATCCCCGAAGGGTTAGTCAGAGACTAGGCAATGAGGACCGCAAAAGCAGTCCTCTATACTCCACTTTTCACCAAATAGCGACTGCACATGTGCTTAGCGTGACAGGTGGTGAGCCCATCGCCGCTCTGAGCAGTCTTTAGTCCGTTAGTCGCCTTTTACAACACCCAAGTGAAGAGAGGGGGTGGTAGTACCGCTACACGACACGCCTCCTTGATTATCATTATCATTAGATGTAAAAAGACAAGTAAAGTCGTCGTTTTCCTGTGCCTGTGGCTCCGCTTTCTTCTTCTAAACAACGCAATGGATTTCTTTGCGGTCTTCACTAATAGAAAGAGCTATAACTAAGGATGGTTTTTGTTTATAACTAGTATCTACAAAATGGCTGAAATATGACGGTGATCTAGGTAAGCTGGTAAGCGTGGACGGAGGTGCGCTGTCTCATTTATAAACGCAGCATTGTCTGTACAATAAAGCTAGACAGAGACAAGTTGAATGTACTGGTTTTGAACTAGGTAGAACTTTATACCACAGTTATACCTATTTAGTAAAATTTTATCATCATTTTCTCTACGGTTCCCTCTCATACAAACAAATTTATGCTATAAAAGGAGCTAATTTATCGTCCTTCTATTTTCTCCGTCTCTCTTCTCGTCCCTCCTATTTTGACTGACACCATCATTTCAAACGTACTACACTACAACACACCCACATCACATCTTAGCGGCAAGCAGTGGGTCTAACTAAAAACTAGACACTAGATGGCCTAATCATGATAATAGCCAAACAACTGAATTTATAAAATGATATTTATAAGGGTTTACGTATTTCGGATTCCCATACAAACTTCAAAGTTGAAATTTTTAAAAACCTATAACTCAATTTTAATTTAAACTTTGCATGCTAAAGTAAAATACGATTTTAAACTTTCTATAGTGGACATTAAATCGCAATAACTCAGCTAAATAAACGTTTTTAAAAATGTTTTCAACAAACTATTTAGATCCTTGTATTTCACTTATTAGTTTTTAAAAATTTCAACTTGGAAGTTTGTATGGGAAACCGAAATGCGTAAACCCTCTTAAATCAAACTATTTTGGAGCTTAAAAAGAAATTAATGGAACCGTGATAAATAATATTAATAGCCAATGACAGAAATACATACTTTTTAACCCGGTTTTTACGGAGGAACCCGATAAAGATTTATTTATGACAGACAAAATCGCGAGCGGATGCTCGGAACTTATAGTTTTCTCTTGCATTTACAAGGCTTTCTTGATGGAGTCTTTCATCCCGCCTCAATGAAGACTTGTGTCCTTTTTATTAATCAGTGCTTTTATCCCTATTCCGGATTTATCTATCCTCATCAAGAGAGAATAATGTCGGATCTCTGTCGAGATAAAGCAAAAGTTACGTAGGGTAAAGGTACTTGTTTTGTAACGATAAAGCTCAAATAACCATCAATTACTTTGTTCCTAAGACTTTAATTAACTTGTCTTGATAGATTTCGAGTGAGTGTTGATCGGAGAGTTTCGTGTGCCGTCTGTTATTGTTAGAAGTATTTTTATCTCTGCAGTTGATGACGCCTACACATAGCTAGAGGCTACACAGCCAATCTACCACGCACGACATTTTCCTTGCTGCCTACTGTGTTGATTGATGTTTATCTCCAAGTTTCCTCAATAATCTAAATTAAACATTACTCATAATTTACTTATTGTTTTCTAAATCCCACATATTTTCTGTCTCTGGGGTAGCCTTTTTGGGGATTAGTTAGGTCATATATCGTACAGTTTTTAATATTATTCTGTAGAATTAATTGTGCTCTACTTAAGAGTTATATTTACAACAAGCACAAATAAGTGAAGTTGGCTTGCTCAGGATTGGAGGGCTATTATTCGCTAGTATTCTCTCTTATCCGCTTTTCTGCCGCGTTCGATTTTAAAGCAATCTAACAAACTATTGGGTCTGGTTTTACGAAAGCTGAGCTCACCTGCCCTGCACATTAGCACGACATACTGATCGCCTGTATCGAAACTCTATCTAGGTAGATCTTCTAGATTGTAGAAGATTCAAGTCAACCACTACACAATTTATTGAGCGGAGTTAACATGATGATTTATTGAGCGGAGTTAACATAGATGATTTATTGAGCGGAGTTAACATAGATGATTTGTTGAGCGAAGTTAACATAGATGATTTACTGAGCGGAGTTAACATAGATGATTTAGCCTTTCAGTAACATAGGTTGTTTGTTGCAGCTGTCGATGGAGTTGGAAAACGAATGGCTGTCGAAACAGTCGACGACGGGGGACGCGAAGGCGCTCGGTGCACTCATGCGCCAGGTCATGCAGGACATCAACAGCCGCCGCATGTGCACGCTCACAGGTACATACTATGATACTACACACACACTATTATATAATATTACATACATACATACATATACATACATACATCACGCCCTTCCCAGAGGGGTAGGCAGAGACCATATACACTCAATACTATTATCCCCTAAGAGATAATCAGAGACTAGGCAATGAATGAGGACCGCAAAAACAGTCCTTTGCCACGTTTGACCTCCAGAATAGCTAATAGTACTACCGTACAGAAGGTTCACTCTCTAACGACGTTCACGCGAAATTGAAACTTATCGTGTGGTGTGACCGGAGCGTTCATTCATATTCCAATAAGCAACGCTGACTAGATGTCGATTTGACGTCAGGAGCGCGCGCTAGCGTAGGGTTTCCACACATAGATATATTTAAGTACGAAAGCGACGACGCGCGTCGTGGAGCGTGCGATCCGAGCGGCAACCTTTAACGGCAGTATATGGCACAGCCTGCCTGGGAGGCGCGCCGGCCGAACGTACCTAAACCACAAGAGTAAAGAAACGGAACAAAGACAAAGCTTCATACAACCGCGCCCGTCGCGAGTCAACTACTACAAGCATACGGCGCATGTGTGGTGTGCATGTCCACTAGCCGCTGCGACGCGTAAGCGCCTCCACTGGATAAAACCGGTTTACCACAGTCAATGTTAATTAATATATATAACAGATATGTTATAAGCGCGCACGATGTGATGACTCAAATACGTCCTAATTAGGACGTCTTCTTGTATTTAGTCTGCGTCGAGCGCAATCACGAGCGTGTCGCACCAAATCAAAAATGCCATCGTGTGTGTTTCGGAAGTGCACCAATTATGAGTCTAAAGTAAACAAAATACAAGGGTTCTCTTACTACATGTGAATAAGCAAATATAATTAGATTATTTAGTATATTTCAATTATTTTCCGAAAAATCTAATAACTGACAAAAAGACGCCATGTTTAGGTGAAGAAAGAGAGAGTGATCTAGTTTTGACGCTAGAGCGATAAGGATGCGTGCGCTGCGGACATAGATTAGTTAGTGCAGAATCGAATAATGATATTGACTTAAATGCCTACAATTAAAGACCAGTTGTTCTTTATTTTTACTTCGTTTTTATAAAGCTAAATGTTGGACTAATAAAATAAACATTACAATAGTTTCACTGAATTGGCTATTTGACAGTTGTAACTTATGCCGGTTATGGCATTTTATAATTTAACGAAAATTATAGAATAGTTTTTTTTAAAGATAATTTGTAAATATTTTATTATAACAAAAATTATTTATCTGTGGATTACAAGACCCGAAACACGGGCCATGATTGAGCTTCGTGTGGCGCCACATTTCACAAAATAAACAAAAACTATCTTTGAGGTTTCAAGATAAAGTTTAATTATTGTGGTGTAACGTCACAGACATAGACAGCCAGATATCACGCGACCAACCGTTTCCGCACGAAATTTTAAATGAATAAAGAAAAATATGTTTTTTTTTCTATTAAATAAAGCTTTTTCGAGAAAAAAATATTGTACGTGGTATAAAATAAGCGTTTGTAATTTTCAAAATACTTTTCCGAAAACTGTCAAGTAGCCAATTTATTTTTCTACTATTTATAATACATTACACTGATAATTAAGCATTATTAATGTTTTTTTCTTTTAATGAATTAGGTTTCCGATTGGTCAGGTCAGTTCGTGAACAAAGAAGCGAATTCGTCAAAAAATCTCATTTAAATGAAAAAGGGTTACATTTTGCTAGAAATGAAGACGTAGAGAAATTAAAGTGCCGCATTTTAAAAAAACTTTTTTAATTCTAATGCTCGGAACAGATTTTAAACGCAAATCACTATGAACGTAACATAATATAGTTTATAATATCATTGCCAACAGTATTTACGCTCGCTCGGCCAGTGGACAAACGGAGAGACTCGCGATGGCGCGTTGTATGAAGCTTTGTCTCTGTTCCGTTTCTTTACCCATGTGCCTAAACAGCGGAGTGACACCCCCTGGTTTCACTAAATAATAACTGCACATTGCTCAGCGTGACAGTTGTTGAGCCCATCGCCGCTCTTTGCTGTTGGATGTACACACGGCGTCAGATCAACCTACCCTAAACTGTCAAATTTCTCCAATGAATATTGATCCTTAGAACCAAACCATAAAGTTAATAGCGACTACACACGTGCAAGAGGCATATGATTTAAAGCTCAGAGTCGGTAACGCATACGTTATATAAGCTTGGTGTATCGTCCATGGGCTCTTTGGACTTTCCATCATCCATAATAATCGCTCGTTTGTAAGATCAGTAACACGAAAACCAAATTTATTTTTTTATGTCTAAAAGATTTGTTGCTATTGTATTAAGTTTCCCTTTTATAAATTACGAGGAAACCCTATTACAATGGGTGTTTGAAGCGAGTATGCAAATTATTGCGAAGTGTTGTTTTTAATGAAAACGGAAATATTTTTCGTTTAAGAAGTCGTGATCAAAGATCTTGTTTTTTAATGCTTTTACTATACCATAGCTGTTTATACTTACCTACCTTTCTAGAATTATTTTTCTATTTACAAAGAAAATCTTTTGCTTTTTATGTTTTCTTGTTGTTCTCTGAATCTATATTCAGGTTGTAATTTCAATATTTTTATGTTTTATTGTTAAGAGGTAGAAAAAGAGATTTCTTTGTCTGCAATGATATTTTGTTTGTCTGTATGTTTGATTCAAAAGGAGAATGACCTTTTTACTATGGGAGTTAGGCTAGTTTTTAGCTAGTTAGCTAGCGTAACACAGCGCTTTAACGAAATAAATAGTAATCAATAGCAGCAATGCTCTGAATTATGAAGAAAAAATTACATTACAATATCATGCGGGAGTTTGAAGCTATCTTCATTTTTAGCTTAAGACTTTTTAGGTATTTTGAGTAACAACTGTTATCGTATGACTATCAGTTCAGTTCAGCATTTATCGTTCTATAGAAAACCTTTTTTAACAGTAATCATTATAACTTAGGAGAACACTTTTGACATGTGAATGATTAAGACGCAATAGATATCGAATAGGCTGGTTTGGTCATTCTCCTTTATCGAAATCACTCCGTTTTAAGGCGTCTTCAGAAACGATAAGCTGGTTTTAAAAAATCAAACATACAGAAAACAGACATAGAAAATCTGTTTCTTTAACCGATGCTGAAAATGTAATAAAAATTGGTCCAGTTCTGAAGGAGGAAACAGGGGACTACGAAACGTCGTTTTTCTGTGTTTTGTATGAGAATTTTGCATGCCACTTCGACGTAGTATTTCCTCTTAACCCCTTGAGGATCGTAAAACCAGACACAATTAAAAATCAATTGTTTCGCGACCGCCCGCGGTCTTATGATCCTTGACCTATTAAGTTTGCGTAAGTTATTATTAGTTAGTATATAGGTATGTAAGTTAGTGTATTACTTACATATATTATTTGGTTTAGTTTTGTATTGTACAACGGCGAAGCTTTTGGCCTTAGCCACCTTGACCTTGGCCACCTGATGATAAGTGACGATAAGGCCGTAGGCAGAAGCACACCTTACCTTGAATCCTCAACCTTTGCGTTATTGGCTGCCTTATCTCTAAACCGCACTTGGCGAATAATTTGGACGAGTACCGAGTACATTGCTTCGTTAGTATGACATGTTAAAGACAAAGTTTATGACGAACAACACAAAGCGAAAAGTATGAATAGGAAATGCGGCCATCGAATATATTATATTACTTTAGTTCCATTAAAATTGCCATTACATGAAACATTTTTGACTTTGATGTTTCTATGGGGTATATATATATTCAGTTTATTTTGTTAGATCTGTCAACATTTTTAAAGCTACCCGTCCAAACGGGTTAGTGTCGTTTTTCCCTAGTTTCGATTTCACCCGCAAAAAAACACATAAAACATTTTCTAAACAACGACATGCAAACACAACATGTATTTCTTTTTGTGAAGATAAGTTGAGCACTAGATACTCACGGATTTCAGGTCCGTGGAGCTACTCAAGTAATATTATATTACTTTCTCAATTCATAGCAAAGGCCGCATAAAAGTTCCTTAGCGTGATGAGATGAAATTATTAAAACACTTTTACCATGAAATCTTATTACCTATTTTAAGAGTACCGAAAAATGTCGCCAAATTGAGAAACTTTGGAAAGCTGTGGGCTCTGCCCTTACGAGTTACGATTTACGATCCCTTTTACGATTCGGGAAAACGGGTGTGGTGTGATGTAAATGTATGTCGAAGATGTATGTAAGTACTTACCTATTTGAAAAACTTTTAAGACGGATACCAAAAATTACTTTTGATAAGTGCAAAACTTCGCGTGGTTATGTTAATAGACCTTGTTCAATAAATTATCACTCTGCTAAATTGTAGATTTCGCAAGAGTAACGCTCGTATTCTAAAACCAAACTCATAATCAAATCCATGCTTGAAAACATAACTGTTTTCAAGCATAGATATATATATGCTATGAGGCATCGTCCTGGTATTGTCCTAATACAATGCGATAACGCGATCAATGCGACCTACGCGTGATCGCGCGAATAGATAGATTTTTAAACATTTTAGTCGCGCGAACGCCTATTAGGACACCTATTCTAGATCAATATTATGTTTGATCGTCGACTCGTACGATGGCCGCATCGTTTAATCGCGCGATGATCGCGTTATCGCGTTGTATTAGGACAATGCCTAATACAATGCATAATAAAATGTGATAATAATCTATTATCTATCTATCTATCTAATAAAACTGGGTGTCCTAATATAACGCGAATACGCGATCACGATTTCCCCGCTCCCTATCGACGCGACCGACGCGATCATCGCGCGAACCTCAGTTAGGATTATGACACCTTTTCATCATTTACCTATAGGTTTGATCGAGCGTTCGCACGAACTAAGTTCGCGCGAATAGATTTTTAAACATTTTAGTCGCGCGAATGCATCGCGCGGTCGCCTATTGGGACACCTACCTATTCTAGATCAATATGTTTGATCGTCGTATCGTGGATGGCTTACTCGCGCGATGATCGCGCATCGCGTTGTATTAGGACGATGCCAGTGTTGTATCAGTATTCAGTGCATATAGGTTAACATCAAACTTTAGGTTGTGTTGTACAATCACTTCCCGGTCGACCACTTTCCGGCGATATTCGCTTGCGCCACGATCTACGCGCACACTACTGTACGTACGCGACGCGCGGAATGAAGCTAAGCTAATATCGCCGAAAAGTGGTCGATCGGGAAGTTCCTCGATCGTGCACTACATAGGTACCTAGTATATGCTTCAGTTTTTTTCTATACTCACTATTCGTGGAGTAATTACTTGCTCTATCAGAGTGCTTATTAGTGCCTATATATACCTACCTACTATGCGATGCAGTACCGACTCCCTCTCAAGAACCGGCACTGGATTTTCGGTACTGTACTTGGAACCGGGATATACCTGGAAATTCTTGTTTAAATGTTGCTTGCTTTTAATTTATTGGGTGTAACGGGGCTCTATCTTAGACCAAACGGAGCCCAAGTCAACCTCTCCTGCTCGTGGTGCATCCTGCCGAACAACGAACGAGGCTCTGGTGACCGATCGATGGCGGGATAACCATCACAGCCCATGCGTAGCTTAATAAGTGCATAGACGGGGGTCAGGCAGCAGCGACACGGTGCGATAAGCTACGCACTGCCATTGCCAATCCGCATACCCAGCGTCACAGAATAAATAATAGTCCAGCGTGGCAATTATGGGCAAACCCTCCAAAATAGCGACACAAAAAAGACCACGGCCCCCAGTTCCCGGCCGCCCTGCTATTCCTGATCACGGCGGCGGTCACGGTAATGGCAGCATAGGGGGTGCGAAGAATCTCCGGGTTACAGAAGGCCGCCATAAACAACTGACCCTGGCAACGTATAACGGACGCACGTTACGGCTCGACGAGCACCTGGCGCAACTCGAAGAGGGACTCGGAAGAATTAGGTGGCATGTCCTTGGGCTATGTGAAGTCCGAAGAGACGGGGAGGACACTGTAACCCTTGAATCGGGAAACTTTTCTTTATGAATTCGTTCTTCAAGAAACAGCCCCTACGGAAGTGGACATGGCGGAGCCCCGATACTATGACAAAAAATGAGATCGACTTCATCATGGCGGATAAGAAGCACATATTTAGAGATGTCTCATGATCAACAGGTTTAATACCGGCAGTGACCACCGACATGTACGAGGCTCTCTGAATATCAACTTTAATTTTAAACGCGTTCGCTTGATGAAGTCCAAGCTCCGTCCTAATCTGCTCCAAACCATCGTAGGAACTGAAGCGTTCCAGTCAAACCTGGAGAACCGATTCGCTGCCGTGGAAACCAGAAATTCTGTTGACGTTGACCAGGCCCTCGAAAACGTGTCTGAAATTCTCAGGGAGGAAGGGTTGAGATTTTGTGAAATTAAGGGTTGAGATTTTGTAAAGTAAAGGCAAGAAGAAGTTTTCGGAAGAAATACTCAGGCTCATGAAGAGACGGCGCGAAGACCCACCTGTCACTTCGTCCGAACAACGGGCCCTCAACAAGAAGATTGGCAAACTGGTACGATTTGACCTCCGATGTTCCAATACACACTTGATTAAACGAGCAATTGAGCAAAATCGGGGGTCCAAAGTGTTAGTCCAGTCTCTTGGTAGAAGCCACCTGACGAAGTTGACTACGGCCAGCGAAGCAGTCGTTGCTTCGAAGCCCTTTCGGAAATAGAAAACTATAGCCAGCTATACGCCTCGCATGCATCTCAACCTGACCCGTAAATGAGGTTACCAGAGTCACGTTGACCCGCTACTTTACCGAAAACTTGCCAGCCTAGGCGAAACTGAGATAGCTCCTGGTGAAGACGGTGTTACATCTGAGCTCCTGAAAGCAGGCGGTAAACCTGTGTCAAAGGAGCTCCAAAACATCTTTAACACTTTTCTCTTTGATGGGAGAACTCTGGAGGCGCGGAGTAGGAGTATCGTCGTGTTACTCTTCAAAAAAGGAGACAAGACCCTACTGAAGAACTACCGACTCATTTCGCTCCTGAGCCACGTCTACAAGCTGTTTTCAAGAGTCATCACAAACCGCCATGCGCGAAGACTCGACGAATTTCAGCCCCCGGAGCAGGCCGTGTTTCGAGAAAGATACGCCATAGACTACATTTTGACAGTGCGGCAGATTATACAGAAGGCCGAAGAGTATAATCGGCCCCTGTGCCTTGCATTTGTGGACTATAAGAAGGCATTTGACTCTATCGAGACCTAGGCTGTTCTTAAATCCCTGCAACGATGCCAAGTCGATTGGCAATATATCCAAGTGTTGAGGTGTCTCTACAATGCCGCCACCATGGCCGTCCAAGTACAGAACCAGCAGACAAAGAATATCCACTTTCATCGAGGTGTGAAACAGGGGGATGTGATCTCCCCAAAATTATTCACGAATGCCTTAGAGGATATGTTTAAAACGCTGGACTGGAAAGGACGTAGCATCAACATCAACGGCGAATTCATCTCACTCGTGCGATTTGCAGATGACATCGTCATCATGGTGGAAACGTTGCAGGAGTTACAACACATGCTGAACAGCCTAGCTGATTCTTCTCGACGCATCGGTCTCCGGATGAACTTGGACAAAACCAAGGTTATGTTCAACGAACATGTCATCTCGGAACCGATTGCAATTTGCAATACAATGCGGCGCTGTCGAAGTTGATAAGGAATATGTAGTAGAAACAACTTCGAGAAAGATGCCAACAGAAGGATACAGCTGGGCTGGGCTACGTATGGGACATTACGTCGAGTCTTTACGTCGCCAATTCCACAATGTCTAAAGACAAATAAACAAATTGAGCAAAGCAAAACTGAAACGCTTCTTCCAGATCAAAATAACTGAAAATATTAAAAATCAACAAAATTAGAGTTACATTCTAAGTTACAAATCCTACTTCCTATTCCTACTAATATTATAAACGCGAAAGTTTGTAAGTATGTATGGATATTTGTTACTCTTTAACGTAAAAACTATTGAATGGATTTGGATGAAATTCGGCATACTTACAGATAATTTATAACCTGGATTAACACATAGGATACTTTTTATCCCGATATTCCCACGGGAACGTATGGATGGATGTTTGTTACTCTTTCACGTAAAAACTACTGAATGGATTTGGATGAAATTCGGCATACAGATAGTTTATAACCTGGATTAACACATACTATACTTTTTATCCCGATATTCCCACGGAAACGGGAACCACGCGGGTGAAACCACGAGCGGCCGCTTGTAATACTATAATAACAAACGTTATTCTTTTTAATATTTTATTTATATGATATTATCGTATATTGAAAGACATAGTGAGAAAATGATATGCACGTATGAAGTAGGTGCCGAAAGTATCGAAAGAACCGGGATTCGGTCGCTGAAGACCGGGTTGTTTAAAAAATCCCGATATTTTTGAGATCAAGATTCCGGGAGCAGCCTTACTAGGTACCTACTGTACGTACGCGCGTTCGGAATGAAGCTCAAGCTAATCTAATATCGCCGAAAAGTGGGTGATCGGGAAGTTCCTTGATCGTGCAGTATGTATGTGCTTCAGTTTTTTTTCTATATTCGTGGACTAATTACTTCCTCTATCAGGCTTATATAGTGTCTATAGCAGTGGCGTGCCTAGGGCTTCAGATTGGGGCAAGCCACGAAACCTGAAGTTCCTAATCTTGCTACCTAGGTACAATGTTGGTGCCCATTTGTGACACTAGCCACATTTTTTTCTCAAATCGTCATAGGCCTCGCTTTTTGTAAATTTCGCTTAACTTTTATTTAAACTCAAAATTGCAGAGAAAGATTTTCATAAATTGCGCGAGGGCACTTTTTTGAGCTCCTGGATTGAATTGAATGAAATTTCATTTCAATTTGTTATCCTATTTCGATGAAAACTATAAATACAACTAAGTACAAAATTACAACAAAATGCGATGCGCCGGCCGTCCGAACTCAGCTTATTCTCGCAGAGTGGAGATTCGTAATATTACGCATGCATTTATTATCCTATTTCGATAAAAACGATAAATACAACTGAAAAATTACTACAAAATGCGAAAATGGGCATTTTGCGCGGGAATCACAGTCGATATGTAGGCCTCTACACTTAATTTATTAATTATTACTTAATTATTAGAATGGAAGCAACCAACAATCCAAAGAGTTTTTTACATAGACCTATTATAATTAATGCCCTAGATGACTTTTAATAGTTTGCGAAATACATAAATCATGTGTGATGTTCAAAGAATTTATTTACCTCTGCCTTTCGTATGCCAATCATCAACGTTTAAGTACACATTTGTTTGCAACACATCACATGCTCAACACATCTTAGTTCGTGACAGAGACCAATAAAGCGACGAACTGAACTCGGAACACATTTTTTTATCACAAATTACGAAAACACTTGTTACTTAAAAACAATCCCTCAAATAAAGTGAAGTGTGACAATAACAAAGAATAAAAATTGGCTGGCTGCTGCCTGTGGCTGCTGCACAGCACAATCGCGTATTAACGCTCGCCTCTGATTGGTTCGCCCGAGCTCGAGCTGTCGTCGGTCGCCTCTGATTGGTTCGCCCGCGTTCAAGTTGCACGTGATTCGGTAGAAATAAAGCCTAATTTGGAGAAGGCCTTACTTGCGAACTTCATAACGCAAGCTGGCTTTGACGAAGAGTATGAATTTCTCATAGAATCTATACATACTTACGCAGTATTATGTTTATAAAGTAGCAATTTTGTTAAAGTTAGAAGAGAGCGGATATACTTTAAATCCGAAGCCCGGTTGCAAGCCAACTTGTGCGAGAGAGATGTAAAGCGTCGCACGATTTATAAGCAGCTTTATGCGATTTGTTTGGTGATTATTGATAATTTGAATGCTGATGAAAGAAAATTAACAATGGTAAAAAATATTAAGTGATTTTAATAATTGCGTTTTACCAGTAGTGATATTAAGTTTTTGTTAGGGCAAGCCGGGCTTTTTGGCTTGTATGAAGGTACCGCCACTGGTCTATAGCTAGTTTTATTATGCATTCAATCATCTAAAGGCCTAAACACCTCTTTAGTAGAGTGGCTAAGCGCTCGGTCGGATAACCAGGGGGGTGATCACGCTAAATAATTTCAACCAAACAACAACTGATACTGAACCGCAGCCGTTACGTCGACTTCGTATAGCGCCATCGCGTCTGCCAGACGCGATAGCGATATAAAAGTAGGTTCAGTAGGTCTAACGGCTGAGGTTCAGTTGTGGTTTGGTTGAGATTATTTAGCGTGATCGCCCCCCAGAGGTCCCGGGTTGCCATGCCACACGAATTCTCGTTTCTGTTAACGCGATGGAATGGCACTATGCATTCATAAATTCAGTTCTGCACCATCATCGTCTGAACAGTAAGTCGAGCCGTACCTGTGCCACTAGGTCACTACTGATTACATGACTTCGCTAAAGAGCATATAACCCTAAAATAATCAGTGTGTGTGTGTTGCTATCTCACGTAATCCTAATCACTTACCCATACATTATATTATCATATTATCAGTCTGTCATTAAATGTAAGAGTTAATATTTAAGAGTCTTATCAATGAGTGACTGCTTTTAGTGCCTTTTATTGGATTATTGGTAGAGTATTAAAAACTATTTTTGGCGAATCACTTACACGTTATGTCGGGGGAAATAAGACTTTATCGGCGCAACCGAACGGGGCGTCATTAAATGTAGAAAGGTCTATTTTTGCCAACCCTAAACGGACATCCTAAGAGTTCTACAGCAGACAAACATACATACAATCACGACTATAATCCCCGAAGGGTTAGTCAGAGACTAGGCAATGAGGACAGCAAAAGCAGTCCTCTACCATAGTCCACTTTTCACCAAACAGCGACTGCACATGTGCTCATCGTGACAGGTGGTGAGCCCATCGCCACTCTATGCAGTTGGACGTATGTGCAAGTCCGTTAGTCGCCTTTTACGTCACCCGAGGAAAGAGAGGGGGTGGTAGTATTTCTTTCCGCTACGCGATACGGTTAAGAGTTCAATTTCATAAAAAGTTTTGTCGTTTTGAGTGTTTTGGGGTTTTTATTCACTACTAGCTACGCGCCCGCGACTTCGTCTGCGTAAGGATCCCGTATCCCGTGAAGAATTTGGGGGTTAAGTCACTCGCGTCCGTAGGTTTACCCTTGAGACCCTACACGTGACCCCTGGGTGGTGCTAAATGAGTGACACCAACTGAGTGGTAGAGCCACGCTGCGTTGCAGCACGCTTTGGGTCGACTCGCCCGGCGAAATAACACCCCCTCACGAATTTTCGGCGTGAAACAATGGCACTGTGCTGTTGTGTTTCGTCCGGCGAGTGAGGGTTCCGGAGACCCCTCCCCCCCCCCCTCACAAGTGATATGGCAGCGAACTTTAATCTAGATTTACCCCAGGGGGGTACCGACATATCCAGTGTCGGAAAATCCTGAGCGTTCTCGCTCGCACTGCCCTACGTATTCTGGGGAGGGCAAAAGTCCGCTCGTGTCAAGGCATGCTGCAGGCAGGAGAAAGGCAAGACAATTGGCACCCCCTCCTACGCTTCGCGTGGACTTCTGCAACATCAGGGGAATCCACTCTAACTTGAGCGCCGTCCATTACCACCTCGAGACGGCGAAACCGGCCTTGCTCTTCCTCACTGAGACGCAGATATCCCCCCCTCCTGACATCTCCTACTTGCGCTACCCGGGATACAACCTGGAACATGCATTTGTGCCACGAGCCGGTGTTTGTGCCTATGTCAGGGAGGATATGTGCGTCCGTCGCCTTGGCAATCTTGAAGATAGGGACCTTTCCATCTTATGGCTACACGTCGACTGCGGACGTCATCCTCGCGTCTACGCGTGCCTGTATAGGTCCCACAGCGGTAACATCGGAACTGATCAACTTATGGAGACCGTCCAAACAGCGACAGACTCCCTTCTCCAACGGATCCCCTCGGCCGAGATTGTGGTATTGGGAGACTTCAATGCCCACCACGTCGAATGGCTTGGTTCACGCACAACAGACCACGCGGGTAGAGCCGTTCATGACTTCGCTTTAGCCTACAGTCTGTCCCAATTGGTAACCGAGCCAACACGGGTTCTAGATGTGGAGGGCCATGCACCCTCTTTATTGGACCTTCTGCTGACCTCGCACCCAGACGGTTATCAAGTTTCTGTTGATGCACCACTAGGCTCATCAGACCACTGTCTGATTCGCAGCACTGTGCCTCTCACAGAAACTTCAAAACCGCAACCAGCGGCTAGCCGTCGAGTCTGGCATTATAGGTCAGCAGACTGGGATGGGATGCGAAGTTTCTTTGCGTCCTACCCGTGGTGGCGAGTTTGCTTCTCGCTGGATAATCCTGATGTCGCCGCTGACTCTGTCGTTGATGTGATACTGCAGGGAATGGAACTTTCATTCCAAACTCTGTGGTTCCCATTGGCGGCAAGTCCCAACCATGGTTTGGTCGTGGCTGCAAAATGGCGTCTCGCCAAAAGCGACAACATTACCAAACCTGGGCTAATGCGGTGTCATCAAAGGATCCAAACACCAGTGCGCTCAGAAAGAAGTACAACTTTGCCGCCAGCTCCTTTAAGAAGGACATTACCAAGGCGAAGTCATCATTCATAGGTAGAATCGTCGAGAGGCTAGTGCGTCTTCCTTCGGGGACGCGTGCGTTCTGGTCTCTCGCCAAAGCTATCTAAGGGAATTTTTGTCAGCCGTCCCTACCACCATTGCACAAGACCGATGACTGCCTGGCCTATACTGCAAAGGAGAAAGCCGATCTCTTGGGCTCTCTTTTCGCATCAAACTCGACCTTGGACGATGGGAAAAACTCTCCACCAACCATACCGCATTGCGCTTGTACAATGCCAAACGTTCAGTTCCTGCAAAGGTCAGTTCGTAAGGCTCTTTTTTCCCTTGATATCCATAAGGCGAATGGGCCTGATGCAGTTCCACCCATTGTGCTTTGGACGTGTGCTCCTGAATTGGCACCAGTTCTAACGCGCTCTCAGTTTTCCGGCTCTCTTACACTACTGGCGTCGTCCCGAGCACTGGGAAGACAGCCCTTGTCCACCCGATTCCAAAAAAAGGCGATCGCTCAGATCCGTCCAACTACAGGCCAATAGCTATTACCTCTTTACTCTCCAAAGTAATGGAGTCCATTACAAACCGCCAGCTCTTAAGGTACCTAGAAGAGAACCAGCTACTAAGTGATCGCCAGTATGGTTTTCGTCGCGGTCGTTCGGCTGGTGATCTTTTAGTGTATCTTACTTACCGATGGGCGGAGGCAGTCGAGAGTAAAGGGGAGGCACTGGCAATTAGCTTGGACGTAGCGAAAGCTTTTGACAGGGTATGGCACAGGGCTCTTCTCTCTAAACTTCCATCATACGGGCTTCCTGAGAAATTGTGTTCATGGATTGCCAGCTTTCTTACTGGGCGTAGCATCAGAGTCGTAGTCGACGGTTCGTGCTTCGACATGAAGCCCGTGAATGCTGGAGTCCCGCAGGGGTGTGTGTTATCCCCTACTCTGTTTCTTCTGCATATCAATGACATGCTGCATAACAACAGCATTCATTGCTATGCAGACGACAGTACTGGGGATACGCTCTACACCGGACGAGCTAATATTTCTCTGGAAAGCGTCATCGAGAGCCGGAATAAACTTGTGGCTGACACCGAGAACATGTTAAGTCATGTCTCGGATTGGGGCCGATATAACCTAGTCCACTTTAACCCCTCCAAAACACAAGTTTGCGCATTTACGGCGAAAAAACATCGCTTCATCGTACCTCTGAACTTTGAGGGAGCTCCCCTTGATACCAATCCGACTATTGGAATCCTTGGCGTTGATATTTCGAGTGATGTTCAGTTTCGTGGTCATTTGGAAGGTAAAGCTAAATTAGCTTCGAAAAAGCTGGGTGTGCTTAATAGAGCAGGTCAGTATTTCACGCCGGCCCACCGTTTACAACTGTATAAAGCACAGGTCAGGTCGCATATGGAATACTGCTCCCATCTCTGGGCTGGAGCACCCCAATACCAACTCCTTCCATTTGACCGCATTCAACGTAGAGCTGCTCGAATTGTCGACGACGTGGTTATTTCAGGTCGGCTCGATCCACTGGCTCTTCGGAGAGACGTGCCGTCTCTCTGTATATTGTACCGTATATATCATGGGGAGTGTTCTGAGGAATTGTTCGGCTTGATCCCTGCCGCTGATTTCCTTCACCGCACTACACGCAATCGACTGTCATTCCATCCACATCACCTTGATGGATGGCGGTCTACTACTGCGCGTTTTTCAAGAAATTTCTTGCCGAACCACAGTGTTGTGAAACCAGCTCTCGGCGGCGGTATTTCCGGACCGTTACGACTTAGGGATCTTCAAGAAACGAGCCTATTCCTTCCTTAAAGGCCGGCAACGCGTCTGCGATTCCTCTGGTTTTGTGGGTGTCCATGGGCGGCGGTGATTACTTTCCATCAGGTGACCCGCTTGCTCGTTTGCCTCCTTCTGCTATAAATATATATATATATATATACGTACCTTGTCCTGACAATAATTACAAGTACAACAAAATAAGAATTAGCCAAATAGGTGTAGTCGTTTTAAAAGGATGCCCGAACAAACATTCGGAGCAATTGATTTTTATTTATTTATTTATTTTATTTTATTTTACTTTATTTTATTTTACTTTATTTGGGAAACATACAATATATATGTATAATATAGTTTATAAATGTTACATACAATTTTACATACATCAGTTAAGTTTCCACTTATTACTAATATGAGTTTGAGTAGGCTACTAAATTAAAGGTACAAAATTAAATTAAAATTAAAAATAAACATTATGGATTCTTACATTTCCTAATATTACGTTTGAAGATAGCGATCGTATCATTAAATATATCCATGTCTATATGAAGTTCATTATAACATCCGATACAAGAAAGTGTCATACAAATGTTTGGTGCTAGTAAGGGGGACACTAAATATACCTTTTATTTGCGCGAGCTTGTTCGGGGACATCTTAAATTTATGCAACTTAAAAGAAAGGGCGAATCTATGTAGTTGTTGAGTAGCTTAAACTGAAACACTAGATCTCGTTCAGCGTTGCGTTCTACAAGCGGTGCTAGATTGGAATGAACAGAATGCTCACACTGTCACACTTATAAGACAGATGTTTAAAATTTTCTCTGTATACGTTCAATGCTATTCATATGTATCTTATACTGAGGGTTCCAAACAGTTGATGCGTACTCCAGAATTTTATTAATGGAATCAGGCGTTACCTACTTTCCGTAAATAAATATTTAGATTCGATCACGCTAAAACACGAGAAATTTTATCGCAAAGTTGTATTGTAATTTGTATACTAAACATCGTGTTTGTCACCGGGAGGCCTCAGCGCTATGCAGATTCTCGCTAGCGTTAAAGAGATTTAATGGTGAATGGTGAAACTACTAGCACTCTCTTATATAATTTATCTAGACGCCGCTAACATAGCTCACCCATTGAGTTAAATAAATATAATTATATCAATGAGCTCACCCAAGACCAAGACCGGCATTTTGTATGACCAATTAATGTCCAAATGTCGATTTCCTACCTTTTTTCCGACTTTTTAGTTTTTGTCCGACAACCGTTTCGGGGGGGAGTCGGACACCGATTTTTAATAAGTAGGCTAGTATATACCTTATTTCTGTAGGTTGGGTGCGTTGTCATTATGAAATTCATAATTTGTCCATTCATTCTAACAAATATGGACACCGATTTATCGGTCATGTCATGATGAGCAAACTAGCTGTTGGTAAAAGCGATATCCCTGTTAGTTGTCAAGTGGTATCTATTACAAAACGTCTACCTATGGTGATTGTATCCATAGAAGATTGATGCAGCCGAGTGCCTGTTTGCTGAAGCCTTCATTCTCGACACTCTGTAAGCGAGATTAAACAGTGAAAATGATTAGATAGCGCATTTAAAGCAAGCCACCATAAATAATTGGATGTTCTGAAACTTTACATATTTTTAAATGCAGTTTAACTTTTCGTTAAAAATGTATGACATTTTTCCAGACTTTTTTTATTTATCTGTTATAGGTTCGGACATTCCATAAGTATGGGCCTTGAGCTTAACAGGTTTTTTATTAAATTTTGGTATAATTAATTGGTTGATGATGATATGGGCAAGCACCTGTTTTTAATGTCACCAGATGTTAAGTGATGTAAAGGTATGGCACTTCACCCGGAACTGAATCCTCAACTCCGTTTATGGAACTATCTATTTTACTGTGGCCAAACGTCTTAGGGATGATTTATATTAGAGCGGGACGTGGATGGGACACGGATCATGCACGGTGTAATATGAACTGCTTCATACAAAATGTATGCAACGTCTCAAATCAGCGGCGCACGGCCCGCTCTAATATAAATCATCCCTTAACTGCCTTAATCGGAAGAACACATCAATACTATTTAAGTACATTAATGTTGTGACAAAATATATTAACTTACATCAGTACTTTTTCCTAAACTATTGGCAGCCCTACATCTTACCGAGCGTTAATTGAATGAGCCCATGAACAGCTGAAGCTGGAGCAAGCTTTAGTAATATCGTAACACGGTTCAGAGTCAATTAACGATTCCATAAAAGTTTACCACCTGCAGTCATATAATAAGCATATACGCTAGCGTATGGACCAATCTCCCTATGTGTTATTAATATTTGTGTGTGTTGACCTGAAAAGCATAGGACTATTTAGGTCGTTTACAGTCTATGTTTTTATGATACTGAGCCGGTGAACCGGTATTCAAGAATACGACCGACTTGTTGGAAAGTAGCCCGGTGGCGTCAGGGGTACGACTTTCGGAAAAACACGTGGCGTGGAATGGGTTAAAGGTTGCTTCACACATATCAGTGAAGCCACAGTTCCGACGTAGTACCACCGCAGTACCGGCACAGTGAAAAATATTCTTTCATACATTCTCTATGAACGTATCCCTACATATCAGTGTCAGCTCACTAATATGTGGTATACGGGTGGGTACTGCGTCGGAACTGTGGCTTCACTATGTGTGAAGCAACCTTTAACCCTTTCCACGCCACGTGTTTTTCCGAAAGTCGTACCCCTGACGCCACGGTTTTAGTTATTAGATGTTCGAGAATACCTACACAAACTTAAATAACTTTTTTTACACATGTAAAAAAAAGATAAGTTTCTACTGTTATTTTTTGTCTGATATATCAGTCGTTGGCGTGGTGGGCACGGGAATGGTTTGTCTGATATATCAGACATTGGCGTTGTAAAAGTTTATTCTTATGCCTCTATGAACTGTAATTTCACTGGATGTAGTACCCTTCAAACCGAAACACAGCTACGCAAAACGATTGGTAGCAGAATTAGGTATCAGTGTGATCGCCACTCAGTCTTCGGATTCTGGGCAAAAAATTTACCACCATTGTTTATTAATCCATACATTGTCGTCCTTATGTTGTTAAACGCTTAATCTCAGAAATGTTTTTATAGACTGATAACTAAGGGCGTCGCCTGTGGGAGCAGGTAGGGGCCAGCTTGCCCTCCCCCCCTCCCTCCCCCTAGAAACGAAAAAAATACCTAATGAACTGTTAAAAATCACAAGAAAAAAATGTTGCCCTACTCCGAACACCTCTATTACTAGTGAAGTGGTTGTAGAGTTTACACACCTTTTCACCAGTCGCCTCCTTCATTTATATGGCCTCGGCGGCCCTGGGCCATCGGCTGGCGACGCTCTTGCTGATAACTATTAAGAAAATGGTGACGCTCTTAAAATTAAACTCATTAAATTAAACTCTCAAAAAAAAATTTAACTTTTAAAAATCATTATGTTTTATTTATGTCTTTTTTACTTGAGGATACAATGTAAGAGCGCTTATGAATGTATGCCATCGTCGGTTCGGAAGTCTACGGGGCGGGGAGACCTTGTACTGAGAAGAACCGCCAAAACACATAGCTAGAGCATGTATTTTCTCCTCTTCTATGTAGGCAGGAATAGGCAAGGTAGTTTTCTACGTCAATAGCTGCAGGGCTGCAGTGCGATTCTCTAAGTTAAACCCTTGGTAGCAGCGGCTGCCGCAGCGCTGAGAATTGACTCTGATGTCTCTTTCATATTCTTAGAATTGGAAAGAGACAGCAGATCACAGCCATGCGCGCAGCGTCTATGTGTCGCTTAGAGAATCGCATAGCTGTTCAATCTACAAAATATACACACACACTATAATAAGACAACTTTAATAACCGTCCTCAATTGTCCCCAGTCGGCACCACGACGACGCACCTGACGGTGGTGCGCGTGAACAGCGACCCCACGCCGGTGAAGGACCACCAGGTGCCCGTGTTCCAGTACAGCAGGCACTCCTTCGTGGCTGACCAGTGGGACCTTACCACCAACCAGGTTAGATACATACATAGATAACTGAAATAAACTAGCGGCCCGCACATACGGTTACCATCCCTCCGGAAGTGTCCGGATTTTTAGACCATAGTCCGGATTTTGTCCGGCTCTTTAATTTGTCCGGATTTTGGAATATGAGCAACAAAACTAAATTTTAAGTAATATCAAATACCTACTAAGTCTTGAATCTTTATTAACTGCTCATTTATCTAAAAACAAAATATAACAAGTAAGTACATAATGTTTCCATTTTTTTACTAAAAAGTCCTTACGTTATAGATATGTCAGGACTTTTCAAATTCCTAAATGGTAACCCGTATCCGTGACGATATTCCAAAAAATATTTCATGCAAACCTTGTCCTGACAAACACAACAAAAAAAGAATTAGCCAAATAGGTGCAGCCTTTCGGAAGTGATGCGCGACAAACATTTACGGCTATTGATTTTTTTTTGTTAATATAGATAGATAATAACTTTCTAAGCTCACACCATATCTAGCCCACCAAGATAAGCTCCTTTTTCAAACTTGTTAACATGGTTAAACTAGATAACGGATAAGTATACATAAACATAGAAAATCACCCAGGGCGAGTGGTTAGCACGCCAGGTCTGGCCTCGCGCCATCTCTGAGGTCCCGGGTTCAATTCCCGGTCGGATCAATTTAGAGAAAAACTGTTTTTCTTAATTGATTTCGGGTCTGGATGTTTTTTCTATGTTTATGTACCTATATTTAGCAGTCGAGTGGCCAGCATGCTCGCTGGTTTGATAACAAAGTATAAATCGGCGCTTGTCATTTGTGGTCCCGAACTTCCGAGCCATCCCCGTGGCATGTGGCATAAAAGGGATGGTACTTGGTGTATAGTAGTAGGTCTCCCCTTTCTCCGTCGAGCGTTTCTAACTGGGCGAGGGAGGGGGAAAGTCCCATATAACTGACATCGTCCCAGCATCAAAAACCATAATAATGTTTAGTGATTTGACAATAATATATCGAGCCCGTCAATGCTTCGAAAGGCATGTGAGCCGAATGTTCTAAATGATAAAACGCTCTTAAGCCGTTGTGGTCGACGGTGGGAACCTACATAAAGGGACTAAGTCCTCTTTTGCGAAAAAATCGGGTCGTTTGCATATCTGGTACTATGCTGATGAAAACTTGGACGCGTGAGTAATAGTCATTTGCCAATAAAAAATCTGGTTGTCTGCATATCTAGTACTAGTACTACGCTGTTGAAAACGTAGTCATAAGCGTGCACGGTAACTTGCGTTTCTGGTACTATGCATTGGAAGGTGGTAGTCGTTAACAGGAAAATAAAACCAAAGGTGCTATTATAATATAACAGAATATTTAGAAGACAAACATTTATAAAAATAGAAGAGAAGTAATAAGAGAAGAATAAATTCTTAAAATTCATTTTTTATATTATTTTATATTATAATAAACAAATATTTTTAAGATGTTTAAAAATATTTGTTTATTATAATCTATAAATTGATATTAGAGTATTAAATTTTTCATTTTCTCTAAATATTTCATTTCTTCTAAATATTCTGTTAATTTAATCCAAAATTAATTGGAAAAGGTCTTCCCTCTTCACATTGCTGTGCCCCCACAGGGCCCATAATGAACCTGTACATAACTTATAACAACTTTGTAACATTATGGTGTGCAATAAAAATATTGAGTATTAAACGAATTAAAACAACAGTAACTTCTGAATACGGGGAGAAAACTAATTTCGAGATAATGACCGTAGGCGATCTGAGCATGTCATAACTGAAATTTTGTCTACTTACTGAAATAAGATCAAATCAATTTTGCATAAACGACTGTACAAGAGGTTGCGTTGTCATGGAATGTACATGTTCTGTCCAGTTGCTAATCCGTCCAGCTGAGAACCCGTCCAGCTGAGAATCCGTCCAGTTGAGAATCTGTCCATTTGCTGCGGAGGCGTTTATAGTTTAGTGGTATTTAACTGGTTTGTAGTCAACTAATTATACATACTTAAATAATATTATAATTATTTACGTATGCACGATTGCATTTGTACAACTACCAAGTAAAGGTGTCGCGGAATTCGATGCGCATCTATAAATATGGTTAGCTTTGGTGTTCACTTAGATACAATGAAAATATCACCTGCAAACGTGACCACTTGTTCACATAGTTACTGTTTTTTTTAGTTATTTACTTATAATTGCCACATGTTGTGGTTTCCTTTAAGTGAGATTTGTGTTTGGTAAAGCCTATACAGGGTTAATTTTGAACCCCCCGCCAAAGTAAACATAGGGTATAAAAAAGTAAGTAATATTCAAATATTTGACGTAAAATTAATCAAAGTTTTTTTTTAAACACAATTTTTAATTTTCATGAGGAAGAGTTGAAACAGAAATGTAAAAAAATAATGTTTTTTATTTAATTACTTGGTTGTACTGCTGCTATAGGATCACATTAAAAAAATTGGCGGGGGGTCCAAAATTTACCCTGTATACTGTCCCACTGCTGGGCAAATCTTCGCTACAACCAATAGGTAGGCCGAAATCAATAATCTATTTATTGGCTGTTTTGCCTACTGAAGTAAAATTTTTGACATATAGGTTTCATAAAAGACATACATATCTTAGGTTATTCATTTCGGCCGATAATCACCAGTCACCACGGCTGCTAAATGCGGGTTGGTGATTACAAATACATACTCGTACATACATACATAATCACGACTAATTATCCCCGAAGGGAGCAGTCCTCTATCATAGTCCACTCTTCACCAAATAGCGACTGCACATGTGCTCAGCGTGACAGCTGGTGAGCCCATCGCCCCTCCCTCTATGATGTTGGATGCAGTCTTTAGTCCGTTAGTCGCCTTTTACGACACCCAAGGGAAGAGAGAGGTGGTAGTAGACAGACAAACTCACTCTCCATGCCCGCACTCTTCTGCTTCAAGGTTAGCACGCACGCACGCACACACACACACACACACACACACACACACACACACACACCCCCACACACACACCCGCACACACACACACACCCCTGTTTGTACAGACGGCCTTTCGAGGACTATGGTTTTATATGACCCATCCGGGGACTCTCTCAAAAACCATGTTAATGACCTTGTATTGTTACTTTAAAACGATAGAAAGAAACAGAAAATACTTTGTTAATGATCAGGTCTATTTGTCTAACGTTATTGCAGCATTTTATTTATTAATTTTTCTTGACCAATGCGTGGACTTATTATACACTGCCAACGCTTGTGGAGACATCTTTCCGAGGACCTCTGTGTGTACCTTTCGAGGACCCAATCTCCTGACTACACATGGCAATCCGGGGACTCATTTTCACACACTTTCTCTTGAATCCAATACAATTCGAGGACCGTGTGTTTGACTGTACAGAAACAATATGAGGACGTTTTTCCGAGTCCAGCATGTACAAAGCGAGGACCACTATTGTGTAAACATAACATGTTTTAAGTACCATTCGAGAACATTTATTTTGTAATTAACATTCGATGTGGCCCTGATGTACATAAGCTCTTTACTTGACCGGACCTGATTTATGTTAAGTGATGATAAGGAATGTGAAATCGCGTTATTCCCGGTATCCTTAACCACTAAGGAACTGGCTATCTTACCTCGAACTGCTGATAACATTGTTGTTATGGCGACGCGACATACTAAGATAAGTTGGTGGTAGCTATAGCCAGGCGGACTTAGAACAAGGCCTACTGTTCCGTCTGGCGAGTTATAGGAGGTTGTGATGATGGAATGTTCCATGGTGATGGTTAATAACGACTGCATCTCTTTATGTGATGTTGTATATTTATAGTGACTACATTGTAACTAACTTATTGTCTCTAAAACATACAAGACGATTTATGATACGTAGATGTTGGAGGGAGGATGCCGTCTTATCTTTATCGGATCTACACGCGTTTAGGAATGCGCTCACAAACTCTTTAACCATACGTGAGGATAATAAATTATGTGGCGATGCAGGCCGCCACACCTACCACTAACCAAACCGAGCACAGTTAGTACCCCCGCTAGGAATCGAACCTGGGACCTCATGGTTTAAGGTCTTACCGCTAGACCACAGAGGCGATTAAAATTACTAAAAATGTTGATATTTTTTATGACAGGCTATGACATTCTACCACCAGTTTTACCGCTACCATCTTATCTAAGTATGTCGCCATGACGACTATGTTATCAGCATTGTTGTTTTCTACATTGCGAACTTATGCATATGCTTTCGTCGTAGTGATTGTTAGTTGACTACGGCTAGGTACCTAACCACCGACGTTGTTATATATTTTGTACAATAGCCAATTATTTGGTTCCATAAGTTACCATTGCAGTCTATTATATACTTAGATAGATAGATAGATAGATAAACACTTTATTGCACATACACAAGGAACAGTTACACGTGACATAAACTTAAAACTAGTATGTACAAAGGCGGTCTTATCGCTGAAAGCGATCTCTTCCAGACAACCTTTGGTTAGCGGAACCTGAGAAGGAGATAGAGGAAGTGTTATTGTATTTTGTATCTATATATATATTATATGACCTGGTATATGATGAGTATGTATTGTATTTTAATGTAAATGTTGTTACTTCTGTGCGCTATGGTTTTTCGTGCTCTTTGAAACAGTTAAAAAATGATGTCCTTAATTGGTGGTAGGTTAAAAAGATTTATACGATTTAAAGTAATTATTAATTGAGTTTATTAAATAAACATATTTTGACTATGACTTTATAATCTTTTGTCCAATGATAGGTACGAAAACCAGCTACTTTTCTTCGTACTCAACATAATAATCATCACAATATGTGTACTGTCGGTCATTGAGGAGTTTCATAAGGTATCTGTGAAGTCTGTGATTCTTTGCTCATTGATAGTTACTTAACCCGCTACTTTTCTTCGTACTCAACATGATAACCAATCACAATATGGGCACTGTTGGTCATTGAGTAGTTTCATATGGTATCTGTGAAGTCTGTGATTCTTTGCTCTTTGATAGTTACTTAACCTACTACTTTTCTTCGTACTCAACATAATAATCAATCACGATATGTGTACTGTTGGTCATTGAGGAGTTCCATATGGTATCTTTGAAATCTGGAATTCCTTGCTCGTTGAAATTTACCCAACCAGCTACGTTTCTTCGTATTCAACATAATAACTGATTACAATATCTGTATTGGTGGTCTTTGAGGAGTTCCATAGGGTATCTCTGAAGTATGTGATCCTTTGCTCATTGATAGTTACATAAGCAGCTACTTTTCTTCGTATTCAACATAACAATCAATCACAATATATGAATTGTTGGTCATTGAGAAGTTCCATATTGTATCTGTGAAGTCTGGGATCCTTTGCTCATTGATAGTTACTTAACTAGCTACTTCTTTTTGAACTTAACATGATAACCAATCACAATATGTGTACTGTTGGTGATTGAGGAGTTCCATATGGTATCTGTGAAGTCTTGGATCCTTTGCTCATTCATAGTTACCTAACCAGCTACATTTCTTAGTACTCAACATAATTATAAATCCAAATATGTGTACTGTCGGTCATTGAGGAGTTCTATATGCTATCTGTGATGACTAGGATCCTTTGCTCGTTGAATGTTACCTAACCAGCTACTTTTCTTTGTATTCAACATAATAACCAATTATAATATGTGTACTGTTGGTCTTTGAGGAGTTCTATAGGGTATCTCTGAAGTCTGTGATCCTTTACGCATTGATAGTTATATAAGCAGCTACTTTTCTTCGTACTCAACATAATAATCAATCACAATATATGTACTGTTGGTGATTGAGGAGTTCCATATGGTATCTGTGAAGTCTGGGATCTTTTGCTCATTGATAGTTACTCAATTAGCTACTTCTCTTTGAACTTAACATAATAACCAATCACAATATGTGTACTGTTTGTGATTGAGGAGTTCTATATGCTATCTCTGATGTCTGGGATCCTTTGCTCGTTGAATGTTATCTAACCAGCTACTTTTCTTTGTATTCAACATAATAACCAATTATAATATGTGTACTGTTGGTCTTTGAGGAGTTCCATAGGGTATCTCTGAAGTCTGTGATTCTTTGCGCATTGATAGTTACATAAACAGCTACTTTTCTTCGTACTCAACATAATAATCAATCACAATATGTGTACTATTGGTCATTGAGGAGTTCTATAAGGTATCTCTGAAGTCTGTGATCCTTTGCTCATTGAAAGTTACTTAACCAGCTACTTTTCTTCGTATTCAACCTTATAATAAATTACAATATGTGTACTGTCAGTCATTGAGGAGTTCTATGGAGTATCTGTGAAGTCTGTGATCCTTTGCTCATTGATAGTTACTTAACTAGCTACTTTTCTTAGTACTCAACATGATAACCAATCACAATATGTGTACTGTCGGTAATTGAGGAGTTTCATATGGTATTTGTGAAGTCTGAGATCCTTTGCTCATTGATAGTTACCTAACCAGCTACTTCTCCTCGTACTCAACATGATAACCAATCACAATATGTGTACTGTCGGTCATTGAGGAGTTCCATATGGTATCTATGAAGTCTGGGATACTTAGCTCGTTGATAGTTACCTAATCAGCTACTTTTCTTCGTACTCAACATAATAATCAATCACAATACATGTACTGTCGGTTATTAAGGAGTTCCATAAGGTATCTACGAAGTCTGTGATCCTTTGTCTACTCATAGGTACCAGCTACTTTCTTTGTATTTAATACAATAACCAATCACAACTTGATCATTCGTCATTGAGGAGTTTTGTTGCCTGTCGCCAAGGGTCTTCATCATATCTTCACCATATTTTAAATGTAACGATTAAAACTTATCGATACAAAAAAAATCATCCAAATCAGTGTAACCTGAAAATACATTTAAGAAACATAGTATATACAACCGAATTGATAACCTACTCCTTTCAGAAGTCCGTTAAAAATATTAGACAACATCACATACATTGCTCTGATTCTGCATTGACCCAGCCGGGAATCGAACCTGGGACCTAAGATATGGCGATATAAGAGTCCGCCAGCGTGCGAGCCACTCGACTAGAGCAGTCGTCAATAATGAAGATTGAACTAAAAGTTATGATCGTCTATTTTAAAAAAAATATTAAAGACATTTTTGAAGTTATTATTGAAAATAAAGATTAAAATGATGTTGACAATGTACGAAAAGCTAAAAAAGCATTCGGTAGGTCCTACCAGTCATCACACCACTCTCCTCATTAATCTAGGGCATTCTAGGGCATTGATCAGACAAAAAAAAAATCGTTCACTTGATGGAAATTGTACACGCCCAACGATTTTATTTTTTTGTCTGATCAATGCCCAAGATTAATGAGGAGAGTGGTTTGATGACTGGTACCTAGGACCTACAGAATTATGTTTTAGCTTTTAGTACATTGTCTACATCATTTTAATCTTTATTTTTAATTTTAATTTTGTTATAACGATTTAAAAAGAATGAGAAGTATATCATACTTCTCATTCTTTTTAATTCATTCAACTTGCCCTTTCATTTGGTATCCATCACCCATATTGAAACAAATATGAAATCTGGCATTTCCGGCGGCCATCTTAAATTTAAAAATATATAAAAACTTTTAAACAGTATTCTATTACTCAAGCCCTTTCATTTGATACCCATATATAAAGAAGGGGTAGTGAAAAAAAAAATTTGCCTGCCATTTTGTTGGCGGCCAAATTAGATTTTAATTTTTTTCATAGTGTAATCTATTCTACTAGGCAAGACCTTTTATTTAATACCCATATTGAAGGGGTTGTCATAAGAAAAATTACCCTGCTATTTTTTGGCGGCCATATTGGATTCTCATTTTATTTCATAGAGAACTCTGTTCTACTAATCAAGCCCTTTCATTTGATACTCCTATTGAGGATGTAGTAATAAAATATGTAATCCGCCATTTTGTAGCGGCGGCTATCTTGGATTTACAATGATACCAAATAAATTAAATTATATTCTTATTAGAACAAGGTGCGTAACAAGTTTTAGATCAATCCGTCAACAGGAAGTGGGTCTAATTTTAATTAGTAGATTTGACCCAAAGAAATAAACAGGGCAAGCTAAATAAAACCGTTTAAAATTAAAGAAAAAAGGCTTTTATAAAATAATAACTTAAACCTGATTAGAAAAATATCATTGTATAACTACCTGCATTGCAATCTTTAACGATAATTAACCATATTCGTCTACGTCACAATAATCCCATATCGTGAGATAGGTACATTACCTATTATTATTAGTTAGTATTAAACTTATACTAGCACAAAAGTACTCGTCAAGATTTTTATTTTTTTTTTATAAAAAAGATGATTCAAACGAGCCCATACTCGATGGGGTTATGTTGTTTAATTACTGAGTTGCTATGGCCATCTTCCAGCTCTATCATCAGACCCTGGTTACCATCTAGCACAAAAGTACTCGTCAAGACGAATCAAACGAGCTGAGACATGATGAGGTTGCGTCGTTTCTTTACTGAGTTCCTATGACCATCTTCTAGCTCCATCATCAGATCAGACCCTGATAACAATCTAAAAACCAAGTACTCATCAAGACGAATGAAATGAGCAGAAACTCGATGGGGTTGCGTCGTTTCATTACAGAGTTCCTATGTCCACCTTTCAGGTGCATCATCAGACCGTGGTTACCATTGAAAGACAAACTACTCGTCAAGACGATTCAAATGAGCCCAAACTCGCTGAGATTATGTCGTTTCTTTGCAAAGTTCCTATGGCCACCTTCCAGCTCCATCATCAGATCAGCACCATGTCATCATAATATTGCATTGTCACGCGATTTACACATGCATGCAAAATTTCAGCTCTAACGGTAACCGGGAAGTGGATGAAATTTAATTTGCAAACGGACAGGTGAAACTAAATAAAAGCTTGTAAAAATACTTACTTTGCTTACGTTCTTACAAATCAAAGACGGAAAAACAACACTCTTTGATCACGACGTGAAAATGTATCCATATGAGGACCTAAATACACACTGTCAGGTACTGACACCAATACGAGGTCTTGAGTGTAAAATTTACACATAAGTCCTCACACAGTACAACAAACATGAGTCGAGTGTATAGCGAGTGTGTATAAATCGATAGTGGCGCCGCCTAGTGTTCACACTCTGTCGGTGTGTGAACCGAAATTTTCAAGACCAATCCGAGGATTCCTTGACTTTTCCTTATTAAGTATACAGGAAGGTCCACAATCGCACGTAGAGTACGATGCCGTAGTCAAGTCAAACCGAGGACCCACGAAAAAGTCCTCGGATTGAAAACGTCCTCGGATGTGCCTTGTGTATTCAGGCCCACGTCCTCGTATGGTACTTAAAACAAACACACACACACACACACACACACACACACACCACAAGAGTTGCTCTTAATTACAGTTGAGCGTCCTTTCTTTGTTTTTTATTCAACATTTTGCTGGCTTTCTTGGTGAGTATTAGCTATTTTTGCAAATATTAAATATTTGAGTATTCAAGATATGTGGTGTCTTTTGACATATTATCTGTTTAAAATGGGCTAAATAGGCTTGTAGGCTGAGATCCGGTCTTTCCCCAAGCAGATATTAACAGTTGAAGTTCGGACTAAAATAATCGGATCCTAAACTGGAGTGAAAATGCATGTGGTTGTCAAACTTCAATAGCTAAGACTGATCAGTAATATGTATAAATCAGCAGTTTAATAAAAGTTTGATCAGCTATAAATTGTAAGGTTTACCTATTTATATGTTTAACCAACACATTAAGTATTACCTCTCCAATCATCAATCTGGAATTCGGGAAGTTTCGAACACGAAAGTTTGGGAGCCACTGCAATTTGAGATTTGGTCAAGTGGGGTAAGATCGGATGTCCGAAACTAAAATAATAAACAATTGTCGACGTACAATATGAAATCCCAAAGAACCAGGAGAAATAAAACTATATGACTCCAGAACAAAGATATTTATTTACATGTTTGCTTTGCATATGTACTAGTCAGCGAAACGAAACCATAGCGTGATTCACAAAATGGCACAGTGACATCTATTGGTTGAACTAAACAATTAAACATTGTCAACGTGATTAGACACTGTTCCAGGTGACTTTTTTAACAATAAAAATTTTCCAAAGATAATCTCGTAGGACGTATAAGAACGGATATATTATTTCTATGAACTCTGTGTTTTAAGCCATAATGGCGATTTTTGAAGGTAGTCCGGTCTTTCCCCATGAACGTCCGAACTTTCCTTAGGTTTTAAAATTTTATTCGTATTTTAAACACCAGAAAAATAGTAGTTGTTTCGTTTATAACTATATAAAACACATTCTATGTTATAGCCTGTTAATTAACAATAAGTTTTCACTCTAATTTATCGTGCTAACTAATGTAACTCTCGAGAAAAATAAATTTTGCCAACATCTTCCGAATACAACTAAAAACCGTCCGAACTTACCCTAACGCACCTTATAAGAAGTAACATAGGTAGTTATCCGGAAAACTAGATATTAAACAGTCTGGCAGCTGGCGACATACCACATTTATATGCGAATTAATAATTCCAATGTAGTAGCACGTTTTTCGAACGTGATGGTTGAGCGTCCTTGATGATCGTGTGACGTGTTGTTTCTCATTTCGCGCGCATAATCGCATTATCCCATGTGTGCACGCGCGTGGTCGTTGAACCCGCCGTTGTATACAAGAAAAGACGGGGCGCCAGATTTAGTTTTTCACTCTGCGCGCTTTCTCGTAGCGCGCGTGAATATCTACATTGTCTGCGGCATTTGTTTTTTCATGTAAACGTTGTTAGCGATTTTGGCGCGTTCCTTGTTTAACAATTGTTTTAATTGTTGCTAGGGGGAATGTTGTTTGTTAAAATGGGGTCTGGTTTACGTACATAATTGCTTTAATTAATGTTAATAGTTTGTAATTAAAACTTTATCAGCCTATAGCTCAAGTTTGACCACATAATATAAGATAATCATCGTTGGCCTCTTTAGTATTAACCCTAGTATTTGTTAAGGTTTGCAAGAATAATAAATAAGACATAGGAACTTATCCCGTTTTACCCGCCAATCTGTCCTAATACGGATAGATCTGTCGACAATAACAGAGATTTTTTTATGACGACCTCTGTGGTCGAGACGTTAGCACGGTTCTGACGTCGTCGTCGCGCCATCCTAAAGGTTCAATCTGGCCAGATAATTGGTGTAAGCGTAAAAAGTGATTTTTTTAAATTTCCTACCTAACCTCCTTTATACAAAGAGTCTGGGCAATGTCACCGTTCCGGTTTCTGGCCCGCCCACTGCTGAGGTTGCGGTGAAGTCGCTAAATACCAAAGGTGATGCTTTTGTTGCACTCGTAAGCAACATGGCTCTTGTGGCCAGCCTCGTTCATATACAAACTTATACATTATCTGTCTGCATGCTGCTCTTTGTTAAAAAACTTCTTACGTTACAAGTAACGATGTGTTACAACGTGTGTGTAGGTAAGGTAGAAAGATTTTAAAATTACATTTCGGGGAATTTTATTTCCTACAGAACATAATTATCACCTGATGATAAAGTTAGAATACGATCTAAGATGGAATCGCGTTTCACCCGAAGCCCTCAATCACTATGAACTGGACTGGACTGTACTAAAAACTGGACCGTACTAAAAATAACAACGATTGTTGTTAGCTACTTACTTCATTATGGCGATACACATGGCGATAGCACTATTACCTAGTTGTTCTGTGATTATGGTGATGTTAGCAAGCCAGAAGGACAAGCCATACATAACGTCAACTAAACCTAGCACAATATTACAACCTATCAAAATTTTACTTAAGTATATTTAAGCGTTAATAAAACGCTAAAATATAAATATAAATCTAGCACAATATTTAAAGTTAAATTAAAAATTCCTTCGTTGTAAGTTACACATTATCAGACTAATAAAAAAGAATAAACAATCAGTAGAACTAATGCTTGAAGGCAGCAAGGATACCCTTGTTAGTGTTGGCCGCACCGCAAGCCTCCATAGGCTTCGGCGACAGCTATCCATTTGATACTGTGTCGCGTATCGGTGAAAGAATACTACCACGCCACTTCCCTTAGGGTGTCGTGAAAGGCGACTAACGAACTAAAGATTGCACAGAGAAAAAAAAATACTTTTAAAGCAAAAACATAAAAAAACAACAACACGTAAATCCAACAGCATAGAGGTGGGATGGGCTCACCACCTGTCACGCTGAGTGAGCACATTGCAGTGGCTATTTGGTGAAAAGTGGACTATGATAGAGGACGCTTTTGCGGTCCTCATTGCCTAGTCTCTGACTAACCCTTCGGGGATAATAGTCGTGATTATATGTATGTTTCCATTTGACTGACGGTATGCCCGTTTGGCGGCTCTCTAACATAGAAACTCTTACCTACTTCCCCCCACGCTCCATTGTCTTCCAGTAAAGGTAAACTGTAATTGCCTTATGTGGTGAGTGAGCAGTGAGATCTGTCCAAATAATACCCACACTCGTCTATGCCCCTAGTTTGCGCGCGACTTTAATGACCTGTCAAGGCTTTTGCCGAAACAATAAAGATTGTCAGTAATTTATGGATTAAAGCAAATGAGATAGAGGCTATAACTTTGTCGTGTAGCGGTGAAAGAATACTAACACCCCCTCTCTTCCCTTGGGTGTCGGAAAAGGCGACTAACGGACTAAAGACTGCAGACACTTCTAACAGCATAGAGCGGCGATGGGCTCACCACCTGTCACGCTGAGCACATGTGCAGTCGCTATTTGGTGAAACGTGGACTATGTAGAGGACTGCTTTTGCTGTCCTCATTGCCTAGTCTCTGACTAACCCTTCGGGGATAATAGTCGTGATTATATATATGTACCTATGAATGTAGATAGAGACTAAAATGGAGCAAAGAAAGTGTGTCAAAAAGTGTGAAAAGCTGTCGATGTATGTATGTTTGTAGTTATAGAGCTTTATAGACTTCGCAGTAGGAGAGTAATTTTGTGTGAGTAGGAGGAGTACAGTCACGAGCAAAAATATGTAAACAATTGTAACTCTTAATACAATGGATTAAGAGTCAAAGTGTTTACATATTGGTACTCGTGACTGTACATTAGATACATTGCTTCGCTAGTTTGATAGTTTTTAAAATTGTTGAAATGACCAAACAGATTTAGAATATCATAGTGTTAGCCAAAAATAACCCTGTAAAAAAAATCTTATCAAAATTCAATTTATTTGTCAACATGTGAAAATGTGTGGGCCAGATTGAACCAAACTATTCACCGAAACATTAATGTTGGCTGGCGGTGATGATATATTACAACGTTGTCAAAAATATATATTTTTTTCTATATTAATATTGATTATGTCATCAAGTTTTTTTTGTGGGATCGAAATGTGGTGCTTGGTGGAATACTCCAATACCAACCCATCTCTTAAAAGGTGACTAAACAGCCGTTTATACGTATTAAGTTGTCAAGTAGGTAACTAAATTTTAAGTTAATTTTAATTAAATTCTTGCGTGTAAACAGTCATTTAAAAGTTCTTTAGTAACAAGTGGTAAGTAAACGATTTAGTGGGCAAGGAACAAGTAGAATACAATGGAGTCTATATTTTTAGTAGTAACCGCCCTTCCCGCACTGCTTGCATTCCCTGGTAGGCGTGGCTTCTACTAAATTGTCATTTAGTTGACGTGTGGACGCAACAATTTAGTGAAGTAGATAAGTTATGGTATATATACATACTTCCATGATTAAGAATATAGTGAACTAAAGAGTGCATAAGTTAGACACGTGTAAACGATCGACAACTTAAAATTAAGTTACCTACTTGACAACTTAATACGTGTAAACGGCCCTCGGACTAAAGACTGCTCATACAGCCAACAGCTTAAAGCGACAATTGGCTCATCCTGTACTACCTATCACGCTGAGCACGTGTGCAGTTGCTATTTAGTGAAACGTGGACTGGGGCAGTTGACTGCTTTTGCTTTCGTCATTGCCTAGTCCTATGACCTAGAAATATAGACAAGAACGTTCATACAAACCATTTGTTCAAATTCTGGAATGAGAGACCAAAGTTCGCTGCAGCCGCTGCAGCGCTTAAACATTTAAATGTCGTCTAATCAACAGACAGACATCGCAGCGCCGCAGCGCCAGATCGGTCAAAGACAACGTAGTGTGTATCAAGATGGCGTCCCAAATAGATTGTCAATAATAATAAATGTAAAAATATCTTTTCTATTATAATAATACGTTAAAACTACATAATAATGACTTGAATAACAATTAATTTCACTTATTTGACAACTGAATTGTAGTAAACGTCTAGGTGTACACTTTGAAAATAAATAAATAATTATTTTCGCCGCTTCGCCCGCGCGAATCATAGAATAATAACGCACAGAACGATAGTCTCGTATTAGAAAACTGTCATGGCGTGAGGCAAGAAAAAAATGGATGTAGGAGTAAGTTACGCGTACTATCTCGGCGAAACGCACACAAGTGTACAAGTAATGTTGCTAGAGGAATCAGATTTGTCCCAAAAGTAAGGAAATTGGAACAGTTGATAGATAGATAAGTTTAGATTATTAGTACTGACGCGGGCCGTTTCGGTACCAAGCCAGTATGGCTTGGTTTTACTGGCCTCATTTATCGTGCGTGTTCTCGCTTTCTATGCGTTATTATTCTAAGGCGCGAATGACAAAGCCAGGTGCCGAGTCGACTCCGCAGATGAGTGGAACATAGTGCGTGTTCGGAAGGGCCTATCTAGTGTAACGTATATATCGCTGGCCTAGTCTGACTCATCCTTCAAGGATACTAGTGTACGTATGTATGTGTCTAGCTCTTCTCAATCTATAAACGTTACATACATATGTACATAATATAATGACGACTTTTATCCCCGAAGGAGTAGTTAGAGACTAGGCAATGAGGACCGCAAAAGCACTCCTCTAACAGTCCACTTTTCAACAAATAGTGACTGCACATGTGCTCAACGTGACAGGTGGTGAGCCCATCGCCGCTCTAAGCTGTTGGATGTATGTGCAGTCTTTAGTCTTTTAGTCATCTTTTACGACACCCAAAGGAATAAAAGGGGTGATAGAGTCTGATCAACGAAACGTGACGCGGTCTATTTTCGAAAGTTTCATTATGGCTACATTTTTAAGCTGTCAAACGATTGTGTTAGTTTTGTGTACTTGAATTTATCATTTAGATAAGTATCTATGCTATGTTAAAGTTAACATAACTTATTTTATTGTTCTCGTCTATTATTTTTAATTCTGTATAGTTATTTACTTTTTCCTTTCATTCAAAATTAATAACCTAAGTTGACTCTCCAAGCAATTTTTGTTATCGTACAGACACTTCAAGTACTTACTAGTGAGACAAAACTAAAAATTAAAGAGATTGATTGTCAAGAATATTACATCACATCAACAAAAGGAGTTTTATCTAGTGAAACGCAATATTTGGAAACAATATCGTCAATGACAGACCCATTTTCCAACAAATAAAATTATTCTATTCTACTTTGTATGTCGGTTAAAATTAATTATGGTATTTTCATTTTCACAAATGCTTCTTCAATTATTCTTAAGATTTATTCTTATTTATTGATAGATACTACAAATTATGTGTTTGGTTGATCTAGACTAGAGTTTAATAAAAAAAAATACAAGTATCAACGTATAATGAGTGTTGACACCCCAAGAATTTTTGAATTTGCCGCCATTCCTTCTAGTCACGTTTCGTTGTAAAACCGCAATATACGCAACAAATACGCAACACGGTTCTTATAAACTTTACACAACAAATATCACGTTCCCTAAAGTAATAAGTTAAGAGGGTCCCATTGGAGTGGCCCTTCGATAGCCAGGTGGGCTGCCCGTCCGACCTGAATTATTCAACTGGCCGCAAGGGATTACGTACATACCAAAAGCTCCCCAAGCAAGGTCAAGGTTTTTACTCCCAACACAATACAAATCAGTTAGGTACAAAACAACACAGTGGCCTTTGTGCTATAGTTATTCAAATAATATCAAAAGACGCACAATAATATGAAATCTTGTAAATCTTTGCTTTTAGCTATTAAACAAAGCTGCTTAACCATTGAAAATTAACAAAGCTACTAAGTACAGAATGAAACGATATTTTTTTTATTCAGCAACGGGTAAAGCGTGTTGTTTTCATCTCACCTGATCGTAAGTGACGATAGGGCCGAAGGTGGAAGCGCGCTTCAATCAATCTTCAATTTCAAACTGCCGGAACACAACAATGCTATAGACATCGTTGTTATGGCGACAGACTTAGATAAAATGGTGGTAGCTAGCCAGGCGGACTTAACAGCCCTACCACCAACCAAACCAAGCACACAAAGACGTATTCCTCGCTGGGAATAGAGCCCACAGAGGCGGTTAAATGGTGAAACCATCGAAGTTTTGTTGATAATTAATAAATCATTGATCGACTTTAAACATTTTGGAGTTGTTATTTAGTGAAACGTGGACAATGGCAGAGGACTCATTTTGCGGTCATCATTGCCACTAACACTGTGTCATTGCCTAGTCTCTGACTAACCCTTCGGTGATAATAGTCGTGATTATATATATGTATATGTACGTGTACCTATGTATGTAGATAGAGACTAAAAAAAGAAAGTGTGTGTGTGTGTGGGTAATAGTCCCGAGTTATTTTTCTATATGTGTTATTGACGTGGCTTTCGATGGTCGGTTAGCAACAAGAACAAACTTTACAATTGAATGAATCTTATGACACGCCGAGACAATGCAACGTGACGGCGGCAGCGGAGGGAGCTCATGCATTTTAATGGACGCGCTCGCTCTATTATAATTTATAATGTTATAAAACTCACAATTTAATCGCAGCGACGGCTCAGTGAACTAGACAGGATGTTGACAAACAACAACCATTAATTCTAGTACATTAAAAAACATCTAGGTACTGCCTAAATCATAGCGAGCCATCCATAGTATAAGAAATTAAATTGTAAGAGCGAATGGCATCACGTAACACTTCGTAATATTTGATTATTTGCGTCAATAACGCTCAAATAAACTCGAAGATAATACATACATACATATCATGACCATTATCCCCGAAGGGTTAGTCAGAGACTAGGCAATAAGGACAGCAAAAGCAGTCCTCTACCATAGTCCACTTTTCACCGAATATCGACTGCACATGTGCTCAGCGTGACAGGTGGTGAGCTCATCGCCGCTCTGTGCTGTTGGATGTATGTGCAATGCGAAGATAACGAAACGTTAAAAAAAATTACTACCTCAGATGGGAATCAAACCCACGTCCTCCGCAATCATGGCGGCTACGTTGATCACTCCACCACGGTATATCTACATACTTTGACCGAGTTATTGGTTTTCATCGCTCTTGATTTGACTTTATGTTTTATAGCAACTGTTAGATTCCCATCCGATTTCCTTATCGTACTTTGTACATCTTCAAAACATTAACCATTTTTTTGTTTAAACGAAACACAATTTTATGTGACCTACACAGTGGTTAGTAAACACTTACATGATGGAACATAATGGTGTCGGCATTGTCCACTATTCTCATACAATTTCTCTGAAAGATAATTGTTCTGACAAGTAACCAACCAGCTACAGTATTCTGAATAGTCAAACGGAAAGCCAGAGGCGAAGTCGGTAGAAAATTGTATATTATATTGCGGTTCCAGTGGAGATGTGCAAATGGATATAGACTAAGACTGTCATCGAACCGAAGCTAAAGTAGAATAAGGGGCTATCTTACTTCTAACCAACAGACAGAACATGTCTAATATATTATAATATATGTAAATCAAAATCACCTTAGATTAAATCGAAGAGGCGAAAAAGGGCCTGCTAGAGACAAAAAAAAACAATATTTTTATGTATTCACATAAACTCATTACAATATTGTATTAATACTCTTTACAAAATATACTTATATCACACAATCAGACATCACGGAACATTAAGTTATTATCTTATATAAGATAAGATGTCGAAAAAGTGACATAATGTAATCCTGGGACATATACAAAGATATTTGTGAATTTGTGATACACATGTCGATGACGGTCGTCTGGTCTATCTTGTATTGAATGATTAATGTATTGAATGAATTACAGCGTGTTTTTTGAAAGATTTATCTATGATACCAAGGTCTATCTATACATTGTGCGTTAGTTAAGAGCGTTTACGCATTTCGGGTTCCCATACGAACTTCCAAGTCGAAATTTTTAAAAACCAATAAGCCAATTTTAATGAAACTTTGCATGCTAAAGTAAAACACAGGGATCTAAATAGTTAGTTGAAAACATTATTAAAAACGTTTATTTAGCTGAGTTATTGCGATTTAAAGATAGAAAAACTTGCTACAGAAAGTTTAAAATCGCAATAACTCAGCTAAATAAACGTTTTTTAAAAATGTTTTCAACAAACTATTTAGATACCTGTGTTTTACTTTAGCATGCAAAGTTTCATCGAAATAGGCTTATTGGTTTTTAAAAATTTCGACTTGGAAGTTTGTATGGGAAACCGAAATGCGTAAACCTTTTTAAGGAACTTTTGCAATAGTCAAGTACAGTATGATCAATATTATATGTAAATTAACACGATTGATAGTTTTTTAAATTTTTTATGGAGATATCTACCGCTCCTTAAATGGGGCACATTGCCTTAGAGTGGGGCAATTACCACCCACACTGATGTTAAACAAATAGATAACACTTCAGTTGCTGTTTAAACATAATTTATTTATGTAGCGGCCTGCCCGGCACCCGTAACTTTGTCCGCGTAAACATGCTGTATTCTGTGACGAATTTCCATAACTTTTCTATTATACACACCTTGTCCTCACATTTACAAACGTATAATTCCCCAGACGGGGAAAGTGTACTCCCCGTAGAGACACTTTAAAAAAAACTACGCCTTTATTCCATTGACCTATCGCTGCTTTATTCCCCACCTAGAGATACTTTGGCTTGAACACTTAAGGCTGGGATTCCCGAAATTCCCAAAAATAGGGTATTTTAAATTATGGATTACTCGCAAATCACAAGTACTCAAAATTTGGTAAAAATATATGTTATTCCACAGTCTTTTATCTAGTCATTCCGGCCATTAAATACTCAACTAGTGATACTTTACTGCATCAAATAAAATTTCAAACAAACGTCTAATCGTAATTCAAATATCGTATTACTTGCATCATACTTGGTTTTAGTTAATGAAAAATATACGAAAATAATTGTCTTTGAATAGGTGAGGCATTCCGGCCGTCTTAGGTTAAAAAATATAAAAAGAATTCTTGATTTTCAAAATTACGTACCTATTTTGCGGACTTCTTGGCGGGAAAGTGAAGCGTCATGTCTGCAGTTTTGTTTTATTTTCTAACATTTGTGTTTTTTCGAATATTAATGTGAAATAATAGTGGATTATTAACCGTTAAGTGTTTGTGAACGTGCATGAGTGTTGGCAAATGAAACAAAACAGTGCAACATCACTTTTCAAATTCTTTCAAGTAGTCCGCGTGAGACCTCAGTATAGTCCCACATCTTTACTGAGGACTCAAGGGCTTTGGGGGACATCATTTATCATTCATCTTAATCACCACTCATTATCATCAAGGGAAAAAAACAAATAAAAAACTAATGATTAGGCAGTATGGCTCAGACCTTAGCCTGTTCCTTCATGGAACAAATAAATAAATTAAAAAAAAAATTATTTTGCTAAGTTGACGTTCGCGAATCGCGATGTGCAATCAATCAGTTCTGTACTAGTTTCTGCGCTCGGAAATCCTAGCCTTAAATAGAAACAAAAAAAAAACAAAAAGTGCAACCGTCCTGGGCCCTTATTCTGTAACGATTCCTTGTTTCAAAACCACGTTAATTCCTTAAAATGTTACGATATCTTCCCAAAAACGTATGCGTTTGACGTTTCTGCGCGGTAATGTTTAGGTGTGGAATCTATAGATTGCGATACAGAATCAGGGCCCTGAAGTGATGCGCGAACATACGTTCGTGGCGATTTATTTATATTTATGAAGAAGTTAAAATAATGTACTCATAATAACTAATATCACTGTAATATAATATGTGCTAATAACACCCACCAATATGCATCTGGCTCTATTGTGAAGCTGTTCAAGCCATACCTATATAGTTCGTTAGATTAGTTTTTAAGTCTTAGCTACAAATTAGTTAAGAGGGTGCCGCGAGATCGCAAAAACTAACATAAGTCTCTTAATGAACTTCAAAGCAAAATCAATCATATTGATATTTAAAATTAGAACAATTCTGCTTTGACGTTTCAGGCCTAGTAATTTGATTAGAGCAATGTTTTTATTCTGCGAAATGCACAAAACCATCACGCGCTTGTGCTAAAAAATAAAATTTACTTTTTTAAGATGGGGGCGACATGTGGAATATCAATACAAATATTTTTATGTAGGTACTTAAGAATTATTGTTTCATGCATAAAATTAAGAAAGTTGTCGAAAAAAACTGGTTTTAGGAGTCATTACATTTACGTATTGTTTGTTATAGTTTAAAGAATTTGGTTCAAATTTCAACAAGGCCACGACCTTGTGCAATGATCAGGCTAACTTACGTAAGTTCCTTTAATGTATTTAACTAATTCACCGCATAGTACACGTAACTTAAAAATACGTAAATTTTCAAATTTTGTGCAGGATCCCATTAACTGTTTTTTTTTTAGTATTCTCGTCAATAAGTGCCTGTAAAGGTTATAAATAATTTGACTTTGACTTTGACCCATCATCAACTGTAGAGATGGCTTGATTTCAATGACGAAAGTTTTGCCCAGTAGTGAGAATGCTAATAATAATGAAACTGTCTCCGAAAATAGTGCATTTTATTCATTTACTTGTTGATATGCACTCTGCATATCAACAAGTAAATGAATAAAATGCACTATTTTCGGAGACAGTTTGTGTGGAAAGTGTGTGTTATAGGAACGATAAAGAGTTCGTTCACCCGGCTGATATAAGCTTGTATTTCGAGAGCACAGTTCAGAATGCATAATTTAAAACTAATGGACGGCCCGCTGTGTGTCAGCCAGATTTCTATTTGTTTTCATACACAGAAATATACTTGGCCTTCGCGACTTTCTTTAGAAACAGAATAATAAAGATGCGTCGCACTGTGATCAATTTTTGACTTTTAGGTGTAGATAATTCGAAATCCTCAAAATGAGGGTAGTTAAAAAAAACATACACAATATTTTTGGTGCAGCCGTCTACATATTTTATTTTAATATGAGAGTCATACGTCAATTGAGTGTTGAGAAATCAAGTGTTAAAGTTATCACACGAGTTGATTTTATTGTTTACGTATATTATCATCGATTTTTACGCGCGCAATTAATTGTATCGTATGTTAAACCCATTTGGTTATTGAACAAAATAAAAATGGTGCTCATAGTACAAGGTATGGATAATATTTTCAAATGGTTTTGCTTACGTTTTGATGTTTATAATAGACCATAAAAAATTAAATAAGTAGCGTAAATATTTTAACCGTTTTTGTTTCTTTGAAGTAACATATGATTAGAGAAACAATTTGACACAAGAAAAAAATAGTATAGCTAGATTCTATTGACCTTTAGCTTTTAGGAAACGATAATTTTTTTACTCCCTATCGCCCCTTGTTGAACAAATTAATACGATTTTCAGGTACTGACGCAAAAATAAAAAATGGTGATTTGTTTAATGTGTTAAAACGACACCCTCCAATCAAACCTACTACAACCAAATCAAAAGATATATTGTTAAAATATATTTTAGAAGTCATTGCAGTGGAAAATTTGCCAAATAATGAGAGGAACAGTATTCGTAATGTCATACACACATTTTGCACTTCAGCGTCAAGATTTTGGATAGCGGTAAGGCAAGATATTACGAAATTCGAAAAAAAATATCAAGAATGGCTTTCAAAATGCATAATTTCTTCAGGAAACCACAATGAGGCACCACCTCCTCCACAAAGAAGACCTAGATGTCGACCCCGTAAATCGTTTTCAGAGCTGTGTGATAGAATGAAGCGTAAGAGGTTAAATGACGTTGTTAGTTCAACAAGTGCAGAAGAATTATGTTTAGCTGCGGAAATGAAACTGCACCAAGCAGGAAAACGGAGCGCTGCTTGCACAGTACAGAATATTTCGTGTTCTTCTGAGAACTCACAGAAAGAATCACAAGATAACAATATTGCATATGCAACAGCAGAAGCGTTATCATTGATTACAGATTTAAAATAAACTCGTCATCAATATTGTGAATTAAGAGAATCAGCTATACGTAAAAATTTTAAGAATTTGTACCTACCATATTACAAAATTATAAAGGAGAAGGCGAAATGTTATCCATCAAATATTACCGTTACTGATATTTCAGCTGAAGCTCCCGTTCAGGATTTGGTAAACCACACGGCTTCACGTCTAACAGAAAACCTTACTGAAGTTGTATTATCACTTAGTGATCAAATTACTTCATTAAAGATAATTACCCAAGTAACAAAGTTCTCCTGTAGTGCACAGTTTACAGGCTTACAGCACTAGTACCTCTCTTTTAGTGGTTCCAGGTTTTACTACCAAGCTTATAACAGGTTACACGGAGTTCGTTTGGGTTTATAGTACAACTGTTCTTATAAGTTGACTTATAGTCGTGTATAGAACGAAATTATAGGCGCAGTAAAAGCTAAGATGGTCTGTAAAAGTATTGCATAGGTGTAAATACACTTGAGAAAACTTGCATCAGTAAGTTACACTTATAATCGCCTACAAGAAGTAATTATAAATCCGCTATAAGTGTAATACGCCAGTAATAGTAATTTATAGACTTAGAACCATTTGCACTTGTTACTTGACCTTTAGGGGTGTATAAGTCAACTTTATGTGCCAATTATAAGTGAATTAGTTCTACAGTGGTGTCTTCTAAGAGTATGTGTACTTGGTACTATTGTGGACTCTCGAATGCTGTTATAGTCTTAATTTCTATATAAGGGTTTCTTGTAAAACTATTAGTGTCCAAAGATATCTCCGTGAAGTTCATTTAAGAAGACAATTGCTTTTAATATTTATCGCAGATCCACGGCCATTTTGACTTCTTTTGAGTCATTGGGTTTTATTAAATTATTACAAAAATGGATATAAACAAATGGAAATATGGCCATGATTTTTCGATTAAAGTCACAACTAAAACATAAAAATAATAAACTCTTAGTTATTAAAATTAATCATAAGACATTTGTATGCGGAACCCTATTTCGTCACAATATGGACGACAATGCTGTTAGAACTAATATTATTTTTAAACACAACTTAGTAAATATGCCGTGTTCAAAAGGCGAACAAAAATTGAGATGTAAAACACAATATACTTTACCGAAAATACTTACGCGTTTGCCGTGCAAACATATGCACGTATAATATTACGTGCGACATACTTGTTAATACATTTTATTTAAAATAGATGAATTACCTTTAATTATTTTTTTTCAACCGCACAACAACAACAATTCACAAATGTTTGAAGTAGCAGTAATGTAAGCGCAGAGTACGATACACGCCTGCCTGGTCCTATTAGATGCTCATAGTTGGCTTCGCGGGAGCAGATAGTTCTGCGCAGTTCAACTTTAAGTGTATTATTGGTTTAAGTGGTGCTCGCCAAGTCTACTATGAGTGTTTTATTAGCAAAAGTACGCGTATAAAATGGGCCCTTTTCCATGGTTATAAACTTTTACTAGGCTGTTATAGACCTGGCTCCGGAACCACTACAAGACCACATTTTGTTACTTGGGTAATAAGTGGGGTGCTGATGGAAGCGGAAGTCAGAAAATTACAAGCAAAAATTTGAAAAGGAAGACTCGGATGATTCTAACATTTTTATTAGTTCCCTGGTGCCTTTACGTATATACTACAATGATTAAAATAATAAAGATATAGTACTTTGGCAAAACTTACGTCCCAATTCTACTAGATATTGCAGGCCAATCAGATTACAGTTCGTAAAAGAGACAGTAGATACAATAATATCAGAATTTAGTTACATAGAAACACAAATCGCTAAATTAGTACCGACAGTAATCAATTTATGTCATCGTACTTTCAGTATTGACCATTATTTACTGAAAAGTATGGTAGACGGAAAAAATTGTAATACCTTGTCATCAAATAGGTCTACACAGAAGTGTTATATTTGCAAAGCGACTTGTGCTCAATTTAATTCAATGATAGATTCGGAACCATTACCCTACGATCCTAATACACTAGATTTCGGATTATCATCTTTGCACGCATACATAAGATTTTTTGAGTGTCTTTTGCACATAAGTTATAAATTGCCTATTAAGACGTGGCAAGTCCGTGGAAAAGTAAATAAGAAAGTTGTTGCTGACAGGAAAGATATGATTCAAAAGGCATTTAAGAAAGAATTAGGTTTACTGTTAGACGTTTCTAAACAAGGATTTGGCAATACGGACGATGGCAACACAGCTCGTAGGTTTTTTGCCAATCCTGACACGACACATACTGTCACAGGTATAAGTCGTGACCTGATCGTAAGATTTGGTATAATTTTAAAAACTTTGAGTTGTCCATACAAGATAAATGTCAGCCGATTTGATGCTTATTCAAAAGAAACAGCAAAACTTTATGTTGATTTGTACGGGTGGCACCCTATGCCTCCTACAGTACATAAGGTTTTAATGCATGGGAAAGCCATTATCGAACACTTTTTATTGCCTATTGGTCAATTGGGAGAAGATGCACAAGAGAGCAGACATTATTATTATCCTCTTTATTTAACATAATTCTTAAGTTTAATTTTTTACAATATTTTATATAAAAACCTATTTACAATATAAAATATTATAAAAAACTTAACCTAGGTTGCCACCGGCAGCGGGGATAGACCCAAGCTATCGGTGGTTAGGGCTGCAGAGTGAGGAACCTCCTGACAATACGTGCCGTGTCAAGGAGTACTGCCTTTTGCATCTGACCCTTGACCCAACCTTTCAGCGAGAGCCTCTCTAGGTGTTGATCGAGGCTCTTCGCTATAAGGCCGTGTGCCGAAACGACTATCGGTACAATAATGGTTGAATCCACATCCCACATGGCGGTAACCTCGTGAGCCAAGTCAAGGTACTTACTGAGCTTGTCCTTCTCGGCTTTCACGAGGTTCTCGTCATGAGGTATGGTGATATCAACCAATATTGCTTGGCGCTGAGATCGGTCGATCACCACGATATCAGGCTTATTAGCGGCAATAGTCCTGTCCGTGATGATAGAGTGATCCCAGTAGAGCGTTGCATGACCATTTTCGAGAACTGGCGCAGGTACGTACTTATAGTACGGCACCTCTGATTCAACAAGGCCATATCGAAGAGCAAGTTGCTGGTGAATTATTCTGGCTACTTGGTTGTGTCTGTGCAAATACTCTCCGTTAGCAAGATGAGAACAACCGGAAATAATATGTCGGAGTGATTCTCCCGAACGGCGGCATGCCCGACAGATGTCGACCGTACCGTCCCTCATAATATATTTCCGGTAGTTATTCGTCTTGATAACTTCATCTTCAATAGCACAGACAAAACCTTCGGTTTCCCCAAAGAGGTCACCGAAACGTAGCCAGTTCACCGAGGCAGGCAAATCTACATCAGGCCCAGTTAGAGCCTGATGTTATTATTATTGTCAGCCTATTTTGTCCCACTGCAGGGCAAAGACCTCCCCTCCTTCTTTCCACTTTTTTCTGTCTACCGCCACAGTGGTCCAATCTGGCTGATATGCGTCCAGCTCGTCACGCCATCTTCGCCTAGGTCTGCCGCGTCGCCTTCTAGCATTGGGAGGTACCCAAACGGTAGTGGCCTTGGCCCAAAGTTCCTCTGGCATGCGGTAAACGTGCCCGGCCCAATTCCATTTAAGTTGGGCAGACATAAAGAAATAAAATATTATCGAGAACATAACACAAGGAAAATGACCAGAAAGGACACTAACGAAGACTTGTAAAAAATTCTACTCATTTCGTCGGATCCTCAAATTTCTAGTCTTCGTCCTGTACCGCCAAGAGCAAAAGATGTATTATCTAGCGAAATTATTAGTTTGCTAGAAGAAGAGTGGAATATATTCAAATTGTTTATTTTTATTATACAGTTTCTTCTAAATCTAAATCAAATAAATGTTTCCATCATCTGAAAGTTGTCTGATAGAGATCGCTGCTAGCTGTAAGAGCGCCTAAATTATTTTATTAGAAGTACTATTGTGTTCGTCATTAAATTATGTAATGAATTTGTGTTATAAAATTTATTCATCTTTTCCTTTAAGTAACTTAGGCTGGATTCGACCAAACTGGAATAAGACTTACTCCGAGATTAGTCTATACAAATTCGGCGTTAAATCTAGGTATAAGACCTTATTCCAGTTTGGTCGAATCCACCCTTAATTTGTTAAGTTTTTTTAACAGCATTCCATGTACAATAATTAAATATTATGGCGTTATACATATAAAAAATAAGTAAATCTTGTACAATAGAAATAAATATGTATTAGGAAAAAATTTCCAACGTTGAAATATTTTTCTACACCTAAAAGTCAAAAATTGATCACTGTGCGTCGTCGGTAGCCAAACCACAAAATAACTAGTAGCCAAACCCGAGCTACGGGTATGCCACGAAACATACTTTATCCGAACTTGGGATTGGCCCCTGGATCTCCGGATAGTGTGATAAAGTGCTCGTTACCACTCTGTCATTAAGGGTGGATTCGACCAAACTGGAATAAGACTTACTCCGAGATTAGTCTATACAAATTCGGCGTTTAATCTAGGTATAAGACCTTATTCCAGTTTGGTCGAATCCACCCTAAGACGTCACGGATACGAGTAGATTCTCTAGGATTGATAAATAGTGGTTCTATATCCCCATGCTCTTTTAGATTACTGATTAACACAAGCATAACTTTCCGAATGGGTTAACATATTAATGTGATAATAACGCATTAATAGTAAAGAACAAAAATAAACATCAGATGTAGGCGCCATGCCATTAGAAATTATACTAGACTCACAATCCCGGCTGTCTCTTAAAATTTTTATTGTCGTCGTCAAAGACTGAGCGGTTTGTACAAAAAAATCTTTATTCCTAAGATGAAGGTCAGTAATTATTTTAAAAATAATGTAGTGACTTTTATATGCAAACAGAGAAGCGCTAGACTTTTTAAAACATCTTCAACCGTGTCTCAGCGACTGATTTAAATTGAAGACACTGATGGTACGCTAAATCGAAGTTTAATAAATAAGGTTACCAAACTTTTTACTTTAGCCCAAATCCTTAACCACTGAGAAACTGGCTGAGGTCCTCGTAAACTGCCTTAACACTTACATTGCTACTAACATATTTATTATGGCGATCGTTTTGATTATGATAGTTATGGACAATTTTTATGGATCAGAGAACACCTCGTGAATCTAGACCGGCGATTGTGTCCACAAGACCACAGAGGCGGATAAAATGGATCGGAATGATGCCTTACAGGACATACAGTACCCTGGGGGCGTACGTACGTTGCTCTGCTAGTTTGCTTATTTAAAATGAATTTTAATGTTATTATACAACCTTAATTTTTCTTTATACACAACCAATTAAGGGTAGGTTCTACCCTTGAAACTGAACAACTTTCCCCAAAAAACCTATGTGTAAAAATGACAAAAAAATCAGCTGACGACAATAATATGGGTGATTTCTGCACATAGGTTTCTTGGGGAAAGTTGTTCAGTTTCATGGGTGAAACTCACTTTTAATTGGTTTTGTATAAAGAAAAATTGAGGTTGTATAATTTTAACGCAAATTTTATTGCGAACAAATTACAAATTGAAAAAGGCAGGGTCGTAAAAATTTCCACGAGCAGGATTCGAACCCGCAGCCTTCTGGCAATTCGGGCCAGGTGCTCTTTCCAGTTGAGCTACCGTGGAACTTATCCAGCTAGAAGGATTGCCGGACGAATTTTAAAATAATCAACCTAGCGAAGCAATGTAATTCTACTTGAAACGTATTGCGATAGATGTGATTTAAGTTATACAATAAGCCAACGAATCCGACTGGATGACTACTGGATTGTTCTATAATAATGTAATAAACGATCGTAGAAACATAAGACGGATCACATTCACATCATTGAACAAATAAAGTAAGACGATGCAGGTATTAAAAAGACAATCAAAAGCTTCACCCGATTGGAAGCTAGCATCCACTTCTTCCACTTGATTTGAGAGTTTACACAGCAAACTATAGGGAGAATTTCAGTTAAGGTTATTGTTTGTTGAAAGCTTGAAACGTAACACAACAGTCTCATAAAAGGTTTAGAATTACGGTTGAGAACGATGCGAAGACGCACTTTTTCTTTGCTTTGGGCGACTCTATCTTGATCTCCGTAAAGGAAAGGCTGAAAGCTATGGTAAATTAAAATTGGGCGTTTACGGAAAAATCTAAACAAAACAGTGTAGTAATTTAGATCGCGCTTGACTTTGGGTTAGTGAATAGAGTTCCGGAATCTTGAATTGATAGTTATTTGGTAGTAATTTTCAACGCTATGAAAATATTGCCATGAAACTAAAACTTATGGAACATGACATGATATAAAATTCTACAAATAGCGCTGCTGGCGTAACAAATAACGCGATACGAAAGTTAAATCTTGTTATTTCTTTATTGTAAACAGAAATAATGATTGTAAGACAAAAATACTTAACCCTCGACGCTAGACAAAAATTAGATTAATGTAAACATCATTAGAAAACAGACATTGATCGAAACTCCCCACCTACCTACAGACAATTTTGTATGAGAAATGTGGAAAAAAATTATTATGTATTTACAGAAAAGACGTGACATTATATTTTATGGTGGCATTGAATCAAGATGTGTGCGTTATGTGCGTACATTATTACAAAATGTTGTATAACGTATAAGTAACTTAAAAAAAAATTGAGTTTTTGAGTTTTGCCCTCAGAATAATAACTAAAGCATAGAAGGAGTCCAAATGAGACTCGTATAGTTGTCCTATTTTTTCAAATGGGTCATAAACATTGAAAGGAAAGAGACAAAATAAGTTGCTAAAACGTCAAATGGAAAGTGAAAATAAAAAAAAGTGGATACCTGCGGGTCTATCAGCTAAAAAATATGCATATGGACATGGGCTTCATTTGACATTTGAAGCTCATAGTTTGTCCTTATATGGGCATAATATGGGCTTCAAATGTCAAATGAAGCCCATGTCCATATTCATATTTTTTAGCCGATACAGGGGCTGGTCACCAACCGATTTCAAAAACGATCTACAAAATGTAATTCGAAGGGTAATAATGACTTTATATACCTCAATGGACATTGGCAAGGGCCAACGCGCCCGTGTATATTTTTGCGTGTGCATGTCACATAATATCGTATTGTTTGACAACAAACGGAGTGCCCACTTAAATGTCATAACACTCCTTCTATGCTTTAGTTATTAGTCTATGGTTTTGCCCGTAAAATTCATATTATCTGTACAACCTGAATGCATTAACGTTACCACCTCTTGTATATGTGTGTTACGATTACGAGTTGTATGTATCCAATCACGTTCGCGACTGACTCATTTAAATCTCGTGGTTGAGTATATTAAGTCATGTGTACCGTTTGCTGGTAGATATTTAAGTAATAAAATTGGTTTTTTTTTTGAGATTCAAAGATCTGAAAATTGTCTGCAATCAGTTTTCCACAAGCAGTTAACATAGCAACATTGGCAACACAACTTTGTAATTCTTTTAAATAAAAATCTAGACGATGATTTAATTGGAACAGTAAAATGATAAAATTAACATAATTGTCTCGGGCCTAAAGGTTTTAGAAAAGTTGTTTGCCGCGTTTAGACGTATGATTGGTTCCAATCCAATGACACTGTCGAATCTGTCGATAATGACATGGAAATATTTTTTTATAAGTATTGCAACTTTGGTTGGTGCGATTCCTGGGTATCTATTTAACAATCTTTGTATGCAAATATAAATGTATATTTCCGTAGCGTAAAACTACTATTTTGAATATTGCAGCAAATTTTCATAAACTAAACATTATTTAAGTGTAATTAAATACAACGAACCATATCAATTGTTGACTTGTTTTGCACTTAAGCTAGAACCATAGATTGTAATTTTATAATATTACAGTCTATAGTTACTTAAGTAACTAGAACCTTAGTTGGACCACTTGGACCACTGTTGAACTCACTATCATACATTTATAATGCTCTCCTAATATTGCTGTTATTACGAAAGGTATAAGAGTTATAAAAAATTAATTAGCTACTTATTTCACACTATATTTTTATTTAGAGTTGATAAAGTAATAAACTTCTTTACTCAACTTATATTTATTGATCTTAAAATATAGATGTTAAGAACAACTTCAGTCCAATTAGCTTAAATCAATAACACATCGCAACAGGTCTTATCCATTATTCATATATTAAATCGGAATTAATTTCAAGTTTAGTTGGTGGAACTTGCTCCGTTACAAATGTGTCAAACCAGAATTGCAATAGGCCTTGGATGTGCTTTATCTCGTCAGAGCTGGCGCCCTACTGTCACCTCTTAGAACATTATGTTACTTTGCAAAATTCGTATAGGAATTTGCATAGTTTAAAGATTAAATAATACCTATAGAATAATTATTATATGAATGTAATATTTGTATATTATATTATTAATAAAAATCAATTGCCGAAATGTTTGTACGCGCATCACTTCAGAACGGCTGCACCTATTTGGCTAATATTATTTGTTGTGTTCGTAATTATTAGGACAAGGTTTGTGGAATTTTTTTTTTCACGTTCACGGTCACGAGGTTTAGGGGGTCCACTCCACTCGATGCGGACGCAGTCGCGGGCGCGGGCCGCTACGAGTAGTAGGATAAAATGATAAGAAATTATAAATAATACTTACTATACAAAGAACATCATTTTTTGGGCATTTTATGAAAGTGCCGGGCAATAAAAAAAAATGGTCCTTACGTATTGTTAGAACTAGCCATTTGGAGAAATAGTTAATATCGCACAAAAGTTGTAGGATTGCTCCGAGCCAAGCTATACAAGTTCGAAGATTCATCATTTTCATACATTTATTGATTCCTATTTTTTTTTGTATAAACAGAACAGATGATGACCCCACAGCTTTTACGTTGCGATGACAATTGATTCAGATCTTTAGTTCTAGCAATATCTATCATTATTTTATGTTTCCCAGTCCCCAGCACTTTCAGAAATCAATAAATGTATGAAAATTATGAATCATCGAACTTTTATAACTTGGCTCGGAGCAATCCTACAACTTTCGTGCCATTTTAACTATTACTCCAAATGGCTAGTTCTAACAATACACTTACATAAAATACTATACACTTTCAGAAAAGCCCCAAAAATGTATGGAGCCCGAATGATCTTCTTTTGCACTACTGCTCTCGAGTTGGTTGGTGGTAAGGCCCTGTGTGGCGCTCGCGCAGCCGGCAATCCGCCAGAGTTAAAATGACACCTTTGAAATAGTGAGTTGAATAATGCGTGCCCTACTTTCTTTGTTTACCTCGTTATCTCCGTATTTTTGTAAATGTATGCGACATGTATACTACGACAATAGAACCGAATTTCACGCTGTGCCCAGTCAGCCCTGACATCGCCGACTTCAATATAATTACTACAAAAAATACTGTGAATACGTTGTAAAATAATACATGTTAGAACAATGTTAATAAATGTGAAAGTGAGTTTTTTTGTTTGTTTGTTAGTTTATTATTACGCTTCAACGCCTTAGCGTTTTGAAAACATGAATGCAAAATTATCAGGAAATTTTGCATTCATTTTTTCATGGGTACAGAAAAGACAATAAAGTTCCTGTAGGATAGCAATGTAGTCGCGGGCAAATGCTAGTTAGAAAATTAAAATGACGACGTTGCGCTAAAGCACTTAAAAGCACCTATAATCTACTTTATATATAAACAAGCGGCCGCTCGCGGTTTCACCCGCGTGGTTCCCGTTCCCGTGGGAATATCGGAATAAAAAGTATCCTATGAGTTAATCCAGGTTATAAACTATCTGTATGCCGAATTTCATCCAAATCCATTCAGTAGTTTTTACGTAAAAGAGTAACAAACATCTATCCATACGTTCCCGTGGGAATATCGGGATAAAAAGTATCCTATATGTTAATCTAGGTTATAAACTATTTGTATGCCGAATTTCATCCAAATCCATTCAGTAGTTTTTACGTGAAAGAGTAAAAAATATTTATACTTACAAACTTTCGCATTTATAATATTAGTAGGATACTTACATTAGTATAGTATAATAAAGTATTTAAATACGAATTATATGCTTACATTCATTGTGGTAATAAATTTATTGTACCTCAATGCTTACATTACTTCCTTACGACATTTAAAATAAAATGGCACTGGGTGGAAGAGCCTTTTCGAGGTTCGAGTTGACAGTTGACCTACTTACAAAACATTGTAATCGTTTTAAACGGCGATAAAGCTTTTGGAAGCTTGTTTCAATAAATAATTCAAACTGCGAAAGTTAAAGGTGTTTGTTTACTGGCGAATGGAAAAAATACACACATTTCATGCCATGTTTAAAACTTTTGCAAACATAATATAGATAAGTTATCTGTGTTTTGCATGTAAATGCTGCTGATGTAATAAAATTATGTAAAATGAGCAGTGGGAGGTTTATAGAATAATAATTACGTCTAAACATTTTGATCTAATTATTGTAACGTTGACATTAGAGATTGGTATCCTGTAGATTGTTATCTTATCACCTCACAGATCAGGACTTATCTTTGGTGGAAGGTGGAAGAAAACTATATGATTTTCGTAACTTAAACCCTATCGAATTGATTGAAAAAAATCTGCTTTTCGCACATGTTATCAGTTATCATCAACTTTGCGATGTCTCCAAGAACTTTGCGTGCGTGTGTTGTCTCTGTCTGTGTTGCGCTGTGCAACAAGTGGTTTAGCTTTATTTGCATTATTCCGCATATTGGCATTGAAGTAAACCTATTATTGGGCAGTCGCATTCGTACCAGCCCGTCGCGACGGATTTGTAATGATAATACACTTTATCAAACTGTGTCGCAGAACGTAAACAGTTGCCAATCAACTACTTAACGAAGCATAGCAACAATTCGTTTCATTAAAGTGTGTCGTACATGGCTGTGTGCGATACGGTTGTTGTTTCGATTGGTGATAAACGCCCTGCAATGGATGTTGACTTAAGCTTTGTTGACGTGAAGCTGTTTACTTTGCTGCTTTCGTATAGTGTAGGGCATGGTACACGTTTAGTGAACCTGAATAGATTATTAATTGCTTTTAATTCCCAGCAGGCTACTGCTAATGGACACCGCGATGATTGATAACCTGAACGCGAACGATCTACTTAGAACATTTATCTTGTCTAATAGATGCAGATTAGATGGCTAAGTTAGTCTGGTTGTGTCAAGAAATGCTTACATAATTTGGTCGTTCTCCCCTTATGACTTTGAAAGTTGTTTTTTGGGTAGATGCCTTTTGCGGTTACTTGTAACTGTAATGTAAGTAATATTTATTCACATTTTATTTATCGTATTTAATTGCCGTATTATTATAAATGTGGTTGATGCACAAATAAAAAAATAAACGTACATACATATTTATATAATTATACCCACATCCCGCCCGTTTGCAGGAGGGGTAGCCAGACTCTTTATTTTATTTTATTTATAGATAAAAGTACAAACTTACAACATATTTATTTACGTAAATAGCTATTGTAGCAGAACGTGAAGAATTGTAGATTCAATGTGTGCATATTATATTGTGGCCCGCACGTGACATGTTTGCTCTTAGATTCGTCGTGTTACTTTTCTTGGGAGTGTTTACTTGACAATTTGTCTCTTGGGCGAAATGTAGCTGTTGCCAAGCGCCTTGGATACTCGTTCTGTGATGTTTGTCCAAATTTTATCAAACCGCCTTTTGGAGCACGTGTTTAAATATTAACGTAACGGCATAACGGGTCAGATTTAAAAAGTTAAAACATTATGTAGCAAGCAGGTTGAGGCAGAGAATATACCGTGTTGAGGTGCTGTTTGTGAGTTTTATTCACCTTTTCATCACGTTCACTATGTTCAGAAAATATAAAAAAAATATATAAATTTTTAATAAAAATAAAAATAACGAAACGTTAAAACCAATAACTAGGTACCTCAGGTGGGAATCGAACCCGCGTCCTCCGTTTTTCAACGGTACCTACGTACCTATCTTCGAGTTTTATATGATAATAAAAATGTTAGTCTTATTTGATAGAGGTACGCTCATTATACGTTTTTATGTAGCCTATTGTGGTGTCTACTGCTGGGCAAAGACATTCTAAGTTCCACTCCATGCTAAGTTCTAACGATCTCGTGACGTTTAGTTAGATCAAATAGATCTGAGCTCAACGACAAGTGGAAACATAAGTAAAATAAGAGTAATCCGAGTGCTCGCGCTACATAAGACAGTTGCTAACTGGGCCGGCCGCACATTTACTAAGTCTGAAGCACTCACTGGCCATATTGGGAGCGAAGCGAAGTGAAGTAAAATGGGTTTTGCTTCGCTCATGCTGCTAATGCGTCTTTTCGTACATGGGTTCACACCGCAAACAACAAGCAGAACTAGCTTTCAATGTAGCTTAGGCTAACAGCTGACAGCTGTAGCTGATATTCTATCTGATAGCATAGACATAAAAATAGGAATATGTGACAACAGTAAGCTTAATAAAAACAATTTTAAGTACTTAAACATATTTAAATCTTCCTTAATTTTATGACAATAATAATTTAAACACTATCCTAGCCGCTTCGTTTTGTTTTTCCAATAACCATAATTTGTTGGACATTACAAGATCTTCCCATAAATAAGGGGGTTAGTCGATCCATATTTTCGAAGCGGCAAATGCAAAGCATCCTCTCGCAACGTTATTTTTGTGTTAGGGTTATATACCTATTATCTTAAACTCGCATCGCTCTCAGTGTGGCCTACGCTTTAAACGTTTCATTCTGACTATTATTAGTTTAGTGTAGACGCGAGTAGACTTAATTCAAATAAGCTAACTCCCATAAGCATTTTTACCTCGCTGAGTTTTATACCGGTCCTCCTCAAAACGCCTAACGTGCAAGTATTTTTTCTCCAATGCCATACAAATTCGTTTTCGTTTACCTACGTAATCGCATGCTAAATTAAACTTACTATGCATTTGGTAATCGGTTCAAGGTCTTCCGTTAAACGCTACCAATAGCGTATACTGAGAGACTTCCTAGTAGGGTTACCATTTAGGAATTTGAAAAGTCCTGACCAAAAGCCTGACATTTCGATAAAAGTCCGGACTTTTTAGTCACAAAATGGAAACATTACCTTTTTATATTTTGTTTTTAGTTAGGTATATGAAAAGTTAATAAAGATTAAAGACTTATTTGATACTTCATATTTACATATATATTCCAAAATCCGGACAAATTAAAGAGCCGGACAAAGTCCGCACTAGAGTCTAAAAATCCGGACATGTCCGGACTAATCCGGACGGATGGTAACCCAACTTACTAAGCTCAAATGATATCAGTATTTTTTAAAGACAGCTACAGATAAGTTCTCATTGAAATCTTATTACTTACTTATAATTTTCAAGTTTGCCTTAAGCCTTTATTTACCTAATTTCCCACGTTGTCTGTACTATTTCACGTCGAAAGACTAATATAAGCTATTGACAAAACGCGACTCTACATTATTTATTGTCCCGCTTTATCCATGTACTACCAGTAGAGTTACGATTTTTTCCATTCCACATACATACGAGGTACGAGTACCATACGGAATGCGCAGCCTTTGTATGTGCATGTACTTATGTATTAATGTATGCTCATTTATGGCGCCAGCGCCGTCGCCCTCGCCGCGTACCAAAAACGAGCCAAAACTTTATTAATTTATGACCCTCTCTATTAGGCCTTGTCCTGTTACCGAATTAAGGACACGGTTTCGTTTTCACTGTTTAATACCTACCGCTATTAGTTGATTGATACCGTTGATACATACTTTTTAATACTTATTGTAAACGCGAAAGTGTGTTTACACCCTAAAACGCAGCAGTAACGCAACGGAACGACTTGATTATTTACATCGATTTAGTAGGGGAACCCTTGATTATAGCTCGATTGTCATATAATATTATGCCTATAAATTAAGCATATAAGTGACTGGATTCGGGAATAGTTAGGATCGTAGCTTAAGGAACGCTGTTTCCTCTGCCTATTCCTCCGCCCGTGATTATTGTGTTTGCATTACACATTTATACTAATATTATAAAGCTGAAGAGTTTGTATGCTTAAACGCGCTAATCTCAGGAACTACTGGTCCGATTTAAAAAATTCTTTTAGTGTTAGATAACCCATTTATCGAGGGAGGTTATAGGCTATAATTTGTTTCGGTACGGGTACGGGTAGTAACCCGTGCGAAGCCGGGGCGGGTCGCTAGTTTAAAATAAAATGATATTATGTTGTTCACTTCTGTAACTATATAAAAACATTATTTAACGTTGTAAAGTTTACACAAATTCAAATATTGCTGTTTAATCAAATTCCACTCTTTCCGATACGCCCTTGAGCTCTCTTTGTAACAATGAATAAGTAAATAAAAACATTATTTAACGTTGTAAAGTTTACACCATTTTTAAAGTTGTTGTTTTATCAAATTCCACTCTTTCCGATACGCCCTTGAGCTCGGTGTGCCATGAAGTCGGCCGGTTGGGTCGTAAACAAGTTTTTGCGGCGCCAATATTGACGAGCTATTGTTATATAGTTTTATTTTACACGATAACGTTAGATGACGTCACTCACGCGGCACAGAATAAATAATAGGACTCGCGGTCCTTGAAGGTGCAGCGTGGCCGCTAGTACTATTAGTTATTCTGCGCTAAAACTATTGAGGTATTACAACTAGAGCAACTATCCCATACAAAAAATGTGCTCAGCTAAATGACAGCGAGTGAACAATGCGTGGGGATTAAGCTTTGTTGTCTTTGCAGCTCATGGGCTGCACCGCAAAATCTTGATTTGCGCTGCCGTCTCTAGTTATAAGTAGTACGTCAATGGCTAAAACGGTAACTTGTGTGTTGTAAATTCTTAATGGAGCCCGGATCACGAACTGTAGCGATTTCGTAAGTTCGAATTTAAAGCATTACTATAAAACATTATTTAAAGTTAAACTAGTGTTTAAATTTTGTGTCTCTGTCTAAAAATATTAGAAAAATAGCGCAAATATCTATTATATACATTAATATTATGGCGGTACTTCACTTGGCGTATCGTGTTCGTGTGGCGATATCGTTATGTTTGCCCAAATAATCTGGCACATCGCTTGGCGTCAAACAAGCCATCCACACATGGCCTATACGGGCAAACAACGCAAATATTAACCATATTTGCTTGTTCACAAACAAATTGAATGCAACAGCGATGGACGTGTCAGTGGCAGCAGCTTATTATATTTATCTGAATGCGGCTAGCCAACACCTGTTTTTTTATTGTGCAGGGTTCTCCTAAGTTATTTTGATTATCGATTAATGCGACGTGTTCGGTTTTTGTTTTTATGAGAGGCATTTTTGGGGTCCCAAACACTAGGATGCATTTGGTATAATTCCAAAAATCGCAATACGGTTTCGTTTGTCCAATCCATTTTACTATGTTTACGTATAAAAAACTGAACACGTCTGAACAGGACAGCCACACGCGCGCTTCTGAACAGAACCAAGTGTGGACGGCCGACGTAAATATTTGCCGTATTTGATTCCTTTGATGTGTGATCAAAAACCGACAAGTGGACGGAAACGCATATTCGCTATTTGCGTTGTTTGCCTTATTCGTGCAAATAAAGCAAATATATTCAAATAGGCCGTCTACACATTGCCGTGTTCGGACAAATAATGCAAATACGCGAACACGATACGCCATGTGAAGTGCCGGCATTATAGACTCTTTACGATAGGCAGTGGTGGACAATTTAGAATCGTCATGCTATAAAAATTAGAAAGCTTTTCCCTTTTATATGGACTCGGCTCAAAAATAAAATCTATGATGTAAGTAAATTTAAGAATCGTTCATGTAGTATAATATGAAAAATGAATGTTCTTGTAAGCAGGGGACGGTCAAGAAAACGAGTTGGAGGGTCGATTTTGACATTTATAAATGAGATTGGAGGGAAACCGCCAAAGATCAGGAGTCCAAGACACAGCAAAGTTTGTGAGATCTTTGCCTATATAGCAGGGAAATGAAAAAAAAGAGAAAGTAAAATACTGATTTGAAAGACGAAAAGACTAATTTTAAAGAAAAAAAACGCTGCCTCTCTTGTCTTGTAAAGTGTTTTTTTTAACTACAGTTGATGATTATAATTCAAAACACTTGTCGGCTTCATATTATATGACTCAATGAACTACTTAACTAACAATGAAAAATAACTACTGTTTGTACAATGTAAATAATGTTTGTATGGAGTTAGGCAAAGGGCAGCCTATTTTACAATCCGATGATGGCCTTGGGATTGGAAAGTGCTTATCAATTAAGTCTCCTTGAGTAAATGTATTTTTGAATTTGTATCTTCTTTGTGCGAAAAATGATATTTGTTTTAAAGTTTGAACCACTTTATACAGATCTATCTATCTTTATACAGTAAACAGGGATCGGCGCTCGAAGTGTTACCAATTAAAAATGCTGTAAGTAATTTTGTCAATGGGCGATTTTCCGAGATCAAAAAATAAAGAAATTGGTTCGTAATCACTTCATAGATGGCGCTTAGCATAGATGAGTATGGCGCTTTATCTCCATGGACTCGCCTTTTACCCTAGTAAAAGTTAAAATTTAAAGTAGTTTAAAGTTAGTTTACCGGAGATAAAATGTATTGCTGCGTAATATTTTTTGCATTCCAAAATAGAAAAAAGGTCCTGATGTCCTGAATGAAAATAGGTAAGTACATTTTTTTATTTTTGATTGATAAGCAAAAGTGTAGAATTTATTATAGCCCTAGGAACGGCTCGGCTTTCATAAAACGCCATCTATCGAGTGTTTTTGAACTAATTTTTATTTTTTAGTTTATGCTGTCAAAAAATCGCCCATTTAGATTTTTTTATTTAAAAACTCCAGAATATCGTAAAACATTACAAACTTTAAGAAAAAAATGTTATTGTACTAGTGTAACCACCTTTAGCGCGGATAATTAGCATTGAGTCTGTTCGGGAAAGCTTTACACGCTGCACGAACGTGGTCTGCTGCTCTAACGTGTAGGTATTGCTGAACCGTAATTTTTTTTACGGTTCAGCTTTTTACAAGAAAATGTTCTTAGCTTCATTTCGTCACAACAATGGCCACCATATTCCCCGGATTTAAACCCAATGGTATTTCCATATGGTCCATACTGCAGACCAAAGTATCAACTAAAAAATATGAGACGGTCTTCGCGGAGAATGCAATAAAATACCATTAGACCATATTCATGCAGCGTGTGTGAAGCCTTCCCGAGACTCAAAGCTCTTATCCGCGCTAAAGATAGTTACATCGAACAGTAAAAATTTTTTCTTAAAATTAGAAATGTTTTTACGATATTCTGAAGTTTTTTAAATAAAATAAAAATCTAAATTGACAAAATTACAGCATTTTTAATTGGTAACACTTAAGCGCCGATCTCTAAAGTTGCTTGACTTTAACAAACATTACGTTATTATTATACAAACGTGTTTGCTACAAAACCCGATGTATTTTTCTGGATTCTGAAGTTAGTTTCTTGGGTATACCTGCATAAGCTAATGGGCCGTGTTATCCCATTTGATAGAAGAGATGTCACACCCTCTACTGTTCGTCGTGAATGTGCCAATTTTCTGGACTCTATAATAATGAATGACACAAGTTTTGATCAAGTTTAATTTAGGAACGCCATCAACAATGATCATAATATCCGTAAACATGTTTTTGAAGTAGTGAAGGGGCCTTGACTGATTTTTTTTGTGAGTTTTCTCGTTAATTCTAATAATTTTTTTTTACAACTTCAACCAAAATCCTCAATTACTTAAGATTTGTTGGTAAAGCGACATAGTTATACCTATTACCTCTTACTATGTTAGATTAAACGGTGGTAGCTAGCCTAGTGGACTTTTTACTATCAACTTAGTACCAACCAATCAACTCTTATCGGTACCGGTGCTTCAAGATTGACATTCAGCCACATGACTTAAAACTAGGACTTAGGTCTATTGTCGCTTTAGTCAAGCATGATTAGTAACTATTAATAACTAGGATTACGCAACCAAAGACCACGTGTACATCACAGAAATCTTAAGTTTATGTAAATTTCAATTTTAACATGCCATGCCATATAAAGTACTCGCCTTATCTTGTAATTTTAACACACCTTCTTTATTATTAGGTTCCATGTGTGTGCGATACCTTTCTGATTTGATCAAGAAATTCCTGCCTTATATTATGTTTTAATTTAAGTTTTAGTGTAAGTAAGTGCTATCCTACCTATTTATTTTTTCTGTTCACGTTTTCTCAATTGTGTAGGTAAGTATATTTATCTGGACACATCTTAGATTAAAACAAAAAGGGAAGATACGGCATGCTCCTACTTGTAGTCAATCAAAATATAGTCCTACTCAACTACATATGCAAACACTCACACACGCACACCTATAAAAGTGTAAATCGAGCGAGCGAGAGAAGCAGTAAGTTTCAACGTCAGCGCGAGGAAGTCAGCGAGTAGCGCGTTGACGTCTCGGTCGCTCGCAACAGACGAGTACGTACGACCGATTCCGACGCCACTGCGGAGTAGCGTCTTTCTCTTTTTATCACAGCAGAATGTCCGCAATAGTACGATGTAGCCTGTACGCTCGGCAAATTGCGACTGAAGTGAAATTGTGCCTTTAGGCCTAATTTTAGCGGCTTACTCACGAGACGCTAATGCCGTATCTTCCCTTTTTGTTTTAATCTAAGGGACACATATTTTATTTGCATTATTTAATGATAATGATGTATGATTTTTGCAGTGAAGTCCTTATACTTCGCTAGACATCTTGACGGCGATATGATATCAACTTGTTATCATTATCAGCGCTGATAAGGATAATATGTCGTGTTTTTGGAACAGTCAATAACCTTTTTTTACGCAATTCCAAGGCTGCTTTTTCATTTAACAACGGGGAAGAGCTTGGGCCTTCATTTCACAAGATGGCCCAGACCACAGAGCAGAAGAGAGAGCCCTAGACGTCTCTTTTCCGTTCCATTTAGCATGAACGAGAATAGAATTCAGTCATAAAACAAGCCCCTCCTTTTTTTGCTTTTATTTCAGCTATTTCAGCTTATTAAGACGTAAGCTCGCGCTGGTGGTTTCTACTTTTTACGTCACTGTCTTGAACGCGCAAGTGGTATTTTTTGTAGCTAGGGCTGTCACCTTTTATACATACGATACAAACTTTGTTGACAATAATAATTACAGACACAACAATAAAATTATTAGCCGAAAATGTGCAGCCGTAGCCGTTCTGAAGTGAAGAGCGAACATTAATTCGTGGCAATAATTTTTTATTTATGTAAGTAGGTTTTGTTCTGTTGCTTTAGGCGATTTTTCGAAATACGACAATTGCGATTCGTATTATTGGTACTGCTAGACACAGACATTTCCATATGCATATGGGGATATTGGGCAATATAACCCTCCACACCCCGACCCAATGAAGGTTGACGGGTTAATAATTTAAGTGATAAAGTATTTTCGCCTATTCTATTTTTGTTATAATGTGTAGAGTGCAATGAAAACGTACAATACTTATTATAAAGTACCTAAAGGTGACATGGCAACCCTAGTTGTAACGGTGAGATGCGGCAAACTAATATCTAGCTCATTGCTCGTAAAGGCCTGCGCAGACGAGAGACTGATATTGACGTATGTTTTTACGTCAAAATAGATTACTTACCTATATATTAGAACTCTATCGCGTGAAGCACACGAGAGATACTCAAAGTCCGCGTCTCATTCAGATTCCTTCCAGTAGACAATGTCTAATAAGCTAAAGAGTCCAGTGTTTTATTACGTCCAGTCCACTCATGATTCTAGTGTTTCATAATTACTAGTATTTTAATATGGTCAGAGTACAAAGTTAAATGGCCTGTAATGTACAGCAAATCTTTCGACTGACAATGAAAATTTAATTTATTTAATTGTGACGGACCAAAACGCCCCCTATGGTATTTGTTCCTCGCGCCTCCTCTGCGCAGGTCTTTATACTGCAGTAGATTTTGTGGCAGTGTCTTCAGTTATTTAAAGACAACATGGTCTCAGTAAACAGTAATGACAACACTGCAATAGATAGGCACTGATCGCGCGTCCCGCCGCAAATCGCCCGTTTCCGTGCCCGAGCGGATAGAATAGGGTCGCAGTCGCAGCACAATAATTGTTACGTAGTTTTAGAATTTTTTTTTAAGACCTGCCAAAACGTCATTCTTTTGTTAGCTATAAAACAAAAGTTAAATGAGAATATCCAACTATGATGATATTATGTCACTATTATGGTCCATATGTAGGGTTATTTTAACATAATTTTAATTAGGGAAATTCTGGGAAATTCGTGTTTAGGTCAAATCTGGTTTAGGCAAGGTCTGTTGCATGTTATTGTTTCAAGAAATCGTTTGTAACTACAAAATCAAAAATAATAAATAATGAAATAAAATTCATGTTAAATGAATAGTTGTTGTTCGTTGTTGTTAACGTCATCCCTATTTCCGCGCGAGGCATAGACACATTACAACGAGTGTTTACTATTCCGCGAGTGTAGAACGATAAATAGTAATTAAGTCGTCTGTCCGCTTGTCTCTGGGTCACGTACGCGCGGCATGCGGGGAAATATTACGTGACTTCGCTCTACTGGAAAATGAATTAGTTTTTTTTTTTAAATCTAGGTGCCGATGGATTGATGGAAGCGGGTAGTTGTACTTTTATCTATTTATTTGAATTAATAAACGAATTTGGTATTAAAAAACATGAGTTGCTGCTTGTCAAGTAATTTGTTTGCTTGATAAAACACCACCGTGTGGCTTAGCGGTGAAAGAATGCTACCACCCCCTCTCTTCCCTTGGATGTCGTAAAAGAACGGACTAAAGACTGCACATACATCCAACAGCATAGAGCGGCGATGGGCTCACCACCTGTCACGCTGAGCACATGTACAGTCGCTATTTGGTGAAACGTGGACTATGGTAGGGGACTGCTTTTGCTTTTGCTATCCTCATTGCCTAGTGTCTGACTAACCCTTCGGAGATAATAATCGAGATTATACAGGGTGATCTATCCGGATGGGTCAGTAGGGAGAAATCAAAAACTATAAGAAATAGAGAAATCTGTTCTTAGGAACTATGGCGACGATTTTAGATTTTATGAAAATGATATTAAAAATTTTTTGTTAACTCTCATACATAGCCGGGAATCAAACCCGGTCAATAATCAATATAATTATCTCTGTAAGTAAACAATGTTATAACTTCTGCAAGTCTATTCGTTGTTATTGCTGATGGTGTGAATAATAGGTCACATGGAACATATTTTTGTAATGGATTTTGTTAAAATAATTGAAAGAAAAACCCAAAATTAGATTTTTTTTAAATAGGTAAAATTTCAAAATTGGAACCATTTTCCTGGATGCAAAGATTAAATCGTGTTAGGTAACGAATGCAATATTGCGTTTCATATTATTGTGTTAAGATATTTTTAAGGCTGTTGTTAAATCTACTACAGTGGCGTAATTTAATTTAATAAATTTCATCTCTCTCAACCCCATGCGAAATTGTCGAGTGGCGTGACATGGATCTCGTGGGTCATTTGATGGAGCCGTCTGTACTAATCCAATTATGTTGAAAATAATTGTCATTGAGAAAGTATTTGACAATTCAACTTTATGTGCTTACACAAGATTTCTTAGTACAATTTGGTCCTTTGTTGAAAGCCCTAATTTATTATTATAATAAAGTAAATTAAATTTTTTTTTATTAGGCAACAGAAATACTAGCTGCTCTGCTTCTGTGGGTCACGTGAGAGGTTAGAAATTTAAGACAATCGCGAAGCGCAGCGTAGCATGCTACAGGCTTGCTTGTTTTAACTTTGTGCGAATTACAATTTAGTAATTGTAAATAGTAGGGATTATGGATGGTTCCGCCTAAGTTGCATTTGGGAAGTTTAAATACGGCGATAAAGAGTTAGGCGAAGTAAAGAAGTAAAAATAGGCAAAGTAAAATTTGTGCGAAAAACCTTATGGCTTATGTTATGCCATTGACAATTAGGAGTACAAAAAATTCGGCGATCCAATATAGACCCGCTTACAGGATCAACGATACGACATGCGATTACTTAAAGATTTTTACCAGGTTCGATTCCTGGTTAGTGAGAGATAAAATCCCCTTTTCATTAAATCTAAAATCGACGCCATGGTTCATAGGCACCATGGCTGAATGGCCAGACGGCCTCATCAAATGGCCCGCGAGCTCGCCTCATGTCACGCCACTCAACTATTTCGGATGGGGTTGAGAGAGATGAAATTGTTTAAATCAAATTACGCCACTGTAATTCACTGTAGAAGATTTAACAACAGCCTTAGAAAATATCTTAACACAATAATACAAAACGCAATATTGCATTCGCAATACACTTACTTGCAGATTATAACATTGTTTACACTGATCTTGACCCCGTTCGATTCCCGGTTACGTATGAGAGTTAACAAAAAAAAATGGAAATCTATTTTCATTAAATCTAAAATCGACGCCAAGGTTCTTAAGAACAGATTTCCCTATCTCTTATTGTTTTTAATTTCTCCCTACTGACCCATTTGGATTGATCAGCCTGTATTTATATGTATGTAGGTATATAAAACAAAATCAACATAACTTTCCATCTTATAGATACTTACAACAATATAAATTTATAATTATATCACACTATTCACACTTCAAATCATTAATTTATCGTAGCATACCATGAACTGTAGCTTAGCTGCCTAAAATTACCAACAAATTAACATGTAACATTTATACCAAGGTTAATGGGGCTACATCATGGACGGACGATTAAGCCGTTGGTTGCGGCTGGCGGCCCAAAGAATATAGACAAGTATATATAAATGACAATGGCTCCTTCCGCGTCCGCGTGGCGGGCGCGGGACCGATATAGAGCGGGGCACGCGTGGCGCAATCAAATGCGTGGCGCAATCAAATGCGTGGCCCTATATTTGCGTGGTGCTATCTGTACGCTTTTCATTTCTATTTACTCCGTAATGGAAAAGCTATTAGTATGTATCAGCTCACTCGAGGTGCTATTTTTATTGTCACCGATCTATCAACGGTGATCTTCTATTTTTTTAAAGAAACATTTATTGACTACAAGCACAATTTTCACAACACATGGAAAAATGCGATAAGAAATAAGAATCAAAAATATATTTAAAAAAGAATGATATTGTAGTAAATATGTAGATGTGACCACCCACGTCAGATAGTGTTTGATGGTAGAACTACGGCTACGGGGTCTGATACTCTAGTTCGAATGACGTTACCTCGATGGTCATTACCTCGATGTCTCTACCTCGACGGTACACTTCACCGATGGCTCGTTACCTCGAAAGGTCGATACCTCGAAGGATCTCTTCCTCGACGGGTCTTTTCTTCGGTGGTACATTTGATCGATGGGTTGTTACCTCGAAAAAATCATAAAAAGTACAATTATAATTCCCATAACTTTTAGAAGTCTCCCTTATTTTTATTGTGTATTTTTAGTAACATTTTGATAAAAGAATAAGATAAAAGTGTCTTCTGAACCATAGAAATTGTAAATTTATATGCAGTTATATGCAGTGATAATAAATGTTGCCTCTATGATTATATCGATATTCATTAATGTTTTATATTTTAGCGTTTTATTAACGCTTAAATATACTTAAGTAAAATTTAAAACACTGAAAAAAAGACGACAACCTCAGGCGGGAATCGAACCACGCACCTTCCGCATCCCGGGCGGCTGCCTTAACCACTTGGCTACCGAGGACTGGCTTTCAACCTTCGAAATTTGTCAGTGCTTGATGCTTATGTTTTTAGTCAACATTGCTTCATCAAATCTTAGAAGTTTTCACCTCTAAGATCCGAAAGAAATATTTTACAAATATTTGAACATTCGGTTAGGATGAAGCTGCGTTTATAGATTAATGTTTAATATTTTAGCGTTTTATTAACGCTTAAATATACGATATCGATATTTAAATATCGATATTCATTTCAATTCACTAGTATTTTTACCTTTCAGTTACACACACAAATACTTTACTTTACTTTTGATGATTTTTTCGAAGTAACAACCCATCGAACAAATGTACCATCGAAGAAAAGACCCGTCGAGGAAGAGATCATTCGAGGTATTGACCTTTCGAGGTAACGAGCCATGGGTGAAGTTTACCGTCGAGGTAGAGACATCGAGGTAATGACTATCGAGGTAACGCCATTCGAACTAGAGTATCAGACCCGAACTACGGACCATAGGGGAGTTGGAGGTTTATTAGTACTGCAGTTTAGTACTGTGTTTTCGTTAGATGTAAGCCATTGATATACCTACTAACTTGGGCTTGTTTTCAAACCAGAAGGGAAGGGTCACGTCTCGTTTAGGCCACGGAGGGCCCTTTAAGTACCAGTCATGGTCACTGCGACCGTTACTGCTTTATTCGGCACGCGGCGGGTTATTACCGTGAGAACATTATTCCTATCCAACTTTTTTTTCAAACACTTGAGCTCATGCTCATCAACGCGTTTACATTTCCATATCCCACCCCACATTGGCTCATAATAATTGAAATTCTATTTTAATTAATAAACTGTAAAGGATTTTTAAACAATCCGGTCCTATTAAGTTCTGTTATAATTTATAATGTTACCCATCCAGGTCTTCCATTATATTTTAAAACGTGTACAATTAAATAAACTTGTTCTGCAAATTATTGCATAGTCTAAAGTACTCTAAAGTCATAATCAGATCAGGGAGAGAGAATCAAGGCAAGGCTAATATTTGTTAGACGTGGGTTTACGTCAGTGTCTTACGGAGCTGTGGGAATTGAATCACGATTTCACCCGTTCAACCGTATTATCTATTCTCTTGGCTAGTGACGTCTTAGTTCCTAAATAGTTTTTAATGAAAACTCTTAAAATAATTAAAAACTTCAAAGCTAATAATTTTAATGTAGATATAGGTACTTTTAAAAATATTGGGAAACATTATATTCAGAGCGGACGGGAATAACCCACCATGACGCGAAGGGCTTATTGTGCAATGAGGCCCGTAAGATTAAAATCAAGAACAGTAAAAAACGTTTTGTTGGTTAGTTTTTTATTCTCATTTCCTTTTCAATGCGCTCACTTTGTTATTCAAGAATAATATGCCAGATTCAATGTGTATAATTTGGTTTTATTACGTCAGTTATTAAAGGCCAGTTCCCCTGGCTGAAGTTGAGGGTGACAAAAGGAACAACATTTCGAGCTGCTTTGTGCTTTGGGCCTCTGATTCGTAATTTGGTCACCTGTTTGACTTTTCAAGATGGCTACCCGAATTCGCTAACAGCTGCTTTATGTTTTTATATTATAAAGATATCATCAATGACCAGCCTAGTTCCCAATCTTATTTCGAGTGTCTGTCTACCACTTGACAATGACAATGGGCTAGATCATCGTCATCTTACATTATACTTAGTGCTTCATCTTCGAGATTAGAGATAATTTATTGTAGTTTCACGTAAGGACTCGCTAATGACACACTATTGTCAAAAAACACATTTATATAATTTAAAAATAAGAAGAAAAGGGTATTTGTACTTTTTACAATTTTAAACTAGTATTATAAGCCACAGTTCCGCCACAGTACCGGCACAGTGTATTTCATACATTATCTATGAACGCATCCCCACTTGTAAGTGATAATGCTCTCAGTGTCAGTGCCGGCGCCACCGGCAAATCACGGAAGTATCCGTTTAGGACAAAATTCATAGAGAAACAGAATGTATGAAAGAATATTTTTGACTGTGCCGGTACTGTGTCGGAACTGTGACCTCACTGATATGTGTTAAGCAACCCTCAATGAAAGCAGAATCAGTCCTTATTCGAGTTTCAGTGCTTCGCTAGTCATAACACGTCTTTTCTTTCCGTGCATCGTACTTCGATAAAATGCCGAAATGGATAGTGATGAGGATAGTGACGAGGTGCAAGATGCGGGAAACTGAAAAGGAACTACGCAAACGGAAGAAAAGCTCTCGCCCTTTAAGCTCCAGCAGTAGTAATTACTCATGTGCCACTATAGTCCGCTATAGTGGCTCTAGACTAGAATGAATTATGCACCGTCAATAACCGAAAGTATTCTTGGTTTCTTTTAAACGTGTTTGGTAAAAAATATTAAACATGGAGGTATAGTATAAGCTTTATGAAAAAATGTGGTAGAATTTTCTCAACCAATAACGAATTTTTTAAACATTATTAAGTTAAACAAGCAAACTTGGTGGTCTTATGATAGTACCACAGGTAGTTACCGTAGTGTTAATAATTTTGTCCTTTTGCCCTTTTAATCAATACAGTAGCTATTATTACTCTATCTAAACTGTCTACCTTAAACTTACGAGATAAACAAATACTTAGCGACTATCGCTTTGTGAATAAATTTGTTATTGTAATTATATCCAGTATGATCACAGTATTGGATATTTAAGTGCAAATAATAAAATTGCCTTTTTATGTACTTCCCAGATGGCCAAACGGTGTCTCCACTTATTTACACCGCCTACCCGCCGAAGGCGTGGACCTGGAGATTGTAGAACCAATCGCAGGGCCGTCTACTGATGCCTCGGTTGAACCAGAAGATTGTCCTCGATGACATTCTCGAAATGTGAGGCGCTTTCCCAAATAAATCTAAGCAGATGGGGGACAATATTCAAAAAGATATTGCGCTACGGTGGGAACATGTTGCCTTGCCACCTCAGGTCTTGCAAAAAAATACAAAGAAATAACTTTTAGATAAACACTTGGTACCAGCAAACTGTTCCAAATTGTCCGCTCCAATATTAATTTGGAAATAAAAGCTGCCTAATCGGATCATATGATAAACAACGACAAGAGTGCTGAGTATAAGCAGAACCAAGTCGCATCAGCTATTTCTTGTATTGGAGAGGCTCTTAACTAAAATTTTTAATTCGGAGCAGGACTCCTCTATTATAATACCGCTACTTGTTGGTGCCTAACTGCTTTGTGAATTGCAGTTCTGCGAGTCAATGAAAAGGCGAGCTCTTATATGTGCATCCATTAACAAAGAAATAAAAAGTCGTTATACGAGACCGAAATTAATACTTTCTTGTCTGGCGAGAAGTTAGCCCATACACTGAAAACAGCCAAAGCTATCAGCAAATTCGTTTCTAAGATAAAAAGTATTTATATCAAAAGCCGCAATGGCGCGTTATCAGCCTCGTGCTTTAAACTTGAAGCCTCAGCTGGTGAATAGCAGGTACCCAGCCAGGAGGAGACAAGAGCATGCAGCTACGCTCAAACTCCGGGTGAGCTGTGGCCTCTGCCTACTTCTCCTGTAAACTTATATAAACATGTCTACATGATAGATAACCTGTTGTGTATTGTGTATGCCATAATTAATAAAACAATCCTATTTATCTATTTTATGTCGATGGTAAAACGGTAAAATAAGTGCTTGCTTGTCCCATAAAACACAAAACAACAAGCGAGTTCAACATTGTTTTTTTGATTGTAAAAACAATTGTGAATCATTCACTCCTCTTTCGTCGTTGACCATTATAGATACGCCTCTGTAAACCACACAGATATACGAGTTCAAAAGTCCACGTGTGATGGTCGCTGTTGTTTTCAAACAATATATCAACTTGAACTATTGACTGAGCCAAATTCCATTATGTTACTTATATTTTAAGTTGTTAGTTTAGTTTTTATCTAAAATAAAGTGTTACGTGTTTGTATTGTTGAATGTTAAAATGTTTATAGAGGCCAAAGAATATTTTGATTTTTGAATATTCAACTGTCTTTATGCAAAACACTGGGTTTAGGAAGAGTTGGTATACTTACTTACTTTAGTGTTAATTGTTAATACTATGTTTAAAAAAGAAGAACTCTTATTTTTATCTGCGCCTTTTATTAATAACTTTACCCGGATTAATAAAGAGGCTTCAAGGGATAGGTGGGCGAAGGGAGTTACATTACAATGGTATAATATTTAATCAGCGCGAGACAAAGTTTTGTTTTCCTTCTGGTCTCGTGCTGCTCAGTTACTCATAAAATAATATTATTTTACCGACCTTATTACCTTTTTATAAATAGAACATTCAATTTGTTTTGACCCAGCAGAGTGCCTATTGTAGCATACTTGTATATTTTTAATGATCTGCTTATTCTAGAGTCAAATTCGATGAAGAATGTTTGTATTATAATTTATTCACAATTCTTTGTGCAAATATCTAGACTGTGACTCGGATTTCAACTTTTTCTTTAGAGAGATACCCGAGAAAATCTCTTAAGGCTCGCGTCCACTAGGCTCGCCGAGCGAGTCGAATCGAATCGCAGAAAGTTGTCTCCTAATTATATTTCTATGAAACTGCGTCCATTAGCGACGAGCCGCGGCGAGCCAAATTGAATAGACCGCGTGAATTGGCAATCCTATCTACCACATCTGCCATTTTGTAATAATTTACGGCACTGGCATCAAGGATTTTCGAGCCTAACCTTATAAATAAATAAAAACCTAATTAATATACCTACATTTTATTCTTTGAAAGGTAAGAAAAGAGAAAGAGGTAAAGTTCGCAAGTAAAGAATTAAGTTGTCACTACTAGTGAGCTAGTAGCTACTAGACAGCATAATTATTTGAAAATTTATGCTAATTGTGCTAAACACAAATTACGTATCACATCATATTAAGTCTGTATGAGATTAATCCCTTTGCTTTTTCTATGTTTAATTATATGAATTATAAATTTATTAATTAAGTATAAAAAATCTTTGACGGCAATGTCTAATGTTACAAGGAATTAACATTAAATATTTATTATCTTTTTAACCTCTCTATTTAAAACAATAACTACTGTTGATTATTAGAACAGTATAAAGAACCAATACAGAAAGAAATTCAATTTTGATCAAGTAACATTAATATTTTTTTGTGGGGCGGACAATGTATGGGGATTGGGATATCTCCTTTAATGAATATACTTATTAGTGTTTATGAAAAATGTAGGTACCTACAACTACATGATTAAGTTTTCATACTCGTGGCAGCTGGAATGACAACACGATAACCCGACATTGGCCTTGAATTTGAACAGACGACGTTAAATAATAATAAATGCCGGCGTCGCCATTCCCCCACTTAGTAATCTGTGACAGTATCCAATCCAGCTAGTGCAAATACATTGCAATCACTTCTTGCGCACGCGACCATTCGTGCGTGTGCAAATTTTACTTACCTAGGTAGGTACTATTTAATGGATACACAAGCGAGGGAATAAAATCTATATCCAACGTTTAAAAAGTAAGACATGAAGACTACTTAGCTTGTGGTTTTTTTATGATTACGCAATGCCTTTGGCCTTAATTTCACCTGATAGTAATGGTAAGATTGGTAAAACATGATAAGGCCGAAAGAAGAAAATCCGTAACTCCTGAGGAACTAACTAAAATATTTCTATTTTCTAGTCGTCGGAAAACAATGTTAATTGTTATTGTGCATAAGACTTAGATATGAATCGGTAACTAGTCAGACTAACATAAAACATCTTAAGCCAACCTTTACCATCAACAAAACCTAATGTAATTAACTATTCTATGTTCTAGAAATCGAACTAAGACCGGTATTTATACTAGCCCACGTAGCTGGGAGCGGAATGACAGCTTATTGTCTCACTGCACGGAGCAAAATTTGCTCCGTGTCTCACTGGCAATCTTATAATAAATAATATACTGACCGAGCTTAGATCCAAATAATAGAGCCGATTTTTCCATTAACAGATATAACTTATTCGTTTGATAAAGTATTAGAGAACCATTTTTAATATATGTTAATTATCATGTCTTTTCTTTTTTACACATGACATTTTAGATTGATCGTGTAATACTTTATCAGATGGATAAGTTTTATCCGAGGATTGAAACATCAGCTCTTATAATTTTAATTTCAAGATAATAAATAATAATAATAAATGATAAACCTTTCCTACCATCTGGTTACTAGACAACGGATAAACATACTTAAAAATACTTAAAGACATTCTTATTATACATAGAAAACACCCAGACCCAAGACAATTTAGAAAAACAATAATTTCTAAATTGACCCGACCGGGGTTCGAACCCGGGACCTCAGAGATGGCGACACCATGAAAACCGGTATAGGTACAAACCACTCGACCAAGGAGGTCGTCTAAGATCATCAGTGAGTTTTCAGAATTGCACCGCTGTTCCAGGTTTTCGTCTGTTTGTTATTAAGTTTTCTTTCGCCGCTGAAACACTATCCGTCTTTGTACAACTTAGTAGCGACCACACGTGTAGATGGACCGTTGCTTGTGAGTTGTGAGCCATGAGAGATCAGCGGAAACTATTCGGTCACTCACTATTCACTATACGCGGGATACGCTACGTGCTGTAGTTTATTTTTGTTATTATTTAGGTAGGTTGATCTTTCTTATTATTATTATTATTTATCACTATTGTAAAAATTTTAACATCTCTACTCTTTTATACGTACAATACACATAATCACGACTATTATCCCCGAAGGGTTAGTCAGAGACTAGGCAATGAGGACAGCAAAAGCAGTCCTGTACCATAGTCCACTTTTCACCAAATAGCGCAGTCGCTGTTTGGTGAAAAGTGGACAATGTGTGTAGTGCAGTGCACATGTGCTCAGCGTGACAGGTGATTAGCCCATCGCCGCTCTATGCTGTTGGATGTATGTGCAGTTTTTAGTCCGTTAGTCGCCTTTTACGACACCCAAGGGAAGGGGGTGCGGTGGTAGTATTCTTTCACCGCTACGCGGCTTTTTTATATCAAATATTAAAATATGGAGCACTTGACAAAAGGGGGACTTGTTCTTGTATTCACTTTAGACTATCCTCGAACACGCAACCTTGTAATCCGGGCAATAAATAGTTCTTACAACTGTGTAAGTATACTGTATTTGTTGGCTAGACAGCCATGGAAAGACTTCCAAATAAATAAAATATAAGTATGATATGACAATGACGCGTCTGCTGCAGAGTTGCGCGCGCGCATTGGTCGCTGTCTGTACTATGTTTATACCTAGGTACTATGACAGGGCATGATTTATCGGCCGCTTATCTCACACGTGGCTACCCCAAGAGCTATTGCCGTAATTAATTGCAATTGTTTTGTATAATTTGCAATTTATAATACCATGTTACTCGATGAAAACACTGGCTATTTATTGTTTTTTGTTTTATTTCGACTATTCAAGGTAAACAAAGCTGTTGGATAAGTTCACATTGTTATTTAACAGGTTCACTGTCCAAAAAATATAACAAACAATAGGTTAATCAATTGTTATAGTAGAGGATCCGAGTATACAACGACCTTCACCGAGCGGTTAATGGATGAAAAGTATTTTATATCAAATTTAATGTGGTAAAAAATATATTGCGAGTGGGTTGGCTGAAAAATTTCAGTCCAGTTTATGATTAAATAAATATTTTAAATTTTTTTTTTAAAATATTGCACTTGTTTCGATAATAGATAAATTACATAGGTACCAATCAAAAGTATAAAGCATACAGAATATGCAAACGTTAGGTTGACTATTTTTTTCCTGTCAAAACATTGGGTAGGCAGGTGTAAACAGGCAAGTCAATATTAGTAATTTGCAACCGTCTGGTTAAATAAATAAAATGTACTTATGTTTATATAAAGATAAGCTCATTACAAACACACACACACCAAACCAGTGAAATGTAAAAAAAAATATTTTTTTAAATATTAAATTAATCATTAAGGCTCCTACCGTCGCCAACGACCTTGAGCGTACGGGCGGAGCTTAAACTTCACCCCCGCACTACCCGCTGATAAACATCGCGCGCGCCAAAAGGTATCAATGTTCAACTATAGGTTTGCTATTACTACTAGAGATGGAAAAAAGTGCTTATTTTTTAACCTTTATGCGTTGTACGATTACCTACTTGCGATATATTATATAACATATTAAATTTCATATAAAATACTTTTCATCCATTAACCTTCTCGGTGAAGGTCGTTCTATACTCGGATCTTAGACTATTATGGCCCATATGTGGGCTGCGGGACTGTGAACCGGCTAACCCCTTGTCTGTGAGATCAAGATCACAGACACAGTAGAAGTTCAATTGTTCGTCTCAGAGACGACAGGTTAATTATCAAAATCTTATTCGTATTCTAACCATGTCGCGTGGCGGTGAAAGTATACTACCACCCCCTCTCTTCCCTTGGGTGTCGTACAAGGTGATTAACAGACTAGAGACTGCACATACATCTAACAACATAGAGCGGCGATGGGCTCACGAATGAACACGCATGACTCGCACACTCTCATGACCCAAAATCTCGATAATCTCGATCAATATTGTCGAGATCTTGATCGATATCACATACATCGAGATTACAGATTGTCGAGATTGAATATCGAAAAAAAGGTCGAGATCTCGCGAGATCTCGACTCGAGATTGCATTCCCTACTACTGACCCATCCGGATAGATCACCCTGTATAATCTCGATTATTGTCTCCGAAGGGTTAGTCAGACACTAGGCAATGAGGATAGCAGCGTTGCCACGCTGAGCACATGTGCAGTCGCTATTTGGTGAAACGTGGACCATGGTAGGGGACTGTTTTTGCTGTCCTCATTGCCTATTCTCTGATTAACCCTTCGGGGATAATAGTCGTGATTATATTTATGTATGTATGTTATTCGTATTTAAATAAGTACGTTTACCTGCTGGTAGCCCTGATAAAAGCCCTTGGGTTGCATCGGTCCAGCGCAGGGTGGGTTTAATATTCGCGAGACGTGTCGCCCATCGCCTGTAAGCACCCGCCAGACGTATTGTCTCGCCACTTTTTCACCCCACTTCAACTTTGACAATGTGATTAAACTCTGTATAAAAATACAAAAAATGAAAAGAAAACGTTCGATACGGTAACCTTACCCACCATCAGGCGGGCCGTGAGTAGGTGTATGTGTGATGCTAAAGTCTGTATCAAAAAACCAATTAGGCTAACTTAATTATGATGGTTGTCAAAAGCACGGGCGTAATATAAAGTTTACCAATTAGCCGCTGTCTTGCGCGCGCCCACGGCCAATTATCTGTCTCAATTATCGACGTCACCTGTCGTTAGCGCCAGTCTCGAGACGCAGCCACCCTGATCTAATAGACGTGACCTATAAAACTATAAATATGCATTTGAATAATGCATATTTATAGTTTTTCATACTTATTCGCGTTACAAGGATTTTGATACATTTTGAAATAGATTCTGATAAAATAAATTGAAAAATAATGAGATGAGAATGCGAGCTAGCGCTAGCCCTAACATTTCATCGGAATCCTTTAAGATGAGATTGTCCTCTTTTTTGACCGATCTCACTTAGATCAGGGCCTACTTACTCTCTTCATCCGAAACGAAATTTCGGCCGATTTTCGTTTGCTATTTACAGCGGTTTCCATTCCTTCCGAAATTTCGTTCATACAAAATAGGTTTGGCAATTAGATTATTAATTTATAGAAAACTTGCGGCTGCTCGCGGTTTCACCCGCGTGGTTCCAGTTCCCGTGGGAATATCGGGATAAAAAGTATCCTATGTGTTAATCCGGGTTATAAACTATCAGGAGGCTTACTCTTGAAACACAATTCCATTAATCAATTTCCAATCACAAATCTAAAACATGTTAAATTGCACTTTTGTAAACGACAATTGGAATTAAATTGCGTGGAAATTGATTGAACAAATTATTATCGAGATGGCGCTCCGGAATTATCTTTACTTATCCCAATATCGATACATATTAATCGCATTGGAATTGTATTGAGATTGAGTTTGCGTTCAAGAGTAACCCCCCCTGTATGCCGAATTTCATCCAAATCCATTCAGTAGTTTTTACGTGAAAGAGTAACAAACATCCATCCATACTTACAAACTTTCGCGTTTATAATATTAGTAGGATAGTAGGATTGTTTGAAATTTCAAAAATAATGGAAAGCGCTTTTTAATAAGCAAACTAAAATCAGACGAAATTTCGTTTCGGAAAAAGAGAGTAGGCCCTCAGGATATCCAGCCAAAATAGGCTTGCCGCGATATTAAGTTCTTTGAAAAAAAAAAAACTTTACTACACTCACACCAATTATCTAGCCCAAGAGAAGCTTCGTTGTGAAACTCGTTAAATGGTTACTAGACAACGGATAAACATACTTAAAATACTTAAATACATACTTATTATACAACACCCAGACCCGAGGCAATTTAGCAAACAATAATTTCTAAATTGACCCGACCGGGGATCGAACCCGGGACCTCAGAGATGGCGACACCATGAAAACCGGTGTACAAACCACTCGACCAAGGAGATCGTCAAATTGAAATTCTTTGTTATTAGATTCTATTTTCATTTTTGTCACATAGGTAAGTAAAGTTTGAAAGTAGTGCTAGTGTTTTACGTACGCGCGTTCGGAATGGAGAACAAGCTAATATCGTCGAAAGGGGGTCTACCGGGAACTTTAATTTGACAAAGTGGCCAATATTATCCGAAACATCACATTAACATCATGAAAGTTGACAAAAATACTATAACTGGGTACATTAAGGTTTTGTTGGTGTAAGGTGGGTTACTTGCTAATATTATTAATGCAAATGTCCACTCCATCACAGCACACCGGTTAGTTGCCATCCGTTCAGAATTTTCCGAATCAGTTCGTTTTGTGTGATCCTCTGTTCTGTACCTACAATAAACAGAGTTGTTTCTTTGTAGGAGGATATTGGTCAAGAAGGTAGGAAGGTACCTTGACATAGCAAAAGTAGTTTTAACTAGCGGCCGCTCGCGGTTTCACCCGCATGGTTCCCGTTCCCGTGGGAATATCGGGATAAAAAGTATCCTATGTGTTAATCCACGTTATGAACTATCTGTTTGCCGAATTTCATCCAAATCCATGTAGTAGTTTTTACGTGAAAGAGTAACAAACATCAATCCATATTTACAAACTTTCGCGTTTATAACAATGATATTATAATAAAAAGGTCCTCTTTTTATTATAACATAATTGGTTTATAATTTAAGTAAGATTGTTAACATTTTTGAATCAAATCAAAAATCATTTAATTTATTTGAATAATTTTGAGCATTTATGAGTATACTGCTTCGACCAGCAGACTATAAATACTACAAATAATACGGGTCCCGATTAGAATGCAATGCTATTGCGTGCATTTGTGGGCGTTGCTGCGCGTGCGCACTGTTGCCAAGCGCGCGCGCTGGTGACTGTTAATAAATGCAATTATTGCTTGTTTTTCCGCTTAACGTTGCAGACGTTTTTGCTGTTGCCAATGAATAAAGTCCGTTATTTAAAGTAGAGATGTTGAAATTTGTATGCATACTTATTTATCTTATTAATGTGCCAAGAATTAAATGATTAATTAGCGCAATAAGTACCTAGTAAGGCAGAGTAAATTACGAGTACTATTATGAACTTTTTTGTCTAGTAGAAATGTGTAATTGTTATGGTATTTACATACTTACATGTGTCTATCAGCGAAATAATTATTGGTGCCGTAACGACAGCGGCGCTGCACCAATGGTAGAAAAAAACTAGATATTAAGGGGGTGCCGCGCAATCGCAAAAACTGACATAAGTCTCTTAATAAACTTCAAAGCAACATCAATCATATTGATATTTAAAATTAGAACAATTCTGCTTTGAAGTTTCAGACCTAGTAATTTGATTAGAGCAATGTTTTTATTCTGCGAAATGTACAAAACCATCACGCGCTTGTGAAAAATTTACTTACTAAAAAAATTAAAATTTACTTTTTTAAGATGGGGGCGACCTGCGGAATATCAATACAAATAGTTTCATGTGAGAATTATTGTTTTATGCGTAAAATTAAGAAAGTTGTCGAAAAAAAATGGTTTTAGGAGTCATAATATATACAGTCGTGGTCAACTAATTAGGGACATTCAAGATAGTGAAGAGCAATAACCGGTTATGTACATATAAATATAAAACCCTATTGATTTTTCAGCACCTATTATTTGCATAATTTGGTCCGATTACTATACTATAAATGGCTGTAAATAAGAGAATAATTAAATAGAAAAAAGTATTTAATATCAAAGGTTGAACATGTATTAAATTTTAAGGTATAATTATGTAGCTGGACATTTAATTAAGGACAGTAAAGTATAATGATGAATAGAGTTAAACAAAACGAATAATCTCCAGTATTATAATATTTTTAAAAGCTCCATTTTATTACGTGTAAAATCAGTACCCAGTAGCAAAACCTTTGTTAGTAATTACCGCTTGACACCGATGTGGCATAGACATTATCAGTTTCTGACATGTTTCGATAGGAATGTTTGCCCATGCCTCACAAAAAGCTTGATTAAGTTGATCTAAAGTTGTGGTACGATAAGTTGAAACTTTTTTCTTGATTTCGTGCCAAAGGTGCTCAATTGGGTTGAGGTCCGGGCTATTTGCTGGCCAATCTAGCACCGATACTGACTGACTGGTAAGAAACGACTTGACTGAACGGGCGGTATGTTTCGGGTCGTTATCATGCTGAAACGTCCATATAATAGGGAGATGCTCCTCAGCATAGGGAAGCATAGTTTCCTCCAATATTGTTTTGTATTGATGTTGGTCTAAGTTACCCTGAACTTTTCTCACAGGTCCCACTCCACGTCCAGAACAATCCACAATCCAAGATTTTTTGTGAATCTTGGATTCATTTCCGCTTTTACAGGACGCCGTACGTATTGCCTTCCATCTGAAGAAATTAAATTAATCTTGGTCTCGTCAGAGAATAATACATGTTGCCATTGGGCGTAGGTCCAATGTCCATATTTACGTGCAAACGCCAAACGAGCATTTCTATGTTCTTTCTTCAACAACGGTACTTTGCGAGCCACTCTTCCGAACAACCCTGCTTCTACCAGACGTCGTCGAACGGTCCTCGCTGATACACCGGCTCTTTCGTCTGCCCCAAACACTTCGTGTTTCATTAAAATAGAGCCTAGAAACGGATCTTTCTTAGCTAACCTGGTTATCATTCTATCTTCTTGCGGAGTTGTTTTTCTCGATCTTTTTGTCCTGGGCACATTTAAAGCTGTGTTATTGCGCCTGAAATGTTGCACTGCATTGCATACCATAGTTTTTGAACAATTTAAATGTTCTGCTATCCCTCGGTATGACCAACCACGCTCGACAAACTTCATGATAATTGTTCGTAGTGTTGGATCGCAACTTTTATTTTTGCCCATATTTCTTCAAAATAATTCTCAAAACTTAAAATTAAAAATCTGGATTGCCGCCAAAACTACCACAAAACAATAAAAGAAGAAATAAAAAAGTATTGAGATTCAAATTTTGAAAATAGAACGCAATATCTCAGTGTCCCTAATTAAATGGCCAGCCAGCATTCTTTGAACAAATAGCACACTGATAATCTATCAGCTATACTGTAAAGAGGTTTAATGTTTAAGAAGTTGTTATTGTTTGTATAATCGGGCACATCAATGACTAATTATACTTACGTGCAAAAGATATGGAATATTGTTAAGACTCGTTGGAAAATAAAAAATAAATTCACAATTTGGCTTAACTAGAGATTGTCCCTAATTAGTTGACCACGACTGTATGTATTGTTTGTTATTGTTTAAAGAATTTGGTTCAAATTTCAACAAGGCCACAACCTTGTGCAATGATTAGGCTAACTTACGTAAGTTATTTTAATGTATTTAACTAATTCAGCGCATAGTAGGTACAAGTAACTTAAAAATACGTACATTTTAAAAATTTCGTGCAGGATCCACTTAATTCAACCAATTATTGTATATAATATCATTGAATTCAACAGATTTATACTAGTTCGGAACGTCTGAGTAAGCGAAACCTTTTACATATTTTATCCAACAAGTAACAGGCAACTTTTAACTAGCCACTACTTGTTTACATAATTAGGGCTATCTTAAAAAAAAACATTTAATTCGTCTTCACCTTATCAATCTATTCAATGTAACCGAAATATTAGCCTAAGAAGTTGTTTGTGATGAATATAGGCTGCTTCTGGGCAAGCTCGCTCCATCGTCGGCCTCTTCTTTATCCTAGGGATATGAATGTAGCAAAGCAAGCCCATTTATTATAAAAAATAAAAGCAAAATTGGTTGAGTGATAAAGTTTGTCATATATTGCTAAGTAGGTATAACAAAATCAAAGAATGTTGAAATCACAATTAGTAAACTTAGTGTTTAAAGTAATTGTAAACTGTATAAGCTACCTTTATTTGAACAAGTATCCTATTATGATGGCCTCTGACGTCATTCGCCTCATGTGTTGATCGAAGCCTGCAGGCGGGATGCGCGTGCGCAACTGCGCAGCGCATCGGCGGCATCGGCGGCGTCTATTATTTATTACGCTACGTTCATGTGCCTGTTTATTTCGAGTCTTGTTTACGTCTTCTTATTGTTTGTATGGCCAAATGTTCAGATCTATCGACGTGGGACCAAGTGGCATTTATTGGTTTATAATGATTAGTGACTGACATAATAAACCTATTAATATGTAATTATTAGATTGTGTGATATTCGGTCAGTGACAAAAGTTATTACTTATTGTGTGATCCGGTAATATTATATCGCACCTCCAGTCGTAAACTGGCTCAATCCAAAATTCATGTTTTTTGGGAAATGAAGAAAACGTGTTTCGGTCCTCGACAGTTTATGGTATATCACACTATAACTTTATGAAATAATGAGCTATTTACAAAATTCAAAGTCCTACAGTTTATTTGGTCTAAAGACTACTGGTACGGATAAAAATTTCTTTAAAAATATTTATAAGTATAGTAGTAAATCGTCGCTGAAAAAAAACTTCCAATAAAGAGTCAGTTTAGTACTACAAAAATTTTTGAACGTTGGACTTTTGTACAAATATGTCTCTTTATTTCTTAGCAATATGTTTGATTGGATGACTTATTTACAAATAGTTCCCTTTAATTCTTAACTTCAAGACTTTTTTCGGTGTAATATTCAATTATGCAGTTATGTACTAAAATAATTCTATGGTATTCGAAATAAAACATAAATTTAAATCACTTTCTTTTGTTCTCTGTTTATTTAAACTTCTTAAACAATCAACTTACTTAGTATTATTTATTACTTAATCAGCTTTCAATATCACATGCTGTGCTTATTTCTAAATAATAAAAAATAAAATACGAAATGTAATAGTCACGACAAGAGCTATTATCTAAACCTAAGTACCTATGACAATTAGATATTTTTATTTGTAAGTATCACAGGTGGTACCTAACATTAATCAGCTACAAAAACAAATTTAGGTAAGTACCTACTATAAAACCTAAACCTTAAGATTAATCAATAATATTAATCATTAATCAACTACAAAAACCAAAAATTTTGAACTTTAGAATATAATAGAATGATTTTTAGTTATGAATTACATACACTATTACACAGACACACATAAAAATAAAGTAAAGCAGCGAATCAGTCAATGAGGTAGAAAATTTCAAAATGTTTACTTACCTAAGTACTATTAAAAATAATCACGACAGTTATACCTAATACTAGCATTGCTACAATCAGTGAGTATCTGTTTACATAACTTTATCCTATCTTAAATTAAAAATTGACAATTCCGATGTGTTCCATATTTTGTACACTTAAAGAATGCTTGGATACTACTAACAATACGTAGGTACCTAATTACAGATTGTTATAAAAACTTTCGTAATAACTGGGGAATCAATCTTTTTCTCACCATTTCCTTTAAGTCTTTTTATTTGTTTTCTTTTAAGCCCAGTTCCTCCAAATATAACTATTCCATTTCGATTACGTCAAAGCTTAACATTTTTTTCCTCTTGCTTCTCATATTAATAGTTTTGTATTCCGTGTCCGTGTAAGAAGTCTTGTAATCGAATTCAAAAGTATTTTCTTTTACGAATTTCAAAACTTTGATGTTATTTCAAGTTATCGTTCCTTTTTTTGTTTGTGTTTTCATTGTAGTTGAGGCCCCATTTTGCTTGCAAGCTTTTGATGGTCAAGATAAACCTGTAGTCTAGTTCCTTGACCCTAAAAGGTTGGCCTGTTTTTTGTGCACTTTTGATAAGTGTTGCGTATTGGCAAGGTATATAAATAGGACTACATTTTTCTTTATTTGTGATCTCTTTTTCTATGAGGCTACGTACGTTGTCCGCTTCATTCCGCGTGTGGCCTTTTATTTAATACTTGTGGGTTATTCTTACAATGTTAAGCAATGAGGTCACTGCAAATGATATATAAGCTAGCAATAGTTTTATTTTTATTCTGACCGGCACAATTATTGGAATAAAAAGAGACGTGCAACTTTTCAGTAGTTTATTTTGTTTCCAATTATCAGGGTCCCTTTTACATTTTCTAGACTTGCGGGGAGTGTCGTCAGATCTTAAATAATTCCTATGAGGCGAGGACGAGGATGACGAGTAGCTTGATCGAGAAATATTTGAACACCTCTACGTGTATTATTTGCGTATGTTGGGTCCGAGTCACTCAAGTCTACGTCACTTTCATTAGAGTGGATTGGTGATACCTGATAGTTTGGACGAACTGCTGAACATGTAGCTGAATCAGTGTGCCTTGACTGGTTTGAAATTGATGAACTCTTAGAACTCAACAAGGAAGAACTTAATGAGGAAGACCTGGATGAGGAAGAACTGGATGACGACGAACTAGTTGATCTTGATCTGATAGAAGCTTTCACAAAAGATATTTTTGGTTCATTTTCAGTTCTTTCTGTATTTTTTTCTACCTAAAAGTAAGATTACATAATTTATAAAAACTCATAATAATGTAAAAGTATCATAAAATATATTTAATTACATACCTCAATTCGACTACTATCCACTTGCATCTCGGGCGTCTGTGTAAACAGGATTTGGTTTTCAATAAATGGTGGTGGACTGTTACAAGCCTTTTCAACATCCTTTATAATCTGGAAATATTAAACAAATTTAAATAATAATTTTCAACAGTCACACCGATCATCTAACCCCAAGTCAAGATTCTTTAAGAACTTGTGTTATGGACATTAAACTGAAAACTGGATATTAATATTATTAAAAATAACAAATACTTAAAATACTCTAATAAATAAGTAGTTATTCGTTTTAAATAAATCAGTACTAAAATAATAATTGTATGAACCTAGTGTGTTCGATTTTTTTCATTAGGTAGGTACAAAAATGTTTCATCTTGTTCTAGCGTATTTTCAATAATAGACGGACTGACGGACGGATCTCTTTCAGTAATCTGCACAAAATTTTTTGTTTATATAATGGGCAGATAGTAATGATAATGATATTATTAATTATAACGTCATGTAAGAATAAATATCAGTTGTTTTAAACACATACCTCAGCCTGAATTTCTCTTTCTGGTATAGCTTCGATAATTAATTGATAATTATCTCTTGTTTAATTCTGTGAAATAGTTAGTGAATATTATTGTGTTGTGTAAACTAAACAGAAAAGACTCGGTGAACCAATTTGGTTGAGTTTAAAGAAGTATACAATTATTTATTAGAATGCTGGTGCACTAAAACCACTAGGTGCCTAGGTATTTTATTAAAGAAAACATGATAATTAAATTGTTACATAGTAGCTACTATGTAACAATTTAATTACCTAGGTACCTACCTCTTCTTCTCGCGTGGTCATTAACATTTCCAAAATATGGTCAACTCTTCTCTTTATTATACAAATTTAAATCTAAAACAAACGACTTCACTATTTAATTGCTAAAAAAATAGAAATTAACAGACCCTTACCTAAGTGCAACATCAGAATTTTTGTTTTATTTATTCAGAAACAGACCTGAGCACCAAATATCCAAAAAAGTTATAAATTAATTAATCAAATACAGACTTAAAATATAAAAAGCCCGTAATTCTGATCAAATATTCAGTGGTAAACCAACCCTATTTGGTTTAGGTCACAAAAAAAGCTCAGTTTACAGTTATAAAGTGACTCAAAACAAACTTCGGTCACTTTACGATTAAAATGAAAGTAGTAAACTTACCCCAAGTTTTGTACTACAGTGACACATTGAGGTTCATGCCACTTCTCCACTAGTTGCGCAGCATCTAACTCCAACGCAATACTAAATACGTCACTATCGTAATGACGAAAGGCGATGAACGTCAGGATTGAGGAGCCAACCCTAATTTTTAAATAAAAATCATACCATCAATTAGTAGTATAAAAAATAATTTTGTAGGACAAATTCTGGAATTTGTAGTATAATACTTTCTAAGGTACATCAATATAAAGCTGGCTCCTCAATCCATACAGTATGGATTGAGGAGCCACCCTAGAACTCGGAAAGTAATGAAGTTACATTTTTGAAAATTTAGTATGTTTTAGTAGGTATTTTGTAGGTTATCTACAAAAAATTTCAGTGCGGTACTGCCGAAATTAAATAAAATACAATTGTTTTGTTGTGGCTCCTCAGCCCGTATACAAAAGCGTAAATTCCTATGAAATTGATCCACATATTAATATATTCGAACTAATGGACAATTAGTAGTATGTATGCTTGAATTTGTAGTATAGAAATAAAATAGCAAGATTAAGTAAATTCGCTAAAAAAACACATTTCATCTGGCTCCTCAATCCAGACACTTGCATTTAAATAATTGACTGTATCTACCTAACTATAGAAGATAATCAAAAGCTTTATATGCCAATATTTAGTAGAAATTTCTACTAAATATCTATGTACAAAATAACATTGTACAATTTGGTCAAAGGAAGTTATGATGATTATTCGATATTCCATACAATTCACTATATAGGGTGACCATATCGATACTGGCAAAGAGAAAAAAAAAATGGTTAAGTACCCGTATTAAAGTAGCATATTGTATGTTTTGCTTCTTATGTACAAAACGTTACGCGTACGTTTATTAATTAAATAATTAATTATTTATTTTCTTTATTTATTTAAATAATAAAATGTTATGCGTACGTTAACTTAAAGTAAATGAGACAGCGTGGGAAAGCTTGTTCCCAGCAGTGGGACGTGTAAGGTTGTTGATGATACTCATGGGGTATTTCCGACTGCTGATACAATTGATTATTAAAATGAATACCTACAACTCTTCATACTCTAGTTTTTGAACACGACCAGAAATGCAATTTATGACAATTGCGGTAATATAGCATTTGTTTAAGTTTATACAAAACATAAACAGAATATTACTGTACAAATTGTCATGAAACTAACTTAGTTCTGGTAAAGAATCATAGATGGCTCTTTTATTTATTTGTTGATTCCTAAATCACGCAAACAGGTTTACATTCCAACAATTCTTAAGCAAAATGTAACACTTTAGCTAGCTTTCGATTACTACTAATAAACCATACATGTTTTTGTGGTTTTGATTGAATTCTCAACCTCGACCTTTTGATTAATTATAGTAAGTACTTACCTATATTAAATACTGTTGTAGTAATATAAAACTAACTAATTAACAAACTAAATATAAAAATAAGAAAACCTGAACTATTAGCATCATAGGATGTAAACTAAAGATTGCGTGAAAAGAGTGCTATATCGTTGTTGTTGCTGAGCTGACGTAAATTAACTGTGTCGGGTAGCGGTGATAGAATACTACCACCCTCTTGGGTGACGTAAAAAGGCAACTTTCGGACTAAAGACTGCACATACATACATCCAACAGCACAGAACGGCGATAGGCACATCACCTGTCATGCTGAGCACATCAGCACTCGCTATTTATTGAAAAGTGGACTATGGTAAAGGACTGCCTTAATTTGCTGTCCTTATTGCCTAGTCTCTGTCTAACCTTTCGGGGATAATAGTCGTGATTATATGTTAGTATGTGTTTGTACCAACTAATTAAGTTTTCATGGAACATTATCAAAATGCCAAGACAAAATATAGAAATTTGGAGTCATTTTTAAAACTGTAGAAAAACATTATCTTTTAAAGGAACTACCTACGACTAATTTAACATTTTTAAAATATTTTGAAGTACAACTTACGATTTTAATGAACCTTTAATAGAAAGGAGTGAAAATGTTGGTATAATATATAAAAGTCGAAATCACTTTCATGTTTAAATCTTCGAATTGGCAACATTACGCTAGAGCCGAGTAATAAGATAGAAATAGGTTCTGGATGTCCTGAATATAAATAGGTAAGTAAATACTATTTTTTTATTCTTTTGGTAGACAAGTAAAAGTGTAGAATTTATTACAGCCCATAAGTAGCCCAGCTTTCATAAAACGACATCTATCGAGTGTTTTTGAACTAATTTTTACTTTTTAATTTGGGCTGTCAGAAAATCGCCCATTGTTAAGTTCATAATAATAAATATTTTGTTAAAATGAAATGTAAAGAACAATTTGTCCTGTTTTCATTCATATAACATGGTCACCCTTAGTGAATTGTATGGAATATCGAATAATCATTGTAACTTCCTTTGACCAAATTGTACAATGTTATTTTGTACATAGATATTTAGTAGAAATTTCTACTAAATATTGGCATATAAAGCTTTTGATTATCTTCTATAGTTAGGTAGATACAGTCAATTATTTAAATGCAAGTGTCTGGATTGAGGAGCCAGATGAAATGTGTTTTTTTAGCGAATTTACTTAATCTTGCTATTTTATTTCTGTACTACAAATTCAAGCATACATACTACTAATTGTCCATTAGTTCAAATATATTAATATGTGGATCAATTTCATAGGAATTCACGCTTTTGTATACGGGCTGAGGAGCCACAACAAAACTATTGTATTTTATTTAATTTCGGCAGTACCGCACTGAAATTTTTTGTAGATAACCTACAAAATACCTACTAAAACATACTAAATTTTCAAAAATGTAACTTCATTACTTTCCGAGTTCTAGGGTGGCTCCTCAATCCATACTGTATGGATTGAGGAGCCAGCTTTATATTGATGTACCTTAGAAAGTATTATACTACAAATTCCAGAATTTGTCCTACAAAATTATTTTTTATACTACTAATTGATGGTATGATTTTCCTATAAAAATTAGGGGTGGCTCCTCAGTCCTGACGTTCATGAAAGGCGCAGGATTCGTTAGTAAGAAAGAGACACAAGATTGAGTTTCTCCTTTTCTAGCCTTAATAGGGCAGTTTCTGATTTACTAGGCGATAGAGCGCGATTTTTTTAATTGTTCTGTATACTTAACTCAATTCAGCAAAATTTTGGATTGGGTCAGTTTACGAATGGGTGTGCGATATGACCGGGATAACAAGTAGCTTATATTAGAGACTGCAGTAGTAACTATACATACTAGGTATTTTAACTCTTTATAATATTTATAAGTTCTATTCTTTATATAAAAATTTCAAGGAAAACGCTATTAACTTACATAATTATTTTAGATACTTACCTGTAAATGTTCAGTGTATTTCAAATAGAAGTGCTCTCTATTCGTAAGGGTCTCGATTTAGGGTTGTTCGCCTTTTTTATTGTAACTCCTCGTTTTAGATGGCTTCTGAATTATCATTTTCATTATTATTACAATTTATAAGCATGTATCACACTGCAGCGAAATGGCCGTCCTTGGATTCTTCCACTCTTTCCTACTCGCAGTAATCCGAGGCCAATATTTCAGACAACACTCAAATTATTAAAATAGAATAGGATTTTATTGCTAATACTGTGTACAATTTGCGGTTGATGATGCAGTACATCAGTGTACCTTTATCTGGCATGCAAGCTAAAGTAGGGTAACAATAATTTAATTATTTCTTCCCAATAAAAATAAAATGTTATAATAAGTCTGTTTCTCACGCCATCCCCGTGTATTGTTCCAGATCTTGCCGTACATCGACGGCTTCAACCACGTGTCCAAGATCGCGGCGCTCACGGACGTGGAGATCAGCCTGGTGCGCGCGTGCGTCCAGAACCTGATCTACTACGGTGTGGTGACGCTCGTGCCCATATTCCAGTACTGCGCCGTGAGTGACGACCACTTTTTAAATACTATTCTTCAATAATTGACGACCTTCGTGGTCGAGTGGTTAGCAGCTAGTTTAAACCGCCTCTGTGGTCTAGTGGCTAAGCCACCGGTTTCAGACCCAGAGGTCCCGGGTTCGATTTCCAGCGGGGGGTACATCTTTGTGTGCTCGGTTTGGTTGGTGGTAGGGCTGTTAAGTCCGCCTGGCTAGCTACCACCATCTTATCTAAGTCTGTCGCTATAACAAAGATGTTTATAGCATTGTTGTGTTCCGACAGTTTGAGATAAGATAGCCAGTTCCTCAGTGGTTGAGAATTCCGTGTGAAGCGCGCTTCCACCTTCGGCCTTATCGTCACTTACCATCAGGTGAGATGAAGGCCAAGCGCTTACCCGTTGCTGAATAAATAAATAAAAAAAAGCCAGCAGTCGGTTCTGGCGTCGCCATCTCTTGAGGATTCGATACCCGAAAGGGTCAATTAAGAAAGACATACATACATGTAATCACGAGTATTATCCCCGAAGAATTAATCTGAGACTAGGCATAGGACATCCCCTCTCCTTATTGACTAAGTTTTATTTGTACTGGCACCTCGAGACCAACCGTTAGGTTATGCAAGAAGTGCCAGCCAGACGTCCCTGCGCCAGTAGAACACTCGCGCAGGAGACCATCTGCGTTAGGTCTTGACGTTGGCGTCAAGATTTGGATCAGTGCCCGTCGAAGCGCGCTCTTCATTCGGTACTCATAAGACTAGTGCCTCGGGAGAGTTTCCCCGTGAACACGTGTAGTTCACTGCCTATTGTCCAGATAGGTAACCGGAGCTGTCAAGCTCGCTCACTTCTCGTTGCACGAAGGGTACAACTCGCAGTTGCCACTGCTCGGGTCGTCGACTCTAAAGTCGACTCCCAAGTGTCCCAAGTAGTAAACCCATGGTAGTAAGATTCCGCCTAGCATTTGACTGGTTAACATCACCCTAATGTACAAATGTATAACGCCTATCAGCTGATCGGCGATTTGGAGCTTGTATTATTCGATCTCCTTTATGATCTTAGCTTTTTAAGATTGAATTAAACGACATAATATATTTATTACAACAAATAATCATATTTAGAGTTTGTGGCCGGGCCAAAATGAGCAACAAGTTTTGGTAAAACCTACAGTGATTTTGATTTGGACAGCATATTATTGTTTATCACCGCCTAGAGTTTGTCTACGTATTGTATCGTACGTTTTATGTCTACGTATTTGACGACCTCAGTGGTCACGTGGTTAGCACGCCGCCGGTTCTGGCGTCATCTCTGAGGTCGCTGGTTTGATTCCAGTTCGGGTCTATTAAGAAAAAACTGTTTTTCTAGATTGATTTTGGGTCTGGGTGCTTTCTATTATATAAAATAACCTAATAATAACTGTGTTGAGTAGCGGTGAAAGAATACTAGCACCCCGTCTCTTCCCTTGGGGTAACTCTTCTTTAATCTGTGCTTGGGGTGTCGTAAAAGGCGACTAACGGACTAAAGACTGGCTCATACATCCAACAGCAAAAAGCAGCGATGGGCTCACCATCACCACCAGTCACGCTGAGCACATGTGCAGTCGCTTTTTGGTGATAAGTGGACTATGGTAGAGGACTGCTTTTGCTGTCCTCTGACTGTCTAACCTCTAAGTCCTCCGACTGACTAACCCTTCGGGCATAATAATCGTGATTGTTATGTATGTATGTATACTATATAAAAAAACATACAACCGAATTGAGAACCTCCTCCTTTTTTTGAAGTCGGTTAATAAGTATGTTTATCTGTTATTGTTTCTTCGAAGCTTCTCTTGGGCTAGATAATTGGTGTGAGTGTAGGAAAGATTTATTTATTTATTTATCTAATCATTATAACAAAATTTAAAAGAAGCTTAACTTGGGCTAGACACTATGTAATGGTGGGAAAATTATTATCCTATTATCTTAATATTATAAACGCGAAAGTTTGTAAGTATGGATGGAAGTTTGTTACTCTTTCACGTAAAAACTACTGAATGGATTTAGATGAAATTCGACATACAGATAGTTTATAACCTGGCTTAACACATAACATACTTTTTATCCCGATATTCCCACTTGAACGGGATCCACGCGGGTGAAACCGCGAGCGGCCGCTAGTATTAAATAATTGTACAAATAATGACCGAATAGCGACAACCTGACGATATGGTGTACGGTGTGTGTTCGACTGGCGACTGCAGGGGCGAGCTCCCGTTTGCTACATCAGCATTCTAGGAAACAATACAATATTGTGTCGCCACATACTTATTGATGTTATACTCCCGTTGTGCAGGTGTACAGCGCGACACCAAAGCTGCGACAGCTGACGCGATGCCCCGGCCTGCAGCGACAGTGCGTGGACTTCTGCGCTAGATCCTGTAAGTTTGTCTTTTTCCATCATCATCATAATATAATGCATATGTCGCCGTGATATGATAAAAACAGAAATTTGATCAATTCAGGATTTGATCATTTGAGGATGTTAAAATAACAACACGATTTTATCATTTCCCTTAACAAATCTAGGGATTTGAACAAATACCAGAACTGGTTCCGTGAAATGACAAAAAAGATTTTCTATGGTATTTAAAACGTCTTTTTATTTGTAATTACATGCATAATTAAAATAATTAGTAAGTGTAGTAAAATTGATCTCAAAAATCATCACTAGAACATAAATTGTCCTACTCCTGTAGGTCACGTGATATGTTAGAAATTTAAGACAATTTGTCTTGAATTTAGAGGTTATATTTTTTATTATACTTACAACAGAAATACTAGCTGCCCTACTCCTAGAGGTCACTATTTTTTTTTATCATTTCACGGAACCAGTTCTGGTATTTGTTAAAATCCCTAGATTTGTTTAGGGAAATGATACAATCGTGTTGTTATTATAACATCCTCCGTGATTTGATCAAATCACTTATGGATTGACCAAATCTCTGTTTTTATCATATCCCTGCGACACATACAGCGATTTTGAAACACGACTATTATTCTCGAAGGGTTGTCCACTACGTTTCACGAAATAACAACTGCACATGTGCTCAGCGTGATAGTATTATTTGATGTGCCCATCGCCGCTATATGCTGTTGGATGTATGTGCAGTCTTTGGTCCGTTAGTCGCCTTTTACGACACCCAAGGGGAGATAGGCGGTAGTATTCTATTAATGAGCTGCTACCAGATCATAAAATAAACGCCTATTAACGTCCCACTGCTGAGCACATGCTTACCCAGATGGACAAACAGTCCGATTAAGAGTGAATAAGGTTCAGTTTAATGTAGTGTCCAATTCGCCACTACATATACATGTACAATGGCGGACTCCGTCGCTTAAAGATCAAAATCTCTTGAACACCGCGTCGTCTATTTGGTACGGGCACGTACCCGGGCGGTCGGTGCGCTTCGAAAATCGCTACAAAGTAGTAAAGCGACGGTGACCCCGACCGTTTATTTAAAGCTTGGGGATACAGAATTCGACCGTCATAAATCAAAATATTTTTAATAAACTTATAAAATAAGTAGAGCTGGGAAAAAGTGCTTACTTTATTTTAACGTATAAGCATTGTACGATTTTCAAAAAGAATGCTTTTTTGCTTTTTACTTACAAAAAGCTAGCTACGTTGTGTTTAAACGAAGAACGTAAAGATGTCTGTCTGCTTTACGTTTTTCGTTGAAACACATCGTAGCCAGCTTTTTGTTAGTAAAAAGCTAAAAAGCAAACAGCATTTAAGTTTTGAACTTTTTTATATTTTTCTTTCATTATTACATTCGGCAGTTTATCATCGTGGATTTGCTAAAAAAAACTGAAATACTGGAAGTATTGATGTAGTTTTATAGAGACTCATAGATGGCGGGACGTACACTTTTATAAGTGAAAAGCATAATAAGTGTAAACCTAAAAGCATGCTTATTACTTTTGTCTAAAAGTATACTTTTTTAAGTGCTTTTGCTTTTAACGCCCACCTCTAAAAATAGGCACTTCTACAGCATTCAGAACGACATTATTTAGCTATGTGGATAAGAATGGGCTCAAAAAACCGCACATAGAAGTAACGACATTAACAAAAACAAAAAGATATAATTATGTCACTACCAATTCATAAAAACACAAAATTATAATTTAAACTCTACCTACTCTATTTACATACAAAATAAAATCTAATAAAATAAAAAGAAAACAAGGTGAAGTGAATCGTGCAATCATCCGATCGTAGCAATCCGAACCAGATTATTCAGGTTACCTGCGTTCCTAAAAGATCGCTAAATACATACATACACAAGACTAGGCAACGGGGACCGCAACAGCTGTCCACGTTCCACTGAATAAAAAAGGACGCAACAGTAACCTTTTAAGCCCTTGTCTGTAAAGACTCCTAGGCTGCGTTCCGTGGCTTCACTCGAATGCACTCGAGCGCACTCCGGCGCGCGCTCTACCCGTTCCGTGGCTTAGTGAAATTTTACTCTGACGGCTGTCAGAGCGTAGTTTCATCCGTTCTGTGGCTTAGAGCGCAGCAACCAAACAACCATCAAATCGGATGGTTGTTTTTCACTCTGACAGCTATTTGACGTTTATATCATTGTTAAAGTGTCAAATTTTACAATTTATGTCAAAACGTCTCGAAAAATTCGGCCTGTTTGTTTCGTATTGTTTTACTTTTTAATAATTATGTTTAAATATTGTATAAAAGTGGGAAAAATGTAGACAAAAGAAGAGTTTTCTATCGTTTTGGACAGGAATACTTCAGAAGAGGTTATAAAAACAACTCGATCGTTCCGTGGCTCAGTTGCAACTCAAACGAGTTAAACTTTAACCAAACAACTACACCCAGAACGACGGAACGCACTCCTGAAGTGACTAACGATTGAATTTCTATTGTGTCTAGTTTTACGGCAGCTGAGCTCATAACCTTCTCTTCTTCCCTAACTCTCCAGCTAACTCTTACACCTAACTCTTCTAACCTTCTCTTCCAGCGCGGCAGGTGCCGAAAGTGAGCGACCTGTTTCGCATGTACGCCGGCATGTCGTACGGCAGCACGGTGCGCGACCTGTGCCGGCGCATGCGCCCGCAGGACCTCAACATCAACGAGAGGAAGCTCGTGCTGTTTGGTGTGCTGGAAGGCCTCATACGACGAGTTTATAAGGTGAGCAGTTGCGGACCCAGATATGAACCCTGAAGAACTGTTGTTTTTTTTTTACTCTGCTAAAGCGGATGATGAAAAGTGACTATTAGGCCGAAAGTGCACTTCACCCGGATCGAGAACTATGTATCAGGAAAATGAACATTTACCTTAAAAAAATTATTATGTTATTTTTGGGATTTTTTTCAATTATTTAAACAAGATTCCATTAAAAATGTGTTCCTTATGTTACGATATGACTTATTATCCATACCATCAACAATAACAGCGAATAAACTTGCAGAATTTATAACATTGTTTACAGAAATAGAGACCGCGGGTTCGACTCCCGGTTACGTATGAGATTTAACAAAAACAAATTAATGCAGTTTTTATTAAATCTAAAATCGACGCCATGGTTCCTAATAATAGATTTCGCTATCGCTTATAGTTTTTGATTTCTCCCTACTGACCCATTTGGATCAGGGACTGAAAGCGGTTACGGTATAAGGTTACGTTACCGGTAAAAAATAAGTGTACCTTAATAAAATAAAGGTAAGGCTTTACCGTTATTTAACCTTTAAGCGATATCGGTACCGAAAAACGTTGCATTGACAGTTGCGGGGCGCAGGGTGAGGGGTGAGACTTGCTTTTGCTTGCGAGGCGAAGAGTAAAAACCTGTTTTTGTTGCGTGTCGCGCGCAAAAATGTGTAAAAAATGTGCGCGTGTAAACATCATTTTACACTAATGCGGAAATTGGTATTTACAAACTCATGTCAATAGTAAGCTTTACATTAGTCTACTCGTCTGTGAAAACCAACTTACTTCACTAGTATAATAAGTCCATCATTACGTGTTGCCATTTGCCATGCATACCGATTCATTGCGCATGACACCATGGACCGTCATTGATATCTTTTACGTATGGCGTTTGACGCCAAATGGCGTCATAAATAATTCCTCTGAAATTCTATAGAATGACTATTTAGAGAGTTCTAATTAACAGAACTTACATTATTTGACAAGTAGATTATGCCTGTATGGATCGTTTTAAGAGATAGTGCCAGTTAAAAAACTTCAGTGGTTACAAACCTTTTGTTCCCTAATTTTACTTCTTTTGTGTATGGCGTATGACGCCACATACTTAGCGTCATAAAGAAAATTCCACTGAAACTTTGTAAAATTACTTTTTAGAGAGTTCTAATTAGCAGAACTTTCATTATATTGCGGATTTGCTTGATGTTATAAATAATTCGCTACGCGTTTTTCTATGCCGGACGATAAACGCGATTATGCGGCATACGTTTTTGACGCGTTAAGACTTATTATGGAACAACGATGTAAAGGTTTAAACTGGCTCGCCATCTTTCTTTTATTAATATTTTCTAATTATAAATTGAATTAGTGACGATAGGGCTTGAAACCGGTTTAAAAAATCCCGGTTATTGATTAAGGTTTTTACAAAAACTGCTTCCAATGTATATGAGAGGGCTTCAAAAACCTAAATAAACCGGTTTAATCCAAAGCTGCGAAATGTATTTACTGCTGGCGAGGCGATTAGGCTAATGGCGACCTTTTGTGTGTAGACATAAGCTCGCTAGTCGATTTAAAACTCGCGCGCTCGCTTTGGGAGAGCGGTATTTCAGGCAAATAGAATTCATGCCTACGTATGGAAGGTCGCTATTCGCTTTGCCACTCGCGCGCTCGCGTTGTCCCGTTGTGTTTAGGTACTTATAAAAAGAAAAAAACATCTTTAAACCGTTTAATTGATTCAAAACCCATTTTGTTTTTTTAGAAACAGGTTTGTTTAAGGTTTGGGTAGGCCCACGGGCCGATGTAATCTGTTATGCAGATGATACTCTGATCACGGCTCGGGGCGGAAATTGCGCAGAGGCAGGGAGACTGGCCACCGTCATAATATCTCTGGTGATGGACAGAATCCGTATGTTGGGGCTCGAGATAGCGATCGGTAAAACTGAGGCTCTTCTTTTCCATGGGCCTCGACGAGGACCGCCGCCTGGAACCCACCTAGAAATAGACGAGCATAGGATCCGGGTTGGGGTCCGGATGAAGTATCTGGGTCTCATTCTGGACGGGCGTTGGCGCTTCGAGGAGCACTTTCGCGAACTCTCCCCTCTTCTCGTCAGTGCGGCATCCGCTTTGGGATGCAACATGCCGAATGTTGGTGGGCCGAACGCTTTGACTCGCCGGCTTTATGCTAGAGTAGTGGGCTCGATGGCCCTTTATGGGGCCCCTTTATGGGTGACTGCCCCCAACGCTACCAACAAACAACATCTTCGTGCCGCACAGCGGATAATAGCGTTGAGGGCCATCAGAGAGTACAGGACAGTGTCTCATGCTGCAGCTTGTGCGGTGGCTGGCATCCCGCCATGGGAGTTGGAGGCAGTGAAGCTGGCGGAACTGTACCGACAGCGGGCAGAGGCTAAAGAACAGGATAGAAACCATACTCGGGAAGAGCTTACACGGGCTCGAGATTTGGCTGACCAAGAGCTGCTGGCCAAATGGGCCGATGATTTGCGTTCGTCGACTTACGTCTCCCGGTTGTGCCGAGCCACCGAACCAGAATTGGGAAGATGGCTACAGCGGCGACATGGGATTCTATCTTTCCACTTGGTGCAGATGCTGTCTGGGCATGGATGCTTTGGACACTACCTGCACCGAGTGGCAAGAAGGAAGCCGACGTCAGAATGCCACAGCTGTAGAGCTGCGCAGGACACAGAAACGCACACCCTTGAGGAGTGCGGGTCGTGGGCTGCGCAGCGCCACAGTCTGATGTCGGTCGTTGGGGAAGACCTCTCGCTGCCTAGCGTGGTAAAAGCCATGCTAAACAGCGACAGATCATGGAGGGCCATGGCCTTGTTCAGTGAAGCGGTTGTTTCACAGAACCCATGCGGACCCGATCCGACGCAGGCGAGTCGGTAGGAGGAGGCGGCATTTTGCCCACCTCCTTCCATCGCAGTGAGGCTTGCGTGACTGTGGGGTGGGAGACCCCATAGTTGCATTGCACGAGCCTCATGGGAGTCTGGAGGGCGCCCAAACTATCCTGGGCGTCCTCCCCACTGGCGGGCCGTTGTAGAGTGGAATTTGGAGTCTGCTGTCCGTGGTCCCGAACCACCCTGACGACAAGTGGTGGGATGGTACAAGGAGTTTTAGTGGGTAAGGCCCCTCTTCACCCGAGTCCCTGTCGAGGCCTTCGGACCTGGACAGGGAAGCGGGCGTTGGGGGGAGAGTCGCCACATAACCAGCGGGCTTCCCCAGGCCCGCTGTGTATCCGTAAATAGGATTTTTCCTTGTTTAAAAAAAAGAGCCAAACCTTAATAAAACGGTTCCTATGTACTGGCTGCTGACAAGGTTTGAAAATTAACAGATAAACCCTTCCGGGCTGTTTGGCACTAATCTCGAAATACCTATTACTTAATACGACCTAAGATCTAAAAGAACGTTTCTCATAAGGAATGAAACCCGAATGGACTTACTACCAAAAAGAGCGGTTCTCAATATATACTATTGTCAATAAGACTCAATTTCAAATGAACCGAGTCCCATTGAAACTTATTCCCAAAACGTCTAATTCTCAAAACGTCTCATTCCCAAAATACACTAAATTCTAGTATCAAAGTACTCGATTATCATAAAAACTAATTCTAGAAACGTCCTAGTCCCTAAACACACTAAATTCCGTCATTTATTATACTCTCTAGACAAACTTATCAGTCAAATTTCAACACTATTATAAAGATAATAAAGGTTAAGTTTTAGGTAGCAAAATAAAACTTATAAAATTAGGTTTGCCTCTCAATAGGCCTGGTGACCTGCGTTTTGGCGAAAAAAGCAGTTTTTTTTTCAAAACTTGGAAGTTCTGGATTACACACGAAATGAAGAAATATACTAATTTTAGGTAAATTCCTAACTTGATCCGTTTCGCCCTGCGATCCGGTTCACCTTGGTCTTCAATAATCAAACCAATTTGCCTTTCTTAACCCTTTGTTGATCGTAAAACCAGACACAATTGAAAATCGATTGTTTCGCGACCGCCGGCGGTCTTATAATCCTTGACCTATTAATCCATAATCCGACACCTTTAGGCGCGAATTATACAGAGAAGGCGTAAGGCGAAGTCGCGGCGCAGGCACAGAACAACAAAGCGGGTGTACCTGCGCCGCCGCTTCAGTGTAATTCACAACACGACGCCTTGACATGAAATGTCATATGAAAACGTTTTGAAGCGGCGAGATGCCTGCGCCGCGCCTTCGCCTCTCTATAATTCGCGCCTTAGAGAACTAATCTGGTGCTTACAGCAATTTTTGCACTCAAACCTGCTGAATCAAACATTTAGTGTATTTTGGGACTAGGACGTTTTGAAAATTAGTCATTATGGGAATCGTGTGTTTTGATATTTCCATGTGTATATATTTTAGTGTATTTTGGGAATGAGACGTTTTGCGAATAAGTTTCAATGAGACTCAGTTCATTTGAAATTAAGTCTTATTGGCTTAATAGTATATGTTGAGAACCGCTCTTTTTGGTAGTTAGTCCATTCGGGTTTCATTCAATATTGTATTGGATTATTTTATTTTTTCGCAATCGAATTAAGCTCGGGAGTTAAAATACCTCGTTTTAATATGTCATTTTAGCGACTTGTGTCTACGTATCTACTATTAAAAATGGCTAGATTGAAAACTGCTTTTATAAGTAAGTTCGATTATTCGCAAATTCAAGCGATTATTCAATATGAAGTTGAACCACCACGACCCATTTTCCATTTCATTGGACTACATTGCTCATTAACAATGAGAACAAGAGTTCCGACACCTACTCATGCGTATTTTTTAATTTTTTTTTTATATTTTGACTCGTTATAGTGACTGTATCGCAACACTACGGTATAGAACCTAAATAAAGGTACTCCTTTCACACTCTTTTGTAAACTTTTACTAAAAATACACAAAAGGTTTACAACCACTTAGCAGCCATTCCAGCAAAATCGCGTAGATAAGTCACTTTACAATACACTAAACGAATTAGCAAACCCTTCACGTTTGACATCCGATGCCGACTGAATGTAATCACGTGTAAACAAGCCAAAATCATAACAAAAACAAAATATGTTCACTCATGGCTGAAGACGCGCAAGCGCGTCACTTTAATGGGTGGCGGCTGACGCCCGGAGGCGTCACAGAATATTTGTTAGCCGCAATGCACAAAAGTCATTAAAAGTGGGATACGCAATGAATCGGTTATGGGATAAATAAAAGTCCGTCCGCTTATTAGCAGACACTAGCTTGAGTTGGCGTTAATATACCTACCAGCAAGCATACTTTTAAAAGTCCGTGTGCACGGCAGTTGCATTGTTCTACAATATTATTCTGTGGTTCTACTTAAATAAATATAATTACGTAACTGTTCTATTGTGCTGGATGGTTGCAATAGCCAGAAACAAATGGAAAACATATCACATAATTTTAATGAAAAATAACGAAAATATTACACTATTTGTTGTGTTTATTACAGTAAGTAAGTATCTAGTTAGAGGAATTTACTTAAGTATCTACTTACCTGTTGCTGATATTATATCTTTTCGTGTGTTTTTGACATTGTTATCCACAAGAAAAAAATTACTTAGACACCTATGCGCGGCGCACGTGTTTTGACAACGAAAACAATCCAAACTAAAGCTTTCTAAGCAAACCAGTAGTCGCTTATGCTTGAAACGGTTGTTAGCCGTCTCTTTCATACCGAAATAAACCTTTATTATTTAAAAACTCAAAATTACGGTACCGATATAAATTTGGATATCGGAATATTCCGGTAACCGCTATTTTTCGGTATGACGCCATACCGCTATATAAAGGTACCTTAATTTTTGGGTTATTCAGTCCCTGAATTTTGGATTGATCACCCTGTATGTATGTGTAAGCTCGGCACCTGATGAAAAGTGACTGTGAAGCCGAAGGCACACATTATCCGGAATCGAGAACTATTTGTATTGTACAGTCACGAGCAAAAATATGTAAACAATTGTAACTCTTATTACAATGGAATAAGAGTCAAAGTGTATACATATTGGTGCTCGTGGCTGCACCTTTACATACTATGGTACCCATGCCTTTACAGATTTGTTATCAGCACAAGACAGTGGGACAGTGGTAAAAGGTCAATTCACACATACACTTCACATCAGAAAAATCGAAACATTTCCGTTTTTATGGTTTCTGTTCTAATTTAACACAAAAGAGTTTAATTTGAATTTAGAACATTAACATTAGGATTTGAAAACCTCATATTATTCACTATTAAACGACATTTAATTTTGATATACGAGTATATTCCTAAATATACACATTTTTCTGATAATCCTTGCAAAACATAAACTTGCAAGGTGTTTCGATTTTTCTGATGAGAAGTGTATTAGTGAAGTCACAGTTCCGGTACCGCCACAGTGCGAAATATTCTTTCATACATTATCTTTTTTTTTATTTTTATATATTTGTTCCATGAAGGAACAGGCTAAGGTCTGAGCCATACTGCCTAGTCATTAGTTTTTTATTTGTTTTTTTCCCTTGATGATAATGAGTGGTGATTAAGATGAATGATAAATGATGTTCCCAAAACCCCTTGAGTCCTCAGTAAAGATGTGGGACTTTACTGAGGTCTCACGCGGACTACTGGAGTGAATTTGAAAAGTTCACTTAACGGTTAATAATCCACTGTTATTTCACATTAATATTCGAAAAAACACAAATGTTAGAAAATAATACAAAACTGCAGACATGACGCTTCACTTTCCCGCCAAGAAGCCTCATACATTCTCTATGAACGCATCCGCACTTGTCAGTGTCAGTGACGACACAGTGCTCTCAGTGTTGATGCTGCTCTTCTTCTTCGTCTAAAGCAATAGCTATCATTGCGAGCTCCATAATATTTAACAGAGCCAAAGCAACAATCACGATACTTGACGACGGACACGTTTTCACAGAAGCTCCGTGAACTGGGTAGGTACTTCTAACATGTGTGAATTGAATCACTTACACTGTAGAACTGATACTGAACTGAGCGAACACGTTGCCGGAACTGTGACTTCACTGATAATTGTGAATCGACCTTAAAAAAATCGTGTCTATTGTAGTGTTGAACCCTTTATTATTATTATTTTTTTATATAAGGCGACTCTGCTAGAAACCGCAAGAAACTTTAAGGTCTGGTCAGGTCAAGTGTTTTAAACATGACAAAAATGACAATAAAGAAATTCGTGCTTAAGAAAAATACGCACATTTCGTAATAGTAAAATAAATGGGGTCTTATTGCAGACTAACATAGTTACTTATCGCCCGGCTGACGCGGACGGATCAACAGACCAGACGGGTGGAGCAACGACCGGCCGCTGCCGGCGCGTTGTAAACAATCGTTATTTTTAATGGTTTTACATTTCATTTTTCCTATGTTATTGCTTTAAAATAAATTAGAGACTCAAAGACTATCTAATTAAAATTCACAAAAAGAATTATTTAATTAAAAATGAAAAAAGCACGAATTTCTTTTTTGTCATTTTTGTCATGTTTGAAACACCTGACCAGCCCTTGAAGTTTCTTGCGGTTTCTAGCAGTTATCTATCTACCTACATTAAACTTTATCTATCTTTATGTAACTACATTAAACTAATAGTGTAGTACCTATATATATCCTTATACAGGTACTACACTATTAGTTTAATGTAGTTGTTCGTTGTTCATAATCGTAAAAACATCACATAAAATGTCTCCCACCAATCTCTTGACAGTACCCGATCACGCTGCAATGCGACGACTCTCACAGCGACGGTTCCAGCTCGAGCAGCTCGCACGGCTCGGGCGGCTCGCCGCGGTACAGCGGGCTGGAGTGCTCCGACGAGCTGTGCTGCCGCGCGGGGCTGGCCGCCGCGCAGCTCGACGACCAGCTCGAGAGGGACTCCAGCGTCGGGTTCATTGTCAAGTGAGATGGCTCAAGCTCTGTGGCATCCGCCAACGCGTCGTAACTAAGCTTTGCTTAACGAAACGTTAAAAAAAATTACCATCTCACGAGGGTCTAAGACAAGTGAGAAACGCTCACCCCCTGTCCGTTCGTAATTTGTCGTACGCTGCTGTGTGATTTGCCAAATGATAGTGAAAACTAGTCTCTAGAGGGGCTGATGGGAAGATTTTTAGGTAGTAAAGTTTTTTCAACGATTTTATCTCCGAGTTTATTTGAGCGTTATTAACGCATAATATCAAATATTACGAATCTTTGCTAGCTGTCAAAAGGTAAAGTAACGTAAAGGATAAACTATAAAGCTTTGTGTCAAATTTTTTGTGTGTTATGATTGTGATGAACCTATAATTATATAATAGTACTCGACTAAAAGGACTCTAACGTCAGGTTTTTTATTTTCAAGTAAGTGGTGAAGTGGCGGATTTGTTACGATGAATGCCAGCAGACAAAATTACACCATAACATTTTGATGTAATTTGTCCGTAAAAATAGATAACTAATGCCCGTTTTCATTATCAACACCTAAGTTCTACAAAAGAAGTTGATTAGTATGGATTTGACACAAAGTGAGCCATAAAAAAACAAGAAGACGTTAATGCTTATCATTCACAACGAACTGGCTCTGAGCCGATGCTTTTGATTTAATAAATGTTAAACACAAACATCTTCTAAATAACCTATATTTTTGAATTGTTGTACATAATACCGTGTAATTTTTTAATCGAGCTGGTCTCAGTCACGTGTCCAATGTTTAATGGGGTTGTTAGTGAATCGAATTACCGAGATTTAAGGCTTAATTACTTGATCTTCCACAAGATAATATTTTCCAAAAATATAATATAATATGTGTTAGTCACCGGATAGTTCTATTTTGTAACACAATGATCAACGAAATTTTTAATATCACTTATAATGGTTATGTAATAATATTTTATAATAGTTACTAGCTTGTATATTTTTTGTAGTTAAGTTTACATAATATTTTAAGGATTAATAATACTAATGTGAAATAATGTTGAGCTAAACATCGATCTCTTGTCAACTGGCGAAGTCAAACAAGCATTTATGCTATCAACAGTAAGTACATATTGCTAGAGCACTACTCAAGGATGGATTGTCCTAAGCTCTCCTAAGGATGGATTGTAATAATGCCTGAGCTTTTTATACTACCTTACCTTATACTACCTACAAGTACATAACGTAAGTTGCAGAGTTTTAATAAAAATATAATGAAACTATATATGTAGAGATGTTACTATGTAATGTGTTACTATGTCAAGCACTTTTTGCGAAACTCCTTACGAAGATGTTGTTCATGACAACTAAATTAAACTAACTACTTTTGTTTTCTTGATGGCGTTTTATTGACATAATGAATGCTATTTAAAGGGTATCAAATTGAATTTAACTTAAATTTTATCTTTTGATTTTTTACCTTAATTTTTATTTCTATTACTTACCTTAGTTTCATAATAGCCTTGTCCTTTTTTATTAAATCTCTGCAACATGATTAAGCGAAGCGTCAAACAACTTTTATATTGTAGCAGAACTTAAGTGTTTTCGACAAGATCTCAGAAAGGCATTAGGTCAGTGTAGATGTATTTCGTAAAGGCCAATATATACATATTATAGGTACTATACTTACCGCTTAGTTAAATAACACAAAAGTTATAGTAGTAATGGATCACGCACAAATTTGTAGCGAACACTAGCGCCCAAAATTAATAACGTATCTAGAGATTATTTAGCCTTAAATAAAATTGTTTGGACTTTAAGCTCCATACAAATTATGTCAAATTTCGTACTCAGATAGGCTTAAAAATCTAAATATACCTTTTTAATTTGGGACGTAAGTGAATCATGTCGCAGTAGGGCAAATATAGGTGCTATAAGTGTCATGGGAAAACATGTTTTTCCTGGTTGTAATGCATTTGCACGCGTACTAAAAGTTTAGCGTGATCCGTTATAATTAGATTATGTATTTTTTAAATAAATATATTTCTCTAATAATAATGATTACTTTGTCAACGACTTATACCGTGTATTACCTAAACGTTCAAACAAACTGCTCAATCTTAATATAAGTTGTAGAACTTTAAACTTACTACTGTTTTATATAATTCCGTAAAGGTGCTATAAAGATTTTTTTAAAGATGGAAATCTTCATTAATTCTCCCACCGAACTTTAAAAAAGAATCACCTGCACTTTTGATACTATGTACACAACACAACAATAAGTGACGAATCATCATTTCTGTTTAGCATCATAAACTAGTATATTGTTGTATTAAAAGTGTTTCATATAAGTAAGCCATTTATAAAGTATATAAACGGAAGGAGCATGTTCGAAATGATATTATTTTTGAATTAGCCGTATAAGCAGACGATGTAATTTTTTTAAAACAGACTGTTTTTCCACTTCTAGTTAAATCTAGTCGTGTTAGTACTAAGTTTAAATCATTTAAATGTTAAGATCCGATTGTAATTGTTGTTTTTTTAATGTATAACTATGATTTATATTATTATGTAATCTATATTAGACGTATGGTATATGTTAGATGTTACTAGTCAAGAGAAGTCTTTTGTACCTTTATTGTAGATTCGTCCAATCGTTTTGTTTTGGCATTGTTTTTTTTCAACATAAGTTTCTTGATTCTAGTGTTAGAAACAACTTTTATTGTGCTAAATTATGTATTGATGTCATTAATTAACTGTTCGTAAATTCAATCTATAAAATATGAAACTTACTTCAATAACCTTCCGTTTTAGACGCTACAGGTGCTTTTGTTAATGTATTATATTTATTATTTCTCTAAAAAAATACATTCCCGTTTTAGACGCTACAGGTGCTTTTCTTAATGTATTATATTAATTATTTCTCTAAAATAATGCATGTTTCTGACACTATGAATGCCATTATGAATTATGGTTAACAAGTTACATACGCCATTAAATGATTAATAATTTAAATATTCCAAATAACGATCCGCATAATGCATACATAGGTACTTTTAAAATTAACATTTTGTTTTATATTGTAAGAGATTACAACTGTACCATATTGTCTTCATAATTTTAATGTCACCTTTTAATTGAGACTCATTTATTATGTTTATATTGAAAATAATAATCATAGATGTTATTATGTTAATGTTATTTCATTTATAAGACTTATTAAAAGTATATTCGTAACTATGCTTATTATTGTTGGAAGACCTGTCCCAGTATTTTTTTATCAAACCAAAATTAGACACGGACTTAGATAATAGTATCTTGTTTACATGACAAGTGGTAATAGTAGCTTGTTGACAAGACAACAAGCGACATGAAGCTTGTAAGTACATTGAAATGATAAAAAATGTATTGTATGATTTGTACCTTATATAAAAAAAACAATAATGTAAAAAAACACGTGCTCAACACTTCGCTGGTGTAGAGTGTGAACACAGATAGAAAATAAAACACACAAGTCAGTTTTCGGAGACAGTACTGCTTTAATACATTCTTATATAACATCATATAAGTTACAAAATACATAAACAGTTATATAGGTAACAAAACACGTGACTAGCGTTAAATAGAATACAGCTGCTCAGTTTCTGAAACTGAATTAAGTCACAACTCGGCGCATTGCTTCAACTATTGGACACGTTATGCATAATTTAAGTCATATCAGTCGTTTATTTTGCCGTCGAATTCACAAAGCCTTTACAAAGCCACCGGATGTTTACATAAGGCGAGAACATTTTATGACTCCTCGAGTATATGTGGCGAGAGTTCCCCGATTAGTTTGTGAAAGACGCGTAAGGCAGTTGTCCCACCAAACCAAACGACGTAACTATCGGCTATTTTCTCGCTCAAGAAACATACAATAGATATACATTCCGTGTAAACAAAAGAGATGCATATATAAATAGTTGATCGCTGACTGTTCACACTGCCGGCGAGGACTCGCTTCACTAGTTCGTCGCTGAGCGACAAGAGCTATCAAAGATAATTATCGCTTAGCGTTACTTATACTTGCTCAGCGATCAGGGGCCCAAGTCTGCTAATTTACGAATGGCATAACTGAATCGCAATTGGATCGCATTGTAATTGTTTGACACATTTGGTATTCTTAAATGAGTAAGAGAATACCAAATGTGTCAAACAATTACAATGAGATCCAATTGCGATTCAATTATGCCATTCGTAAATTAGCAGACTTGGGCCCCAGAACTGATGCCGAGAGACCAACCAGCGGCAGCGGCGCTTACAGCCCAGCGACAAAACTATCGAAACTACACACTCGCTTTCCGCTGCTCGCCAACTTGTTTCTAATTCTAGCTCCACTCGCTTCTCGTTCATCGTCAGCGGTGGGACAACTGCCTTAGAGATAGCTTCGCTACTAGGGTTGCCATTTCGATATATCTGGAGGGAAGCCTATCAAAGAAGCAATTTTCTTACATCTTTTAGAACGTTGCCTAGCTTCCGTAAGCTTTTTATGTAATAAAAAAAGTTGCAATTAAAATTTCGTTGAAGAAATAACCAAAACAATGCACATTTTTCCTAAAATTCCTTCCAAATGTGGCAAAAGTCGAATATAAACTGTGGTAACCCTACTCGCAAAACTAAGGTGTTTTAGTTCGATTATGGCGAAGTAGAGGGCGCCACTAGTCGACTATTGCAATCAAAAACTTACGTTTTAAGTTCCGACACAACAACATCGATTCTGTAAGTCAGCCTTAAATAAAATGCTTGCATCAATCGTCACCTTATTTCATTAAGGTGAATCAGTTTTCTAATGATTGATTGAATTCTATAGTATCGTCTATTCGAAGCCAACTTACTTGTATCTTGTGGAACGAGTTTCAATTGCTTTGCGAACAATGTTAAAGTTACATTTGATTTATATATTTTTCTCTTTTCATCTCCGGATAAGGTTTAAATTTTAGGGTAGTAGGCCAATAAACAGGATTTGCTCAACCCCTGAATGTCGCGTACATTCATAATGTTTATAAAAATTCAACCATTCATGTGTGAAACTGTGTTTGGCACGGGCGTGTAGAAAGGTAGAACGCGTCATAAATATAATACTATAGTTAGCATTACGGTTGTAAAAAATAAATAGTCCTATTTATTTATCACGGCGAGTACGCCCTGATGGGATCGCTGAGTCGTTGTTAATATAGACAAGACACAAAACACTTAAAAAACAAACCCTATATAGGTGAGAATAAGATTCACAATTATATTACATGCATGTCTCTCTTAATAAGTGTGCGTTACTCTGTAACTACAATAAGCAGAGCATAAGGGTCATGCCAGACGAGTGTAATCTAATATTATTAGATAGTTGTGGTAAAATTTTGCAATATCGTTTGGTAAAAATTAATCTACACAAATATATGTAGTATAGATTAATAGAAATAAACTTTAAGTTACACTTAGTTTCCAAACAAATAATTTGATTTGAATCTTCCCTTTCTTACACAACTAGGAAAAGTTTTTTTTATCTCATTTGATGGTAAGTGAAGGTGGCGCCGAAGGGAGCAGCTCACTTTACCCTGAACCCTTCACCACTGAGGACTGGCTATCTTAACTGTCAATGTCATAAATCAATTGCACTAAGTAATTAACGCTAGATGTCACTCGTCAGGCTCGGCCCAAGCTAGACAGCATCACATCAGCGCGTATCCCGCCGCCGGCTTGTTACAAGATTATACTCGAACACGATAATTTTGTTAAATAGTAGGAAGCTTCAAAGTGATATTGAAACTTTGGAAAAAATTACTACCACAGGTGGGAAGTATATTCAATACAATAAATAATACGAAGCTTTAAAGTAAAGCCGCGTCCGCTGCGCCATGTTTTGCACAGAACATTGTTCGTAAACATAAATAAGGGGCGTGGCCAAAATGTTTTGTCGAACAATTTCACTTGAACGTGTTTGCCGGAGTTTGTGTAAAACATCCCTCGCGTTCGTCTGAGGGCGGAGTGAAGTTTTGAACAAAAAATGTTCATGAACAATGTGCTGTTCAAAACATGGCGCAGCGGACGCAGCTTCAGTGATCAAAGCTATCATGAAATTGTAGGGGAAAACACCTTTTTTCATAATAACTGTCAAATTTCTCCAATCGATATTGATCCCTACAACTAAGAGATAAAGTTCAAAATGAATTGTAGAAATTTGACATTTTGTGGCAGGTTGATCTGCACGTTTTTACTTAATTATCGTTTTTGACTCGAGCAAAAATATACTGTAAACTTGCGGAATACGACTCATTTTCATAAAAATGTAAATAATGTTTTGGATTCCTCTGATCAATTTGAAGCTGACTGTAAATAACAAAATTATCACACTCGCGCCCCCGCTGCTTCGGTATTACAAAATAAATTTGATTTGTATGATATTCAGATTTGTGGAAACTTTTAGATATTTTTATACTATCACTAACTTACTTAGTAATTTTACAATTTTTATATTACATCGATCGATCAGGCACACTGTGTTCTGAATTATACCACATTTTAATAAAAATATACGACTTACAAATTAAGAAAAAGGCACAAAATATTTGGGATTGTAATTGATTTATAAACACGTTAATAGTAAAATTAAACTTACAATAAAATTGATTCTTAGAAGTAGTATTCGTATGTAATGTATAAGTTGACAAATAAAATCTCAATGTGTTTGAGATTTCTTTGAATGATAAGAAAAAATAGATCCAAGAGATTAACTAGTAACTACTTCGCAAAGTACCCTCCACTTTTCCTAGAATATCGTAGCAGGTAACTAAAATTCGAATAGAATAGATTTTTTGCAAGCAATCTTTATGCTATCACAAATTGCTTGCTTAGGGTTTCGCAGACGTAATCCAATCGTATTTACCACACATAATAAAATTGAAAATGCGTATGGTGAATAATTCTAACAATACAGTAAATCAATATTTTGAGCAAGCTACAATAAAAATAAATAACTTCTTAATTTTGATTTGACTGCTTTCTTATATCTTATATTATATATATTCTTATATCGTGAATAGGCATAATTCAGAACTCACATACTTTTTGGAATCACTCATAAATACATAATAAATTGTTGTACGCTAACAATTTTGCTACATTAGCTTAAGATATATCAAGCATCGAATATTCAAAGGAATGGCCTAATTTAGGTTTCATGGATTCCACAAAAAAGTGTTTGTGAGAATCATTTCTTTTTAAGAAACATTTATCGTAGTTTTAATATTACGTAAAAACTTTGAGACTTTATTACTGGAGATTGTATGACGATATGCATTTTTTAACAACTTTTGAATAGTTAAAAATATCATCAAACTAATGGGGGCGTCGCATCAATGGTATTGCATTTGTTTGGTAGTCCTAGTAGGTAAGTAGATACTATAGCTCATGGTAAATTGTATTATAAAAATCTAATCCGTGATGCGTTGCTTCAGCATTCAATATAATTTGAATGTTTCTCACATAATATCCAAACACATATCGTTATATAAATCCAGTTTTACAACACAACCACAATTTTCTTCGACAGTTTCACGATTACTTTATTATGCTAACATCATCCGACCTTTTAAACAGGACGTCAATAAAAAATTTAGGAACATTATGCGGGAAATAAAACAATCGACAAATAGTATGTCGCTTCAAATGAGATTTCACCTTGCTGCTGTAATGTATCAGCTCTAATTTATAGTATTCATTCAGTCAACTGGTTTGTATGGAAAACTACTGATATTATAGCTCACTTAGAAAATATGTCTCGCTTCATCTTTTCATCAAAAAAGCAACCACATTGTTCAAAAATATTGAATCAACACTAAACAGTATATCGTCAAATTGAATAATCTCTCAACATTGTAATTCTCTCTATTTATTTGGGATTATTATTATAAATTATATATACTGTGTTACACACATACAAAATTGACTGTACATTAATTACACACTCCAAATTATAGATGCCTTTCACGGATTCTTCGACGGAATGCAACTAGTCATTTCTCTCATGCCATTCATTGTTCGGGAAAAATCTATTGACACCCAATTTTGCATCGCAAACATAATTATGTGTCCTTACCAAGTGTTACGAATTATCACAAATAACTTTGGTACATTTTTTTACAGTGGAATATTTAGGAATATTTATATAAATGCCGATTCGAGTAGGTTTCGTTTATCGCAATTAACAAAATCAATTTCGTGAATCTGCGATATTCTTAGTGTGGCAGTGATGTTTATAGTACAGTTGAGACACATCAGGATGTTTGGTAAACGGTGTATCGTGCCGAAAGAGAACGAAACAACCCATAAATAAAAACATATGTTACTACAGAACCAGCTTAGGCGAGAAATCAGCTGCCTTGTACATTTTCGTAATTTAATTTCGTTTTATCCTCGTCCTATGTAAAAGTGTCTTACATTGATGAACTATTTTACCCCCTTTCAGCATTAATAAATATTATTATGTTCACGCTCCTTTCTCACTGCACGAGAAACCAATTAAATGACATACATAATAATTAAGGCATTTTTCGAAAAACCTGTCTTGAAGTCTGCGGACACATTATTTCACACTGTCGCATGTCGTCGTCCCTTATCCACGGAACCAAATCATAAATCACACTCAACACAAACAAAATAGATTGTTTACCTTCGCACGCAAGAAGAGATTCGCCGATTTGCACGCGGCGCTAGTTTAAGGCAATGCCACCAGTCGACGCGCGGGTAGGCCCGCGGGCTGGGTTACCCGGAACACATTTCTGAATGCTCATCCCACGCCGCCACCTGCAATTAACAATTTATTCTAGCTTAGTTAGCTAACTAATAATTTTAGATTATTAACCAAGGGGATAAAGCAGTGTCTTCTGTCGCGGGTGACGATTTAAATCGCGAGCGTAACGAAGGACTCGAGGTTTACTCCCGAGCGTAGCGAGGGTGCTAAAAACTTAAATTACGAGCGAAGCGAGGGATTTAAGACGAGTCCTGAGAGTAGCGAGGGATTTAAGTTCATCCAAGACTAAGACAGCTTTATCACCGAGGAAAATACTCTACTTTTCGTACCATTTGCGAAAAAATTAACACAATAATAATATGAGAAAAAGAAATGTCTTAATAAATTCCTAGACTAATATTTTTTTGTCGGAAAAGCAAAGGCATCAAGCTCATACATAAATTTCGGTAAGTATTCCAAATTTAAATCACATTCTCCCCCTAGAGGATGAATGAAATCCAGTACAATTTTCTTTCCCTGTTTTTAACAGATTAAAAATGACTAATTGTTATGTTCGCTTTTTGTGGCATAGAATGTCACTTTTTTGAGCAAGTGGTACGAAAAAACATATTACATAATTAAAAATCTATATTTTTGTCGTATATCTATTATCTTTACGCCCTCTTTTGTGCATTAGAACTTTTTTTATACAATCGTGTCTAAGCAACATGTAATTGCAATGGATTAGTGTCGAAACAGCGCTGAACGGCACCCTACAGTAGATGGCCTTCGAGCCGGATAAATATTGGTGTATTTTGTCGATTATCTATTTCTTTAACGCTCCATTTTATGTATAGAAGTACGAGTCAAAGTGAAAATGGTTAACCTCATTCCGTACTGCAACATCTTTGATCTTATTTAGATATAAATCGTGTCTAATCAACATATGATTGCAAAAAAATTGTGATAAACCAGCGCTGGTCGGCACCCTACAGTAGTTGGTCCTTCGAGAAGGATAAATATTGGTGTACTGGTACACACAGGTCTCTCTCCCTATCTCACGTCTAGAAAATTAATTTAATCCGACATATAGGTGGAAAGATATGTTATCTTAATCGTATGAGTGGAATAGTAAAGTAAGTTTACAGTACCTGGCAGTCGCGACTGCAGTACCACTGGTTGGCGCAGCCGGCGCACACGAACTGCGCGTCGCGGCGGCGGCAGCCCTGGCACAGCGGCGCGTCCTCCGCGCCCGCCTCGTCGATCACCAGCCGCCCGGATCCCGAGCCGGAGCCCGAGCCGGCGGGCGAGCCGCCGCCGGAGCCCTCGGATGCGGCGCTTTCCTCGTCATCCTGTTTTGAAAGGACTTAGTAATAATATGTAGTTTTGTTACATTTGTGTTTTGTCGAATGACCTGTGTGGTGGTAGCAGCAGCTCACTAAAAGAACAATACCAACAAATATCTTCTTTTCAGTGACGTATGAGGCGACTAACGGGCTAAAGACTTCACATAACTCCTAAATACAGCATAGAGCGGCGATGGGCTCACCACCTGTCACGCTGAGCACATGTGAAGTCGCTTTTTGGTGAAAAGTACTATGCTAAGGATTGCTTCTGCAGTTCTCATGAATTAGTCTCTTGACTAACCCTTCGGGTATAATAGTCGTGATGTATGTAATAAAGCGGCCAAGGCAGGGGGTGCTAAGAATCTCCGGCAGAGACCTGGCTAAAGCCAACAACGAAGGTCGCGGGTGGCCATTGGATACGAGTAGCACAAGACCGCTCGTGGTGGAGATCCTTTGAGGAGGCAATTGTCCAACAGTGGACGTCCCTGTCTGATGACGACGATTTGTATTTATATAATATAAATATAAATTTGTGTTTAATCGAATATTAGTGAGTGTCAGCTAATGATGAAAAACAGTGCGAAGTTACTTCTCAAATTCTCTTTAAAGCCTGGATAAGATCTCAGTAGTCCCATATCTTTACTAAACACAAGTTAACTCAAGGGTTTAGGAATAAGTCATCAATTCATCATTAAATATCTATCATTCATTCATTAAGAATAAGAATAAAGAAGAACTCATTTTCATCAATTTATAACAAAGAAAACTTTACAAAAGACGTTTTTACGAGTATATAAGCTCATATCTTTGACGTAAGAAAGCATCAAGGAAAGCTTAGAGCCTTTAACAGAAAATAATGCGTATCAACAACCCCCACTGACCAGTTGCACCACCTCCTCGGGCTTCTCGGGCTGCGGCTCGGGCGGCGGCGCGGGCGCGGGCGCGGGCTGGACCGGCGTGATCGTGATCTCGCCGCAGTTCTGGCGACGACGGACCGTTACGTTAGCCACAGTACTCTCAACTTTAGAATCATTGAGATACGATTCAAAATTGAAAGGCAAACTAAACAAAACGCGTCACA